>CM066164.1:41501953-42859453 GCA_033629205.1 Lithocarpus polystachyus
TCCCTACAAATGCTGAATTCCACAGGATATCCAATAACAACACCAGTATCATGTACGCCCAAATTCTCTGCAGCTCCTCAGGACCATCAGTATTGATTGCTTTTTTTTCTTTTTTCTTTTTTGGGTTAGGTAGATAGTGGGGGAGGGGGAGGTGGGTTTTGAACAACTTACATGGGACAATACAAAGGATGCCATTACCATTGGACTATCACTTGAACCACTAGCAATGACTGCTTTTAAGTGTTTGTTTCTTCTTTTTTTTCCTTGGATTGTAAACTTTTGGGATACATTTTTCTGTTTATGGAGTTTTTGGGATGTGGGTTTTGGATATAGAGAAAGCTTGGATAATGTTAATAATTAGATTTTGATTGGATTAATTGGTGATTGGTTTGATCATTCAGGATTTTTTATTGTTAGTGTTTCTATTGCTTTAATTCCTGTGGGGTAATTGAGTATATGGAAATTTTAAAGTCATTGTTTTTAAAAATTTTATGGTCAGAGTATTTCAGTTCTGTTTAGGGTTCTGACAAATAAGCTAAATCTGCAAAGGCTTTTGGAGTTCATCTAGAGGTCATTGCCATTGTACTAAAATTTGATTGGCTTTTAAGCTGCCTTATAGTTTCTACTTTCTACCTGACTGATTCACTTCAAAGCCAAATTATGATTATAGTATAGGAAGAGTATTGTTGATTCCATTCTTATGATAATTTTGAAGTTGGGTTCAGTTAAGGAGGCTGAATTTATTGTAACTACTGATGAGTGTGCTACATAGCTATCTCAATGGGTCTATGGTGCCAATCTTCGTAATTCTGCTATTGTGAACGGAATTGTCTTTAGGTAAGTTTTTTAGTCAGAGAATGCAAGCTGTGTCCTTGAGCTGCTTTTGGAGACTAATGCCACCACTGCCCTACTGACCAATTTTGTGATGAATTATGATAAAAGTGGCCTTTGTCGTTTAATTATTTTCTGACAGTAAATTTCAATATGTGATGCATGTGTGTACAAAAATGTTTGTTTAGAAGTGATTTTAGAATGTCAAAGCATTCAGCCAGTTAAGTTTTTCTGCAAGCAAATTCATAGATCTTTAATTTGCTAGCATCTTCTTTCATCTCTATAACGTGCTTTGGTTAAGTCCTTGACATGAGGTTTCTCTTCTTTAGGTACTTATCAAAAAAAAAAGGTTTCTCTTCTTTAGGCACAACGTAGGTAAGATATATAATAGCCTTAGGCCTAATGTCAAATTCCTAAATGGCTAGTTTATAATTTTTGGCCAGCTTTGCACTACTCCCCTTGCTGCCCCCTCCATCCAAACTGGCAATAACAAAATGGTAATTTTAGTTTGAATGGTATAATTTTTTTTTTTTTTTTTTAGAAGAGAATGGTATAATTATTAGTGAAATGGTACAATTCCTTTTTTGTAGCCAAAGTTTACCCACTTGAATGGTTTTTTCCCCAATAAAATACTACGTTTTCTTTGAAAGGAAAATAGATTTCTTGTGCTGGCCAACTAAGCCTTGTGACTTATTATAATTATTTATGACCATTAAACTTTGGGACAAAATTGGCCTATGCCCTTTTTAAAAAAACAATCCAGCGTTTTGCCCCCTTTCCCAAACTAATTAGAGAAATACCCCTCTTTTAAATCTCGATTTTCTCAAAATCGAGTTAAGCTCTATAGCGGCGTTTTTAAAAAGCCTATAGTGACATTTTCAGGACCTATAGTGGCATTTTGAAACTTGAGCTCCATGAACTTAAGTTATATGAAAAAAAATAAAAATAAAAAATTTGCCTATAACTCGAGTTCATGGAGTTCAAGTTCCAAAACGCCACTATAGGTCCTTAAAACATTACTATAGGCTCCTTAAAACGCCGTTATAGGGCTTCAGAAATTTTTTTTTTTTTTTTTTAACTCGATTTTTAGAAAATCGAGTTACAAAAGAGGAGTATTTTCCTGATTAGTTTGAGAAAGAGGGCAAAATGCCACCTTTTTTGCACGAAAAGGACATTTGCCCATTTTGTCCTTAAACTTTGTGTTGAACTTTCATTTGTGCAAGGTTGAGTTTCCTTGGCTTTTTGCGAGTATAAGTTGAGGTAAGGATTGGTCTTTTAAGACTAGTCTCAGATTCTTTTGCTCTAGGGTTTTGTCTTCTAAAACTTAAATTGAAGTTTACACATTGATTTGAATTGGAAATCTTATTAAAACTTGTTTAATGAAGTTGGTGATGCTTGATATATTAGTGGGTTGTTGATTTGGAGCAAACGGGTGGCTTGGATGGTGTTATATGGTGGTTAATGTTGGTGGTGGGTTATTTGTTTATTGTGATAGCTGGGTTTTTTGTTAATGGTAGTGACTGTGTTTTTGTGTTAATGGTAATGACTATGTTTTTTGTTTAATGGTGGTGGTGGGTATTTTGTTTATGGTGGTGGTTGAGTTTTTTGTTTAATGTTGGTAGTGGGTTTTTTGTTTATTATGATGGTTGAGTTTTTTGTTTATGGCAGTGGCTGAGTTTTTGTGTTAATAGTGGTGGCTGTGTTTTTTGTTTAATAGTAGTGGTGGGTTTTTTTTATGGTAGTGGTTGTGTTTTTGTGTTATGGTGATGACTGTGCTTTTTGTTTAATGATGGTGGTTGGGTTTTTTGTTTATAGTAGTAGCTGGGTTTTTGTGTTAATGGTGGTGGCTATGTTTTTTGTTTAATAGTGGTGGTTGGTTTTTTTGTTTATGGTGATAGCTGAGTTTTTTATTTATTGTGATGGCTGGATTTTTTGTTTATGGTGATGGCTGTGTTTTTTGTTTATGGTGATGGCTGTGTTTTTTGTTTAATGGTGGTGTGGATTTTTTGTTTATGGTGGTGGCTGTGGTTTTTGTTTAATGGTGGTGGCTAGTATCTTTTTAATAGTGTTGGCTGGATTTTTTATCCATTGTGGTGGTTGGGTTTGTGTTTATGATGATGGCTGGGTTTTTGTTTTGGATTTCACTTTATTTGTTTTGTTTTAATTGGGATTTTTTTTTTTTTTTTTTTTTTGTGTTCTTAATTATTTCTCCATGGTTTGTAATGTGGGTTTGGTTTCTATTTGATGAGAATGTTGTGGATCATCTTTCTTTAATAGTTTGGCTTCATATGATGTTGCATTATGATTAATTTGTCTAGTTTGTTATTGGGTATTTTGTTGACATTTTCTGCATTATCTTACTAATAATAATCTTTTTTTTTGTTGAAGTACATCTTATCAGGGAATTTGGTTTGCAGTCAAGTTTGTTATTGATGTATTTTCCTTTATACTTGTGCAGATATAAGATTGGTGGCAAAACAATAGCTTTTGTGGGACTACTTGAACTCAAATATTTTCTGTAAAGTTTGGAAGCTTAGACATCATTTGTATATAAATGATCGTAATTACTTTGTGAACATCTTTATTGTATTTTTAGATTGTATGGATGTTTTCATTTTATGGATGTGGTTAGAAATGAATGGATTTTTTTTTTATTTTTATAGATTTGGTTAGAAATGAACATGTTAATGTAATGGCAAGTAAACGTAAAGAATATTAATAGAAAAATAAAATTGGTGACGAAATAATTCGTCACCTGATCTATTGAACTTAAAAAAAAAAAAAACAACAGTTACGCAAAATTTTGTCACATAATTTATTGAAATTGGGAAAAAAAAAATACATTCGGTGACGAAATATTCCGTCACTGAAAATAAGGTTTAGTGACGAAAATATTAGGTGACGAAAAACTTTTGTTACCTACCATTTATTATTGGTGATGAAAAAATTTTGTCACCTATAATTTTTGTATCGATGACGAAACATTTTTGTCTCTAATACATTTTGTGACGGAGTTTAGATAACGAATGCTGTTTTGTCACTATATGTATTCGGTGACAAAATAAGGACATATTGTGACGAAATGTTTCGTCATCATAATTCACTTTTGTTGTAGTATGCTACCTGTTGATAGGGCTACCAACAATTTAATTATGATCTTGATTCTCTCAGTTTTGAAACTTTTCATATATGAGGCAAACTAAACACTACTAATTTGTCTATTTTTTAGGACAGCGGCCTTAAAAAAAAATAGAAAATACATAATTTCCCCCATTTAACGCATTCTCTATTATTGGAATAGACCAATGGTATACATCCTTATTGTACATTATATTATCATAATCTAATGTATATGGTCGATAACATTGCTAATGTTTTTATACTCAACCTTATTGTACTACTACTTTTAGTGGGGATCATTGCAACTTAACCAACACGCACGCTTTTTGCAAATTTGTCAATCTGACTGACGTCAAGGATTCTATTCATTCCACTTGCCATGAGAAACCTACAAAGATCAAAAATCGTAAATCATATAAACAAAGCCACAATTAATAAATGTTTGAATGGGCAGTGAAGGGACAATGAGCCATACTTGTCTCTAAGATCTATTGCCATGGATTGGCAGCCACCAGGCACCACGGATTGCATATTTACAGCTATATTTGGATTGTGAATACTCTGTCGAATGTGTACCCAACCATGTTCACCGTGTTCTTCATCGGAAACTTTAACCCTGAATTTGCAGCATTATGAAGATTCATATAGAAACTAAAATTTACAATCATATAATGAGATTTTTCATATGTTTTTGTAAATTTTTGTTTTTATTAATTTGCACCTGTACATGTGAGCATCAATGGCAGCCGGTGTGTCATTAGAGTCTACAAGGCATCCCTCGCTCACCCAACAGTCTCCACATGAGTCTAATTCCCACCCCTTAAGTTGCCCTTCCTACAAGTGAATGAGTAGTTTACTATAAATAAAACCACGTGTTTATTGGATAATGTAATTAACTATGTATCCATTACAACTTAAATATATTTTAGTAGGATATGTAAGTACCTCAATGTAGGTTCGAAATGTTTCTATTGCTTGTACACCTTTTGCCTTTGCCTCTCTAGGCTCGGAGATGATATTCATCCTCAGCTCTACTGATTCCGATGGTTCTTCTAGATCTTTAATGAGACTACCAATCCCGTCATCCGATCCTGCAAGCTTCATTCGGACCATTTCGATGATGATTTTTACCACCATGTAAGCCCCTATCCAATAGAGTAAAAGACTTGAGATTTGAGAACACTTAACAAGACCACTATTAATTACACTTTTTTTTTTTGGCAATTGTTGTTACACATACTCTTGTACACAACCGTGCACACACATGAATGTGTGTACGGTTGTGTGCAAAAGTAGTGTGTATGTAATAAACACCCCTCATATTTTGGTTGCTTACAGTAAATAAGATGGACATTTGAATCTAAGTTTTTTCTTAACACCACTATGACAAGATTTCTTTTACACTTGATTTATAAAAATAAATATTAAAATATTGCAAATATCTTTTATTAAGTTACATAGTACCATTCCCTCAAAAAAAAAAGTTACATAGTACCATGCTAGAGTATCAAACTCATGCTATCGTATCAAACTCAAAACGTACAACTATTTCATGAAGAGACTTAACTGATACTTAAACTCATGTCATAATTTTTTTGGATTGATGTTATGAATAAGTTGTAAAATTTATTGTGTTAATAATATTAATTTAATAAGTTAAAGTACACAATAATTTTACAATTTTTTCTAAACTGTTAGATGGATAAGTTGTTATTGGTGTACGCTAGCTTAGATTAAATTAAGTCTAATTGAATACCAACAAAAACAAGGCGATGCACAAAATGTAAAACTAACCGTCATCAAGGAAATGATTCTCTTTAAGTGCACCATGACCGGATGTTTCCATCATAAGATGTGCTTCAATACCATCCTCGTTAAGGTGAACTCCCTTATCAATGACATTTCTGTAACCAACCCGATATAAGCAATGATGTCCCCCTCTATTTACAATAAATCTAGTAAGTGCCATGCTTGTACGAGCATCGGTCACTATGGTTGTTTCAGGGTGTTCCCTCAGTACAATGGCTGACATGAGTGCAATGAGCTTATCCCCATTGATTGGGTTGCCATTATTATCTACCACACCACTACGATCTACATCAGTATCAAAAACTATCCCAAGATCAGCTGTGTTTTGTAACACTGCATCTCGAGTTAGTGCCATGGCAATCTTGTCCTCAGGGTTGGGAATATGGTTGGGGAACATCCCATCTGGATTGAGGTGTAGAGACCCAAAGGTGTCTGCACCAAGCTTGTCTAAGACATCCCATGTGAAGAAGCCTCCTGATCCATTTCCAGCATTTACAATTATCTGCAAATTTCGGTAAAATGATATCACAATATTGAAGGAGGAATGCTTCTTGAAGACAAGAATGGGATATCAAAAGGTCTAATTTTGTAGGATAGTGTTTGTTACATACAAACTACGGGAAGTCACGATTTTAGTTTAAAATAAATCTTACACACAATTTGCGTGTAACAAGGTGTGTGTGTAAGTCTATTTATCCTTTAAAGAAGGAAAGAGGTGCCAAACTTGAATCAGCGTACCAAGCTTTACGAGCATTTATCTTATCTCTATCTATCTACTATCTAGGCCCTCAAAGAAACTCAGAGCCAAAACTTTGGGATAAGGTTAATTGAAAACTAGTGGCTCCGTAATTTTCAAGAATTGTCAATGAAATTATGCATATATATGCACGAACATATACATAGAAACAAACAGCCATACGAATGAAGATAGAAATTAAGGGAACCTTAAATCCTTGGAGTGGAGTGTCATAGTGCAAGGGATGATTGACTCTCTCCTTGATAATGTCTCGGAGGTGCTTGGCATAATTGCTCATGAAATTCACTCTTTTTGGAGGAATGGTCAGCATGGTCGACACTTTTGTGAGCCGATTTGCATATTTACGTGCAGCTATGTCACATATTTCCTCCACTTCTGGTGAGGTCAGTCCCCCTTTCCTAGTGAAAAACTTCAGACCATTACGCGTGTACGGCAAATGAGATGCCGTCATCTGAAATTACAGCAATTGATTTAAAAGTCATGAATCTCAACTAGTAAGTTTCCTCTATATATATTCAGCAAATAAGAATAAAAGAAGTTGCTTCTATATATGTCTAACCTGTTAGTTTGAAAGATTATATCTATACAAGCATGGCTTTAATTAACAGAGTAATTAAATATATGTGACACAATCCTCAGTTTTGTGGCAAACAAGTACAAATACAATCTACCGTATGAATTCTTGTTATTATTATTAGTGGCATGGCGTGAAGTCAATAAATCCAAAGACTTCTTTTTTATTCAACCAAAAAATATAATGTTATTAAAATGCATAAGAATTTAAGAGTTTTTAATTGTACTTCACCTTTCATTCCTTTCGAATCTTATGAAACTATGGAAACCACTCAACAATTTTTGAACTTGCCCATATTATAACGTACCAATTGAGTTACAATACTCTTAATATTAAAGCCTCGTATTAATGTTATGAAATTTCTCACTTTAAATTCTAGACTCTAGTAGGCATTTAAAAAGATATGTCATACATTAAATATATGCATTTCTCTGTGAGTTGGGTCCACACATTGTAGAAAGGAAAAAAAAATATATATATACACACACACACACACACACACACATATATATATATATATATATGTATGTATGCACACATGAGATAATTATTTGATACGGGAGCTATGTACCATTATAGAAGCATGATAAGCAAATGGAGGCAACAGTGTACTCATGAAACAAGCTGGAGTAGTTGCAAGTCCCATATCAAACACAGAACAGCCAGCTTGAGAAAGTCCTGCAAACACAGCTACACTCAAAGAAGCCCCCGATACACGCGGATCCCGGCCCAGAGACACCCTAACATCTATTACACTTTCCTTCTCCAAGCCATTGGTAACCCACTCACCAAAACTCTCAGCTATGGCTTCCACAGCCGGCGGTGCAAGGTCCACTTTTCGACCTTTCTCACCTTCCAATGCCACCCCACGAACGTCAGACCCGTTTTGAAGCCTCCTAATCTTGTCAATTTCTTCATCCACCACAACTTCATTATACTTTGCAGTGCTAGATGAATTTACACGTATAACTTTTGTTAAAGACTGTGAAAATGGAAATTTAAGACTGGTGTGGAAAGGCTTTGTATTTGTTGCTGGCGGAAAACTTGTTTTGTGGGCATTGCCTTGCAAATATATTGACGGTGTTGAAGTGGAAGACATTGTTTCTGTACTAGGAATTGGCCCTCTTAATTGTTTTCTTTCAATGTTTTTGAGAAGAAGATATTTGGACCAAGCAACAAAGATGGAAAGATAAGAATAACCCAAGAAACCATAACCCTACAAATCAATGTCCAAATATATATAAGGAATAGAAATATCTTCGAAGTTCAAACAAACTTCCAAACTCATACATGTCTTTATTCTTTTATTTAACCCATGCACCTATTTGATTCAGTGATGTGCAATTGATTTTTTTATCTTCTTCAATTTGGTATATTCTTATATGATACGGTAGCTAGGGTGCCTTCGATTTGAAACGTATCTAATTAAAATCATATTGTAGTAATAATATCGAATTTTTTTCGTTAATTATATCGGTCTATGACAATATAATATTGAGTCTTACATGATGAAACCTCAAACAGATTGACAATGAATGCAAAATTGTATAGTATTATTCGCGATGCACATAGCTTGATAAAAATTCATATGTAAACTCAAAAAATTTTAAAAAATTAAAACTAAATTATTAAATAAATATTTATAATAAATTATAAAATAAGTAAATACTTTTAATAAAAAGAATTACTTTAAGTTCTGATCATTAAAAGTTTAGACTTTATCGATGTTTATCTATTTTTATATTTTAAAATTCTCTTTGTGTAATGTGTCAATTTCTTAATATGAGATATATGGAATGAGTTTGATTATTCCAAAATGGGTTATTTTTAATCTATGCCCTCATTGATACAAACAATAATAAACAAAATTGTTCCTCAATACTGATTTTTTCTAGTGATTGTCTAATTGAAAAAATCAACAGTAGCAAAAAAAAAAAAAAATCAACACACTCACAAATTAAATATAATAACCAAAACTAAAATTAATAACATACACAAAAGAGTTCAAAATTTGAGAATATAAAAATAGATAAATAAAAACTTACATAAGAGAACCAAGAACTTAAATGGGTGTTTATTTTTTTACTTAATTATAGCAAACTTCATTTAATATAATATCCTGCATGCAAATTCAAAAGAAAAAAAAAACAATAAATAAGATAAATTTATTAGTCAAGAGTTTTGCAGCTTAATATCCTAAAAAATATTATTTTAATAAGATGCAACTTGAGGGAAAACAAAAAAAAAAAACAAACAAACAAACAAACAAGCAAGCAAAACAAAAAAAAAACCATGGATTGTGTAAGATTTAAGTTTAGACTTTTTTTATAATAGACTTTTAGTTTAAATAAAACTTAAATTTGTTTTAAATTATTGTTAAATCGTGCAACTTGAGAAAAAAACAAAAACAAAAGCGTGAGTTGTATGGTCCTATGGGATTTAAATTTAGAAATTTTTTATAATAAACTTTTAGTTTAAATAAAATTTTAATTGTTTTAACTTTTTGTTAAATCATGCATGCAACTTGAGGGGGGGAAAAACAAAAAGGTGGGTTGTGTAGAATTTAAATTTAGAAATTTTTTATAATAGACTTTTAGTTTAAATAGAATATAAATTTGTTTTAAATTATTATTAAATCACATCCCTTAGAAAAAACATGGGATTTTCTTTTTTAAGAAAGAAAACATAAGTTGTTGTGTGAGATTTAAGCTTAGAAATTTTTTTATAATAGACTATTAGTTTGAGAGCTAGTATCTCGCGCATGAGACCTGCCTCTAATAGGCAAGTGGGCCCCACACTAGTATCTCATGCGCCAGACATATAAGATCAGCCTCTCACAAGCAGGTGGGCCCTACACATGTAGGGCCCACCTGCCAGTGAGAGGTAAGTCTCATGCACCTAGCGCATGAGAGATTTTTCCTTAGTTTGAATAGGATTTAAATTTATTGAAATTTAAATGATAAAGTTTTACCTAAATTAAAAAATTATTAAATATTATCCCTTAATTAAAGAAATACAACAAAACAAATGTATAAATAATTTTCTAATTAGTGAGAATAGCCCTTTGGAGCAACCATGACATTAAAGCCCAACTTTTATTATAGAGTATATGATTTTAAAGACAAAAATTCATTTTGAAAGTCAAAACCTTTAATTTTTGCTAGGTAGCCTTTTAAGGTTTAATCCGAATTGATTTGGTAAACATTTTTATAACAAATGATGCAGCTATGTTACCACAAGTTTCAAGATTTCAGTTATCTCAATTGGTAAAAATCTTTGTGGTCATATAAAAGATTTGGATTTCAACCCTACTTACACCAAAAACCCATATATATATATATATATATATATACACACACACATGTGTGTGTGTGTGTGTTCGGCGACTGGTCCACCAGCCCATTATTTGATGGCCCATTGGGCCGCGGACCTAACAAAGGTCACTTAGGGGGGGCCTAATCCACACTACTTGGCCCGAAGTAACCATGAACTATTATAGCCTTGGGACTCAGTATTGCTTGAAGCCCATTCCAAGGTATCTCAGTAGTGCCTTGGGGCCCGACGTATGTCACAAGTTCTAACACTGACATTCATTCCCAAAGTAAGACCCCTTTTTTGCTAGGAATAATCCCAAGGGGCCCCACTTGCACGAAAAACCATCTAATGTAATCATAGCCAACCCACTAAGGAAGCCTATAAATAGTAGAAAAGAAGAAGAAAATGGGGTTGGACAAATTGAGAGGGAGATATAAGAAAATAAGAGAGAATACCAAGGAAGAGACGAGAGGGAGAGAGAACTTGTAAGGGGAAGTATTAGGGAACCGTCTAAAAGGTATAAGAGTTTCCCATTGTAGGATATCCATACACCCACAACAACAAATAGATTGTGAGTGCAGCATATTTGTCAGCTGTGAGAGACCACGCCCCCGACCCCCTTTTTTTTATAGGTGTGTTGGGCCAAACCCATGTGAATGGGTGGAGTCGTGTTATTGCCTCTCAAAATGGAGGTTCGACTAGTTATATTTTCCCTTTTAGATTAAAGGTTTTACAATGGAGTCACCACTTATTTAATTATTGGAAAAATAAGAAAACCATAATTGAAATATTCCTCATTCTATTAATTTGAAATTGAATTTACATTGATCATAGGAAAATTACATGGCTTTGGTCCTAAATACAATCTAAGATAAAGTACATGGCTTTGTTTCCTTGTTACAATCTAAAAATTGAAAATTACAAAGATAAACATTGGTCTATCAACCCTTGATCTAAGTTCGGAGGCTATGTTACAAGGTGGGAAAGTGTTAGGCACCCACCTTGCCCGGTGAAACCGGTCTTCTAGACTATGGTGGCCAACATTCATATCACATCATCCAATATGTTATCAATCAATTTACATGTTGAATTTAAAGTGTCTGCATGTGATAAACCCTAATTCAATTTGTTAAGCATTGCATATGGATTGAAAATAGATTCTAGTGAATGTGTGTGTATGGTGATATCCTAGATTCAAGGATTTGAAAGAATTACAAAACAAACAAGTTTTTCATATTTTTGATGTGAGTTTAAGATCTAAACTAGTGTTTATGCATGAACATGTAAAGAACAACCAAGAACATGTGAAGAATACATATGAACATTTAAGAATATTCAAACATATTCTCAAAAGAATTTAAATAGTTATTATCATGCTTTAATCCTAAATTCTCATCATGGCAACACAAAAAACAAGTTAGGAAAAGGGATTATACCTTCATGCAAGATCCATATGGTGGAGGAGAAGACTCTTAGTAAAGGTCCTAAGGGTGGAGGAAAAGAAGAGTTAGAAGAGGAAGAGTGAGTCTCACTCAATACTAGGGGTGTCAATGTTCGACCCAACCCGCGAACACGACATGAACTCGATACAGGTTTTTGTGGGTTAGGGTTGGGCCTTAATGGGTTTGGGTTATAAACGGGTCAACCCGAAAGCGACACGATAAGAAACGTGTCATAAGCGGGTCAACCCGCAATAGACACGTTTGACACGTCAATTTATTTGTATCAATCCGAAATGACCTACTTAACACAACCCGTTTAACTCGTATAACAAATAAATATTCATTTATTTTAGATTTGTCAAATACCTTTTATATCCAACATATATTTTAAATTTAAAAAGAAAAGTGAGTAATTACAAAAACTTACAAGGGATATAATTGAAAATTAAAACTTTACAAACCCTAGATCTCTAAACCCTACAAACCCTAAATCTCTAAACATTCTTATAAATAAATATATATATATATATATATTTTTTTTTTTTTTTAATTTCAGCCATACTACTCACTCTACTATCTTATAATCTCACACCCCAATTCTCAAACTCAAAGTCTCAAACTGGTTATTGCTCTCTCTCTCTCTCTCTCTCTCTCTCTCTCTCTCTCTCTCTCTCTCTCTCTCTCTCTCTCTCTCTAATGTGTTTAGTGAATTTTAGAATTAAAGAAAACCGTTTTCTTGGTATTTTAAAATTCTGCAGTGATTTTTTCTGCATAATGTTTTTGTTCTATATACTTTGAACCCATGTGTTGTTATTAATATATGAGATATATTAATTGTTGATTAAAGCCACGGTTGTAGCTTTTGTCTTGTGCCGTGTGTTTTTTTGGTGTTTGTATTAGTGTTGGACACCGTCTACATGTCTTACAAGTGGGTTTATTGAGATAGTTTATAAACTAGAATCTATGGATGATGATCATAGTCATAGTCGGGATTAGCCTACTATTTGCTCCAATTCTTTTAATATTGATACTTAGCATTTGGCGAGTTCCAAGGATATTATATTTTTGTTGAACTATGTTATTTTATTTTTGTTAAACTATGTTATTTTGAATTTGCGTTGAAGTGTATGCACTTATTTTGGAGTGTAAAGAACTTATTTCTAGATGAAAGTTATATTTTTGTTAAACTATATTATTTTGAATGTGGGTTGAAGACTTGAAGTATATGTACTGCTTTTGAGATGTAAATTTTTTTTTTTTTAGATGGATGTTATATTTAATATTATGCAGGTTGAAATGGGTTGTGTTACATTCGTGTCAACCCAACACGACTCTTTTATTAAACGGGTCAAATGGGTTGAGTCAGGTCAACCCGCCTTATTAACAAGTCGGGTTAGGGTTGAAAGATCATGACACGATTATTAAATGGGTCGGGTTAGGGTTGAGTCATTTAGTCGAATACCCCTACCTCGACATGACACGAACCTGACACGCTAACCCGAATTGACACCCCTACTCAATACCTTGAGTCTTAGGAAGACCAAGATATGACAAGACTACTCAACTTCACTAGAACTCAAGAGAGGAGAAGAGAGGGGGGGTTTTTTGTGTCTTGGAATGAAGGAGAGTGGGTTTATATAGTAGTGGTGGAGGAAATATGAATGGAAGGCTATTTAATGAGAGTTGACAAAGAATCATGAAACTAGACCTCATTTTAGCCTTTGGGGAAATCTGGTGCATTAAATGGAAAGATTGGTAGGAGTGAGGAGCAAGCCAAAATTCGGTTTTCCTGTAGCTGCTGTAACAGCCTGTAGAACCAACTTCGAAAAATCGTATCTGATTCAATTCTGATCGGAATTGTCTCGTTCTTGTGCTCAAATTGAATCCCCGGATGTCTAGTTTTTGGAAAAATTAACCTTATTCACAGATTCAAAATAATCTGAGAGATATTGATGAAATGGTGAGCAGAGGTCATTTGTTAAAAAATGGTTTCAGCACAATTAACATTAAATGGCTCCAATCACTCCTATTTAAGACTTAATTGGTTCCAAATTTACTCTAATTAAATGATAATTGCACAAATTACTCATTGAATAACTCTAATTAAAAGATAATTGCACAAATTACTCATTAAATAATTAATGTTTAACTATCTAATTAATTAGGTGTGTGCAACCTTACCATAAAATGTAGTCCTAATCAATCAAATTATGACACATCATTAATCTCAAATTGATTGTAATTATAATCAATTGAAATCAATTATTCATAATCACATATAGTCGGACTCAATTTGTGATAGTGCATCTCGGCTATTAAAACTTGATTTGATGATAACTTTCAATCTGATGGTCTGATTAGGGCTTTTAACCAGTCAATTTGATTATTACAATATCAAGATCATTTTGGTGAAATGAGATTAAAGATCTAGTGACCAGAATCAATATGCATATTTTCAAAAGTGAAATTACCCTTTTACCCTCCTGTGAGGTTAAATGCGGGTTGCAAAATGGGGTGTCGACATCAGCCTACTAACCGAGCTGTACACGCCACAATTGGCACTATCTATGGGAATCTCTTACTCAGCTGAAGGTCTAGGTGAAGTCTGTTACCTTTGAACATGGGAAACTGGCTTTCAATGAGTGTTGTAGGTAGTCAACCTGAGGGCTCATCTTAGGGCTTAAGAAGGCGTGAAAGAAAGAAAAAAAAAAGGACCAAAATCACATGCATTAAGAACGAATGGTGCACCTGGATTCGGGGGAAGGTTCTTCGCAAAGGTATCAATCAGCGTCCTACATCCCCGAGCAAGAGATCCAAAACAAGAAGGATCGAGAAATGGAGCGCCTATGCAGGCAGGTCAGAGAGTTAGAGTTAGAGGTACGAGGAAAGTGTCAAAGAAGGAACCGTGATGAATCTCCTGACAATTTTTGCGATACAGGAGAAAGCAAGAGGGAGTCCTCTCACCAAAGTAGTCCTCCCACTCCCGCTCTCGCTGGGGGTTATAGAGGTTATACGTGCTGCTTCAATTGGCATGAAGTTGAGCCAACAAAAGGGGATTCTAAGTGTGATCTCGCCAGAAGCTGCTGAATACAATGATTGGTCAGGGAAGAGGCCGAAATTGAGCAAGGAACCGATTGAATTTGGAGATGAAGATTTGGAAGGAATAACCCAGCCGCATGATGATGCCTTCGTGGTCACCTCTAGAATTGTGGGTTTCGTAGTTAGGAGGGTGTTAATAGATCAAGAGAGCGAGGCTGAAGTGATGTACCCTAAACTTTATAAGGGGTTATGGTTAAAGCCCGAGGACTTGTCAAAATACGATACCCCCTTAGTAAGGTTTAATGGAAAGGTGGTGATCCCTGAGGGTCAGATCTTATTGCCTGTTAATACTGCAAGAAAGGAGGTGGTGGTAAACTTCATTGTACTGAATACGTTCTCCCCATACACCACCATTCTCGGGTAACCATTGATCTACGTTATAGGAGTCGTACCATCTACCCTACATGTGAAAGTGAAATTTCATACCAAAGGAGGAATTACCATAGTGAGGGGAAACCAACAGGTTGCAAGATAGTGTTTAGTAACGGCCATCAACCGTGAGATTAAGCAAAAAAAGCCAGCCGAGCAAGACCTGCCGTAGCAATTACAGAAGTCCGTGGAAGGCAAGGGGGCTGACAGTGTCAAGGATCTCATTAAGGTCAGGATACTTCCTTATGAAAATAAGAGCTTCCAGGTAGGAAAGAGCATGACGCTAGAAGATCGTGACCCTAGAAGCTCGGGTGGTTATGTTGCTGACCCTAGTTCAGAACTTAGATGTGTTTGCTTGGAGCCTATATGAGGTTCCTAGGGTAGATCCAGAATTCATTACTCACAAGTTAAACGTGGATCCGTTGTTTCCCCCCAAGAAACAAAGGTCGAGGAGGTCAGCTAAGCAACATGTTGAGGCTGTAAATGAGAAGGTAGCAAGATTGAAGCAGGCTGGGGCTATTTGGGAGGTATTTTTTTCAAAATGGTTATCGAACACTATGGTGGTTAAAAAGAAGAATGGCAACTGGTAGTTCTGTGTAGATTTCACTGATCTCAACTTGGCATGTCCTAAGAACCCCTTCCCTATCCCGAAGATCGATCAGTTAGTCGATGCGATGTGCGAATATCAGAGGATGAGCTTTTTGGATGCTTTCCAAGGTTACCATCAGATTGCATTGGCGGCCAAGGATCAAGAGAAGACGTCCTTCATAACCCCTAAGGGCAATTATCACTACACAGTGATGCCCTTTGGACTTAAGAATACAGGGGTCACTTATCAAAGAACGATGACTAGGATGTTTAGAGATAAAATTAAGAGCACGGTGGAGTTGTATATAGATGACAAGGTTGTGAAGAGTCAGGAGAATCCAAGGCACGTGGAATATTTAAAGGAGACGTTTGAGATACTCAGGCGGCATAAACTACGCCTCAACGTTGATAAGTGTGCCTTCGAAGTAGGGGCCAGAAAGTTTCTAGGGTATATGATTACACACAGAGAAATAGAGGTGAATCCCGATCAAATAAATGCTATTTAGTGTCTCAGGTGCCCGAAGGACGTACAGAAGCTGATAGGGATGATAGCCGCCTTGAACTACTTTGTATCGAAGTCAACGGACAGTGCCAACCTTTTTATCAATTATTAAAGAAGTGGAAAGAGTTTCAGTGGACGGAAAAGTGTGATGAAGCATTTCGATACTTAAAGAAATATCTCGTTAGTCCACCGATCTTATCTTGCCTGGATCTAGGGGAGGATCTATTTATGTATCTCAAAGTGTCTGAACATGCTGTGAGTGCGGTCTTGCTGAAGAATCAGGAGGGGGTGCAAAGACTAATCTATTATATCAGCAAAACACCGGTCGATGTAGAAACCCAATATTTGCCATTAAAGAACTTAGCACTAGCATTGGTCCATGCCACCAGGAAACTGCCCCATTATTTCCAAGCGTATACTGTATACGTGTTAACGGAGTACCTACTACAGTCTTTGCTAAAAAGATCTGATTTTACAGGGAGGATAGCGAAGTGGGGAACAAGGCTTGGATCGTTTGATATCAAGTACAGACCAAAGAACTTGGTCAAGGGGTAGCTACTTGCAAATTTTGTCGCGGAATTCACCCATAGAAAAGTACCCTAGTGGGATTTATAATGTTTCTCTTCATCCGTGGAAGGTGTTCATTGATGGGGCATCCAATGCTCAGGGTGTAGGGATTGGCATTGCGATTATATCACCGAAAGGGGTGAAGTTAGAACGCTCTTTAAGATTAGGTTTCCAAGAATCGAATAACGAAACTGAGTATGAAGCACTGATTGCGGGGCTTAAAGCCGTAGAGAAACTGGAGGCAAAAGATGTAGAGATCTATTCAGATTCTTGGTTAGTGGTGACTCAAGTCGATGGAAGCTTTAAGGCTAAGGATACTTAAATGGTTGAATATTTGAAATTGGTAGGTCAATTGATGGGTAAGTTTTAGAAGGCGAAGGTGATCCAGATTTCTCGAGGGCAAAATAGGCATGCTGACTCATTGGCAACGCTGGCTTCATCCATGGATAACTGCATTCCGTAGTTGATTACAATAGAAATGTTAAGTGAGCCTAGCATTGACCGACACGTGGGAATCTCGGTAATGATGATGCTCATACCAAGCTAGATGGATCTGATCATAGCATTTCTGGCCGAGGATGTTTTGCCGAACAAAGCCAAAGAGGCGAAGAAGGTACAAAGAATTGCAGCACGGTTTTGGTTGTCCCGAGACTAGAGTTTATACAGAAGGTCATTTGGTGGACCCTATCTGTTATGTCTTCACCAATCGAAGGTTAACAATCTTTTGACTAAGTTTCATGAAGGAGTATGTGGAAGCCATGTAGGTGGTCGTTCTCTATCACACCGAGCAATGACCCAAGGATTCTGGTGGCCGAAGATGCAGAAGGATGCCCTCAAATACGTAAAAAGATGCGAGCAATGCCAGAAATATGCTCTAATTATACATCAGCCAGGTGGAAACTTAAATCCAATAAGTAGCCCATGGCCCTTTGCTCGATGGGGGTTAAACATCATTGGGCCATTCCCCCAAGCAATTGGAAACAGAAGATTTGTGCTTATGGCCATCAATTATTTTACCAAGTGGGTTGAAACCAAAGCTTTAGCAAATATCTAGGATGTTGATGTAAAGAAATTCATATAGAAAAATATAGTGATCAGATTCGGGGTACTGGAGTCTTTAGTGTCGGATAATGGGTTATAGTTTGACAAAAGCTTTTCGTAAGTATTGCAGTGACCTTGGGATTAAGAACAGGTACTTAACCCCAACATATCCTCAGAGTAATAGCCAGGACGAGGCAACGAACAAGGAAATTGTGAGCAGGTTAAAGAAGAGGTTAAAGGGAGCAAAGGGTAGATGGATGGAGGAGTTACATAATGTTTTGTGGTCTTACCAAACAACCCCGTGCAAATCTATCGCTGAAACGCCTTATTCCATGACTTATGGAATCGAAGCAGTCATCCTTATTGAGATAAGCATGTCCAACATGAGGGTTTCAGATTTTTTCCTAGACAGCAACGATGAGTTAATGATGGAACAATTGGATCTACTAGAAGAACGCCGAGAGTTAGCTACTATCCAGCTAGCAGATTACCAACAGAAGATGGCTCAAAGGTATGATAAGAATGTGAGAACAAAGGAGTTTAGAGCCAAAGGCTTAGTGTTGTGTAGGGCAATAGGAAATACTAAGGACCTCAATACAGGGAAGTTAGTGCCAAACTAGGAAGGACCGTATAGAGTTACTACAACAGCTAGGGCTGGAGCTTACTACTTAAAAGATTTGGAGGAAAGACCACTCCCTCGATCGTGGAATGTGCAGAACTTAAAAAGATACTACCATTAGGCATAATAGACTTAGAGAAGTGATGTAATTTACATAGCTGCTATTTGTATATCTATAATACTGCACATCTGTATATTATGATCTGCCTCTATTCAAAATGCATCTAAGGATAGATGCCTAGCTTCGACCTAACCCCAAACACCGACTAGGTGGAAATCTTACCAAATACTTTATAAGACAGAAGCTTAGCCTCAGCCTGACTCTGGTCACCGACTTGGTGGAAACCATAGATAATGCTTCTAAGGATAGAAATCTAGCATCAGCCCGACCCTAGTCACCGACTAGGTGAAAACCTTATCAAATGCTTCTAAGGCAAAAGCCTAGCCTTGGCCTGACCCTGGTCACCAACTAGGTAGAAACCTTATCAAATGGCTTTATGGATGGATTCGTTGAAAGAAATGTATTAACTTGAAGCAGGGGACCCTTCCTCTGCATGCATTGTTCCAAGTTCACGCGCACCTCAGAAGGAAGTATTTATAACAAATCAAATAAGACTTGGGTTACGATAAAAGGGTGATCAATATTTACATAGCACATGCGGGCAAATATAGGATTGTTATAAAGTCAATATATAAAGAAAAAAAAGAGCAAAAAAAATAAAGTATAATTAAAATAAACATAGGAGTTTTTATTTTAAATGACAAATTGTTTGGTCCACCAAAAACTTAGCAAAGTCAACCTAAACTTTAAAACAAATAAAAGAGCACCAACAAGTTCTTACATAATGTGAAAAAGATAGCAAAACAAAAAATACATGGTATCTAAATTTCTGGATCCTGGGTATGCTCGGGAGGAGTACGAGCAACATCTGCGGTCGCCTGGGTGTGGAAACAAGGGGGGGAGTCACCACCTAGTTTTTGCAATGGTCTAGGAACCATATATATAGCGTCCTCTCAAGGAAGGACCATTGATCTTACTATCAGAGTATGGGTTCGGAGTTTAAGCACGCTCTTAGGAAAGTGTTAGGCACCCAAGATCGCCTAACCCTAAAATTGGCCTCCCATCATTGTGTCTTATGACTTAACCCTATTAAAAACTAATTCAACATTTGTATTCTAAACTCACGCACACACTAATTATGCATCTAGCAGACAACATGGTATCTTTATCCCTAAACAAACATACTTCTATCTACAAAGCAAAAGAGAGCCAAACATACATAAGAATCCCTAGAATTCATCTAACATGTGAAAACCCTATCATACATCTAAACAAGGCAACTGTTAGGTTCTAAAAGTTTAGAACAATTGGCAAATCATGAACACAAACTTCTCTAGATATAGATCTTAGAGTCTATAGGTTTTATTAGACAATGCTCAAGATGATTCAAGTCAAGATTCAAGAACATATAAGCTGCAGAAAGAAGAATTCAGAAATTGCCTGGTTCGATCAATCGAAAGACAGGCTCGACCGATCGAAAGTCGTATCTGCAGAATTTTAAGTTGGCCCAAACAGCAGTTTAAGCCCATTAAGGATTAGGGTTTCAGATCTACTTCTCCCACTATATAAAGGAAACCCTAAGCACGTTTTTATAAAACTTTATAGAGAGAAGCGTGTGCCTCTTTGGTATTTAGGGTTTTGTTCCTAAAAAGCTCTCTCATATCTTCTACCGGTTTTATTCCTTGAAGAATCTCAAGATCCAGTATTGTTGAAGTTGCCGCCTTCTTTTGTCATCAAAGGTATTGATGATCTAAACTTTCAACGGTAGTCTTGGAGTCACAAATAGGAGAGTTTGTGTTGCAAAACCTTTGAGTGGGATCTCAAAGTCACAAACGTGGGTGTTTGTGTTTTGCAAAGGCTAAGGAAAGAAGTAGTCTGTGGACTCAGAGCTGTCACGTGGATGTTAGTGGTCTAAGTCGCTATTATACAAACTTCAATTCTTTCTAGTGGATTTGTTGTTTTACCTTGAAGATAGCTAGGTTAAATCCTCCGCAGGTTTTTTACCAGTTTGGTTTTCCTTGGTCATCATATCATTGTGTTCTTTATATTTCCGCTGCTTTGCATGATATGATTATATTTGTGTTAACCTAGTTTTGTTTAATTTAACTAAGTTAATCACTTGGCTAATTATCTAGGTTAATCTGTTTGGGTTTAAGGGGTCTAAACTTCTTACAGCAACAACCCTAAACATGGCAACAAGCATATCATCAAAAGAAAGCAAATCATTTTATGAACAAAGCATTAACTTCATACACATACATCAAAGGAGAATTAAACAAACAACATGCATGTTCATGTGAATGCATGACTTATCTTACTTACCTTGTAGCATCTCATCACCTATGGCATCATGAATGGACATGTGAATGCATGTCCATAGCATCAAATATAAAACCCTAGTCTAAACATGTTTAAAGGCAAACAAGCATATAAGGCAGAGGAATAAGTACGTATGAACATATGAAAAGGCTTTAAAAAGGGACAAAGCATGTAAAACAAACCAAACAAACAACATAAGGAATCTAGATTAGAGTTTTGGGCAAGTGCATGCGTACACAGCCAGAAGCCTGCGTGCGCAAGATTTAACTTGCGTACACATGCTCATGACATGCATGCATGGGACTTGCTCAAAAACTCTAACCTAGAAACCTGAAATAGAAAACAGAGCACAAACCAAAAAAAAAAAAAATCCTAATTCTAGCTATCTAGCATGCTCAGAACACAAACAAAACAATAAAACTAACCTAAGAAAACATATAAAAACCTAAACTACACAAAGAAACAGGATTAAAACTAAAAAGAAAGACAGAAAAGGAAGAAGGAAGCAAGAATGAATACCTTAAAGCAAAAACTCCTAGGCTTGATTTTTGACTGTTTCCCTCAGTCAAATCTATCACAATTCAATAAAACAATGATTAGAAACTTTAAACTCAAAGGATTGGGGCCAGAAAAGGTCCCAATCAAATGAAAATGACTTGAGGGTGTTTTGTGAAAAACACCCTTTTGATTCACTATTTTCTAGTGAATCTTAGGTTTTTCCCGTAAGATTTCTATGTGTTTTGAAAATGTACCATGTAAGGCTTTCTATAGTGGAAAAAATGGGATTTGGAATATCTTCTAGACGATGTGGGATTCATTCCAAACGTCAGCTATTATTGCAAAAAACTTGTCTTTTCCATGCTTCTGAAACCCAAGCTGCATACGCAAGAATATGCCTGCATACGTAAGCTTTGGCCCACGTTCGCAAGCCACTGCCCACATACGAGGCCGAGCGGCACTTTAGTCATTAATATCCAAAAATAAATTTTTATGCATTTAAAAAGTAATATTTTCCATTTGAACATTTTTCAAGTCAATTTGATATCTGATTGGGCTCTAAACTAGCCTTGAACCTTAGAGTTTGAGCATGATTAGGAAACGGGGACCCAAGTCATAAATGGTACAAAATGCGGTGTCTACAAAGGGGTTGGGGTTCAGCAAGGGGGTAAGTGGCTCTTGACCCTCTACAGTACCAGGGTTGGTCGAAATGTCGAGATCAATCACCTCGGTATGGGAGTCAATCTCTTCAACCAGCTCTCTCAAAATGAGGCTATCTTCCTCTTCATTTGGGGCTAGGGTATGCTCAAAAGGAGGATGCAGATGCTCAGGTAGAGGTATCTGATCGGGATCCTTGAAGGGAGAATCCTCGGGAAGGCCCAGGGCATTCACAGTACCCATCTACCCCTCCCCGAACCCATAGTGCCGAGAATCAAGCATAATAGGTTTGCTGAAGTTCTCAATGTTGGCAAAGCCCATATTCTAGAACTTATCCTCACTCTGCACCATAACGATCTTCAAGGTGGCTATCTCCTTATCCTTGGCTGAGATGGCACCTTCAACTTGAGTGAGCTTCCCCTCTACATCACCCAGTTTCCCTTCCAAGTCTGCCACCCTTTTCTCAACAGCTACACGAGCTCTCTTGACCTCCACGGATCTTCGCTCGGAAGCTGCTAGGTCAACAGCTTGTTCCCAAAAAGTGCATTCTAATACCTCTTTAAGGTCTCTCTCCTTGTCAGCTTCCTCCACGACACCCTTGAGCCGGCCTTTGAGAATATTAGTCATTTGGGCAGCCTAGTAGTACAATTGAAATTAGAAAAGGGAGACCAGGTTAGAAGCAAAAGTGAAAGGAATGCACAAATAGACAAAAAGAAAAATACAAAGAAAATGAGTTGTAATTTACTACAATGGTGTGCCATTTGAGCCTAAGCAAGATGGCATTATCACTGCCCTCTGCAAAGTATTGTATGTCATTGGGCAGTAAAAGTGCTTGCCCGAGACTATCCGCGATCTGACCCCCTACCCACTAGCCCAGTTTCGGATACAAGAGTTAGTAGGAAGGGGACTGTCTCCTAGTATGAAAACACTCTGCCAGCCTCGGGAGGGAGGTGCAGAAAAGGAAGCAATATTAGAGTCGACCTGCCAGGAATAATCCCAAGGGGCCCTACCTGCACAAAAAACTATCTAATGTAATCATAGCTAACCCACTAAGGAAGCCTATAAACAGCAGAGAAGAAGAAGAAAAGGGGGTTGGATAGATTGATAAGGAGATATCAAAAAATAAGAGAGTACAACAAGGAAGAAAAGAGAGGGAGACACAACTTGTACATGGAAGTATTAAGGAACCATCGGAAAGGTATAAGAGTTTCACCTTTAGGAGTTTCCCATTGTAGGATATCTATTCACCCATAATAACAAATAGATTGTGAACACAGCTTAGTTGTCAGCCTACTAACCGAGTTGTACATGCCACAATATATATATATATATATATATATTAGTCTAATAATAAAAGCAATTATTATGAAACAAACGTCACATATTTAAATTATGGTGTATCTATAAAATGTATTTCATAAAGACATTTTCTTCTTATCATTCCAAAAATACAAAACCAACTAATACATCCTTTGATAATGTCAATCCAAATACGTTCTGTTGTGGGTGACAATCAACTTAGTTCAATTTTGGGTGACAATCAACTCAGCACAACGTATTCATATTTTTGCAAGAAAACCACACATAAAATCCAAAAATTACAATCCCATTGGAAAATTACAACAAGAACACTCAGGTATCTCCCATCACATTTAGGAAGGTTGTTTGGGAGTTGATATGTATTTCCTTCAAAGCTCGAATAACAACTCTCTCTCTCCATGGGATGCCCTCTTCCTCTCCTTTCTAGGTTTGGTGAAGAGCTATTTATAGGTGGAAATGGCTCTCTTCCCCATAGGAATGGAGGACCGAATGAAGGTTTTTTTCTAATCTCTTCTTCTTTTGTCAGATGAAGGACTAGGTTAGGAACTAACCGTACCATCCCATTGTTCAAAAGGGTCATTTAGGCTACCAACCAAGTAGAGAAGAATAACACTTATTCGAGAATTTTGTTTAGAATGGATCCTTATGAATTTAATCAAAGGAAGCTCCCTTTGTGGGTGATGACTTGTGACATGGGTTTTACCTGTCATGTCACAAAGAAGTTTGGTTACCCATTGGATCTTCAAGTTTGGAATATTTTTTGGGGTTGACCCATGATTGTGTTTTGAGAGTTTGTTTATTTTGTGAGTGTGAGAGGGATTTTGGGTGTATTGTGAGAGAGTTTTTGTTTATGTTAGTGAGCTTTGTGAAAGTATTATTTGTGTGAGTTGTGAGAGTTGTGAGATTTGATAAAAATGTGGTTGTAATCCATGTCTTTGATAGTGGATTTTGGTTGATGTTACCTGACGTAGCATGAAGTTGACTGAATTAGATATTATAATCTAGTGTAGATTTTTTTCCCTAAATGCACTTTTGCTATCCTTAAATCACATCTATTGATATTAGAGTTTCCACTATATATTGTACAACAATCTTCAGCAACAACACTACCATAAGCATTAACCCCAATCATTCTCTTCTCAATTCTTTGATTTTTTTTTTTTTTTTTTTTTTTTTTTACAAAAAGTGAAAGAGGGATTTGAACCAAGCACTTATTATGGGGGAGACAGGCAATACTAATGAGTAACCATAAACTAGTGCATCTTCAATATCGTTTCTAAGGAGCCAAAAAAAGAATGTTGTTGCATTAAAAAGAATTGACCCCTTGCAAATTAATTAATTACCCAAGTTAATTAATTAGTCAAATTACATGCAATAGCGTGGTAGCACAAAAAAATCACCAATTATACTAAATGCAGCGGAAAATAAATTTAACACAGGTGATTTGTTTACGAATGAGAAAAACCACCAAGGCAAAACCCCACCGGGTGATTTTAAGGTCACTACTCCTAAGAATCCACTATTATCAATCACAAGTGGTTACAAGTATAAGGAATCTTACTAAACCCTTTGGCATATCTCGAAATACCAATCTATAGTTAAACCCTTACCCCAATACCCAATTGGACTTATATTGTAACGGCAATCTTTCTATTCAATGCACAAATCCCAATACGTGACTAACCAATGATTCATGGATCCTAATACGTGACTAACTCCACCAAATTGAAAAGGTTGTTGGCTGCAAAAGTTCTTTAATTCATCAACAATGAAGATCAGGAAACTCTTTGGTCACAAAACCCTTGGCGTAAAGACGCAATAGCTTCTTTAGAGAAAATAATGAACTAGGGAACTTTCTGCATGTATTATTTTTTTACATCATCTTATGACGGCCCTTAAAATAATCCTTATATATATCTAAGGTTATGAGAAAAGAAACCCTACACAAATACATAGGAATATGCGTGTAATCAGATCTGAAAAGTCTAATTTCATAATTCTCGACAGATACAGCTTGTGTCGAGCTTCAATATTAAATCTTGACAGAAAGGATTCTGTCGAGCTTTAATGAACAGCACTTCCTTCACTTGTTTCTTGGTCAGATTTGCATGGCTTTAATACTTAACTTGAACACTTGTTTCTTGAAGTACTAAACACTTGTTTCTTGAAGTACTAAACACATCCTAGATCTACCCAAATACAAATAAAGTGCGTTTTGTCAAAGGATTAGCCAATTTACATCAAATATGTCCCTAACAAATGTCATTCAAGTTCATTTTTGCTATATTTGAAAGCACCATAAACTTGTTCTCATTTTCTAATCTCAAACTTTTTAGGGTATGTTTGGTAACTTTGTTTTAGCAGTTTTCTCTTTTTAGGAACAATTTTATATTTTCTAACCCAACAAACTTGTTTAGTAACCTAAAACAAGTAAAAAACAAAAACTGTTTTTAAGTCTCCAAATAGATACAAAAGGAAAATGAAAGCATGTTTTTAAGTCTCCATAAATGACTGTGCACTGTAATAAGAAGCTAAAAAATTTTAACTATGACACCATCATTGCAGCATATTTTTTAGTACTGGTGGTACTATAGCAATATAACTTTTCAACACCACTAATACTAGTGCTCTAATACAATTGCTCTTAAAGCCCAATGAAAACATGGAGAAAAAAATTCAAAACACCATTAATGAACTCGGGCCGAAGTTCGAAGCCCACTGTTAGAAAAACACAGAATTTCATTGATTTTTCCCTGATCTATTTCTCTCTCAAAGAAGGGGCTGTGTCTCTGCACACCACAGTGTGGAAGTAGACAATTTTAGAGAAAAGAACCAAAGAATTGTTTGCTTTCTTGCACCAAGAATCTGCTACTGTTATGTTACCTTGTCAATAGCTCATGTTTTTGAATGACAACCTTTAATTTTGCGTCGGCATACACTGAGCTGTGGCTTCGGCGAGGTCAAGAAGTTGGTTTGTAAATACTAAATAGTAGATCCATTTTCCTAGCATGATATGTGGCTTATGGTTATCGTATCCATAACTGTGTGATCAAGAAAAGTGGAAGCCCCATTTTGCTTAACATGAGGTTGTGGGTTTGCAAATGCCACTAAAAACAAAATAAGAGTACTAATGTTTAAACAAAAAAGGAAAAAAAAAATTGTTGTTTAATATATATATATATATATTGATTGTATTGATCATAGAGAAGATGCGCAAATTTCTGTTTTGAGCAAATATGGACTGATGGAGGCAGATATCCTCATGTAAAACACCTAAGCATTTTAAGGAAGAATTCAAGAATAAGGAAGAGAATGTAATGATTTGGTTAGTAATATCATTCACAAAGCCACATTACTTACCTAATTCCATGGTGCATCCATGACTTAACGACAAAAGAGAGGTCAGATCAATAAGGTCTCAAAACTCAAAAACGTGGATGTTTGCAGATTGAGAAAGTTGCTGATTAATTGTTAGATAGATAACAAGTATTGTATGCAGTTCTCGTCACAAGATTAGAAGCAAATACTGTAAACATACCAAGTTGTATGCATCAAAACACCACAGGGGGAGCATATACATAAGTAATACACTAATACCGCAGGCTAGTTTTCGTTTATCCGATAAAAAGTAATTATACATTAAACTCTTTTCAACCCCAATTGTAAAAGAGCTTACAGCAGTAACATTTAGCTCTCATTGGAGAAAGCTTTACGACCAGGAAGATCAATCCACTCAATTTGGAGCACCACTTCCCCACACTCAACATTTCTCAATCTGAGACACATGTCCTGGACAATTTTTCCATTGTTCAAAACGCAGCAACTCTCAACCGAAAGGCAGTTTGTCTTGCTCGGCTGAACTCTCTTTACTGCACAGCCATTTTGGAGGTTCTCCAAACCCGTTTTCAGACTCTCAGCATATGGTTTAATGTCTATCTCTGCATCACCCATTTTGTCATCTAGAGTTAATGTGTCTCTGTCGTAAACTGTCTGCAAAGAGGAAAAATAAATAAATGAAATTACCAACAACCTGCAGAAAAAGCTTCCTGTAGCTTTTCTTTACAATCATTTGACCAGCCAAATATTTCAGGAAAATAAACGCAAATAATATTCAAACATTCCATAATGACAATGATGAATCAACCAATTAAAATATTGGGATCCTGTAAACATGAAACAAATAGTTCCTGAACTCTTTTAGTATTAGCACTAAAC
Source organism: Lithocarpus polystachyus (assembly GCA_033629205.1). Classification (NCBI taxonomy): domain Eukaryota; kingdom Viridiplantae; phylum Streptophyta; class Magnoliopsida; order Fagales; family Fagaceae; genus Lithocarpus; species Lithocarpus polystachyus. Next base: position 41,529,657 of record CM066164.1, read on the forward strand.
CGCATTACAGAGAAAGGCAAAGTAAGGTATCACTTACGAGAGTGATAGGAACATTAACATCAGTAATAGAAAGAGTCAATTCATCATTCCACTCAGGATTGCAGTTATTTTTCACCACACGAGTCTTCAATTTCTGCACCAATGTATATGACATCAGAAGGAAATAATGTCAGCATCCATTATACTTCAATCAAAAAGCTGAGGAAAAGAATCCAGTGAGCTCTAGCTCAAGTAGTACCTCCTCCCCTTATATAAAAGTGCTAGGTGGAGGGTGAATTTTTAAGTTCAAAATCCATTGAGTGGGTGTGTAACTTGCAAATAAAATTTAAATTTAAAAAAGTGGGAAAAATGAATGGAACAAATAAGTTACATCCTTAGTCATGTTTTTACTTTCTGCAGATGATACCGTATCTTAAATAACCATCTTGAAAAGTGCATGAAAGTTTCAATGCCAAAGCTATCCATTTGTAGTGAGTTAGTTATACACAAAAATATTATGTCATTGACCAAGTACTAGGATCTTCTTTTGGGTAAGAAAATAAAAAATGAGCCAGTCAGTCTGCAAATGCATGCTCTAAAACCAAATACATTAACATCAAAAAAGTTCAAAGTTAAATACCGCCAAGCAAAAATGAGGTTGGGGGGGGGGGGGGGGGGATGTGAATTTTTCGTTCTTGAAATTTGATGTTGGTTCAATTGTGGTCCTCCAAATTAAAATCTCAATAAGTAAACAAAACGGTCCCTCCATAATAAAAATACACAAGTTTAAAAAGCTGATTTTAACACCTCCATGTTGGAGATGTAATGCAAACTTTCAAGTCCACATGGGTCAATTTGCTACAATACAAGAATCTAACAAACTTTGGAAAAAATGACAGACGAAAGAGCTTGGAAAAATAGCAGCAACAATTCAGGAGTATGTGGAAAGCAGCAACTTGTTTTGAAGCCTCAGAGGAAGATAACTACATAAGGAATGACTAATGAGCCATCATTAGGAATAGCCTGACCAAAAATTGCTTTCTGAACCCAGATCCATCATCCAGTTTTGGGGTCTCCATCCATCCCAGTTAACCCACATGTAATCCATAGATAAGTCTTAATTATTTGCAGGGCTCATATACTGCAGAAAATATGAAGCAAATGGGGTCCTCTGCACTATTAATTTGCAAAGACTAATTAAATTGCTATTAGGTGAACCAATTTTGGATTTCTACAGCTATATATGCGTTTCACACCATTGAATTTATCTATGAAAATTCCAAATTTTACACGACAATTTCTCTATAATTGCTGTCCTCTCTTCTAGTATAGGGGTGTGTGTGTGTGTGTGTGAATATATCTCACAAGCAAACATAGAATATTAGAGGCAAAAGGGGAAGCAGCAATTGATCTTGTGAGAATTTGAGCTACTCTAATTAGGATTCAAGGGAAGACAAAAATTTGCTAATTTTTCACTGAAGTTAGATTATGGCAGCATGGAAGGATACCAATTAAGCTAAAGATAATCAAGTTATGGATTCCCTCAAGAATAACTTCTCTTTAAATGTCATTAGAATGGAATTTTTTTTTTTTTTTTTTTTTGATAACCTTAAAATTCTAATAATATAAAATACAATCTTGAATCTGATTTGGTTGGAAACTTATCTGCAGCACAGAAAGAACAAAAAGTAGACCCAAAAAAACATTTTTTTTTTAAAACCAACATTAGCAATTAAACTAAAATAGATAAATAAATTTTTCACGTATAGCAAGCTCTAAATCAAACATTAGCTACCCAAAAAAAAAAAAAAAACCAAAATCATTATCATTATCATATATGATCATCAACCAAAACAAAAACAGGTTGTGATTGTGAAAGTAATAATAATGAAGAGCAAAGTGACTGACCTGTTGACCCATGGTGAGAACAACATAAGGATCGCTGCTAATGGTGTCACGCACAGCAAGATTAATGCCTTTCCGTACACGAACTCGAAGAAGACCCAGCAGATTATCCATTAGAAACACAACCTGTTGAGCTTTGAGCAAAGCTAATAAACAAAGAAAAACCCTGTCTTTGGCTACAAAATTGAAAATTCTATATATAGAAATTAAACAAAGTTGTAAAAACAAAAACAAAAAATATTAACTGGGATTTATCATGGATTCATGGGACACAAATATCTAACGTTGGGACTTGGGTCCATCAAAGGAATATTAATTTTCCCACGTGTCATCCGTTGCCTGATCAATGTGACGTGTTTTGTTGTCTAGAATTAAAATGGGTCTCTTTCAAATTTGTATCTTAGCGAATAGCGATTAAAGCATTTGTAAAGCAGTAGAGTTGGGCCGGTTTTCACGCTCACCCATGAATACGTAACGTTGGGTCCATCAAAGGAATATTAATGATGGTGTTCTTTGCTATTCACGGGACTACTGGTCATTTTTCGTAGTGGAATGAAATTAGAGGTGCAATTTTGTTTATCTAATACCTTCAACCAAAAATATCTAAGCCAAGCCAAAAGACTGCTGTTTTGTTTGTTGATGGTACCCGATTAAACAAACTTGTGATCTGTTGAATCTGGAAAGCAAGGCGAAGCTTAAAAAGTAAATGTAAATATTAAGGTAAATTACATTTTTCTATCTTAAACTATCATAAAAATTAAAGAAGTGCTACATTCATAACATTTTTACAACAAATCACAGATGGTTAGTTGTTATTGGTTCAAATTTAAATTCAAAACTGAGATTTCTTTTTTAACCCAACAGTAACAACCTGTCACTTAGAATTTGTTGTAAAAATATTATAAAAATATTGTGAACATATCATTTCTCTAAAAATTATATATTTAATCCTTTAAACTATCGAAACACACAATTAACTCATTAACTTCAAAAGTACGTTAACACCCTACCATTTGTTTTGTTGTTAATTCGAACTAAATGTAACATTAAAAGATTAATTTACCCCAATTATTTGTTTTGGAAATGAAAAAATTGATTTTTAATGTTAAAATTCATTAGAATTAATAACAAAACAAGGAGCACGGGGACATTGAAACAGAGTTATATCTTTTAGGGTGCTTTTTGATAATTTACAAGTTTAATCAAGGTGATAGTTTTGGGTATAAAAATGTAATTTGCACTTAAGTTTACACACCTCTGGGTCACGTATAGGTCAACCTATTTCTACTTTAGGTCAAAAATTCTCAAGTTTAGGTCAAGTTAACAGGTCTAGATCCAATTTTTCCTGTCTAATTAAAATAATATTGATTAGAAATTCGACAAAATAGAAAGGTAAAGCTAGATAGAACCAAATAAGTTCTTTGCATTAAGATTTGCAACTAGGATAATATTCTTAACAAGTATTTTGGAAACCTGTTTTATAGCATTATTAATTGAGATGTTTATACATCTTGATGAGGATAATTTTTGATCAATCGACAAGGGATGTCGATCCTTTCTCACCCAATCTTTGGCCTTATGCCTAACCAATCTTAAAGGAATGACCGACCCTATGGGTCATCGGGTCAGGTCGGATGCCAATCCAACCTCCATCCCGATGATCCATGGCCTTAGGATCTTTCCATGAGACTTGCATGAGGCCCACTCATATGTCCCTACATGGGAATAGCTTGCACACCACGACCAAAGATCCTACCGTGTAATCAGATCTCCCCTATATGGAAAGGTGATCCCTAATATCTTGGGACCCTTCTCCCTATAAGGAAATTCTCCCCGTATCAAGGGACTCAAGTCAGCTATTCGCTACTATATAAATAGCAAACCCTAACCTTTTTAAGGTACGTGAATTCTATCTAGTTCTTGCACCCTTAAGTTCTTGGAGATTCTGCTATCACTGACTTAGCCTTCGGAGGGTCTTTGGCCAGCACCCCACTGGTGTTCTCTATTTGGTTCTTCACTTTTGTTCTTCAATACACCCATTGGCACGTGTGTGAACAATCAACTTACTAACGATTTTTGTATATCATCACATTAAAAATTTTCAAGTCTAAAAGGTGAAAGATGCAGATGATTTTTCCATTAAGCCACTGGTGTGCTGTCAACGAAAGAAGAAAGTAGACTCAATTCAAAGTAACAAGATTCTTTCGTATGTACTTGTGGTTCTTCCCTTCTGGACCACTGTGATTCGTCCCTTCTGGACCACTCTTTATCTTAACATTTACCACCGAAAATGCATTGACAAAAATTGGGGCCCAACGGATGTTATCAATAGATGTTATATCCTGTTTCGGGTGTGTATATATGACATTTTTCTCACAACATGTAAGTTCTATAGTATGTGAGATCAACCTGTCGTGAGAGAGAAGGCATATATAAACCCCAAACAATATATAATTTTTTCATTGATAGAATTTTGTATATCGGTATATGCAACTCACTATGGTTGATGGATGATTCTAAAATATTAATAAAATAAATAAATAAATAAAAACATAAATAAAAACAAAAGCTATGGTTGATGGATATCTGGAACAATGTTAAGTTATGGTAGCAAATAGAAGCCCTCAAAAGTGGTCCACCAATCTCACCGCCTCAAACAGCATCTTTAATAAAAGGTGGCATTTGGGTTGGCTGCTGGCCCAAAGGTTTTTTGCGATATTTTAGATTTTGTAGAAAGCCCACGAGATATATGGGTTTTGTAGTAAATGCGAATATATACGTATATTCTTCTTCTACTACTTTTTTCAAAGAAAGATCATCATTTGATATCATACAATAAGCATATCACCATTTTTGTTTTATAGAATCAGCATATCACCATTATTACTACTATCATATCATGTCCTTTTTTTTTTAATTTAAGACTATTTTTTACTGTGAATTCCATTTAACTTAACTAAAAAAAATTTTATAATTAAATAAAAAATCTGATGTTCAATTTTTTTTGTCGTTGAGAAAAATTTTAGAATTTGATTCTCATCTACACTAGGAAACCAATTGATATCTGATGATAAAGAGTAGATAAGAATAAGTTGTAAAACCATCTCTTTAAAATAATAATAATAATAATAATTGTGGGGACTATTTTTGCCGGTCCTCGACAAGGCCATGGGCGCAGTGCCGAGGAGGCTCATGTTGCCGGTCCTCGGCAAGGCCATGGGCGCAGTACCGAGGAGGCTCAGATGTCCCACATCGAAGAGAGCTTCCCCCACTTTCAACCTTATAAGCTGTGAAGCGAAGGAAGTAGTGTACCATCGTATTCTATCGTATTCTAATACGATGGTACACTACTTCCTTCGCTTCACAGCTTATAAGGTTGAAAGTGGGGGAAGTTCTCTTCGATGTGGGACATCTGAGCCTCCTCGGTACTGCGCCCATGGCCTTGCCGAGGACCGGCAACATGAGCCTCCTCGGCACTGCTCCCATGGCCTTGCCGAGGACCGGCAAAAATAGTCCCCACAATAAAAGAAGCTCTCTTTTTATATTGTGGGGGCACGATGGGTAAGGGTTAGGCACCGCGCTTTTGGGTGTGACCGCCCACCGCCCTCCTCAACAAGGCTCTGGGCGCAGTGCAGAGGAAGTTAGCCAGTCCCACATTGGGGCTTCTTTTATTGTGGGGCCACGTTTTGTTCGTCCTCGGCAAGGCTCTGGGCGCAGTGCCGAGGAGGCTCAAAGTGTCCCACATCGAAGATAGCTTCCCCCACTTTCAACCTTATAAGCTGTGAAGCGAAGGAAGTAGTGTACCATCGTATTCTCGTATTCGAATACCGGAATGATCGCCACCCTAAACCGAAACCCAAAGGAGGTACAGAAACTGACCGGGATGATCGCCGCCCTAAACCGGTTCATCTCCAAATCCGCGGAGAAGTGTCGACCGTTCTTCCAACTGCTGCACAAATGGAAGGAATTCCAATGGAATGAAGAATGCGCCCTGGCCTTCCAGCAGTTAAAGGAGTATTTGTCCCGACCCCCCATCATGTCCAGACCCAGGGCAGACGAAGTCCTGTTCGCCTATATCGCTGTGGCTACCCACGCTGTAAGCTTGGTACTTATACGTGTTGATAATGGCGTTCAGAAGCCCGTCTACTACGTAAGCAAGTCCCTCCACGAGTCTGAAATCCGTTATCTACCACTTGAGAAGGCCATCTTTGCAGTGGTTCATGCCACTCGCAAGCTTCCTCACTACTTCCAGTCGCACACGGTTATAGTACTCACCGAACTCCCCCTTAAGTCGCTGCTCAGGGGTGCAGACCCTACAGGGAGGATCGCGAAGTGGGGAACGATCCTGGGAGCCTTCGACATAAAGTATATGCCGAGAACCTCTATCAAAGGCCAAGTACTAGCCGATCTGGTGGCCGAATTCACTGAACCTGCGCTGGAAGAGGTAATTGGGACAATGCCCATGGATGGAAAGTCTGTTGGCCTTGTGTCAGTGCCGCAATCCTCGCCGTGGAAGTTGTATGCCGATGGAGCGGCCAACCAAAGAGGCTCAGGACTGGGGCTAGTCTTGATATCCCCTGAGGGTGTTGTCATCGAAAAATCTCTCAGGCTGGACTTCTCGGCCACCAACAATGAAGCTGAATACGAAGCATTGCTCATCGGAATGGCCATGGTCAAGAAAATGGGCGGTAGCAGCGTGGAAGTGTTCTCGGACTCATCATTGGTTGTTGGCCAAGTCCGAGGAGAATCGGAGGCGCGAGACGAAAGGATGCAGAGGTACCTGAGGCAGGTGAAGCTGTTACAATCGCAGTTCGAATCATTCAACCTGCATCATGTTCCTCGGAGCGGAAACACCCACGCGGATTCCTTGGCAACCCTCGCAACATCCTCGGCTGAGAGGTTACCTCGTCTCGTCTCAGTGGAGGGTGTACAAAGGTATGCCGAGGAGAAGGCAGGACACACCATCTGCCAAATAAGGGCGGGACCGAGCTGGATGGATCCCATAGTGGCCTTCCTGAAGGACGATGTCTTACCCACAGACAAGACTGAGGCTGACAAGGTGCGGAGGAAGGCGCCTCGGTTCTGGTTATTGGGAGACCATAAGTTCTACAGGCGCTCCTTCTCGGGACCCTACCTGTTGTGCGTACATCCTGAAGCCACAGAACCACTCCTCGAGGAGCTGCATGAAGGAATCTGCGGTAGTCACACCGGAGGCCGATCTCTAGCACACAGGGCCCTGACCCAAGGGTACTGGTGGCCCAACATGCAAAGAGAATCACAGGAATACGTAAAGAAATGCGACCAATGCCAGAGATACGCGCCGAGCATCCATCAGCCGGGCGGTGTACTGAATCCTTTATCTTGTCCATGGGCTTTCGCCCAATGGGGCCTAGACATCGTTGGCCCTTTCCCCAAGGCGGTAGGGAATAGAAGATACTTGGTGGTTGCCACTGACTACTTCACCAAATGGGTCGAAGCCGAGCCGCTAGCAAATATCAGGGATGTGGATGTCCAAAAGTTCCTGTGGAAGAACATTATTACCCGGTTCGGAGTACCGCACACCCTCATCTCGGACAATGGACTTCAGTTCGACAGTAAAATGTTCAGAAGGTATTGTTGTAGGATGGGCATCACGAATAGGTATTCCACCCCTGCCTACCCACAAGGTAACGGACAAGCTGAAGCAGTCAACAAGGTCATAGTAACTGGCCTAAAGAAGAGGCTAGACGATGCTAAAGGGAAGTGGGTAGAGGAGCTGCCACACGTGCTCTGGACGTACAGAACGACCCCGAGGAAGTCCACGGGTGAAACCCCCTTTTCGATGACATACGGAGCTGAGGCTGTTATTCCTATAGAAACCAACTTCCCCACACTAAGAACAAGCTCCTTCACCCCGGCCGATAACGACAGACTCCTAGCAAGCAATTTGGACCTGTTCACCGAACGGAGGGAAAATGCTGCGATCCATCTGGCCTATTACCAACAGAAGCTGAAACAAAGCTATGATGCCAATGTCAAACTAAGGCCGCTGGCAGTTGGAGATTTGGTCCTTCGAAAAGTTGTGGGCAGCGCCAAGAACCTGGCCTGGGGAAAACTGGGGCTTAATTAGGAGGGTCCTTATCGGATCGTATCTGTGGCCGGAATAGGAGCCTTTTATTTACAAGATCTGGACGAAAGGGCTGTACCGCGCCCCTGGAATGTAAATAACCTGAAAAGTAAATAACCTGAAAATGTACGATTATTAATGAGAATGTGTACTATCATCTATATCCCTACCGTATATTGGATATTATCTAACCGCTTTAAAAGTACTCTCAAACTGAACCTTAGCTACGCCGGGTCCTCGGACTCTCTGCTAAACAAAGCCTTGGCTACGCCGGTGCCCTCAGGCCCTCTGCTAAGCATCTCTTTAGCTACGCCGGGTTCTCGGACTCTCTGCTAAACAAGGCCTTAGCTACGCCGGTGCCCTCAGGCCCTCTGCTAAACATCTCTTTAGCTACGCCGGGTACTCGGACTCTCTGCTAAACAAAGCCTTGGCTACGCCGGTGCCCTCAGGCCCTCTGCTAAGCATCTCTTTAGCTACGCCGGGTCCTCGGACTCTCTGCTAAACAAAGCCTTAGCTACGCCGGGTCCTCGGACTCTCTGCTAACCAAAGCCTTGGCTACGCCGGTGCCCTCAGGCCCTCTGCTAAGTATCTCTTTAGCTAAGCCGGGTCCTCGGACTCTCTGCTAAACAAGACCTTAGCTACGCCGGTGCCCTCAGGCCCCCTGCTAAGCATCTCTTTAGCTACGCCGGGTCCTCGGACTCTCTGCTAAACAAAGCCTTGGCTACGCCGGTGCCCTCAGGCCCTCTGCTAAGCATCTCTTTAGCTACGCCGAATCCTCGGACTCTCTGGTAAATAAAGCCTTAGCTACGCCGGTGCCCTCAGGCTCTCTGCTAAGCATCTCTTTAGCTACGCCGGGTCCTCGGACTCTCTGCTAAACAAAGCCTTAGCTACGCCGGTGCCCTCAGGCCCTCTGCTAAGCATCTCTTTAGCTACGCCAGGTCCTCGAACACTCTGCTAAACAAAGTCTTAGCTACGTCGGTGCCCTCAGGCCCTCCGCTAAGCATCTCTTTAGCTGCGCCGGGTCCTCGGACTCTCTGCTAAACAAAACCTTAGCTACGCCGGTGCCCTCAGGCCCTCTGCCAAGCATCTCTTTAGCTACGCCGGTGCCCTCAGGCCCCCTGCTAAGCATCTCTTTAGCTACGCCGGGTCCTCGGACTCTCTGCTAAACAAGGCCTTAGCTACGCCGGTGTCCTCAAGCCCCCTGTTAAGCATCTCTTTAGCTACGCCGGGTCCTCGGACTCTGCTAAAAAAAGCCTTGGCTGCGCCGGTGCCCTCAGGCCCTCTACTAAGCATCTCTTTAGCTACGCCGGGTCCTCGGACTCTCTGCTAAACAAAGCCTTAGCTACGCCGGTGCTCTCAGGCCCTCTGCTATGCATCTCTTTAGCTACGCCGGGTCCTCGGACTCTCTGCTAAACAAAGCCTTAGCTACGCCGGTGCCCTCAGGCCCTCTGCTAAGCATCTCTTTAGTTACGCCGGGTCCTCGGACTCTTTGCTAAACAAGGCCTTAGCTACGCCGGTGCCCTCAGGCCCCCTGCTAAGCATCTCTTTAGCTACGCCGGGTTCTCGGACTCTCTGCTAAACAAGGCCTTAGCTACGCCGGTGCCCTCAGGCCCCCTGCTAAGCATCTCTTTAGCTACGCCGGGTCCTCGGACTCTCTGCTAAACAAAGCCTTGGCTACACCGGTGCCCTCATGCCCTCAACTAAGCATCTCTTTAGCTACGCCGGGTCCTCGGACTCTCTGCTAAACAAGGCCTCAGCTACGCCGGTGCCCTCAGGCCCCCTACTAAGCATCTCTTTAGCTACGCCGGGTCCTCGGACTTTCTGCTAAACAAGGCCTTAGCTACGCCGGTGCCCTCAGGCCCCCTGCTAAGCATCTCTTTAGCTACGCCGGGTCCTCGGACTCTCTGCTAAACAAAGCCTTGGCTACGCCGGTGCCCTCATGCCCTCCGCTAAGCATCTCTTTAGCTACGCCGGGTCCTCGGACTCTCTGCTAAACAAAGCCTTGGCTACGCCGGTGCCCTCAGGCCCTCTGCTAAGCATCTCTTTAGCTACGCCGGGTCCTCGGACTCTCTGCTAAACAAAGCCTTGGCTACGCCGGTGCCCTCAGGCCCTCTGCTAAGCATCTCTTTAGCTACGCTGGGTCCTCGGACTCTCTGCTAAACAAGGCCTTGGCTACGCCGGTGCCCTCAGGCCCTCTGCTAAGCATCTCTTTAGCTGCGCCGGGTTCTCGGACTTTCTGCTAAACAAAGCCTTAGCTACGCCGGTGCCCTCAGGCCCTCTGCTAAGCATCTCTTTAGCTACGCTGGTGCCCTCAGGCCCTCTGCTAAGCATCTCTTTAGCTACGCCAGGTCTGCTAAGATGAGTCTTAGCCATGTCAGGTCCCTCAGACCTCCTGCTTAGTGTTAAACAAAACCTTAGTAGTATCTGAGTCCTCGGACCGCATGTTTCGTGGAAATTAACACGCCATGGTACCTCTCAGGTACTAAACAGAACCTTGCTCAGACCTGGTCCCTCAGACCACCTACCTTGGGTAAATGGATCTTACCCCTAGAGAAATCAAAATCCCACCTCTCTCCTCGGATAAAGAGGGAGAGCCGGAATTTTGAGGGGCTATTGTAGGGGTAAAAGGCCCAATACTAGACAATGGGCCACGGCCCGTCCGAGGAGTCCACCCGTCCGAGAACAACAAAGTCTCTAAGGACTCGTCCGAAGAGAACCTATTGTTGGGATAAACAGAGGATCGACCCAGGCCAATGCTCCAGCACCGGCCCTGGTATTTCCGAGGAGTCCCCTAACGTTTATAGACCATAACGGACAGGTGGCAACAATAAGATATTTTATAAAAAGTTGCTACCACCGCATTTATGACCCTGCAACCAACATCATGGCCGCATTAATGGAAAGTGTACATCTGAACAGTGATCCTACCCCCTTACAGCTATCATACGCAGGCTTTAGGGTGGGCTGATGGGACAAGCGCCAGGAAGAAGCGTCAGGAAGGAGCCACCTAATTGGCACGTGGGAAGAACTGTCCTATAAATAGAGCTTAAGGCAACATAACAGGGGGAAAAAAAAGCAGAAAAGGAAAAAAAGGAGAACGGAAGGAGAAGAGAAAAGAAACAAGAACACTTGAACGAATGTTATAAGCATCTCCTCGGACACATCCGAGCCTGAAACCAAGACGTATACTGCACCCCTCTATCATTGAACTGACCCAACTAAACTTGGGTCAACTCCCGGTTTGCCTTCTGCTGTATTAGCCAAACCCACTCTCTTACAAATAAACTGTGGGGATATTGTTTGCGAGTAGGACAAAAGCTCATCTTCCTTGTAAGCCCAAACTCCAAATTTTACCCCTACAATAATAATAATAATTCCATACTTATTCTTCAAGTCCCCCAAATTGCCATAATAAAAACATGTTTTCCTTTATTCTTTACTTGGAACTTCATCTTCACTTGTCAAGTTTATCATGTTGTCTTAATTTTTCCGTTGTAGTAGTTATCACACCATTGAGACTCTAATTACTAGGTGATAAAATTAAGGCCTCCAAACTATCAGGTATTGAGCACAAATATTTTCTCACACCTTTGTTCCACACTTTCACTTCATGTTCTACCAATCATAGTATATCATGTGTTTGATTTGCATTGTCTAGACTTATCGTTGAACGACCAAAACGTCATAAATGCGCATTTAATGCATGTTTTGACGGACACACACATAAACATGACTGTTAGCAAGATCATCAATCACCTCATTAAGCCACTAGAGACATTATCAAAGGCATTAAAGACTCCATTGAAGGCCTCCAATAATCAAAAAGACAGAATCTATATAAACCACCTTAGAACTTAAAAGAAGGTACACATATATTAAAATACACATTTGATTCTTATTATTTCTCGCTCCAAGCATCTGACTTTGCCATCAGAGGCTCGTTGGCTGACACCACGCTACCGACCTTAGAGAGAAGAACATCTTTGTTATTATATTACAGGTTACAAACATGCTCTCATTGGATTCTGTCTAAACAACCATTCAACCGACAAATCGTGCTTCATAATTAAACATTGTTTAATTTATAAGGAAAGTAAAACAAATATATTACAAATTACAATTAATAAAATGATAAAATAATAATAATAATAATAATAATAATAATAATAATAATAATAATAATAATAATAATAATAATAATAATAATTGTAAGGACACAAATCGCGCGATTGGGCTTGTTCACAAGAGAGCTGGAGGCCCAGAATGTATTTGCTATCCTAACAATGAATTTGTAAAGAGGGTGGACCAAAGATCACCGGAGTAGACCTGTATGGGTTGAAGGCCCAAGTATGGTAATGACCAGACGTATATTAATATTATGATTACAGATTACAATTTTCCCTTCGGCGCTGTCCGAGGAGGGTATTGGTACAAATATTGTTTGGGCTTCTCTTTTTTCTTTCTCCTTTCTTTTTTCTTCCGTCCCCCCCTCTTTTCTTTTCTCTTCCTTCTATTTATATGCCCTCACCCATCGCATGGGCTTTTTTCATCCTTATCCCTTCAGGGAGCAGCTGTAAAGGAGGGGGTCACTGTTCAGGAGTCTTTTCTCATTAATGCGGCCATGATGTTAGCTGCAGGGTCATAAATGCGGTGGCAGCAGCCTTTTTGCTTAATATCTGATTTTCGCCATCTGTCCTTACGATCAACACAAATCGGGGGATTCTCTGGGAGAGATAAGATTGAGGCTGGTGCACTGATTCGGGACACCTTTTTAATAGTCCGAGCAGAAGGTCTCCTCGGACAAGGCTTTCTCCCACGAGATTCGCACTTCAGCATTGGATCAGGCCGGGCAAATGCTTCATGAGGCGTAGTCTTCGGACGTATAGGTCTCCTCGGACGGACCCACGGCCCAGGATCTGATGTTGGGCCCTTTGCCCCTACAATAATAATAATAATAATAATAATGAGACCGTTTATATTTGTCTGGAGTCTTTAAGTAAAAGTAGTAGTTGAACTTGAACCTCATCGCCTAGCATGATTTTCGTGGTGGATAGCTCATTTAAACACTTCTTTCAAGTCATACGCTCCATACCCCTTTGTCCATCTCAATGGGCTCCAACAACTTTTACACCACAAAACATCCTCCTTTCTAGTCTTCCAAGCTCTATGATTATTAGAATCTTCAAATTGATATGGTATGAGAAGACTCCACCAATTAATTGACACAAGAAGATACAAACAAAAGCTAATTACAATTTTGTTACTACTTGTCAGGATGACTACAATAATAACATAGAACAGACTGCATTTCTACTCACTTTGTTCTTTGTGCAAACTAATAGTCTATGAAGCACAGGTGCGTTTCGGGACTTGGGTGTGGGTGTGGGTGCGGGTGCGGGTGCGGGTGCGGGACTCGACAATTTTTGAAAAAGGTGGGTACGGGTGCGGCGAGACTCGGCGATTAAAAAATTATTAAAAATATTTTTATTTATATTTTTAATATATTGCTAAGCATATTTTTTTACATTATATAAACATATACCAAATTTAAGAGCAATACTAGATAATATATTAAAAATATAAATAAATGTATGAATTAAGAGGGGAGTGTAGGGTGTGAGAGAGAATGCTTGAGTGAAAGGGCTGAATTTCGGCCTGAATCAGCTGGAATTTCCATCGGAATCTGCTGTTTCGGCCGGAATCGACCGTTTTGGCAGTTCGCCGATATCGGCCGAAACGACCCGAGTTGGCGCAATTCAGCCCGGTTCCGGGCAAATCGGCCCGAGTCTCAGTCACGTCGGGGCGAGTCGGCGCTAGTCGGCGCAAAAAAAAAAAAAAAAAAAAAAAAAAAAAAAAAAAACCACGTGGCAAACGCGGCCCGATGCGGCACCGACACGCGGGCAGTGGCGTCCCCCGCGCATCGCCACGTCGCGCCGCATCCGTGCATTCCAGCTAATAGTAAATAAACAACAATAATTTCTCACACCAGCCACAATAATGTGACAGAAATAAATATCCAGCAACCCACAAGCAAGACATTATTTTTACCGGGAAAACCACATAATCTAATCAACTAAAAAAACAACTTCTACTACCCTTCCTTTAAATAGGTAGATAAAACTGCTACTTTCTTTTAAGGGATAAAACTTTTACTTTTAGGATAATGGTTTTAGAACAATCGTCCCAAGAATAAATATTAAGAGCCAACAGAACAACAATAACATGTCATTGTTGGAATAAGTGTGTCTTATCATCCAAGAAAACAAAGGAAGAATTTCTACAATCCACACAAGTTATATCATATATGGATCCCTATTCATATGGAACAATAGACAGAATTTTTGTCAAAAACAAGCTTACATTAATGATCATTCAATTTTGGGAGAAAGTGTTTGGTTTAGTAGAATTTTTTTTTTTTTTTAAACTTTCTTTCTCACTCACACTTTTCTCTGTCTTTTTATTGTTCTTCAGCTTCTCTGTTGAAATCCAAAAATAAATAATAAATAAATAACTTTCTACCCCTTGAAAGAAACCATTGATGTTTTGAACAATGATAAAGTTAAGTTATAGCTTAACGTTTGCAATTGCAACCCACTCTTTGCCCATAGGCCTCAAGGCCTATGGGCAAAGAGTGGGTTGCAATTTGTAAACGATAAGCTATAACTTAAGAGCTCTCAGGTATTGGTTCCACAATAAATAGATTAACTACTATGGTAAAGCCTAGGAAAGGCCACCATGAGGTCCATGACTAATCTCCTTAGTCCTTTCACCTTTTTTATTTGTTAAAAAAAAGTAATATGTAATTCCTTGTTCTTAAAAGGTGAAAAAAAAGACGAGTATACTACACAAGCTTCTCCTAATTTTATCGAAATGGCCCTTCCCCTTAAGGGTTTTATAAATGTAATAATTAAGTTAATGTGCTCTAATATTGTTACTTCCGTAATTAGATATTCCTTTTTTTTTTAATACATATATATATATATAGAGAAATATATATTCTTACTATTTTGTACCGACATTGTGCTATGTTTGGAAAGGGGGAAGGAAAGAGAAAAGAAAAAAAAAAAAAAAGCAAGAAAGGTGAATCATTAATTAATTAATTCTGTTGTTTGGTTGTCCAAGAGAAAAGAAAAGTTGACGAGGTGAAGTGATATTTTTTCCACACGCCCCACTATTTTAATATCAGCCCAATTTGCACAGAAATGGCATGAAGGGATAGAAACTAATTTTCTAGAGTCCACTACTTTATACTGTAAATAACTAATATGTCTTTAACCCTCTTAAGAAATTACAACTATTTTAATACATGAATTTCCCCATTATTAATGAGGACACAAAGGTAAAAGTGTGTGTTTTTCCTTTCTCTTCCCTATGCAAACCAAACAATTAATCAGATCTTTTGTTCCGTAATTTGGGTATAAAAACATTTTTTAGATGAATTCCATACGGAAAGTTGGGCATACACTTATTTGTAATATTTATGCAAACTTTAGAGGGAAAGTGTCATGTCATCCATAGTCTGGGAAGGAGTATGTCATTTCATGACATTTCAATAGAGATTGATGTAATTTACCTAAAAACTTTTATTGACTTAATAGGTTGTAAATTATGGAGGGGCGAGTCCATTATAGCCAATTACTTCCTTAGACTACAAGTGAGAGTGAATAATGTGGAAAAATATGTTATGTAAGAGCTGAAAACAAATTGAATGAGAAACCTAATTGATTCTATAATAATAATAATAATAATAATAATAAACAAATAAAAGAGAAATCTGATCTAGAGATAGATATATAATATATTTAAATGAAAACTGAAGAAAGCATTAAACTAATTTACTCTAATTTTGTGCTAAATGTTCCAATTTAAAATTTAAATACACTTTAATTTTGTGCCTTAAAGACCATTATAACTACCCGAACCCATTTGAAACTTCTTTAAGCTCGATCATTTAATTATTTAAATCAACGTCCAATCCATTTGAAACTATTATAAATTTTCTTTCCAAAACTTATACTTATAAACTTGAATGACTGTTTTTTTTTAGATTACCACAAACCAATTGTGCCTTTTCAATCGATGTACATAATGACTCAATTTTCTTAATTTATTTGAAAAATAAAAATAAAATTTAACCAAATTTATTGTATCAAAATAAAAAATAACATAAAAAAATTAATATCAAAATAAGTTGTCAAGAGTTTTGTACTTCAATAGACTACTCGATTTACTCATGAAGGAAAACTTGAGTTCAGTTCCTCGCACCTTTTGCTGTAAGAAAAATAAGTATATAATAAATTCAATGACTTTTTTTTTTTTACTAAATTAAAGTAATCAGTATTGCATAATTTACATGCTCTACTAAATGAAATCTTTCCATGGATTTTCCAAGAGTTAGAAAAAAAATTCAAAAATGAATACTGATAGTATTAAACTTTGGCATGAGTGTTTTATATGTATCTAATTGTGTTTGTTCCTAAATGCACTAGTGAGTATGAAGGGGTTTATAAACTAGCTACTTTATAAATATATTATTTTTAGGAATTTTAAGCAAGGAAGTCAATACCGTACCGGAGGTTGTACCGGTTTAGCCACCGATACGATATATTTCGGATACCAGTCAATACCAGTGTACCGTTTCGGGTTTACCGCTATTTTATATATTTAACACACACACACACACACACACACACACGAAATCTCTATTTACCATAAAACATTACCTCCTGTTTACAATAAAACATTACTTCAGTCGTTCATTACATACAAAGAAAAAAAACACAATATAAAAAACATAAAATTTAATTGTTCATTGGATACAAAGAAAACAAATAATACAAATAATTAAGTTAACACAAACTACATAGGATCATCTACTCTCATCCATTAAAAGGATCTACTTCAGGACCATAACATACATGAGTATTACTATCCGACCCTTAAAAAATTGCCACAATTACAAAAAAAAAAAAAAAAAAAAAGTATTTTGTGTTCCGATCCGGTACAGCCGGTATGGCCGGTATTTTTTCCG
This sequence comes from Lithocarpus polystachyus, assembly GCA_033629205.1. NCBI lineage: Eukaryota > Viridiplantae > Streptophyta > Magnoliopsida > Fagales > Fagaceae > Lithocarpus > Lithocarpus polystachyus. The sequence goes on from CM066164.1 coordinate 41,546,678, forward strand.
GTACGAAATAGAGGTGTACCTGTATCGGTACAAGGCCGGTACGGTACGGTATTGACTCCCATGGTTTTAAGTATGCAAGACTCGTTACCTTCTTATTCTAAATTTTTATTTTCATATGTCAAGAAAAACATACATAACAACTATGAATATGAAACTATCATTAGTTCAGTTAGCTCAATTAATAAAGTTTCTTACTATTAAATAAAGGACTTTAGATTGAAACTCATTTGTGTCTCACTTTGATGATAAAGAGTAATCATCATGAAGTGAACATAAAAAATTCAAATCATTTCATATCTCAATATATTATTTCAAAACTCCACTTATCAAATATACAAAAAGTTAATATTGGATGAACTTCTTAAAACTTTGATGACCTACTTTGAATTGCCCTCAAGGTTTTTTTTTTTTTTTTTTTTTTTTTTTTGAGTAAACAGTAATACTTACTAAAACACACACAAAAATAGTAAATACTAAACACACACAACTAATGTATATCAGAGGAGAGACGTATTCCATAAATGAATACTCAATGCAAAATAATATAATTCCATATATAAATTTGTAATAATTATTTAAAAATGTGAATGTCTAATAATAACATATTTAGTCAAAAAGAAGAAAAATTATATTATCTTAAATTTTCTGTGCGAATAGGGATAGGGGAAAAAGGTAATTTCCTTTATAGGAAGACTTTGTGTTTGGCTTTGCTTAGTTTCGGTAGCTTATTTGCATGACATTTTATCAAAAGATATAATTTTGGTAACTTTTATGTTAAATGTGTTATAAAAAACTAAAAGTTAGAAAATTTGTGAATAGTTTGTTTGGCATGAGTCTTTTTGTACAGTTTTTAGTTTTTATGTACAGTTTTTTTAAACCTCACTTTTTTCTTACTTTTTTAAAATACAAATGTATTTTATCACATTTTTAATTTTAAAAAATAAATAAAACCTAAATGAACAAATGCCAAACGCAATCTAAGACAAAAAGAAAAACAAAACAAAACATTTTCCGACAATTGCTGAAAATACCAAACGCATTCTGTTGTGGACTTTTTTTTTGTGAACAGTGCACTTGTACACTGTTCACGAGACCCACAAATATCATTTTTTAACAATTTTTTCATTAAAAATGAGTTCCACAGTATTATTTACACATTTAAAAATTATTTTGTTACAGTACTTTTCAATTTTTAATTTTTAATTTTCAGTTTTTAACAGTGTCCAACCGGACCCTAATATGTGCATGATATCTCTTATCTCTTGTAATTCTAGCTCATTGGAATAAAGATTAAAGCGGATTTAGCTTTGCTATCGTGTCAAGAAAAATAAGATTTTGGTTCAATCGTCTTTCAGTTTTTGAATAAGGTTAACAGTGCACTAGAACAGTCCCAATACGAACACGTACCAAAAATAAAACATGTCTATACAGTATAAGCATTGGGGCTAACCCTTGTCCCTCTTTCTCATTTCCCACCTAGAAAAACAAAAAGGTATATAAAAATAAATAAAGAAAGAAAGAAAACGTAAAGAAGGCCTTAAATTGAAATGGGCTAACTGGCTCTTGTGCGGTAAAAAAATAAGATAAAATTTTGGCAAAAATGTAAAATTGACACTCAAACTTTGTTTTTTTTTTTTTTAATTTCAGTTCTCTAATTTTTAGTTTTATCAATTCAATTCTTTAATTTTCAATTTTTGTTAATGCAGAATTTTGTTACAACTTAGTTAGTGGCTGCTGTTAATGTCACTTAAACAATGTTGTTTTGCATTTTTTTAATTCAAAATTAAAAGAAAATAAGAAAAATCTTTAAAAAAAAAATCCTCTTCCCCTGAAATCAAAACACACTAAAAGTCTTTTTTTTTTTTCCTTAGTTTGCCAAAATTTTAAAAAAACCCATATTCAAAAATTAACAAACAAAGATCAGAGCAAGAGAAAAACGCTAAAAGAATATAAGCAAGTATATGAATATCAAAACAAACCTTCCATGTTAGCTAAAATCAGGCATAATGGAGAGAGCAAGAAGATCAAGAAGAGTAAAGAAAAGTCATAACAGAGTTCCCTTTCATTACTCTCTCTTTCTCTTTCAGTAAATCTCTCTCAGATCCCAATAGTATTCCACACCCACTATCACAAACAACCTCCTACATAAAACCCAGCTCCCAAATCTCACATAACAACAACAAAAAACCTGATCTTAATCGGAATGCTCAGCAGAAGAGTGCCTCAAAGACCCAGCAATGAAAGAAGACCTCAAATTTCTGGATATGGATTTTTTTTTTTTTTTTTTTTTAATTTTAGGTGACGCATTTAGTTAGAGCTTAATGACTAAACTAAACTACTCTATATATAAATGGGTCATCTGCGTTGCACCCCACCAACCCTTCTCTCATAAATACCTTCACCCAGCTAAAAATAAGCACAAGAATAGTTTTGTGTGTTTTGATTGCAGGGGAAGGTGAATGATGATGCCGTTCCCTTAATTTTTTCTTCTTCTTCTTCTTTTTGCTTTTTTTTTTTCTTTTCAGATTTTTCTTATTTTCTTTTAATTCTAAATAATAATAATAAAAAAACATGCGGCGTGGCATTAACTGTAGCCACTAACTAGGTTGTAACGGAATCCTACATTGACAAAAATTAAAAATTAGAGGACTAAATTGACAAAATTGAAAATTAGAGAACTGAATTGAAAAAATTTGAAAATTAAAGAGTCAATTTTATATTTTTGCTTAAAATTTTATAAATTGTTTAAAGAGATTCAAAAATGTAATAAATCTGTAATTCTGGAAGGACTTGGAAAACTTCCCGAAACAAATAGAAACGGCAGAGAGTCGGTGCTAAATTAAAACAAATCCATTATTTAAATTAGCAAAGCAAACCCTAACACAAACTCTAATTCTCTAATTCCAATTTCCAAACACAAGCCCTAAACCGTAAAAAGACTTAACTCTAAAGCACCTCTGTCTCTATCTCTCTCTATCAATTTATTTAAATAGCGCCAGCCACCCTCGCAGCTTTTACCTTCGCACACAGCAAAAACAAACAAAGCAAAGCAAAAACAGAGACCCAAAATACCAATCTTTCTCTCTTCTCAGAGGGATTCACTTCTCAAATCGATCTCTATCAAAACAAAAATTGAATCACAGGTTATTGTGAATGGTGGAAATCTCAAGTAGTAGCAGTTTCATGCGCTCCCTCTCCCAAACAAGGGCGAGCGCTGCAATCGCTTTCGCTTTTGCTTTCGGATCCTGCAAGGAAGGCTGGTACTACCGCTGCCTCGGCGTCGACCCCTGAATTCTCAAACACCTCAAACCCTCTTTGCAGTTTCTGAATATCTCATTTATAATTTTTTCATTCTCCAACAACATCTTATTCCTATTTGAAAAAAAAATTCTCGGTTAGATTTGTTTTAGTTTTTCTTTTTTTTTGGTTGTATTTGTGGATCTTTGTTTTCTGGGTTACAAATATGTTGCTGTACAAGCCAAAGAAGAATCAGACCGCCGCCAACAAAGGCGGTAACAGGTTGTTGATTAGCATAACCGTGTTAGGGAGTGCCGGTCCGATCCGATTCGTGGTGAGTGAGGACGAGCTTGTCGCTGCGGTCATCGACACCGCCCTCAAATCCTACGCCCGTGAGGGTCGGCTTCCGGTTCTCGGATCCAATCTCAATGATTTCTTCCTCTACTGCCCAAATGCTGGACCTGAAGGTAATCCTTTTTTTTTCCAAACCCATCTCTGATATTCATCGTTTTTCAATTTATTATTGTTGTTTGTTTCCTAAGATCAAAATATCGAAAACCCATTTCAGTTTTACAAGAACAGTTTTTTTTTTTTTTTTTGGGTCAAAATTTGATTTCTAATATTCCTGTTAATGGAATGGAATCGAATAAGTAGATCATAAAGGAATGGAATAGAATTGGATGAATGTTATATTTTTATGCCATTGTTGCAAGTTTCAACTTTTTGATAGGGAATCAACTTGGATTTTGGGTAATAAACTTGTTTTGTATATGAATATGATTGCAGCATTGAGCCCATGGGACACAATTGGATCACAAGGAGTTCGGAATTTCATGCTGTGCAAGAAGCCCCAGCCAGTGAAAATGGAAGGAGATGAGGAAAGATCGATGCAGCAAATTTCTAGCAAGGGGAATGGGAGTGGGAGTTGGAAGGCATGGATCAACAAGTCCCTCAATCTCAAGATTTATTCCCATTGATTAGTTATCATATTCCTCAACTAAATCTAAATGGTGATGATGGAGGAAAGTATTTATGCCTTTTTTGCTTTTGTTGGTTTCATTTCTGATGATTTCAGAAATTATGTAAGCTTCGATGCTCATAGACATCTCTGTTTGTTTTTGTTTTCGAAGTTGATGATTATGGTGTGTGTTGGAGAAGAACTTGCAATTGTTCCTAACAAATAAAATTTGAGGTTTTGGTTTGAAATAAAATTAGTGTTTTTTTTTTTTTTTGGTAAATGGGTTCATTGTTTTTGAGATGGTATATACAATTGGCCGCGGATCCTGGGAATATTCGTAGATTGAATTCGTGAAATTTATATTAAACTTTGAAATGTCCGGACTCGGGAGACTGCATATAAATTATTAAGGTCAATTTATTAAATTAAAAATAATCAAATTAGATTGTTGGTCAAAGCCCACATGGGATGCTTTCAAAATTTGCTTTCAAACGTGGCAAACTCAGAAGAGCCACCAGACAAGCCTAGATTTTACCTGGGTAGTTTGCCTAAATTTCCTGTGTTTATATCGGTTGGTGGAAATTCTGCTTTAACTTTAACTAAAGTTGAAGATAATAAAGGTTAAAAGGATTATCTTAACGGAACTGGTGGACTAAGAGTATTAATTAAAAAAAATTAAAAACTTTTTTCAATTTTATTAGAAACATTTTATTGAAAAGGAAAAAATAACTAATTCTTTTAAACAATTTTTTATGTGGTATAAAAAAATATCTAGAATAATTCATTAATAAATGTAATTAGGGTAGTATTTGTTAAGGTTCATGAATCCTAATATTGTGGAAATCTATTTTGATTTTTGAACACAACTACTAGTGAGGATTTGAATTTGTCCCCAAAACTTGGGCATCAATCTTGGGTTCTCCAACCACTGCATGTGAGTTATTCCATTTCTGCCTTTTTACAAAAGGATATGCGCATATCCTGCTTTCTGAGGTCAACAATAGGCAGCTCGTTTTGCTTTTGCAGTTTCTGTGAAATACATGGTAAGAGCGTTCACACCAGACACCACCCACCACCCACAAACCGAACTTGTTAGAGAAAAGTACCCATTTATAAGCCATTTAACAAAAAAAATGTTACATTCGCATCATATTTATAACATTTTCACAATAAATTATAGGTAGTTAGTTATTATTGGTTCAAATTTGAACCTAACACTAAGATTATTTTTTTACCCTAACAATAACAACCCATAACAACTTGTCATTTTGAATTTGTTGTAAAAATATTGTAAACATATCATTTCTCTAAAAAAAAAAAAAAAAAACTTGGGGGTACCGAATTAGAGGCAAGTGATTAACTAACCCTTCTAAGATATAGTGCAGTCTTAGCTAGCTCTCAAGATGGGGTTTAAAACCAATTGGTTGGTAATGGTAGGTGTATTTTCTTGGGTTTTCAATTTCTTAAACGTGGAGTCTATTTGCAAACAGTTTATTTAGTTTTTTGTTGAAAACTTTTTACTAAGAGTATACTAAAGTATATTTGTACTTTAAAATTTTTTGAAAAACTGAGAAAATAAGGTTTTAAAAAACTGTACATAAAAGCTAAAATTTAAAAGTTAAACTTATAAGTTGATGTCAAACACACTCATATATAATATTAATTTAAAATTCCATCCTTTTATGGAATTGTAATAAATTATTTCGGTCTTGTTAACAAGTGCTCTTATGAAATTTTTAATTAATTATTTTTTAAAATAATAATATCATTTTTATAAAAAATATAAAAAAAATTAATTACTTTTTTTTCTTATAAAAAGTTTATAAAAATGCATTCTATACAAATGTGCTTAAGACATCTATTAACTTTTCCTAATCATATTTTCTAGGAAAAAAAAAAAGAGGCTTTTAAGGTTACTTGCTTAAGGCAGAAGTCTTAGTCTTCATTGAGTCGTTCCTCCACGTGTACTAACCAGATCTTAGTAAAAGGATTAATGCATGCATGCGAAAGCATTGAAATTAAAAGGTGCTCATGAAAAATATGGCAATTTTAATAAAAAAATCATCATTGCCCAAAGGTACACTTTTAAAAATAAATAGTTTTCCTTTATCTGGTGGCACTGTACCTTTTAAAAATAAAGAGTTTTCCTTATCTGGTGGCACTCATCTTGCTACGGAGAATTAATATGCTTCTTTTATTGGAACGGATCAAATAATATATCTACTACAATAAATAACAATTATAATCACTCGCAATTGCTACTGCTGCCACTACTGTCACTGCCGCCACCAACTCTTCCGCCACCACAACCGCAATCGCTACCGCTGCCACTACCACCACCATCACCGCCACCGCCGCCACCAACTCTTCTGCCACCGCCACTGCCATTGCCACCGCCACCGCCACCGCCACCGCCTCTTCCACCACCGCTACTATAGATTCAAAAATCAACCATTCAACTAAACAACTCTTTAGAGAAACAACACCAACTAATTCCTTTTTTATTTTCTAATCATTTCATTTCCTTACAAATTACTCTATGTAATCAACAAGACCAACACTAATAATAATTAACAATAATAAAAATGAAATCTTTGTAACATTAAAGAAACTTTCTTCACAACCATTACACAGTAAATATTAAATACCCAAACTAAACAAAAATACATGTACCCATTACTGTATCAAACAAAAAAATACCCAAAGGAACTAGAATCATTAATCAAAAAAATTAACATCAAGCATTTAGAATCATTAAAAAAATACCAAAAGGAACTAGAATCATTAAACAAAAAAATTAACTCATAAGGAAAAAAAAAATCCATTACAGGAAGGGTTGCTGGTTGGGGGTGGGAGGCAAAGGGTCACCGATTGGGGTGGGAGGCAAAAGGTCACCGGATGGGTGGGAGGCGAAGGGTCTCCTGTTGGGTGTGAAGGGAGTGAAGGGAGGTGAATGGTCGACGGAGGGAGGCGAGCTGGGGCAGCAGCGAGCTGGATCGACGGCAACAGCAAGCTGGGGTGAGGCGGCTGTGAGGGAGAGAGTTTAGAGAGAAGGTGAGACAAAAGTGAGAGCTTGAGAGAGTGAGTTGAGAGTGTCACTAAGAGAGGCACAGTGAGAATAAAAGAATATAAAAATAAATAAACAAACATATATTATTTTAATCCGGCTGAGAATTTTTTTTTTTTAAGCTTTCAGCTACAGTGCATAGTCACAGTGTACAACCATATATAAATGTGCACCATAGTAATGAAGGTAAAAATTTTACCTTTAGCTCCACTACTGTAACCCTATTTTTTGTATTTTGGTAAAGCTAAAATAGCTATATAATTATTTAAGTACACTGCTGCTAGTGCTCTAAGGCGTGACAGGTATGACATATCTGCTATTGGCATGATTCCAAATGAGAACGAAAGGGTGATATGGGTATGGGGAGTGAATCATGTGATATAACTTGCTTTCCCAGTTTGGCTCCATCTCCATGTTACCTACAATTATCTGAAACTTTTCACCTGTGCCTGCCTTTAATACTTTAAACCTTTGAACACCATAAACTGGGACCTCAGTGCTTCCCCTTAATAATAATTTTGCTTCCTCATAATTACATTTTATAAAATTATTTAACAAAAAAATAAACAAAGATATAATTTCCAAGCAGCCTCGAGAACTACATATACTAATTAAAGAATTTTTTTAACTTTTATTTAAATAAAATTTAATATATATATATTGTTAGGCATGTTATGACCCAAATAGCCCATACCAATTGTAAGTCCATATACTTGAAAAACAAGCATATTAATCTTAAGTTAGTCCATGATTATCTTAGAGTTAGTCAAGTATTCTCTAGTATATATACCCAACATTGGGTTTATTGTAACACAAGTGCTAAATATAATAATATATAACCGTCAAGAGCTTTTTCATTGTGGATATAGGCTGTTAGGCTGAACTATGTAAACCTTTATGTGTGCATTCTCTTTCATATCACACAATCACACACAATCACACAACAACTTTCACATATATAAAAATAAAAACCTAAAGAAATAATAATTGACAACATTATTTCCAAGAAATGTTTAAAAAGAATATTAACTCTCAAAATAACTATTCCCATGTATAATATCACACATTCACAAACATTATTCTCAAAAATGTTTTTTTAAAAGAAAAAGAAAAAGAAAAAGAAAAAGAAGAGAAAAAATCTCTGGGGAAGACTTGTTAATGATTCTCATCTTTATTATTATAAAAGACATACATTAACCATCTATTTTTGAAATTTTTTTTATAAAAATTGAAAAATTTATCAAAATAGTTAATTACTTTTCATTTTTTCATAAAAAAATTTTCAAAATAGTTTACTAATTGATGCCCTAAGGGCACATATTAATAAAACCCTTGTAAATTCATGTTTTTGTACCAGGGGTGGGGATAGGAAAATTTCTTTATATTTTCTTCTTTCGATTCGGCAAAAAATGGTCTTCAAAAATTTTTTATTTTCCCTTCTCAATTCAATGGTCCTTTTCAATGATGTTGGAATTTAGATTCAAACACATATGATGTGAGATTGAGGCATGGGGCGTGACAATTATAGAGTGAGAGAAAAATCTAGTCATATATCCAAATATCTTTTTTGGAGCAGGAGGTCAGTCATTTTCCTTAAGAAAGGCAAGGGAACTTTATTATCCACACATCTTCTATAATAGTACAAACGTATTGTACGAACACAACAAAGATGTATGATTATATTATGGGGCAAAGCGCACTTGCTTGCCGTGCAATTATCTTCTTCGCCCATACTTGTACCCTTTTCCGGCCTTGTTTTTGTTTCCCGTTCTGGCCATGTTATGTAGGGCCCATGATGTGAATTATTGTTTCCGACCTCCTTTCTCTGCGCTTGCTCTCCCCTTCATTTTTAATATTTTAATTTAATATTTTAAGATGTGTTTGGTAGAGTCGATTTTAAAAAGAATGAAAAAAAAAAAAAGAAAAAAAAAAAAAGAGAGAAAATAAGGAGGGAAAGTTTTTAAGAGGGTGTTTTTTTTTTTTTTAATTAATTAAAGGGTGTTTGGTTGAGAAGGGAAGAGGAAAAAATGATGGTAAAGCCTACCTAGACCCACAAAAAATTTTTCACTTCCAAATGGAGAAAGATCTTGGTAGAGAAAAATCTGATGGGTGAAGGACAAAAATGTCCCATGGGCTTTGATACGTGTTGTGTTTTTTTTTTTTTTTTTTTAATTCCAGATTTAATAACTTTTTGATTTTTGATCTCATTTTTTTTTCTTTCCTTTTTTTCATTTGCTTTCCTAGGCTTCAGTACTCTTGCTAAGTGTTTCTTTTGTTCTCATTCCAATTTTTTTTTTTTTTTTTTTTTTTTGTTTAGACAGGAATTTTTTTAATAAATTTGGGTGATTGTGTTTTTTTTTTTGGTCATTTTTTTTGTTTTAATTAGGCATCATTTTTAAAATTTATATATATATATATATATATAATTTTAGTAGATAATTACAACTCCACTTTAAAAAATTTTAAATTTTAATATGTATTTTGAAAATCTACCAATTAGATTATATATTCTTATGTTCTTGATAATAAATCAATTTCATGCCAAGAGAATCTTATTTACTATAATATTTAATTCATAAACTTATTTTTTAAGTATAATTTTAAACTACAAAATCTTGAAAAATATTTGGTTAATGTTATAACTATTGATCTTTGATCTTTTGATTTTCTGAAAATTTTGCAAGTATAGAGAATATAAGAAGAAAATTTAATTCAATGATGTATTTATCAAAATTCACATCTAATAAAAAGTTATTGAATAAAGTTGTAAGCAAAATTTATCCATAAATTTATCTCAAATTTTTAAATGTGTCACTTCAAACCCTATACTCTTATTATCACGATAAATAGTTATAAATTATGAAATATTTGAAGCCATAAGTGGGGTTTTGTTTGAGACCATAATCAATACTATTTATAAGAGGATTCCTTTCTTTGGACTGAACTTTTATGTGATTCAAAAATACCTCCAAAACCTTAGTTTTAATAGGGAAAAAACTTAAGAACAACCCGATAAAAATATATCTCCAACTCCATTTAAAATGCCTACAAAATAGGACAGTCTCCTAGTAATCCATGTCTTCAAAACAAACTTATCCAATTTTTTTTAAAGGAAATTATGACATTAGACCCAAGAAAAAAAAAAAATCGCACGAGCAAAACGTGTGTGATAAAACTAGTAAAAGTATATGGGTTTGAATTGGCAACATTTAAAATTATGGAATTTAATTTATCATAAGAGTAAAACTATAGTTTTTTTTTTTTTTTACCTCATCTTATTGTCTAATTATACCTGTAAATATTAAGTAAGACTACATTCTAGTTCAAAATTCATTATTTGTTCCCTTAAATCAAAGTGCCTAATCCCTAATAGCATTTTATCACGAGTAGGATTTTCTCGAGTTCTTTAAGAAGTCTATAGTGGGATTATCCTTAAAGCTCTAGAAAATCATAATCCCATGTAGATGAGTAAAGGATCATCTAGTGTTCTCGCAAGTCAATTAGGAACATTAACAAGGTAAATGGATGAGCTGCGATCTTGTTTGTTTCCCGAGACACATAAGTTTGTAGGGGAAAGTGATCCAATTCCCGAGCCCAACAATCAGATGACACCATTCGGTAAGGATGACCTCCAAATTGGTAATCACAATCCATGAAGCAAATGACCTATATCTGCAAGAGTATATTGGTCTCAAGGCCTAGATATATGTTGTCACTTAGGGTTTCTTTGGTTGGGAATGAAATAAGAAGAATAGAAAAAAAAAAATGAGAGAAAATTGATTTTATAAGTATTTGGTTGGAGAGAATGGGAGAATAGAAAATTAGTAGGGTATAAGTGTTTTCTCCCTATAAGGACACGATTTCAGCTTACCAACCCAAACTGGATGAGGCAGTCCAAATGATCCCTAAGAGCATCCACAGTAATGGAGCTAAAAATTTAGCTTTTTAGCTCCACCAAAAATTACTTTATCTATTTTACCTACACACATGCTGCAGCAGTGGATCTATTTTAGCTTTCAACACAATAAAATAATATAAAAATTACAATAAAATAATATATCCACTACAATAAAATAATATCTCCATTACAATAAACAACAATCACAATCACAACCACCTGCAACCGCCACCGTTACCGCAGCCACCGCCACTGCCGCCACCACCGCTGCCGCTGCCACTACTGCCGCCACAACAAATTCAACAAAATAAAATCAACAAACAGAAAATTAGCAAGAAGCAAAAATAGAAACAAAAAAAAAATGTAAATTCCCCTGCAAACAGAAAATTCCCAATCTAACATTTATATCAAAACTTAAAAAAGTATAACAATAGAACATGAATATCCCACTGATAAAGAAAACAACAAATTTAACAAAATAAAATCAACATACAAAAAATCAGCAAGAAACAAAAAAAAAAAAAAATTGTAACCTTCCCTTCCCTGCACACACAAAATTCCCAAAATAACATTTAAAAACAAAAACATAAATTCCTGCAAACATAAAATTCCCAATACATTCCAATCCACAACAATTTATCATTAGGTTCAACAAATATTATAAATTCCCTGCAAACAGAAATTTCCCAACTGACATGACAAATTTACCATTCCAATTACCCAAATCAAAAATCTGAAGCAAGTAGATGAAGAAGACAGAGACAACTCACCTGATCAGCAACTTCGGACTTGGTGGGTCAAATTTAAGAAAGGAGAAGCTGGTGGGTCAGATTTAAGAGAGGAGAGGCGGAGTCGGGGCGTCAGAGCATCAAAGAGGCGAGTCGGAGGCGAGTCAGGTTGGCGTGGGCTGGAGGCGACTCGGGTTGGCGTGGGTTGGAGGCGAGGATTGGATCGGCTTCAACGGGGGCGTGGATCAGATCAAGCTTCAACTCCGGCGGCGGCGTTGAGCTTCGACTCGGGCTGGCGGCGTTGAGCTTCGACTAGGCCGGCGGCGTTGAGCTTCGACTAGGCCGGCGGCGTTGAGCTTGGACTAGGCCGGCAATGTTGAGCTTCGGCAGCTGTGAGACTGAGAGTTTGAGAGAGTGATTTTTGTGATCTGAAAACAGAGAGGGTGAGAATGAGAGAATATCGGGCAGTGCAAAAAGAAAAAGAATAAAAAAAATGTTATTTTAATAAAAGTTAGATAAAATATTAATTTTTGGGTTTTACCTTCAGTACGGTATGGAGCTAAATATAGCTCCATACGGAAGGCTGGAGCTAAAAATTTTTAGATTTGCCTTCACTGCTGTGTGGCCATTTTTTGAGTTTGTGTGGAGCTAAAATAGCTTTATAGCTTTTTAGCTACTTTATTGCAAATGCTCTAAACAATGAATTTTTAGAGAGCAGGATGCAAAAGCTGGGCTATATTAATTTAAACGGTCAATACAATAGGTCAAGGTCTCCAGAATGGTGAGGCAACAAGTTTGAATTCAGTAAACTAATCCTCAAATAAGAATTCGAGAAGGTCAATTATAATACTTGTTGTCCTCTCTCTTCAAAAAATAGGTTACACTTCGTCCCTCCCTTCCTTCTCCCTCTTTCTAAGGAGGATTCCTTCACCTTATATAGTTCTTTCAAGATCATCTTCACCCTACACCTGTCAATTATTCCAGTCCTTACTTGAGTACATGTCCCATCATGCATCTTCTTTTGGCTTTCTGTGAGTTGCGGTGGCCAATTGCACTGTTTAGGGGTCTTCTCCACATAAATGCAGTCTTGAGAGTAGGTGCGGCACATTTAATGCGATGATAACAGCTTTCCCTTAGATATTTTGGAGATATCCATTCCTCTAAAGCTGGAGTTGCTCCTCGGATTGCCATTACTTATCCTAAACGTAATAAATTGCGATCTGGGATTCAGTATGCCCATTTTCCTCTCCTCGGACTTTATTTCGTCCTCGGACATAGCTGGAGACCCAATTCGTGGTTTTGGGCCTTTAACCCTTCGAGGCCCAATACATGATTCTCGGGTCCTAGGCTCTATGAGGCCCGACACACAGTCTCAGGCCCCTGTCTCCACAATAGCCCCTCAAAACTCCAATTTTTCCCCCTTATCCGAGGAGAAAAAGTAGCGTTTTGACTTTCAAGAGACGCGTCAGTTCATTTCTTTGCTAACACATGCCAGATTATTGTCTCGCACGCATCGCGAGCGTTACTGATGCCTTGAAGTTCGCGAAGCGCTATTGATTACTCCAGGCGGCGCTATGTCGCTTCCATCTAACAGTGGGAGAAAAATCGGACGGTGAGAATTTTATCTTGAATTTTGAGCGGGGCAACTCCCACTCTCTCTATAAATAGCCCCCTGGGGAAATCATTTCTCTGTACTTTTCAAATCTTCAAACTCTCAAGAAAATCCAAACACTCTCTCCTTAAGGTTTCCTGAGTATACAGACTTCTCAAGCTCCTTTTCCTTTTCAACGAAACCCACCTTACCCTTTTAAGAGTGCGAAGGTTAGTGTTCTTATTTCTCGTAAGCTTTCGAAACGTAAGTTTGTTTCCTGTAGTTAATTTTCTTCTCGGCCAAGCCCACCAGCCGTTGAACTACTTCCTTTTAGCTAGTCCGTATGGGTAAATTTAAGGACTTAGTGGACTCCTCTTCAAAAATAGAACTTTTTAAGGATAAGTACCAAATCCCTTTAGAGGCAGGTCAGTGATACTGCCACCTAGATCGAATAGATCTTGACAGGAGGGAGGGGGAAGTTGTTATTTCGATGATAGCGTTTATAGAGGGAGGAATGACGCTCCCAATGGGTAGCATAACCCGTGACTATCTTTATTACCATAGGTTGTGCCCTCAGCAGTGCGCACCCAATGTCTTTAGAATCTTAGGTTATGTCGATGCTCTGAATAAGCATCTAGGTTTGGGGCTTCGTGGTTTGATGTGGTACACTTTTACGAGGGCCACTCACAAGCTGATGGGGGATTTTACCTCAAATCCAGATCACCCATCGTTAGACCCATTTCGTGCCTCCCCAGATCTAACAAAAATATGAAAGACGACTACCTAATAGTCTCTAGAGCTTGGCATGACGGCGTTCATTGCCCTGTCCAAGAGGGAGACCCAGGTGGGATTCCTCAGAGTTAGGTTCCCTAGTAATAGTTTTAAATTCATTAACAATAATCATGTCATCGCTTCCTTTTCATTTTTATTCTCTTTCAATGATGAATTTTGATTTTCTGATAATGTTTGTGTCTCGGTTGTGTGCTGATAAGAACATAGTAGCTCCTCGGCTCAGCCACACTAACGTCCCGGCCCTTAACTACTTGTTTCGATCCGAGATATTTGTGAACGAGGATGGGCAACTATGAGCCGTCCATAAGATTTTGGATTTCGAGCCCCTTTCGAGATCCTACCAAGAGATCAGCAATAGTATAAGAGCAGGTGATCCACGGCTCAAAAGAATTGGCGTGTCAAGGCCAGATTTCCTCGCCCCACACGACCTTCCCCCGGCTGTGCTGCCAACCCACCAGAACACTCCACAGCTCGCGATTCCTCTACAAAAAATTCCACTAAGAGCAGCGGAGGCAGCCGAGGAGGAAATTGCCTTGTCCCGTCTATCTCTAGAGGAGGAGATAAACCAATTTCGATTCGAGGAGGAAGAGGATCCGATACCTAGGCCAGCTCATTCTCCCGACCCCGAGGGTGAGACCGGCGATCACTCAAGCGTACACGCACCCGCAGCAGTAATAACTTGTCTGGACAGTACGTTCGAAGAGGAGATGGCCTCAAACCAAAAGGGGAAGGGCCTGAAAGAGCTTTTGGCCGGAAGGACTAAGGGAGGGACTTCAAAGGAAGCTTCCAAATCTAAAGTCCCTCCTTCACTTCCTCCTCCCCCAGTTGGCCTAAGTCTGAAGGCCAATCTGGATTTAAAGAAGAAAAGGCCGATTGTGGACCTTGAGAAGGGGGAGATTGGCCAGCAAAAGGGGGCCAAGCAGCAAAAAACGGCTAAGGAGCCTAAGGACAAAAGGTCCTCCTCTGTGGATAGCTAAGAAGACCAGAACTGGGCTGACGTGTGCATAGCATCGCGTGTTTGGTCTCCTCGGTAGGAGGTTGACGGCGCAGCCATAACTTGGGACGCCTCAGTCTGATAGTACAGGAGAGGCCAGGTCGCTCATGTGGCTGAGGCATTGGAGCAGCCGCTCCTTTTGCCTAAAGACATGGAGGTGGTGAGGAACTTGAAGCAGCAGGACCTCGTCTTGTGCTTAAAAAGGGACCTCGCAATGGTGAGCCTCAAGTCTCTTGCCCTTTGTCTGCGTGAACTTTTCTCTACTTATATTTTACTAACATGGTCATACTATTTATGTGCAGATCACCCAGGAGGTCTTTGTTGCCGAGGAATTGATGAAGGGTGCGCAGAATGAAGCGAAGAACGAGAAGCTTCTCCGTCATGACGCAGAGAGGGCCTTAGGGGCTGCCAAGGCCGAGAACAAGGAGCTCTTCTCGAAGCTAGTGACTGAGGAGAGGGAGAGGAAGAGTGCTGAAGTGGGATTGAAGAATGCTAAAGCTCAAGCTGAGGATCAGTGCAAGTTGCTGTATCAGACGGAGTTGGAGCTGGCCACTTCAAGGCAACTTGTGCTAGAGCTGAAGGAACAGCTGTAGAGAGCCAAGGAGGCTGCACAATTAGTCAAGAAGGCATCCGAGGCTGAGAAGCAGGCATCTTACCAGCTTGGTGTCGAGGAGACGCAAGCTAGCCTTGCCGAGGAGCTAGCTGAGGCCTGCAGGGAGTTCTGCAATGCGACGTGGGACGAAGCTCTCAATGCTGCAGGAGTCCCTGCAGACTCGACCCTGAGGCGTTCCGAGAGCGTGTACTATCATCCTCATATCCGCGCGGTCACAGATGATACCCTCTCGAAAGCCCCAGACGCTGCGAAGGCCTAGGAAGCCGAGGCCAAGGATGTGGACTCCAAGGTTCCGGATGCAGCTGTAGAAGTGAAAGAAACGGAGGCCAAGGCTAAAGATGGCGAATCAAAGTCCTAGGAAGCTTCTACCACTCAGCCGAGTCAGAAAGAGGACCCTCCTGCTCCTAAGGCTTAGCACTTAGGATTTTCTTCTTCCCTCGTTTTTCGTTTTGTAGTTTCATTTTCTTCTTCTTCTTCTTCTTCTTCTTTTTTTTTTTTTTTTTTTTGTAGTAGATGCACTTTGTTTCAAACAGATATGTAACTTCTAGTTCTATGAATGAAAGAATTTCCCTTTCTGCTTTTCGTATGTTTCTTTATTATGTTTTATGTTTTACTGCTTTCGGTTATTCTAAACAAATATTTGTTAGTATCATACGTTAAGTTCTGCTTTGTTAGTATGATACATTATTCTAAGCAAATATGATACATTAATTTCTGTGACTTGAAGTGTACTATGATACGTTAAATTCTGTGACTTAGATTGTTAATTTTTTCAAAGCAGGTGGTCCGAGGGGCCAGACATAGCTTAGGATCTGTTTAACACTTAGAATTATTATGTGGAGTGTTAATTTTTCCAAAGCAGGTGGTCCAAGGGGCCAGGCATGGCTTAAGATCTGTTTAACACTTAGATTAATTACGAGGAGTGTTAATTTTTCCAAAGCAGGTGGTCCAAGGGGCCAGGCATAGCTTAAGATCTGTTTAACACTTAAAATAATTATGAAGAGTGTTAATTTTTCCAAAGTAGGTGGTCCGAGGGGCCAAACATAGCTTAGGATCTGTTTAACACTTAGAATTATTATGTGGAGTATTAATTTTTCCAAAGCAGGTGGTCCGAGAGGCCAGGCATAGCTTAGGATCTGTTTAACACATAGAATTATTATGTGGAGTGTTAATTTTTCCAAAGCAGGTGGTCCGAGGGGCCAGGCATAGCTTAGGATCTGTTTAACACTTAGAATAATTATGTGGAGTGTTAATTTTTCCAAAGCAGGTGGTCCGAGGGGCCAGGCATAGCTTATGATCTGTTTAACACTTAGAATTATTATGTGGAGTGTTAATTTTTCCAAAGCAGATGGTCCGAGGGGCCAGGCATAGCTTATGATTTGTTTAACACTTAAAATAATTAGAGTAATTAAACATCATACATAACGCAATGAACACAAAAACGTGATGAAGCATATTCTTATTAATAATAATACCTTTTCAAGTTGTTTACATTCCAAGGATGCAGTGTCGCTTTATTTTCTAAATCCTCCAGGTAGTATGCGCCTATTCCAGCCGTCGATGTAATTCGGTACGGCCCTTCCCAGTTAGGTCCCAGTTTCCCCCAGGCTGGATTCTTTGCAGAATCAACCACTCTCCACAATACCAAATCTCCCAGCGCCAATGGCCTTAGTTTCATGTTGGCATCGAATTCCCGCTTAAGTTTATGCTGATAGTAAGCCAAGTGGACCATGGCATTTTCTCTTCATTCTTCAATTAAGTCCAGACTTCTCTCCAATAAGCCGTCGTTGTTGCTCAGGATGAAAGAGCTCGTCCTTAGCGTAGGGAATCTAGTTTCCAATGGAATGACGGCCTCAGCACCATAAGTCAATGAGAAAGGAGTTTCACCAGTTGACTTCCGAGGCGTAGTCCGATACGTCCACAAAACATGGGGTAGTTCCTACACCCATCTTCCTTTGGAGTCATCTAACCTGTTCTTCAGCCCGCTTACTATGACCTTATTCACAGCCTCGGCTTGTCCGTTTCCTTGAGGATAAGCCGGGGTGGAATATCGATTGGTTATTCCTAGCCCGCAGCAGTATCTTCAGAAAGATTTGCTGTCAAACTGAAGTCCATTGTCCGAGATGAGAGTATGGGGGACTCCAAACCGAGTGACGATGTTCTTCCAAATAAACTTCTTTATATCTACATCCCGGATGCTGGCTAGTGGTTCAGCTTCAACCCATTTGGTGAAATAATCTGTGCCGACCACCAGATACCTCTTGTTTCCTGCTGCTTTGGGGAAAGGACCCACAATATCCAAGCCTCACTAGGCAAAGGGCCAAGGGCTAGACAAAGGATTAAGCTCTCCTCCTGGTTAGTGGATATTCGAGGCAAATCTCTGGCACTGATCATATTTCTTTACATACTCCTGGGATTCTCTGTGCATATTGGGCCACCAATATCCTTAAGTGAGGGCTTAATGAGATAAAGATCTCCCTCCAGTGTGGCTCCAGTAAATTCCCTCATATAGCTCTTCTAGGAGGATTTCAACCGCCTCGGGATGGATGCACAGCAGATATGGTCCAGAAAAAGACCTCTTGTACAACTTCTGGTCCTCTGATAGCCAGAATCGGGGAGCCTTCCTTCGTATTTTATCTGCTTCTAGCTTATTCTTGGGTAGACTATCATCTTTAAGAAATTGGGTGATAGGATCCATCCAGCTGGGGCCCGCCCTTGTTTGATGAATGGCTGACACTTCTTTTCTAACCCTAAAGGTTCTAGGAGATCTTCAATGAGAATTACCCTTGGTAGACTCTACGCCGAGGAGGTTGCCAACATTACAAGTGAGTCTGTATGTGCATTTCTGCTTTTATAGATTTGCGTCAAGTTGAAGGACTCAAACCCGGACTGCAAATGTCTAACCCGGCTTAGATACTCTTGCATTCTAGGGTCCCGAGCTTCTAACTCCCCTCGGACCTGGCCGACCACTAATCTGAAATTTGAGAATATATCCACAATCTTTGCTCCCATCTTTTGGGTCATGGTCATCCTCACCAGCAGAGCTTCATATTCTGTTTCATTATTCGTGGCGGAGAATCTGAGCCTTAGTGATTTTTCAATGGTGATGTTCTTGGGGGAGATTAGAACTAACCACATTCCAGATCCTTTAAGGTTTGAGGTGCTGTCCACATAGATCTTCCACGATGGGGCTCGCTCTACGGAGATTACCCCAACTGAATTTTCATCCATGTGATGTTTATCCACATCTTCTTCTATCGGGACCTCGGCAAACTCAGCTAGGAAATCGGCGAGGACCTGACCTTTTATAGAGGTACGAGGCATGTACTTAATGTCATAAGCCCCTAGTTTCGTTCCCCACTTCGCGATTCTCCCTGTATAATCAACACTTCGAAGCAAGGCCTTGAGTGGCAATTGAGTTAGGACAACAACAGTATGCGTCTAAAAATAATGTGGAAGTTTGCGTGTGGCATGCACCACGGCTAGGATGACTTTCTTCAGTGGCAAATATCTGTCCTCGGCCTCATGTAGGGATTTTCTCACATAATAAACTGGCCTTTGTACTCCATTGTCCACCCTTACTAACACTAGGCTTACCGCATAGGAGGCCACCGCGATGTAAGCAAATAAGACTTCATCAGCTTCAGGTTTGGACATGATTGGTGGCTAAGAAAGGTAATCCTTCAACTGTTGGAATGCTAAGACACATTCCTCTGTCCATTCAAAGTTTTTCCATTTATTTACCAACCGGTAGAAGGGTCTACACCTATCTGCGGATCGGGATATGAAGCGATTCAGGGCAACAGTCATTCATGTCAACCTCTGTACTTCCTTGGGGTTCCGAGGTTGCTGTAGTTTATTAATGGCCTCGACCTGGTTTGGGTTAACCTCGATTCCACGGTGAGTAACCATGTAGCCTAGAAATTTTCCTGATCCAACTCCAAAAGAGCACTTGGAAGCATTGAGTCTTAATCTGTGCCCTCTCAAGACTTCAAAAATGTTTCTGAGGTCACCAATGTGCTCGGCCTCCTTCTTGCTCTTAACCACCATATCATCAATGTCAATTTCGATGTTCTTCCCTAGCTACGGTTCGAACATCTGTGTCATCATCCTTTGATAAGTAGCCCCCGTGTTTTTAAGCCCAAATGGCATTACCTTGTAGTGATAGTTCCCGATAGAAGTGACAAAAGATGTTTTCTCCTGGTCTTCCAAGGCCAGAGGTATCTGGTGATAGCCTTGGAAAGCATCCGGGTTGCTCATCTGAGGGTGCCCTACAGTTGCGTCCACCAACTGGTCAATTCGAGGCATGGGGAAAGGGTCCTTTGGGCAAGCCTTGTTCAGGTCTATGTAGTCCACGCATACCCGCCACTTGCCATTCTTTTTCTTCACCACCACAGTGTTAGCCAGCCAATTGAGGTAAAACACCTCCTTAATAGCCTCGGCCTGCTTAAGTTTTGCCACCTCTTCCTTGACGGCATTAGAATGTTCCCTTGAAGATCGCCGAGGAGGCTGTTTTTTGGGGGTAGCGGATGGACTAACATTCAGATGATGACAGATGAAATTCGAATCTATTCCCGATGCTTCGTAAGCATTCCAAGCAAATATCTCAATATTCTGCCTCAGAAATTGCACCAACTCTTCCATTTCTCAAAGAGGCAATTGAGTGCCGACTTGAAAAAATTTCTCTAGATCATTACCAACAAAAACTTTCTCTAACTCCTCACATCTTATCTCCTCGGCCTCGCCAGTAAGAGCCGAGGCCATGGACTCTAACTGCTAGAATTCTTTATCGGCTGTGGCCGAGGATTCTGACTTAGGTCGGTGCGTGATAGCAGCCACCAAACACTGCCTGGCCACCGTCTGACTCCCAATCAATTCCTCAACCCGATCTCCAGACGGGTACTTCACTTTGAGGTGAAGGGTGGATGAGACGGCCCCTAAGGCATGAAGCCAGGGTCGTGCCATGATAGCAGTGTATAGGGAAAAGGCATACACCACTATAAAGTCCACCTCCACCACCTCTGAGCTGGCCTAGACCGGTAGCCTAATCTGCCCACGCAGAACAATAACTTTTCCGTCAAAGCCGACCAGAGGTGAGTTGTAGCTGGTCAGATCCTCCGGTCTGAGGTTAAGCCCCTTGTACAGGTCTGGATACATAATCTCGGCCCCACTGCCCTGGTCTACCAGTACCCTCTTCACATCATAGCCACCAATCCTAAGAGTTATTACTAGGGCATCATCGTGAGGCTGCATGGTTCTGGTTTTGTCCTCATCCGAGAAGCTTAGTGCTAGATGAGCCCTTGTTCTTGTTAGGATATGTGCCCTTAAATCCTATTGTATGATGCCATGTATGATATTATGTATGACATTATGTGAGACATGATGTATGACTTAATATTGTGTTTAATAAAGTTGTTTTATTCTTATCTAAAGTAATGGTAACATGAATATTCGGACATTATCAAATAGTCCATGAGATGCATAGTATGTGATTTATGTGATTTAGTCACAGAAGATATAGATCACAAGTTCTTTGTAAACTCAGAATTTTGGTTCGTAGTCGGTGATGAAATTGGGCATTTCATCTGCGAAGACTATAATATATTAACTACGATAATTTGTCTTGATCATGGAAGTGGTGACTTCTAGTTAATATGTTGATATGTTTTAAGAGTTAAGACATATTGAACTGGACCGCTGTGAGATTTATTATTCTCCTAACGACTGTCAATTGAATAATAAATCTCACGACTTGTATTCACATGAACTCTTAATCCTGAGAGAATAATAGACCTGATCATGAAATGTAGGTTGCTTTGATATATCAGGAGTGAGATCTAAAGTAACGGTCAAAACCTCAGTATGTTGGGCAGCCACATTTAGTGTTGATGGAACATATATTCTCAAGATGGAATTCATAGTCTCTTAACGGAGATATAAAATATTCCCTTGAGATAAGTTTAATGGGTACAGTTATTCAGAGAGTTAGGCCTAACCACTTTAGTAAGACTAAAGTATATATTTATGAAATTGGATTTCATAAATATATGGTGAATAACTCAAAAGGATTAAACCGGGTACTCAAGGATTAAGATGTAGTAATTTACAAAGTGGCAGTCTTTATTCATGACTTTGTATTACTACGAATATTTTATGAAGGGGTTGCATGTATAATAAAGTCTTGGGATATAATTTATTAATGAGGCCTAGAGTGCAATTATATTTATATAGTGGTATTAAATATAATTAATGGTAACTTTGGACTTGTCAAGAGTTGACAGAAAAGCCCAAGGCCCATTGGAGCTAGTGTCTTATTTGTTCCCTTTTGGTCCCACTCCAAGCCACACACTAAAACCCAATTGGGAAGGCCCAAAAGGCTAGCCCAATTAGATAATCAGTTATGTGGAGAGAAACATACAGAATTTTATATAGAATAAAATGGTTTGTATGTTTTATCATAATTATGGTAATGAAATAAGGAAGAGAGACACTCTTTCATATTCTCTCTAGAAACAAAGAACTGATTGAGAGACCACACATCTTGGGCATCAAGTGGAATTGGAGTGAAGATTGAAAGTTTTCCCGAGTACTTCTTCATTCGGTTTTGAATTTCACTGCATCAAGGTACACTCTCTTGTTCTTATATTCTGAAACTTACATAGTGCATGTTATCGATTGCGAATGAAGTAGATCCGTTTATTTTCCGCTGCGTATGTTTTGTATTCGATGCAAACATGTATATTTCCCAACAGTTCTAGCACTTTTAAGCCTCATGGCCAGAGTCTCTGGTACAGGGCCCAGCTACAGTCATTACCCTAGAGGGGCACAATCCTGTTCTGCCTAGCACGGCGAGGATGACACGAATTGTTCCTAAAATGGTTCTTGAGGAGTTACTGCTTTGAACCCCCAAACCTGTCTGGCCTCCTTGCTCGTTAGGTTGATTCAAGAATTGTTTCAACCTGCCTTCCTGGATCAACTGCTACAAATGGCTCCATAGAGTCCTGCAGTCTTCGGTCGTATGCCCGTGCTCTCTATGATACTGGCAATGCAGACTTTGGTTACGTTTTGTGGGCTCTCTGCTCATCTTGCTCGGCCACCTAAAGTGTGGCTCGTTCTTGATCTTGTCCAAGATTTGGTGTACCGGTTCTCGGAACACGGTATTAACAGTTTGGGCAGCTCTGGGTCCAGATTCTCCTCCAAATTCTCTCCGTGGTCGGTTATTACCATAACAATCCGACCTGAAATCCCTCCTCTCCTAAGGGATAACCTTACCCTTCCCTTTCTCTTGCTGTTGGTCTTCCTCAACTTTCTTGTACTTGTCAATCCGATCCATGAGCTAGCGTACACTGGTGACGGGCTTCTCTGTCAGAGACCTCCTCAACCCGTGCTCGGCGGGCAGGCCGACCTTGAAGGATCTGACGGCCACATCATCAAAATCACCTTCTATCTCGTTGAACATCTCCCAATATCGGTCTAAGTACGTTTTGAAAGTTTCCCCCTCTCTCATGGACAAGGACAGGGATAGCAAGGAATCCAAAGGCCGAGGAACTCTGCTACATGTGATAAAACGGGATCCAAATGCCTGAGTAAGCTCTTTGAAAGAGTTAATGGAACCCGATCTTAGGCCGGCGAACCACCTTATCGCCACCGATCCCAAACTAGATGGGAACACCTTGCACATCAAGGTCTCATTATTAGAGTACATCGCCATTCTTTGGTTGAAATAACTAACATGCTCAACTGGGTTTGTACGACCGTTATAGAGGGTGAACGTAGGCTAGGTGAATCGTCTGGGGAGTCGTCCCCCATCAATCTTGGGCGTAAAGGGAAATTTAGATATTCAGTTGAGCGCTTTACTCATGGCGTCATTTCCTAAACCCCTCGAAGATGAACCTCTGCCCCTGCGCTCTCGGCGATATTCTTGCACATACGAGAAGGTTTCGCTTGGGGTTGTTCTTGATCTGTGTCTATATTCGTCATCCTTCTCCCTATCTGAGGAAAGGTCAGAGACTGAAGGACACCGCCTCCTCCACTCTTGGCGCAACTTCTTCTTCAGGTAGTCAATCTCCTTCTGCATGGCCCTGGCACGTTCATCCTGAGAAACATGGCTATCGCCTCTAGATTGACTTTCACCGGAGTGGATGGTATGCACACTTCCTTCCTGGCCCTTTCGAGGGAGTTCTTCTCGTTAAGATCCTATAGATTCCAAGTGGTGTGGACCTGAACCTACCATGATTGAGAATCTAAAACTCTAACCAATCAGCTTTCCCATAGACGGCGTCAATTGTAAGGACACGATTTCAGCTTACCAGCCCAAACGGTCCCTAAACAATGAATTTTTAGAGAGCAGGATGCAAAAGCTGGGCTAGATTGATTTAAACGGTCAATACAATAGGTTAAGGTCTCCAGAATGGTGAGGCAACTAGTTTGAATTCAATAAACTAATTCTCAAATAAGAATCCGAGAAGGTCAATTATAACACTTGCTATCTTCTTTCTTCAGAAAATAGGTTACACTACGTCCCTCCCCTCCTTCTCCCTCTTTCTAAGGACGATTCCTTCACCTTATATAGTTCTTTCAAGATCATCTTCACCCTACACTTGTCAATTATTCCAGTCCTTACTTGAATACGTGTCCCATCTGTTGGGTAATATACATGTTTGCATCGAATACAAAACACACGTAGTGAAAAATAAATGGATCTACTTCATTCGCAATTGATAACATGCACTATATAGGTTTTAGAATATGAGAACAAGAGAGTGTACCTTGATGCAGTGAAATTCAAAACCGAAATGAAGAAGTACTCGGGAACACTTTCAATCTTCACTCCAATTCCACTTGATGCCCAAGATGTGTGGTCTCTCAATCAGTTCTTTGTTTCTAGAGAGAATATGAAAGAGTGTCTCTCTTCCTTATGTCATATATCATTACTCTTATTAAACATACAAACCATTTTATTCTATATAAAATTCTGTATGTTTCTCTCCACATAACTGATTATCTAATTGGGCTAGCCTTTTAGGCCTTCCCAATTGGGCTTTAGTGTGTGGCTTGGAGTGGGACCAAAAAGGAACAAATAAGACACTAGCTCCAATGGGCCTTGGGCTTTTCTGTCAACTCTTGACAAGTCCAAAGTTGCCATTAATTATATTTAATACCACTATATAAATATAATTGCACTCTAGGCCTCATTAATAAATTATATCCCAAGACTTTATTATACACGCAACGCCTTCATAAAATATTTGTAGTAATACAAAGTCATGAATATAGACTGCCACTTTGTAAATTACTACATCTTAATCCTTGAGTACCCGGTTTAATCCTTTTGTGTTATTCACCATATATTTATGAAATCTAATTTCATAAATATATACTTTAGTCTTACTAAAGTGGTTAGGCCTAACTCTCTGAATAACTGTACCCATTAAACTTATCTCAAGGGAATATTTTATATCTCTGTTAAGAGATTATGAATTCCATCTTGAGAATATATGTTCCATCAACACTAAATGTGGCTGCCCAACATACTGAGGTTTTGACCATTACTTTAGATCTCACTCCTGATATATCAAAGCAACCTACATTTCATGATCAGGTCCATTATTCTCTCAGGATTTAGAGTTCATGTGAATACAAGTCGTGAGATTTATTATTCAATTGACAGTCGTTAGGAGAATAATAAATCTCACAGCGGTCCAGTTCAATATGTCTTAACTCTTAAAACATATCAACATATTAACTAGAAGTCACCACTTCCATGATCAAGACAAATCATCGTAGTTAATATGTTATAGTCTTCGCAGATGAGATGCCCAATTTCATCACCGACTACGAATCAAAATTCTGAGTTTACAAAGAAGTTGTGATTTATATCTTCTGTGACTTTTCACATAAATCACATACTATGCATCTCATGGACTATTTGATAATGTCCGAATATTCATGTTATCATTACTTTAGATAAGAATAAAACAACTTTATTAATCACAATATTAAGTCATACATCATTTCTCACATAATGTCATACATAATATCATACATAGCATCATACAATAGGATTTAAGGGCACATATCCTAACACCATCATACATCTTCTTTTGGCTTTCTGTGAGTTACGGTGGCCAAAGATTGCACTGTTCAAGGGTCTTCTCCACATAAATGCAGTTAGAAGAGTAGGTGTGGCGCATTTAATGCGGTGGTAACAACTTTTCCTTAGATATTTTAGAGATATCCATTCCTCTAAAGTCGGGGTTGCTTCTCGGATTGCCATTACTTATCCTAAACGTGATAAACTGCGATCTGGGATTCTGTATTCCCGTTTTCCTCTCCTCGGACTTTATTTCGTCCTCGGACATAGCTGGAGACCCAATGCGTGGTTTTAGGCCTTTAACCCTTCGAGGCCCAATACATGATTCTGGGGTCCTAGGCTTTATGAGGCCTGACACACAGTCTTGGGCCCCTGTCCCCACACTCCCCTAGCCCAAAAAAATTCTATCTCTCAAATTTGAAGAGAGAATAGAGAGGAGAGTGTGAAGTTGTAATTTACAACTATTTTGTATGGGCTTTAATTTTGTATCAAATTTGATTGTGATTTTCGCAATCATATTTTCCTGTATTTATGTGGATTTTAATTGTAAGGGATGAGTGTAAAAGAGTGTGAAGACTCAAGCTTAAAACGATGAAGAAGTGGATTTTGTGAGTGCCTCGCAAGAAGCTATCTCACGAAAAAGCCACATGTAGAGAACATGACTGGAAGGCGAAGAGTCATGCCAGCCTAGAGGATTTCACGAGTGTCTCGCGGGTAAGACCTTCCCACGAAATACTCGTGAAACATTCTATTTGGCAAAATGTCATTTTTTTTTTACCAAGCCTTTACCCACACTATATATACCCTCATTACTTGCATATTGTAAGAAGTGCTTTTTAGAGAGAGAACCTTATAAAATACATTTGAGCGTTAGAGATTGTTATACTCACAATCATCTACACATTTCCTTATGATTTTCCTTTACTACTATCTCTCCATCTCTAAATCCATGAAAGGTTGATAGCCCAAACACTTACCACACCCAATCTGAGTGTCAAGTGAGGTTTTGATGCTACTGGGAAGCATTGGAATGAGCCATTCATTGGCGGATGCAATCGGGCAAAATTGCGGGATCCGGGAAAGCTAGAGAAGACAAGGTTTCGAGAAGCCAATTGGTAGCAGGAGCTTGAAGGGCTCAAGTACATTGGGTAGACTACGCTTCGAGGGTCTTTTGTTATTCGTGTACTCCAACTTTATTCTCTAGTGGATCAATTTACCGCTTGTAGGACAGCGAAAAGGTTTTTCGCCAAGTTCTTCGGTTTTCTCTTCGATTACACGTCTCGGTGTTATCCTGTATTTGCATCTCTCTTCCCTACTCTTTAAGCTTATATTTTATTGTTGATATTGGATGAATATGGCTTAGGGTAGTTTTATCGGTTGTTTGCACTCATTTACTCTTGTTCCGCACTTAGTTTAAGTTAGAGTAAAAACAAGCTAGCCGTAATTTTTATTAGGGCTCTAAACAAGCTCTTGTGTTTTCACACAAATCCGAGCTTTTAGAGAGGAATAGTTATAATCAATAACTAAACTACCCTCTTTTTCAAAGATGACCCAAGGGGGCCTAAGCCCCCCTGGCCTAAAGAAAAAAAAAAAGGAAAAAAACTTTTAGGCCTCCCTGCCCAAAGAAGAAAAGAGAAAAAAATTTTATTGGTTATATACATATATGTATATATATATATATATATATATATGTAGAAGCATTGGGCCCAAGAGTTCATTATCCATGTATATGTTGGGCCTAAAGCCTAAGCCGAGGGCTAGAAGTTGTCCGAGAGTGGGTGAACTTTATTAAAGGAGTCAACGTTAGTAGATAAAAAGTTAACTTTGGACACAATGACCCATAAAGGAGTGCCGAGGATGAATCACACCTCGGCTAACTAAAGCCAAGGTCCATGTAGGTGGTCTGCTATTCAAAGGGAACATCCTAGGGAGTTCTGTTGGTACGGATAAGTATTGCAGAAATGTATGATAGGGAAGAGTCCTAAAATATCAAAGGGGAAAGCTACTATTACTGCATTAAATACTCTACAGCTAACCCTCTAACTGCGTTAATGAGGAAGTGATACCTGAACAGTGTTTTTTCAGCCTTACAGCTATTATATAAAGACTTCTAGAAGATGCTAATGGGACAAGTATCAACACCAACTATCAAGCCTGCACGTATAGGGCGAATGGAAGAAAGAAAGAGAGTATAAAATGGAGGAGATATCCAGAGAGCAAGGGATCGGAAAAAGATGAAAGAAACAATGTAGCAACCTAGAACTAAATTTGTAATCAACTTGTGAATCATATACAGAAACTAGTCTCCTCGGATTGAGCCGAGGAAGTTTTTCTTTGGATAAATCTATTCTGTCCTTATTCAATTGTTTGCCTGGATCTATTACATTTGCTCTTAACACATTAAAGCACAATTTTCCCAATCCACTCTCTACAAATTCATTGTTTTGTGATTTTTGGGCCTAGGTCTACTCATCTAGTGGGCTAGGAACCGGAATTGCGTCCATATAATTGGTGCCGTCTGTGGGAAAGACTGGTGTTTAAGTGAATCTGACGTTCGACTATGGTGGGTTCAAGGCCACACCAAACAGAGTCAAGGGGGTCCCAACATCAGGATCCCTTCCTCAACCTTGAGCAGAGAGGAGACCGTGAGGGAAGTGTTCATACCACCCACACGAGCGATAACCAATCTTGGAACAGAAGTCACCCTTCTCAAAAGAAAGATTCTAGAGCCAAGCCATACAGCTGGAGATTGATCATTTGAAGAGAAGCTTACGCCACGAGCGGCGAAGGCGGCCACCTTCCAATTCTAACTTCTCTTCTGATGGGGGAGAGGATAGTAGCTATAAGCGCAGATCTGAGACCCCTCCTAGCAAAGTTTTCTCATATGAAAAAGACTACCATTATGAGCACAGGAACAAAAATTCATTTTCGAGAAGCCTAGGAAATAATGCTATGAGTAAGGCACTTCACCAAATTTTCAGGTCACCTTTCACGCGTAAAATTAAGGGAAATTAAGGGAGCAAGACTTTTTTAGCAGTTCACTCAGCCCACATTCACCATGTATAATGGTTGAACGGACCCTGTAAAGCATGTCAGCCACTTTAATTAGAGAATGACTGTACATTCCAAGGATGAGGCCTTGATATGCAAGGTATTCCCATCCAACTTGGGGCCTATAGTGATGAGATGGTTCGATGGCCTAGGGGCAGATTCCATTGACTTCTTTAGGGAGCTCACTCAGGCATTTGGCTCCCACTTTATAACTTGTAGCAGGGTCCCTCGGCCGTTGGATTCCTTACTGTCCCTATCCATGAGAAGGTGAAACTCTAAAAACGTATTCGGACAGATACTAAGAGATGTTCAACGAGATAGATGGCGACTTTGACGATGTGGCCGTCAGGTCTTTCAAGGTCGAATTACCTGTCGAGCATGGCTTAAGAAGGTCTTTGTCTGGGAAACCTGCTACCAATATACGCTAGCTCATGGATCAGATTAATAAGTATGAAAGGGTTGAGGAGGATCAACAGCAAGGTAAGGGGAAGGGTAAGGTTATCCCTCAAGAGAGGAGGGATTTCAGGTCGGACCGCTATAACAATAACAGACCACGAAGGGATTTTAACAGACAATCTGGTCCTATGACTACTCAGGTTAACACCGTGTTCCAAGAACCAGTGCATCAGGTTTTGGAGAAGATTAAGAACGAGCCATATTTCAAATGGCCAAACAAAACGAGCGAGGACCCCTCTAGGCATAATTAGAGTCTTCATTGCCAATATCACCAGGAGATGGGACATACCACCGAGGACTATAAAACTTTATGGAGTCATCTAAAGCAATTGGTCTGAGATGGCAAACTGAAGTAATTTTTGCATCGGCCCAACGGGCAAGGAGATCAATCAAGGCCAAGGGCTCAGGGGAACACTTCTTCGAGGCCCTCATTAGGCACAATTAATATCATCTTTGCTGCACCTAGAAGAACTGGTTTTGGTCCTTCTGAGGTAATAACTGTAACTCGACCACCAGCCGAGGACTCTAGCTTTGAGTCAAATAGGGCTAAAGTGGAAATCCGACCAATGCTGAGTTTTTTTGACGAGGATAAAAGGGGAACCATCTAACCACACGATGATGCTTTGGTGGTCACCCTTAGACTAGGGGGGTATGATGTGAGGAGAGTGATGGTAGACCAAGGCAGTGGTGCAAAGATAATGTACCTTGATTTATACAAAGGATTGAACCTAAAGCCCGAGGATCTGATAGCCGACGATTCACCTTTGTTAAATTTCGATAGGAAGGTCGTCATACCAAAGGGTTAGATTAGGTTACCCGTGCAGGCTGGTTCAGAGGTGGTAGAAGTGGACTTCATTGTGGTAGATGCATACTCTCCCTACACAGCGATTGTGGCCAGACCCTGGCTTCATGTCTTAGGAGCCATTTCTTCAACTCTACATTTGTAAGTGAAGTATCCATCAGGAGATCAGGTTAAGGAGCTTGTAGGGAGACAGAACATGGCTAGGCAATGTCTTGTGGTAGCAATTATGCATTGGCATGCAGCTGAGTCCTCGGCCTCTGCTAAGGGAGGCTTATAACAATTAAAGTCTCTAGTGTTACCTGACCATGGCCCAGCGGAGAATGTGAAATGTGAGGATTTAGAGAAATGTACTATCGAAGATGATTCGTAGAAGTTTTTTCAAGTTAGGGCTCAGCTACTGCCTTAAGAGAAGGAAAAGCTGGTAGGGTTTCTCAAGAAAAACGTTGATGTGTTCACCTGGAATGCTTACGAGGCTCTGGGGGTGGATCCAAGCTTCATCTGCCATCATTTGAACGTCAATCCATCTGTTACCCCTAGGAAGCAACCACCTCAACGCTCATTTAAAGATCATTCTGATGCTGTCAAGGATAAAGTGATGAAACTTAAGCAGGTCGGGGCTATTAAGGAAGTGTTCTACCCTGAATGGTTGGCCAAAACTGTGGTTGTGTAGAAGAAGAATGGAAAGTGGCGGGTATGTGTAGATTTCACGGACTTAAACAAAGCCTACCCAAAGGATCCCTTCCCCATGCCTCGAATTGATCAACTAGTGGACTCAACCGTAGGTCATCCTCTGAAAAGTTTTTTAGACGCCTTTCAAGAGTATCATCAGATACCCTTAGCCTTGGACGATCAAGAAAGAACAACCATTGTTACTATTGTCGGGAATTATCATTACAAGGTGATGCCCTTTGGTTTGAAGAATGCAGGGGACACCTACCAGAGGATGATGACCAGGATGTTTGAACCACAGTTGGGGAAAAAAATTAAAGTCTATATAGATGACATGGTGGTCAAGAGCAAGTTGGAATCTGAACACGTTAACGACCTTGGGAATATCTTCAAGATCTTGAGGAGACATAAGTTGCGACTTAATGTTTCCAAATGTTCTTTTGGTGTCAGATCTGGAAAGTTTTTGGGCTACATGGTCACACACCGCAGAATTGAAGTCAACCCTAATCAAATTAAGGTAATCAATAATTTACAGCCACCTTGAAATTCCAAAGAGGTCTAGAAGTTAACAGGGATGACCGCCGCTCTAAACTGATTTATATCTCAATCAGCGAATAAGTATAAGCCTTTCTTTCAGTTGTTGAATAAGTGGAAGGGATTTGAATGGACCGAGAAGTGTGTCTTGGCTTTCCAGCAGTTGAAAGATTATCTTTCTCAGCTGCCTATCATGTCCAAGCCCGAGATGGATGAGGCCTTATTTGCCTATATCGTAGTGGCCGCCCACGCGGTGAGCTTGGTATTAATACGGGTTGATAGTGGTGTACAGAAGCAAGTTTATTATGTGAGCAAGTCACTACATGAGGCCGAAGTATGATATTTACCACTCGAGAAGGCCATTCTGGCAGTGGTGCATGCCACACGTAAGCTCCCCCACTATTTCCAATCACACACAGTTGTTATCTTAACCCAACTCCCACTCAGGTCTCTGCTTCGAAACGCTGACTATGCAGGGAGGATTGCAAAGTGGGGTACTATCCTAGGGGCTTTTAACATCAAGTACATGCCTCGCACCTTTGTCAAGGGTCAAGTCTTGGCTGATTTGTTGGCTGAATTTGCTGAGCCCTCAATAGAAGAAAGTGCCGAGAAGCTAGGCATGGATGAAAAATTAGTTAGCCTGGTCCCCATGCAAGAACCTTTGTCCTAGAGGGTATACGTTGACGGTGCGGCAAATCAGAGAGGATTCGGAGTAGGGCTAATCCTAATATCCCCTAAGAGGATTACAATTGAGAAATCCTTGAGATTAGGCTTCTCGGCCACAAACAATGAAGCTGAGTATGAAACTCTTCTACCATGGTTCTAAAGATAAGCGGAAAGGCGGTGGAGATTTTCTCTGATTCAAGACTGGTGGTAGGCCAAGTTCAGGGGGAATTGGAAGCCAGAAATCCCAGAATGCAAGAATATTTGAGCTAGGTTAGACATTTATAGTCTGAATTCAAGTCTTTTAAATTATCACAAGTCCCTAGAAGTAAAAATAAACATGCGGACTCTCTTGCCACACTGGCAACCTCCTCGACACAAAGTTTACCTAGGGTGATCCTTGTGGAAGATTTATGTAAACCTATTGAGGTAAGAGGAAATGTGGTTCATATTCATCAAATAAGGGTGGGTCCTAACTGGATGGACCCTATTGTATTATTCTTTAAGGAAGATGTCTTGCCCGAGAATAAGGCCGAGACAGACAAGGTACGACGAAAGGCTCCTCAGTTTTGGCTGTCCGAGGACCAAAAGTTGTATAAAAGATCCTTTTCAGGCCCATATCTGCTGTGCATATATCCTGAAGCAGTTGAACTACTTTTGGAGGAATTACTTAAAGGAATATGTGGAAGCCACATAGGGGGAAGATCTTTGTCTCACAGGGCCTTTACTCAAGGGTATTGATGGCCAAATATGCAAAGGGAAGCACAAGAGTACGTGAAGAAGTGCGATTAGTGCCAGAGATTTGCACCAAATATCCATCAACTAGAAGAGGTCCTTAATCCTCTATCTAGCCCTTGGCCTTTTGCTCAATGGAGCTTGGATATTATAGGTCCTTTCCTCAAAGCAGCTGGGAGTAAGAAATATTTGTTGGTCGGTACAGATTATTTCACTAAGTGGGTTAAGGCTGAACCGTTGGTAAATATCAAGGACGTTGATGTCAAAAAATTTGTCTGGAAAAATATTATCACTCGGTTTGGAATCCCCCATACCCTCATCTCAAATAATGGACTTCAATTTGACAATAAAGCCTTTAGAAGGTACTCTGTGACCTGGGAAAAACTAACAGATATTTCACTCCGGCCTATCCACGGGAGAATGGACAGGCCGAGGCTGTGAATAAGGTCATAGTGATTGGACTCAAAAGAAGATAGGATGATGCGAATGGAAGATGGGTGGAAGAACTGTCACACGTCCTTTGGACATACTGGACTACACCTCGTAGGTTTACTAGGGAAACCCCCTTTTCAATGACTTTTAGGGCTGAGGCTGTTACTCCACTAGAGACTGGATTCCCCAAGCTGAGGACGAACTCCTTCACTCTGGGCAGTAATGACGAGTTATTAGAGAAGAGTTTAGACTTAATTGAAGAACGAAGAGAAAACGCCATAGTCCAATTGGCCTATTATCAACATAAGTTTAAATAAGGGTATGATGCCAACGTGAAAGTAAGACCACTGGCGCCTGGTGACTTGGTGCTGAGAAAGGTTATGGATTTTACAAAGAACCCAGCCTAGGGAAAATTAGGGCCCAATTGGGAAGGACCATATCGTATCAAATCAGTGGCGAAAATAGGTGCATACTGCTTTGAAGATCTAAAGGAAAAAGTCGTACCACGCTCCTAAAATGTAAATAACCTGAGAAGGTATTATTATTAATAAGAGCAAACTTTACCATGTCTAAGTGGGTTATATTACGTGTCATGTGTTTTGCTATCATTGTTTTAAGTATTAAACAAAACCTTGGTTATGCATGGCTCCTCGGACCACATACCTCGGGTAAATTAATACTTCCAGACATCTATTTAAGTATCAAACAGAACCTTGGTCATGCCTGGCTCCTCGGACCACATACCTTAAAAAAATTGATATCTTTTTATCATTGTTCTAAGTATTAAACAGAACCTTGGTTATGCCTGGCTCCTCGAACCACATATCTCGGGTAAATTAGTACTTCTAGACATCTATTTAAGTACCAAACAGAACATTGGTCATGCCTAGCTCCTCGGACCACGTACCTTGGGAAAATTGATATCTTTTTATCATTGTTCTAAGTATTAAACAGAACTTTGGTAATGCCAGGCTCCTCGAACCACATACCTCGAATAAATTAATACTTCTTGACATCTATTTAAGTATAAAACAGAACCTTGGTCATGCCTAACTCCTCGGACCATATACCTTGGAAAAATTGACATCCTTTTATCATTATTTTAAGTACTAAATAGAATCTTAGCTATGCCTGGATCATCAGACCACATATTTTGAGTAAATTAATACTCCCTATCATTTTTGATAAATATCAGGATAAAGCCTTAATTTGTCTCAGAATTTTTGTACTACATACTTAAAGTAATTAAGTGCTTCATATTGATTATTCGAATGTCAAACATGATCAGCTACTCCAAACAGCAAAGATCTTCGTTGTGGTAAACTAGCTTAAATGGATGCTCATGAGCATCACCTGAAGCATTTGCAGGCATACTTGTATTTGTTTAAAGATTGATTATCCCTTTAGCCTTGTAAACTCACTAATAGGTAAGAACAGAGGTAAATTTAAACTTGTATGCATGCCACATTAGTTTGTATGGTTTTGAAGTTGAATTTATGCATTGATAAGGTGATGCACTTTGTGGGTTTAACTTGGTTTGTTGCTAACCACACCAAATGGGTAAATTTCCTATTACTTATGCAGATTAACAATGAGAGTTTTATCCCATTACCATTTTCATTAAGTGTCAGGTAAAGATAGAAATTATATCAACACTAGTGTGAGAATCATAGAATAAAAGAAAATATGCATACTTTTCATTAATTAGAGCCTCAAAGCAGGGCAAGTTAAGTACAAAAAGGGGGAAAGTTTAGTTACAATATAAGAACCTAAAAAAAAAAAGTCTACTTTTTCTTTATTACAATTTTTCCATAAGGCGGGGCTTTAGATTGCTGGACTACAGCCGCAGTAGATCCTTGGTCTGTGCCTTTAAAGTCACCATTGACAGGAAGTGGGAGAGTTGTAAGAACTATCTCCGTCCTAGATGCCTTCTTGTCTTTAATGGGATCTTAGGGAGCAGCCGGGGGTAGGGTGGCGTCAGAGGCCACTTATTTGGTCATATCAGCTTCTTTTCCATTTGCCCCGAGCTACTCGGCCACTTTTTGAGGGCTGCTGGAGAAGGAAGGGATCTTGTTGGGGCTGCTCTTGTTTGGGTCGGCCACCTCAGGAGGAGTGTCTGCCTTAGAACTGCTGGAAGAGGAGGCACAAATGGCTGGGGGGTAATAGACACTCTCTACCTTCTTAAGTATAGAAGAAGCCTCAATCCCGACTTGTTTGAGGGCTTCAATCCATACTTGGGAGCAGTAGTTTCTACATACCCCCGAGACCTCAGCCTTAAGGGCCTCCTCAGTCTCAGCCACCCCTATATCATATCCTTATTGTTCTGCCTCATCTTTAGCCTTTTCAGCTTCCTCCTTGGCTTTCTAGGCTTGGTCTTTAGCCTTTTGAACCTTCTTCAATTTTTTCTTCAACGCAGTGATTTGTTCCTTGGAGGAGGCCAACTGATCCTCGGCATTGCGCAGCAGCACCCTTTGGCCCTCAGCTTGCCTCTCTGCATTACCCAGAGCAGTTGCAGTGCTTTTCATTTCCCTCTCCTCCTCGGCCAGCTTGTTATTTAGGTCTTGAATACTTTTTTTAGCCACGTGAAAGGCATCCACGGCGGCTATTCTTCTTCCCTCTTCCTCTTTAAACTTTTGATGAGAAAAGTTCACCATCTCTTCGGCCCTGAAAGTTGCTTGGATGGCCTGGAAGAGAAGAGAGGTGTCAAAAGAAAAATAAATAAATAAATAAATGAAATAATAAAGTAAGAGAAAGAAAGAAAACTTACCATAGCCAGGTCCTTCTTCAAGCCGAGGAAGACCTCATACTGCCTCATAGACCTAAGACTGGCCATGTCATTAGGCAATAGTAGGGACTGCTCTACGACGTTAGCTACGTATCTAGCCTTGCCCTGCTGGAAATCTTGGATGGAGGCATCACAGGTGAGAGGCATCCCATCTAGTTCCGGGCGAGGGACCCAGGTCGAAGCGGCAGCTCGGTGGTTGTCCCTCCTCTCACCCTCGGTGGCTAACCTCGTCTGTGCACCCTTGAGCTGTTTGGCCCTCCTCTGAGGTTCAACTTCCTGGGGGGGTGGTGTCTCCCTGCCTCTACCACCTCCTTGCCTTTCTCTTCTCTCTTTCTCTTGTGAGCAGGAGGATCATCTCGGAGGGGTTGGTTGGGAGGAGGAGTGGGAGGCTTAGTCTTTACTCCCTTCCCAGGTACGTCTTTCCTAGGTTGGGACTCCAACAGCTCCCATAAAGTGGACCTGGCTTTATGATGGATTCTCATCTCGTCTATTATCGATATGAAGGTTTAGCCAAGGTCAGGGGTAGGAGCCTCTGGGACAAAGGTTGATCAAAAACGTTGAATTCATCCTCAGAGTCGGACATCTCAACTATTTCTTCTTCCTTCTCTTCTTTTTCCTTAATGATGGCTGGGTGCAAAGAAATGGCTCCTCCTACTTTAGGAATGCCCTCTAGTATTGGCTCAGCGGTAAGCGTACCCTTTGGGACTGGACTAGGTAGAAGGAAGCCTAGAACGGCTACACTAATTCGGTGCAAGCACAGGTCCCGAGCCTTGATCACGCACTTCTGTGCTTGGAAAGTTTTGGAAATGGGGATGTAGTCGAGGATGATGTGCGCCGCTCTCAGTTGGCCATTTGTGTGGATGAAAATTTCAGCCTTCAAAATCTTATCCAAACTCTCCTGGTTCATAAGACCAAAGTTGGGGATGGCTGCGTTTTTATCTGCATAACCATTAAGATAAACAGAAAGCACCGTTAGTAATAAACAACACAAATCAAAGAAAATTTCACATACTAACGCAAACAAAAGAAACACGAAAAGAAATAACAATGAAATTAGGAACCTAGACCTAGAACCCCACCTGGTTGCCCCTCTCTCGTCGGACAGGCCATCGTGCCACTCCTCTGATACAATTAGAAAATCTTTGTTAAGGCCCTTGTTGGAATCAGGAAGGCAATGAATGAGCCTGACCTCAGGGTAGTTGGATTTAAGGTAATATCCCTGTCCTGTGAGGTGATGGAGGTTGTAAACCCAATTCACGTCGTGGTGAGTTAATCCTAGGCCCATTTTCTCATTAAGGGCGTCCACATTACCTAAGATCCTAAACATATTTGGAGCACATTGAGTAAATGCTAATCTATGAATCCTAAGATAGTCCCTAGTGACAGTACCCATAGGGATTCTCATCCCTCCCTCTATGAAGGCAATCATTGGGATTACCACTTCTCCCTCCTGCATCTTCTCGTGCCATTCGCCTTCCTTACAATATCTAATGGCGACCCCAAGAGGGAATACTGGGTCCTAAATTTCTCTATTCCTTTCCTCAGATTCTACTAAACTTTTGAATCTACCCATTCCTAGAGAAACTTGAATGAACTAAGAGAATGGAGAAAAGAAAGTTGAGCCGAGGAGAGGAAAAAAAAAACAAAAAAAAAAAAGGTATAAGGAAAGGAAAGATATACGGAAAAACAAAGTATAAAGGTTTGAAAAGACTTACAGAAAGAGAGAAAGTGACCTCGGACAGGCTTTTTGTACTTGAGAGGGCACAAGTGAACTAGGTAAGTTGACAGGTTCAGTGTATGTATACAAGAACGAAGTGAATGCTAAGATAAGATAACTGATTGATTTGAAAAGTATTTATATCTAAGAAAGAATCGGGAGAGGGAAAATTCCCGCTCAGTACCCCACAAATCCTCAGCCGTTGATTTCTCATCACGCCGTAGAACGTGGACAGGGAGCCGTAAAAATTTAATGAAGACGCGCCTCAAACACAGAAGCGTCAGGAGCATGCCTTGGGTAATTAAAAAGGAGTCTTCACAGGCAAAGGTGGGGTGCAATGGGTTCAAGGTAGCTACAGGGATATCGAAATCCTCCTTTCTTCCCGAAGAGCCAGAAAGAAGTATCTCGAGGGGCTATTATAGGAACATTGGGCCCAATAGTTCATTATCCATATATATGTTAGGCCTAAAGCCTAAGCCGAGGGCTAGAAGTTGTCCGAGGGTGGGTGAACTTTATTAAGGGAGTCAATATTAGTAGATAAA
This sequence comes from Lithocarpus polystachyus, assembly GCA_033629205.1. NCBI lineage: Eukaryota > Viridiplantae > Streptophyta > Magnoliopsida > Fagales > Fagaceae > Lithocarpus > Lithocarpus polystachyus. The sequence continues at coordinate 41,585,035 of CM066164.1, forward strand.
AAGTTAACTTTGGACATAATGACCCATGAAGGAGTGCCGAGGATGAATCACACCTCGGCTAACCAAAGCCGAGGTCTGTGTAGATGGTCTGCTATTCAGGGAGAACGTCCCAAGGAGTTCTGTTGGTACGGATAAGTATTGCAGAAATGTATGACAGAGAAGAGTCCTAAAATATCAAAGGAGAAAGTTGCTACCACCGCATTAAATACTCTGCAACTAACCCTCTGGCTGCATTAATGAGAAAGTGATACCTGAACAGTGTTTTTTCAACCTTACAGCTATTATGTAAAGTCTTCCGGAAGATGCTACACCAACTATGAAGCCTATACGTGGAGGGCAAATGGAAGAAAGAAAGAGAGTATAAAATGGAGGAGATAACTAGAGAGCAAAGGATCGGAAAAAGAAGAAAGAAACAATGTAGCAACCTAGAACTAAATTTGTAATCAACTTGTGAATCATTATACAGAAACTAGTCTCCTCAGATTGAGCCGAGGACGTTTTTCTTTGGATAAATCTATTCTGTCCTTATTCAATTGTTTGCCTAGATCTATTACATTTGCTCTCAACACATTAAAGCCTAGTTTTCTCAATTCACTCTCTACAAATTCATTTTTTTGGGCTTTTTAGGCCTAAGTCTATCCATCTCGTGGGCTAGGAACTCGAATTGCGTCCATACAATGTATAGCTGCACTTCCCTCTTCCAAAAACTTAGGTTATGTTTGGCAACAGTTTTTGTTTTTATTTCAAAAACTTGTTTTTGGGAATATTAAAAAAAAAAAAGCAATTTTCTTGTATTTTTGAAATCAAAAACATGTTTGGTTAGTTAAAATTAAAAAGATAGTTTTTTGAAAAAAAAAATAGAAAATACTAAAATATGTTATTACTAGAATTTGAACTCTAATGCTAACTCATTAAATAAGACAGATTCATTAAATTAAATACGTTTTTCATTGACTTTAAAAAATTAGAAACTGAAAACAATCTTTTACATGTTTTCAGTTTCCTTCACAAATTGAGTTTTGAGAACATTTTTTGTTTTCTATCCATTTTGGGTTACCAAATAAGTTTTTTAGTTTCAAAAATAGAAAATTGTTTCTGGAAACAGAAAATATGGAGAAAATGCAATTACCAAACATACCCTTAGACCTCCTCTCTTTTAATTAGCCTAGCCCAATTAGCAACAATCAAACTCAAAAACTAAACCAAAAAAACTTTAAAATAAAAAATGAAATTTCCTAATTAGTCCAATATTAGAATACTAGCATCAGATGTTTTAAATGATAAATATTTAGTATTTAGAACACCAAATACCAAAAACACTATTGTACGAGACATTTTAAATGTTATATTAAAGTAGTAAAAGTAATTTTTGATTTGTGAAATTAAAATTTTTTTGCAACAGCTAATACTCTTAATAAATAGTATTATTTTGTCTTTGTTAATAGATAATTATTTCTTAATGTATTAAGAAACAATAATTTTATGTATTTATCTTGGCTAATATTTTGTTAATACTATATGAATATCTATTTGAATTTTTTTTGTCTTATGTTTCAGATCCCCTAACTTGAAGTCCTATGTCCACCCATATTCCTCCTCCTTTAGTCCTTTTACTTGTCGAATCTATTAATTGCTTCTTCTCCCTCTTCCCCCCCCCCCCCCCCCCTCCCCTCTTCTCTCTCTCTCTCTCTCTCTCTCTCTCTTTGCTTTCCTAGGCTTGATGGACCTTTTTTTTTCTTTTTTCTTTTTTAATATTTTTAAAATTTTTTTGGTGGGCGTGACACAGCATATCGGTTGTTGTGGCTTTCTTTTGGGCGTGATACAGTATGGGGGCTTTCTTTTGTTTTTCCCTTCTTTTTTTTTTCTTTTTTTTCTTTTTTTTCTCTAACTAGGCGTGATTTATTTAAAAAATTTTTTGGCAGGATTTTTCTTTTTTGATAAATTTGGATGATTGCCTTTTTTTTGTTTTAATTAACCATCATCTTTAACAACAGCATATAAGTAAATTTATACAAATTCATTTTTTCTTTCCTCAACTTTTCTACCCCCAACTAAACACAAATAAAGGAAATGAAAATCTCTTTTATCCTCTTACATTTTTATTCATTTCTCATTTTCTATCCTCCTACTTTTCTACTCCTTTAATCAAACAAACCCTTAAGTAGTTTCCTTGTATGTCGCCTAGTTGAGCACAATTGGCACCCTCCTTGACCACAATAAAGGTTTGTGGCCAAAGTAGAAAAGTGAATCAAACGGACCCTTAAGTAGTTTTCTTATATGTCTCCTAGTTGGGCACAATTGGTGCCCTCCTTAACAGCAATAATGGAAATGGCTATCTTATATGTCTCCTAGTTGGGCACAATTGGTGCCCTCCTTAACAGCAATAATGGAAATGGCCAAAGTGGAAAAGTGAATCATGCCATCATTAGAATTATAAATCCTCGCTATCTTCAAAAGACTCAAGTGTGAAAATTCCTGTTACTTAGAGCATACTCAATAAGGTTGCTAAATTGACTAAAAATTCAATTTAGCAACTAATACCCTAAAAACAACTTCTACAGCAAAGAAGATAAAGTTAAAATAATTTAAGTTTGAGTTACATTGAGCTGCTAGAGATAGCAGCTCATTGTAGCTTAAAACTCAAAACAAAAAATAATTTTTTAATGTGGGGTGTTAAAAAAAATAGTATTTTAACATATTAATGGCTTTTATTGTTATTTATTGTGTTGGATATCTTATTTTATGTGTTGTTTATATTATTTTAATGTGTTGAATATTAAAATAAAACCTTTGATGTTAGGTGTATTATAAAGTGAAGTGTTAAAATAGATAAAGTAGTGTTTAAGTTGCTAAAAGCTATATTTTTTAGCTTTCTTACTATGAATGCTCTCTCCACTTATTCTTAAAAACACTAACCAAGGTTATTGAAGTTTCCTGGCCGTGTAACATTGGCAAGACCCTAGTTGTCTTGCCTATTTTAGGTGCTTAAATGTTTGGCATCACAATTCTTCATCACCAAGGTTGTCATGCAATTTAAGACTCATCATCATATGTAATCACTACAATATGCATATGTGTAGTATTATTTAGTAATAAGAAAAAACTGATTATTAATTGGGTTGTCCATAGACATGGGCAAACTGATCCACCAGAAGAATCTGAATTGGAAATCAATCAATTCAATGACTACGATGGTTGACAGTAGATTTTCTTTCGACCAACAATATTACCAAATTCATGAGGGTTATCATCAAAAACAGCAAAGATCTACCATATTTAATGAGATCTTCGCTAGATCTGACAAGATCTTTGTTAAATCTAACAAGATTTTCACTGAACTGGTGAAATCTCCTCAAAATCCGATGAAAATGTGAACATCTAAACCTCTCCTTGTCATTAGCCAATGTCGATCGAATATGACCACCACTAGTGAAAAACTTAATCCGTGGACACCCTTAATCATCACTATTTAATAGCAATTAGAATTTTCTAATCCTAATGGATTCTTCTTCTTCTTCTTTTTTTCTTTTTCTTTTTTTTTTCTTTTTTTTTTTTTTTTGTCATCTTTTGTGAACCATTTCCAGGAAATTATTATCTGTAATTTTCTGATATACATGAGACGGCAATACTACACAGACTCAAAAAGATTAACAGGATATTCTAAGATTCATGACATGTGAGAAACGAGAGGGATGTGAGAAAAGTGAGGTACTGGTCAATTTGTGTGAAAACTAACAGACACTACAGAGATAAAGCAGGTACTGGTCAATTTGTGTGAAAACTAACAGACACTACAGAGATAAAGCATCAGACGCTCGTGACACATGTAGACTTTCTCACTTGCTAGAGTAAATTCCACTTGGGCATCGGATTCGGAGATGCCTCTATTCCTTTGCTCAAAATAAATTTTATCCAAAGACTGAAAATTGCTCTCACGAGTAGCCATGTTGTAAATTACGAAAGGGTAGAAACGTTTAAATATCATCTCGACAAAAGATTATTAGCATGTCAAAGATCATCCCAAAAAGTTCTCTCTTCAAAGAATAATTAAAGAAATCAAAACATTTTTATATTTAAAATTTTAAAATTATACATAAATTTTAGAGAAACAAAAATTTAGAAAGAGAATTTCAATAAAGTCAACTAATAAATCATTTTAGTAGGTTCCAATTAACTCAATGAGTAAAGTTTTTGATGGTTGAATAAAAGACATAAGGTTCAATTCCCGTCTACACCAAAAACTGATTGATACTTTAGTTTGATGATAAAAAGCTATTATCGAAGCAGATGCCATAAGTTTATTATCAAAAGCAGATGTCATAAGTTGAAACTCTTTCAAAAAATATAAATCCTTTTAATGTTGTGATGAAAATTTAAAAATGAAATTCCACAATTTATTAGTTCCATGAATACTGTGATGAACTGGAAAACGCAACTTTAAGATGGGCATCAATAATCAATGGGCTCAGCTATTATCGAAGCAGATGCCATAAGTTTATTATCAAAAGCAGATGTCATAAGTTGAAACTCTTTCAAAAAATATAAATCCTTTCAATGTTGTGATGAAAATTTAAAAATGAAATTCCACAATTTATTAGTTCCATGAATACTGTGATGAACTGGAAAACGCAACTTTAAGATGGGCATCAATAATCAATGGGCTCAGGTGACTCTTGTCCAATCAGAACGTGAAGTTTTGTCTTTTCCGTGATTGATTGATTTCAGCCCGGCCCGTTTTCAATTCCACAACGCCTGGGCTAGCCTGGAAGGTTAAGAATGAGATGAGTAAAATTAGTGTCCGTGGGTTAAGCTATTTGAAAACCTGCGTTATTACAAGAAACGATTATAAAAGTTGTGTTTTGATTTTGAACACTATTTTTATAAAACCGTAATTAAAGCGTTTGGTCAAACAATGAAAACATTAAAAAAGTATTGTTGTAGCAAAAAATTGCAAGGTGATAAATGCAATTTTATTAAAAAGCACCCATGAGTTGTAATTTGCAAACATAAGGGTGTTTGGTAAGTGTTTTTAAACAACAATTTTCAGTTTTTAAACAGCATTTCATGTATTTCTACACACTTTTTCACCCATATGTATTTCAAAAAATAATAAATAACAATTTTCAAACTATTTCACCAAACACCAAATATTTTTTTCCAATTTTTAAAACGCAATTTTCTTTGAAACATAAAACCTTGCTAGCTTTTTTCTTTTTCATTTAAAATCACACTTTTTGTCTACAAAATAAAAATGGCAAACAAACCCTCAATGTCTTGTCCCGAAAGCTAAAGCACTTGCTGTTTATAAGACATCAATAAAAATCCAACCCGATTAAAACTCTAATATTTCACAAGTTATTAGATAATTGGTTGTCAATAATTATTCGCCATACTCAACAACTTTTATTTTTGGGGACAACTAGAGGATCAACACCACGTGTTGCATAACACACCCTTCCCAAAACAAACAAAGAAAAAAGGGTAGAGGAGAAAATAATAATTTAATTATAATATTTTCACCACATTTAACTACACCCCACTTGTTGTAACTTTTTTCAAATCTTCCCAAAACAATGAAATATGATTTTGCCTTCCAATCTTTACCTTTTTATATTGATGCAAATGTGGTATATCTGAAGAAAACCATTTTATTTTCATGTAAAATGAAATGTGATTTTTTTTTCCCCTGTTTTGCATCGAAAAGGCTTTTGAGTATTGATTTGGGTTGCACATCAAGTCTGCTATGTTATAGACCAATATTTTATAAAAACCCAATAAAGAGCGATTCCTTGCGGTGGAATTGGGTTAGGATTGTAATCATATACGATCCCCATGATTCAAATCACAATCCTATCTTGATTCCACCTATTAACAATCCTGCTATGATGTGGGTCAATAGTTGTTTTTAAATTATCAGTCATTTTGTAATAGTATGGTCATTTCTCGTGCAATACTAAAATTTTTGGATTCTCAATTTTTTGTTATGATTTAGATTGATAGTTGCCCTTATATTGTCTCATTTTGTGATAGAATGATCGTTTATCGTGCAATACTAAAAGTTTTGGGTTGCCAAGTACAAAAAGACTAATTTGAATACACTCACACTTAAACCCCCTATATTTTCTCATGTTTTAATCTATGGCTCTTAGAGAGTATGATAAATCTCCCAAGTGTGTATAGTCCCCTTTTTCATAATTGGAAAATTACAATGATCAATCTCTCGAGGATAGCCCAAAATATTGAATTATAGATGTGGAGAAATGAATCTCTCCCTTAGAAGGCGTTGTCCGCTTTGGAAATTGGCCGAGGAGGCCGATGCAACCCGCTGAGTGGGAGGTGTCTCTCCCTGATGTGGGTTTGAATAAATTCGTGCAGGTGACATCAGCCTCCTCGGCCCATTCCCAAAGCAAACAATACCTTCTAAGGGAGAGATTCGTTCCTCCACAAAAAGGCGCTTTTGAGGGCAGTGCCCATTAAAGGTATTGTCCGCTTTGGGCATGCCTCTACCACTACAACACATGTGTTATAATGGTATAGGCGTGCCCTTCGAGGTAACAAAGCCGTGCGGTCGAAATAAGTCTCAAAAACTGACACCCAAAGTGGACAATACCTTTGATGGGCATTGCCTTCAAAAGCGTCTTTCTGTGGGGGAGAAACGAATCTAAGCCTGCAAGCAGTTTGTCCGCTTTAGGGCCGAAGGACCTGCACAACTTTGTTCTTTGCAAGCGAAGTAAGCAGTTTTTGAAACTTGCTCCCACAACGAACAAAGATGCGTCCCACTCATGCCTTATAAGCATTTGGCCTAAGGATGAGTGTACCACTGCAACACATGTGTTGCTGTGGTACACTCATCCATGCGTTGTTCGGTGGAAGAGCAAGTCTCAAAAACTGCTCACGTCGCTTGTAAAGAACAAAGTCGTGCGGGTCCTTTGGGCCCAAAGCAGATAAACTGCTTGCGAGCTTGGATTCGTTCCTCCCCCACAATAGACCTACACGAAACCTAAAATTCACAAGACCAATCCCATAAGATTATAAATAGTTTTTTTAATAGTTATAACCACTATCCTTATAAATTCATGCAGGGTTCACTTCAAACTCAAACAATAAAGGACAAATTGTTACTAAGGGGCTATTTGGATTTTAAGTTTCCATAACTCATAATTCAAAAATGGTGGGACCCAAGACTGAGAAGTCTGTTTGGATTTTCATAACTCTGTTTGGATTTTCATAACTCTGTTTTCATAACTCTGTTTCCATCACTCAATTCTCTGATTTTTGAGTGATGAGTTATAGAAACTGAAAACACATTTTAGCTGTTTTCAATTTTCATAACTCATAACTCAATGACATTTTTATAATTAAACATACATATAGGGCTCAACCAGCTGCAACTTTTGACATGCTTTTGTTTTTTTTTTTTTTTTCTGATGAACAGTGTCTTCTTCCTTCTTCTTCTTCTTTTTTTTTTTTTTTTTTCTTCCTTTCCTCTAATCAGCGTTCAGCGTCTTCTTCCTTCTTCTTGTTTTTTTTTTTTTTCCTTCCTTTCTTCTGATCAGCGTCTTCTTCCTTCTTTTTTTTTTTTTTTTTTTTCTTCCTTTCTTCTGATCAACTTCTGGGTTTCAGCCTTTTTTTTTTCTTTCTTTCTTTCACTGGGTTCGGTGACCTGTTTCCTTCTTTGGTATTTTTTTTTTTTTTTCACTGGGTTCGGGTGATCTGGGCTTCTTCTTCTTTTTTTTTTTTTAGTGATCTGGGCACTAAAAAAAAAACTGTACCGAATGACAGGCATGGGACCCACAAATAGTTGAAAAATATTGAATGATGATAACTGGGTGATGGTGCCAAACGGGTGGGGTGTAGGGAGTTAGGAAATTTTAAGTTATGAGTGATGGAAATTGAGTGATGAATAATGAGCAATGAAAAAAAAAATCCAAACAAGCCCTAAACTTCGAGGTGACAAGACAATCAAAAAAAAAAAAAAAGTTCTAGAATAGGACTTTTTGACTAAATTTCTTTGGGAAAAAAAAAAAAAAAGCAAAAGACTTTTTTACTAAACAATGAGCTATTTTGCTTTCTTTGCATAACTATGGTCTGGTCCACAAGCATCAAATACTAATAACACCAGGTATTGGGGTTTTATTATTTTGCTTTCACTCCATCACTGTGGTCTGGTCCACGAGCATCAGAAAGGACATATACTATAACACGTCTTAGCCCACGAAGCACTGTAAAAAGTTAGCCCATTGAAATTTTGGTCATCTGACTGACAAATGGATGGAGAAAACCATTGAATGGGCTGTTGCTTTCAACAGAGTTGTCTATTTATCTCAAAATCAAAATTGGAATCAAGAACTCAATTATTTTATAGTCTGTAGCCTGTATTCTCTGAGCAAACAATGGGTGGTCCAAAAATAGTTGTTGAACATTAAACCAACCCGACCCAAAATTTTTTATAAAAAAAAAAAAAAATCTATTTGTAATGGGTATGTTGTAGAATCAGTTTTGATACCACTTTTATAGAAAATATAAAAAATTGTCAAAAAATCATATAACTTTTTAGTTATCCATAAAAAGTTTAAAAATATTTCTTAAACCAATACTCTTAAAATACTTGCTAACTTTTCTCAATTTATTACCAAAATATATATACACACACACATACATAATAAAGTCCAACCACATCTTAGGGTTCTCTAACACTAGTATACTTGATAAAATTGGGCCTAGAATACATTAACTCACTCTTATTGGGTTATAGATGGACTTTAGTTAATTAATTCAATTATTTAAATTGATTAATTAGGTCAAATTAAATGCAATATTGTAGAGGCACCAACAAATCACAATTTTAATCTATAATGCAACGGAAAATAAATTTGACACAGTGATTTGCTGACTAATGGGAAAACCCTTCACAAGGCAAAAACCTCATTAGGTGATTTTCAGGTCACCACTCCTAAGAATTCACTAATCAAAATCAAATGATTACAAGTATAAGGAATCTTACACTCTTAGCCTATCCCAAAGTACCTACCTATAGTAGAATCCTTACGCCATTCCCCAAGTATAAGGAATCTTACCCTCTTGGCCTATCCCAAAATACCTACCTATAGTAAAATTCTCATGCCAATCCCCAATTGGACTTGATTTTGTAGAGACTCTTTCACTTTGCATGGATTCCAGTACATGACTAGCTCTCAACAACTTGAAACTTGTTGTTGGATGCAAAGTTCTTCACTACACACTTGTAGAAGAGAAAGCAACTTGGTCATAAAACCCTAAGGCTTATAAGAATGCAGTAGCTTCACAAAAAGTGTATATATATTCTCTATATGAGTCTCAGTGTGTGATGACGGCTATAAAATAATACTTTTATATCATCTAGTAGGTTAAAGAATAAAACCCTAGAATAGCCAAGTCATTATGGGAAGAAAATCAGATCTGAAAATTCTAGATCTGCGAAGCTCGATAGATCAAGAGGTATTAAGCCTCATTCATATTCTCCATAGATGCTTCTATCAAGCTAGGTGTCGAGCCACTAATTTTCAACTTTTTCACACTTGATTCTTTGCGCAATATTCATGTCTTTAATAGTACCACTTGTAAAGTTCATCATCATACTTCATGATATTTTTGTATTTATTTAAAACTACCCAAATATAAATAAAATGTATTTTGTCAAAGGATAAACCAACTTCATAAAAATATGACCCTAACAACCCCGACTAGAAGCAAAAATATAGATGTGTGTAGAGATTTTTAGACCCATGAAAAAATAAGTAAACTTGTATCGAATCCATCAAAAACTCAAGTTGGGTCAACCTACAATCACGTGAGCTGATTCATTTTCTCAAAAATGTTTTTTTTTTTTTTTTTTTTTTCACATTACTACATCTCTTTTTTTCGGCTTTCTGAAATATATTTCACATTTTTACCTCTTGCTGTTTTTTTCTTTTTCCTTTCTTTTATTAGTTATTTTCTTTATCACTTCAATTCTTTCTTATCAAAGTAGAGGTTTAAAGTTTCAATTTAGTATCCCTTTAATTGTGTAAAGTTAAAAATTTATGTATTATTTAACTCTTTAATTGACTCCATATACACCCAAAAGGATTTACGTTGTTGTAATCAAAGTAAAACATTTTTAATTAATATTTAGCCCAATAGCTTGAAGAGATCATTACAATCTCTCTTATATTTTTTCAGTACCCATAAGATTTAAGAGGTTTTTTTTTTTTTCTTTGGTTTTCTGGTAGAACAATCTAGAATGTTTAAATTGTTATTATTATTATTTATTCTTTATGAAACAATCTAGAATGTTGAACAATAATATGAACCGAACCTTTTAGACCCGAAACTATCAAAGTAGAATAATGATTACTTCTTTGACAGAATGGACTTATGGTGGTCCCAACATTCTGAAATTGTCCATGTAACTTGTAAGCTATCCGTTAACATCTCAACCATACATCCTCATTCTTCGTTCTTCTTAAGTGAGCCGTAACAATCGAATTATTGACGTGTTTCGTGATGTCAAGTTTTTAGGAGCCAATAGCCTTATGTATTACACAAACAAATATAAATTTATTTTCTGTGTATTACACTAATAATCCTTACTAGATTTTTTTTTTTTTTTTTTATACAAGATAAAAATTATATTTTAACTTAATCTAAGTATATATGTATATGAAATTCTATTTTGAATATTTGAACTCCGACCTTTACCCCCACACTCCACAAACATTTATACTTGTGAAGTAACCATTATACCAAGAATGTGTGGTGATATTGTTACTCAATTGTTGCATGCTTGGAAAGTTGGACTAATGATGGTCCCGCCTTCTAGCAAGCCAATTCATAAAAAAAAAAAAAAAAAAAAGGACTTTCGAAACAAGCCCTTGTAAAATATCTAAAAAGTTTCATTGTTATCCTAGTTGTTTTATTTATTTATTTTTCATAATTGGTTGGAAAGGAGAGAAAAGCAATCAAGTAAATGATATAGGCTAAATATTGCATAGTTTTTTTTTTATTATTATTAGCCAGATGTATTAACTTTAGTATTTAGGTAACCAGGACCATCTTCTCAAAAAAAGAAAAAAAAAAAAAAAAAAAAGTAACCCGGACCTATTTTAATTACAAATTAATTTAACTCTGTAATATTTCCAAAATCACCAATAAAGATTTGATCTTGATGATGTTAATTAATCCATATTTCAATTAAATTTTCACTCATGGTTCCCATAACATTCAATCATAAAAAAAAAAAAAATTAAATAAAAACAAATTATTTAATTATAACAATTTTTTTTTTGGTGGATGTTGCATTAACTTGGGACCAGAATAGGGTTTACTTTCTGAATTGCAAAAGGTCCCATGAATGATATAGTCCTTTAATTACAAACCCTAGCTAGTTGATGAACCTGCTTATTTTCCACGTACAACAGACTCAATGGCATATTAGGTACTGATATAAACGGAGGTGACCATGTAATTGGCCTAAACTCATAAATTAAATACCACTAGCCTCTGAGCACGCGCGTGACCTCTGAGCACGCGCTCACGCGCGTGCTCAGAGGCTCTTCTATTTGTTGGGTAAAGATTAATTTAGAGTATTTATTATAATTTGGGATTACTACATTTTTCAATTACAAAAAACCTAGGGGTGTGATGAGTGTTAAGCATTTGTGAGTAAAATAATTTTACCATCACACCCCTAGGTTTTTTGTAATTGAAAAATGTAGTAATCCCAAATTATAATAAATGCTCTAAATTAATCTTTACCCAACAAATAGAAGAGCCTCTGAGCACGCGCGTGAGCGCGTGCTCAGAGGCTAGTTTTGTATAAATAATAAGTTAGATAAAAATTAATTATATTTAAAAAACAAAGAAAATATTTCTTGTAGCAATTAATTATACCAAGTCATCTATGTACCAGCATGAGTGAATGGGAGAAACATTGTTTGTTATATTGATAATAATTTCGTATAAGATATTTGTGCTATCTAAAAATAAAATATTTTAGAAAATTGTACATAAAAAAAAAAATCAACCGAAAAGGCCAAGGGAGTTCTGTATTGGAGAGTAGTGAATTACCTCCATCTTTCTTGAGAATATTTTCAATTTTTTCAACCAATTGGGCGAATCCTGCATTTTTGACATATAAAAGAATAACATGAGCATTTGCCTTAAAATTAAATCTAGTAAATTTCAATAACATCACCAAGAAGTTCAATAAATTGAACTAATACATGAATTATTAGTGACACGATCAGAAATGCAACAAAACTCGAGTAGAAAAGAAAGAAATATGCAAGAGGAAAATAATGGTCAACATATTTAATTAGAGAGAATGGTAAGTAGTGTTATGCCCTTCCACCTCTCTTTCTCAATCTCTGATCTTTACGATGTCCTTGCCAAAACATTCTGTTCAATTATTTATTTATTTAGTATTATTATTATTTTTCCCCTTAAACATTCTTGATTCAAATCCTATGGACACCCCATCATCAATCAGAAGAGTCGCAAGGTCACAGGCATTGGCTGCTTCCAAAAACGACAACAACATTCCTATCTGAAGTGAGGTTTCTTTTTCTTTCAAACAATCATAGGCTGAAAGAAAATGGGTTTATTCCATTTCTTGAATTGGTGGTTTTCCACACCCCAAAAAAAAAAAAAAAATCAAGATTTTGATATTCAGGAAAATGGGTTTTTTTTTTTATATAATCATTTTCTTGTTTTGATGTTTTCTTAGGGAAGATGGATGATTCTTTTGAAAAGGGTCTCTCAAAATCAAGGCAAAGAAGTGTTAAACATCAGCAAGATTGAAAAAATTGAGAAAGAAATTTATAAACTAAAAGCCAAACCCACAAAATCAACCAAAACTAAAAGCTAAACCCAGAATTTTTTAACACAAACCCAAACCAAAAACTAATTAAACCCAGAAATCTTGGACTTAAACCCACAGCCACTGCAACCAAAAATTAAAACCGGATCAAACACACTACAAATTTCTTTCTCAATCTTTTCTATCCTTTGGGCAGTTTTGTTTGGATTGATAGGCTTGAGGATGTTCTTATGAAAATGAAGATGTTTATGTTAAAATTGAGAAAATATTTCTTGTAGCAATTAATTATACCAAGCCATCTATCTACCAACATGAGTGAATGGGAGAAACATTGATTGTTACATTGATAATAATTTGGTATAATATTTGTTCTATCTAAAAACAAGGTTTTCAAACCCGGACCGTTTATTGAACCGTAAAAGGGAGAGGTTCAAGGTTTTTGAGGTCCGACCGAGGTCGAACCGGGGTTGAACCGTGATGACGTCATAATTAATTTAATAATTATTTAAATATAAATAAATATATTAAATTTGTAAATATTAGCAAAATTTACTAAAAATATCTTTAAAATTGAAACAAAATACATAAAATAATACATTATAAGGTTAATAAAAAATAGTACAACATAAATAAGCATAAAAATAAGTTTTTATAATAATCCTTTAAGAGAAATCATTTCAATTAACTAAAAATGACTTTTAAAATAAATTCATAAATTGCATAGGTATTATTCTTAAATAAAAAGTTAATTTAGTAATATTTAATATGTTGAGAAAGATTACATAGAAGTTTAGAAACTATAAATCATGTAAATTTAATATAAATTTAATAATATTGCATATTAGCTCCCAAAGGGAGCACTTGGTTTGTTGGTCAAGGCTTCAGTCTTACTTTCAAGGTGTGAGAGCTCAAGTTCAACCCCTGGCAGCTGCATTTTTCTTTATTTTTCTCTATTCCATGACCGGTTCAACCGGTCTACGGTTCGGCCGGTTTTCCCGGTCCAACCCCGGTTCGTCCAGTTCCCTCACAAAGCCCCAATACCCGGTTCTGGGGTCTTAAAAAACCGGAATCCCTTCCGGTTCCCGGTTCTCCCGGTCGGACCGCCCGGTCCGGTCCGGGTTTCTCAACTATGTCTAAAAATAAAATATTTTAGAAAATCGTACATAAAAAAAAAAAAAAAAATCAACCGAAAAGGCAAGGGAGTTCTGTATTGGAGAGTAGTGAATTACCTTCATCTTTCTTGTTCTCCTTTTTTTTCCGGTTGGTCAGAGGGTGGATGCTTGCTGGGATCTTCTTCCGGTGGCTTATTTTCATCAATATTCCTCATGTACAACCAACGGTCTAAACTGCTATCCTCGTCTAAATCTTCCTCGTTTTTATTCTCCTGGATTGGTGTTAGTTATTTTGAAGCAGTGGGTCAGTGGAAGGGGGTTCCTATTTTGTAGGAAATATTTTAGTGCAAGTTAGACATATATTTTTACCAAACTATCCTTTGATTTTGTCTCTACATAAATCTAGGGGTGGAGGGGTATTTTGGAACAAAAAAAAATCCGATCCAAACAGGTGCAGCCCCTTAAATAGTAGTATAGATAACCTTAATCTCAACTCCCATCTACCAAATCGACCATTAGTCAAGTAAATGCAATGGTACCAGCCGCACTTAATTTAGGCGGATCCTTACCCAAAAGAGTTACCAGTTTAGACTGTCGGGACAACATATTTAGTAAATAATATAAGTAATGGTTGATTCTAAAAATTAGATAAATAAATGTAATAATCCTTAATAATACGCCGCTAAGGTCCCGTATAAATAAAATCCCACACTATGAATATTTAAAATTTTAATTTATTTCCAAAAAAGGAAGATTATTCACTGATTAAGACACCAAAAACACAAAGACCATACAGATGTCCGTCAAATTTTGATGCTGTACGTATCATCAAGTAGCATTATACCAATTACCCATTTGATATCATTTCATATAGTTTTCTGGGTGACGAAGAAAACGTGAGCAAATTGTAAATGGACGAGTATTAGGGTCAAAGGTTATACGCAGTATTAAGACAGTACGTCATATTCAAGTGCCCGACATGCAAAACTGTTTCAACCTCACGAGTGATTCAGACCCATTAACACTGACTGCTGCATCTAAATTCATTAGAATATTTGAAAACACAAATAATTGCTGTTGAAAAATATGCAGCGCCCTCCTTTAATTATTATAGTTTTCTATAGCTAAAAAGCAGCCATTTCAATTTGACTCCTATCTCCATTTGGTGTATATAATAGACATCCCGTAAGGCGGAAAAGGTCCGTAAACACAATTTTTTACAATTGTTGATGCGACAAATGGTTAATAAATAGGTAAAAAAAAATAATGTTGTCAGTGACACATAGTACCAAATAAGAACCTGTAATAACTTGTCAATTAAATTATTGTTAAAAATATTGTGAAATTTTTTGTGTCTCTTCTGTAACCAACGCTCTCATTTATCACCAATTTTAGTTTGACTTGGCTTCTTTAGGCTCATAAAGATGCAACGACTTGGTGCCCCAAAAAATGATAAAATAAATTAGAAGCTGAATACATTAACTAATTAAACCACTTTCTTTTTCTCAACCCCAATTTTTATAAAGATGATTACAGAATTATGGGAAGTTTCTCTTATAATCATTTCTCTATCTTTGGGCATGAAAACAGTATAAAGGTATTGAATTTAAATGGTATGTGGGGTTTTTTTTTTTTTTTTAGACAAAGGTATGTGGGGGTTTGAACTTTGAAATGGGGTGTGATGTGATTTCCAAAGATTAGTGAAGTGGGGGTCCGTCAAACAAAAGTTATCATACTCCAATCTCAGACAAGTGGTTATTAAATAATTTTTAATGTCCTTGTTGTACGTTAACATATTACCAGTAAAGTTCGTGTAGTCCAAAATATCATATACTTCTATTATTACTTATTTTATATATTTGTAGTGCAAATAATGTGAGATGGTCCAATACTTACAAAGTAAAATGCCATGGTGCTTTTCTTTCATTCACTGGTCTATAATAAATCATTAACTAATGCACCCTATAGAGTTGACAAAATACAGATATCTCTTTGGGATTTCTTACAAGGTGATCTATCTGGGCCATGCCATCTTATACATTTTATTTTGGGCCATAAGAATGGCTCTCGTACATTTTTAGGTGCCTGTGTACCCACTCTAGTTTGGTTTTTATTTTTATTAAAAAAATTAAATTAAATTAAATTCTTTGTTCTTTTAGGGGTTGTCTTTCAAAGTGTTTTCTGAAAGATGGGTGGGGGCAATTGGGCTCCTTTATGCTAGATATGATAATATTCAAACATTTAACACATCAACCTTTCAAAATAACGATAGGAACTCTGTTTTTTTTATCGTTTATCAAATGGCTTTTCATTTAAATGATTAGCTAAGTTTAATTCTTTAAGGAAGATTGTTAAAATAGTGGGTTATACTTTCACTACAAGCACATACGCATGCTACATTGCTAGGAAAGAAAGTTTTGTTTTTATTAACTGTGCAAGTTTTTTGGCTTCAGAGACAAAGTGCAATAGACGAACCAGCAACAGAGAGGTCCCCAGTACCAATAGCAATAGCAATAGCCTCTAGGAATGTTTATAAATTATACCTCTTTGTTTTTTCTTCAATCGAAGTTCTTATGAGTATCGACAAACACAATTATTTCAATTGTTTGAGAGACAGAGAAAGAGAGATTACTAAAATCATTTCCAAATGATTCAATCTCAAATAGTATTCCGTCTGTCCCATACTATTGGTTGTGTTTAGAAATTCTAACTTTTTAAGCAAACATTATTTAATGTATTGCACATGATAGTACACATGTAAACTTCTTATTAATGGTTAGAGCCTAAGGTTACAAGCATGTTTTGAGCCAAACCTTTTTCAAAATATACAAGTTTCAAAAATTACACTCCTTAACTTAAACTCTAGTGAAGATGGTTATTGACTTTTTAAGGAAAGTGAATGATAAATTATAATTTTTATCTATAGATTTTCAAAGATAATACATTTTGGGACATCCCAAAATGAAATAAATGACTAACAATTTTGAAAGGGAGAGTAACTCTTTTCCTTGTGATATTACGGTGAAGAGTGAGACTATGAATTCAAGATAATTGAGTATCTATAACTTTATAGATACCAAGCAGTTTTTGGTGAAGATAGGTTCAAACCCTAAATATTTTATTCAACAATAAGAGACTTTATCAATTGAGCTAATTAATACTCTTGCTTCTGTAATTTATTAATTAAAAAAAAGAATTATTTCCATGAAACAACAAACAAAAAGGACCATGGACATCTCTTCAAAAAATATATATACCATGGACTTTAAAAAAATATTGCAAATTAGGATATCATCACTTAATAAATTTATAATCATGGCCGGGTCATGCATCAGAGAAGAAAAAAATATGTATTTTGGAAAGGGAATTTGCTTTGGTTCATTTGCACTTTCTCAAAGATGCCCATGATAATTAATCCAAATCCATTAGTTGGCTAATAAAGCCAAATACATGAATTAATTAATGATAAAAGTTAAAAAATCTTAGTTTGACTATTTTTCTAAATCACCCCTCATCATTTTCTCCCCCCACCCCCACTCCCTCTTCTATCACCACCACCACAAAAATCCGAAAATGTGAATTGCACAAGTTTGTTAGTAAAGTCATCAAAAATTTTAAGTTATTTTGACCCAATTAAATTAATCAATTACCCAAAGTTGATTAAATTAGATTACAATATCGCTAATCTAGAGTTTAATGCAACAGAAAATAAGTTTGACATAGGAAATATGGTCATGACGGGAAAAACCCCAACGGGTGATATAGGTCATCGCTCCTTGAAAAATACACTAATAAAGATTGGGATTACAAGTACAAGAAATATACTCTATCTTGAAATATACAGTAAAACCTAATGAGCTATTTAAGTGCCACTCCAACTTAGTTGGACTACTCTTCTTAGTAGCATTCTTCAATGTGCGCAAATCTCCAATCCACGAATTGACTTCACCATAGTAACAACTTAATTGCAGTAATAGTTGGTGCAAAGTTCTTCACAATAACATACTTCATCGGCAAACTGGAAGTAGCTCAATACAAAGACACAAGGCACACAAAGTTGCAACAACTTCTCTCAATAGGCATGTTTTCTCTTCTATGATGATGGCTGAAAAATATAGCTTTTATACCTTTGAAAACCGTAGTACATGGATCCCAAGTGTGCCAAGTCATCATGGATTGAAACATAAAAAATTGGTTAGCTCGATTGATCGATCAGGGAGGAGTCAAGCTTCATTAAAGATCGATTGATTGAAGAGGTATCAAATAGGAATTGGTTCCTCTTTCGTAAGCTGTTTTCTTGTATCTTCAGCATAGATCTTCAACCTTACCCTAGACACTAAAAACTCAAGGATTCAATTACATTAAAATATGTTTCGACTCAGATTTTCCAACACAACAACATTGGACCATAGCACAAATAATATAATTAAAGTGAAATAAGATGTTCACTACTCCGTAATTTCCCTTGAGTTCTATAGTGAACCTTAGAAATTTAGAAGTGATGAAATTAAGAACAATTAAAGAATCTAATTCCAATATGACGCTCCTGTGTCCTAACTCCAACGTCATATGAAGGCCACAATGGACTGCTTATTGTTCAGCCTAAGTACTCATGGAGGTTGAAATGTTAATAGCAAAACCCTTGATCCATTGTCCATTTGCATCCCTTGGAATGCCACCAACTCCTTCTTGACCAGAATTGCCAGCCAAGCTACCGTTTTTTGTTCGACACCGATGTTTAAAAGGTAAAAGACTAATCATAAAAGGGCCATGAACCTTTATTTACATTTAATGTTATGAATGCATTACTTTGTTATTAAATTATTATTATTACTAATCATTAATTTGTTTAATTATCTATCTAGTATTTCTCAAAAAAGAAAAACTAGTGGGTCTTTGTCCCATATCGGTCCTGTGTGTATGAGTCGTAAGCTTTATAAGCCGTGCTTATTCCTTCAAGAGTTAGGCCCTTTTGTTGGGATAAGTATTGTAAGCTTCTTATAAAAGCTTGCTCTCTCCTTCCCGTGTGTGTGTTAATTATCTATCTAGTATTTCTCAAAAAAAAAAAAAAATGTTTGATTATAATAATGTAATAGAAGTCAGAATATGAATTTCATAGTTTGATATAACTTGAGATGGTGGAATGAAATCATATTCTAATCAAATTTCCTAAAATACCCTTATAAAATTTTATTCACACTCTTTGTGAGTCTTGCTTAACACTAAATTATGTATATTTTGAAAACAAAAATTGTATGATTAATGTTATATATTGTCTTTTGTTCAAAACACTTGCTTGAATATCATGATAATATATAATAAGTTTGAATTTTTTAAAGAAAACAAAATATTTCATTAAAAAGTTAGCATGCAGAGCCATTTTTTTTTGTGGTCAGTGAGAATGAAAGGACATTTAAAATTTAAAATAGTACTTTAAAAAAAATGAGTGTGTACCTTTGTATTTGTTTATTTTTATTAAATTTCTTATCATAAAAGAAGTTGATTAGGGTAATACTCGTCAATCGTTTTTTTAATTAAATTATTGCAATTATAATCACAAATATTATATTTTATTAAAAGAATCTGATCTTGCACAATGGACATAAGAGAGAGAGAGAGAGAGTCAAACTTATAAAAAAAAATTTTTTTTTACCTTTTTCATAGTTTAGGGGAATAGCTATTTCAAATAATTAGACAACAACTCATGCTACACACAGATATTTTTGTAAGGAATATTAAATATATAATTATGTAATGTCTATTCTATTATTTAAAAAAAACATGATGTGTCTACCTTCTTCAGTCAAAAAAAAAAAAAAAAAAAAACATGATGTATGGTAAGATTCTAATTGAGATTTTAAACGTAAAAGAAGTTTTTTTTTTTTTTTTTTGAGAAATTGTAAGATTAAAATATTAGGATATTAATGTGTAAAATTTAAAGATATCAAAACCTTATATGGCAAAATAGTCAAGCAAGAACCAAACATTAATTTTGGTTTTCTACATTATATAAAACACATGATAATTCTAGAGAAATAAATATAAAAACATGCACTTAGTAAAACCAATGGTGACATTATTTAACCCTCTAGAATCTTCTTAATCCCTAAAATACCCTTATAAAATTATGTTCACACTCTTTGTGAGTCTTGCTTAACACTAAATTATGTATATTTTGAAAAAACAATTGTGTAATTAATATTATATATTGTCTTTTATTCAAAACACTTTCTTGAATATCATGATCATAGTTATCAAAATGTGAATCGTATCGTGAATCAATTTTTAATTTTTTTCATATCGTATATCGTATTGTATCATTTATCGTAAAATACACAAACACTTAATAAAATTTATAAAAAATTATAAATATACATATATAAAGAGTATATTCATTATAAATTTTAAATATATTCAACTAATGACTAGTTTATTCATCACTTATGTAATAATATTTAATAAGCAAACTAAATAAATCAAACCAACATGTGTTTATAACATACACATTCAAATTACTTAAATTCAAAAGTGATAATATATTACAAATGACCCAAAATAATAATTTATTTTTATCATATTCATCAAATTGCCTAATCAACTCCATTTAAATCAATGCTATCATCATGTTTATAATTTTGCAAACTTATTTCTTCATTAAAATTTTCTTCATCGTCATTCGCCATTAACATTTACTATCTTTTCTTATTCTTTTAATTTTAATAATTTTTTTATAAAGTTTTTTTTTAGCATTCTAGTTTTTTGGACTTATAACAATAATGATAAAAATAAAAAATTTATATTGTCAATTAATATTTTATTCATAGCATATAAAATAAATTTGTAAATATTAAAGTGAAGGGTAAGTGTGCACTGTGTAGTCTAATTGTAAGAAAGAGAGGAAAAAAAAACTTATGAATATGTTATTTTAGTAGGGTAAACTAAGTAAACTAATAATTTTGTGTTAAAAACAAGTCTAACAACTTGTTAGTTTCAAATAAAAGTATAAATTTTAACAAAAAATATCATTTTAAAGCATTTGTTCATGTATCGTACGATACGTATGATTTTACGATACGATACGATTCATACGATACGCATACTGTATCGTACGATTCATGAGCATTTACGATATGTCGGTACGATACAAAACTTTTTATACACAATACGTATCGCGTATCGTACGATACTGACGACTATGATCGTGATAATATATAATAAGTTTAAATATTTAAAGAAAATAAAATATTTCATTAAAAAGTTAGTACGCAAATCCATCTTCTTTGTGGTCAGTGAGAATGACAGGACATTTAAAATTCGAATTAGTACTTTAAAAAAAATGAGTGTGTACCTTTGTATTTGTTTATTTTTATTAAATTTCTTATCATAATAGAATTTGATTAGGGTAATACTCGTCAATCATTTTTTTAATTAAATTACTGCAATTATAATCACAAATATTATATTTTATTAAAAGAATCTGATCTTGCACAATGGACATAAGTGAGAGAGAGAAAGTGTGTGTCAAAATTTTTTTTTATTTTTTAAATTTACCTTTTCCTTAGTTTAGGGGAATAACTATTTCAAAATAATTAGTCAACAACTAGTGCAACACTTGAATATTTTTGTAAGAAATATTAAATATAGAGAGGTGATATGTCCACAATATTTTTACAACATTTTCACAACAAATCATAGGTAGTTAATTGTTATTGATTCAATTTTAAACCTAATACTAAGATTACTTTTTTGCCTCAACGATAACAATTAATAACAACCTGCCACTTAGGATTTGTTGTAAAAATATTGTGAACATATCGTTTTTCTTAAAGATATAATTATGTAATGTCTATTCTATTATTTAAAGAAAACATGATATGTGGTAATAAGATTCTAATTGAGATTTTAAACGTAAAAGAAGATTTAAATTGAAAGATTAGAATATTAGGATATTAACGCGTAAAATTGAAAATTTTCAAAACCTTTTATGTCAAAATAGGCAAGCAAGAACCAAACATTTTGGTTTTTCTACATTATATAAAACACATGATAATTCTAGAGAAATAAATATAAAAACATGCACTTAGTAAAACGAACGGTGACATTATTTAATCCTCTAGAATCTTCTTAATCCCTATTTTCTTTGCTGCTCGATTGCATGTGCTAGGCAAATAGAAAAGCTTGACAATGTTTAAGAAAAGGTGGGTTCATTTGGTGAGTCACCGTCGACGACATAAAGAAAAGTAAAATCATGAGCATTTTGCCTTTGTTGCCTTCTACGACATAAACCAAAGTACCCTTAATAATGTGAGCCTACATAAAGAAAACACCTTGAGTACATAAAACTAAAAGACAGCAAATCAGAAAAAGCGTATTTTGCAATCCTAGCAGCATAATTTCAAAATCACACATTTAGATTGTTCCAGCTAATTTCTAGTAATAAAGAAGTGGCTCCATAATTAAGATAACAAATGAAATGCATACAAAAATATTGATGGAATTTTTTTTTTTTTTTTTTAATATAAGATAGAAATTCTACTCTAGCCTATTCTAAATGTATATGTGTGTTAAGTTCCCTTCTGAAAACTTGAACTCCGGTCCTTATCCCCCCACACTCTACAAATACTTAATACTTGTTAAGTGACCAGCGCGTCAAAGGTGCGCAGTAGTATGAAATCTTTATAGATGGGGAAGGATTTAAAGTACCTTTTTGTTGTAGAGTGTAAAATCAAATTCTTGCTTAAAATGTCCAAGAGTCTTGTGAATAACTTGTATGGAAAATGCTAAAGTCACAAAAAATTTTACAAACTTTTTTACATACAACTAATGTAATGAGTAGTTATAGGCAAATAAAAAAAAAATATTAGTGGTGAGCTCATATGAAAACCAATAAAAATTTGTCACATCAATAATTTGTGGTTATTGTATTACTCAAGTCGCATTGTTTGTTCTCTTAATAAGAAAGGTAAATTACATAAATGGTATCTAACATTTACATCATGTGTCAATTTAGTCATTAACCTTTCAATTGTGTCAATTTAGTCCATAACATTTCATTTTTGTGTCAATTTGGTCTCTGTTATTAACTCTTGAATGAAAATTTCTAACGTGTCAAATAGACTTAATTAAAAAAAAATTGTGTCATGTCAACGACTAAATGGACAGCCACGTCATATTAATTTTTTTTTTTTTAACAAACAAGCATAGCACAGTTTACAGCCACAAAAATTAAACATGAAACCCCCAAATTCTTAAATCAAAAATCCACGAACAAAGCACACATTGCACTCATCCACATCTACATACGTGGCCACACAAATTCATGTTCATACACATACCCATAAGAACAACCATACCCAAACCCATGGCCAAACAACCATAAACATACATACATAGCCTTATTAAAAACCCGAAACCCTCATTTTTCAAACCCAAGCAAAACCATGGAATTTAAACAACTTGAAAGAAACCCAAAACCCAAATGAAAATCTCATTTTTCAAACCCCTAAACCCAACTCTCCAAATCCTTAAATCTACAAATTTCAGTCAAGACAATGAGAGAGAAGTCGCAACAGAGAGAGAGAGAGTACTCACCAAAACCATCAGTCCTCGTCGTCTGAAACTTTTATTCTCGACCAAAATGTGAAGAAGGTTGTGTGTGGGTTATGGTTTGGAGTTTACAAGTGAGAATGAGAGACGTCTAATGAGTTAAGAATTTTTTTCGCCAAATAAACTAACGCGAGAACATGAAAATCTATTTGTTTTGGCATGTCCATTAAGTTGTTGACATGGCATAAAAATCGTTTTTTATTAAGCCCATTTGACATGTCAGTAATTTCCGTCCAAAAGTTAACAACAATGACCAAATTGACACGGCACAGAAAGGTAAAGGACCAAAAAACACAATTAAAAAGTTAGGAATCAATTTGACACATGATCTAAAAGTTAGGGACCATATATGTAATTTACCCATTTAAGAATAATCAAAGTTCAAATTCTCTCTCCCCTTTTATTGTAACAATCAGTTTTAAATAATTAAAATAATAAAAACTCTTTATTAAATCATTGATATGGAAGTGGATTCCAATACTCATTGGAATTTACACAAAGTCTTCAAAATGATTTATTTTGAGAAAGAATTATTTCCAAGCTTTTTATTCCAAATTATTATCTTGGAATAATTATGAACAGGCAGCGGGCTACACACTAGTGTTAATAGGTGTCGACGTGTAATTAACTCTTGAGTGTCCTTTGTAATTTTTTATTCATTTACATTTGGAATATTTTCATTGGTTTATGAATAATGACAGTAAAACCCACTAAGTAGTAAGTAGCATTTTGTAATTGATCTTTTTAAACACACTATGTGGACTTGATGAATAATGTGGCAATTTGTGATTGGTCTAAACTATTCACTCTTCACGGTAGATATTTCCATATGTATGTCACAATTGCTTGAGAAAGAGTCTTCAATTACTCACAAAAAAGAATTACATAGCATCACCTAAGGCTGTGGCCTAAAGGCTAGAGTCTTGCAGTGGAGTAGGTTATAGTTCAAGCCTTCAAGGATGGTGATATGAAATTGGATACATTCAAGGACTATTGTCTTCTTACCTCCAAAAACCATTGGACCGAAAGTGGGGTAGAGGATAGACTTAATGTCTCACTTTATATGAGGAAACATATGTGGCCTCCTTACCATTTAAGACCCTCAGGCATCGGTTCCTCATCAAGTCATCATAGTATGGGGGCTACTGTGGCCATCCCTAAATAGGGTTGCATGGCTAATCGTTCTCTTTTATTTTTCCATTTTGCACTTATGGCCTTGGATTTATTTTGAAATGTTTTAGAAATTTTTAGTAATTGCTCTTTATTTAAGCAATAGAACTTCTCATGAAGAAAAAGTACATAGAAGTAACATTATTTTGGTTTTTTTTTTTTTTTTTGAAAAAAAAAATTATAAAAAAGGACTTCATTTTGTGTAGCTTAACAGAAAAAATGTAACAGACTCGGACTCTGACTGAAGATTCACATTGACATTGTTACTATACTTTGGTATATAGAAACAATCCTAAACTTAGAATATAAAAGTCAAGTGGCTGATATAGAAACAATCCTAAACTTAGAATATAAAATACATTTTGGGCAGCGAAGATATTAACCTTACATCTTGTGAAGATGGCAAGAAGTTGGGGGTTTTCTTGCAAATTATATTAATCTGTTTGGGCAGTTGAGTTAACACTTAACACTCTTGACCTTTTAACTTCAACCTTTTAAATTTTTTAATATTAACTCAACTTCACTTCTTTTTGGCAATAGTTACTTTAACTCTCACTTGAGCTTGTTCCTTTCAATCGGTAGTCAAACAAGATGGGTTTTTCAAAAAGTTAAAAAGAAACTTAAGGAAAGGTCTCGGTACTTCAGTAGTTTCATTTGATATTTTTAGCGTTAATCCACTTTTGCAAGATGAATCCCACTATGTGAAAGAGATAGGTGCCGAATGTATTTTCTCCTGGGAAAAAAAAACAAAAAACAAAAAAATAAAAAAGTGATGGAATTTAATTTCCCAAAAGAAAAAACTTAGGTGGAGTAAAGATTAAAATTCACAAAGCTGTGGGGGCAGTGATATCACACAATAAAAAAAGAGCATAATAAAAGTTAACCTTTTCGAGATGGTGAATATCAAATAAAAGATCTTTGACATAATAAGTGAAAATTTTCTTTCTTGTTTTTCTCTGCACGTTCTTATGATTGTGCTTTCCTGACATAAAAGAGGATGCTGCAAATACCAGTTGTTTTTTGGAAATGTAAATAGTTCAATCAATTTTTGAATTAATGCATTCATGAATTGGATTGCAACTTACATGTATTTATGCAATGCAAAAGCACATCCATCAATTTTAGTAAAATTTCCTGAATCTGACAATTTAAGCAAAGCTCTGCCTCACTGGGAAATCGAGTTTGTGGTAGTTCAATTTTAGTCAATTTACACCAAAAACAACTACAACTACTAGTGGTGCAGGAACTGAAGTTTCAAACAGATCTTTGCCCCATTTATGCTTTTGCTATTTTTACTCTCTTCATTATGCTTCCTTGTGACCAGATCACTAATTCAAAAAAAGAAAAATTTTCTAATTTCTTATTACCACAAAGCTATATATATATATATATATTTATAAATACACATTGTCCTTTTTGATTCACCCTGAAAATTACAAAAGATTCCATTCCATGCACCCAAAAACAAAAAGAACTAAGAAAATTTTAATTAAAAAAAACCCTAAAAGAAAAGGTAAAAAAAAAAAAAAAAAAAGAGATTTGGATTAAACAAAACCCAAAAAAAAAAAAAAAAAAAAAAAGATAGGATGGGGAAGACACACTTGGGAGTGGTGGGTCTCAGTCTCAGTCAAGAACTAGAGCCACCCAGCTCAGCAAAACACATTTGACAACCAAGCCCACTGAGAGCTATGTGTATTGGTGGGGCCTACAAGCTGTAAACGAGTTGACCAGCTCTCTCTCTCTCTCTCTCTCTCTCTGAGTTGACTCACTGTGTCACAACAGACCCAGCTCTGCTGTTGTGGGCGAGTTGCCATGCCGAGGTAGCTATGAGAGGTCGAGTATGCCAACCCAACATCAGAGACCCATTGTTCTCTTCTACTCTGTACCCTTCTCCACCTGCAAACAAAGCCAACAACATACTCGCTTGCTTGAACGCGTTCGACCCGAGGTGAACCGGTGCAAAACCGGCCGATCCCATCCGAGTTCTCCACTGAGTCAACGTTTCGTGCCTCTCGACTCGGTCCACGCCTTCGCAGGACACCACGTTGCATATCTGTTTGCCTAAGTACACCTCGGACATCACCTTATCCTCACTGTTCACCGATCCTTCCAACGAGTCAAACATGGTCGAGTAGTAATGCAACGACTCAGTGAACCGGTCCAGGAAAACCGGCCCGTTATGGTTCGCTTCCTGCTCAACTACAGTCACGATTTCTGGCTTCATCTGCTTCACCACTGACAACACTTTCTCGATCGCTCCGTGTCGAGCCAAAAGCTTGTGCAACTCGAACACCGAGTTAACCGCCACTGCCTCGACCTCACTCGGCCTGAGCTCCAACATCGACGCGTCGAGATCGGCGAGACTGTTGGCAACAAACCCTCGGTATTCAAACTCGACATGAATCGTTTCGGCCAATTGGGCTAGCTTCCAACCCACTTCTTGTAAATGATCCGAATCGTCGGGTGCGGGTGGCCCGATACCCGTTAACCGAAAAGCGGGTGCGCCACCGGGTCTGAGAGCGAGCGCTTGCATGAGTGCTGGCCACTGCATCCCCTGGTTCATAGAAAAATCGATGACGTGAACTCGTTTCTTGCCTTCGAACGCTTCCAAAATGGCTTGGTTGGCGGTGAAGTGAGCGAATTTGAGGTAAGGGCAGGTTTCGTAGAAGTGCATCTGCAGAACATCGAATAGCGACTGGTTCAATGGGTTCTGAGGGTACAGCCCGTAGATTCGACGGGCTAGCGCCTCCGCAAAATACGTGGCGACCTTTCGCATCGCGCCGGCTTGGGAAACCGCTAAAAACCCGATCTGTTTTACCAAGGCTTCCGCTACGCTTAGATTGCTTTGCTGTACGGCTTCGGCGCAAGCCATTAGAGCGTGGACAAGTCGAATTCCGTTCTCTTGCGAGTCAATGAGGACTACCGGGCGAGTGGACTCGGTGGTGGGTAAGTTAAGAGCTGAGAATATAGAGGAGCCCGGGACAATCTCCGAGTTTGGCTCGATTGAGGGTTTTAAGCGCTTGTGTTCTCTAGAGGATGGAGATTCGATTTGGGTTTGGGTTTGAATTTGAATTTGGGGTTGACTGTACAAAGCTTTACCTGGAATAGCTTTGAGATCGTAATCAGAAGAGGAGGATTCGTCAAAAATTTGGGTGGGATTACTCTGATTCTGACTATTATTATTGTTACTTGTGCTGGTGGTGTTGGTGGTGAAATCGATGGAGGTGATATTGGACGACTCACCTAAGAAGGAATCGTCGAGAGTAGTGGGTGGGGGTTGGTGGTGAGGAGGGACCAATGGATCGAGTGGGTTGAGCTCTGTGAGCATGCTTTGGAGCCAGGTCGAGAGATCAGAAGGGTTGTAATGGACAGTCTCAGTAGCGAGATGAGAGAGGCCATCACCTTGAGCATTTCCCATCAAATCCTCGAGCAATTCGAGCTTCTGGGCAACCTCGGCCATGTCTGAAGCTCGAACTTGGTAACCCAACACAGCTAAGAGCTCGTCCATGCCACCATCTTGTTGTACTTCCTCTTCCCAACACATCTTGGCTTTTCCAGTACTTGAGCTGCCAGTCACGGACGAGTCAGGCAAGGGTTGGAGATTATGATTTTGATGAGGGTCAAGCTCTCTTTTCATGGCTTCAGAGTCTGTATTTTTCTCTGCTTACTGAGTGGTGGTGCTCGGAAATCAAAGAGAGAGAGAGAGAGAGAGATGGGTTTGTGGGTATGTGTGGGAGCTATGAATGGATGAAGAATCTGCGCGTTGGGGATTGGAGGGTTTTTGCTTTGCTTGGTTGCTCACTACGAATACTAGTTCAGAAAAAAAAAAATATTCATAATAATAAAATATATATTATTGTGATGATGATATATGATATATACTATTTATGAGATTAAATAAAAAGGAAATTAAAAAAAATGGAAAACCCTCGTGATGGGCTCGAGCTCCAATGTACCCACCAGGCAAACAACAACAACTCCTACAGCTCAAGAAGATAAGATAGAAATTTTTTTTTTTTTACATTTGGTTTAATAATCGGAATTATTAGAGATAGAAAAAGAAAGTACTACATGAAAAGAAAGACGGCCTCATATGGATGCTGTAGAGTGAAAAAAAAAGGACAGGTTTGAATTAATTTTTTACTACTTTTTTGATGCACATGATTTAATGTTTCTGAGTTAATTATAGTTAAATATTAGTTAATGAGAGAGGTGTTGAGTTTACTAGGTTTACCGGCGCTCTTAAGAGGAAAGTGAAAGGTACATGCCCCCTCATAATGGCATCCATTAATTATGTTTACTGAAAGCATCAGAGAGACTGGTTTTTAATTAACCAGTTGGTTGTGTCCTGAGGCCAATTTCATTTATGTGATTTAATTAGTGAACTCTTTTTTCTTTTTTCTTTTTTTCTTGGGACAATAAAATATTATCTGGATGTAAAGGGAAAAAATTGTACAAATGCCTTCAATTGTAGATTATGTATATGGGAAATGAGTAGCCGAAGTTGGATACAGATGTAAATATAAAAGCGTTGGATCAGAAATTTTTTATCCATTTACACGTTGGGTTAGGAATTTCTTATCCATGTATATGTTAAGCTTAGAGCCCAAGCCAAGGACTAAGATTTGCTCGAATATGGGTAAACTTTGTCAAAGAAATCTGTGTTGGTAGATAAAGAAGTTAATATTAAACACAGTAACCCAGGAGGTAGTGCCGAGGATGAATATCACCTCGGATTACCAAAACTGAGGTACATTTTGGTGGTCTACCGTACAAGAGAACACTCTAGGGAGTTCTGTTAGAACAGATAAGTACTGCAGAAACATATAGTAAAGGAGAATCCTAAAATATCCACACACAAAAAAACTGCTACCACTGCATTGAATACTCTGCAACTAATCTCTAACCGCATTAATGTGGAGGTGATATCTGAACAGTGTTTTTCAGCCTTACAGCTATTATGTAGAGACTTCCGGAATGGGCTGTTGGGACAAATATCAATATCAACCATTAAACCTGCACGTGGAAAGCAAAAGGAAGAGAAAAAAGAGAGTATAAAAGGAAGAAAAGACTCAGAGGGAGAGGGATAAAAAAAAAAAAAAAAAAAAGAGAGAAAAAAACACGGTAATAGGAGAGAACCAAGACCGTAACCATCTGATATATCAATATACTGAAACAATTCTTCTCGGACTAAGCCGAGGACATTTTTTTAGAATAAACCTATTCAATCTTCATTCATTTTTGGGCTTAAATCTATTATACTAATTTTCAACATATTATAGCCCAACTTTTCTCAACCTACTCTCTACAAATTTATTGTCTTAAGCTTATTTATTGAGCCTAAGTTTATCTACTTGGTGGTCTAGGAATCTAATTTGCGCCCCTATAGTATAATTCAAAGTTAGTATTAAAAATTTAGAACAAGATCGTACATTTTACTTCAAAGTTCAAACTAAGTTTGCAGAGTCGATTTGTTTTGGTTAAGATTGCATGAGGATGGCAGCAGATATGTTACTACCTTAAAAGTATAGATTACATCCAGGTGGGGCCCTCATAGTTTATATGCAAAAACTCAAACCCTCTCGACAAAGAATTATAAGAGAATATCTGAATATGTAACTCAATAGTCAATACATTTGATAAGTTTAGTAATTTTTAAAAGAGTGTTTGTATTGAAGACGTTTTTAATAGAACACCAAAAAGTACTAGTTGATCTTAAATGCCTATTAATGGCTATCTAAAAAAAATACCTTAAAAGACATTTAATTATATTGCTAACAAACCTATCACTTTGTAAAAAAATAAAAAAAATCCCCAGCTTGAATTCATCATCAATGGGAATGCTTTCCTTTTAAAATAATTGCAATAAATAGGTTCGTTACTTTACTTTCTTTGCAACCAGTGAAAGTTAAGATGAACTTAGTATATTTAAATTTTGAAACAAATATAAAATGAAATGAAGTTTAGAACTCAACTCAACTATACACATCCATACACTTTCCCCAGCTTCTTTTTTTTTTTTTTTTTTAGTTCGATTAATGGGTATTTTTAGAAAATTTGTTAATAAAATATTTTAACATTTTAAGAATGTTTTGATACTATTTTATAAAGAAAATATATAAATAAAAATCAGTTACAGTTTTTCTTTCTCATAAAAAATTTTAAAAATATTTTTTAAACAAATATCCTTAAATTATCTGTTAACAATTTATATTAAAACCAATGAAAATGATTGACTAATTTTAAGAGAAAGTACAAAGAATTCACATGTATAATAAACGAGCCTAGCACAAGATAATAATAATTAAAAAAAAAATACAGTTTATTAAAAAAATAATAATAATAATAAAAAGATGGCAATTTTTTTTTTTTTTTTGGGTTTAAAAAGGATGGCAATTAAAACTTGTAAAATCAGTAACAAAATATATTATGTTAGTATTAAATATATCGCTGTCCTAAAGTAAGCTAAGTTCAAAGCATTTTATTAGATCTGACTTTGTATCGAGTGCTATTATTAGCCTATTTTTTTTTTTTAGACCAACTGCTATTATTAGCCTATTTTAGGCCCTCTTTCAAGACTTAAATTATCATCAAAGTAATTAAAACTTGTATAAAATTAAAAACCCTGCGTAGCTGTTTTGGTAAAATGGGTGCCCACTTTCCAGTGAATGGTACACATCAAGCGCGTGCAAAAGAGCGTGGCAAATAGCATTAAATGTCAGGTCAGCTCTCTACTCTACAGCTACAAAAGGAAGACACCAATTTATCAGAACGGACCCGTCGTCACAACTACGTTTTTCCGCCTTGTAATCTTCACAAAGGCGACGCTGTGGTGTGGTCTGTGGTGTGGTCTGTCTTTCAATTAATCCTTACCTAAGCCATATGCAGATAAATAAAGAAAATACAAATAAATCCAAATTTGATATATATCAATGAGAGATATGGTATGATTCTATTCTAAAAAAAAATATATATATATATATATATATATATATATGGTATGATTCAAATGCTATTGTATATTTGTCATAGCACAACCCTGACATGAAAAAAAAAAAAAATTATATAATAATTTAAAATTTTATATTTATCTATCTTCAAAAAAAATTTAAAAATATCCTAAATTTTTTTATGTCAATAAAATTAAATTTTGGTTCATAATTTGAGCAATTTAATAATATATTAAGGTCTTTTAAGCAAAAAGAATCACATGCTTTTATATTTTTTTAAGCCTATACTACAACTTTACTTTTAATTTTTGCTTTACCTAACACACTGTCATTGTATGTCTACTTTTCTTCAAAAATATTATAATATATATTATATAACTAATTGGTCAAAGACACGTGAATTTAGTTTTTTTTCATTGTACAACTACTTTTCTTTGATAATTTTGATTAAAAAAAATAGTTTTAGTTAATTAAGTGAATAAACTTAAAAAGTTACTTAATTTTTATATAAAATCAATAAATTCATTATATATATATATATAATAAACTTTTTATTTTTATGACTATAATTAAACATGTTGTAAGCGTGATAGGCCCAATAGTATATATTTATATATATGTTGGGTCGGGGGCCATATCTGAGGACATATAGCAATCCGAGGACGGGTAAACGTTGTCATGTGAGTTCGTGTTAGTGAATGAAGGGGTGGGTTTTAATCATAAGAGTCCAAGAAAGTGGTCCGAGGAGGAATGCCTCCTCGGCTAAGCAAAGCAGAGGTCTAAAAGTGTGGACTACCATCCAGGATAACATTCCAAAAGATTCTATTGATAAAGATATACGTCATGAAGACACAGGACAAAAGGAAACTATGAAATATCTAAGAGAAAGTTGCTACCACCGCATTGAATGCTTTATAGCTAACTCTTTGACCGCATTAATGTGGAAGTGATACCTGAACAGTAATTTTCAACCTTACAACTTCTCCCAGAGACTTCAGGAAGGTGCTGATGGGACAAGGATCAACGTCAGGAACCTGGTCTACACGTAGAAGGTGGAGATGGAAGAGTGAAGACAGTACAAAAAAGAAAGAATTCTCTGAGGAGAGGGGATCGAAAAGAAAGAGAAAAACACTGTAGCAACAAAAGATCGTACTTTAATCAAATTCAAAAGAGTTATATACAAAAACCAACCTCTTCGGATTGTGCCGAGGACAATTTTCTTTAAATAAAACCAATTCATCTTTTGTTTCTTTAACATCTTAACCCACTATAATTGTTGTCCAATTCACTAGTGCCTAGTTTTCTAACCCACTCTCTACAAATTCATTGAATTGGGTTTTTTGGATCTAAATCCATCCACCCTTTGGGCTTGGGAACCAAATTGCGTCCTTACACATGTGATTGTCCATTCTAAGGAAATTTGATTAAATTTACACGAAAATGTGATTGTCCATTCTAAGAAAATTTGATTAAATTTACACGAAATTGTGATTGTCCATTCTAAAAAAATTTGACTAAATTTACACGAAAAGTGTCACTAAATATTATGTTTTTACATTTTACTATCATATTATTAGTAATAAAATTATTATATTTATATTAATATAATTTAAAATTTTATTAATTATATTATTTATGACGTCACTGGTTCGACCATTGGTCAGATCTCAATCCAACCGAAAAATCAATAACCAGTCGTTTTTCCAGTACTTTCACCGTACTGGTTTAAAAAACCATGGAAAAAACCCAAAAAAAAAAAAACTTGAATGAAAATCTGGAAAAAAAAAATTGTAATAAAACCACTAACAATGCCCAAACCAAATGCTAATAGAAAAGCCCAGTATAAGATCACTACTCCAACACCAACACGATTATGTTTTTAATTCAACAAATATTAAAAAAAAAAAATCATCACTGCCTCAGTGCCTTGTGAATTCACAAGTCATTAAACAATTTAAACTAAAACTAAATCAAACTTAAAGGCTAAAAGTAAATAAGATACTCACTTACTCTCCTTAATCATCGCCGTCTATCCCTGTTCAGCAACACTGACAACAACCACAACTGAACTCCACAAGTTTTATGTTGTTAAACTTTATGTATTTACGTGTTTTTTTATTGTTGTTGTTGTTGTCAATATATAAAATTTTTTTTTATTAGATTGTGTAATTTATACTTCTTGAGGAAAATCCTGGAAAATATTCTTGAAGCTGTCACTGTATAGCTCAAACTCATATATGTTTTGGTGTTTTCAACAGAGATGTACTAAATTCAATTTTAATTACTAAAAAAAAAGCATATTATAGTTTCATTTATTTATAAACTTATAATATTATAGGGCAATTTCAAGACTAAAAAATGTATATAATTTTAAATATTTTTTTTAAAAAAAGTCTTAAAGTCTGATAGGAATAACATTATTTTTTCTTGTTATAGATTTTTTATTATTATTACCTATGAGTCATAATTAAATTTTTTTAAATTGTCTTTAATTTTATTAAATATTATTTAGAAATTTTACATAATAATATAAATGTGAGAATTTGAATTGTTAGAGTAGGTGATTAAAAAAACATAAGACTCATATATTTTTTGGTGTTTTCAACGGAGGTGTACTAAGTTCAATTTTAATTGCCAAAAAAAAAGAAAGTATATTATAGTTTCATTTATTTATAAAATTATAATATTATAGAGCAATTTCAAGACTAAAAAAATATAATTCTAAATATTTTTTTAAAAAGTGTTAAAGTTTGATAGGAAGAACATTATTATTTTTTTGTTATAGATATTTTTTTTATTATTACCTATGAGTCACAATTAAATTTTTTTAAATTGTCTTTAATTTTATTAAATATTATTTAGAAATTTTACATAATAATATAATAATATAAATGTGAGAATTTGAATTGTTAAAGTAGGTGATTGAAAAAACATAAAAAAAGTTCTTCACCTGTTAAATATAATATGTTGGTACAAACACAATAATAATATGAATAATATAAAGAGAAACTGAATAATACTTCTAAATATTATTATTTTGGATTAGGTCTGAATGAGTCTATACCTCCACCCTTTACCTCTCCCTTGCGGACGTATCTAACCCAATATTTGAGTCAATTCATATTTGTCCATTAATCACCATAATTAAAAAGAATAAAATAGTCTCTCTCATTTTCAATATGGGATTAACCAACTTCACTAATTCCTCATCTTTCATATTCACTCCCACATATTTATATTTATATTGTAATATTTATTCATTTTAGTTAATTAATATTAAAATGTTTCAACACAAGATATTATTAATAATTATCTTTGAGAGTTTATTTATTTAATGTAAAGTAGTTTTTAACTTTTAATTTGAATATCTTATGGGGTCATCTGGGTGGTGTGCTTAATGTTTTGGGGCATGATGTAAACCCACAATTCTTAAGTTCCATCAATTACATTGCCGCTGAATGGAATTTTTAAACCATCTCTTAGATAAAGAATAGATTAGTTAAACCAGAAACTTGGGTATCACTTATTAATAAAAAAAATTAAAATAGTTTTTATATGAGGTTTAAAAACTAATTGAAACATAAGAAAAGTTTTTTATTAAAATATTTTTTAAAAGTCCCCTTAAAAAATGAGCAATAATGCATACATAAAAAATTTTCAATAATTTTTTTTACAACTATTAAATTGATAATATTTTACTAATTCTCATTTGAACTGACTAGCGAGACAGTGATTTAACTTTTTTATATTCTATTGACAATTTATTAACTCAACAGTTGTGAAATTTTTATCAAATTTTTTAAATATAGACTTTCCTCAAAAGAAAATTGTCATTTGTAAAATTATAACATTAAATTATCATATATTATTGAGTTTCAATTACTTCAACTAATAAAATATTTTATTGTTAAATAAAAAATCTGACATTCAAACTTTGCTTATACCAAAACCAATTAAAATTTTGACCTAACTATAAAGGACACAATAGATTGAAAATATATTGTAGTTAATATATATATATATATATATATATATATATATATATTAAGACAGTTCAGAAAGTTAGTTATGACTTAAAAAAATATTAAAAATACTTTTAATTTAATTAGATAATCTTTATTCCTTAAAAAAAAATAGAGCTAAAATTGTTGTGGGGACTTTTTTTGCCGGTCCTTGGCAAGGCCATGGGCGCAGTGCCGAGGAGGCTCATGTTGCCGGTCCTCGGCAAGGCCATGGGCGCAGTACCGAGGAGGCTCAGATGTCCCACATCGAAGAGAGATTCCCCCACTTTCAACCTTATAAGCTGTGAAGCGAAGGAAGTAGTGTACCATCGTATTTCGGTATTCAAATACGAAATACAATGGTACACTACTTCCTTCGCTTCACAGCTTATAAGGTTGAAAGTGGGAAAAGTTTTCTTCGATGTGAGACATCTGAGCCTCTTCGGTACTGCGCCCATGGCTTGAATACCGAAATACGATGGTACACTACTTCCTTCGCTTCACAGCTTATAAGGTTGAAAGTGGGGGAATCTCTCTTCGATGTGGGACATCTGAGCCTCCTCGGTACTGCGCCCATGGCCTTACCGAGGACCGGCAACATGAGCCTCCTCGGCACTGCGCCCATGGCCTTGCCGAGGACCAGCAAAAATAGTCCCTACAATAAAAGAAGCTAATATGGAAAATACGATGGTACACTACTTCCTTCGCTTCACAGCTTATAAGGTTAAAAGTGGGGGAAGCTCTCTTTGATGTGGGACATCTGAGCCTCTTCGGCACTGCGCCCATGGCCTTGCCGAGGACCGGCAACATGAGCCTCCTTGGTATTGCGCCCAGAGCCTTGCCGAGGACCGACAAAAATAGTCCCCACAATTGTAATTCAACAAAATTCAAAAAACAAAAAACTATTGAGGAGTTTTTCCTAAAATTTAGCGCACACACTTTATTTAAATATATTTTACATTTGTTTGGTACATATATTTTTTTTTAAGTTAGCACCCATTAAACCTCAGAAATTTACTCCTTTCCAAAATTCTAAATTTTATTTATTAAAAATTGTTTCTCGTATAATCACACTAACAGTAGTCAAATTCAAAATCTGATTAAAAAAAATAGACAAATTCACATTGAAAAATTACAACATTAAACTAAAAAAAAAAAAAAATCACATCTCATTTGCGGAGCGCGTGGAACGATACTAAGTATATTTGAAGGTGATTTGATGGCAAATATGTGGCCTCTCTTGCTTACGCCATGTACCGAGAAACAGGCAAAAGGCTCAACAGAAAGTGTGAAACTCACACACACACACGCACACAGCACAGCACAGCACAGCACAGCACAACACAACACAACACAACACAACGTAGCACAGCACCACCCAGTACCACATGACCCCAAACCAAACAAAACCGTGCCCATGACCTCCTGACCTGAGAGAGACCACCCTGAGCGCCCTGAGCCCTCCTTAGGAGTTAGTACCATCAAGCAGTACTAGCTGTTCTCAGGGCCCCACCTCACCATGTTATCCTGACACGTGTTCGAGATTCCCTCTGTTGGGGTACATTGTGGGACCCATCCCCACCTTGGTGGCTGTTGAAGGACACTGTCCTTCTTTGCCAAATTTTTTCTTTCTTTCTTTTTTTTTTTATATTTTTTTATATTTTTTTTATTCATTTTTTTAGTGCTTAAAGCCATTTTTAGTGTCACATTACCGACACCTGTTTTTTCTTTTTTATTATCTGCCCGATTTGTGAAAATTTACTTTTTCCTTTTTAAGGTAGAAGTAGCGATCATGATATTGATTCCCCTGTTTTCTTACTGTTTTTCATGACATGTTTTCACTGTTCCATCCATCATCTGACCACATCACCACCAAAATCAGATTCTTTTTTCTTTTTTCTTTTTCTTTTTCTTTTGCATATGATGATTTTTTCCAAAAATGTAATTTTATGTAGACTTGTAAAAATAAAAACTGTTTCTCAAAGATTATCTGTCGAAATCAAGAAAAATAGTTTGAATGGCAAGTAAAAGAATGTTTATACATGAACCAGCATTGATATCTCAGCTTAAAATTGATTAAATAATAAATTTTACATTTTTTTATTCAATGATTTCTCGAAGAGCATGTTTCACTTTCATCACGTTATTTCTCTCTTTCCTGGTTCAGTCATGTATTAACATTTCTCTCTTCTTCTTTTTTGCATTC
Organism: Lithocarpus polystachyus; assembly: GCA_033629205.1. Lineage (NCBI taxonomy): Eukaryota > Viridiplantae > Streptophyta > Magnoliopsida > Fagales > Fagaceae > Lithocarpus > Lithocarpus polystachyus. The sequence continues at coordinate 41,622,918 of CM066164.1, forward strand.
TAGCCATTGTAGGCCACTGTTGCAAACATTGAAGCACTAATAAATAAGAAATTCACTATAGTCCAAGTGACTTGCCAAATGATTCTCTCTAACTAAATCTTTCAATTCCTCTCAAAAAAAAAATCTTTCAATTCCTCTCAGGAAAAAAATAATAATCTTTTAATTTCCTTTAATTTTTTAGAGACATGTGTCATTTTTTTTCATATTAGAAAATTCTACATTTCTTACATCTGAATAAAAATTAAAAAGAATTAGAAGATTAAATGAGAGGGGATCTAATCCCCCAAAATATGATCTCTTGGTGTTTGCCCGGGGCAATAATAATAATAATAATAATAATAATAATAATAATAATAATAATAATAATAATATGACAATAGTAACCATAAAACATAAAGTACTTTTGCTAGAAAGTATATACAAACCTTATTATTCAGCCCAAAAAATGTACAAACCTTATTAATTATAACTTTTTGGATAACATTGTAAATGAATTCTTTTGTTTATGAATAATTCAAATTTAAATCAGGAAAAAAAAAATTTGGTTATGTTTGTTTACGTAGAAAATTATCCAAATTCAAATTCAGGTTTAGGCTCAAATGAGTCAAGGCCAAATATTACAATGTTAGGTGAAGAATCTAGTGAGTATGAAACTCCAGTATGTATAATATTATATTTTATAGGTACAAATATCTACTTATATAAACTTAAAATCGGATTATGTAAATTTGTAAATAAATTTATAAGATAACAAATTATTATCTAAAATGTATTGATTATATAAATAATTTTGTAGTAAAAATTTTATAACAATACAATGCTGGTGACTTGACATGATTTTAAGTCACTATTTTTGTTGTTTTGTGGGGGGTGTGTAAAATATTGTGTGTACAATAAACATTACTAATTTTAGAAGTAAGAGTATCTTTACTAGATTAGACTTTTTTTTTTTTTTTTTTTCTACTCAAATTGGAGTGAAAAAGTTACTTTTCCTATTTTACCTACTCATTTTACAACACAACCTCCAATAAATTGACGACATCCAACCTAGCTCTGTCATCTCATCCTCAACCTTTGCCATCGTGCTGTGTTATCTGATAGGTGTAATAGAGGTGATTGCAAGTTTAGCATCCCATAACTTTCAGTAGCTTATTTGCAAAAGGATGAGACCAAAAAAAAAAAAAAAAAAAAAAAAAAACAAATTAGCTTATTTTTGAAAAGGCTAGCATATTTAGTAAAAGGTGAGTCTACATTTTTTTTAACGTAATACATTTTTTGGAGAACATTTTCGCCATTTTTGAGTGTTAGCGCAATTGAAAGGCGTAATTATTGTTTTACGACGTCAAAAGAAATGTAAAATAATTTCCACCCCAAGCTCTCCAATAGACGTAAAACAATTTATGCCCTAATTAAGCTTTCCAATAGATATGTCCCTCGTGCGAATTTGGCGCCACCACCTACAATCCTACAACCCGTAGGATCCCCTCCCCCCAACGTCGCCCCACCCTACCTCCCACCTACTTTCACCACCACTGGTTCGGCATAACCATCCCCTTCTAAGATTTTTTTTTTTTTTTTTTTAGATTTGGAATTATTATTTTGCATAAATGCTCCAACTAGCTTACAATTTGTGACATTAAAATTACTAGAATAGTTTTTACCCGTGTGATTGATTGGACATGATGTTGGTTGGATTGTTGTGAGTTTAGATGTTGGAATTGTGTATTTTATGTTCATTAATTATGTTAGATTTTGTGAGGAAATCAATATTATGTACTAGCAATATACCTAAATTTATTTTCCAAAATATTTTTAAACACACAATCAAACACTAGAAAATAAGAAGTGTTTCTACAAAAAATATTTATATAGAAACAAACACAAATTAAGTAAAAAGTTGTGGGCTGTCAAAGGTGGTGAATAGGATATATTTTTGTTTTATTTTCCCTCACAAAGGTCCATAATTAACTTAGGTCTCACATAACTTATTTCATATTTTTTTGTACACATCGTTTTTTCACATTTTAAACGTCTACATATATAACATGAAAAGGTGTGTGAGAGAATGTTTACACTAAGTGAGTAATTATGAGATTCAGGGGGGCCTAGTGATGCAATTATATAGATATATACAAAGTACAAACGAGCTATTATATATACACAGTAAATGAGTACTATATTACTTGCTTGAACAACACCAAGCAGGTGGTTCAGCCTGATCTGCAACCTGTAATGCACATGGCTACAGAGGATATGAATATGATAACCAAAACTTTACCCTATTTTGACAAGAATCCCTATTCATAAACACGTGTGAATTATGTGATCAAGGTGCCGAGGAGACGATCTTCCACGTGCTGCACACTACAGCTCAGTACGACAATTGTTCCCATTACGCACCAGACGTTTTGGCAAAGCTTTCTTTCATGTTTCAGTTTGTCTGCCAAACTAACAGATTCCACAATGCATGGAAGTTGGTGGGACTGACACGGTGGATATTGGGTGTGTTTGTGTTTCAGACTCCACAAAGTGGTCCATGCGTTATCCTTATATATATTTATATATATAGTCTCATGGCGGTACTGCAGAGATTAAAGTTGGGTGTTCAAATTCAGAGTAAAGCTTCTCATATTGCTATCTCTCGACGATCATATCATGTTGGATATATTCAAGTTGTGATGCAAGCTCTACATGCCTTGCTCTCTCTCGGAGTTTCTTCTATGTACACGTTTCCCATGCTATAACTTTAGCTTCTTATATGCTTTTCATATAGTACTGATCATCTGGAGACATGGTTGGAAGAAATTCCACCTTGTCTCATGCAATGAATATTGAACGAGATTCCTATTCTCCATCAATAAAACTTTCTGTGGCTTTAAAAAAACTGATATATATATATATATATATATATATATATATATATATAGAAAAGGAGATACCTAGCTCATCTCCATCATTAAGATGGTCCTTCACTCCTTCAGAACGTGGTAAAAGGAAAATGAAAAATCACCAAAAATTATGATACATTTAAAAATTAAAAAAAAAAACCATTGGAAAAAAAAGTAAATTTTACAAAAAAAAGTGCCGACATAAAAAACACCAAAATTGTCCAAATGAACTGATGCCAGCGCTTTTAAGAACTATAGTGACATTTTTGAAACACCAATATAAACCTTTTTTTTTAGTGCATGCATTAATGATAAAGGCCATAACTACTAATTAAGTGCCATATATATTCTCATAGCATAATCAAACTCCAAACTTCGAAGTTACAAGTTTTAATGTCACAAAACATATATAAGGTTCAAAATTATCAACACAATGCAAAGAGTAATATTTCCAACAATTTTCACTTTTGTAACAACACAAACATACATAATGATGAGTATTCAATCATCCATAAACCAAGTTCTTTATTACTTTATTCAATGTTTTTCTCAAAGGTGATTTCACCATCATAAATAACATTGTCAACCATGGCATTGCTGGCACCCACATCATCCACGGCAAAGATAAAGAACAAATTTAAGAATCATTAAAGAGAAAAGTGAAAATAATATAGCAAGCAAAAAAAATACAATAAATTAATAAACCAAAACAAGGTTGGCAAACATCAACTTACACTCTACGCTCTCAACTAATAAAATTTCATCAAGTAGTCATCTCTCTCTCTCTCTCAATGCGGTGTCTTGGGGCAATGGCTATACTATCCTAGTCCTACGATCCAACTCGTGAGTCGTGATCCCACTCCAATCGGGATCATTCCTATGGTGCAGGACCGTAGGCACATTTTGACTTTGCCAAAGATTTTGGTAACACTGCATACAAGGAAAACCCATTGAGTTACTGACTATTATTTTTTTTAACCACACATAATTTTAAGCACATTTCTTGCCAAAGAATATTAAGTGAAAGGTATTTACTTCTGCTTTAAATTGGGCAAAATAATTCAAAAAGGGCATTGATGTAGAATATTTTATCTGTTCTCAATTAGGGTAGAAAAAAAGAAGAAATAGAAATCAATTCCTTAAAATTAATTACCAAAAAAAAATCTTGACCACTTATAAAATTATAGGAATATAGTTAAATCAATACATAAAGTGGGGGATTGGTTAAAACTAATAAATCCATTTAACTTAACTGGTAAATTAAGTATCTTTTTCTCAAATAAAAGATATGAGGTTCAAATTCTGTCTACATAAAAAATCAATTGATGTCTTGACTTAATGATATTAAAAAAATAATCATTATGAAATGAATGACATAAGTTAAAATTCTATGATATCTAAAAATTATTATAATTAAAAAAAAAAAAAAACTTATAAATCACAAATTCTTCTTTTAACTGGAAAAATAATTCAAGAAAAGGCATTGACGTATAAGGTTTTATTTGTTGACAATTATAATAGAAATATATTCCTTGAAATTTATTAATTACCAAAAAAAAAAATCCTGAGTAGTTATAAAATTATTGGAATATAGTAAAATCAATACGAAAGTGGAGGATTGGTTAAGACTTATAAATCAAAAAAATTGCAAAATCAAGTAATTTTTATTTGGATGAAAGTCTTTGAATATAATTATTTTGACTTCAGTTTTTAGTTTAAATGATTTGAATAGAGTATTAAAAATATAAGCCTTTTCTATTGACTAAATTGATAGATGGATTAAGCTCTATCATTAATATGTAAATTATTCACTAAACCATGTAGCGAGAGAAATATTCAACAAAAATGATTTAGATATGATACATGTTTAATTAGTATGTATTAATATATAATTAATATATAAAAGGCCAAAGTAGAGAATTTTTTGTAAATAATAAAAATAATTTAATTAGAATTTGTTTATAAAGAACAGGCCAGACCTAATTTAGGAAGAAAAAAAAAATAGTTTCAGGATACTTTATCCTAAAAGACGGTGAGTTCTAATGAGTTTAAAGTTCTATAATTTAGCACTTTTTGTAGTATGAGTAACTAAATTAAAAAATATATTAGAATGATGACATGGAAAAATATAAATTTCCAAAAACTTATGTATCAACATTAGTAAAAGTCAATAAAAATTTAAAAGTTTTCATTTTAAATATATTATAGATTTGATTAAATAGGTGTACGATATTATTCCAGAATATAATATTTTCGGTATTTTTGTTGAAACAAAATTTGTAAAAGCTTAAATTACCACACATATATATATATATATATATATTTTTTTTTTTAACTAGCTACTAACCCGTACTATGCACGAAAACTAATAAAAAAGAGATCTTAAAAAATTTTGTGATAATTTTGCTATTAAATATGTCCATTTTGCTCTAATTTTTTTAAAACAATCTTATTTTTAATGACACATAGTTTGATTAAATTTTCACCAAACTTGGTGTGCGTTTGGGATGCTAAAATCCTTCTTGCATTTGCAGTTTTTTTTTTTTTTTTTTGCCGTATTTGTTGACTTTTTATCCGTAAACAGTGCATCCGTGTACTGTTTACAGGACCCACAAACATCAATTTTTAATGACACATAGTTTGATTAAATTTTCACCAAACTTGGTGTGCGTTTGGGATGCTAAAATCCTTCTTGCATTTGCGGTTTTTTTTTTTTTTTGCCGTATTAGTTGACTTTTCATCCGTAAACAGTGCATCCGTGCACTGTTTACAGGACCCACAAACATCAATTTTTAGTAACTTTTCATTAAAAATGGGTTTTGCGGTATTATTCACACATTTAAAAATTATTTTTACTACAGTATTTTTAATTTTCAGCAATAAGCGAATTCCAAAATCGACCCTTGATGAGTCTAAAATTCACATACCTTAAGGACAAAGAGTTCGTAGAAACAAAAAAAAAAAAAAAATAACGACCAAAGTGAGTTTTAGAGTGGTGTCTCATATATATGCTCTTGGAGAAGTAAGTCTCTCTTGTTATATGATTTGTTACAACTATCATATAAATATATAAATTTATATATATATATATATATAGGTTTTACTAATGTATGTCCTTAGGCATATGTTAGTAAACTATTTTATGAAATATTTTATGAAAAAATGAAAAAATAATTAACTCTTTTTACAGCTTTTTCAAATTTTCATAAAAAATTTCTTAAAATTTATGATTATTTTGTGCGCTAAGGGCCTATATATATATGTATACACATAAATAATATCAAATAAAAGCATATTACACATATAAATGTAGCCAAGACAACACAATTCCTGAATGTATATTTGACTAAAGAATAATCTTAATCAAATAATCTTAATTTTATTTATGTACATTTTGTTTTATAAATTATTGTATTGTTTTACAGATTATAAGCAAAAAACAGAAGAAGCATTTTTTATGGTCTGTGGGAGCCGAAGAAGAAGAAGGTGGAGAAGGAACGTGGTGGTGGCGACAACTCTACAGCGGAAACAGTCCAAAAAAAACCACCCACATCACCTAGGAGGGAAAAAAAAATCTGCACTTGATAATCATAAACATCCGTGGAGAGTTATTATGATGTGAATCATATTTGTGTCCGTGGAGAGTTATTATGATATGAATCAGATTTGTGTTTGTATTTTCCATGGGGGAAATGATTTAGTGGCAGAGAAATTTTGAAGGAGAAGGAGACCGGTGAGGCTAGCCTAAGTCAAAAAATTTCTCCTCCTAGCCACTCAATTACCAACTTGCACCCAACACCCTACAAACCAAAAGGAACCAAAAAAAAAGTTATTATTATTATTTTTTAATAAAAGAGATATAAAGCAATAAGTTTTACCGGTGTAAGCTCTAAACAACAAAAACAATCACAGACGCAAAATCAAACGTACGTATTTCAGATATCCAACATATTCACCAGAACCAAATGGAGTAACAAAAGAATTAAAAGAACGTAGATTAAAAAAATAATAATATTGTAGATGACAAAAAAAAAAAAAAAGAGTATCACGCTTAAGATGTGAGACTTAAGGCAAAGCAGTAATTCAATACCACAATATCTAAAAAAACAAAATTAAACCATGAAAAAAGAATACCATAGGTACTATATGGCTGCATGGAGCCATGCTTGAGCTTTGAGCATGTTATCAACAGCCAGCCACACCAACTTCATTGTATGTCTAATTCTATTAGCAGTGGCAAAAACCAAAAATAAAAATCCTAAATATAGCTTTTCAATTATCATGGCTCTTCATTCTTTATCAGCTTGTACATTGTTATTGTATTATATATATAAATATATATATATATATATTTATAGTTGTAGGTTGGTGGATAATTTGTTGAGTTATAATCAGTTTCAACTCTACTTTGGTTGACATATTGGTTTCCAACTCTTTAGGCAATATATGGGGTAAATAAAAGTCAAATAATTTTGTTTTAAAAAATTAGTAATGATGTGGCAAGCTCTAAAGAGGTCAACAAAAAGTCAAAGAGTTCGGTTATATATATATATATATATATATAAATAGATTATTACTATTTATAAGATAAAATTTTCGTCCAAACCTTACTAGAGAAATCTCCTCTAACACATCAGGCTACGGTTAATAAGACTATTAACTTGTATTTTAAATTCAATAAAACAACTCAATAGGTTATTTAAATTAGACACTTGACTATTAAATAGACTATGAGATTAAGTACATGTGATTGTTTATTTATGTTTTCACCTAAAGTGTTGAAGTAAATTTTTTAAATCTTCACGTAATGTGTTAAGGAGGATGTTGTCTAATTTTTCACTTCCGTATCCTATAATCAAGTACCTTTGTACTCTGCTTTCTTTTTCTATTCCAATGAAATGTGTATCATCTTGAGGGAAAAAAAATGCCTATTTTATTGTGGAGGATAATTACAAAGTAGTTTATTGCAACAATTCAAATTAGTTGACGATATCAATTAAGTTTTAATCTTTTTTATATAAATGGGTCCTTGTTATGTGAGCTCTACATGACTCACTCTAAAAGAAAAGGTCTAAAATACATGCATTAATCTTTCAAATGAGTACGTTTTTCTTCTCAACAAGGAGATACATATTCTGCATATCATAAAGAAGTATGCAAAAATATTGTACAATTAAGATGAGACGAACTCAAAATATACCCTTTTTAAACATATTAGTCATGAATTATAATATTGAGGGAAAGCTATGACTCTTTGTCACAGCTAGGAGTTTGTGTGAGTCGTGTGACAATTGATTTTATAACCGAGTAAGAAATGCCACACAACGGCGTCTCTTTCGTTGACCAAATTTCTCCTTTTCTTCCTATGTCACTCGCTGGCTTTAATTCTTTTTTCTTTTTTTTTACGCTAAAATACATTATTAGTTTTTTAAGTTTATTTAGTTTTTTTTAGAAGTTTTAAATTAATGTTATTGGTCTTTGAGTTTAAAAATGATCATCATGGGTTCTTATGTTAACTGTTAGTGTTTTTGTTCTAAAAAAAAAGTGATTAAGAGAGTAATAATGTGGCAATATATTTTTAATATTAAAAAATTATACATCATTATTGACACATCAGAAAACACAAGATTCATGGAAGACCCAATTAAATCAAATCCGTTTCTAATGGATTTTCGGCATAAAATCTGAAAAATCAACAATAAATCGATGAAATATTTGTTCAGATCAAAGACATAATTTTGATATATTTCGCTACTGAGAAAACCCAAAATTAGAATTAAAAATCTTCAATTTTGAATACGCATCAGAATTTTTACCATTATTATTTTTTTATTTGCACTAAATCCAAATTAATACGATTGGGGCTGTAATTGTTACAAATATGAGTTTTGCCAAGAAGTAACTAGTTGCTGAATTTATAAAGCTCATGATGATAAGGCAATTAGACATGGTGCACTGGATACAAACTTAACCCTAATAATAATTTCATACATTATGTGATGCGATCTGATTGTGGTGTACGTAGTATAGCCTTTTTTCGCGTGTATGTTTGGGGCAAACCTAGTCTACAACTTTGCGGAATGAAAATAGGCACAAAAAAACAGAGAAGCAGCAACTTTGAAAATGACTCTATATATGTATATGATTTTTTTTTTTTTCTTTTCCACATTGGAATCGATTTTATATAAATTATGCATATCGATCTGTGTTTGATCAATTGTAGTGAAGTAGTCTGGTGGAATTATGGGCAATTTTCCAACAACTTAAACAAAAGCACAATTTTGACCAAATTCTAGCCGTCCTGAATGTTGAAATTGGCAAACTTCAAAAAATAAGGAAATTATGAAAAATGAAGATCAGGCTGCAGTACAAAGCCCCCTGCCTTTGCTAAACTCAGTTGTTGAAACAAAAAGTTTACAGACATACACTTTGTTATAACTTGCTTTAAGTGTCAACTTGTAATTAAAGTGTTTTGAGAGGTGAAACCATATGTAATTTATGCAAATTCAATCACTAATTGACACTTAAACAAGTTGTGATAAAATATGTGTCAAGCCGCTGAAAAATGAGCTTGCTACTTTAAATCCATGCCAATATGTCATGTCATTTCCAGCCAAAGAATTAAAGCCAAGTTTTTATTTTTATTTTTATTTTTAAATCAATCATATAGAGCATCTCTCGAGAACTTCATTATAATTGAAGTTAGACTTCTTTCAAGAAAGACAAACTACTTCATATATATGTAGGGCATTTCTGTTGTTGTAGGTTGCTTGTTAGCTTAGACAGCTTTACGTCCATGTTCAAGAGATTAATAAATTGATCAACCTAGCTAGCTATACAAATTTAATTATGTAAGTTCAAATCAACTTGTATGATAAGATAATATTTTGCTCGAGTTATATAATATATTTGTATATTTCAGTTTCCGTTCTTGGTGCATGATGGGTTTATATATATATAAAATTACAAATCACGATCATACATGATTAAATTAAGCATATGATTCGAAATATATTTGTATTTAATTAACAATGATCCATGAAGACTTGCGCCGGCTGTAAAGGATATGGACAAGTGAATAATACCAAACGATTGAAATAATGAAATTGAGTTCTTTGATGTTGGCATATCTATGAACAATCCCGTTTTATATTATCCATAACGTATATAAAAAGTGTGACATAATTTTCAACTACAGAGTAACATGGTTGAAGAACAACCAGCATGCATTTCAAAAAAAAAAAAAAAAAAAGAACAACCAGCATGTTAGCCTAGTTGGTAGCATCACAGAGTTTGGAGGTTTTTTTTTAGAGAGAGATTAAGTTAAACATATCAAAATAATCCAAAGAATAAGTTAACACAATGTATATATAAAGTATGTAGTTTTTACATAATTTAAAATAAATTTTTTCATCAATAAATTGTAAACTATCTAACAATCATTATTTTTAAACGTTTTAGATCTATATATTTTGTTAGATAATTTAGAGATAGTTGGAGTATGATAATAGTTTCAGATTTTTTGAAACTTGTAAAAAATCAATTAATTTAAAATAATAGTCACTTTATATGTCTAAACAATACAATTCAAGATTGTTGGAGTATAATAATAGTTTCAGAATTCTTGAAACATGTAAAAAATTAATTAATTTAAAATAATAGTCACTTTATATGTCTAAACAATACAACTCAATATGAAAAATATTAAATTAAAGGAAAATCGAATTCATAAAAGACAAACGTAATAACTGCAAAAAACAAAAAAACAAAAAGGGTTTTTATTTTTATTTTTAAAATTCCAGAAATGCACATATTTTTTTTCTTAAATAATATATATCTTAAGTACACTTTGAGCTACTTATGACACAATAGTAATATAAGAGCAAAAAATGATACATTAGACATTGCATGCCATGAATGTAGGATAGGTTTTTTAAAATTTTAGGGGAGGGTGTAGAAGTGGAACTAGTTAAATTTTTTATATAACATTTATTATTATTATTATTATTATTATTATTATTATTATATAGAGGGTATTGTCAAGAAGCCAAGGAGGCCATGCTCTGAGCAATGTTGCATTCCCCCTTTTTTTTCTTCTTTTTCTTTTTTCGCTTGTATATATATATATATATATATATATATATATATTAATGGTAAAAGTCTTAAAAAAAATGGTAGTAGAAGAATCTATATGACATAAAGAAAATTGTCATTAGCACTAGATACTTGCAAACGACAATGTTTTGCTTACTCTGTGTTGTCTCTCTCTCTCTTTGTGTTGTCTCTCTCTCTCTCTCTCTCTCTCTCAAAGTTTCCCTCTCAAATTAATATAAAGAAAAAGACAAGCTGTCCACAATAAAATGATGGTGTTTGGATGTAATTAGCGCCATTGAAAAATTTTCTCCTGCTAGATAGAGTGTTACATTAGTGGTTTTCAATAGACATGGACGGATCGGCTAAACTGTCCCTTCTTCTTTTTTATCAGATTCAGAACTATCCTGATTTATATAATACAATGTATAAATTAGTATCTTCTCAAAAAAAAAAAAAGTATAAATTAGTAACAGTAATAAATCCGGATTAAATTTGGCACAAGAGAACATTCTAGAGTGTATCTTTTCCATTCTCATAAATAAAATAAAAAAAGGGGTTATTCTTTTCCTTTTTTATTGAGTAAAAGGTAAAAAATTTTGTTCTAGTTTCATTTTGTAGTTTACGGCACTGATAAGTCTTCCCATTTCTGGAAAAGAAAGAGACAAGACACGATATTATCTGATCATGGTTTCAAGAACATCATCCAATTTGATAGCTAAGTTCAATCAAAAATTTCAAAAGCAAACAAAATTTTTCCATAAATGATGAAAGTTTCCTTGCGTTAGAGAAGCAGTATCTGGACAGCAATTACAAATTAAACTTATCTGACAGATTATTAAATTATTTCTTGAGAAAAATCTACATGTATAAAAGTGGACAATCCTTGTTCTTTCCTTCCTCACTTTTTTCATAATTATAAGGAAACCTAAATCGATTGCGTCCTCAATGAAAACATAGTGTTTTTCAAAACATAATTGAAGGATGCACCGAATATAAGCAAAAAGGCATAGCCAATGTCAATCAAACTCCAAAGTCCAATCCTTCCGTCTCAAACCACTTAACAAGTTGTTAACACTTCTTATAAAAAAGTAAAGAAACGCCGACAATAACAACAACAACGAAAACCCTATTGAATTATTGGTCAATGCAACAAAACTTAACATGTTACACCTATACCTAAGGTACAGGACGCCAGTATCTAAGTTTTATCGAAATTAGAAATTTCATAAAACATTCAACTCGAGCACCGAAAGTAGTGGGCCTCCTATTAATGTATTTACAACTTTACTTCTGGTCAGTGGTCAGTGGAGAAGGATGTATGAGCCCAAAAGGACGATAGGCTGTATACCCTAGATGGCAAACATGAACAACCAGGATCATGACATATTTATGAAAGAGTGCTTGAATCTTCATCCTAAAAGGCCACAATACAGACATTCAGATTACAAAAGAATGCACAATGGCCATGTGTCTGTGACAGGCATGCTCTTTGAGCTTTTTTTTCTTTGCCAATAAGTAGTGCTTCCTATTATTTTTCTTGGTAGGTATTGTGGATGAAATTGGTGTCAAATCAAATGTCTTTAATAGGAAAAGCAAAGAAAAAGGCCACCATTTTACAGTTCTAACTTCTTCTATCTCTCAAGAGTTTCTGGATATTAATATTAGGTAGGTACTAGACCACCAAAGTCGACTGGTCATTGTTGTTTAAGCAATAGAGGAAAAAAAAAAAAAAAAAAAATCTGAACAGTACACCCCAAATTAATGGTTTAAGCAACAACCTTGAATGATTTTAAGATCTCATTCTAAATTGGGTCCCATTTTAATAACCATCGATGCAAAGTTTGGGTAACATACAAAATAGAACATAAGAAAATAAGACTTCAATTATTATTGAATAATAATGAGTTTCAGTTATCTTAAATGAACTTTATATTGAGCAAAAGAGTAAAAGAATACCTTTCACACTACCTTTTTTAATATTTATTTAGACTTGGCCACCACGGGCATATGGTGAGGTCGAGCTGTGTCAAATTTATTAGAGCTATTGATTATTTATGCGAATCGCTTGTATTTTGTCTTTTTATACTAGGATTTTATTGGCTAATATGTTGGTTTGGGCTTTCTCCCTCTTAAGGGCCCACATAATATGTGCAAGGAAACAAAATGGGTCAGAACAAATATCTTATAAATTTATTTACAGAAAATATTACAATCTTTTTTTTAAATGTGTGTGTATATATATATATATATATATATATATATATTCAAATGGAGTCTTATACTCATGAGATTTGTTCATAATAAATACATTAATATGCTTAAGATTGACTTGCTTAATATTTGAGCCTAAACTTAAGTTGAAAGTAACTTAGCTCGTTTGCTAAATAGATAAGCATAAACAATATTTTCCTAAGACCGAGGTGAACCCAAACTTTTCTTAAACAACCCGTTTCATTTACAATTCTGATTTCAATGCTTTCAAATGATGCTGGTGTTGTTGTTGGCCTTGAGGGATGGCTATTGTCATATTAACCCAGCCATACGTTAATGCCTTGAGGACCATTTGACTTGACAACAATAAACAAAGCATCCCGTTTCTCTTCCTTCTCTCTCGGAGGTGGGACAGATGAGATAGGATAAGGAAATTGAGACTTCATCTTCTCCTTAGAAAGGAATGAAGAGACACTTTCACAATTTCACTTATCAAAACCTCTTAAAAATAGTTGGGGAAAATTCATGCATCTCGTCTTGTTTTGTTTTTACTCAAGTGCATATGTGATCAGTGAGGGAAAAAAATAGTACTATGATAGAAATAATATAATAAAAATAGAAATTAAATTATTAATTCCTCTTATTTGCTAAACTGTATAGGTGATTTACATTATTTTCTTTCCTTTAATTTACTTAAAAACAACTCAACCAAGAATTTAACAGATGTTTAATCTTAAGTACTTTATCAAATAATTATTTATAAATAAAAGCCAATATCTTTTTTTCTCTCATATTTTTCAGGTTTAGACCCTTTTCTTTTTCTTTTGTTTCATATATTAAAATCTTTTCCTAATTTGTAGATTGAGTACACATACTGAGAAGCTAACCGTTGTGCAGATGTACTTGTCAAGAATAAGCAATGCTAGCAATGATGCTTTTATTTTATTTCAATATCTGCGGCTTATGGTGCATTAACGCTTATTAATGTTAGTTATGGTTTTTGTTATCAAAAAAACTTTGCCATCATTTCTAACTTTTGGATAAATATGGTAAACAAAAACAAAAGACAATATGGATAAATCCAAACTGTAGTACATCATTAATGGACCATTGAACATACCAACAACCAATGATAAGAGTTGCTAGCATTCACTTATAAACGTGGCCGGCTATTAAGAAATAATAAGTTGTGGATTGCGATTAGCGAACTTTAATCATTGTCCTTTTTAATAGTTAATATAGCAAAGCTGTCGTCAAAGGGATTTCTTTAAGCAATGGGAACTCTAATGACGTTCCAATTTGGTTGAGTAATAATTTAGGGCAATATTCTGTTAAAGTGCTTGTGGTCTATGTGCTTCATGATGAGTATTCTAGTAGTATTTTTTTGGGCAATCCTCGAACAAATCACGGACCCAACACTTAAGGAAATAACTTTTAAACTTGAGTATCAACAAAATTAAGTTGTTTCTATAAAAGGAAAGCAAAAATCGATCCATGGGTGGTGTTTGTTTTACACACAGCTGTTTTTATAGTTTGAAAACGTGACTTTAAATCACGTTTTCAGTTATAAATTAATCACAGTACGTGTGTGTTAAATACACGGGTTTATAACAAGTTTTTGACAAGATATACTACCCAAGAAAATAATTTTGTTCAAACGTAAGAGTTGGTGAAACTTGGCTTAAAAGTTGTTTGTGTGAAGCCTAATAAGTAAACCTTCCTAAGTTTCCCTTCTTTGATGTTACTGCTTTTACGTTAAATGAGTTGAGTAAACTAGAATTGGATATCTTCCTTACTATCTGCTTTTTCCTGCTTAGATATCTTCCTTACTGTCGATTGGCTTTTATGGAATCATGGAAAAAAGACATGCTTGGATCTCCAAGTTTGGTGTACATAAACGCTTGGGTTTGGAAAGCAATAAATTTTGGATTCATTTCCTGGAGCTAAATGATAGTAGTTCTGTTTCTTAACTCTATTTTTTGTGTTTAGGAATTAAGCTACTTTTGGGTTGGTATTTAATTATCGTAGGGTTGTTTCTTTTCCTTGCCCAGGCTTTTAGACAAAGACACAAACTTTTGCCGTGGTATAAATAACTAACTCACATATATGCCCTAACAAATTAATTCTAGAATCTATATATGGTTAAGACTATGAGTGTCATGTGACCATCGGTAATTTTTGGCAACACATTTATTGTCAAATTAGTGTGAAAACTAAATTGATTCATTTTATATTATTTAAAGATCATATGAAATTGAAAAATTAGATGAATTTAAGGACCAAATATGATACCACCGAGAGGAATAGCCTAGTGGTCAAGGTGTGTGACCGCTATCTTAAGGTCCCATGTTCAAATACAAGCAGAGAGTGGGGTTGCCTCTTGCAGCTAACTCCCGATTTACTAGTTCTCTTGTGGGACTAAAGTGAGGTCTGTGATCACCTCCAACTACAGTAGTTATGACTCAATCCAACATTCTCTAGTAGGTCGTGTCCCTATGGTCACGGCCATGAGGGTGAGTCACAACAGTTCCCCCCCTTCCCCCTTCCTCCTTCCCCCTTTTTCGTTTAGCAAAAAAGGACCAAATATGATATTTTCCTTTGTTGAAGTTATTTGGTCCACAATCTAAAAATTTTTGATGGATTGATCTTAATTAGGAAACTATATATAAGTTTGAGTATGTTTCAAACTTACAGGATAATACGGCCAAAATTGAGAATTAACATTGATTTTCAAACAATATAATTAGTAGACACTGTTTTCAAATTATATTTTTTACTAGCATCTCGAGTCTAAAAGACTCGATTTAGGGTCTATAAATCAAGTATTTGAGACTCGATTTTCATGGTTTGGTGAGTTTGACGTAGCATTTTTTCCACGTGGTGAACACCTGTAAATCGAGTCTTAAAGACTCGATTTATAAACAAAACATCTATAATGTTTAAGCACACACACGGCCTTGCCTTCACGCAAGAAAGAGAGAAAGAATCCAGAAACAGAACACACTTCTCATCTCATCAGAGAAGAATGAAAAAAAAAAAAAAAAAAAAAAAACCCAGAAACTATGAAGAGATCGGAGTGGCTTCAGACCAGCATCGGTGGCTTCAGCTCGGGTCGGGTTTAGATCGCCATTGAAGATCGAGATCGGAGTGGGTGGCTTCAGATCGGCATTGGCTGTGTGTGGTCATGGGTGGCCGTCGATGGTCGTGGGTGGTCGTGGCTAGCCGTGGGTTGAAAAAGTTGTGTAGAATGGGTTATGTTTCTGGGGATTTTCTGGTGCTTTCTTGTTCTTCTTTGTTTTTGGGCTTCATCCTCTTCGCTGGGTGCTGTCCTTCTGGGTATGTCTTCATCTTTTTTTTTTTCTCTGATGAGATGAGAAGGTGTATCCCTGTGCTCGCTGGGTGCTGTTCTTCTGGGAAGTCTTCGTCCTTTTTTTTTTTTTTTTTTTTTTTTTTTTTTGATGATGAGATGAGAAGGTGTATCCCATGTGCTTAAAACTGTAAAGAGCTTCTAAATCGAGTTTGAGATACTCGATTTTCAGGCGGATGCCACGTGGAAAAAATGCCACATCAGACGTGATCAGACCCTGAAAATCGAGTCTTTAAGACTCGATTTATAGCCTAAAATCGAATCTCTAAGACTCGAGATGTTAGTAAAATATATACTTTTAAAACTGTGCCTACTAACTATATTGTTTGGGAAACGAGTTTAATTCCCAATTTTGGCTGGATAATACAGTCAAGTACCTAACTAATGCTAGGTGTGTAATATATTTTACAATATTTTCTTCTCTATTAAGGTGGAAAGTTGTAATTAACGAGAACATAAACTCGTTATTATCATCACTTTCTCATGATCTCATCCATCAAACACAACTTTGGCACCACATTAATTTGTGCATTAAGTTATGTAAATGAATTTGCCCTATATCTTCTCACATGCAAAATCATGAAATAATAATAACAACAATCCATCCCACGATCCTAAACACATGGTGCAAAACTTGTCATGATTTCACTCCACTGATTCGTCAATATCTTTAGGTATCATTTTGGGGCCACAGGACAGCAAGTCCCAATCCCCTACCATGTGCTTCATGTTCCTCTGCCTCTGCATTATAGTTTAGAGCTCTCTCTCTCTCTCTCTGTGAAAAAAAAAAAAAAAAAAAAAAAAATTAGACAGCTACTCAAGGAGGACCCAAAAAAGTGGAATCACCATTGCAGATTTGCAGGTCTGAGTTTTGGGTGGGTCCCTATTCGTTACTTAAAATAAATAGGTATGGATGTGCTTCAAATGTCTCGAAGGGGCCTTTGCCCTTAGGAAATGGGTAGAGGAGATGGTTAAAGAGATATGTGCTTGAGTATAATCTACTATAAATGTTATGTCGGAGATTCAAGGGTCTATAGGTCACCCCTTCCCTTATTATTTGGTATTAATGGTTTCCTATAACTATTAAAAATTCTAAGCTCATTATTATAATTCACACGTGCGTGTAGCATGTAATCACTGGCGGCTCCACGTTAGAGCCAAGGTGGTCACAGGACTACCCTAACTTGGAAAAAAAATCATTATTATATATAAAATTTAAAAATTTTATGATTTTTTTACCCTTAAAAATATGTGTGACCACCCTAAATTTTTTTAAGCTCAATATAATTAAACTGTAGACAAAAGTTAGCAACAAATTAACTTGGTTGTAAACTAAAACTATAACTCCACTCAATATTTTTTTTAATAGATACGAATTTTGACAAATCCACAATTAGATTACATTTTTTTTTTCTTATATCCTTCATGCTTGCAAAATTTCAAGAAAATCAAAGATCAATAGCTTATGTCATCTATCAAATGTTTAACTTTCGAGTTTTTGTAGTCTAAAATTATACGCAAAAAATAAGTTTATGGATCAAATAGTAAATAACATCCGATTGACATAAAATTTGACATGCGTTTTAAGAACATAAAGAACATATAATTTAATGGTTAAATTTTCAAAATATGTAGCCATATTAATTTGTTTAGTGAAAGTTATAGTCTTAAACTATAACTAAGTTTATAGTCAAATTTTGTCCTCAAACTTTGTTTCTCTGAACAATATATTAAGCCCTTACCAACAAAAAGAAAAATCCAAGAAAAATTTTATTTAACTAAAATTTTGAAAAAGATGTAACTTGCAATATTGATAATGAAATTATCATGCAACTATTTCAAAATAAATAAATAAGATTCGTAGAAGAAAATTGTAAGACTTCATGTATTTGGGTTTTTTTTTTTTTTTTTTTTGCTTTTATTTTTGGTTGTTGTCAATATATGAATTTATCTTTTTATTAGATTTTGTTTAATTTAAGTTTCTTCATGACCACCCTAAAAAAAATTCCTAAAGCTGCCACTGCATATAATTATGGTAACCATCATAACAAAATTGAAACGATTACGTGGATATAATCTTAGTTTTAGATATCGAGAGCTTTTTAGCTCAGTTGGTTAGTGCCTCTTAGTGTTTTTAATAAATACATTAAGAATTCAAACCCTCTACCCTTAACTATTGAATTACCTTGAAAAAAGAATCTCAATTTTAGGTGAATCACATTCTAGTGTTTATATGTGCATGCATTGATTTTTTTTTGTTCTCTATTTTCTATTGATAGTACTTAATTAGTACCATATCACACATCCTGGGTTAGGATCCGTGTTTCCTAACAATGGTGGCTGGTGGGCTCAATAGGACATATGATTATGGGATATGGACCCCTGGTTTGACTATATATGGAAATGGAAACATTGACACGAAATTAAGGCTAAATTGGCCACTTATCTTTTAAATGGTACATTCACTTTGCTGTTGGATACAGCCAATGTTTTATTTTGTCCTAAAGTTCTGAAAGAAAATTTACATTAATATTGTAAAAAAAAAAGGTTTCTATTGAACAATGATTTTTTTCCTTTTCCGTTCTTAAATAATTAGTTAATATATGAATTATTCTACAACTACGTTGATTTTTGGCAAGAATATTGTATTCGTGCTTAAAATTTATATGAATTTCGTTTTTCTTTCCTAATCAATAGAAAACGTTGCTCTTTATGTCTTTATGTTTTGAAAAGATTTTTTTCACCCCCTAACAATTGAACAATGTTCTTTCTTTTTTGTTCCTAAACTAAAAAACATCTTTTATACTGAATATTTAACCAATAATTTTGTGCCACATGTTCACCTCAAGTATGAATTTTTTCTTTTAAATTTAACGGTCCAAATCAAACATGTCAAATTCTCTAATACTAAAAATACTACCATAACCTAGTTAGGCACATAGAATTAAAGTTGATGAGAGTAAATGACATGATAGAAAATGTAAAGTTTTCAATAGTTTTAAGAACAAAAACCAAACTTCAAGCAAGTTTTAGGGAGAGAGACAGTATATGGGAATATGTATATGTGTGTGTGGTTGGGGGGTGGGGGTGAAGAGAAGTAAGATTCAAACTATTATAACCGAATATCACTTGAACCCTAATCAGAAATAATATTTTTGCCCTGATTTTTTATTGTTTTGCTTCTCAACAAACTGAGTGCAAGCTTCTTTTTTATTTTATTTTATTTATATATATAGATAATTTAACAGTTACAATGAAAAAAAAAATTTGAACCTTAAATGTCTCCATTGAAAACACTATGAGGTGCCAACTAATTGAGCTACAAGAGCGAAAAGAGCTATGATGCAAATTATTATAATTGGACTATCACTTGAACCCTTGCCCTAATTTTTTTTATTGTTTTGCTTCTCAACAACAAAGTACAAGCTTTAATTTTTTGTTTTTTTTTGGATAATTTGATAGTTTTAAGAACAAAAACCAAACTTCAAGCAAGTTTTAAAGACAAAGACAGTATATGAGAATATGTATATGCGTGTGTGTGTGGGTGGGGGGTGTAGGGTGAAGAGAAGTAAAATTCAAACTATTATAACTGAATATCACTTGAACCCTAATCAGAAATAATATTTTTGCCCTGATTTTTTATTGTTTTGCTTCTCAACAACCGAGTGCAAGCTTTATATAAATATATATATATATATATATATATATATAATTTAACAGTTACAATGGAAGAAGAGTAATTTGAACCTTAGCTGTTTTTATTGAAAACACTATAAGATGCCAATTAGTTGAGTTCTAAGGGAGAAAAGAGTTAGGATTCAAATTATTATAATTGGACTATCACTTGAACCCTTGCCCTGATTTTTTTATTGTTTTGCTTCTCAGCAACAGAGTACAAGCTTTTATTTTTTGTTTTTTTAGATAATTTGATAGTTACAATTGAAAAGTGATTTAAATCTTAAATGTCTTCATTAGAAACACTATGAAGTGTCAACTAGTTGAACTACAAAGATCTTGAAAACCCCGTGTGTAAGTTAAACCAGAAAACAATAATGGGCCCTTTGGGCTGTTAAAGTTTTATGATTGTTGAGTAGTTATTAATGACTTTTTGTCAGGGCATGGAAACGGAGAAAAGCAAAAGAACATGGCATCACGTGGCAAAGGGCTTTATCATTTAATAGCCTGCTAAACCCACTGGAACACTTTATGTACAAGTTAAATGTGACCAGGGCCCCGTGCTGGATTGCGAATCTCCTGGTCCTGGACAAGGCCATGAAGCCCATACCAAGACAAGGTTTGAGCTGATTCATCATATTTAAATTTTACACTCAACAAAAATTGGTAATAAAGGTCTGTTTGGATACTGCTTATTACTGAAAACTAAAAATATTATAGCAAAATAATTTTTAAATATGAATAGTGCCGTGTGAGACCTAGTTTTAAAGATTTTTTTTGCTGAATTTCATACTTGCGAGTCCCGTGAACAATGCACAAGACCCACGAAAAAATGCCCAAGGCAACTAAAAACAAATTTCAACTCTATCCAAACTTACACTAAATAAAATAAGAGGAAAATAAAAATTTTGCTAATTTAACCCTCAAAAATAAAATTTTCATACTCTAATTTGTCTTCTATTTAAATTTGTACACGTATACCTGATGCCATAAAACATCTACAAGAATGACAACTTACTTTCTTACTCATTTATTTAACTAACTGTCATTTATTTATTAATGAGTTAATTTTATGAAGCCATGAATTACTCATTGTATTAAGCTTCTTTTCGAGGCTTTAAGCCATCAATTAACCATTTCTGTCACCACTAATATTGTCACGACCATGTTTTAACTGCCATATATGTTCCAAAATTTCAAATAATTGGAAGGCTATAGAAGACAAACTAGGGTTAAAACGTTTAAGAAAAAAGGACAGAACATAGAAGACAGATGTCTTGTAAATCAGGTCTACTACCCATGATTACAAAATTTAGTGAAATCCTTACAGATAAATTCCCCACAGTACAAGAAAAATGCACACCCCCAAAACAAGGGCACCTCAGACCTCTTGGACAAGCTCTCAGCAAAGTTGAAAGCTAATTTAGAAATGTTGAAAGAAGAAAAATGAAAGCTTATTAACTAAAAAATTTTGATACCTTATGCTTGGCCTCAAGATTCATTTATTAAAGATTTCAACTCTTGTCGGAATGTAGAAATTTTTTCTGCTTCAACAGCCATGACTAATCCCATAAACCGATAATTTCTTAGCTGCAAAAAAAAATTAATGAAAGCCGAATAAATAGAATATTAAATTATAAAGCCATTAGTCCCAAGAATAAAGCCACAGGCCCATAGAGCAACACACGACTGTCCACTGCAGTAGCATCAATGAAAAACAAGAAAGTACCACTGAAAGAGGACACTTGGGTGGGATACTGGATATCAAATTAATTCACATATTTCTGATGTAAATAACTTAAGCTAAATCTTTTGCAGAAACTCCCATCTTTTCTGTGCTGAGATAAGCAATGATATTCAGCCAAGAAAAGGCAAGTAAAATCCAGAAGCACATTCAGATCTTGGAAAATTTGTGCCTGTTTGCCTACGAGGGAAATATTTAAGTTTGAACACAAAATATTTGTGACCCAGCCCCACACCGCTCGAAATATACCTGAACAAAAAACTAAGAGAGGGAGAGGGAGAGTATGAAACAAGAACATTTTGCAAGCCTATGAAGGAAACAAAGAATCTTGGTTCATAGATATTGGCACAGCAATCAAGAAGTGTTGAAACATTCACTGCACATTCAGCAACAAAGTATGTAGCGTAACAGAAATACTTGTCTCACAACTTGCAACCTGCTAAGTGTATAAAGGAAATTTGAACTCATACTATCGTGCTCTTAAGTTATTTTCTTTTTCTTTTTTGTATTTTTTTTTGGGGGTGGACAGTACTAGTTTTAGTGTAATTAGGGTAAGTCAAAAAATTATGTTAGGTTGACAAAACTACTAACCTCATGAGTTGGCTGTTGAGTGTGCAAAGGAAAGCTGAACGACCACTGGCTAAGCTGAAATAATACACCGCATAAGTACACTAAGTTAAAAGAAGAAGAAAAAAAAGTACATAATAAAGGTTTTTTTTTTTTTTCCTGGCATGGAGAGACATAATACAAGTATCACTACCCTGTGAAAAATTTCATCCTCTGGCTTTGTATAGATTATTGCCTCATCACTGTCATTACTCAGCTTCATTTTCTGATCAGCATTCTTGTGCTGTAGTTTGCATCCAGAAACAAATAAAACCAATTGTAACTCATCTCTTAATCAAAAGCAACCTACAATAGTAAGAAAAGATGATACGATATTGTACCTTGTAAATTTTACTGAAAATTATATAAAACTTATAGCAGAAAGAATTCCTGAGCTCTTCTGTGGGCTTCCAAAGGCAAAACAAGAATATCAGAACATAACAAGGATGCTGTTTCCAGCAGGTAAAGAAACAGACATTTTTCACACTCATCCATCCACAAATGCTATTATCTAACCTCATCTTCTGTAGCCCAAGAGACTTCGTCAAAGAGGGCATCGTAAAGAGGTGGCAGAAGCTGGGGAGGAAGATTCACCACACGCTGAGAGACTAGGAGACCCACATTCTGTGCTTGCTCACGCAAAAGTAATCTTAAGTCATCTACAACATCCTTCTCCTGGCATGCTTTGAGAAGGAACTCCTTGATCTCCATGATACATTTATGGTCCTGATAAGTACAAATACATGTCTTCTGATCAGTCAATTGTTATGAGGGTTAGTTTATCTACAAATGTTGAAATTACCAGCCAGTCAGCAATCAAACTACACTTGATTCTATCAAAAGGAACTGCTAATCAAGTAACTTTCCCCATCAATTCAATATGAGATCAGGTGCAGAAGATAATCAGGGTTGAAGCAAGGACTTAAGACCGAACTCACATTTGAGTCTGGAAATTTTTTTATAAATTTAGTGTCCTTTTATATACAATGTTAATATAAAATGCTAATTCATGTGCAAATACATTAAACTAGACGCATTGTCATTGTGTTAGTCAGGTGACCTTCTCTACCCCATCCCTAATAAAACTTCTCTTCTCTTGGGCATATAATCAGGTTATGAGCATATTTTTGAATTAAATAATATTCAGGATAAATTACAAATATTCACCAAAACTATCACCCAAGTTGCAATGTCCCCTTATATCTGAAACTGAGCGACCAATGCCCTAATATAGCTCAAAAATTCCAAAATGGCCCTCTACTGTTCCAGTTTCCCTCAAATTAACAGCAGATTATTCCACAAATGTGCCACCAAACCAAAGTCGACAACAACAACAAAAGATGCAACCAAAGCTCTCTTCAGGTTTTTCTCCTTCTCATGTCCATTGATATGCTCTTAATTTGAGGGCAATTAACAGTAGGGAGGCTATTTGAAATTTTGAGTAACATTAAGAGTTTGCCTGCTTAGTAGATTCATCGCAACTCATGTAACAGTCTAGGATGGGTACTTGCATTTACCTAATATTAAATTCAAGTCTATTAAAGGTGAGATAACAGTGGGTCTTTTCTTTATAAGTAAACATAAGACTTTATAAAGAGAAAAAGCAATAATGGAGGATGGGACAAATTTAATAGGGGTCATATTCAATTTGGTGTTGCCCCATCCAAAACCCATTGACATCCCTAAAGCAATAGAAAAGTCAAACAGATTGAAGCCATACATTTCTGCATATCTAATTATATAACAGCAAACTCCTACTGTTTTAAATGTGGCACAAACATTATTGACTGGCAATTGCAAACATATATATCAGGAGACTTAATAATAGAGTCAGTTTGTAGTGCATATGCCACACCACTGAAAGAAGAGATAAAACATTGCAGAAAATATGGTTGGGATTTAGAAGTATTTTTCCCTTGCCTTATATCTTCCCAAGTTTAGAGCAGTCACAATAGAAAAAACTCCATCATCTTCATCACCCTCTATTTTAACAACAGTCCCCACTGTGGTCTGTCCCAATATCAAGTCAACAAAACCACTCAAATCCCACAGCTTATTATCGAGGTAGGCTTGCAGCAATGTCTTCACTCCATGAAAATCATTGGATTTTGGATCAAAGAATGCAAAATCTGCTTGAACGTTTCCCTTCACATGTACAAATTGAATTTGCATGAATACACACACACTAAATCAACGTGAAAAACAATGGTCAAAACTTCATAAAATTTTATGTGTTATGAACAATTGTAGTTAAAATTTGGGACAATCGGTAGAGTAAAGTGAAGGATCGAACTCATGATCTCTTGCTCTGATACCATTAAATTACTGATTCTCCCAAAGACTTAAGTTATTAGAATATGGTAAATTTAATCATTTAACCACATACTTATATCACTCCTTCTCACATGTGGGCTCAAACTACCTTTTCATAGGTGAGCCCCAACATGTGGGAATTTAAATGGGAGGTAGAGTGGAGCAGACACGGATCGAACTTAAGACCTCTAACTCTGATACTATGTTAAATTGCCAATTCTCCCAAAAACTTAAGTTATTAGAAAATTGTGAATTTAATCACTTAACCCTAATTCTGATAAAAATAATAATTTATATTGCGAGAAAGAAAAACTTACATCAAACTCCTCTTCATCAGAAGACTCAGATGGTTCACTCCTTTTTTCCAAAGTATCCCTTAAAATTCTGTTATCTGAAAGCAGAACAGAAGAGCAAGTGTGGGCCTTATTTGAACTGTTTTTGAAAACTGCTCTCAAAAACATGTTCTCGAGAAAGAGAATAGAATACCGTTTCATGCTGTTTTTTAATATCAAATGTGTTTGAAAAGATGTAATTATGGAATTTTTTTTCAAAAAATAAAACACCAAATTTTTTTTTAATATAAGTAAACAAATTCATTGAGAGCGCAAGGCGCAACCCACATATATGAGAAGTATACAAGTGATACATAAACCAAGAATCAAGAAAAAAAAAAGAGATCAAGAAATTCTAGCAAGTTTGAAGAATAAAAACAGTCACTAGCAACTAAGCAATTGTAAAGGATTTTCAATAGTAGTGCCTTCAACTCATAGGCTGTTTTCTTGTGATCTTCGAACCTATGCACATTACATTCTCTCCAAATACAGCAGATAATGCATAAAGGAATGGCATTCATATGCTTGCATTACAATGCCTACCAAGCCTTCCTTTCCAACAAGTGAAAAATCCACCACCCACCTAGGCATGACCCACTACAGCCCAAACAACATAAGGCCATATCCCAAAGTTCCTTGGCTACTTCACAATGGAGAATATGATCCATTGTTTCCTCACTCTTTTTGTACATACAACAACAATCCACAACTATAATGTCACACTTCCTCAAATTATCCATCATTAGGATTCTACTAAACGCTATAATCTATGCAAAGAATGCCACTCTCAGAGGGTTCTTGGTCTTCCAAATACTATTTTAAGGGAAAGGGGTTCCGCCATTAGAGGTCGTCTTTTTTTTTTTTTTTAATAAGTAACATTAGAGGTCAAAACTTTATAATACATTTAACCTACAATGGCTTATGGAAGGGATCCAATAAATCTTATCTTCTCCATCTCTCCTCAAATTATTGGAACAAAGAGGATTAGGAAGAAGAAAAACGATCAAACTCCCAATCCTACAAGTTTCTCATGAACCCAATGTAATTAAACATTAGACATTCATATACTCTGCCACTAAAACCTCCTTATGACAGGCTATCTAAAGCCATTAGACATCCATAAAATAGTGAAAACTTGTTTGGATGGTGACAACTGAAAAGAGTGTTTAAAACACTGAAAACTCACAAGGTACTTGGTTAATTGTTTCTTTGCTCAAAAGTTTTTTAGTCCATTCTCTCTCTCTGCACACACCCACACGTGTGCCCCCCATACCCTCCTTCACATGCACAAAGATAAAGTAAATCCAAAACCAACAATTGCAATGTAAAGCCTCACACTCCCAAAAACACCAAAAATCCCTTAAAGAACAAAATATCCAAAATAATCCCAATTTGAAACATAACCAAAACCTACTTTTTTTGTTTCATCCAAAAATACCTAGAATGTCTCCAACTTATAAACCACACCCTGATTTTTATCTCATAAACTGCTTTCCCATAAACCACTAACATGTAATATAGAATGGGTAGGTGCACAAGGTAGAATTTGTGTTTGTGCTTGTGTGGGTGTGCAGAAATAGGGGATGGCAGAGAGATGGCTAGATGTTTTTGTGTGTACTATATACTTTAGAGACAAATGGTTTTGGTTGCCTCTGGGTGAATGTGTTTTTGTGTCAAGGTGCAAATAGGCCAAATCAAGTGTTATCAATGGTGGAAGCAAAACATGATTAATCGACCATGTTAAGGACCAATTTGGCCAGTGATCAACTACCAGAAGGCATCGAAGCATAAATCTATTGATGAGTGGTAAGACAGGGTAGCAAGGGCTCAAATTTGATCTTCAGTAGCGGCAGAGATGGAGGATACAAAGTCAGCTAGAGGCAACCAATGGCTCATGCCTACAATTCAGTGGTTAGCTAGCAAAGTAAGATGCGCCGATGTGGGGTTGTAGTGTAGGTGTGGTAAATCGTGTGTGAGGGGGCAACGGCTGTCAGTTTTAGTTGAAATAGAATGACCAAGTGTGTACACTGTTTTGCCAATTTATTTATACTTTTGTTATTAATGAGACACTATTCCCTCTGTGTTTTCAGGGTTTCAAGAACAAACAACTGAATGCATCTTTTAAAGATGTTCTCAACAAACTTGTTCGAGTTACAATTTTCAAAAAATTGGCTCTAGAACAACACCACCCCCCCCCCCCCCCCCCGGTGCAAAAAAAGAAAAGAAAAGATAATTCATGCAGATAGAAAATGAAAACAAAGTGTTACATCCTGGATTAAGATGAAGAGTTTACTCAACATGAAATTGCAAATACCTGCAGAGTTCAGGGGAGATTCTCTGTGGAGTTTGGAGTCTTGCATTTGACGTTTTGCCAAGTAAGAAAAGGCTACCTGAGCAGCTGAACGAGAAAAAGAGGAGAAGGTCAGAGGCCGAGGTTTCAACAATCGCTGGTGCCTTGTTGGCCTCCGGGGCATCTTGTTAATCTGTGTAAATCCAACAACAACAAAATTGAATGTCAAGTTCATCGAATTTGAGTTTAGATTTGATGTTATGAAGCAAAATTTGCTAAAAATGATGAGCTTGAGTAAGTGTGATACATATCAGACAGCATTTCATATCAATGACTAAAAGACATACACGTTATTCAGCAAAAACAAATAAAAAATGCACATGTTAGTGTCAAAGCACATTTTGATAATTAATCGAGTTTATTAAAGAAAATGACTTTACAATGTAGAGATGAAGCTCTAACAAGCAAATAGGATAAAGAAGCACTAGCTCATGCTCACTACTACCTCTGACTCATAGCTTCATTAGTCAATGAGAGACATTAGCTACCCACCTTGTGTGCAAAACTACACAGCACCATCTGTGTCACAGAGCACACCCCTCCTAATATAACAAATTAAAAAACAGAGAAAAAGAGAGTAGAATAAAAAATAAAAAAATAAAAAAAATTTAAATGAATTAGCTTGAATATATTCACCAAATTCTATCTAACCATCTTCTGTACCTTTCTCCTTATCTCTTTCTCAAATCTTCAAAGAACAATGAATGATGATCATTTCTTTTTGTGTAAAATAAAAATGTGAAGCTCTTTTTTTTTTTTTTCCTCATTTTTTGGGCTAAAAGAGGTTTTTGGGTCTTCATTTGAGCTGAACATCATCTTCTTTTTTTCTTTTTTCTTTTTGAACAGTATGAAAGTAGGAATTTATGAAAAAAGATGCAGTATACAGGAAGTATACTTCATAACAACAGTACAGACACAGAAGAAAATTATAATCAGCATACAGAAAACGAAAAGCAATCTAGCATGGACAGAAAATCAGAAGCAGACTAAGGGAACTGAACATCAAGTTTGCAATTTTATAAACCCAAATTGAAAAAATAAAAATCAACATGGTTAAATTTAATGAGGGAACTTAACATACAGTACCTAAGTCTACCCAAGTTTTTCTCTATAGAAAAATATCCAAAGTAAAAATTAAGCAAGTTTTCAAGTGTCTTTGTACAGCTTGAGGTGTGAGATACTAAAAGGGCACTCACCCAAGTGAATTGAGGAGCCCAACTCTAAATATAGTTATTATACATGATGATATGATGAACTCAAAACATATATATCATATCAAAGAAAAGAAAAAACTATGCCCCTTTATTTTCCCACATTTTCTCAGCAACCAAACGCCAAATACCAAGCAAACACAACAATATATATATATATATATACACACACACACTCAAAATCATGTATTTTCAGCAAACAAAAATAAAACACAAAAATAAAACAAACAACTCACAATTAAGTAAAAAAGAGAAAAAGAGAACATACCCAAAATTAGAGAGAGGTGGAGAAAGGCAGGAACGATGGAGAAGCAGCCGCGTGAACGATGGAGAAGCGGTGTGACGGAGAGAGAGAGAGAGAAGAACGGCTATGAAGACAGCAGAGAAAGTCGAGTAGGTTTGATATAAGAAGAGAAAAAATAAAATTGTGTTCAATTGGGATCGAACCTGGGATTGTACCACTATAAATATTTTCTACATATTAATATTTAGGGTAAAGTAAACTCTTTATACTATATTTCAATTTGGTGTATAACTTTTCAATTAAATTAATTTGGCCCATTTTCATAATTAAAAAAAAAAAAAATTGGCCTCTAACCTTTTAATATCATGTCAATTTAGTCATGTTATTATCTTTTGGATGAAAATTGCTGACATAACAAACGACCAAAATAAAAAATTAATTCCTGTTGATGTGGCAATATTTTTTTTTTTTTTTTGCTATATGTCACGTCAGTAATTTCCATTCGAAAGATAACAGCAATGACTAAATTTATACGATACTAAAAGGTTAGGAACCAAATTGACACAATTGAAAAGTTATAGACCATATTAAAATTTGGTGTAAAAAACAAAGACTAACTGACTAAGTAAGTAGTTGACCCTATATTTAATACATATTGATCAGTTTTGGTTCAGTTTAGAATAATATTTTTTGAATTTGAGACTAAATTGAAAATTTCAAATTTTTCCAAAAATTCAATCCGAAACCAAACTTGACTAATAAAAAAAATGAAAAAAAAAAAAAACTTTGATTCCGGCGATTTTAGTCAGTCCATTCAATTTGTTGGTTTATTTTTCACCCCTAAGAGCAATGGAGAGAAACACTCACTAACTTAAGAGTGTGTTTGATACCGCTTATTTTGCTAAAATTGAAAAATTATTGCTAAAAGTACTGTAGATAAAAGTAAAAGTTAGTTGAAATAGTACAGTAAGACTTATAAATAGTGCCAAAAAGTGTAATAAGACCTATAAATAATAGCAAAAATAAGCTGAATAATGAAATAATTTTAATTTATAATTCCTTCCCAAACGCACGATAAATTAAAGTATAAAAACTACCATTTTCCTTTTCTTTTCTTTTTTTGCTAAATTTGTTTAAGGCACTCAAGTGCACACCTAAGCTCTAAATGTGAACTCCTCACTAAATGTGTCTTGACTCTTGCCTCAAAGCTTCAAAGGCACTTTAGTGGCGCCTTGCCTGGCCTAAACACCAAGCTTGCCTTTGATTATGCTAATGGGGCGTTTGGTTCGTCATAATGTTATATTATGTTATAATATTATGTTATTGTAATTTTACATTAATGTAATTTAAATATAATAATATAACATTACATTGTTTAGAAAGGTAATGAGATTAAGATGATGTGATATATTTAGTAATTTTAAATTATGATAATGTAAATAAAATAAAATAAAAACCAGAATTCTTAATGTCATATTATTATAATGTGCATCACATTAAGGACACATCACAGCGAACCAAATGACTCCTAAGTGGAATGAAATTGGTAATTTAATTCTATTCCTTTACAAACTTCAAACAAAGTCTTTAAATATAGTGACTAAGGTTGAGTTTGGATTGCATTGAAAAGAAAAAAAATTTGTGTTTGACATTTTTTCTGTAGGTCCTGTGCACTATTCACAGAACCCACAAGTACAGAAAAACGTAAATGTTAAGTTAAACTGGGTCCCACAGACTATTCACACATTTAAAAATTATTTTACTACAGTATTTTCAGTTTTCAGTAATAAGCGGTATCTAAACAGACCCTAAGTAAGCAAATATACTCCAAATTTCACAACATAACATAATAACATAACATCACAACAGCTAATAGATAACCAACTAAACACACAAGCTGTCCGTTTGGATACAGCTAAAAACTGAAAACACTATAGCAAAATAATTTTTAAAAGTGTAAATAGTACCATGGGACCTATTTTTAATGAAAAAATTATTGAAAAGTGATATTTGTGGATCCGTGAATAGTGCACGGATACACTTTTCAGGGTTGAAAAGTCACCCTTTACGGGTTGTTAAAAAAAAAACAAAGGCAGAAAACGCGACGTGGGTTCCGCAGAAAACGCGGAACCCAAACGCATACTAAATATAAATAGTTCCAAATTTCAAATTATATAAGAAACAACCCATTCATGCTAGTTGATATGTTTTTTTTATTTTTTCAAAGTCATGCTTGTAATTGATGACTTTTATTTCCTAAAGATCGTGAGGCAACAAAAAATTTGATGTTTGAGGATACTTATGCCGTGTTTGGTCGCTAGTAAAAAGGAGGAAAGAGAAAAATATTGCTCAATTTTGAGTTGAGTGATTTTTTTTTTTTTTGGGTCGGATTAGTAAAGAATGAAAAGAACATTCGAACAAGTATAAATACAATAATAATACTCACAAACACAGATATTGACGCCAACATAGACCAACTTTGTGAAAAAATTTCTGACAAATTGCAACAACAAAAAAAAGCAAAAAAATAATAATAAAAAGAAGAAGAAGAAGAGACATTCACAGCTGTGGTGTGTAGAAGAAAAATAGAGACTGTCGATTTGTTGAAGGCAGCCGGTCTTTTCGTGGCTGCAATGTGGGGGAACTAAGGATGGGTATTGGGGCCTTTGGGCGTAACGAGTGTTACAACTAGCAATAGTAATTAAACTTTAAATTTGGACTAACTCAACAGATAGGAGCCTTAACTCGGTAAATGGTAAATTGATAAACCATTTATGCAGTTAAACCAGTAAAATCCAATAAAGTCCAGTGAGACTTTTGCAACTTTTGAGCTGTGATCCGAATCGGTCATTTTCACCACTTGGTTTTGTAATTTTGAAAATATATTACATTGGATTACCATTTTCTGAATGAGGAGTGTTATGAAAGTAAAAGATTTCATATAATTATTATGATGACGAACTTTTCAGTTTTCAATTAAGATAGAATTTCAAGTTTTAGCTCAAGTTGTAATTCATGGGAGCAATTAGTGTGACATGCAAAATCTATAGAATGTGACTTTGGAATTTGAGGTATGCTTAATTTTGAGTCATGTGATAGGATTTTTTTTTTTTTTTTTTTTTTTTTGAGAAGATGATAGGATTTCATTTGGTAAAGACATTGCTGCGATTTTATGATGTCCTTTTATTTTATGCTTTTATAGTGTTGTTACTTGTGAGACTATTTTTTTTACAATAAATTTTAATTAGTAACTTATTCTCTCAAATAATATAATACTTAATCTTCCAAAAAACAGTAGGACTCTAAATGAATTAAGTTATTCATAAACAATTCAAGTTTGACTCAATAAAAAGTCTATTCATATTTGCTTATTTATAAATGAGCCAAGTTTAAGCTTTAATTTTTAAGCTTGTTCAATAAATGAACTAGGTCCAAGGAAAAAAAAAAATTGTTCATAAACAAGCTCATGAACAATAAAAATAAAAATAAAATGATTTTTTTGTAATTCTTGGAGTTTGTTACGCAAATCGAGGCAACCAAAATATGGTGTCAATAACATTAATAGAATATGTTCTATAATATAATGGTCAGTATTTTATATGATGGAGAATATGATGTTGGATGTGATAGGTGGACAAGAATACATGTGATCAACCTTGTAGGATTATGACTTTATTGTTGTTGTCTTCGTCATCATCTTGGTTAATTTTTTTTACAAAATTTAATAATTTTCTCTTATAAATTTATTTGTTATTTTACTTTTTAGGACTAGGGCTTTGTTACTATTGGTGTTGTCGTGGTCGTCTTGCTCTGAAAATATTTATTTTTTATTGTATTTATTTTTCTATTTGATGCTTATAGCTCTACAAGGAAAGCAAATATTAGTTTTGCATGCATTTATTAAATTAGTTGTTAAATATTTTAGCTCCTGCTCCAAGACTACTTTTATTGGTGAGGTTGAATAAAGTAACTGAGAATAGAGAAAAGATGAATTCCTTGTATTATTCTCTTCTTGGCTTCAATGAGATTGATACATGCTATTCATATCTTTATGGTGTCAGATCAAATTTGTGAAGGAGAAAAATAACAATTTAGTAAATGGGTAGGCCTGTTTAGGTTACCAGAAAAACAATGGCCATTCCACAATTTTGTTTCCTCTGCCTACACTAAATGACTTGTAAGGAATTAAACTCAAAGAGTCTACGATATTGAGTTCTACAAGAGAGCATCACTTGATTTCTCTCTCGCATAGATTCCTATTCTTTGTGAAAATTGGGGAGTTGTTGTGGAAATATATTTATGTATAAATCTAGAGATTGTTGTGTATATTTTGCAGATATTTCACTTTGTGTATGAATCTCTAAGAAGCACGGACACTTCATTTATAGTGTCGTTCCTGTATCATACTCATGACAGACATTTAACAAGCCTAAGACACTTTTACATGAGTGTCTCGTCTGTTTCCCTTTTTAAAAATTAAAAAAGAATGTAAGACGTGACTAGGACACGAGAACAAGAGCAATCAAATACCATTAACAAAAGAAAGAAAGCATTTATGCTCTAAATAATGATTGTCTTGTCTGTTTCCCTTTTTAAAAATAAAAAAGGATGTAAGACACGACTAGGACATGAGAACAAGAGGAATCAAATACCATTTTACAAAAGAAAGAAAGCCTTCATGCTCTAAATAATAATAGTGCATTTGAAAAATAAATAAATATTTTTATTGATGGTTTGTATTCTAATTTCTAATCATCTTTTAATAGTTATGGATTTGCTTTATAATTTATTATTATTCTTAATTTGAAATATATATATATATATATATGTAACATTATATGAAAAATAAATGCTTAATAATATTCAAAAAAAATTTAAAAAAAATATATATATATTTAATAGGCATGTCCCGCCATACCGTGTCCTATTTTTTCAAAAATTGTTGTGTTGCCATATCGTACCCTACCCACAGTTGTCAGTATTGTACAATACGCGATATGTATTATATCGTGCGTAAAAAGTTTCGTATCGTATCGATGTATCGTAAGTGCTCATGGATCGTATGATACAGTGTGCGTATCATATGAATCGTATTATATCATAAAATCGTATGTATCATACAATACAATGACAAATGCTTTAAAATGAGTTTTTTGTTAAAATTTATACTTTTATTTGAATCTAATAAGTTTTTAAACTTGTTTTTAACACAAAATTATTAGGTTACTTAATTTAACCTAATAAAATAACATATAAGTTTTTCTTCTATCCCTAATAAAATAACATATTTATAACATATTCATTTTAATATTTACAAATTTATTTTTGTAGGGGTGAAAAGCCCAATTCCAAATAATGGGCCATGAGCCTGTCCGAGGAGACTGGCCGTCTGAGGACAGTAAATCACAAGGACTGTACCTGGTTTAACTCCTCCCTGTAGTAAAACTTGTGTGAAGGAAGAAAGGAGTGGTCCGAGGAGCACTGCCTGGTCGGATGATCAGAG
Organism: Lithocarpus polystachyus; assembly: GCA_033629205.1. Classification (NCBI taxonomy): domain Eukaryota; kingdom Viridiplantae; phylum Streptophyta; class Magnoliopsida; order Fagales; family Fagaceae; genus Lithocarpus; species Lithocarpus polystachyus. Next base: position 41,657,456 of record CM066164.1, read on the forward strand.
GGACAATCTAGGTGAATGTCCCAGCATTAATCCTGTCATTTCTGGAGAACCTCCAGGTTCATGTAGGCAAAGAGGACATGTGGCAGCAAAGAAGATATTATGTGAAAGGCTCTGCCACCGCATTATAACCCTGCAGCTAACCTCCTGGCCGTATTAATGGGGAAAAGACATCTGAACAGTGACCTCCACCCTTTACAGCTGCCGTGTGGAGACTTCAAGTGAAGGTTGATGGGACAAGTATCAAAGGAGAATCACCTAACTAGCACGTGAGGCAATTTGGCCTATAAATAGAGCTGGAAACAGAGAGAAAAGGTATTGAACAATCAGGAAAAAGAGGGAAGTCATTGAAGAAGAGAACAAAAAAGAGAGAAAGATACAAGCACTCAGAACAGTTGCCTAAGCTCACTCTTCGGACTAAGCCAAGAAGAACCTTGTGTCATCTCAATACTTCATTTGTGTTAGTCTAGTCATAACTATACCTGGGCCATCAACCCACTCGCTTTCAATCAAGTTTTCTCGGCCCACTCTCTTTCTCTACAAATTCATTCCTAGGATATTGTTTACATCTTGGGCCCCAGTTTTCATTACCTGAAGGCCTATCTTGTGATTTGTGTCCATACAATTGGCGCTGTCTGTGGGAAGTTAACTGTTGTGTCGGTGAGTCGAGGCTTGAACCATGGTTGGATTAGGTCCTAACAGAGCGAAGTCAGATGGATCTCAGCATCTTGATCACTTTGTGCACCTTAAGCTTGAAAGGGACCGTGAAGAGAGTGTGTATACCGTGCACACGGGAAGTAGTCGACGTCGAAATGAAGAAGGTGGGTCTTACCAAGGCGCTACTAGGAAGATGCAACGTGAGATTGATCATTTGAAAGAGAAGCTGCACCGTGCACGAAGGAGGCGTAGTCCATCCAGCAGTCCGTCCGTCACCGATAATTCTTCTAGGAATGATGAAGATGATAACTACAGACCTCGATCACGTATGCCCCCTAGTGAATCCTACTCTTATGAGGAAGAGCATTACCGCGGTCATAGAGGTAGAAACACGTCCTCAAGAGGTGTGGGGAATGATGTAATGAATAGGGCACTTAACCAGATTTCTAAGTCGCCCTTCACACGTAGAATCGAAGGTGGAAGCCTTTCTCGGTGTTTTACTCAGCCCATTTTCACTGCATATAACGGACGGTCCGATCTTGTGGAACACGTGAGCCATTTCAACCAGAAGATGGCTGTCCACTCCCGGAACGAGACTCTTATGTGCAAGGTGTTCCCCTCCAGTTTAGGACCTGTGGCTATGAGATGGTTCGATGGCCTTGCTGCCAATTCTATTGGATCCTTTCGAACGCTCACTAAGGCCTTTTGCTCTCGGTTCGTTACGAACACTAGAGTCCCTCGGCCATTAGATTCCTTGTTGTCCATGTCTATGCAAGAAGGGGAGATGCTGAAAACGTATTCGGATAGGTACTGGGAAATGTTTAACGAGATTGAAGGGAGTTTCGACGATGTGGCTGTGAGAACTTTCAAGGTCGGCTTGCCAGCCGAGCATGATCTAAGGAAATCACTAACCAAGAAGCCTGTGAGAAGCGTACGTCGATTAATGGACCGCATTAATGAGTATAAACGGGTAGAGGAGGATTAACTGCTTGGAAAGGGAAAAGCCAAAGTTATCCCTCAAGAGAGGAAGGATTTCAGTTCAGACAGATACAGCAATAGCAAGCCACGGAGGGAGTATAGCGTGTAGTCCGGATCTGTTGCATCGCAGGCAGTCCATGCCGTGTTTCGAGAGCCAATCCACTAGATTCTGGAGAAAATTCAGAACGAGCCATACTTCAGATGGCCGAACAAGATGGGGGGAGACCCTACGAAGCGCAATTAGAGCCTCCACTGCCAATACCATCAGGAACAAGGGCATACCACAGAGGATTGCCGGACTTTGAGAAGTCACTTAGAACAACTTGTGAGGGAAGGAAAGCTACAGCAATTTGTACACTGCCCCAATGGTCAGGGAGACCTCGGCAGGTCAGGGGCTTTCGATACTGCTTCATCAAGGCCCCTGTTGGGCAAGATCAACGTCATCTTTGCAGCACCTGAAAAAACGGGATCTTGCCCCTCTAAAGTGATGTCCGTCTCTAGGACATCTGTCGAGGACATAAATTGAGAGATAAAATGAGCCAGAGTAGAGATCGAACCAGCCTTGAGCTTCTCAGATGAGGATAAGCAGGGCACTATACAGCCCCATGATGACGCTCTAGTCATCATTCTTAGAATAGGGGGGTACGACGTGAAGAGGGTGATGGTCGATCAAGGGAGTGGGGCTGAGATCATGTATCTAGACCTATACAAAGGACTGGGTTTACGACCTGAAGATTTGACAGCGTATGACTCGCCTCTGGTCAACTTTGATGGGAAAGCTGTCATCCCTAAGGGTCAGATCAGGCTACCTGTAGAAGCAGGGTCCGAGGTAGTCGAGGTGAACTTCACTGTAGTGGATGCATACTCTCCCTACACGGCCATTGTAGCCAAACCGTGGCTTCATGTCCTGAGAGCTATTTCGTCAACCTTGCACCTAAAGGTTAAATTCCCGTCTGAGGGACGAGTGGAGGAGATTGTAGGAAGCCAATCTATGGCAAGACAATGCCTCATAGCTGCCATCACGCATCAGTCTGCTACTGGGCCAGCAACCACTTTGGGCAGAGACTCGTAGCAATCAGAAATCCCGATTCTGCTTAATGTCGTGGAATTGGATGAGGAGAAGTGTGAGAGGTTGGAGAAAGTTGTCATCGACGGAGACCCAGAGAGGTTTTTCTAGGTCGAGGCTCAGCTGCCCCCTCAGGATAAGGAAGAGTTGATGGCATTCCTTAGAAGAAACATCGACGTGTTTGCTTGGAACTCTTACGAGGCCCCAGGGGTAGATCCGGAGTTTATCTGTCATCACCTGAACGTAAGCCCAGCTGCCCTACCCAAGAAGCAGCCACCTTGGCGCTCATCCAAAGAGCATTCTGCCGCCGTAAGGGAGGAGGTGAACAAGCTCAAACAGGCAAGGGCTATTAAGGAGGTGTTCTATCCTAAATGGCTGGCCAATACAGTAGTGGTGAAGAAGAAGAACGGGAAACAGCATGTATGTGTGGATTTCACAGACTTGAATAAAGCCTGTCCGAAGGATCCCTTCCCCATGCCTCGGATTGATCAGCTAGTGGATGCAACTAAGAGGCATCCGCGAATGAGTTTCTTAGACGCCTTTCAAGGGTACCACTAGATTCCCATGGCTCTAGATGATCAAGAAAAGACGGCCTTCGTCACCTCCATTGGGAACTACCACTACAAGGTGATGCCATTTAGTCTGAAGAATGCAGGCACCACCTATCAGAGAATGATGACAAAAATGTTCGAACCACAGTGGGGGAAGTGCATTGAGATCTACATCGATGACATGGTGGTCAAGAGCAAGCTGGAATCCGAGCATGTCAGCGACCTTGGGAGCATTTTTGAAATCTTAAGGAAACACAGGTTAAAGCTCAATGCTTCAAAATGCTCTTTCAGCATTGGATCAGGAAAGTTTCTGGGTTATATGGTTACCCATCGCGGAATTAAGGTTAACCCCGACCAGATAAAGGCGATCAACAATCTACAACTTCCTCGGAATCCTAAAGAGGTGCAGAGGTTGACAGGGATGACAGCTGCTCTCAACCGATTCATCTCCAAGTTGGCAGAAAGGTGTCGGCCTTTCTTCCAGCTGTTGAACAAGTGGAAAGGGTTTGAATGGACTAAAGAGTGTGTTCTGGCTTTCCAGGAACTAAAAGAATACTTATCTCGACCCCCCATCATGTCCAACCCCATGACGGATGAGGTCCTGTTTGCCTATATCGCTATAGCCACCCATGCAGTAAGTTTGGTACTGATTTGCGTCGACAACGGTGTTCAGAAACCTGTTTACTACATGAGTAAATCTCTGCATCAGGCCAAAATCCGTTACTTGCCACTGGAGAAAGCCATTTTTGCAGTTGTTCATGCCACTCGCAAACTTCCTCACTACTTCCAGTCACATATAGTCGTGGTTCTTACCCAACTCCCACTCAGGTCACTGCTTCGGAGTGCAGATTATATAGGAAAGATTGCAAAGTGGGGTGCAGTCCTGTGGGCCTTCAATATAAAGTACATGCCCCGTACCTCAGTTAAGGGACAAATACTAGCTGACCTGGTGACCGAGTTCACTGAGCCTGTATTAAAAGAAAATGCCGAGAAGATGCACATGGATGAAAATTCAGTTGGCCTAGTGTCCGTGCAAGGATCCCCACCCTAGAAACTATATGCAGACAGTGCAGCCAATCAAAGAGGTTCAGGAGTGGGGCTAGTTTTGATATCTCCTGAGAATGTTGTTATCAAAAAATCCCTCATACTAAACTTCTTGGCTACTAACAATGAGGTTGAGTACGAAGCGCTGTTAGTCGGAATGGCCATGGTCAGAAGAATGGGTGGGAACACCGTGGAGGTATTCTTGGACTCAGCACTGGTCGTCGGCCAAGTTAAGGGAGAGCTAGAAGCGCGTGATGAAAGAATGCAAAAGTATCTAAGACATATCAAGCAACTGCAATCACAGTTCAAGTCATTTAGTTTGTAACATATTCCTCGGAGTGGAAACACGCACGCGGACTCCTTGGCCACTCTTGCAACCTCCTCGGCTCAAGGATTACCCCGGCTTATCTTGGTGAAAGATGTACATAATCATGCTGAAGAGGAGGAAGGGCCCAACATATGTCAAGTTAGAGTAGGACCAAGCTGGATGGACCCTATAGTGACCTACCTCAGAGATGATGTTCTACCACCAAACAGGGCCGAAGCTGACAAGGTGCAGAGGAAAACTCCTCGGTTTTGGCTCTCAGGCTACAATAAGCTATACAAACGCTCTTTCTCCGGGCCCTACTTATTGTGTGTACACCCTGAGGCCACGGAGTTGCTCCTTGAAGAGCTGCACGAAGGAATTTGTGGCAGCCACACAGAAGGCAGATCTCTAGCTCACAGGGCCCTAACTCAGGGATATTGGTGGCCGAACATGCAAAGGGAATCACAGGAGTACGTGAGAAAGTGTGATCAATGCCAGAGGTTTGCGCCGAATATACATCAACCAGGAGGAGTTCTAAATCCTCTATCCAGCCTGTGACCTTTCGCTCAGTGGGGCTTGGACATTGTAGGCCCCTTCCCTAAAACAGCCAGGAGTAAAAAATATCTGATCGTCGGCACAGACTATTTCACCAAATGGGTTGAAACCGAGTCACTGGTAAACATAAGGGATGTGGATGTCCAGAAGTTTATATGGAAAAATATTGTCATCTGGTTTGGAGTACCACACACTCTCTTCTCGTATAACGGTCTTCAATTTGATAGTAAGGCATTTAGGAGATTTTGCTGTAGGCTAGGCATTACGAACAGGTACTCCACCCCCGCGTACCTTCAAGGAAACGGCCAGACTGAAATAGTTAACAAAGTCATAGTAAGCGATCTGAAGAAGAGGTTGGATGACGCTAAGGGGAAGTGGGTGGAAGAATTACCACATGTCCTCTAGACCTACAGAATAACTCCTCGGAGATCTACGGAAGAGACTCCCTTTGCAATGACGTATGGTGCTGAAGCTGTTATACCCATAGAAACTGGATTCCCCACACTTAGAACGAGTTCTTTTACCTCGACCGACAATGAACGACTGTTAAAGAATAATCTGGATCTGGTCGCCGAGCGAAGGGAAACCGCTGCGGTTCAACTGGCCTACTATCAGCATAAGTTCAAGCAGAGGTATGACGCCAATGTCAAACTAAGACCACTTATACTAAGGGATTTAGTTTTGTGAAAAGTCGTGGGTACGGCGAAGAACCCGGCCTGGGGAAAATTGGGGCCCAATTGGGAAGGTCCTTACCGTATCCTATCCATAGCTGGAATATGTGCGTTCTACTTAGAAGATTTGGACGAAAGGGCAATACCACACCCTTGGAATATAAACAACCTCAAAAGGTATTATTATTCATAAAAGTTTCAATTCTCGCATTGAATTCTATCATATCGCTTGTTTACTAAGTGTTAAACAGAACCTTAGTCATGCCTGGTCCCTCGGACCACATACCTTGGGTAAATTACCACTCTAGTTCACTTTACTAAGTGTTAAATAGAACCTTGGTCATGCCTGGTCCCTCAGACCACATACCTTGGGTAAATTAACATTCTAGTTCACTTTACTAAGTGTTAAACAAAACATTGATCATGTCTGGCCCCTCGGACGACATACCTTAGGTAAATTACCACTCTAGTTCATTTTACTAAGTGTTAAACAGAATCTTGGTCATGCCTGGCCCCTCGGACCGCATACCTTGGGTAAATTAGCATTCCATTTTATTAAGTGCTAAATGCAACCTCCAACATACCTAACCCCTCAGATTGTACATTCCGAGCAATTTCATCACCCTATACGTATCGCTAAGTACTCAGCAGGAACTTAGCTTTGCATATTTTCTCAGACCGCATACTTTGGATGAACATACACTATCATTCAATTTTAGTGTTTTCAGCAGTGAAAGACTCGATTGTGTTTGTACAAATTTACACCCATTTGTTAAAGCAGGATGAATTAATTGAGTTACTGCGAAGTAAATGGAAGGCTTGTACCTGGGTTACTATTATTACGATCATGCTATCTACATTATTCCATTTGAATAGAGGTTTACTTCCATCATTACTTTAGTTCTCTTTTTTGCCCAACGGGAACTTTAAGACTAATTGAAGGTGAATGCTGATATTCTCATTAGTTAAGAAAGTTGAAGTATATCAACCCAACGTGCAAAATGTCGATACAAGAGTAAAACAAAAACAAAAACAAAAAACAATAGCTAAAAACCCTAATCCTAAGTCCGTTTAGTTAGAGGAGGAAGGCTATCAGGTCCGCTCGGCTTGGCCTCGGAAGATCTAGCTTCAGTCTCTGGGGGGGCTGCCTCCTTAGCCTTGGCAGCATCCGCGGCCTCGGAAGAAGTCTCCGGAGCCACTTGTTCCTGCGGAGCTACTTGTTCCTCCTGAACCTCATGTTCGGCTTCGAGAGGAACAGTCGTCTGACCTATTGGCTCTAGAGCTTGGGATGATATGGGCGTAGGGTCAGCCGGGACCAAGCTGATGTATGGGTGGAAATATATCCTTCCTGGTTGCCTAAGGTCCGAGTCGGCTGGGACTCCTGCCAAGTTTAGGGCCTCCTCCTAGGTGAACTTGCAGTAGTCTCTACACACCTCGGAGAGTTTCTCTGCGAGCCTGATCTCCGTTTCCTCTATGCCGTAGATGTACTTAGCATTCTTCGCGGCCTTGGCTACTTCTAGTGCCTCCCGAGCTTCCTTCTTAGCCTTCTCAACCCTCTCAAGGCTGGACTTGAGCTCCAGGGCCAGCTGTCTCTGAGTTGCCAGCTCTATCTCAGTAGTGTAAAGCTTCTTACACTGGTCCTCAGCTTGGTCCTAGGCATTCTTCAAGCCTGCCTGGCAGCCAACTTCTTGGCCAGCTCCTGCCTCTCACGTTTGACGACCCCCAGGTCCTCGGCGTTAGCCCGAGACTGAGCCTCAACCCTAGCTTGGCTACGGGTGTCCTTGACCCAGTCCTCCGCCACATAGATCTGCTGGGTCACCTGTATGAGAAAAATGAGAGAAGTGAGTTAGCATAGAGACACAAGCTTTAAGAAACAAATTTAAGTTTTAGAGCTTACTATCGCTAAGTCTCTCTTTAGAGACATGAATAAATCTGCCTGCCTCCAGGACTTCACTTCCTCCATGTCCCGAGGCAGCAACAAAGGACGCTCCAATGCCTCGGCAATGTATGCCAAGTGGCCCTTCTGAAATTCCCTTATGGAGGCGGTTGTAGGGATTGGAGTGCCATCTAAGTCCAACCATGGGGCATAGGTTGGCGGCTAGCAGATGTCCCGGGTATTTGCTTCGGTCCTGTTCTCGGACGGATAGACCCTTCGGCCATCCCTCCCATTCTTCTGCTGCTTTGGCCCCCTTTGTTGGTGCTAGGGCACTTCACTCTCTTCAGTTTCTAGGTCCACCACTTTCCTCTTCTTCTTTAAGTCTGGTATCGGAAGAAGACCGGTCCCGGACGCAGGAAGAGGCGGGGGTGGAGGAAGGTTGTTAACAGCTTTTGCCTTAGGTGCATCCTTAGAAGATGCACCCTTACTCCTCCCGACCAAGAGATCTCTCAGCCCCGCCCTCGGTATCAGTGACATCTCCCCTTCCTCCTCTTCGGAGCTCTCAAGATTTAGTGTGCTTTGAGGCTGAGTTTGAACCTCTTCTTCTCCCTCAAAGTGAAACTGATCCATCTCCGTCTCTCGAGACAGCCGAGAGGAAGCAGACTCTTCCCTCTGAGTAGCCGGTTGAGGTAGGGCTTGTGGAATCGGCCACTCAACGGGAAGAAGGTCTTTCTTGGACAAAAAGCTTGGCCGAGAGACGTCAATCCTATTGATTCTCTTGTCCCCTGCTCGGATCGCGTTCCCAACGTCTAGGAATTTGTCCGATAGTGGAACGAAGTCCAGTATAAGATGAACGGCATGTAGCTGGCCGTCTAAGTGCACAAACACCTCGGATCGTAGAAGCTTATTCAAGCCCGACATGTTCACGAGGCTAAGTCGGGGAGCAACAAATTTTCTATCTGCAGTCACAGCCGAGAAACATGGAGTTAGTCATATTGTCTCATAATCGAATAATTAAACAACAAAGTGAGATAAAACCTAAAGTACAAATTCTACGCTAACTTAACCTAGTCCTAAAATACCCCACCTGGCTCCCCTTCCTTGGTCGGACAATGTTGGCTGTCATGCCACACCCCAGAGACGATGACGTAGTCGTCCTTCATCCCCTTGTTGGATTTGGGAAGACATGACATCATTTTCACTATTGGGGATCTGGATTTTAGGTAATACCCCCCTTTGGCCTGAGAGTGACATTCGTACATATGTACGACGTCATGCCAGGTGAGGCGTAGGCCCATCATTTGGTTGAGGGCGTCTACACAACCCAAGACCCTAAATAGGTTGGGAGCACATCGGTGCGGGCATAACCTATGTTTCCTAAGGTAATCCCGAGTAACGGTGCCCATAGGAATGGTCATTCCCCCCTCTAGAAAGGTGATTACAGGAATGACCACTTCGCCGGTCTTCCTATCGGTCAAGATATTTTCTGGTGGGCAATATTGGAGACTGACCCCCTCGGGTATATGGTATTTTGCCTTAAAAAGCTCTATGGCAATAGGCGAATCAACTAAACTCTTAAATCTACCCATTTAGATGTGTAAAAGAACACTAAGGGGGTTCCCTAAGGTGAGAAAAGATAAAGACAAGAAGGCCGAGGTGCTCAGCCGAGGAGAAAAGAACTTAGAAACCAAGTACTTACAGAAATGGTTGAGGTTTCGGTCTCAGTGACTTCTTAGATATTTAGGTTTCTTCACGAAAGTGTTCTCGGAGTAATAAGAACAAGGTAACGTATGAAGGCTGGAAATCTCAAGAACTCTGGAACGCTCAAGATATACGAAATGGGCAAAACGGCTCCCTCAAAGCCTTTTATATAGGAAGGGAAAGTAAATGGGAATTATCCCGCTCAAAATTTCGTGAAGAGCTCCTAGCCACAGGATCTTCATCTCACCATTGATAAAGGAGACAGAGCGCCACCTAGAGTAATAAATGACGCGTTGCAATTTCCGAAACATCGGCAAGGGTTGAGGGACTCGTGAGGTAGCATCTCCACGTGGGTAAGTTAAGAAATTTGGTGAATTTGACCCTTAAAGGAGTCAAAATCCCGCCCTTCTCCTCGGATTAGAGAGAAAGTCGGAATTTTGAGGGGCTATTGTAGGGGTGAAAAGTCCAATTCTAGATAATGGGCCATGGGCCTGTCCGAGGAGACTGGCCGTTCGAGGACAGTAAATCATGAGGACTGTATTTGGTTTAACTCCTCCCTGTAGTAAAACTTGTGTGAAGGAAGAAATGAGTGGTCCAAGGAACACTGCCTGGTCAGATGATCAGAGGGACAATCCAGGTGAATGTCCCAGCATTGATCCTGTCATATCTGGAGAACCTCCAGATTCATGTAGGCAAAGAGGACAGGTGGCAGCAAAGAAGATATTGTGTGAAAGGTTGCTGCCACCGCATTTATAATCCTACAGCTAACCTCCTGGCCGCATTAATGGGGAAAGGACATCTGAACAGTGACCTTCACCCTTTATAGCTGCTGTGTGGAGACTTCAAATGAAGGTTGATGGGACAAGTATCAAAGGAGAATCACCTAACTAGCACGTGAGGCAAATTGGCCTATAAATAGAGCTGGAAAATTAGAGAAAAGGTATCGAACAATCAGGAAAAAGAGGGAAGTCATTGAAGAAGAGAACAAAAAAGAGAGAAAGATACAAGCACTCAGAACAATTGCCTAAGCTCACTCTTCGGACTAAGCCGAGAAGAACCCTGTGTCATCTCAATACTTCATTTGTGTTAGTTTGGTCATAACTATACCTGGGCCATCAACCCACTCACTTTCAATCAAGTTTTCTCGGCCCACTCCCTCTCTACAAATTCATTCCTAGGATACTGTTTACGTCTTGGGCCCCAGTTTCCATTGCCTGAAGGCCCATCCTGTGATTTGTGTCCGTACAATTTTATATACTATAAATAAGATATTAATTGAAAATATAAATTTTTTTTTTGTCATTATTGATTCAAATAATTAATAAATTGTTAGTTATTATTACCTATTACTATAGTTAAGAAATTTCCTACTTTATTAATTGATTAAAAAAATTTTTTAAGAGTCAGTTTCAAACCCATAACATCAAATTGTTATATCCGCCGAAATTCTATTCAAGGTGAAAAAATGGGGTGTTACCATTCCAAGTTGCATATCGATACGAGATTATCATAAGTTTCAATCCATTTTTATTGGGTTTAAGATGGGGTTTTAATATCTTAGTAGTAGTCTAGTGCTAATTGTGAGCATTCTTTCAAAAAAAGTGACAATTATTTTCTACTAATATGTCTTTTCTGGTGAGCTTCTGCATCTTCTCTCCTTCTCTTTCTTTCTTACCTGTTTGTTTTTGCTTACCCAATTACTCAATTCAATAAATATTTGTGATTTTGGGTCCTAGTGGTAATTTGCTTATTTTGTTATTACACACAACTTCACCGATTACCTCAGGGTGGAGCGGTCAGGGCTCACTCCAGTTACACTACAATGTTGTTACATCATCAATCTCACATATCTAACCAAACCACTACAAAAGCTATGGCATCATTTTAGGTGTATATATATATATATACACACACATATACATATCTCAATATATTTCGAGGTAAAAAAATAATACATTTGCAGTGTTTGTTGGGTGTTTGATATCTCTATTGTGTGGTAGATTGCCAACATTAGTTTTTTGTGGCCTCTACAAATGAGTAAGCGTTCGTTTGTATAAGTGTGCGTTAAAATGAGCATTTGTAAAAAAGATAAGAGGAGTTTCTATTATGAAACGGAGTTTTGGATTTTAAAAACATGCAGCTCCCAAATAGACCTTAAGAATCAGAATTTATGAAATCATTCATTCCCATGCTCTTTTCTTCTTTTGCTTCTTGATTTTCATGTACTACGCACGTAAAAGTACTTTTAAATGTCCAAATCAAACACAGCCAATCAACAAAGTTAATTTCCCAGGTTAGTGTATTTTTTTAAGTGTAATACCAAATGATACTTTCCTACATATTACAATTAAAGATATTATATATATATATATATATATATAGATTTTTAAAAACCACTATTAAAGGTTACTCATTCAGGAGATACAAAGATTATTTTGACCTCTGAAGCACAGACGCGGCAAAATGGGTGCCGCACCCGCGTCTGATGCGGGGTGCAGCAGATGACGGCTGCTGTCCGCGCATTGATGCCGTGTCCATTTTTTTTTTGTTCCCGATACGCGCCGATTCGGCGCCAACTCGGGCTGATTCATGCCAAACTGGGCTAATTCGAGCCGATTCAAGCCAAATCTGCCCATATCTGTCGAAACCGCCGAAACAGACTGGCCGATTCAAGCCGAAATTCCAAAAAAAAAATGCAAAATGCACCGTTTGGTCGAAAACTTTAGGTTCCCTCTCTCTCTACACAGGGTTATACACTGATATGGGTTTATGTTATTGCTATTCTGTTTGAGTTTTTGTTGTTATATATGTGAAAAAAATTTGTTCTTTACACTATTGAGTTTTGGGTATCTTGAAACTTGAGAGAGAGAGTTTTTTGAATTGGGTGGGTGATGTAAATTATGTAATGTGTATAGGTGTGAAATTGTGTCATGGAATTGGGGTGGTTTGAACTTTCACTGCTTTGCTTTGTAGTTTGTGGAATTTGACGGTTTATCTGAATTTCTCTCTAGTTTGAAAGCCACTAACTTGAGGTAATGATACTAATAAACGTCTATTTTGATTGTGATATGCATGGTAAATCTTATGTCAGATTGATTTTTTTTTTTTTTTTTTTTTTGCTTTCTTTCTAAGGTGGAGGAGTCATGGGTTAAAATGAGAATTGGGGGGGGGGGGGGGGGTTTAAAATTGAATGAAATAAGTTTTGAATATTGCTTTTCTTGCTGCTGCTATTTATTTACTTATGGTTGTCAATTTTATGTGAAAAAGTATGCTTAGCAATATATTAAAAATATAAATAAAAATATTTTTAGAATTTTTTTAATCGCCACACCTGCACTCTACTTTTTCAAAAATTGTCGAGTCCTGCACCCGCACCCGAATTTGAAAACGAAAATACACTTGTGCTTCACACTTTTGACCAAATCAATTCAAATATAAAACAGCTTTGCTTTGGCACAAAAAATTTCAGGTAATTTCATAGGATGTTTGTAATTTTGCTTTTATGAGAATCTAAGGGATGTGATTAATAGATTGTTTCAATGACTTTGTGATGTTCTAGGATGAATGTGACAGTCCAACTAAGAGTCAGTTTCCAAATCAAAATGCTGGAGGTGTACAAGGGCATCAAATTGGGAAGAATGTTTCAAGAAAGGACAAAGATCAATTTTCTTGTGAATACAGTAAGTATAACCATATGAATTTTTTTTAAGTGTCTATGGTCTTTTATTAATAGGATGGAAGTTTAGTGAATGTTAACTTTTGATAGTAATGATGATTATTGATTCAGACCTGCCTCTTAGGCACGAGGATAAATTGCTTAGCCAGTTAAGGTAAAAGCCCTTAGATTACCCGGTAACTAGTTCTGGCGGGTGGGGTTAGTTGCTCGTAGGAGTTTGATTAATAGTGAGGATTGTTGTACAATATGCTCTGTAACGTGCAACTAATCTGAGTGAAGTTCTCCTATGTCATAAAAAAAAATGATTTAGACCCTTGAAACTAAAATGTGGTAAGCATCTTTCTAATATGTTGTATGCAGTGAGCTTTATGAATATGATGTTATCAGCCATTTCCTGATCCGTATATACCACAACCTAGCTACATATTCCAAATGGAAAATAAATTATATTTCACTATTTCTCTTTTTTGTTTTCTATTTTTGACTATTTCTTCTTTGGAATAATATCATTTCATAAAGCCCTCAAACCAATCCTATGGTATGTTGATACTCTAAATATTCTTGGATTGTTCCATTCAGGATGATGCATTTTAGCTGCTAGAACCCTTGTAAATCACAACAAAGCCTGTCACCTTCTACAACATGTTCGAAATTGAATCTGTTCACACTATGTATCATAATCATTAGAAAGGATGATTATAAGGTTTTGCTATGATTTCATTTAGAACTCTTTTTATCCTAATGCTTGGACAATTTACCTGGACTTTCTATGTTGTTTAGGCAGTGATTATCGTATAAGACACTACAATTACACTTAGGCTCTTAGTCTCTGAAGCACGGATGCGGCAAAATGGGTGCCACACCCGTGTCCAACGCAGCCCAACGCGGGGTGCAGCGGGCGACGTCGCTGCCCGCTCGTTGGTGCCGCGTCCAGTTTTTTTTTTTTTTTCCCAATATGCACCGATACGCGCCAATTTAGGCCGATTCATGCTGAATCGGTTTGTATAGGTTAAAACCACCAAAACAGATCGGCCGAACTGGCAGAAATTCAAAAAAAAAGAGAAGAAGTGCAAAACGCACCGTTTGGCCGAAATTTTCAGGTTCTCTCTCTCTACATAGGGTTCTACGCTGATATGGGTTTATGCTATTGTTGTTCAGTTTGAGTTTTTGTTGTTCTATATGTGAAAAAAATTTGTTCTTTACACTGTTGAGTTTTGGGCATCTTGAAACTTGAGAGAGAGAGTTTTCTGAATTGGGTGGGTGATGTAAATTATGTAATGTGTATAGGTGTGAAACTGTGTAATGGAAGTGGGTAGTTTGTACTTTCACTGCTTTGCTTTGTAGTTTGTGGAATTTGAAGGTTTATCTGAATTTCTCTCTAGTTTGAAAGCCACTAACTTGAGGTAATGATACTGATAAATGTCTATTTTGATTGTGATATGCATGGTTAATCTTTTGTCAGAATGATTTTTTTTGCTTTCTTTCTAAGGTGGAGGTGTCATGGGTTAAAATGAGAATTAGGGGTTAAAAATTGTATAAAATAAGTTTTGAATATTGCTTTTTCTTGCTGTTGTTATTTATTTACTTATGGTTGTCAGTTTTATGTGAAAAAGTATGCTTAGCAATATATTAAAAATATAAATAAAAATATTTTTAAGATTTTTAATCGCCACACCCGCACCTTACTTTTTCAAAAATTGCCGAGTCCTGCACGTGCACCCGCACCCGCACCCGCACTCACACTTGTACCCGAATCCGGAAATGCACCTGTGATTCATAGCTCTTAGTTAGTACTTTCACCAAAAAAAAAAAAGTAGACTTTAGTATACTATTGGTCTCAAAAGCTTAGCCCATGAGCAATTCTTGTCCATGAAGTGCAAATGGATAATATTTAGTCCATAACAAACTTAAAGAGATTGCTTTTAGTTCCTAACAAACTTAAAGTTATCGATTTTAGTCTCTAACAAACTTAAAGTGATCACTTTCAGTCTCTATAAAGTGATGATGTGTTAGATTTAAGTTTGGCTACGACATCTAAGGGACTAAAAGCAACCACTTTAAACTTCAAGTATAAAATCACACCTGGGCTATATTTTAGAGACCAATAATGTATTTTGGCTAAAAAGGTCTTAAACAACTTATGTTTTGGTGATTGAGGCTGATATGTCAACTATATATTCATTATTATTATGTTATTATAAGTTTTTTCTTGCTTGTTTGTAAAATGACATTTAGTTGATTTTGTCGATGAGTTTTTTATTGTTTCCCAAACAGTTTCGGACCTTGTTGTCATATTGGTATGTTAGTTTTATTTTGCTCTTTGTTGTCCAAAAGATAGAGCTCGGGTTTATTTTTCTTTTATTTTTTTTATCTCTTACAAGCCTATCTAGTCAAGTTGTTAAAATAACCCCAATTTTGCAGCTTCTTGATATTAAGGATAGTATGGAGGTTGTTTATGGTGCTTTAGATGCCTGGGTTGCATGGGAGCAAAACTTTCCTATTGCATCTCTTAAGAGGGCATTGCTTGTTCTTGAGAAGGAATAGCAATGGCATAGGATTATTCAGGCATGAGCCATTCTCTCTCTCTCTCTCTCTCTCTCTCTCTCTCTCTCTCTCTCTCTGTGTCTGTATTTATGTGCATGCACGTGAAAACGAAGCATATGCAATTATGCCTTTCTTTTTTAATTGAAAAAATGAGGAAGAGAAGAAGATCTCTTCCAGAATATAATGAAGAAACATGAAGGAGAGGAGTATTAAAAAAATTCTCAAGACAACTACAAGACTAAGGTGAAGAAGAAGTCTTCATCTAATTAAGAGTGTTTGCTCTCGTTTCTTGCTTGTCTATATCTTAATCTAGTCTTATTAGCAATTTTGTTTGTTTATAGATCTCAGTTTAAAAACCTCTACTAGCAATACAAATAATCTTTATGGAAAAACACGTGTATAACTAGATCACTTGAAGTGTTCATTCTCATTTTCTCTAGCTAAAGAGGTTTTTCCAAATAAACACATTGAACTAACCCACATTCAATTGATATGGGGGATTAAATTTAAGATATGCATAAATTGAACTACGTTGTTGTCACAATTGCTTGGTGCATGTGGTACACAAGAAATAAAACACATGGAGCCACCAACAATCCAGTGGAGATAATCGATAATCCTTAAATCCCGAAGCACACTTGAGAACTACCAGCTCGCCCACCTGCGGAAACCTCAACATAAGAAACTTGCTGACACACGGTGGATTCCGCCGGACTACTCGTGGTACAAGATTAACATAGATGCAGCTGTCTTCTCAATCACCAAGTCTGTGGGAATTGGCGTTGTGGTACATGACCATGAGGGCTCGGTGTTGGCAACTCTGAGCAAGCGCATGCCACTACCATTAGGACCACTAGAAGCTAAAGCTAAAGCCATGGACGAAGTAGTCTCTTTTGCCAAATATATTGGACTACAAGATGTCATCTTCGAGACAGACTCAACAACTATCTTGAGTGCTCTCACTGATACGTCCACAACATCGGCCAGCATCGACAACGTCATATAGGGCACTCATCATAGCTTTCAAGGTTTTCAAAGAACATAGATATGACATGTTAGGCGAGAAACAGGCCAGCACACACTTTGGCACCTTACGACAAAGTAATTGATAATTTTGTTACTTGGATTGAGGAAACTCCATCGTGTATTGAATCTTTTGTGTTTCAAGATGCTTTGTTTTCATTCGCTTCTTAATAAAATTCTCGTATTTCTCATCAAAAAAAAAATGTTATTACTTGCAAGAATTATGCTAGGTAGAGCAACTCATTGACTGCATACATCTGGAATTTTGCTGATGAAAGTTGCAATAGGTTTTTTTAGAAGATATATAAATACTCTTGCTAAATTATGCTTAATCTAATTAAAATATCAATAATTTAGTCTTTTAACCAAAACATAAATTAGGGGAAAACTAAGAACACAAAAGTTTTAAGTTTAACCAAGATCATATGTGGATTTATGCAACTTACACTCATCTAGTACTTATCCCCATATAAAAATGCCAAAATAGTTATTGACATCATTAAATATTGTTGGTAAAAATATTATTCCTTCTTTACAAAA
Source organism: Lithocarpus polystachyus (assembly GCA_033629205.1). Classification (NCBI taxonomy): domain Eukaryota; kingdom Viridiplantae; phylum Streptophyta; class Magnoliopsida; order Fagales; family Fagaceae; genus Lithocarpus; species Lithocarpus polystachyus. The sequence goes on from CM066164.1 coordinate 41,674,642, forward strand.
ATTGGAGGAATATTTTCTTTTTAAAATTTTCCTAAAATATGTAAGAGTTTCTGGGTGAGCATGAAAGCAATATTTATCTATTTAAATTCCGATATATTTTTATAACCCATTTTTATTTCTTGTTATATTTGTTCAATTCAAAATTTGAATTTCAAAAAGAATTTATAACAAGAGTATCCATAATATATATATATATATATATATATATTTGTAAGGACGCAATTTGATTCCCAAGCCCAAAGGATGGATGGGTTTAGGCCCAAAAAGCCCAATATAATGAATTTGTAGAGAGTGGATTGAAAAACTAGGCTCTAGTGGGTTTGATAACAAGTATAATGGATCCAGATGGCAAGAAAGTAAAGATCGACTGGTTTAATCTAAAGAAAATCGTACTTGGCACAATCCGAGGAGATCAGTTCTTGCATATATTTCTTTTGAGTTTGATTATAAGTACAGTTCTTGTTGCTACAGTATTTTTCTCTTCTTTTTCCGATCCCCTTCCATTTAGGTCTTCTTTCTATTTTATACTATCTTCTTTCTTTCATTTCCACCCTCCATGTGTATATTAGATTGTCAGTGTTGATTCTTGTCCCATCAACACCTTCTTGAAGTCTTTGGGAGTAGCTGTAAAGTTGAAAAATACTGTTCAGGTATCACTATGCGGCCAAAGAGTTAGCTGCAGAGCATTCAATGTGGTGGTAGTAGCTTTCACCTATATATTTCACAGCTTCCCTTTGTCCTGTGCGTTCATGATGCATATCCTTATCAATAGAATTTCCTGGAACGTTACCCTGGATGGCAGAATACACCTTCTGACCCCTGCTTTGCTTAGCCAAGGAGACACTCCTCCTCGGCCTACTTTCTCCAGCCTTCTCAATTGTAGCTTGCTCGTGGAGTTCTGAGTCTTACGTCTTTACTATTGTTTATCTGTACTCGGACCACTAAGCATCCTTGGACAAGACCCAAAACCCAATATACATTCTTGGGCCCCTTGTCCCTACAATAGCCCCTCAAAATTCCGGTTCTTTCCCTCCTATCCGAGGAGAAAAATGGGGTTTTGACTTAGGATAATTAATTCCATACATTTCTTTGATTTCCACACGTGAGAATATTGCTTCGCGTGTCCCATAACTGTTCTTGACGCTTCAGAGCTCGTGATGTCTCATTAAATGCTCTAGGTGGCGCTTTGTTCCCCACATCCTAGGTGAGATGGAGATCCTACGGCTGGCGTTTCTCCTCAAATTTTGGGCGGGATAACTCCCACCCAGTTCTGCTCCCTATATAAGGCGCTTGGGGGGGAGTCATTTTCCCCACTTTACAAATCTTCGAGCTCTCTAGACATCCCAAACTCTCAAACCTCCAAGGCTTTCCAAATTTCTAAGTCCTCCAAATTTTTCAAAAAAAAAAAGTTCTTAAACCTTTAAGAGGTTCAGGAAGCAACCGTCATGCTTATTCTCGTAATTTCTTTCTCCTTTAGGTTCATTTTTTCTTGGCCAAGCTCCTCGGCCTTCTAACCTTCACTTTCTTTTCAAAAACATTTCCCTCACTTCCCTTTAGTTTGCCTAGATGGGTACATTCAAGCACCTTGTAGATTCTCTCGCTGGTATGGAGGGATTTAGGGCCAAATATCGCATTCCTCGGGGTGTTTCCTTGCGATACTGTGCTCTGGATCTGGTGTTTACCCACAGGAGCGAAAGGGAGGCAGTCAATCCTATGATTGCCCTCATAGAAGGGGGAATGACACTCCCCATAGGTAGCATAACCAAGAATTTCTTAATCGCCCATATGTTGTGTCCTCACCAATGCGCATCCCACCTATTTAGAGTCTTAGGTAGCATCGACGCTCTCAATGAGCAAATGGGTTTGATACTTACCTAGCACGACGTCGTCTGGATGTACGAGTGCCATTCGCTCGCTGACTCGGGGTATTACCTCAAGTTTAGGTCCCTAGTTGTTAAGCTTGTCTCGTGTCTTCCCAAGTCCAACAAGGGCATGAAAGACGACTACCTAATCGCTTCTGGGGAATGGCACGATGGTCTTCACTACTCAACTTGGGAGGGAGAGCCAGGTGGGGTGTTCTAGGCTAAGGTCCCTTGGCACGAGGCTTAGTTCTTTAGTTTCGCTACTTTTTCCTTTCGTACTTCATTTCTTTTTTATGATGGGTCTCATCATTCTAACTGTGATTTTGCTCCTCGGCTGTTTTTGCAAATAAAAGACATGTAGCTGCCAACCTTAACCTTGTCAATGTCGCTGGCATTAACAAGGTGCTGAGGTTTGAAGAGTTCGTGAGCAAAGATAGGCAATTGCGAGCTGTCCACCTTATCCTCAACTTCGAGCCCTTGTCGGATAGGTTCCAGGACGTGAGTCACACAATAAGAGTAGGTGATTCAAGACTAGCCCGAATAGACGTCTCGGTGCCCGACTTCTTAGCCCGAGAAGATCTCCCGCTAGTCGAGCTGCCCTTCCACCATTCCTCCCGTAAGGTAGCGGCTCCTAGGGAAGAGACAGCCTCCTCGCGCCTATCACTTGAGACTAAGATAGACCAATTTTTGTCTGTAGGAAAGAGAGGTGCAGGAAGAGCCTGTGAAGGTCTCAGACTCGGAGGGTGAGCTTGATAGGTCCTCTATCGCTCATCTCCCTGAATTTGTGGTTATCTGAGTGGACAGCAGTTTCGAGAAGGAAGAAGAGATGGCCCTACACAGGAGGAAAGGCCTAAAGGATTTCCTTGCGGACAGGGGTAAGGGTCCAGCGCAGAAGGGCACTTCGAGGACCCAACTTGCCCTTCCCCTTCCTCCTCCTCCTTCATCATTGAACTTGCTCCCCATACCCAACCTGAAGAAAAAAAGGAAGGAGCAGGAAGTAGAGGAGGGCGAGGTGGTCTGCCAGAAGGAGGCCAAGTAGTAGAAGATGGCCCAAGACAAAGGGCAGGCCTCCTCAATGGAGAGCAGAGAGGACCCGGGTGTGGCCGAAATGCGCCAACAAAATCACAACTGGGCTCCTCGGCTGGAGTTAGACGGTGCAGCCATTCTATGGAACTCCACCATTAGGGAGTTCCAGAAAGGGCACGCCCAATACTTGGCCGAGGCCCTGGAGCAGCCTCTCCTTCTACCAAAGGACATGGCTGCCTTGAAGCATATGAGGCAGCCAGACCTCTTCCTATCCTTGAAGAGGGATATAGCCTTAGTAAACTCCTTAGCATGCCTCACTGAAGGCATTTTTCTTTTTCTTTTTTATCTGTTTTAAACGTACTCATTTGCTGTTTATGTACAGGCTATCCAAGAGGTTTTTGTAGCCAAGGAGTGGGTCAAGGACGACCAGAATGAGGCTAGGGTTGAGGCTAACCTCTGCGCTGAGGCCAACAAGGCCTTGGGTGCATTTGGGCAGAGAAATAAAGAGCTTACCACTAAGCTGACCATCGAGGAGAGGGCACGGAAGAGTGCTGAGGCCGGTTTTTAGAACACCCAAGATCAGGCTGAGGACTAACGCAAAAAGCTCTACCATACCGAACTAGAGCTGGCCACAGCGAAACCGCAAGTCCTGGAGCTGAAGGCCGAGCTGGGAAGAGCGAAGGGGGTTGCTCAGACGGCCCAAGAAGCTGCAGAGGCTTCGAAGCAAGAGTCCTACGAACTTGGCGTGCAAGAGACCGAGGTCCGTCTGGCAGACGAGCTGGCCGAGGTCTGTAGGGACTACTGTAAGGAGGTGTGGATGGAGGCCCTCAACCTTGTAGGAGTCCTTGCTACCTCGGAGTGGAAATAGGCTAGGAATGTCTACTACCCTCCAGATATTCGCGAAGTCCTAGTTGAACTCCCACCTCCCGCTGCCCTTGCATCAATCTTTTCTGAGCAGCCCCTTATCACCTAGGCATTTCTTCTTCCTGCAGAGGTCTCCAAAAGGCCTAGCCAAGTCGGTGACCAAGGCTAAGGGGTTGAGATGGCTAAGGATAAGGGCAAGGGTAAGAAGGTCAAGCCCCCGCTAGAGGCCGCCCTTAAGTCCAAGGACGTGCTTTAAAGGCCAAGGATGCCACTGTCAAGGCAAAAGAGGCTAAGGCCAAATCCAAAGAGGCTGATCTAAGGCCAACGACGCTTCTACCTCTCAGTCGGAGAATAAAGAAGACCCTGCTCTGAAGTCCAAGGCGTAGCTTAGGATCCTTTTCTTTTGTTCTTCTTCTCTTTTTTCTCATTTTTTTTTTACATGTAATTTTCCTTGATTATGGCAATTTTGCTATTATTCCTGATGTACTCTTCTTTTATTTAATGAAAAGACTTCAACTTTTACCTTGCAAATCTTTCTCTTTCCTTGCATTATTTATTGTTGGTTGGCTGTAATCATTGTTTTACCCTTTGCTGAGATCTTTATACTGATAATGCTTTCAAAGGTGAGCACCCACACTTTAACAAAAGCTAGCAATAATACCCTTAAAAAGGACAGGTTAAACCTACTAAGTCTACACTTCTAACAAAGTATACCCTTAACTTAATAAAAAAACATAGGTATACTTGCAAATGTTTTAAGTCACTAGAATGAAGGTCTCTGTCACTTAGCATGGCTGATTCTATTTGACACTTAAATAGATAATGGAAAGTATTAATTTGCCCAAAGTATGTGGTCCGAGGGACCAAGCATAACTAAGGTTCTGTTTAGTACTTAGTAAAATGACCTGAAGTATTAATTTACCCAAAGTATGTGATCCGAGAGACCAGGTACAACTAAGGTTCTGTTTATCGCTGCATCACAAGACACTGTAACACTCTTATCTGCTGAGGAATCCATAACCTTGGATGAAACTTGCATCTCCCTAACAATGTAAATAAACCTAAAATTAGAAAATAACAAAAATTGGAAACTAGGGTATTAGAAAATAAAAAAAGATTAGAAACATACCTCTACTACCACTAATCACATCAAACTCTCCGGATTTGAATACTGACCCTTTTGTAAAATGAAATTGGGAATCCACGAAAAAGGCAATGGTCATTGCAACCTAAAATTAGAAAATAAGAAAAACAGATTATTGCAAAATAAATTTTATTGCAAAATAAATTTTATTGCAATAGGTAGGCCATGGAGGGCTTTTGGACTGGATCACTCAATTTATCAAGTTTTATTGCAAAGAAATTTTTCATTGCAATAAGTAATTGAAACAAAAAAATTTTGCAATAAGTTATCACAACAAAATACTATTGCAATAAGTTATTGCAACAAAATATTTCTTTGCTATAGTTATCGCAACAAAACATTTCAACAAACTAGTTTACTATATTATACTATACTATACTTTACTATACTTATTATACTATACATTTTTCTTCCCCATATTTAGATCACCAAATAAACTTTAATGTATTTATTTTTTTGGGAAAGACCTTTAATGTCAACCTTTTTTTGGAATAACCTTCAATGGTTACTTCTACCTCTCTTTTTTTTTTTAAATGACTATTTATTAAATGGGTTGGTGTTTAGAAAATAAGAAAAATTGGAAAGTAGGGTATTAGAAAATAAAAAGGATTAGAAACATACATTTGCCACTAATCAGATCAAACTCTTCGAATTTAAATACTGACCCTTTTGTAAACCGAAATCGAGAATCCATGAAAAGGGCAATGGCCATTGCAACCACATCTTTGGCTTGCAACAATTAGGAATTCAAGAATGTGGTAAAGGCAACCAATCTATTTGGAGTTGTGGGCAACCCTATTCACCAAACCACGAACTACTCCAAACTAAATATCGTTTGGTCTCACTACCTCTTCTTTGAACCTACTTAAGAAAGTCCAATTTAGATCAGAAGATACATATTTCTCTCTATACTCAAAATTTAATATCCCGGCAACTTGACCAAATCCGTCTCCACATGCAACTTAGTCATGGGTTTTCTATGAGCCAAATAAGTGGTCCAAAGCCTCAATGACTCTACCTCTAATTGAGTATTTTTCTTGAATTTGTATCCCAGCACACTCTAGCAAACAAGGGAAAAGACCACTTGTCCTTCGTTATAAAGGCCATGGCAGCCATCTCTTTTGGATGAGATTTTATCGCTACATCATAAGACACTGTAACACTCTTATCTGCTGAGGGAATCCATAACCTTGGATGAAACCTACATCTCCCTAACAATGAAAATAAACCTAAAATTATAAAATAACAAAAATTGGAAACTAGGCTATTAGAAAAAAAAATAAAATAAAATAGAAACATACCTCTACTATCACTAATCACATCAAACTCTGTAGATTTGAATACTAACCCTTTTGTAAATTGAAATTGAGAATCCACGAAAAGGACAATGGTCATTGCAACCTAAAATTAGAAAATACGAAAAACATATTATTGCAAAATAAATTTTATTGCAACAAGTAAGCCATGGAGGGCTTTTGAGACCGGATCACTCAATTCATCAAGTTCTATTGCAATGGAAATTTTCATTACAATAAGTAATTGCAACAAAAAAATTTTGCAATTAGTTATCACAATAAAATATTTCTTTACTACAGTTATTGCAACAAAACATTTTGTTGCAATAAGATACGGTAAAAGTTATTGCAACAAACTAGTTTACTATACTATACTATATTATACTATACTTTACTATACTTACTGTACTATACCTCTTTTTTCCCCATATTTAGATCACCAAAGAAATTGTTTTTTTCGGAAAGACCTTTGATGTCAACCTTTTTTTGGAATAACCTTCAATGGCTACTTTATGAATATAGTTGAAATTAGGGTTGGAAATGGGCACAATTGGGGCTTTTACCTTTTTTTTTTTCTTTTTCTTTTTCTTTCTTTTTTTCTTTTTTTGAAAATGACAAATTTATTAAATGTGTTGGTGTTTAGAAAATTAGAAAAATTGGAAAGTAGTGTATTAAAAAATAAAAAAGATTAGAAACATACACCTGCCACTAATCAAATCAAACTCTCTAGATTTAAATACTAACCCTTTTATAAATCAAAATCGGGAATCCATGAAAAGGGCAATGGCCACTGCAACCACATCTTTGGCTAGCAACAATCGGGAATTCAAGAATGTGGTAGAGGCAACCAATCTGTTTCGAGTTGTGGGCAACCTTATTCATTGAACCACGAACTACTCCAAACGAAATATCGTTTGGTTTCACTAACTCTTCTTTGAACCTACTTAAGAAACTCCAATTTAGATTAGAAGTTACATATTTCTCTTTATACCGAGAATTTGAAATCCCCGGCAGCGTGAGCAAATCCGACTTCCCATGCAACTCAGTCATGGATTTTCTTTGAGCCAAATAAGTGGTCCAAAGCCTCAATGTCTCCCTCTAATTGAGTGTTTTTTTTTTTAAATTTGTATCCCCAACACATTTTACCAAACAAGGGAATCCAAGACACTGTAACACTCTTATCTGCTAGAGAATCCATAACCTTGGATGAAACTTGCATCTCCCTATCAATGTAAATGAACCTAAAATTAGAAAATAACAAAAATTGGAAACTAGGGTATTAGAAAATTAAAACGATTAGAAATATACTTCTGTTGCCACTAATCACATCAAACTTTCTAGATTTAAATATTGACCCTTTTGTAAATCAAAATCCGGAATCCACGAAAAGGGCAATGGCCATTGCAACCACATCCTTGGCCTGCAACAAGATATATATATATATATATATATATATATATAAAGAAATAATATAAATGTAAGAAAATTAAGCACACTAAACACTATAGAAGTTGTAATCTTCTTACTGGATACTACAAGATAAATGAAAGACTTACAAAATGATGCTATAGAAAGCCATTATTTCTCAAGAGTAGGGAGGGAGACTTGGTTTCAATTGTTATAAAGAAAGGATTGTATAGTAATAGAGAGAACAAAAAACCAGGGACCAAACTAACCAAAGGAATAGATATAGATATTTCCTCCCACATCCAACTCCATGATTGTTCAAGAACAATGGTACAGATACAAAATATTAGCTTTGAAGGCCTGGTTACTTAGAATACAACTAGAGAAATTTGTTCAAAATATCGGTTTAAAGCCAGTGCCATCCCTCCTGCAACAAGATTCTCCCAACCCCAATAACTTTGTTTCTTTTAGCCCCATGATCTCCTTGCCCTTGGCTTCTATGTCTTGTACCATTCCTTTATATTTATAGACACAAAAAAGGTGTGGTGCGTCCCCCCCCCCCCCCCCCCCCTCTCTCTCTACAAAAATCAAAGTCACCTAAGCACACTTAAGGGTCCTCTATCACTTGTAATAAAGCTCCTAATTCCTCATACTTGTAACTCAGTATGGAGTCCTATAGAAACCAACCAAAACCCAATTACAAAAGTCTTCAGAGATCTTCATTGCAATAATATGACTATTAAAATCTTTAACTTCCACTATTGCTTCATTTGACCACAACATACATATTCCTCCTAATGGATTTTCTATGAACTAGATAAATGGTCCAAAGCTTGAATGACTCTCCCTCTAATAGAGTGTTTTGATGTCTCTTGAATTTGTAGCCCTAGCACACTCCAGCAAGCAATGGACTACTTGTCTCTCGTCACAAAGGTTGTGGCATCCATGTCCTTTGGATGAGATTTCATAACTGCATAGCAAGAGACTGTAATACTCTTATCTGATGGGAGACTCCATAGCTTTGGATTCAAATTGCATTTCCCTAACAATGTAAATAAATATAAAATTAGAAAGCAATAAAAATTGGAAATTAGGGTATTAGTAAAAAAAAAAAGTTAAAAACATACATCTACCACTAATCAGATCAAATTTTGTAGATTTAAATATTGACCCCTTTTTACTATACTATAAGCGCAATGACAATCGCGCTTTTCGTAGATTCTCGAGTTTTTTAGACTCGAGTTTGATGACAAAATTCATACATTTAAGACTCTAGTTCCAGTGCTGGCACACAGCTGATGTGGAACATTATCCACATGAAACTTGAGTGTTAGAGACTCAAGTTCTATAAAGTGTGTATAGACTTAGAAGGAGAAGGAAGGAGAAAGAGTAGGAGAAGGAGGAGCAGGAGTAGGAAAAGGAGAAGGGGCTAGAGGAGGAGGAGCAGGAGCAGGAACAAACCAACACACACAAACCCAAATTTTTCTTTGGTAGGAAAAGACTCAAATTCTGTGTGGATTTTTTTTTCTACATCATATCGCCACAACTTTGAACTCAAGGCTTAGAGACTTGAGTTCTTTCACTGAACTCTAGTTTCAAAGCCTCGAGATACTAGTTTGCAAAATAATTTACAAACTTGACAACTAACTAAATAGTTACTAAAATAATGCTAAATGCCAAATTTCCTCCTATTTTTTAAGAGGAAAAGCCTGACTAGATACTATTGTGGACCCACACACAAAACGATGCAATTATTCTTTTTTTTATCCTTTTTTTTTAAATAATTTATTTATTTAATTTAAGGGTTTTGATTGAAAGTTGTAACTACAAAAAAAAGTACAAATCCTTCTAATAAAAAAACATTACAACACTATTGCTTTGTTATTTGCGAGTTAACTAATTACAAGGTGGTGACCTTAAGCCACCAAGGCCTTGTATCTCCCAAGGGGTGAGGTGACTGATTAAAGCGAGGCGCCTCATAATATAGTTATTATATGTATCTAAGTCACTAAAATATTATTTTTTACATGTGTTGCATGAAGAAATTAGGTGGCTTAATTATTTTCAAATAGGCTTAACAAGTTTTAGGGATTTAACTCTATTAATTATTCTAATAATATCACTGTACATTCTTGGTGCGATAGTTGCTCTACAAGTATAAGTGCTTGTGGGGTGTGAAGGGCAAGGACTGGGGTTCAAGTCTTTGGGAGGGAGCTTCGCACACATATACACTTAGATTAAGCTAGAGTAGAAATTCTATCTTGTATAAAAAAAAAAAAAAAATCTAACAACAGGTTTTGCAATAAGCTTGTGTAAATTAATTAATCTAACAAATATAAGCTTCTTTTTTAAAAAAAAATTAAGTAATCTAACAACAGGTTTTACAACAAGCTTTTTTAAATTAATAATCTAACTATAGGTTCTACAACAAACTTCCAAAAAAAAAAAAAAAAAAATCTGTTGATGGGTTTTATAAAAAATTAAATTAAATTAAAAAAATTTATTTAGAGCCTTTTTCATAGTTAAGGGCGTTCACCTTGCTCACCTAGGCTCTAAAGGCGCCTTGCTCGCTTGGGTGCCTAGGTGAGCACCCGACTTTCCTTTGAATACCATGACTAATTGTTATATATGCTAGGTGTTTAGTCTAGTTTAGTTTATTAATCAACAAGAATTGTGACATAGGACAAGATGGAGAATTTGTCCATATGTGCTTATGATGGGTTTAAGATTTGTCTTCTCACTCTCTCCTTTCTCATTCCTTGTGTCTTTTGTCTGTATTATCCAAAAAAAAAAATTAAAAGAATTTGTGGATCTAGGGTTTAGAATTGTTGAAAAAAGGATAATGGGGTTGTGTTAAGAATTAAAAGATGGTTTGATGTGCTAGTTGATGTAAGAAAGCATGGAGGGTTTATGGGTTTTGAAAGGTAAAAGTTAAAGGCTTGATTTTTTGGGTTTGAGGACAATAAGAAAAAAGACCATACTCATTGCACAAAACTCCCACTTTTGTGGGGTCTGGTGTAAAGGTCATGGTAGATAACTAGACTTATCATCACTGCATAACCTTTTCTAAGTCCCTTGTTTTTTTGATAGATAACCTTTTCTGAGTCCAAAAACTATTGTCACATATACTATTATTTAAGTGATATTTAGATATAAAAAAATTCATTTAAAATTTTCTTTTTAGGCTTCAAACTATCTTGGACTGGCCCTAGGGCAATTGCCACATCTCGCCTTCTACCCTAACTGACATTAAAGATGGTGATGTCTAAGCCATCAAAACCATCAATGATAAGCTTTTTCGTAGTGTAGTTGTGGTCCCCAAGAAACTTATAAATCTATGGTTTGTGCCTTTGTGGTACACACACTCACACAAATATATATATATATATATATATATATATATATATATATAAAGTTAAGCACAAAACCAAGAACACAATAACCCAAAGAAAATAATGTCAAGGCGGGAATATGCAAGGTCTTAATAATTATGGTGGCAAAATTTCAAGAAATCACCACCGCACATGATTTGTGAAGTGGTACCTCCCTTTGCCTTGAGTGCTCGAGGGCTTGAGAGTACCATGAGTTTGCATGTTCAAGTTCGAGGTGGGTTAATGATGGGTTTTAAGGTATTAGGATTTTAACCAAATACTATATATATATATATATATATATATATTTGCTAGTCATTAACACGTACAATGTACCGAAATAAATATCACAAAAAAATACTACTTTCGTCTCATTTTTTTTGTCCAGTTTGAAAAGTCAAATTTTTTAAGGGAACATTATTTATTGTCTTGTCTACTTTTTAAAAAATATATAAGTTTTTAAAATTACTCTTAAAAAAATTTATCAAAAAATTGAATTAGTAAATTAATAGGGGTATAATAGAAACATTAGTAAATTAATGACTTTTATTTTTAGAAACAGAACAATATTTTGAAACATCTCAAAATATAATAAAAGACAAAAAAAGTGAGACGGAGGAAATATTGTACCAGTGAACGTGTATTTCCCTTCTTATTAATGTATGCTGATAAATATAATATATGCCAGCCCATTCTTAAGCAAAGTCGTTGGTCAAACTTCTTTCATTTTTAAGAATCTGTTGGGTCAAACTTGTACTACAGAATTTTCAAAAAAAAAAAAAAAAAAAGAACTTGTATTACAGAATGTGTATATTATAGATGGAAGAAATCTCATCATCTATCGTTAGCCCTGCAATTAAGGATCTATGATTTCAATTTTACATTAATAATAAATAAATAAATAAATCGTTTTCTATCCCAAAAAAAAAAAAAAAAATCGTAGCCGTATCTTTTATTCCAGTAGTTGTTGGACTCGCAACTTTGAAATGTAAAAACTAGTTCAGCACGTAGTTTCTGTTTTTCTCAACAAACAAACAGAAAGATTAAAGAAAAAAACAAAACGTTTCGAAGTGGCAAATGCACGTGGGGAATTGAATTTACAGGAATCATTTGGATTTCGAACCGGTCCAAAGCATGGCACTCCTGTAAATCCGTACGTAAACAGGGGTAAAAAAGGAGTAAGTCAACGCCTTTAAATTCGCTTTGATTATAGCTATTCATTTTCAGACCCAAAAGACCAGTGAGTGCGAGTGAATGATAAAAAAGCCTCCTTTTCTTTCTCTCTTTTTCGCTCAGATTTTCTCTCCAGTCTCCCCCTAAAGAAAAACCCCAATTTAGTGAGAGAGATAGATAAATAAATAAATAAATAAATATATATATATATATATATTAACAAATAGTTCTAAATAAACAAGCACAACAAAAATTATATATTTATAATTAAATTATAATTAAAAAAAAAAAATCGAAGGCAGCCATGGAAGACAATCACGGAGCTTTCGAATCCAATAGCAACGAAGTTACCACCGGCAATGACCATGGCTGGCAAAAGGTCACGTACGCGAAGCGTCAGAGGAAAGCCAAGCCAAATTCTTCCGATTCCGCCTCCAACAGAATCGTTTCCAACGGAGCTGTTCCCGGCGCCGACAACGTTTTCCGGTCTCTGGAGCAGCAATCGGCGATCCGACGCATCCAAATTCTCGAGGCGCAGAGATCCGCCGTTGCTGTGGATGCCGATTTCGACGTTCCGGTCAGATCGAAGAACGAGTATGATAGCAGCGACGAGGAGAACGAGCGCGTGGTGGAGAATGGGAAGGCCGAGGAGGCCAAGAAAGTGAAGCGGAAGAAGCAGAAGAAGCCAAAGGTTTCGGTCTCCGATGCGGCCGCGAAGATCGACGCCGACGATCTCTCGGCTTTTCTCGTCAATATATCGGTGAGTATGAGCTTTTCACTTTCAAAGTTTATACATATTTTTTTTAATTATTCCTTATGCATGTGAATGTGTAGTGAGAGAGGGATTTGGTTTGATCTGTTTGTTTTTGGGGTTAGGAATCGTATGAGGGACAGCATGAAATACAGCTGATGCGATTTGCGGACTATTTCGGCCGAGCATTTTCGGCTGTGACCGCAGCTCAGTTTCCATGGGTGAAGATGTTCAGGGAGTCCACCGTGGCGAAATTCGCTGATGTGAGTAAAATGCAATTTCATATATGGATCTATAGATTGTGGTTGGCAAAGATTTAACTTTTGTTGCAAAATGATATAGTTTGCACAACTTAAATTGATATGGAAAGCACATTTGGATGAACATTTAGATACTTCTGTTAGGTAACTAAGTGGTTGTTGGCTCAGTATAAATTTAGTAAATTTTGAATGTAAATTGTTTGACAAATTTGTGGCTTAATATAAATTTCATAATTTGGAATGAAAATTGTTTAACAAATTTGCGCTAGTCTGATAGTGTCATGGTGGGATCTGGAAGATGGTATGGTGATTGGTGAAAAAGATGGTAAAGGTGCGCAATTCTCGCACACTTCAGAATGTAGAGAGGTTCCTTCAAAAGTTGAAATCATTATTGATTTGTACCCTGTTTGAGTTGTCTGGGGTTTGGGCCTTTACTCTACCTTTGTTTTAGAGTTCCGTGAGGACCATGACACTTAGCTTTGCTGTGGAAATTTTCTTGACCCTTTGTGTTCATCATCGTGAACATAAAATGTTTTTTCTTCAATAAAGCAATTACACTTATCAAAAAAAAAAAAAAAAAAAGATGGTAAAGGTGATGATATTACGGGGTGCCAATGAAGCTGCATTGCTCAGCTGTTCTAATTGTGGGCTTACCTTTTTCTATGTTTTTCATGACATGGCTTATACACCTAACATCTGAATCAGTTAAAAAAGTTTGTCTGTTGGGCTGGACACTGTACCTGTTTGTATCCTATTTTGAAATTATACCTTTTCAAAATAAAGTTTTTTAAAATCTCACCTTTTTAAAGGTACAGCTTCTTCAAACATCCCATTTCCAAAAAGCTGAAAAAATAAGCTGTACTAAACAAGCAGTATGTTAGGTTTTTACATGCAAAGTTTGGTTCTTTATCTTTTTGGAGTTCTTGGACTGCCTTGATTTGAGCTGTTTATTTATATATTTACAAACAGACCTGGTAGGTCTTGAACCTATGACCTCACACTCCACATTGCTCTTACAAGGGAGGAGGTGCTTTGAGCTACAGCTCATTGGTGACTGGTTATTTTTTTCTTAGCTAGGGGTTTCTCTTGTATATGTCATAGGTAAGAATTGATGTGTGTGTAAGGCCAATAATCTAATGTTTAAACATTTAACCAACTTTGAGAAGTAGACAAAGGTAACTGATGTGCTTTAATAACGTTTCTAGTGTCTTTATATGTCCTATTGTCTTGCTTTGATCCTTCTCATTTTAGAGTTTAGGTTCCTATTTGTACTAAAAAAAATCTGCATTTCTCCATGTAAGATGTTATTTTCAATTAATTTTATTTACTGTCATGGTTAACTCAAAGATTCTTCATGGGTGAATCACTTGCAAGTTTTAAAGTTACATTGGCATTAAAAAATATATACCTATTTTAATATTATACTGATTATATTATGGTTAGGAATAAACTGACAGTTAAGGCAACTATATCTTTGTTGTTGAAGAAATATGGGATTGTGATGTTGTTAGTTCAAGTTAAAGGTTATAAGTACTGAGATTTGGAAGCGTGAGAGTTACCCCTTTTTCGTGCATGTTTCGTGCATGTTGGTTTATCACATGTTTTTCTTTTTTGTCTTTGTAATGTATGGGGACCTAATTAATGTGTATGTTTTTCAACAGATTCCTCTTTCTTATATTTCTGAAGCTGTTTATAAGACATCAGCTGACTGGATCAAACAATGTTCTCATGAGGCATTTGGTTCCTTTTTATCATGGTCTCTAGACAGCATTTTTGCTGACTTAGTAAGCCAACAAGCTGGTGCCAAGGGCTCTAAAAAGGGTGTGCCACATGTATCATCCAAATCACAGGTAACTTGAGTGGGCTGTTGAGTATGTCTTATGCTTGTATTTGCTTTTGGTGGATATTGCTGTTTACATGTATAACTGGTATGCCATTAATGTTCATTGGTTCATTGCCCATAGGCTTATTTCTTTCATTTATCTTTTTTGATAGAGACACAAAAGTTTCATTATCATATATTGTTGATTTCTTTTCATATTGGAGAAATTATCTATATAAACCTTCATTAGAATGTTGTTGGGTCTATATTGTATGCAATTTCTTTGTATGTGTGACAGGTGGCCCTCAACTTCTTTTATCCTTCCTAACTTCTTTGCAAGCTTCCTGTGATCATCAAATTGTCCTGCATTGATGTTTAATTTACGTATTATAATCACAGGTAGCAATGTTTGTAGTTGTAGCAATGGTTTTGCGAAGGAGACCTGATGTATTAGTTAATTTCTTGCCAACGTTGAGGGAGAATTCCAAGTATCAAGGACAAGATAAGCTTCCAGTTATTGTTTGGATGATAGTGCAGGTGAGTTAATAACAATATACCATGAGTGCAACTAAGGATCCTTCCTGACCAAGATTACAATCAGTTCTTTCTCTCTTTTTCTCTTTGATTATGCTTCTCACGCCAGATCTCACAATTTTTGTTGTAGGCCTGCCAAGGAGACCTGGCTGTAGGGCTGCATGCATGGGCACACAACCTCTTGCCTTTGGTCACTGGCAAAAGCAGTAATCCTCAGTCAAGGGACCTGGTTTTGCAGCTGGTGGAGAGGTATGAAAGCATGAACAGTTTTGTAACTGTGTATATGTGTGTGCAGGCGCATGTATTTTTTTAATTGTTCCTGCTTTGTTTTTTTAATAATCTTTGTTTATTTGGTATCAGAATTATGTCTGCCCCAAAAGCTCGCCCTATTCTTGTAAATGGTGCAGTTAGGAAGCGGGAGAGGTTGATGCCACCTTCTGCGTTTGAGATACTCATGCGAGTTACTTTCCCTGCATCTTCAGCTAGAGTAAAGGTGGGTACTCTTGGGGAAATTGCAGTATCTGAGGATAGATGTATTATAGATTAATTGTTCAATATTCATTTGAATATGTGTTTCATGTAGGCTACTGAAAGGTTTGAGGCCATATATCCCACCTTAAAAGAGGTGGCTCTTGCTGGCACCCCTGGAAGCAAAGCAATGAAACAGGTCTCACAGCAGATACTGAGTTTTGCTGTCAAAGCAGCAGGAGAAAGTATGTAAACTAGAGATGACTGCCTTTTCATTAGTTTCTTTGATTCTTGTATTAATTGGGGAAAATGGTAGGTTTTAAAGATGGGCTTATGGTTGGCTGTTTGTCACAGGCATTCCTGAGTTATCCAAAGAAGCAACTGGTGTTTTCATTTGGTGCTTGAGCCAAGATGCTGATTGTTTCAGGCAGTGGGTGAGCTACTCCATCTAAATATCATAAATTCGTCTTTTTTAAGAAGATGGAATCTTATTCTTATCTATTGTTTCAGAATTTGAAATTGTAGATTTACTAGTCTTCTAATTTAGTAATTTTACATTGCATGTAAATAGGACATGGTTTATGAGGACAATCTAGAAGCAAGTGTTGCTGTTTTGAGAAGACTTTCTGAGGACTGGAAAGAGCATTCTGTGAAACTGTCTCCTCTTGACCCTCTGAGGGAAACTCTCAAGAACTTTAGGAACAAGGTAGTCTTCTATAATTCTATTATTATTGTTGCTGCTGCTGCTGTTATTTAATTATCCTACTGAAGCATTAGATTATTTGTGTAATTATTTTGAAGTATAAACATAAATAGGCTCATTTATACTTTTTGATCGCTTTAGAATGAGAAAGCATTGGCTAGTGGGGCAGATGCTGCTCACCTTGCACGCTTCAAGGATGCAGACAAGTATTGTAAGGCAATATTGGGAAAGGCATCACGTGGCTATGGGTGTGTTAAAAGTGTGGCCTTTGTTGTCATTGCCTTGGCTATGGGTGCTGCTTACATGTCCCCAAACATGGAGTCTCTGGATTGGAAGAAACTCTCAGTAGTTTTCAGTTCTCAACAATCTTTCTGAGCAAGATTTTATGCCATACCAATTAGTGGTGCAAACCATCAATTTGTTCTTACGATACGCAGTACCTTGTTTTTTTGTTATTCGGCAAGGGCAAAGTCCAATTTGCCCTGTAATAAAGTGGCTGAGAATGAATAGTTCCCAAGGCCCAATTAGATACTGAACTAGAAGTAGTTGAAGGGCAATACCGCTTGATGGTCTGATTTGGTCCGGGCCATTAGAATGGATTTGATTTTCCTTTTTTAGAGAAAAAAAAATTTTCTTTAGAACCTTTTTAAGTTATTTACCTCTTAACATTGAGATTTGAGAGTACCGCCAAAATTTAAAGAGATAGATACGCATGTATTTTTAGATAATTATGTTTAAATTCAGATGAAATTTTGATTACATATTGTTCTTTCCTTTTCTGTTGTTTAAGTTTAATATTAAATCTTCATATTTATCTGCATTGGTTGTGGTAATATGTACCTGGCTTTTTTGAAGATCTTGTTAATTACATGAGAAATGCTCTGAGCCCAAAAAAAGAAAAAAAGAAGGGGAAATGCAGCAGAGGCATTTGCTTTACATAGAAGGAACTGTAGAGCCCATCCTTGCTTAGATCCCTTGTGTGGGGAGAAAGTTGATGGAAAGCAAATACTGTCTACTGTTGATGCTTACATATAATTTTATAACTGAATATTCTATCTTGAAGAAATATATTTCCTTGACATACATTTTCACACCAACCTGTTAAAATGGGGGGCTTAGATGAGTTGAATCATTTAATGGTGCATTTTGAGGAAGTTTTGCACCATCATGATTCTCCATTCTTTTCTGGTCTAGATTGCTAAAAGAAGATAAAGGAAAACATTTTTTCTTGTGATTGTAGTTGAGATAGATTTGTAACATTAGGTATGCTTGGAATCGAGGGAGAGAAGTCGAGAATGGATGGTAAGCATATACTGGCATCTCCTCTAATCTTTTTTTTTTTTTTTCTTTTTTCTTTTTTTTTTTTTCTGGATGAATCATCTCCTCTAATCCAAATATGAGAATGGGTGGTCAGCAAATATTGCCTTC
Organism: Lithocarpus polystachyus; assembly: GCA_033629205.1. Classification (NCBI taxonomy): domain Eukaryota; kingdom Viridiplantae; phylum Streptophyta; class Magnoliopsida; order Fagales; family Fagaceae; genus Lithocarpus; species Lithocarpus polystachyus. The sequence continues at coordinate 41,692,750 of CM066164.1, forward strand.
TCCTCTAATCCAAATATAGAGTTAGTCTACCATTTTCTGCACAATAAACGGGGGCTTAATCTGTCCAAAGCTCACACCTGAAAACTAAAAACTCATTTTTGATCATAAACCCCAAAGCAGAACCCCAAAGCCCAAATGGCGCCACACAGCTCATTCCTCTCTAGCCAAAGCTAAAAAATAAAACCTGAAAACCCCAATCGTTTTACTTTGAACCCAAAATACCAACCCAAAAACCTCAAAAGCACAACCTTAAAAATCATACCATAAAGTCCAAAGCTCAAAAATCAGTAGTCCAAACCCTTTGTTTAAATGTTAAAACCCCAAAGTAGTAACCACAAAAGACAACTGTGGCTGTGGGCTCGTTGCCATTGTTATCAAAATTGCGATATGGAGATCCTTTGATCCTAGGTTATGAAAACGATTTGGATGTACCTGTTAGCGCTAAAATTTGTATCTCATGTGTCCTCTATGCAACTAAATTTCATTCAACACAATCTTGGCAATTGCAAAAAACTATATTTCACATAGAAGGCTGCTTGGAATCTTGTGCCATCGATTAAAAGTTTATGACTTATTCTGCATTAAAAACATTACACTTTCAGTTGCATCTATCTCCCTTGTGTGGATCACACAAAACAACTCCTCACTATTAGAGAAAGTTCCAACAATTCCACCTACTGATTTGTTATATGTTAGAAGCAAGCGATGCTTCTTCAATCTACTGTATAGTCCTCAGGTTGGGCAAATGGGTACTTCAAGTAGTCATTTTTGATTTTCGAAGGATCCTGTGGTGTAGACCAAGGATACTTCATAGATGGATCCCGTGGGAATTTTCTGAAGTTCAAAAAGGGTGCCCAAAGGAGTATGCTGCACAACAGGGAGGAAAAAAAGTACTGAATTAATGAAACATATGAAAATACATATTAATCTAGTTATTGATTCAGGTGAGATGCAAGACTAATAGAGCAAATTTGGTACTTCAATTTCACTGTGCAATACAGTTAGGAATTCTTAATTTGCAGGGTTATTACATGACATTAATAAAGCACTTCTACATTGGTTTGTTGGGGGAAACAGGTTCCTCTCCAATTCATATGATATAGAAAGTGTCTACTTCACATTTTATGTATCTAACAAGGTATTGGAATTGAATGCTTTAATAATCTACGTTCAGTGCAATGAAAGTTAGGTGCAACAAGTGCAGAATATGGCCTAGCACTAAAATTTAGGATAATCATCATGGATTAATATTGTACCAGAAACCTTGTGAAAAAGAACGTCTTACCCTGGAAAGAATATGAAGACAAACATAAACTGAAAATACATCTCCAAGAGATTTCTTTTGTACCATCTTATCCTAAGCCAATTCATGATGATCGGCTGCAATTCACCAAAATATGATAACAATATTATAAATCTCCATGGTCAAATACAAAATGATTGGGGTAAGGATGATATAAAATGTTGACATTTACTTACAGGTATGATAAGGAAGTAACCAAAGGCCACAATTCCTAATTGTATCAAAACTGTAATAGGATCTTCCACGTAGTTCACTCCAGTTACAGCCAAAGCTGGCTGATCAACCTGTCATGATTATTATTAATTTATCATTAATATTTTATCTCAAGAAAAAACATGTAAAACATGTAAGGATTAATTGGTGTCTTACAGTGGCCAAAATTGCTCCAACTTGAATTGCTAAAGTTGATTTCTTTAGAAAGAACTCGTGAAGTGGCTTCTGGGTGATACATGCAAGAGTCTGATATTGAACATAAGGGGCTGTGAAATCCATTCATATATATATATATATACAGAATCACTGAATAAAAATTCAACATGATAGGAAAAAAATGTTTACAAATAGTAACAAAGAAAGTGCACCTTTTTGGGCTTGGCATCATGGGATCGTTTGAGTTTAGAAGTAATGAAGAGAGAGGGAATTTTGCAGCCAGAGTGAGAGAGAGGAGGCAGAGGCAGAGCTTTGGGAATTTGGAAGCTCATTTTAGAGCTCTACGTTGTGTGAGAGTGATTGTGTTGCCTTATCTTTTTGTGTATAATTCATGGCATAGGATGCATGGATTTTCTCAAAGAGAGAGAGAGCAAGCAGACGTGGCAACTACCTCAAAATATTTAGAAAATGCCACGTGGCAACTAATTCATCTAAGACCTTTCGTAGACATCATTATGACCATAGCAAAGGCAAGACTTGTTACCTTTTTTTGGCCTAGCTTGCCATAATTCATCCCGACCTTTTTTTTTTCTTTTTTCTTTTTTTGAGAATCATGTGTTCTCCTTTTAAGTACTCGTTTTGTCTCACATTGTTAAAGGTTACAAGAGGAAGTTGTTTTTTTTTTTTTTTTTGTTGAGGAAATTACTTTTTTTGTCCCTATATTTTGGTCATGTTTTTAATTTGGTCATCAATTTTTTATAATTTTATTTTTGGTCCTCAGATTTATGAATTTCTTGTCATTTTGGTCATGGCCATGCCATTCCCTCAATTGAGGACCAAAGTAATAGCAAATTTAAAAATATGAGGATAAAAATGAAGCTTTAAAAACTTGAAGACCAAATAAAAAATACTCCCAAAACATAAGGATTAAAAATGTAATTACGCCTATTTGTTGTTTTAAAAGTTCCTAAGTTACCAGGGGACCAAAAATATATTTTTTAAATGAAACAAATTTTACGAATAGTCACCACAAGAGTAAGAATGTTGTAGTCAAACTAAATTATGATGTAGCCAAATCATAAGGATAAAATGTAATTTACCCAAAAAGATTTATAAAGCATCCATAGATCCACCTACCCATTGTGATTACAATTACTGTATCACATCTCTTATGGTTGATTTAATCACAAGGCTGAAAAGTCACATTCCTTATAGTTGATTTAATCACAAGGCCAAAAAGTTATTCTTGAGGGTGATTCTCTTGTGGTTCTTTTTTTGATGAACCGAAAGTTTTATTAACAAACACAAAAAAACAGAGTCCAAGCAACAATTAAAATATTAAGTTGCTCGGAATTAATTACATCCATAAAAGGGCTAGGAGCATAACTCTGAACAAAACATCCAAACAATTTTTTCCCCAGGCACCAAGAAGCTAGTACATGGGTTGCTTTGTTTGATTCTCTCGAACTCCACCTAAATACAAATTGTTGGCCACAAAATGCCCAAGAAAGAGTATCGGTAGATATGGTTTGAGATTCTCCAAGGCACGACATCAGTAGGGACTTTAAGAGCTTCAATACATGCTTTGGCATCACTCTCAACCACTACATTCTCAAAACCACGATCAATTGTTAAACGAGTCGCCAAATTTATGGCTTCAACCTCTACTTGGAGAGGGAGGTTGGTTTCCACTTGTTTAAACAGGGAGAAAATCAGAGCCCCCTTCCAATCTCTCGCCACAATGGCAATAAATGAATGGTCCAGCCTCACTGCCGTATCACAATTTATCTTTACAGTGCCTTGCTCAGGCTTGTTCTAAGAAGAAACAAATGGTCTAGGGGACACTAGGGGGACATCAGTGAGCATATCAAGGTGTTCATTAAATTTTTTCAAGATTATTTGGAGATTTTATCTGGGAAAAACTTAATTCCTTTATGAATAACTTGACTTCAAGCAAACCATAGTTGCTCCAACACCAAAGGCCCAAATAAAAGGAACTCCTCCTTGCCAGAAGAGCCATAGAAAGAAACTTGGGAGGATAAAAGAAAATTTATAAACTGACCTAGATTATAAAATTGCATTGCATCTGGTCTACACCCCTAAACATTACTAGCCCACAAAGATCTGGCCGCATGACAGAATACAAAAAAAATGTAAGGTGGATTCAGGTGAGGGCATCATATAGAGGACAGTTGGGGTCCATAGATGGGAAGAATCTTATTAATTTTTCCTTAGTGGGAAGAATATCTGAAGCAACTCTCTATTAAGGCCATCTTAAACCTACCATGTACTTCTGATTTCCAAATTTTTGACTTCACCTGGTCAAGCTCAATGGGATCAGATAGAGCTAGAATTTCCTTGTATGCCGACTTCACTGAGTGTTTCCCATTATGAGATTTCAGCCATAACTAATTATCCTCCCTTTGGCTTATTTTGACTGGAATTCTCTTGATAGCTTTGGCTGAGTCTTCAATAAATAATTCATAGAGTTTTGACTCATCCCACCTTGATTTATCTGGAGTTAGAAGCTGTGACACTAGCGGGCAATTGGATTGATTTTCAAGTGAAAAAGGCACCAGTTTATAATTTGGTAGGTCTAGGACCCAAGGATCTTCCCATATGAGAATACTCTCACCACTGCTGACTTGCTTACAAGCTCCAGCCACAAGAATATGCCTAGCAAATTCCACACTCTTCCATGCCCAAGAAGCCTTTTTGGGTGGTTCAACATTGAGCCAATTTCTTCTCACCTTGTATTTGGCAATAAATGCTTGCACACATGGTTGGTCGGACTGATTTAAAATCCACCAAGCAACTTTGGAGAGAGGGGCCATATTGATATCAAAGAAGTGTCTAAAACCAAGGCCACCCAAATTTTTAGGTTGGCATAAATTGTCCCAAGCTAGAGGAGTAAAATAGCGGTTTGAATTCTTTGATGGGCTCCACCAGAATTTTCTTAACATGCTATCCATCTCCTCACATAGACATTTTGGTATGAGAAAGCTTGACATGGTATATAGCGGAGTAGCCAAGGCTACAGACTTCACTAGTGTTGCTTTTCCCATCCAAGACAAAGATTTTCTCTTCCAACTGCTTGCCTTAGATTCAAGATTTTCATTAAGATAAGCAAAGTCCGTCTTACTGCTTGAGAGGAATAAAGGAACTCCCAAATATTTAGTACCTTGGGACAACTTCTTCAATCCTCTTTGATTCCAAAGCTGGTTCAAAAATTGAGATTGAATCCCTTTTGAAGCAAAGACACCTGATTTCTCAAAATTGATTTGTTGGCTAGACCACTCACAATATTTTCCCAGGATGTTCATAATCTCATTGATCTCTGAATGTTTTTCCTTGTAGACCAATAAAACATCGTCCACATAGAAGAGTTTTGAGATTCCAGGTGTTGAAAGAGCAGTCTTAATGCCATTAATTAATCTTTGGGCTGTGCTTCTATTGATCATTGTAGCTAGAACTTCACTCTCAATAATGAAAAGATAAGGGGATAGGGGATCCCCTTGTTTTAGGCCTCTCGAAGGATTGATGCTTGGGCCCTTTCCCCCATTTAGCAAAAGAGTGAAACTCACAGTGGAGATACATTGATATATGAGATTTATAAACTTCTGAAGAAAACAAAATTTTTTTAATACCTGAACTAGGAAAGATCACTCCAATCTATCATAAGCCTTTTGGAAGTCTAACTTTAATCCCACAAACCCCGTTTTCTTCTTAGTGGTGGAGAAAGAGTGCACAGCTTCTTGGGCCAACAAAACATTCTTCGCTATATTTCTATTAGGAACAAAAGCAACTTATGTAGGATCTATTAGTTTATCCAACAGAGGTCTTAATCTTGCCACCAAAATTCTTAAGATAACTTTGTAACAAAAATTACATAAGTTGATAGGTCTGAAGTGCCCAAAATTATAAGCACCTTGAACCTTTGGGATTAGGGTGATGAAGGTCTTGTTCGTATCCTTTAGTAGTTATCCATCTCTGAAAAAACTTTGAACTATTTGTACGAGCTGCTTCTTGACAATATGCCGAATTTTTTGAAAAATAATCCAGGGCTATCTGGCTCAAGGGCTTTTAGTGGGTTCATCTCAAGATAGTTCTTTGAATTTCTTCTTCTGAAGGGATCTTGAGCAACTTTTCATTTTCGGCTGCCGAGATACTTGTTTCAATTAGATTCTTCAAGTCAGCAGGGAAGGATGGATTTGAAGTGCTATATAGTTCATTGAAATGATCTTCAAAATACTTTTCAATATCCTCCCTGCCATAAATTCTCTACGCATTTTCTAATTTAATCTCTGAAATATTGTTTCTTCTTCTTCTAATCAAAGTGGAGGCATGGAAAAATTTTGATTTCTTGCCTTCCTCTCTTTGCCATAACTCACAGGACTTTTGCTTCAATCTAAGCTCTTCTCTGGTTTGCCACTCTTCTAATTCCATCATAAGGCTTGCTTTTTCCTCTTAAGCATCTTTACTAGGAGGTTTTGACTGAATTACCTTAATGCGCCTTTCTAGCTCCTGGATTTTAGTTTTGGTTTGTCCAAAACTAGTTTTGTTCCACTTACTCAGCATGCAACCTGTATGAGAGATTTTTTTTCTTTAGATTGAATCCATGGGATCTAAAAGTCTTTTCTCCAAGCTTGGTCAACGACTTCCTCACACTTGGGATCTCTTACCCACATTGCCTCAAAGCGGAATGGTTTATTGATGTTGTTATTTTCAAAATGAGTATCGAGAAGTATAGGCTTGTGGTCAAGGTAGGGGCAACCAAATGCTTTATTCCTGCATTAGGAAACATCTCCTACCACTCCTAGTTGCAGCACCCCTGGTCTAATCTAATTCTTACATGAAATCCACTACTTCTACGACCCACCCATGTATATTGGGGCCCATGGAACCCAAGCTCAATAGCTGCTTCATTGGATAGGAAGTTACGAAAAGGTTTGGAGGAATAATCCCCTCTACTGCTCCCACCATACTTATTGAAGTTAGAATTGTAACTATTGCAATCGCCCAAAAGCACCATGGGCTCGAGAATGTTGCCGTAAGGTTTGTGACTAAATCTCAAAATGCCTCTCTGTGGGCAACTTTAGGATGTCCGTAAACAAGAAGGAGAGGTCAAACACCTGTAGGTGGATCAGAATATATTAAACACTCAATGATATATTTATTATCAAAGATAACTTCCAAATTAACTCCATGAACCCAATATAAAGCCAAGCCACTAGATTTGTTTTCCGCATTAAGACAAAAACATCCTTTAAGCTTCAAACATTCTTTGATTTTTTCTATCCTAGGAGACTTTGCTTTAGACTCAGAGATGAAAAATATATTTGGGCTTTCTCTATGAACCAAAGCCTTGAGAGCTCTAACTGTTGGGGCTCTACTAGCACCCCAATAGTTCCAAGATTGAATTCTCATACCCAAGACAAGAGCAACAATTTAATATGAAACCCACCCTCAATAATTAAAGGACTACATCATCCAAATCTGGCCAAAATTGGGAATTAAGCCCAATTTTATAACTATTTAGTTAGTAAGCACAGTTTCCAAACTATATTTTTTATTAACATCTCGAGTTTTAGAGACTCGATTTTGAGCTTATAAATCGAGTCTTTGGGACTCAATTTTGGTGTTTTGATCTGTGTGATGTGGCATTTGTTCCAGGTGGTATACACGTGGAAATCGAGTATCTAAGACTCGATTTCTAAGCCAAAAAAAATTTATCTCTAACTTAAGCTGTTCCCAGGAACAGCAACAGCAAACACCCAACAGCAACAGCAAACACCAACCCAGAACCCATCAGATTAGATCGGAGAGCAAACACCAACCTAGAACCCGTCAGATCAAAGAGATCAGATCGGAGAGCTCGCGCGCGCGGCCTGGGTGCAGCGCGGCCTGGGCTGAAGCGTGGGTTCTTCTTCATCTTTTGGGTTCTTCTTCTTCTTCTTGATCTTCATTTTTTTCTTTTCTATCTCTTTCTTCTTTGATGAGAACATGTATATGTTTTGGAGCTCAGACCCATGTGTTTGTTCTAAAAGATTTTTGGAGCTCAGACTTGGTGTGTATGTTTTAAAGAAATCGAGTCTTAAAAACTTGATTTTTAAGTGTACACGTGGAAAAAATGCCGCATCAGACTTTGTTAGACCATAAAAATCGAGCCTTTGAGACTCGATTTATAGCCCAAAATCGACCCTCTTAAACTCGAGATGCTAGTAAAAAATATAGTTTGAAAACGGTGCCTACTAATTATATTGTTTGAAAAATGATATTAATTTCCCATTTTGGCCTCCAAATCTAATAGCTTCACAATTCTAAAACCAAAAAAATAGCATCAAACCTCAAAGAAACCCAGCAATTACAGCAGCGGAAATAAAAATCCAGTTGGAAGAGTACTCACTAAAAACGCGAATCATTGTCGAAGATTGGAATTGATTTGGGGATGGCTGAGAATAAATAGCAATGAGATCCACTAGCTAGTGAAAAACACTTATTACTGGCAGAGCGAGACTCATCAATGGCAGACAAACAGTAGTAGAAAGACAATACCCACAAGGGTATATCGTCTCTATCACATTCACATGAGTCTAGGAACCAATTGACGTATTTAGCAAAACATATACTTGAATTGAATAGAGTTTTTATTTTTTATAACGCGTTCTAATTTTTTCTAATTTGAATCAATGATATTTATGTCTTATTATCAAAAAAAAAAAAAAAAAATCACAAGGCCAAAAAAAAGAGAGTTAAATTACAAATTACATTTCCCAACTCCCACATATTTTCATCTTAATAGTTTCAAATTTTTTTTTTTTTTTTTTCATTTCAGTGTAGTCCTTCCATGTCCAAAGGGATTACATTAAAAAAAATGTGTGCAAAAAAAAAAAAATGTATTTGGGAAAAAAAAGAAAGAAAAGAAAAGTAAAAGTCCCAAATCTACTTTTTGCACTATGATGACTGATGAGTGATGACATTGATACCAACCCAAAAAAAAAAACTACTTTCTGTGGCCATTACCAATTAGTGAAAAACCCAAACCAAAAACCGAAAAAAAAAGAAAAAGAAAAAGAAAAAGAAAAGATTGTTCTAAAATCTAAAACCCCAAGAGGCCAATCCCTTGTTTCTTCCATCGTTGAAGGCCAAAATGTTGGCCTCAGCAACTCCCACACCCTTCTTCACCTTGAAGCCCCCCAATGCCCAACACTCACTTCCCAACTTCAACACCCATCTGGAAGTTATTCCAGTTAGAACCAGAACAAAAACCAAACTAAGCAACCCAACACCAACACTAGTCTTTTCCTTTGCAACCAAACATCATCAATATCATTCCCTCAACCTCATTTCTTGCTCTAACCGTTCAGTCATCACAAGGGTCAGCAGTGACGGTGGTGGTGGTGGCGGTGCTGTTGATGCTACTCCACAACACTCTAAATCTCCTGTATGTTCATCTAAGCTCAAGCTTCTTTCTTTTTTAATCTGGGTTTGCTATTTCATATTTGCATGTTGTTTTTGTATGTGGGTGTGTTTGAATTTGCCATTGACAATTTTTGTTGGTCAAGTGTTTCTTTTCCAGTTTTGGTGTTGCTTAGCTGTTGTTTAAGTTACTGTTGTTAAGGAATTTGAATTTATTTGTGTAATGCTTTTCTTTTAAAATCATGTTATGGGTTACCATTGATTTTGTGCGTGGAGTAGACAAATGAGATTTGGCAATTCTTTATTTATTTTTGGGTGGTGGGGTTTGGTTCTTCTAAATTGAAACAAAAAAGGCACTGAAAATGGTGTTAATTTTAGGAAAATTGGTTGGAGAATTGGGTTTCATGTTGCTTCCTTTGGCAGATGAAAGTTTGTATGAAGTTCCTATGGATTTTAGATCACCAAATTTGTTTTTTGAAAAACAACAATCATTTTGGTAGATTGTAGAATTTTGACAAATACGTGCCCTCATCCCAAATTGACCATTAGAAGATTGAACACAAAAGAAAATTTTTTGAAAATTTAATCCTCATGCTTGAAATTAGTTTTTTGGAAAAGAAATAATTAAAAAATACAATTAATAAAATGCAACCATATGCACAATGTACTCATATTGAGCACATTGTGAATCAGGATGGACTCTTTCAATTTTCTTGGACTTGGTGAATTTATGCTAATCACAATCAAGCTAGATTTATTTAATGCTAGCTTTGTGTGTTTGCAAAGACTGAGGTCTCATACTATTGATATGGGCTCTTATATCAATGCTTACCTCATATCCATATTCTTTAGACACTTGGTTTAACAAACTAAAAGTTTGAAAGCAGATGATTATGTTTTTCTCCTATAATCAAATTATGTTCTTGCCAATAAACTCTAACTCAAATGGTACTTTCCCCTGCATAAAAATGGGGTAGGGGGGGAGGTTGTAAGTTCAAGACCCATTGGGTGTACATGTAACTTATTTTTTTTTAAATGTTAGTGGAACATTTTTCTGTTAAAATTGTTTGCTTGATTAGACACCAAGATATCTTTTTTTTTTTTTTTTAATAACATAGGGAACCTTGCTAAAGAAGGGCCCTTTGGACTCACCTCTAGCTAGTAAAACCAAGATATCTTGTTGCTTATCCCAAAAAAAAAAAAAAAGTAGATATCTTGTTACTTATATATAACTATATTCAGGGATGTTACTAAAATTTAAAAGAGTAACCTTGCGTGAAGGCCGTTAGCCTCTTATTACTTGGTATGCCCTTAATTTTCAGCTTGTTAGGATTACATTTATTTTTTCTAAAAAATTTGAACTACATAAAACCCCAAGAACGTATAAAATATATATATTTTTTTAAATTATACTATTTTTAGAGGAAGGCCATGCATCATGGAAAAACTGGTCATTTCTTTTCTTTTTGTGGCCTCTTTGGATCAATTGAATTTTTGGGGACCAAATGTGCTTTTTAGGAGTCAAACTTTAAATATTTATATAAAACTATATGTTATACATATAAATAAATTTTGGGGATGTTAGGGCGGGGGCATGGTGTTGGACCGTCTCTGACTGTGTTGTCTACTGCTTTTAAATTTTTCCTTGAGAGTGACAAATGTTCACTTGCTTAAGCCACATGACCAGGCATCTTCTTACTTTACTTCCAGGATATTGAAGAAATTGAGAAACCTTCTCCTAGTTTTGGTGATGGTTATGTGGCCTTGTTTGTTCGAATGCTGGGGCTAGACAATGATGAACTTGACAGAGAACAAGCAATAGTAGCTCTCTGGAAATACTCACTTGGAGGAAAGAAGTGTATTGATGCTATCATGCAGTTTCCTGGCTGCATAAACCTCACTGTAAACCTTCTTAGGTCAAAGTCTAGTTCCCCTTGTGAAGCAGCTGCAGGCCTTTTACGATCAATTTCTTCAGTCAATTTATACAGGGAATTAGTAGCAGAAAGTGGAGCAATTGAAGAGATAACTGGCTTGCTGAGCCAACCTTCCTTGACTCCTGAGGTATAGAGGATCTCCATTGGAATCTGTGTATATATATATATATATATATTTTTTTTTTGGGATATACAAGATATTCAGGGGAAGAGGAGACAACACAGGAGGTTTATATGTGTTAGCCTCAAGCCTCACCTCAGAAATACTCTGGAATATCTGTCATCCTGTCAACATATTTCTTGGTAAAAAAGAATGGAGATATCCTGAAATAATTTTTGCAGGTAAAGGAGCAAAGTATGTGTACTTTGTGGAACTTGTCAGTGGATGAGAAGCTTGGAGTGAAAATTGCAAACAGTGATATATTGCCATTACTTATTAAGTCCCTCGATGATGATGACATAAAATTGAAGGAAGCAGCAGGAGGGGTTTTGGCAAATTTGGCATTGAGCCAAATTAACCACAGCACCATGGTTGAAGCAGGTGTTATACAAAAACTGGTGAGGCTTCCTTAACATTCCTCTATTGATAGAAAGAATTCATATCCATTATTAGATCAAATGGCTGAAAAGTTTGCTCTTTTTACATTGTCAAGCTGTATGGAATGCAGTAATATTCAAATGAAATAATTAAAAAAAAAAAAAATCTTATGCGTAAGAGGATGTTTATAACATCATGTTGTGAGTTGCCTCTATTTACATGTCTTTAAAAAAAAAAAAAAAAATTCTTTTGCATTCTATAAACTTGGATTATAAATGCAGGCAAAGGCCCTAACAGCTGATGTGGAAGGAGCTAAAGTCCTTAGAAAGGAAGCAAGAAATGCATTGTTGGAGTTTGCTAAGGATGAATATTACAGAATTCTTGTCATAGAGGAAGGCCTGATTCCTGTCCCTATGATTGGTGCATCTGCATACAAGTCCTTCAAACCAGGTTTGTATTCCTGGCCTCGTTTACCAGATGGTACAGAGATTAAACAAACTTCTAAAGGTCCTTCTAAATATGGTGCCTCTGAAGTACTCCTTGGATTAAATATTGATGACAAGAAAGTAAACATAGAGGAGACCAAGATGAAAGCAATAGTTGCACGGTCACAACAACAATTTCTTGCTCGTATTGGGGCTATAGAAATAGATAATGGAGAGAAATCTCAATCTGGATGCTTTAGTGAACAGCGTCTTACGCTCTTACCATGGGTGGATGGTGTGGCTCGATTGGTTTTGATTCTTGAGCTTGAAGATGAATCTGCCATATCAAGAGCTGCAGAGTCAATTGCTGATGCGTCTATCAATGAACATATTCGAGTTGCATTCAAGGAAGCTGGAGCAATCAAGCATTTAGTTCGGCTTTTAGACCATAACAATGATTCTGTCAGATTGTCTGCTACTCAAGCTTTGGAAAGGTTGTCTATCAGGTAATTTATCATTCTTTGGGATTTAAGTATCTTGATGTATTTACAGCAATAGTGATCCTGGCTAACCTCTCTGGCTTTAAATGACAAATCCTATAAAAAAAAAAAAAAATATATATATATATATATATATAAAAGAGAGCAGAGGGGATGGAAAAAATCTTTTACAATTTCTCAGTTAATAGCTATGTCACTTTGCTTTTGCCTTCCACTCTAAGCTGACAATACTCTTTTATCCGGAACAGTGGTGCTTGAGTGTTTCACAGTCAAATGCTTGGTCTCCCATGCTTATTTGACAAGGTTCTTTCCTTGGACTAGTGGATAAATAAGTTCTCATTAGTGCAGGGATATTATTTTTTGGGGTCTATGTGAGTGACATGGAGATTTATAAGTAAATGATTTCGTCTTTCACATGGGCTGACATGGGAGATCTCTGCTACATGATAGGGGAGAGTGAGAGAGAGGAGTTGAAGGCCTAGAAGAAGCTAGCCTATGTTGGAAATTGCTTCCCCAATTTGTTAATTTACCCTATATAACAACAACAAAGCTTTACTCCCTAAATTTGGGGTTAGTAATGGATCTCTAACATTAATTGGGGTTGGTCCCATGTATTCTTCTCTGCCATTCAAATATATCCAAAATCATACCTTTACCACTTCTTTGATTAACTTGTCATTTTTTACTACTTGCTTATTTACCCTATAATTGATACAATTTCTCCTCGTACCATACTCGCCAATACAGCTGGAAAATATTTTACCATACCAAACTGGTAGGAAAGGTATTGGTATGCACTTCAATTCGTTTTGGCTATTTGAGTTGGTAATTCTATTTTAGGCCAGTACAATAAAAGGGTGTTTTTATAAATTTGTTAAAACTAGACACCATTGTATGCCGATGCTAAGCTTGCCGAAATAGCATTTCCAGAAGGACAAGATCATTCACTTCTCCCACTTTTTCTTCTTCCACATTGTCCACAGCCCCATGTTGCCCACTTCTCCGGTTCTTCTTGGTTTCTTTGCTAACCACTTTCTTTGTATTTCTGTTTTGACCGCATGAACACTTTTTATGTTTCTTGGTTTGTCTGCCTAGCAGAACAAGTTAACCTACCCCATATGAATCTTTGGTAACACACACACACACACACATATACATGGACTTGCATTTTGGGCCAAGGTTGATTAGGTTGTTGATTGCTTCTATGAGGAAAAAAATGTTGTTATGAGTAATAGTGGCAAAACAATAATATCATGTACTTCTTCATATATAAATAATATTTTATGTGTTAGGGTTGACTTATCAAGCCCTAAACACCTTCACCGTAAACAACACGGTATTAGACCAAAAGGTTCTGGGTTTGATCCTTGTCTCCTCCACTCTACCTTTAAATTTCCATGTGTTGGGCCTCACCTATTAAAAGGTAATTTCGGCCCATACGTGAGAGGGAGTGTTAGAATTGTGTGGTTAAAATTAAATGATTAAATTTATTATATTCCAATAGTGTAAGCTTTTGGGACAATCAGTAATTTAACAAATGTAAACTTGGGCAACATATTAGGATGGACATGGACTTATATTTTTATTGGCTCTTACCAAATTAGCAGGCTCTAACCAAAATATAAGCTCATGAGTTTATAAATAAATATACATATTTTAAGTTCATAAATATACAAATATATATTTTATTGTTGTAATTCCAAAATGGTACACAGGTACCAAAATATTTTGTTCCTCTAGCCCCTCTTATTGATGCTTTTTATTTGTTATATATATATATATATATATATATTGTTCATAGTTGGCCCCAAACCCAGAAAAAGGAGGGTTGCAGCAAATTGTTGGCTAGCATAAAATGTAGTCACTCTATTATTGTTTTATATAAATTTATGTAGATATGTATATATGTATGTGTCTACAAGAAACCTTTACTAGCCATATTTGCCTTGTTTCATATACTGTCAGCTTTTTTGCTATCTTTTCTTCATATTGAATTTTAAAGCTCATGCCATTTTGGAGATTGACACATATTTCACCTTATTTTGTTCTGGGTTTGCACGTTGAAAAGCTTGTCATTTATTAGGCAGTGGTACTCATGTTAGTGTTCATGTCACATGGTTCTAACTTCACTGTTGCATCTTTCTTCTTCTTCTTTAGACATTAGGTCTGTTGGATGGCTCGTATAATTCACATTACTCTTATTTTTCTTGATGCAGCAATCATGTTTGCCAGATAATTGAAGCTGAAGGCATCATTGATCCTTTGGTCAATACTCTAAAGCACTCACAGACCTCTGAAAGCCTGATTGAAAAGGTGTTTTATTATTATTGTATTTATCTTTATGCCCCTTTTCCCATTATGAGAAACAATCTTGAGGATAATGAACCCTTGCTGCAATGCAGAGCTTGAACCTACTTGCTCGGATATTAGATCCTAGTAAAGAGATGAAATCTAAGGTTAGTCATTAGTTTCTTGCACCATGTGTGAAAAACTCATAATGTTTTCTTGTCTTACTGAGTATGTTGATGCATTCCAGTTTTATGATGGACCAGTTAATGGATCAAAAAAGTTATCAGACGCAACAAAAAACCCTGAAGATTCTGCAGTCTTAACTGGAAATATGGCTGACAAACCCATATCAAATGTGAATGTCAGGTCTTTTCCTCTCTTCTCCCCCCCCCCCCCCCCTCCCCCCAACAAAAAAAAGAAACTCCCCTTTGAACTGCCTTTTCATTATCATCATTTATTTACTTCTCCTTTTCATGAAATTTATTTATTTTTGTTTCTATATACCTAGTCCATATCTTTGGTTTTTTGTGTTCATGAGAGGAATTCAAAGTTGGGTGATTCCCAAACAAATATAGTAAGGTGAGCAGAATGCATATGTTGACCTCTCATTTTCATATCTTATCTCATGCAAAATGAAAGCTTGCATGTATAATTGACAAGGATTTCTCCTCAAAGATTTCATCTTCATTACATCCTCTTTATGAAAAAATAAAAAATAAAAATTATGTGAAAAAAAATTTCATTATTTGTGTGACAGTCTAAAAGGTAAACACTTCAGCTAGATGCTTAAGTTTAGGTAGCAATGATATTTCAGGAACAGAAAAAGGAAACTTGGATTTAATATAGAATATTTTGATGCTGGAGACACAAGGAGTTTTATTTTAATTTAGAATTATTTATTTTTGCAAGTTAATTGTATTTTTATGTTTTATGTCCTAATAGTTTATTAGGCTATTAGTATTTTAATATTTGGAAGCAAGGTTATTTTTGTAATAAGGCAATTAGGGTTGTCTACACCAATTAGAACTAGGGTTTAGTTTCCTATATAAGAAAACTATTGTACTTTTGGATAAGATTTAGAGATGAATGAAAAGTTGCCTTTTGGTTTCTTTTCTCTAGTGTCGACTCTAGCCAACCCTAGGAATTGAGTCCCAGTGGTTTTCCTGGTTTGGTGCTAACTCCAAGCAAGCCTAGGTGCTGACTACTAGGTTCCTATCTCTTTATTTTCCTATTGTTTAATTTTGTTCTGGTTGTCCTGCATTATCTTTCCGACTCCAAACCATTGTAAAATTCAAGTTTGATTTTCTTGTCCTCCATCACCTAGGCAAACAAACAAAGCATGCTTGTTTTATTTAAAATATTATGGTCTTCTAGACATACAACCTTGTGATGTGCTTGTTGCAATGCGTAAATCTTTCAATAGATTTAGCTCTTTTCCTTGTAGAGGCTGAAATACAAGCAGTTGGAAGGGAATCATAACCCTAGCCATATCTTCATAATCTCTCTCATTTTTTGGGTGTATGTTATCAATATTCTGTTTTATTGGAGCCACCATGTCTGGGTCGTTTCTTCCCAACACAAATGTAACATCCTTTGTCATTTAGTCAACTCATTGACCTATTTATTAAAGCAGTTGCAATTATAGTTTTGATTTCACAATATCAAATAGGTCAATGGTAATATTTAAATTAAACCATGATTCAGTGCTATTGGGCAAACCTGGACTTATCTGCTTATAACAAGGCTGGACCAATAAAATTGATTCTGCTAGGAACATATCTGCTTTGGGCGTGCTGACCGGTTCAAATAAGAAACTTGCTGATCTAGGGTAAATCTAAAGTTTTGTCCCATTTTTTTTTTTGAAGGAGCCTAGGCCAAAGCTGTGGATTGCTAGGCTTATTGGTATGGTTTCAATCCATTGCTTTCATTGTATTTATTGAATCCAGAGATACTGGACGGATGCCTACTTTCAGCGATACTCTTCTCTTTTGTTTAGTTTTGTTTTGTGTGTGCCTGCATTATATTGAGTACTTTCAGATATCATAGTCTGCACAAAGAAGTTCTATTGACCTGCTTTTCTTAACTTGGAAACCAATTATAGGGAGGATGTGCTAGACACTGCTTTCATTGCTCGCCTTGTTGATATTCTAAAGAACTCATCCCCAAATTTACAAAGAAAAGCAAGTTCCGTTCTTGAGTTTGTGACAATTAATGACCCCAGCATGGACTCGGTCATTTCGGTAGATATTGAATCGGGTTTGGCTGCTGTTTTCCAACAAAAAATTTTGAATGGTATGGAAAACAATTTTCTTGACTTTTAAATACTAAATTGCTTGAAAAAGTTTGGCTTTATTTTATCTCATCCAACTTTATGACCTAATTTAGATTTTTTTTAAAGATTTTTTTTTTAATTTTCATATTGTTCTTATTGTTGTTATATACAGTTATAATTATAATCGTCATTGTCATCAGCATCCTCATTGTATTTTCAACAACCTGCTGCCTGCATTGGGTGCTGAGACAATTAGAATATGAGGAATGAAATGAGAGATGAAAATCAATTACCTATTTTGGTTTCTTTTGTTGATCGGATTGTCCATTCATCATATGAACAAGATACCCATCCAAAAAAAAAAAAAAAAAAAACCTGAACAAGATGGGTCACCATTGTGATTAAGGCCCTAACCTTCTCTTTTGTTTGTCATGAACCTGACTTTTGAGAAAGTTCAAACTCTCTTCTCAGTTTCTCTTGGTTCTTGCAAAATCAAGCTTTATGGTAATTGTTAAATTACCAATTCTACTTCATTTTTATAATAAAGATGTAGCCCTTAAAAGTTTACTCCATGGTCGTAGGCTGTTAATATTCAATAGTTATCACTTGTAGATTTCCTTTAATTGTGAAGGCATTTCCTTACAATCTTCTGAAGACTGAATTCTCAGAAATTTATTGAGACTCACATAATAATATATGCAGTAATCATTAATCAACAAGTTAGGCATCAAGTGTCTGTAGTTTTTCTGTAGGATATTCTTCATTTTGTCCTAATATTCTTGGCTATTAGGTTCTTTAATTTGTATTTTTTCTTTCATATGATAGGAATTGAACTCATGGAGTCCAGTCCTTCCAAACTAAGAAATTTGCCATCTCTTCGCAATGTGTTCAATAAAATCTTGTGTGTAGAAAATCTTTCTGAATATTCTGTGACCTGATTCTCCATTGAAGTCCTACCAATATAAGTCTGAGTTCTGCTCAAAGGTATACCTACTCTGGTGACCACTTCACCTGCTCTCAAACCCCTTTAATTTGATGATATATTTGGTAAGATTATCCTCACTGAAATCATGGAGTTGTTGGGTACTTGGAGTCAGAATTACTTAAATTTTAAATCTCTCATTGTTTCCCACATTGCATTGCCCTGCTTTGAGTCATTGACCCAGCACCCATTAGATAAATCTTGATCATTTTAATTTCCTGTTGAAAATATTAACAAATTCCTGCATTTGTGTTTGCCAATTCAATTATATGAAAGTTTGATACTTTTACTTTTGATAGATTTTAAGACAATCGTCTTGTTTGAATTAGAAACTGCAAATGGAAACAATGTGCGGAAAATGAAGATTAATATTGCTTTCTCTAAGCTAGAAATTTTTTTTTGTTCTTTTTCCATCCTAAGTGTCCATTTAGGATAACATATTTTCTTTGGGTTATTTTACTTTAAAAATAAGTTGGGTAAAATAAAAGTATACCGCTGAGGCTGTTTAAAAAGCTGTATATAAGCTGGCAGCGAACATAAGTTGGATTTGATGCTTATCGTGGCATACACTAAATCGAAAATAGACCTATTCTTGAATTCAGATGAGTGATTTGTTTGTGTTCATCTTTATTTGGCAGATGTGGATTCTGATGTAGAAGGCCAGCAGCCAGAAAAATATGCCCTTGAAGTTGAAGAAGCTGGTCTTGCAATATCCGCAGCATCGCGGTTGCTAACAAAGCTGCTTGACTCTCCGCAATTTTGTCAGAGTATAAATTCCACCCACTTCACTAAACTGCTCTGTGAAATCCTAAAATCAAACGTCCCCCTTCATTACAAAGATTGGGTTGCTGCTTCCCTAGTTAAACTCAGCTCTCTTTCTGATAGTAAGCCTGATTCTGGGAATCCAATCAACATGGAGGTAACTCTCTATGAAACCATCCCAAGACTTATAGAGAAGATGAAAACCTCTTTCTATCCAGACGCAAAGGAAGCTGCTGTGATGGAACTCAACAGAATAATTGCTGAAGGGATGGTGGATTCAACTCGAGCTATAGCTTCTGAAGGGGGAATATTTCCATTGGTAAAGCTGATTGAAGATGGAAGTGAGAGGGCTGTTGAAGCAAGCTTGGGAATACTGTATAATCTAAGCATGGACAGTGAGAATCATTCGGTAATTGTAGCTGCTGGAGCAGTGCCGGCATTAAGAAGAATTGTGCAATTGCAAAGACCACAATGGCCGCGAGCACTTCATGTGTTAAGGACTTTACCAACTTGATGTGACCGTGAGCAAATGCCATAATTAGAGCGAGAAATGTAAAAAAAAAAAATAATAATAATAATAATAATTAAAAAGAATTTGTAGGTTCTTTATCCTTTTTGTTACACTGGGAAGTTTATTTGTACATCACAGTGATATGATTTAATGCAACACAGGATAAAGTATCTTGTTTAGCTCCTTAAACTTGAATGTAGTCCATCCTTCATAATAGACATAGTTTATCTAAAAAATATCATTATCTTGCGTGCAGTGATTGAAATGGAGACTATTTTATGATTTAGATTTTATTTCCTGGATGGATCTAATACTATACAAACAGTTAACATCATTTAATATTTTTAAGGATGTAAGAGCATCTTCTCAAAAAAGAAAAAGGAAAAAGGATGTTAGTCTAGATTTGTAAATACATATATAGACTTTATATTTGTAATATTTAATATGAAGCATGAAAAATCACTTGATGAAGGAAGATCTTCTAACCACTCCTAAACTTAATATAGAATCACTTAAAACAAATTTTTTTTTTTTGATGTCACACTTAAACAAATTTTACTCATAACAGGATCAGGTTATGTAAAGATAATGTCCAAAATAACCATGATGGTGTCCACAAGAAGGGAATAAAGGGGGGGACAGGCATTTTCCATTATTATGAAGAAAAATCATTTGTCTTTTTCATGTCAGATAAGGAAATGAAGTCACACTTGTTTTGCATTCAAGATATCTCACGGATCTCCTTGCGAGTTTGAACGTTATCTTGAATTATTGGGACTGGTTTTTTTTTTTTTTTTTTTTCGAGAATGTATTGGGACTGGTTGATTGGTCCATCTTATTGCTTCAACCGGCAGCCTTGTATTTTTCATCTTAGTTCAGATATTATTGATTGGTCACTTGGGGTTATGTGCTACACAATGAAAATTGCTGTTTGATATCCTCTAGAGCTCTATGGTCTATCCTTCACAGTAAGATTTGAAACCGGGACAACCTAGTTAGACCAGGTGGTAGCTAGCTTCAATTTGTGCATTTTCTTCTGCCCTCTTCTCTAACCACTTGTACCTTGTGTTGTAACTGATGTACTTTGATTTCTAGATTTTTTTTTTTTCTAATTAAAGATGGAAGATATTTTCATTTTTAATAAAAGTCTATAGATAAAAAAAAATTCACAAAACAATTCAAATATGTAGAGTTGGTAAGTTGTTATAGGTAGAGACTTCTATAAAAACCAATAAAAGCTTATAGACTTAACTGTTGTGAAAATTGTTTTATACGTACCAATAGTCTTTCATTTTAGTTAGCTGCTTATTCTATTTGGCTAGGTAGTTAAGTTTATATGAGTTTCAGTTAGTTCAATTGGTAAAGTTTCTGATAGTTGAATAAGAGATTTGAAGTTCAATCACCATCTACACCAAAAATTGATTCATGTCTTCATCTGATGATAAAGAGTTATTATCAAGAGCGGACGCCGTAAATTAAAACTCTATAAAAAAAAAAGTAAAAAAAGAAAAAAGAAAAAAGAAAAAGAAGAAGGGAGTTAAGTTTATGTTGGGCAGATAAAAGAGGAAGAATCCAACACCAACATGATCCAGTAGCAGCAGACACAGTCACACAGATACTCAGACCACTACCATGTATTGCTTATCCTGCCTTTCCACAACCAAACCTCTAACTATTGCTTCTCTTCCCACTAATAATGACTCTCAGTCTCACTCTCCTCCATTAATCCAAACCAATCACACTAATACTAAACCTCCCAGTCCCATGCACATAACTATACCACAACCCAAAACAACTCTACCAACAACAAAGAAGCAGAAGCAAAAACGAAAACAACCATCAATAGAAGAAATAGAACGTGCTATTAGCGCCGGAAGGTACCGTGACATTGATGCCAAGTATGTCCCATTTCTTCCTATATGTTGTTCTTAGTTTCTTTTTAAAGTTTTGGTGTTGATCGTATTCATATATAGGTAATGACGTTGTGGTTCTGAATGTTTGTTTTGAGGTTACTTTGTTCAGGGAATTGGACGAGTTAGACAAGTCTAAGTTCGACTTGGCTTCCATGAGTTTCAGTGGCAAGTTTGAAAGCCCTGTGGAGAAGAAGCTCCGTGAGACTGGAGAGTCGCTAGAGACTTGGACCCAAACCAGGTTTAGAGACTCTGGTAATCATTTTTCAAATTCAATTCTTTGTGTTTTTATGTTTTAGACAGTGGTGTTGGGAAGTCGAACATGTTTTGCTTGTATGTTCATGTTTTGCAATATAGAAGTATTAAAATGAACTAAATTCTCGAGTAGCTCCAAGGTATAGCACAATCAACAGAGGTCTCTAATTCGAGTCTTTTTCAGGCTAAACTCACTTGTCCAAAACACGAGTAGACTATGAAGTAAACAATTTTGTTGCTCTTTTTATTATCATAAAATGTAAACAATATTTTTGGATTGTTGAGGCCAAACTACACTTTTGGTCCTCCAAATATTAGGGAAATTTTAATTTCATTGCTTTACGTGATTGTGTCAATTTTGTCGCTCAACTTTCAATATCAACTCTCAAGTCAATTTTATCCTCAATCAAGTCTACTTCTAATGACAATGGAGAGTCAAAACTGACAGTCTGACACATTTAAATGTATAGGGACCAAATTTGTAGTTTGGCCACTTAGGAAATCATAGACTCAATCAAGTTTGCATAACTTCCTTTGTACAGCATTATAAGCTTTGGATGTCTGATGTTTATTTTATTTGTAATTGATTACTTATTGTGATAGTGGATTAGGTTATAAAAGAATAAAGTGTTCCTTTTAGTCTTTGTGAGCAGGTGAAGGTATTTTTAATTTTATACTTGTGGTTGGTGGAAGAGAGCGTAAAATTAATTGAGCTGCAGAAGTCAATAATATAAAATGGTTCGTAGGGTTTGAGGAAGATGCCAGAGTTTGAAGGACCATCTGTTTATTTAATACTAGTATTATATATGCATAATTGGATAATTTGGGTTTTCCAGTTGTGACCATGTACTTCAATTCTTAGAAGAAGTTAGCAAGCAGGAGGTGCTGAGCAGTGGCATTCTGGCTTAGAGTGAAATTAATTAGCAGAACAACTAAACAAGAGGATTTGGTGTCATGTCTTTACTCTTTATGGTAATAAAGAGAGTATATTTTTTTCATTGAAACTTTGAGTGGGTCGCTTTCTCTGAGGTTTCTGTTTTTTATTTATTTATTTTTTTTTTTATAAGTAGATAGTGGAGGGAGGGGGGGAGCTGGGAGTGACATTTCGAACCACAAACATGGGATATCATAAAAAATGTCATTACCACTAAATTATCACTTGAATCCTTAGATTTCTAATTTTTGATGCATGAGGAGAATTACCTATTGTTATTAATGGATTTGGATTAAACTTTTTTTTTTTTGGTGGAAGAGAGACTAAATAGACTAAGTGTGCGTTTGGGATGCTTAATTCCTTCTTTTGTTTGCGTTTTTTTTTTTTCTTGGACCAGCGCCTGTTGCACTATTAATAGGACATGAACAGTGCAAACAGGCTTATGAACAGTAAATTCATTAATGAACAGTAACTGAAAAATTATTTTTTATTATTTTCAGTTTTCAGCAAAATAAGTGGATTCCAAACAGATCCTAAGAGTTAATTTATTAGGCTGTTGCTGAAGTCAATAAAATATTTCTTATTGTTTTGAGGAAGATTCTAGAGTTTAATGCAAGTATGTAGTAGCTGATGACACCCGGTGAACATGATTACTACTTTTGTTTCTTGGAATGTCTTTCTGTTGCATATAAGAAAATTTTCCCCAAATGATGGAAAGACTTTACTTTTAAAAAAATTCCACTATGGGTCAAACCTTGTACCTTGAAAGGAAAGGAAAATATCAATCAGTCATACTTTAAAAAAAAATAAAATTAACATATGCCGATCACTAATCTATTAAAGATCCATAACTGACCCCAAAAAGCAATAGGGACTAAGGTTTTTTTGGTTGTTTTTAAGTTTTGGCTGAAGGGGAGGGGGAAGGGAACTTCATAAATCAGTCATCCTCATTGTATATAGCTACATTTGTAAGATGTTTGAATCTTTGATAAATGTTGTTTCTGACTGCTCTGTTGTGCAATGTAACGATCTGAAATTCATTGAAGGCCACTAGCTGAGGGGCAAGTTAAGTACACAACTAATAGACCACAGAAAATCACCTTAAACAAAGAATATAAAATGCAATAATTTTGTAAGAAGTTTAGACCCCTTAAACCCAAACAGATTAACCTAGATATTTAGCCAAGTGATTAATTTAGGTAAATTAAGTAATTCTAGGTTAACACAA
Organism: Lithocarpus polystachyus; assembly: GCA_033629205.1. Lineage (NCBI taxonomy): Eukaryota > Viridiplantae > Streptophyta > Magnoliopsida > Fagales > Fagaceae > Lithocarpus > Lithocarpus polystachyus. The sequence goes on from CM066164.1 coordinate 41,716,381, forward strand.
ATATATTATATCATGCAAAGTGCGGAAAATAAAGAACACAAAGATCTGATGACCCAAGAAAACCAAATCGGTAAAAAATTTGGGGAGGATTTAACCTAACTATTCTCAAGGTAAAACAGCAAATCCACTAGAAAGAATTGAAATTTACACAATAGAGACTTAGGCCATTAACATCCTATTGCTACATTGAGTAGGAAACTTACTACCACAACCACATGACAGCTCCGAGTCTACGGACTACTTCTTTCCTTGGCCTTTGCAAAAACACAAGCTCACCTGCTTGTGATTTTGAGACTCCACTCAAAGGTTTTGGATCTCTTTAAACGTTGATCTTGTATGCAACAACTTCTACAATACCGGATCTTGAGATTTTTCAAGGAATAACACCGGTAGAAGACTTTAGAGAGCTTTTGGGTACAAAACCCTAGATCTACAAAAGAGGCACAAGATGCACTCTAATCTCTCTAAAAAACTTTGAAAACCCTCTCTAGGGTTAGCTTATAATATCCTTTAAATACTGAAAAAAACGGCTCGCGATTTGAGCTTCAAACAGATAAGTTATGGCCTTTTTACGTTTGCAGATATGCGATTTTCGATCGATCGAGTACCAATTGCATTACTTTCGATTGATCGAGTACCAATCAAATGAAACAGCTTGAAACTCATTTTTCTTCATCCCGAACTTGAGTTTTTTGCCTTGGGCTTCAATGTAGACCATTCTAAACTAATGGGACTTAGTTTTTGTCATGGTTTGCCAACATTACAAACTCAAAACCTAACAAATTTAAATAGGAATGTCCCAAATATTTCATCAGAATACAAATCTGCTATTGATTCAGAGAAAAAAAAAAATCTATATCCAAAAAAGTTGATATATTCATGTACAAGTTCTTGCAATTGGCCTTAATACTTTTGCTATTTTCAGGAAAAAAGGTCCTCATGTTTGTGTTTCAATGGGTAATACCAATTTGGACTTTGTCAATTTTAGTGGCCTCTGGGCTCATCAAGCTACCATTCAACACCCCATTTCTTGATGACCTGCTTATGTGACCATGGCAGATCAAGTCTAGGCTCCAATTTTCTTGCTCCTTGTGGTCTAATGGTACTCAGTTTTATAAAGACCATCCAGCTCACAGCATGGTATCAATTTGAGATTCCAGGCGGCAAGATCATTGAGCTAAACAGTACTTCTAAAAAAGTTGGTGGATCAATTTGCTTGAAAATTGTACAGACGTTGCACTACGAATTTGTATATGTAGTCTTGTTTACCTACTCATGTGGTTAGGTGGCTTTACATGTGGATTCTGACATATTTGTTGAGAGTTACGTATGAATCTCTCATTTGATATTTAATTACAAGTCATGCATTTCCAAGCATGGTGCTATTAGTAAGAAATCAGTTGCAGCATCTTGGGAATACATCTTCTATAGTTGGTAATTGGCAAAATGTCTCAGTCTGACGTGCAAGAAAACATTGTTATGAAATTGCTATCAAGATCATGCAGTGATGAGACAACAGCTGCTATAATATTTGATAGTTAAGTGTTGTTATTATATGAAGTTAATGTGTCATTTTTTGTTAACCAGAAATACCTTACTCACCAAAACAGTTTTTTTGTGGCACACTTTGTCTCTGCGGTTATACTTATTCACAGCACAGGGGCCCAAATTAACGTGCGCCGATAATTTTGGTGCCATATTTTGTTTTGGAAAAAGAGAGCCCTTAGGGTCCCGTTTGAATTGAGGGGAGGATGGAGGAGGAGTGGAGAAAAGTAAAATAGAGTTGACTGAAAATAAGCTAATTTTGGGTCAATTCTACTTACTCCCCCTCTCTCCCTCAATCCAAACATATCATTAGTCTGTAAATATAAGGATTTAGGATTGCTAGTAAAATGCTAAATCAATATTGAAGTGACAATAATTCTTTTTAAAAGCATGAATATATTTAGACATAAAAGTCTACTTAAGTACTTAGCAACTTTGAAGGTGCATTGCACCCTATAATATTTTTTTAAAGGATAGAGTTTACATCCAAACGGGTTTGGAGAAATTTCTTGCAGTCCATTCTGTGGCGATTTATAATACTAAATCACATGACTTATTAGATTATTTAAACAACTTATATAATTCATTAAATATTTCATGTAATTAACATGTTCATAGCTCTATGAATCATGACATCCTAGGTTGGCGACTGTGCACTCTCAAAAATCAGACAGTATATGCTCCCAAGGTCCCAATACCATTCATTATGGTTTGGAAGAAAATCAGCAAAGTCTGCACTCTTGTCTTGCAACAAGTGCTTTTGGGTACAAAACTGACATGACTGAGTGTGCAGCCTTGCCTTGTATACTAATCTTAAAGCATTCTGAAAGCAATTCAAAGGGGAACTGTGGGAGTGACTGACTTCAGTCCAGTGGCCGCTAAAAGCCTAAATGGACGGCTGGACCATGAATTATCTCACGATCGGCCACTATCAAGGTTGGACAGTGAAATTTCCCGTGGAAAAATAAAACGGTTAAATTAAAATAATATTGTTTGATTTGTCGAGCTTTATAACCATTGTTATTAAACCTGGCCAAACTTTAACCTGGTCTAGGATTTGAGTGACTAGAGAGTCCATTTGGATACTGCTGAAACTGAAAACTAAAAAACACTATAACAGAATAATTTTTAAATGTGTAAATAGTATAGTGGGTCTCATTTTTAATGAAAAAATTACTGAAAAGTGGTATTTGTGGGTCCGTAAACAGTAAAAAAAAGAGTTGAAAAGTTAAAAGTTGCGGCTACTGTTCATGAACAGTAGCTTCACAGTACCAATTGTGGCTGAAACGTGGGCGTCGGGGGGGGGGGGGGGGGGGGAAGAAGTGGAAGACGCGGAATGCTATCCAAACGAAGGCTAGGTCACTCCTTTAACCGGTGGGTCATCGGTTAAATGTATGGCCAAATAAAAAAATAATATAAAAATAAAAATAATTTTAAGAAATCATAAAATAAATATGTAAATTATAAATAAAAAAATAGGCTGCCTAAATTACTAATTAACTTTGATTAAGAAAAACTTAGTCACATTTCACAATTAGCAAAACCAAAAAAGATTTTTTTTTTTTTTTTTAAATGATGTCATAAAATCACAATCATTTCTTTGCTAAATAAAATCTTATCACATTATTTAAAATTATAATATTAACAACATATCTCAAATTTTAAAGTTACATTCTATGCATATTACATATCTTATAGTTGCTTCCGTGGATTACAATCTAATCTAAAGCTAAAACATGAAAGTTCCATTTTTCATTAAAAAGTCTAGCATCAACCTTCTTATGAAATCCTCTCTTTTCATTATTGTAAAGTTGCGATTTATAATTATATTTTATGTTGGCTTTATTCTATGACAAAAAGTATTGTAATTGCATTAATTTTATTCCTTGTATTTTGTGGGATTTTATTGTATTGGGTTTAGTATTAAGTTGGTGAAAAGCCGTGCATTAAATGAAGAATCAATGCAATTTCGTGACTTAACTCACAAGAAACTTGCGAGTAAAGGTTCCCGTGAAAATAGCACGTGAGGAGCAAATGGTGGCAGCTAAAGAGTCATGTTAAGCTGTCAGTTTCGTGAGTGTCTCGCAAGAAGGGCCAACCTGCGAAACATTCTGCCTGGAGGATTTTAATTGTGACTTTCTTACCCTTCACCCATACTATATATATCCTCATTACCTATAAAAGTAAGAGAGACTATTCAAATAGAAAAACTCTAAATAAGTTTTCTACAATACAACACACCCATCTTTTAGAGAAAGAGTTACTCATCCTTAGTGAGAGAGTTTTCTACAATACAACACACCCATCTTTAGTGAGAAAGAGTTACTCTAAATAAGTTTTCTACAATACAACACACCCATCTTTTAGAGAAAGAGTTACTCATCCTTAGTGAGAAATCATTGTAGTATTTTCTCATTCCCTCTCCCATTGTCATACCTTGAGAGGTAATTTGTACCAAACACAACTCACACATTTTCAGAGTATAGAGAGTGTTTTGGAACTTGGAAAGTTTTGGGGATTTGCCAAAAGAAACCGATGAGACTTGGTGGATGCAATCAGGCGTATTACGGGATCCGAAAAGCTAGAGAAAACATGACTCCGAGAAGTCCATTGGTAGCAGGAGTTTGGAGAGCTCAAGTACATTGGGTAGACTAGGCTTGGAAGGTCTTTTGTTATTAATGTACTCCAACTTTATTCTCTAGTGGATCGATTTCAACTTAGACAGTTGTGGAGAGGTTTTTAGTCAAGTTCTTCGATTTCCTCTTCGATAACACATCTTGATGTTATCTTGTGTTTGCATCTCTTTTCCCTTACTCTTGTGCTTTACATTTATTACTTATTGTTCATGTTTATGCATCAGATTAGTGGTTCATTGCGCACATTTACTCTTGTTTCGCACTTTGATTAAGTAAGAGTAAAAACAATCTAGCCGTAATTTAAAATTTGGGGTCTAACAAGCTCGTGTGTTTAACACAAATCCGAGCTTTCAATTATGCTCCTCTTTCAAAAAATGGCACTACAATGGACCAATAAAGGAATTTTTTTTTAGAATTACAAAACCATTATGGTGAAAATGACCCATTCAAGTTGCACAGGTTGTTAAAACTCATTGGTTTTACTAGTTCAATTGCATAAGTGATCCAGTTAAGCAATTGGATCAGCTTAGGTATCAGTTTACCGAGTTAGTAGTCACACCATTCAGGTTGGTCTATGTTTAATATCTATGTTTATAACTCAATTGGCACCTCCTAGTATTTTTAACGTAGATGTGCAAGATTCAAATTCCCCTCTTCCCAATTATCGATTTATTAAAATAAGAAAAATATCAATTAACTCAAGAATCTTGTAATTCACCACTGCCCATGGTAGGCGAAGTGGTACCTCCCCTTGCCACGAGGGTTTGGAGGTTTTCCATGCATGGTTATCAAAATTGCAGTCCAAATCGTAGGATCGAACAATCTGACGATCCCATCTAACCAAAATGATTAGGATCGTACTAAGGTTGCATTTTTGGTAAGATCGTATCGGATCCTATCAATCCCACCAAAAATTAATCTATTTTTATATATTATTTTATCATCATTTTAAGTGTTTTGTTTAAATTTTGATCATTATAGGCATGAATATATATTGTGAACATAAGAGATTTGGACTTTGATCATTTTGAAGCCTCAATTTTATGTATCAGTTGGTGAAATAAATCATGTATTAGTCATTTACAATTAAAAAAAAATCTAATTCTTCTAGAGTTGCTTGTATTAGATATTAATTTTTGTTGTTTGTATATTAGAGGGAAAAATGGGAATTTAACTGATGTATTTGGTTAGGCTTAGTGTTCTCATTATTTGCTTGGATTATGACATTATGCAGTGCTTTTGTGTTTGGGTATTTTTGTGATAGTACCAATTTGTAGTTAGCTTCAATTTTATGTATTAGTTGGTGAAATAATTCATGTATTAGTCATTTACAATTAAAAAAAAAATCTAATTCTTCTAGAGTTGCTTGTTAGATATTAATTTTTGTTGTTTGTATATTAGAGGAAAAAATGGGAATTTAATAGATGTATTTGGTTAGGCTTAGTGTTCTAATTATTTGCTTGAATTATGACATTATGCAATGTTTTTGTGTTTGGGTATTTTTGTGATAGTACCAATTTGTAGTTAGCTAGTTTCCATTTGCTAACTTTGTTTTGAGTTTTGAACTTGGAACTTAGAAGTTGGAAAGCATTTTTCATATGTGTTGATGGTTATTTTGGTAATTGATTGCTAATTAAACATATGCTGATCTTTTTTATATACATTGTGTTAACACTCAAGTATCTTTGTTTTGTTAATATAAACATAACGATATATGATATACAAATTATATCATACCGATGCAAATAATTGTTTTTTATTTATTTATTATTATTTTATGGATGAAATCATAATTTATGCGATTATTTAATATACAAAATTACTACCTATGTATTTTTTGCTTTAAATAAGAAAATAGGTAGAATCTTATGATCAACAATTCAATCCTACAAATATCAATTGCACCTACTTCCCATGATCATATGTAGAATCCTGATTTTAACAATCTTTTCATGAGCTCGAAAGTTTGAGCTTAGGAGGTGGCGAGAAAATGGGCTTTTGCCTTTTTTTTTTTTTTTTAATATCCAGCAAAATGTCTCATATCTGAAATTATTTAGGGAAATGCCCCTGTTTTGAAACTCGATTTTTTAAAAATCGAGTTTCAATTTAAAACTTGATTTTTGGACAATTGAGTTATAGCAAATTGAAAATTTAAAAAAAAAAATTTCTGGAACTCGAGTTCCTTGTGAAGTACTCGAGTTCATGGAACTCGAGTTCCTTGAAAAAATTCAAGTGAAACTCAAGTTCCACGTTTGCTATAACTCGATGTTCCAAAAATCAAGTTATACATTAAAAAATCGAATTTCAAAACATGAGCATTTTTTTAATTAGTTTCAGAAATGGGGTATTTTGCTGGATATTTTTTTTAAAAAAATGGCAAAAGCCCATTTTCTCCCAGGAGGTGGGTTTGGGGGATTTTTAATCTTGCTAAAAAAATAAAAATAAAGAATCTTGTAGTTCATTAGTTTAATGATATTATTGGACATGGATCAAATGTCAATTCAAATCCTATACCTACAATTATTGTTTTTTTTTTTAAAAAAATCAATTTCTGAGTATAGTCTATTCAATTCTTTCCACATATTTGTCTATTTTAATTAGTAACATAGTTTGGGATGATCTTAGTGCAATACAGATTATGGGCATGCTTGAATTCTAGTTACTTCAATTCGCACCACATGTGTGCCTAATATTAATCAATTTATTTAGGTTGGCTTAAGTGTAATACAAATGCGTGTATAACAGGGAGTGGTAGAAGCCAACCAATCCACAGCCTGTATGTCTGCAGCTACGATACCCAACCAGTCACATGTTTGAACATTATAAACATACATACACTGATACGCCTCTCTCTGACCTTGTTCATAACTACTTTTTCTTTTTCTTTTTTTGTGTGGAGAAGATTGACTAGTACTAGTTGATTGATGATGTATTATATTTTCTTGGTAGGCAGACGACCTAATTGAAAATTTCATGGTCAACTTTAATTCTTTGTAAGAGTTCTAGATGGAGAATCTTCTCAAAGCATATTAAAAAATAAAATACATAGTTAGCGGTGCTAACATAGGCAAAAGAAATCATTCTAGAGACACACTCAGTCGTATATTCAATTTCACAACTTACTTGAATATTTGCTGTTACCAACTAGATTTGCACCAGAGTTACTTGTGCCATTGTGTGATTATGAGTAGTCAACGTTTGTTGCCCACTAATGACTTGTGCAACCAACACTTTTTGTCGATCATTCACAATTATACAAGTTAATAAATTGTGAAATTGGACGCAGAAATGACAATGTGTGCAGTATTGTATGCAAAAGACTAAAAAGAGTAACAATTGCTACATGAGAGCACTGCCTAAGGCCACAAATGTTCCAAAATTTATTCTTATTATATGTTGGTAGATCCATCCTTAAAAAACCTTCCAAAGAGAATAAAATCAATTTTGTAATATATAATTCCTTTCCAATGTTTCCCATTGAAAGTGGGTGGTTAATATTGGCCTGTCCTATGTGAAAGGCAGTGTATGCAGGCAAATAAATTGTACGAATTGTTTTTTTTTTTTTTTCTTGTTCAATAAATAAGTGATGAAGAAGATGAGTGTGCCGGGTTTTAAATTATAAGGCAGAATGCCAGAATCATCACAAAAAACAGATGCAAATTTGGTATTGGGTGAATGTACAATGCTGAAACACGAAAGCAAATATACGCATGTGCAATGTTTTTCTTATTCGGAGCGCACCATAAAAGTTGAGAAAACACTGTCCAAAAAAAGAAAAAGTGTGGAAACAAATGAAGATTGTCTTGACTTGAGTTAGGTTTAAATCAATGTAACAGGATATGATTTTTTTTTTTTTTGAAAGCATAACAGGCTTTGATTTAAACGTGAACCTTCCATTCCATTCATGATAGGCAAAGCTGCACTCATAATGTGAGTGTGCTTTGAGGAGTACTAGCTTGTAGCGAGTCTTTTGGTTGAATATTGCAAAAAATTGATTTTATTTGTGATATAAGTATTGTTCAAAGTTATTTAAATAAATGAAGAAAAATAGGGAATTTTGACAACACCGTTGCTGAAATTCTAACAAAAAGTATGAGAGAGAAAAAATTTGAATTTCGGTAATCCCCGAAGGAGGTGCCCGAAAGAAACCGATTGTGGCAACCAAGTTACCGAAAATGAAAAAAAAAAAAAATAGTGGCAACCAAGTTGCTAAAATTGTAGGGGAGTGAGGAGAGGGAAAATAAGAATTGTGGCAACCAAGTTGCCAAAAATGGGAGAGAAAACAAAAAAGAATTTAACTATTTAGGCAATGAAGTTGCCGAAAATGAACAGTTGGCAAAAAAAATGATATAAATCTTTTTAAATGCCACATTAATCATAAATGATTAAAAAAAATCAAAACTCAATCAACCTTTCTGTACCTCGCGATCTTTGAACCTTCAACCAAAAAAAAAAAAAAAAAAAAAAAAAAAAAAAAAAAAAAACTAAGCATCGTAGAGATGAGCATGAGAGAAAAAGAAAAGAACAAGAGAGTTAGAAAAGAGAAATCAAGAATAGAAAGAAAAGAAAGGAAGGTTAGATCCAAACAGGTTGACTTTTGATTTGAAGAAACCCAGAAAAGCAACCAAAAAAAAAAAAAAAAAACAAGATCGATCAGATAAAAGCAACGTCAATGTCTCAAGCTCATGGTTTCTTTCATCTTTTAATATATATATATATTAATTTTTTTTTTTTTTTTCTATAAGCCACATAAGCTTTAAGTATGTCAATTGTACAATCCGTGTTAGGGATGGCAATGGAGTGGGACGGGGCCGGAGGATGGGATCTTCGTCCCTGCCCTACATGGTTGTTGCCCTTCCTCGTCCCCACCCCGCCCCACCTCGCCCCGGGGTGCGGGGCAAACTACCTTGCCCCATCCCCTCCCCTTGGGGCCCCGCGTGGACCCGCCCCGCCATTAATACAATTTTATATATATAAATTTTTGCTACAATAATATAAATCACAACAAAACAAAATGTTTTAAAATCCAAGCATTTAAATAAACCAAATATTTAAATAGTCTAATATGTAACAACATAATTCAAAATTTCTTATAACAAAATAAACATTGTCTTTGCATGAATAAAATCATCAAGGATAATTAACTAGTTTTTTAACAAAATAAATGTTGTCTTATAACAAATAAAAATTGACTAGTTCTTTAAGAATAAGTTTCGTTTTCTCCCAATATAGTGACACCACTTTCTTCTTTATAGATTCAGTACTATTACGATTGTCTCTGCTTCTTTCCTTACTATAATAGCGATTATGATAGCTTACTAATATGATAAGAAACAAACCTACTGGAAGCACTACGTGACTAGCCTTTTTTTTCTTCCAACTGTATATCTTCAAACTTCAATAGCTATAAACAAAAATACCAATTTTAGATATAAAAAAAAAAGAACCAAAATTTAAATTGAAAAAAAAAACTGATTTAAGAAATGCTAAAACAAAAAGAAGATAGCGAGTGAGATGAACTTAAATAGCAATGTCTTGGACTTGGAGTGGGGTTTGGCTTGAAACTTGAAAAACATGTATAAACTATAAAGCAAAGGGATGGGTCAAAAGGCGGCAATAGCATTAGGGTTTTAGAATAAAAAATATTTTATTTCATGTCTTGTACTCTTGTGATTCACTTTAAATATTAGTGATTTAGAGTTTACTAAATTTATAATTATAGTCCTTATTAGTGTGGGGTGGGCCAGGGCGGGACGGGGATAAAAATACTAAACCCATCCCCGCCCCTCCTCGGGATGCGGGGACAAAATATTGCCCCATCCCCGCCCCAACACCTTTGCGGGGCGGGGAAAACCCGCACGGGACGAGACGGGTCAAAGCAGGGTGGGGCAAAATTGACATCCCTAATCCGTGTGCCATAATTCTTATTTCTCTCTCTTCATTCCCCTACAATTTCGGCAACTCGATTGCTACAATTTTTTTTTTCTCCCTCCCATTTTCGGCAACTTGGTTGCCACAATTGGTTTCCAGGGGCACCTTCCTTTGAGGGCACTTCACCTCTGGGCAGAGTTTCGAGCAGCAAGATTTTTCTCCCTCCTTCCATTACTTCATTTATCTTTCTTCTCTCATACTTTTTGTTAGAATTTCGGCAACGGTATTGCCGAAATTCCCTCTCTTTCTCAATTTTTCAAATAACTTTAAACAATGCTCATATCACAAATAAACTCAATTTTTTGCAATATTCAACCAAAAGACTCAGCTTGTAACCCTATGTATATGCATGAATATACTTTAAAAATATACATTAAGACTCATAGTATAATTCCGCTATATATATAATTTAAATACTATTGATATATAATCATTCTTATATTTTGTTAACTCTTTAGAAAATATTGTAAGAATATTATTAAGTAGAAAATGTACATTGTACATTTTTTTTTTTTATTAGTTCTTAATTTTTGATATTGTGAAGCACTTTTTTTTTTTTACGGTTCATTAATTATGAAATTTTTGATTTTTGTTTCAATAACTTACTTAGATAAATATTTATGATGTGATCCCACATTTGACTTCAAAATTAAAAAAATAAAACTCTATAAAAAAAATTTAGAACAAATGATACAAAATTGGACTTTAATTGTAGAATCTAATTGAATTTTCTCTAAACTTTGGTTATTAATATATATATATATATATATATGGATAATTCAGTTTTTGCATATGTACTCTTACTTGATATGTATCCATATTTTTGGGATACACCTGCATGCGTATTTTGTTTGTTTTTTTTTAATGCCAATATGTTTGGGATACAACCATGATATAGTTGTAACCTAACGCTCCGATAGTAAGAGATAACTCAAAGTTGTGAAGATTTTTATTTATATTTTTTACATATTATGTCGGACCATGAGCTGTGTCATTCCACCTTAAAACCAATTGGTGATGAAGAATGCGCACTCAAATCTTTTATGGCACTCGACATCACACCACGCAGGCTTGTTTTTAGAGTGGTTGTAGGGAGTCAAATTGTGATCCCCCCAACAATTCCTCCCTCACAATGACACTCTCGTGACTTGAACCCATGACTTTAGCTTTGATATTATTTGTCAGATCGTAAGTTATATCATTTCATCTCAAAACCAATTGGTGATGAGGAAGACACACTCAAATCTTTTATGACATTCGACATCACACTACACGGGCCTGTTTTTAGAGTGGTTGTAACGAGTCAAATTGTGGTCCCCCCGACATATTGGTTTCAATGTTAAACACTTATCTAGTTATCTCTTATTTAATATTTCAGATGTTGGTTTGTATTCTAAATATTAATTAAAAGTTATGAATTCACTTTAGTATCCATTATTGCTTTTTAATTGATATATGCTTAACAATATATGAAAAAATAAATAATTAACAATATATAAAAAATGTAAATAAAAATATATTAATTAATTAATATTCTAATTTGCTTAGGAACATAGTTACATACTTACATCCTTTACCAAAGACTTTATAGCTGAATTGACATGCACAAAATGCTTTAAGAGTTTAAGAGGAAGGGTTCGAGTCATGAGATTAACAGTATATTATAATTATTGAAAAAAAAAAAAAAAGCTGATAGGTTCACAGTTTCTGAAACAAGAAACAGCTAGCTTCACATCTTGTAACAGAGCATTGCAGTTGTCACTTTAGGCAATTTTCACGGGATAGGTTTGAATCATTTTATTCCCTGATATAACTAAAAGGAAAAGTACTCATCTATAGTGACAATACCTGCCCACCTAACAAAATAAAAAGAATTCTTAGACTCAATCATGAATTATCCCTCCATCCACTGCATGATCTGGTGTCAATGTTTCTAACACAACCAATAATTGGGTAGAGTTTTAAATATGAGTTATCATTTCACTCACTTCACTCTCCTCCTTCTTAAGCAAACACTAAAAAGAAAATGATTTATTCCCTGATATAATCATTTTGGATACAGGGCTTTGTGTAAATTCATATCTGTACAACTATTTTATATTCCTTTACTCACCCTTTATCTCGTGACAACTTTTTCAATGGAATTGGAAATCATTTCCTGGCATTATTAAAGTCCACACTTTTGAAGATACCTTTCTTTAACCTCTTGAACCACTTTCCAAGTGGAAATGATTTCTACGGCTATAAGGAAATTCTTTGTTTTTAGCTGTTCTCCTCCAAAGCTTGATGGTTTACATTATTAAGTCGAACTATTCTAATTGAGATCCAACAATGCTGATTTAGCTGAATAGAAACCCCTTTTTTAACCTTTTGCATTACTTCTTGATTAATTCATTCTATAATTAAACAGATAAATTAAATCCTTTGAAACCCAATTTAGAACTACTCTTAAACTTGTGTTGGGTGGTAAGTACGTTTGTATTTGGCCAAAAAATTATGTCCAATCTGGAAATTTTTCATACTCCATTTCTTTAAGTTCTGTTTCTGGAAAGGTTCCAAATTAAACACCGCTAGGCTATATTATAACAGTCTCTAGAAAAAGTCGACCTCATAATATATTCCTTTGTTGCTCTAACACATGGCACAACTACTAAACACATGACATGTAGGCCTCATGTCATTTTATAAGTTTGAGCTAAACCAATAAGAGTAAGTCTAGTGACACAAATTTTTTCTCAATTTTGCCACAACTTTGCTACATTACGACTCGTGACTGGTGAAATCGTGGACCCATATGGACCCACTATTTTATTTCTGTCACTCATGAGTCACCATGTAGCAAAGTTATGGCAAAGTTGTGGAAAATTTTGTAATATTAAAATTACTCAACAACTAATCCAAACGCTTTATGCTCAAAATTTTCTCTGTGTAAAACTGTGTGGATTAGTTTGGTGTAACAAAGTTTACCTTCTTTTTTTTAGATTTTTTTTACCTTTTAGTTTTGGTGAGATGATATATAACCCCAAATTTCAAATTTCACATAATTGATGAGTTTGTTAACTATGTCCTTATCAGTGTTGTTGACATAACTAGAAAGGTTTTCAGTGCCAATCCCTTAATACTATTAATTGGATTCTAAACATAGCTTAGGCTACGTTTGTTTTGGCTGAAAAGGATTTCAGGAAATTATTTTACACCAGCCTATGTGTTTGGTAAGCACAAAAAATTGGGTCAAACAGAAATCAATTTCCGCATTGACCGTAAAATAACCCCAGCAAGCCGGAAATGAATTTCAAATTTTATTTTACCTTTAAATGATTTCCACCCTAGGTAAATAGAAGAGAGAGACCGAGCACTAGAAGCAACCCTAGATCGCACCACCGCCCCCAACCCTAGATCGCACCGGTCTTGTTGCACCCCAGCACCGGCGAGATTGCGCCGCTTGAAGCACCGCCCAGATCGCGTGGCCTGTAGCACCACCGAGATCGCACCCCAGCACCAAGATCGCACTTATAGTCTCTGCTGGAAGCTCATCGGCACCGCCATCTAGATTGTCACCACCCAAGACTGATCCACCCAAGACCAAGCTTGTTCTCCCTCTTACTCAACGTTGCCGATTTGGCTGCCACCGACCACCAGTCCACTCCACTCCACCCCCGAACCCACCCGATCTGGCCGCCACCGTCCTCCATCCACTCTGATCTCTCTCTTTCCCGATCTATCTCTATCACTCTTTCTCCCTCTGATCTCACTCTTTCTTCCTCTCCCTCAATGTTTTTATTTTGATTTTTGGTTGTGTTAAGTGTATATTTTGGTTGTGTTAAGTGTGTATTTTGAAATTTTCTGTAATAAAATTTGTTTGGATGCTCAGAAAATTGTTGAGAAAATATGAAAAATTTGTAAGAACATAGCATTTTTAGAATGTTACCAAACACTGAGAGTTGTTTTTCGGATTATTTTTCATTGCAGAACCAAATACCTAGATTTCATTTTCCTTACGGGAATTCACTTTCCCATGCATTCATTTTATATTCGAAATTCGATTTACATTGAGCCCAACGTAGCCTTAGAGTCAGGCGCTTTGTTGATGGAACATTGCTTCCTTGTTGATATATAAGGATAATCAATTTCACATTAAGGAAACCTAGATTTCATTTTCCTTACCGGAATTCACTTTCCCATGCATTCATTTTATATTCGAAATTCGATTTACATTGAGCCCAACGTAGCCTTAGAGTCAGGCACTTTGTTGATGGAACATTGCTTCCTTGTTGATATATAAGGATGATCAATTTCACATTAAGGAAAGGTTTTGCGTAAATGGCAATGCATGTACGTAATTTAATAGAAGATAATAATAAAAGATATTATTTTGGGTTGAGATCAAATATACCAGATTTGGTAGATGAGAGAGACATACATATATATATATATATATGTATATTAAGTTTACAAATATAGCATTTTTGTGTTGCCCATGTATAGGATATTTTTTATCCTACCTTTTACTCGTTATCTATTTTAAACTAATTCCCTTTCCTTTCATGAATTTGGGTTATCTACAATTAGTTAAAAAAAAATTTTCAAAAATTGCTATCTATTTATGTGAAGAAACACATAATTACTTTCACACGAAATCTTTTACGTGACTATAAAAATCGCAAATTCTGTTTTTAAATTAATAAATGTTTTATTTAGTGAGGTAATAGGGAGGGTAAAAATCTGGGATATTATTATAATTAAAAAAAAAAGACTCCCAAAAAACTAGAAAAAAAGAAAAAGAAAAAGCCAACGTGGTCAGAAAGACTTTCTCTCTCATCACAAGTCACAAAAAAAAAAAATAATAATAATAATAATAATAATAAAAAAAAGAAAAAAAAAAAAAAAAAAAAACGATTTCTCTCTCTCTTCTTTCTTTCTTTCTTTCATTGCAGCCTGTCATTTTGATCGATTTCTCTCTCTCTCTCCTTCTCTCAACGGATCCTAGAGAAAGAGAGAAACAAGGTGTGGAAACCACGTAATCCCCTTCTCAACAACAGATTTTATTATTTTTTTTGGGTTTTGGTTTTGAGAGGGAGAGAGAGATCTGAGTGAGCGTTAAAAATGGGGACGCTACAGACTTGGAGAAAAGCCTATGGCGCCCTCAAAGACAGCACCAAAGTCGGCCTCGCCCATGTCAACAGCGACTACGCGGTTTGATTTCTTCTCTCTCTCTCTCTAGAACAATAACAAACAAACCTTACACTATTTTATTTTATTTTATAAGAGCAACAATCTTTTGATCGATTCGATTCGATTCGATTGATAGTAAAATTTGTGGTTGTTGCTTTGTTTAGGAATTGGATGTGGCCATAGTGAAAGCTACCAACCACGTCGAGGGTCCGCCCAAAGAAAGACATCTTCGAAGTAATTCACTAACTTATTATTAGTTTCTACTGATCTTTTTTCATGTTTAATCAATTCTTTCTTGTTTATATATATATTTGTTGTTCGTAGAGATTCTGAGTGCCACGACAACGATTCGGCCCCGTGCCGATGTTGCTTACTGCATTCATGCGCTCTCCCGGCGATTGGCCAAGACCCGCAATTGGACGGTATCTTTCAATTTCATGTTTACTGATTTTTGGCAGTTATTTGGGGGTTTCATATCAATAGTGTTGCTATTTACTTGCCATATGTGCTTGATTTCTTTGTTATTGATCTATTACTTTCCCATCCTCTCTTGATACAATTGCTGAAAATGTAATTTGCAATGGATGTGCTTGATTTAGCATTTTTTTTTATGGGGCCTACTTCAATACCATTACAATTTACATACATATCTGGTTCCTGTGGTTTAGATGATGAGGCCAAACTATATGTGGACGTGACATCACTTTAGAGGAACTAAAAGCGATCACTTTAAGTTTGTTAGGGACTAAAATTGATTACTTTAAGTTTATTAGGGACTAAAACCGATCACTTCGAATCTTTTTTAGGGATAAATAGTGATAACTTTAAGTTTTTTTTACGAATTAATTGTGACTATTTTAAATTTTAAACTTGAGGGACTAAAACCAATCACTTTAAGTTTTTTAGGGATTAATAGCAATCACATTTAACTTCAGGGACTAAAACCGATCACTTTACGTTTTTTAGGGATTAATAGCCGTCACTTTAAAACTCAGGGACTAAAACTGATCACATTAAGTTTTTTGTGGAAGTAATAGCGATCACGTTAAACTTCAGGAACTAAAATCAATCACTTTAAGTTTATCAGGGATTACTAGCGATCGCTTTAAACTTTGTGGATTAAAGTCCTTATGAGCTAAAGTTTAGGGACCAATTGTGTATTTCGGCCTTGTTTTTACAATGGAACTAGGTTAAATGTAAATGAATTTTTTTAAGTGGAAGTTAAAATTCTAGTTGAACCCTTACCTATCCAAAAAAAAAAAAAATGCTTGTTGAACTCTTGAAATAGTCGTCAACCACTTTATGCAACTACACATTAGCATGGTGGATGGAGGACTTCAAAATTAGTGTCATAATGTTATTAGCAAAGCTTGTGTTGACCTGTATTAGGTGTTTGGAACTGTGGTGAACTAAAGTTTATTATAAATTCTGTGATTCTTTTTTTTCACTTTTCATCAAGTTAAGTGGATGGTGGAGGATTAGGAGATTTTTATATCTGATATTTTATGTGTTTCATGCTATTTAACCCTAGTTTTTGCATGGTTTTGTTTTACAAAACTGATTGCATCCTTTTAAACCTTTAAAACATTTTAGGGCTTGGAAAATGTGACAACTTTTGCAGGGTTGTACCTAAAAGAAAAAAAGAAGAAAGAACAGAAATATAAGGTTGTTCAAAAATATTAAATTTTACTTCTTAAATTTCCTTTTGATGGATCAAGGCATCACGGGTGGAGTTAATTTTTTGGGTTTAGTTGATGATATTATAACCAGATTTCTAAGTACTCATGGATCTTTAATTATTGAAAAGATTTGCTAGACTATACACTTTACAAACATCAGGATGAAAATTGGCTTCAAGAGCTCAATCCATGTTTCATATGAACTTGAGAAGTGCATTGATTTTAAATAAAATAAAATAAAAATAGACTTAGTTTTACTTTTGCCTGCTGTACTAGTCTTTACTTGGTCTATGCTCCAGGTAATCTGCCTGAAAGTTTCTGATGGCTTGAGAAGGTGTCTTAATGCCAATTTATATTTAACAGTTAGTATAGCCCTTATTTTAAAGTTTTCAACACCACTTATGCAATGACTAGCATCAACTAGAGGAGATTTGATTGTGCTGTCATGTAAACTGTATTTGCTTTGCCATCATGCATATAAGTGGAGATCATTTAGTTGTTTGGGTGGCTTAATTCATAGGGCAGACATTTGAATGACCATGTTTTTGAGCAGATAGAGCTTTTATGGGAAACTATCAATGTGTATAATCTTTTGTAATATGAAAACTCTTAGTATAGTGTTTTTAGGGTTTGAAAGACCTCATTGACAAGGCTTAGAATGAATAAGTGGACTGAATTGGTTAGTAATTCTAATGTGATCTGATGTGGAAATGGACGTGACAATAGCTAATCACTCATTGGGAATACCCGATCCACCATTCCTCAAAGGAGAACAGACCATCCCCCAATCAACTAAATAAAATTTTATTGCATCTCCCATCCCACCCTACAAGAAGTCCCTTTGAAGATAATCCAATCTATTTGCAAGATGAATTGGCGTCATGAAAAAACATATGAAATCAATGGAATGTGAAGATAATGTACTCTCAATGCTTATCAAAAAAAAAAAAAAGATAATGTACTCTTAATGAAGGTAATCCTTTCACCTTTTGATAGATACATCTTTTTCAAACCCACAAAGTGTGGTTCTACTTTTTCAATAATGTGATATCATGCCCCTCGAGCCTTAGATAGGGATCCCAGAGGCAAACCCAAGTAAGTTGTGGGCATTTTACCCCCTTACAACCCAACACAGCCGCTAACTCCCTTATTTTCTGTACCTCCCCAACTAATTCTATTTCACTTTTGCCCAGATTTACCCTCAACTCTGAAACTGCTTCAAAACACTGTAGAACATAATATAGGTATACAAAAAGATGTGGAATTTACTCTCAAAAAATATAATAGGGTAGTCAACAACCCTATTTCTTTCTCCCATGTTAAACCTATATAAATAGCCTCCCTCCACATCCCTTTGAATTACTCTGATTAAAATCTCCATCGCGAAAAAAAAAAAAAAAAAAAAAAAGTGTCAATAAAGGATCATCTTGTCTCAGTCCTCTAGGCTGCTAAAGAAACCAATTGGGCTACCATTAATCAAAATGGAAAAATAAATCATTGAAATACAAAAATGGATCCATTTCTTCCATTTCATGCTAAAACTGAATCTCTCCAGCACATGCACACAGTCCCAATTAACATAATTGTATGCCTTTTCACTGTCTAGTTTGCAAATTACTCTAGGAACTTTGCTCCTCAACCTGGCTTCTATCCAAAACCTCATGGGTGATAAGAACTGAGTGAATAATTTGTCTACCTCCCATGAATGCATTTTCTAAGTCATACACAAGATTCCCAACTAATTTCTTCAGTCTATTTGCCAACACTTTAGAGATCCAATTTATACATGATCTCTAGTTGATATGGAGATAGTCTTTGATTTTTTCACAACCCTACTCCTTTTGGAGGATCAAAGTAATAAAAGATGCACCCTATGAATTTTTAAATCTGCAATTAGTATGAAATTTGTGAAACACCCACATCATATAATTCGCTAGAATACCTAGTACTGTTTGAAGAAAGCCATATTAAATACCTCTGGTCCTAGAGCTTTGTCACCATCCATATGACGTAAGGCCCAAAACACACACCCCTTCCCCCTCCTTGATCTAATGGTATCCATTTACCTATAGGTTTCTTCATCAATGGTTGATAGAGAAACCATCTCTACCTACTTCACCCCTCTATCCTTTGTCTGTAGATTCCCATCCACTTCTACATTGTCTATATAATTAGCCCTTTGTGAGTTAGTCAAACGATGAAAAAACCTCTTACTGTTTTCTCCTTCCTTTAACCATAAAGCTCTTGATTCTGATGCCAACTAACTTCCTCAAAGTGTGCCAGCTTCTTGGCTTCAGATGTTAACTCATACCTCTCCTGGCACTCCTCCAGAGATAGGGATGCATTCTCCTCCTTTATGTCCAACTTCGGTGTTATGGGGGATACCCTGCAGAATACTAAAAACTGGTGGACTTAATGGTTTATGGCATAATATGTTTTTTAGTGAGTCATGGAATCATTCTCTTATTTATGTTTTAATGAAGGATAGATTCATTAGAAGTTGCAAATGGTTCTTTGGCCACACTATGTAATTATTATACCAAGGGTTTCCTTTGTTGGCCATGCATTTGATATGGATCTTGGACTCTTTTATGGTGTAAAATATCTATTTCATGGCTTTCTATGGTGTGCATTTCATGTCTTCTAGTGTCCTTTCTCTAAAATCTTTGAGTATTTCAAATATTTTAACACAGCACTGCAAATCTAAGATTATATTTTCGATAAGTTATATTTGGTGACTTAATTTTCTCAGTATCTAGCTCATTATTTTCCTATGGATAGAGTTTCTTATATTTCTTCCATTTTTTCTTGTTTATTAGGTGGCATTAAAAACACTGATAGTCATCCATAGGTTATTGAGGGAGGGCGATCCTACTTTCAGAGAAGAACTTCTGAATTTTTCACAGAGAGGACGCATTCTCCAGCTTTCTAATTTCAAGGATGATTCAAGTCCAGTTGGTTAGTTCTACACCCATATCTCTTTCATTCCTTCTCTTTGGTAGTTAATACTGGCTCTAACTGATGTGCTTGAACTATCGTTGTTTTAGTTCTTTATGCGATGAGATTTCAGTACTTCTGAATTTTTAATATTCTTTTTATCTTTTTCTTAAGCTTGGGATTGCTCTGGCTGGGTACGTACTTATGCACTGTTTTTGGAGGAGCGACTTGAATGTTTTAGGATTCTTAAGTATGATATTGAAGCCGAACGTCTACCAAGACCTTCCCAAGGACCGGAGAAGGTATTTTACAAAATCAATGAGTATTCCTTTTTACTAAGATGGGGGAATTTACTGGGATAGATTTTAATACTAATTACACTCCTTGCCTTGAAAGAGTAAGTGAGGGACAGTAAGCAAATAAAGTTAAAAATCTGATTTTGGGTTTGCATGTTTTAACTCCTTAATTAGTTTCTTTTCTAGTCAGTACCTCTAGATCATTGCTCAGTTTATTTGAATGGCCTTTGACTTAGTAGGATTTGATGATATTTTCTAAGATAATATGCTCATTTCTTTTTGGAAAATGCCATTTGTTGGTGGACTCATCCCTATGGAATTTATAGGATATATTTCCTAACAAGCCTCATAGTACTTCTGGTCTAGTCTTCGTGGTAGTATAAGTTGATTAAACTACATCATCTCCAGTTCTATACGCCGCCTCAATAAGGGGAGGTTATTGGATTGACAATCCTCTCCCCTCCCTCAGAGCCAGTGGACCAAAAGACAAAAAAGTGTCAAGCTTTGAAATGTTTGAAAGGAAAAGTACTTATATTGACTTCTTAAGTCTTATAAATTATTTTGTGGGATTTAAATCCTCTGATTCTTTTTTATTTGTGTGGTGTCAATTTGTTTGAAGGTTCAATGATATGGTTCCTTTATTTTGGAAGCAAAATTGACGACACCTTCAATAATAGCCTTCTACCACTGTCGAAAATTTGTTTCTTGCACACTTACCAAAAAAAATTTAAAAATTGTTTCTTGCACAACATGGACTTCTTAGAAGACTTATTTACCTTTTCTTTCATGGACTTCTTAGAAGACTTATTTCTCTTCCGTTAATTTATCGGCCCTTGTAATATTTATTTATTTATTTTTGTCTTAAGAGAATAGTGTTTTTCTTTAATGAAATTTTGCATTACTTATTAAAAAAAAATGTAGGAAACATCCTATCGCCTCCCCTGCCTTCTCTTCTCTCTTTGGAGTTATATATTTGTAATTTTTTAATTATAAATCTTTCAGATAAAATAATCTGAACTTAAAACAAGTGCAATTCTCTTTGGGGCGCCTTTTCAGGTTTGTAGCCAGTAGTTTGTGTAGCTTAAGCTAAAGGTGCATATATTATAAAGAAAGAAGTGAAGTTTAGTGATTCATATTACCGGAATAGTTTCACTAGCCATCTTAAGGCTTGGGTTGAGCTTGAGCCTTTACTACAAATCAATCCAAACTCGGGCAGTTAATTTTCAACTCATTTTGGCTCATTGTACCATTACTTGTTTCAACACTGTAAAACAGTTGCTTTGTATATGTATTTTTTCTATATGTTCAGTTGACATATTTATAATCCATACCTTTGGATGCAAACCGGAAGTGCTATAATTAGTGTATATTTCATTTCCTTTTCTTTTTCTTTTTTTTAATAAAAAAATTAATTTTAAAGATGCATTTGTGTTATCTTTTAAACCATAATTTACAAGCAATTACAATTCTTACAGAGAAAATCATTTCTGCCGTCACTTTTTATTATTTATTTATTTTCTCTTATATTTTCAAAACTATTGGTGACCATGGATGGTATCATTTGAACAAACTCAAGATTCTTTGTACACTGTAGGTCCCTTGTTGCTGGGGAGTTGTATTTGGCAAAATCGATGAATGTGTTGTCTATCAACCGTTTATGACATATCTGAAATTGTTCTTGTTCAAATTTGTATAAGAACTTTTTGTTGTTGTTGATATGGAAGTTTTTGTTGGATGTCAATATCATAATTGATATTGAACAGGCTTGATATAATTTCATGAAATGTGTGGGTGTGATAAGTTTTCATTGCTAAAGATTCATGAATTCCCCTTTTCTCTCCATGTCTTTCTCATTCTTCTTTCACTAGCAGGGATACAGCAGAACCAGGGATTTGGACAGTGAAGAACTGTTGGAGCAATTACCATCTTTGCAGCAGCTGCTCTATCGTCTTTTTGGTTGCAGGGTACTTTTTGTGACTTTTTGATCTTCTGTTTTCATTTTTTTAGTGAACTTTTGTTTTGGATTTTTCTAAATTATCAATATCATATCAATAATTGTCTGCTGTTGCAGCCAGAAGGAGCAGCTGTTGGTAATTATGTTATACAATATGCCCTGGCTCTGGTATGTGTGGTGCTTCTTTTTGCTGTAGGTTATTCTTTGTTTGACTTGTGTTTCTGAATTTACATGAATTTCCTTTATATTTAATAATATTTCATATAATGGAAGGGTTAGATTATTTTCAGCTATTAAATGAATTCCCTTTTACAGTGTCTTTAAATTATACAAAATGACTATAGAAACATGGAGCTTATTGACAAAGATTTGAATGCCATTTCATCTTGAAGAGTCCACTGAATGATATTATGCATGATCAGAAATAATGGTTGACCAGGTCTTGAATTGTAGTTCATTCTACATTCATAAAAATGATTTAGTAGTTCTTTTGAAACTTTTTATTACATGTTAAGATACTTAACGTATCCTCCCTTTCTGTCTGTCTCTATCTCTGTTTGGTTTTTGTATGTTTTGTGGGAGTGAGGAGCGTCTGTGTGAGAAATTGGTATTAACTTTAAGGAAACAAAATTGATACCTATTTTTTCATTTCCTGTCTTGTGCCCTACTTTCTCAAAGAACATGTAGAACATGTGCAACTTTGTCAAAAACTTATCTTAGCAAGCCTACCATTGCCCCCCTCCCCATTTCTTTCCCTTGATAAAGAAAAAAGGGAAAAACCATATTAAAAAAAAAAGTGCTTATCTGTTTTTGACCTTGTTGATATCTACACTTTTCAGGTACTGAAAGAGAGTTTTAAAATTTACTGTGCTATAAATGATGGGATCATCAATCTTGTTGATAAGGTAAACTTGTTGATCATATAATATATATATTTTGCTGAATAAAAAGATTTTATTGATTAGCAAAACAAGTATAAAGGACCAAAGGGGCCCAAACCATCTCACTCACTGACAAAACCTAGCTGTAAATAATCTGATCTCATTGCAGTTTTTTGAGATGCCGAAACATGAAGCTGTCAAAGCCCTTGAGATCTATAAACGAGCTGGCCAGCAGGTGATATTTTACATTGATTCCAAGTTTAATATTCTTTTTTGATAGCTTTTTTGTGCTTTATGGTATATGTTTTTCCTATACTTTTATTAATCATGGAAGGTATAGGATCTACCAGTTCAGTTTTATGGTGTTACTCTTATCAAACCTTGGTTTTGCTGCAGGCTGGGAACCTTTCTGACTTTTATGATGTTTGCAAAGGATTGGAACTTGCTAGGAACTTTCAATTTCCTGTTCTTAGAGAGGTATGATGCTATTAATGTGGTTTAGTGTTTTAGTTAATTTTAGGTTATTCATTTCAGTCATATCAATTTATAACAACTAACTATTTATGTTTACCTTTTCCAGCCTCCACAATCCTTCCTTATGACCATGGAAGAGTATATAAGAGAGGCACCCCGAGTGGTTAATGTTCCAACTGAGCCATTGGTGAGTGAATGTATTTTGTAATGAGCACAATAAGTATCCATTGCTCTAAAATCAAGTCCAGTTTATGTTATTTGTTATTTATTTAATTTTTATGTAGTACCACTCTCTGTTTTGTTCCCTATGGATCTTTTTAGTTTTTTATTGACATTATAAACCTTGAGATGGAGCATTGCTTTTAGAAGATACGTTCTACTGAACTCCTATGTGTTCAATATGAACAGCTTCAATTGACATACAGACCAGAAGAAGGCCCTTCTGAAGAGACAAAAATATCTAGTGATGAACTGGAGCCACCAGCTTCAGATAATGCTGCTGTATCTAATGTGGAGATTACTCCTACTCCTCCTACTCCTCCTACTCCTCCTCAAAAAAACCTGGAGACTGGAGATTTGCTGGTAAATCTTTAGGTTTTGTGTTTCAGTAACTAGGTTTATGTTTTTGCAAAGTTTTTATTCGGTTTCTCGTCTCTTAACGCCCCTCCCCCTCTTTTCTGGTGAATTCAGGGATTGGATTATAGTGCTGCCGATGCGTCTGCAATTGAAGACAGAAATGCTTTGGCTCTAGCCATAGTTCCATCAGAACCTGGTAACATCTTGTTACTTCTTTGTTGCTTTCCAATACTGCTACTTAAGCAATTTTGCATGGCCTTTTGTTTACCTATCAGGCATTGCCTCTCATATTGCAGGTGTTGCCCCAACATTTGAGTCTAACGGTGTACAAGCAAAAGATTTTGATCCTACTGGATGGGAACTTGCCCTGGTAACCACTCCCAGTAGCAACATTTCATCAGTTAATGACAGACAACTGGTAGGCCCTAATTGTATTCCCTCCTCTTTGTTCTGCATGTATATTCTTTTTTTATTTTTCTGGTCATTTTAATATAAAGGTGCTGAAGCAATGGTTTTCCTTCACTGGTTTATTAGAAGTTATAGGAGTATGGCCATGCATATAATGACATTGTTGGCCAAAATGTGTCCGCTTTTCAGTTAGAGTCACTGGCACGTATATTAAAGAGAGAGACTCATTAGTCATTATCCAGTCCACCTTTATATATTTTGCCAAATGTGCTGTCTTGATAGTCCTCTTATAAGGCTGCGTTTGGTTCAATGTAAACTGAATTCTGAGTGTAAAATGAATGCAGGGAAAAGTGAATTTCCGTAAGGAAAATAAAATCCGAGTGTTTGGTTCTGCAATGGAAAATAGTCTAGAAAATGATTTTTGGTGTTTGGTAACATTCTGAAAATGTTATTTTCCTACAAATTTTTCACATTTTCTCAGCCATTTTCTTAGCTCCCAAACAAATTTTATAATAGAAAATTTTAAAATATACACTTAAAAATTAAAGAAACAAAAATCAAAACAAAAAAAAAAAATCAAAGAAACAAGACCAATCGGGGGAGAGGGACAGAGAAAGAGAGAGAGAGAGAGAGATCGGTTCGGCTCGCGGGTGGGAGATCGGTTCGTGGGTTGCGACGAGATCAGTTCGTGGGTTGCGACGGAGAGATCGGTTTGTGGGTTGCGACAGAGAGATCGGTTCGTGGGTGTGACGAGATCAGTTCGTGGGTTGCGACGGAGAGATCGGTTCGTGGGTGCGGCGAGATCGGTTCGTGGGTTGCGACGGAGAGATCGGTTCGTGGGTTGTGATCTATTTTCAGGCAGCGCGATCTCGCCGGTACTGGGATGCGACGAGACCAGTGCGATCTGGGGTTGGGGGTGGTGGTGCTTCAGGCGGCTTCCTATCGCCGGTGCTGGGGTGGGTTGCTCACTCTCTCTTCTTGCTCTTTCTCCCTCTCTCTTTGCTGTTTCGGTCTCTCTTCTATTTTCCTGGGGTGTAATCGGTTTGAAGGTAAAATAGAAGCTGAATTGGTTTTACAGGGGAAAGGCCATATTTTACGGTCAAAGCGGAATTGCAATTCCGTTTGACCAAAATTTCAGTCCCTACCAAACACACATGAGAGCGTAAAAGTATTTCCGGAAACTATTTGAAGCCAAAACAAACGCAGCCTAAATGTTCCTAAATTTTGAATAAGCGGCCTTTTAATGAGACTCACTTGTTTGAGAATGCATTTTCAACAAAAAGTTTCCTTCGAAGCAACTAATGGTACAATAATCTTAATTGCTGGTTGATTATGCTTCAATTTTGTGTCTAAACCCAAATTTCTTGCAGTAAGTTCTATTGGTTTCAGTTTTATTGTGACATAATTTGCATTAATGTACGATTTTTGCCTAAGAAGTTAGGAATGTGGTCAAAATCATGGGGTGATGTATATGCCTCTTCCAGAATGGCTTTAACTGTCTTATTTCTGCCAATGAATGTCAGGCTGGTGGATTGGACTCGCTCACTCTTAACAGTTTGTACGATGAAGGGGCATATAGAGCTGCACAGCAGCCTGTTTATGGAGCACCAGCCCCAAATCCATTTGAGGTACATGATCCATTTGCTTTATCAAGTGGTGTTGTTGCACCTCCTTCTCAGATGCCAGGAATGGCTCAACAGCAGGCGAACCCCTTCGGTCCTTATCAACCTACAGGTCCATACCAAGCTACTGGTCCATACCAACCTGCCTTCCAGCAGCAGCCACCACAACATATGATGGCCCCGACAAATCCTTTCGGTGATACAGCATTTGGTGCATTTCCTGCAAACCCCGTTGCTCACCCACAAACTAATAATCCATTTGGAAGCACAGGCCTGCTGTAAAGGCAATGTTTGAGCATCCAAAAATGTAATTTAGTAAATTGAAATTGGGTTTGTATTTGGAAATGAGTGAAGCAGTCTGGGTTAGGGAGGTTTGATCCACAGGAGAGAGGGTTTTGGCATATGAAGGTATGTTTGGGTTGTAAGAGTGAATAGCACATATCTAATAATTAGTTTATATGATTTGAGATTTTTTGGAGTAATTTTGAAAATATATTAATTGTCTACTTTTGGCGGGAGTAAAAAATAGAGATATTCATGAACTGCATTACTTCTTTGACCTTACTACCGGGTCAGGTTGGATTGTATTCGTTTATGCTTGGTCGGTTTGCGATGTTTCACCATAAAATGTCAGTTTTGGATGATTGTATGGTATTTTTTTGGGGTATCATATCCGAATTGCTTTGGTCATTTATTTTAATTATAATAATCTCAACCATTCATATCTATCCAAGAAGACAAAATGATTATTCCAATGATTGATTAGGATCATCTGGGCAAGAAATTTTACAAAATATTAATATTCATTTTGGTGAGAATGTAGCCTTATTATTACGAGCATGGCAAAAGATAAAGCAAATTCGTTCTTTGCTAATGTTGTGGCCTGTGTAAGATATCTATGCAATGTTGCTAAAGCTCGATTTAATGCTTTTCGGAAAGCTATAGACGTGCCAGTTGATCAAGAAAAAAATCTACCTTTTGTGATGATCAGGGGACGAGTGGATGTGGATCCCATAAACACACTGCCTTGGTCCTTGCTCAATCAATTGCTAAAATTAAAAAAGCAGTACAAAAAGAATTTCAATAAAAAAAAAAAAGGGCCTAGTTTGAATGTACAAAAGCACTTACTAGAGAATCTCGTGATATGTTGTTCCCCAAAATCTTAATAATTAGTAATTTAGTGTTATGCAAGGACCATATAGCTTTAATTTGTAATCGTCTGCTAACTTTTTGGCTTTTTGGTTTTGGTTAGGTAACTAATGTTCTTTTGAACATATTTATATTTACAATGTGGTAAGTTCATCTTTGGTAGTGATGTTGATCACACGAAAATCATTACGCACTTTTCCTTAAGCATGTAATATACAAAACCGATTGGTGTTGAATTTTTAATATTATTTTTCACCTTGAAATGAGGAAACATACTTGAACAAAACTTATTGTTGCTTTGGTTTCTCTTTGGTTACAACACTCATCACTCATGTCATGTTAAATCCGAGAGTAAATTCTTTTATGACAATATCATTTGCCATAATTTTGACCACAATTTAATGATATCTACAATTATGATTGGTGAACCATTACTCACATAAACTCATAATTTTTTCTCCACTACTCACAGTTGCACATACTAGTGTCGTGATAAAAATTGTGGCACAAAAGTTGTTTTCACAAACTCTCTCTTTCAAAATTAATTCTTCTAAGACTACACAATTTGCCACATTTTGATGACATGTGCGATTGTGATTGATGAAATATCACATTCAAATTTCAATAAAGTACATAAACTATGGTACTAAAAACAGAAAATATTGTTTTGCACTTGTTATTTTACCCTCCGTATACACAACATTCATAATTACATGTGCGATATACATATTTTTAATTGATATCCACATTTAAAATATGAAACGAGTAATATGTAAGAACAATGTAAACTAATGAATATGAGAAAATCATTACCCGTTAAAAAAACAAGTTTTACGCTTTTGTTCAAATAGCCATGCATTTCTATAAAATTTTCAAAATTTTAATAATACGGAAAAGGAATAAAGGATACTACTAGTTATGAAGAGATATGGCGGAAACCTTTTTCACTTCCAACCATGCGAGAGAGACATCTTGATGGCTTTTAGTACAACCTATAGTTTTTATACCACCTAAATTCAAGGACCAGGGAGGCCCCAAAGCCACAACATAGAATTCCACTATTAATCTTTCAATTAATCACTAATATAAAAGGGAAAGTTCATTAACTCACATAACCACCTACTTGTCACTAGAGTGATTATCATGCCATCCATCTTTCTTGTGCAGTGTGTGTGCTTCATGTGAAGGGTTTAGGGTTGGACTTCACATAAACACGTGTTTTTGTTTAACTTTATCTTTGAGCTTACAACAAATTTTTTGTATGTGCTCGGTGAGCAATGACCATAGGACATTTGCACATTTTGGAGTCATTGGACATGAAAACTCAACCCCACCTATTGCTATCCAGAAGATGGTACAAGTTGTAGCAGTAGTACTAGTACAAACTACAAAGCAATAAGACCAGGGGCAATTAACACTAACCTTTATAATGTGTCCTGCCAAAAAGTAAAATTTGAATGTGAGTGCGTGTGTATTAGTCTCACTGCATAGGTTTAGGGCCCAAAAAAAATGTGATTTTTACTGTAAAACCTTATTCAAATAATGTAATGATGATATTAAAATAGGAAAATTTTCAAATAATTGATTTTTTTTTTAAATCATGTTTAATGAGTCCTTAGTATTGGTCTTATTGATTTGATGGCACCCAGTGAAAGGGCCGTCACATACTCTAGACTACAATTTTTACAAAACACTTCACAAATTGTAGATGTCAACTTGTGAATGGTAGATAATAAAGTAGCATTAGTAATGTTAATTCAACTGTTTGTGAAATATATTGTGTTTGTAACATAATTCATGAGGAGAGAGAGAGAGAGAGAGAGAGATTTTAAAAGGCAAGAGGGGAGAGGGTGGAAGGAAAAAGAAAAGGCATGGGAGATGCATGGAAGAGCATGAAAGGGGAGGCAAAAAAGAGAAAGGAATAAGGGGGCTTACTGTGACTGTCCCACCTCTTGGAGAGCTCTCAAATCATCATCATTACAATCCCACATCCCTCCCCAATTTTAGTAGTTTTGTTCTCTTTCTTGATTCTTCTTTTTCTCTCTTTTCCCCATTTCTTTAATTGCTAGAACTTCCAAGTTGTGGTATCCCATTAGTTATCACAGCTGTTTTTTCATTAATTATTATTCTCTACATTGTATTGTTAATCTTAGAATCCTAAGTTTCAAGGTACCTTGTGTTGTCAAAGGACGAAGAATAAAGAAGTTTGATTTTGAGATCTACAAATACTTTGAATTATTCTTGTTTTCACAATTTAGTAACCAGAGAAATTGAAATCCACTACTTGGTCAAAGCCGCCTTCGAAGTTTGAAGTTGAATACATGCGGAACCAAGGTAAAAAAAAAATTAAAAAAAAAATTTTAATGTATCTCATTTAATTGGTAACGATCATATTAGACATAAAAATTTGTCTAACTTTTCAATTTCGTCTTAAAATTTCAAAAGTAACAATAGTGTCTTAAATAATGTAAATGATCCAATTTTATTCATACAATAACCCAATGTTGATTTGTCATTTTTTTTTTTTAATTCAATAGTTGAGGCCTTGGTGGAGAGAATTTAAATCCAAAATGTCTCCGTTGAAAATATAAGGAGAAGTCAATTAAATTACAAAATTCTTAGCAATGTTAACGTGTCATTGCAATGTTTACATATATAACAAAAAAGGTCTAGGCTCTGTATGCACAAACTACCAAATATGTTTGATGTTTAGCTTATGAGAAAATGTGAGTAAACGCAATGATATAAAAAGGGTTATAAATCTATTTTCTTTTTGTGCTTAAGTTTCTATTAGATATTTTGTATATCCAAGAATGTTGTAATACAAGTTTGATTTGACTATGGTAGTGGAAGAATGTTATTTAATCTTACTTTGGCAGTGGAAGAGTGTTTTTTTTCTCTTTAGAAGAGATAGGGAAAAAAAAAAAACAATAGTAAACAAGTGAAAAGTATTGTTAGTTGGCTCGATCAATTGAGCTTGATGACAATGAGTTGGCTCAAGCAATATGTTAGCTAAAAGAGTTTCAGGCGAAACTATTTGTTTGAAATTTTGATGAGTTGACTCAAGCGAGATTTTAGGCAAGTTTCAAGTGAACCTTTCTATCTGGATATTCTAATAAGTTGGCTCGAGCAAATTTCAGACAAATTACGCATTTAGTGGCTTCTACAGAATTTATGGCCAAGGAGTTGCACCACTTGGAATTTAAACATTTGTAAACGTAAGAAGATTGTTTTTAACTATTTTTTAACTGTTATAATACTTGCTTTTTTTTGGTGACTTTCCATGGTCAATATATACAGTTCAAAACTCTGACTTTGTTTATTACTACAAAACATTGATTTATATTATAAACACCAAAAATGTGAGTCTTCTTTGAAAATGCTATTTGTAGAACCTAATATATTTCAACAACAACAAAAATTCATTATGTGCTATTTGATTGTAAAAATTTACAATTTAAAAGTCTACTTGACTTTTTTCTTTTTTACCAGAAATATGAAATTTCATTGAATAGAAAGAATTAACTATTACCTAGACTTCTATCACTTCTCAAACTTTCACATAAAACTACAATTTTACTATACAGTTTTTACATTTTTTGAGAATTGTATATATTTTACAAATTGATGTGTTACTAATCATAAAAAATATTTGAACACTTGTTTATGTTATTTTATTAAGGTAACACTAATCACATTCAATGTCACATTAATTTATAACATATTTGTAGTAAAATTTGTAATATCTTTAGTCGTTTTCTTAAATACTTGACTTATGCACATTGCAATGGATTTTTTTTTCAAGTCCTCCCACACGTTTTGAAAGGGCTGTTCCCAATCTCTCTTACTCTCCAAATTAGTTTTTATGATTTATCCTTTTTTTTTTTTTTCTCCCTTGTACTATTACTTTATGATTGTGTGATCTACGCATCTCTCTGTCGACCAGAAGCTTATATTAGATATTTGATTCTTTTTTTTTTTTTTTACATGTTTTATACTTTTATTCCTGAATATTGCGTCACCTACATGTAATCTCATGAGTGACTGAAAAAAATAATAATAACCAAAAAAAAAAAACAAAAAACAAAAAACAAAGAGACAAATTCGAAATCGCCGTCTGGGTAGCTTTATTTTAAGTATTAGATTCCGATTTCATTACAATTATTTAAAGCGCAACCGGCTTTGGGAAATGAATATACTATTTTGGCCTAATGCCTAATGGAAATGGATTATGTTTGATGTAAACATTTCAAATGAAGGAACATTTAGAAAAATAATAATAGATAAAGCAAACATTTAATATCAAGAAATTTACATATAGATGACCATGATGTGTTCATTATATTAGAGATCTCAATCGGACTAGCCTATTAGCATGCGTACAAGTGTAGGCTTTTCATATCTTTCTTCTTCTTCTTCTTCTTTTTTTTTTTTTTTTTTCAATAAGAAAGAAAATTCCCTTTCTTCTCTTTATCTTAAATAATAATAATATTATTTTAAAAAAATTCTTATGGCCCGTGCAAACAACAAATACTAGAAGAGTAGAAGGGTGCCTAGATAGTGAAAGAAATGTATTACTAGTTCTTGTTAAAAATGAAAAATCATTATTTCACACAATATCCATACTTTTATATCCGATATTCACCTTTTACTTGTATGAAAGAATACATTGTTAAATGTGAAAAAAACACAAAAACAAAAAAACAATAACAAACAAACTATACTTGAAGAGCTCATCTAACAAAAGTATTTTTTTTTCTTAATCAAAATGGAAGCTTTGTTTATTGAGGATAGTAGTTAAGTATGAGACACAAGTGAGGCGTGATGTCAAAAAAGAAAGGAATTGTGTACTCATGGTAAATGTGATCCTTTACCAAAAGGTCTACACTCTTCAATATCAACGGATGCATACACCCGTTATAGCTTCTTTGAATACATAACGATCCGTGGTTTGTAATCCGCATAAAGGAAGATAAATAAAACAGGGGGAATCATGTTCGTAGTGAGTAGCAAATAAATCCATTTTGTTTCGAAGTACATGACCAATGTTCGAGATACCTTATTCAAAGGCAACGAGATGGCTTTTTGTGTCCTGCAAAGAGCTCAGCCATAAGGCTAGACATATGGCCAAGAGTGCTAAAACCCACTACCCAACAACCCAAATGGTCAAGGATAATGTTGTTTTTATGCTTGACAATAATTTTTTTTTTAGAGTCAGCTATAAATTCTTATCAAGAGATTAGTTAAAGTTAACCATATGTACTGAATTCATTCATAATAAAATAATTAAAATACCTAATGTAATTACCCTCTCCTTTTCACGGGCTTGAGATTGATTGTGAAGAGGGAACACAAACGTAGTTCAAGAACTATTATATGCATTCAGTTTCAACTTAATGGGATTATTCTAAGCTACGAAATCTCTCAATTGCACTATGGTGGGTAATAAATGAGCAAGAGCATTATGGTAACTTAATTTAGTATGGTCGGTACTTTAATACCTGTCAATCATAAGAGTGGTATGCCTACTATACTGTGATTGGACTCCATTGTCCTAAAAGTTGCATTGAAGGCCACATCAATTAGAATCACATTAATTACTCCATGGACCTTCACTTGAGCCTTTCACTCAGTATTTATTGTGATGTGACATATTCCTTAATAGGATTCCCAACCAATTGGGAAGAGCGCCCAGACCTACAAAACAGGCATAGACGTGCCATATCTAATCAAAAGTAACATATAAATATTACGATGATTTTCCAGTCTAGCATGTGCCAATGAAGGTATAAAATATAAATACCCCCCTCCCACATTCGATACCCAGAGCTTGCTCTCCATGAACTCCCTCTATTCCCTACTAACCCAAGTTTTAATTGGAGTGCTCATTGTTGTTCAGTGTCGTACCATGTTTTGTCTGTGCTGGAACTAGTGATATCGAACTTCAGCTAGAGCTCCAATTTCCTACCCATATTTACCAAATCAACTATCAAATTTTGGTTTTCATCCATTACAATTACCATGAACCCGACAAAGGAAAACTAAATAGATAAAAAAAAATAAGAATAAAAATCACAAGATGTCTTTAAAAACATCTAACAATAGTAGCTCCTAGAAACACTGCGCGTGCGTGTGTGTATATATATGTTCAGGGAAAAACAAGTATATATTTAAATATTTCATAAGAAGTGCAATGCATAATACTTATAATTGAAGTGAAGTGCATGTTAGGCATTTGGAAAGGTAACATATAATGGTACGAAAGAAAGAACTGGTGTCACCGTTTGAGAGACACATATGATGTTTTACCGGCCGTGTTACGATTAACAAATCACTGCACATGGTCAAATTGCGGCCATCTTTGTGGGACCATACCAAAAAGTCTATCCTCACGTACCTCCCCATCCTCGCCTGCATTTTTCACCATCATGCTTGCTAAAGTTCATGTCCGCCTACACTCCAAGCAACTATAAACATTGGTTGTCTGCAAAGGGGTTTGGTTTGCACAACACAGGACGCGAACACAACACGTGTTTAAAAATGACCGAGTCAAAAGTGTTCGGATCATATCTCGTTTAATACACCACTGGTGCACTGGATGAAAGCTTATCACTCATCTAATTAAAAATTGCTATATATCCAAATTTGTTTTCTTGGAGTTGGATAAGCAATGTTGGACAAGGTCTTGTAGATTTGGATACTCTCTTTTTTTCTTTTTTCTTTTTTCCCCTTTATTTCGGGTCAGGATGGTTTAGTTTCTGTAGATGTGGACACTATAACTATCGAGCTTATCCACTGTGAAATAGAATCTGATTTGATGCTTTAATTTAGCCTTAAAACTATTTTGAAAAAGAAAAAAAAAAATATATATATATATATATATATATGATATCTTTAAAATTTTCAATGGGCATAGCCATCAAATTATGACCCTTTCACAAGGGCCTTAAGCCACAATTTGAACAAGAAACTGAAAGTTTGAAAGAAAAAAAAAAGCCATTTTTTTTGGCATTGACATAAATGAACCATGGCCCCTTAGCTTGACAACCTCATATCATATGGATGCTTAAAATCAAGGTTTAAGGGTTATCATTGAAAATGAAAATAGGGTCCATTGTATGATTATTGTACACGATTAAGCAAAAAATACTTAATGATTTATAATTAGTTTTTTCTTGGATGATGTCTTTGTAACCACGCTAACTGTGTAGATGATGCCCACGGGTCCCCTCTCCAATTGAGTAAAGGTACCAACAATAATATATATCGTTTTTTCTTTTAATAAAAGTCAATTTATAGTGTGTTCTTAGGCGTCAAATTTGAAATTCTCAAGCAAGATATTAGGAATAGGAGCTATGTGGAAAAACCTCTACACGACCGTTCAAAGAGTGGAACAAAATAAATAAATATATATATATATATATATAATAAAACAAAACAATTTTAAGATGTATCAAAAGTTTTTTTTTTTCAATAATTCAATAATTGGGGGAATGAGGATTTGAACTTTGTTGTCTTTATTAAAAACGTCAAGATGTGCTAACAAGTTAAACTACAGAGCTCTTAGTGAATATAACTTGTTAGGGTTAATCTCTATATAAGTGCTCAAAATGACAAAATCCCAATACAATGGCTCAGTAATTAGTTCTTTTGGACATTGATTTGCACCCCTTTATTGCATTCTGTATCGCAAAATTAAAGCAAGAGAGAAATTAGTAATGTTCAGGGCCTTCGTACCCTTTTCATTTCAATTTTAAATTTGCCTTTTGTGGGAACAAGATTATACTTTAGGTCAAAGAATTAAAAGCTTAAAGAGAAATAAAGTAAAAGGAAAACACGACATAAATTCTAAATAAACTTTTGAAAGAAGGTTAAGCTTTTAATTTGTCCTCCAATAAAGATAATCTTGTTTCAAATTCTTGGTTTTAACCCTTAACAACTTTTATCTCATCCTTAAAAGGTTCCCTATATTTTAAAAAAGTATACTTTGGTTAATTACAAAATTACAATAAATGGTCCATTATTTTTTTTTTTAATGGATTTCTCTGTGCTGTCTACTTGTAGGCTAGTAGCTCTAAATTTATCTATTATCAGCAAAAGTAGAAGAGGAGAGAGAGCAAAGTCAGTTTTTTTTTTTTTTTCTTTCCAATTAAATTAATTTATATTTTTTATATAAAATAAATTTAACTTAGAATGGAATTTTTTTTTTTTTTTATGAAATTAACTTAGAATGGAATCAGAGTTAGGAACTGGTGGGACAAATAATGAAACATATAGAATTCATGTTGTAAAATTGACAAAAGCAAAAGCAAGCATAAAGTAAGATTCCTCTAAAAAGGATCGGGAGGAATAAAATATGATTTGATGTAAATAAACATATAGTATAGGAAGCACAAATACGGGTATGAGTACGACATAATGATACAAGTAATTTTTGAAAAATTATAACATGACACGATAGGTATCAAACTAGTATGCCACAAGTACGACACTCCAAATAAAGTATCTATACTTCCTAGCAATATAATGGGTTTAATTATTATTTATTTTTGCTTTAAATAAAAATATAATGGCTAGTACATAGGGTTGAGACTTGATTTGATAAAGCAGTGGGTAGAGAAGATCAAAATATAATAATTATGAAATTTGAAAAACAAAAAGAGGAAGGGGCAATGGGTCGGTGCTTGGCGGTGCAGCCCTGGCCTAATTTCCACCCAATTATACCCAAGCAGCCAGACTAGCAAGGCATTACAGTTTCTCGAGCCATCCTATTTCTGTCCCCCAAAAAAAAAAAAAAAAAAAATGACCACATGAAATGAAATAATCTCAATGAATTTTCAACGATGACGATATAACATTCCAGAATTTGGTTACTTTGTTTCTATGCTGATCAGAAAGGTTTGTATATGTATATATATAATTTTGATGAATTGAGAGAATTTCCTTCAATTGTATGTAGTCCACGGTTTCTATGAATTACAAACTGGTGCATATTCATATATATAAGCATCTATTGAATCAATTTTTAATTCCTCTGTGGTCCAAGGATGGGCACAAAACCTCTTTTCGTAAAATTATCAGTGAGAGTTGAATTTTACTTCAGATCATCATTTAGCATGCTTTTATCACTGCTCCAGGACAACTCTGATATTATGCTTTCATTTTCTATTTCTTTGAAACAGAATTCAACCCGATCGCATAAATTGTTTAAATATATTAAAATATTACAAGTTGTTAGAATATATAAAAACATTTTTATAAATATGTAGACCATAATTTTTGGAAATATGATAAATTAGTGTGCTTTTATAATTCCATGTATCAATGTGGTTTTAAAGTTCCACATTATACCACAAGTAGGGTTTGTGCCCAATCTGGACTCGACCCAATCACTTTGGGTCGGGGAGATCAAGACTCATCGTCGACTGTGAAGGAACATCAAATCAAGCCTCATTGGGTGTCGGTTGAAGGCGGGGTTTGTGGCAAGGGAGTAGATTCAATCAAATCTGGCTAAGATTTTGTTGGATTTGGCCAAACTCAGTCGACATCTCGTTAGATTTGGTCGAAATCTCCTTATATCAACAGAGAGAGAGTTAGATCTTACCGGATTTTGAATAAATTAATGGTTGGTGCTAGAAAACTCACTGAAAATGGTGGAATATCGAGCTGGTCGGGTTCTTCGAGTTTCAACCTCGCTCACTCGCCATGCCTATCGAATCAATCGGAGTCCAAGTCAGTTGACTATTGTTTGGCTAGTTTCATCGAGTTCGGTTGATCTTGGACACCCCTAATAAAGATGTAATCGTTTAAAACTTCCCATTGTAGATATAGAATTGCAAGCCAGCCATCAGATTGAATCATATTAAAATCTTGTTTCCACTTTCTCATTCTTATCATTTTTATATATATTTTAACATAAATAATATATTTTTAATGTCTGGTATAGGTCTTTATGGATTGCCCCATTGGGGCAACTACTTCATAATTCATACTAGAGGCTGCTATATGAACAAATGAAATGATTTAATTAGGAGAGAACGCCCACAAATTAAAGTACCCTTTAAGCCATTAAGAATAGTTTTCATTCAATCAAGTGAAATCTGAAATAAATAATTTTCATATTAAAAAAAAAAAAAAAGCTTAATGAGAAATAGACTTGCATGATGAACTCAAGCATCTGCATCCTAGACGGGGCCTACAAGTTACTTTGAGAGTGGTCCCCTCCAACTCATTTTTTTGGTTGGTGGGCCACCCATTTTGTTTGCCTAAAAATAAAAATGGGATGGAGCTGGCAGTAGCCAAGAGAGAGAGAGAGAGAGAGAGAGAGAGAGAGAGTGTCTTTGTCTGTTTGATCATAAGTTAAATCTATCCCCCTAGTCAGATTTATTGTCAACCCCCAAAAAATTAGAAGTAAACCCTATTATCAAAATAGTATTTATTCAGCCAAAAAAATTGGAGGAAAAAAAAAAAAAAAACCTATAGCCATAATCCATACAGATCCACTTTCGCCAGAGTTTAATTGTAAACTATGTTTATAAATTTTGGTTGACATTGACTGATGCCGACAGTATATGTATATGGTAGATTACATAATAAGTTAGGACGGCAACTAGAAGAAGACCCTAGCTACACCTACACATG
The DNA here is from genome assembly GCA_033629205.1 of Lithocarpus polystachyus. Lineage (NCBI taxonomy): Eukaryota > Viridiplantae > Streptophyta > Magnoliopsida > Fagales > Fagaceae > Lithocarpus > Lithocarpus polystachyus. Next base: position 41,754,282 of record CM066164.1, read on the forward strand.
ACCTACTCTTGTAACTTGTAAGAAATATGTATTCTATATATAGTATCCACATTTTGTATCTTCTTTAATGACATCCACATACCATTGTTGAAAACAATTTGCACCAGTATGTGTAGGTGATTCCATGGTCGCTTTAAGTCCCACCTATTGATTTGAATATTTTAGTACTCAGTTTCTTGCTTTAAAGTTTAATCAAGCTCTCAAATTTTCAAAAAAGAACGCTCCATTTTCTAACAGAAAATCAGAATCCACTATTATGTCCAGAGCAATCTAATGTAATCTACAAGTTGTTGAATATTAAATGTTAATTTATTTTGTCAAAAGTAATATTGATGATACCTCAATATAAACATTCTTTAATTACATTTGACTCAAACACACATTTTGTCTATTAGCTCAGCCTCTTTAATCTTCTTTCTCCTCTGGTTGTCATTCCATTAAACAGTCTTCTCATTCGGAATAAAACCACTTCCTCATCTACATTTGTTCTCTCTCTCCCTCTCTCTCTCTCTCTCTCTCTCAAACAGTTCCAAATCTTGTTCTATCTTTCTCTTTTGATGTTGCTCAATCTCTCTCTCCGTCTCTCTCAGCATCAACACTAAACTAGCCTACAAACTTTCTCTTTTAATATTGCCTTGAGTTACTTCTTGTATATCCGAAGAACATAGCGACATCAATGGCTGCAAACAAGATTGCCACCATGTTGCATAGAAACACCAACAAAATCACGCTTATTCTCATCTATGCCGTCCTAGAATGGATTCTGATCATTCTCCTCCTCCTAAATTCTCTGTTTTCTTATCTGATCATTAAATTTGCAGACTACTTCGGTCTTGAAAGGCCCTGCTTATGGTGTTCTAGGATTGATCATATCCTAGAGCCTGGAAAGAACAAGAATTCCTATAGAGATCTTGTTTGTGAAGCTCATGCGTCTGAGATTTCCAAACTGGGATACTGCTTGAATCACCAGAAACTAGCTGAATTGCAAGATATGTGCGAGGATTGCTCATCCTCATTGCAACCAGCTGATAGTCCGGAATTCTCAAAGAGGTACGCTTTCTTTCCATGGATGAACAAGATTGGTGTGATTCAGAGTGGTGATGAAAATTTCAGTGAAAATGGGGAAGGGAATTTGAAGTGTTCTTGCTGCAGTGTGAGTGTGAACTTGGACAACAAGTTCTACCCTCCTTGTATTCTTATTAAGCCTTCTTGGGAGGATTTTGATGACACCCAGAAACAGAATTTGATAGCAGTGGCTGATGTTGTTGCTCAAACTGATGAAGGTGATCAATCTGATCAAAGCAAATCAGATTTTGTTACTAATCTATGTGAAGATGAACAGAGTATTGGAGAAAACAGGGGAATTCAGAGAGTTTCTGATGTTGTCATGGATGGTGAGTCTGCAAGAAGAGAAGAGGAGGCAGAGGAGAACGGTTCTATATGTGACTTCGGCTGCAAGGAACTGGTCGTTGATGAAGACGATAAATTGAACATGGCTATAGAAAAAGAGCTAGAACCCGTTAAGGAAGAGAGTAATATGAATTTATCCATGGACGATCAGTCTTGTGATCAGACCGTGGTTCATGTCAATTTGAGTAAAGACACCTTCCATGAAATTCAGCCTCAGCATCTTGAGTTTTACATTGATCAAGAAGATTGTAGGTTGATTCCAGTTGAATTGAGCGGCTCTGCTACCACGGAAGACCAAGGTCAGCCTATATATAAGCTGGAAGAACAAGGATATTGTGAGAATCAAGATGTTATTTTGGATTTTGATATGCATATTGAGGCACAAGCACAACCAGTTGTAGAGAACTGGCACAGTTCAGAAGAGATGGTGGCATTACTTTCAGCCCATGAGAGTGAGGAGGAGCCTAAGGTTTCAGTGCTTGAATCCATGGTTCTGGTTGAGACTGAGAACACCTCTATTTTGCATAAAGAAAATGAAGATTTAGTGAAGGAAGAATTTGAACGGGTTTCCATAACTCAAGCCACTCAAACATCATCTAATGATGATGATGAGGATGATTATCAAGCAAGAGAAATGGATTCAGATGCTCATCAAGGTATAGATTTTGTTTAATTTCATTTAAATTAAATTTTATTCTCTATTTTGAGTGTATATACACGGGTCTAATGTTTTTCCATTACATGCAGCATCAGAAGAAGCAATTCAAATGCAAAGCAATGAATTGGATGTGGAAATTTTGAGAGGGACAGAGATTCCTGATCAGGAGCCACTTGATGAGGCTCAAACCCTAGAGGCTCTTCCTTCTTATGAACATAGACAGGAAGATCCTTCCACAAGCTCTGTCATTTTGCATGTTGATGATGATAATGGTAAGCTTTAGGTTTTTATTTAACCAACTTTAGAAATTGGAAACCCTTTGGCATATGTTAATATTGTATTCTTATGTTAGGTTCTAAGCAAGCTGAGGAAGAATTTTTAGAATTTAAAACCATGTTGATAAAAACAAGTAAGCAAGAAATAAATAGTCATATATCCTTCAGTCTGGAGCTAAATGAAATTGAGGAAGAAAAAGTTCCTGATACACCAACTTCTGTGGATAGTTTACATCACTTGCACAAGAAATTGTTACTACTTGAGAGGAGAGAATCAGGAACAGAGGAGTCCTTGGATGGAAGTATTATTAGCGAGATAGAAGGTGGTGAGCTGACCACGGAGAAGTTAATATCAGCATTTAGAGCGGAAAGGAAGGCTTTGAATGCTCTATATGCAGAATTAGAAGAAGAGAGAAGTGCTTCTGCAGTGGCAGCCAATCAAACAATGGCAATGATAAATAGGCTTCAGGAAGAGAAGGCAGCAATGCAAATGGAAGCTTTGCAGTATCAGAGAATGATGGAAGAGCAATCAGAGTATGACCAAGAAGCTTTGCAGCTATTGAATGAGCTTATGGTGAAGAGGGAAAAAGAGAATCATGAGCTAGAAAAGGAGCTAGAAATATATCGTAAGAAGGTACAGGATTATGAGGCCAAAGAGAAAATAATGATGTCAAGAAGGAGAGAGAGTAGCACAAGAAGCACTGCCTCTTGTAGTAACACTGAGGATAGTGATGGAATATCTATTGATCTGAATCATGATGTAAAGGAAGAAGATAGCTTCTATGGCAATCAAGAAAGTAGCAGCCAAAACACTCCTCCTGATGCAGTTGTATACTTGGAGGAATCATTGGCAAACTTTGAAGAAGAGAGGCTATCAATTCTAGAGCAGCTCAAGGAGTTGGAAGAGAAGCTTTTTACATTGAGTGATGACGAGGTACAACATTTTGAGGATGTCAAACCGATTGGCTATTCCTTCCATGAGAATGGAAATGGATACCATAAGAATTCAGATTCTGACACTGAGGTAAATGGTTTTGATCAAAATGGTCATTCCAAGGAAATGAATGGAAAGCATTATCAGGAGTTAAGATTCAAAGGGTCAAAGGCAAAGAGACTTCTTCCCCTTTTTGATGCAATTGGTGAAGACTGTGAAGATGGTTTGGTGAATGGACATGAACAAGGGTTTGATCATGTTGCATTGCTGACATCCTTGGACGCCAAATTTGAAATGGAAAAGAAGCTTGCCATTGAAGAGGAGGTAGATCATGTGTATGAGAGGTTAGAAGTACTTGAGGCAGATAGGGAGTTTCTAAAGCATTGCATAAGCTCCTTGAGGAAAGGAGATAAGGGTTTAGATCTTCTCCAAGAGATTTTACAACATCTTCGTGATCTTAGGAGTGTCGAAGTTCGTGTCAAGAAGATGGGGGATGGTGCTATATATTCACTTTAAGCTTAAATGTCTATACCCAACAGTAAAATTACAGGTATTATTCTGTTCCTTTTGCTCATTCTCTCCTAGAATTGAATTGGAATGTCATTTGTTGATTAATTTTGTGCACTTGGCACCATGCAGATTTCTCTATTGGAGTTGAATGACAACTGCAAATTAGGACAAGAAGGCACCATCCTTGCTGTGTTCAATATAGCATGGCATCAATGCACCTCTGCATTTTCATCAAAATTCAGTGGAAGTCTCTTTATGGAGAGGGAGGCTATTTGGTCATATTGGTGGACTACAAAACTGAAGTCTCCCTTTTTTTTTCTTTGCTTTTCCTTTTTGTGATTTTTGTGTCCAAGTAATCCCAAATTTTTGTGGGTTGTGCCCATCACTATCTTTTGAGGGAAAGGTAGATGATGAGCATACAAGTGTGTAGTCTAGTGATATCGAACCACCCTGTCATTTCCTTCGTATGTTGTGAGGAAAGGCCTGGCTTGCAAAGCTGGTGAGATCCAACAAAGATTCCAGTGCCAGGTACATAGCATTAGTTTATTTAGACACTTAGAGATTTAGGCCACTCTTTTTGTCTTTTTTTTAATAATTTTTTGGGGAAGGAAAAGAAGGGGTAAAAAACCCTTTCTTTTTTTCTCATCTTTGCATCATTTCATCATATGAGGTTTGTTTATTATCGAAGGGCAAAGCTGAGTTACTTGTATACTACATGTATTCATTTGTAATTATATAAAGTGAGTGTTTGTTTATGTTGCTTTGGACTTGTACTGTATTGTTTGTTTTTAGGTGTATGAGTGAGATGGATGTACAACAGAAGACAGACCATAAGACAATATAATGAGAAATAGACGAAGCAAAGATTGCTTTCATAGTTGATTTTGCTTTAAGCATAAACAATTCCTGGTTGGTAGAAACCAACAAAAAGTAAGGTAAAATTAAGACAGATATTAAAAACAAAAGGTGATTGGTCTCACTAGGAGTCTAGGACTGCGGAGGGATTTGAGTCATTATTTTTGTGTGGAAGTGAGGCTGCATGTCTTCGATCTTGAGTGTTGTATATAATTTATAGCGGATCAGCATACACACTATCTATTGTTTTCTAACTCAATTGAGACTTTCTAGTGTTCTTAACGAACACGTCTAAGATTTAAATTGTTGAAGAACCCAAAAAAAAAAAAAATTGCCTTTAGCAATCCTCCACTGTCCACAATACTTGAACTAAGCTGGTCTTGTAGTATTCATATTACAGCCGCGGTCCATTAGAAACATTGAACTTAATTTGTAGCTCTTTTGCCAATAAATAATTAATTAACCAGACAAGAGTTCCAATTATAGCTTAGTTGGTAAACTCTCTGATAGCTGAATTAGAGATCTATTCTGAGGTTCAATTCCCGTCTACACCAAAAACTGATTAGTGTTTTGGTCCCGTCTACACCAAAAACTGATTAGTGTTTTGGACTGATAATAAAAGTTATCATCAGGAATGAACACCATAAGTTGAAATTCTAAAAAAATATTAAAAAAAAAAAAAAACAGACAAGAGTACACATAATACAATCGCATGAAGATGCCAACTTCGTGTAATTATTGCAACCCCAAGAGTAAACTCTGTTAAGGATGTGAATTAGCAGAACCTAGTCCTAATTAGGTACATGAAGACAATTTTAAAAGTGCTGATATGTGTAATAAATGTAGAAAGATTGGGGAAAAACATGAAAAATATATACGTTTTTACATATAAATTTGTAGGCACATGCCACTTTTGGATTTGAGCAATAATTACTGCACACTTCTTAATACACACTACCTCCCATAAAATTTTAAAAAATAATAATAACAATTAAAAAAAATTTTATATACTCTCAGTGTAAGCGCATTCGCATCAGATCGTGTAAATTTTTTTGTCTATTTTAGCATAAGAACCTATTTTTTCTATTTTTGATTTTTCATACTCACTTTTCAAAACATCTCAAATTAGATTATCTATTTTACACTACATTTCATTAAGATATCAATTTTTTTTTTCTTTTTCTTTTTTAATTGTTTCCTTTCTTCACACACAACAACTGCCGTACATTCTCTTCCTTCATGGATAAGCAAAGAAAGAATAAAATATTAAATGCAAAATGAATAGTATTAGTGTAATTTTACACGGTTACTGTAACAAACATGTATATTTACACAACTTTGCATAGCCTGATATGGATGAATTTTGAACTTGGTTAGCTAAAATATGATCATGTTTCCTATCATACTAGCAATTATGTGAGTGCTCTAAAGTGTGGACATTTTTAGAAAATGTGGATATTGTGAAAACTAGCGTACATCCAAGTAATGTAAAACGACAATTAGTGTTTGGATTTGCCACAAACTAAAAGCTTATATATTGCCATCTTTTATACACCCCCCCCCCCCCCCAAAAAAAAAAAAAAAAAAAAAAAAAAAAAAAAAAAAAAAAAAAAAAGAAGAAGCTTATAAATAGGCTTTACTTTCAACACCATATGTCCTTCCTCTAGAGAGAGTGGAAATAATTAGGCGGCTTGTCGTAGTGTGAGGATAACATAAATAAATTTTTATACTTAAGTTCTTGTTGTTACAAAACTACAAGGTAGGAAAGTACTAATATGGCTTTGATTAGCCCATGTGACTAATACCTAACTTAATGTAAACGAAATGAGGAGGCAGCCTTTATTTCAATGAAGAATATTCTTCCTCCCCTTTTGGTAGAAGAGGGTAGCTGTAATCTAATTATTAAGATCACTGACTTTCGGCGTTCTTTGAAAGATTAATGATGATTAAGTTAAGGTTCAGCACCTTTCATTTTGATCTTTCGAATAAAATAGATTTCTGACTCAAAGATGTGCTTTCTTTTTTAAGAGCTGTGATGTATTGTCCCCATGTTCTTGTACCAAAGCTTTCTTTCATAAATTTTTGGATGTCTTAGGATGAATTAGTGGATTCTTGTAGGGTTTCTTTGTTTTTTTTTTTTTTTTAAAAATATATATATATATAATGGGATAGGGAGAGTTGTTCTATAGGGTTTTTAGTATCTATGCTTTAGAGTTTAGACGCCTACAGCGCACTTGGTTTAACTTCGAGGCCTAAAAATATGTAAAAACTTATTTGTTGATATTCAAGATTTTTTTTTAATGCTATAATGATGTAACTTATGATGCAATCCAACTTAAACTCCATTTATTTTGTTGTTAAATGTTTTTCAAAAAAAATTTTCAGCAATTTTCAATATTTGTTTCATTGTAAAACCTTAGTCGAACCTCAAAACATTTTCTGTTAATTGGAAAACTTGTATGTAAAAGTTGTAAAATGTAATATCAACCTCTCTGTGTGTGTGTGTGTGTGTGTGTGTGTGTGTGTGTGTGTGTGTGTGTGTGTGTGTGTGTGTGTGTGTGTGTGTGTGTGTGTGTGTGTGTAAGGATGTTGGTATTGGGGCACAAGCTTGTCAATGAGGCAAGCAATGGTTGTTGGTGGCGAGTTGGGAGGCAAGGCGGCATTCGTTCGAAATCGATGCAATGGGGTTGCGGGGTTCATGATTGGGTCAAATCAGTAGCGATTCAATGGTTTTGTGGGTAGATTTGGTTTGCACTAATCCAATCGTCTTGTGTGTGGACCTAGCTAGATTTGTGCCGACAGGATAGTTTTGTGGGTAGATCTAGTCGGATTTGTGCTCTTATGTTTTTTTTTTTTTTTTTTAATATCTTTAGGACTACAACCAAAACATCAGAAAAGAAAACATTTTCCTCAAAAAAAATTTACATTGGAAAGTATTTTACAATGAAACTAATGGTGCCTTTATTTATAATCACTAACAATTTCTTTCTTGTTACCTTAATATTTTTTTGTTGGGTAAATAATAAGAGAAGTGAGATTTGAGCCACAAACATGAAGCACCATAAAAAATGTCAGTATCGTTGAGCTATCACTTAAATCCCAAAATCATTATTTTTTTGACAACCAAGATAGGAATTTTATTTAAATCAAGTAAATATTACAAGTAAGACCAGGCCAATGTAAACATAGAATAACATATTGGCTTGGCATGGGTATGCATGTGATGGCTTCTAAACAAGGACAGTACGACACAAAGCATACAAGCGAAGCAACCACTACCACAGGTGTACTAAGCACCCCGTCTCACTGGTGTACAGATACTAATCATTGGCAAAGCCTTTGGTAGTCATGTAGCAGTGTCATTGCTCCCCTAAGAGTATCGCAGGGGTGGGCCTGTTTTCTGTCAAAGATGTACCTGTTTCTTGCATTCCAGATGGCCCATGAGACCACTGGCCACACCTCCATTTCTTTTTTCGTCAACACTTGCTCCAGTTCTTTCGCCAGACTGTAGAAATCCACTGCGTACGAGCTTCTTTTCTGCAACTTTCCTTCTACCATTGCCCAAACATTTCTAGCCATGGGGCAACTCCAAAGAGCGTGAGCCACCGTCTCCTCGTATTGCTGACAGACTGCACATGCCGGGTCCAAAGGGGTCTTTCTTCGCCATAGATTCAAATTGGTAGGGAGTACGTCAGAGCACGCCCTCCAGACAAACAATTTGACTTTGGGCGGCACCTGCAGTTGCCAAAGACGGTTCCACAGCCTTTTATCCCTTTGTGCCGAAGAGTGCTCCACCCGTTCAACTTGTCTCATGCGAATTGCTACTCGATAAGCCGATTTTACCGAGAAAGCGCCGTTTTTATTATTAATTCATTATTAATTCTTTATTTGGGAAACAATATGATTCATATAGAAGAATTTGATTTAATGCTATTACAATAGACAAACAGCAAAAATTATCGTTGGAAAGTAGAGCTTGTATTAGTTAGCATAGGTAAATTGTCGATTATGTTGATGTTTGAAAACTTTGTTCTACATTAACTACATAGTTGATTGTACAAATAATGTGAATTATGAACATCTGCAATGAATCACATTTATCAGAGTGACATCGATATAGTGTCAACCAAAACCACTCCAATGCTTAAGTAAAAAGGCTTTGCTTTTAGGATAAACTCAACAAATCTTTTGAAAGCATTCACCCTTTAAGTTCTTTCACGTCAATTGATATATGGAGCCCAATTTATACTAGGCTCTAAAATGCTTCCTAATTTCTAGCCATCATGTTGCCTTTCCTAGCTACTAGGAGCCCGACCACTTGTTTGCTTCACATGGCTAACCTGTACACTACGCTCGAGTTAACATATTGTTGAAGTCCATTCCCCCAAGTCCCAAAACAGGCCAAGTCCAAACCTTTTGGGTCCATTCTTTTGTGTACTCATTCATATTAATAAGTTCGAATCCAATTTCACCCCGAGGGCCGTGTTTGGTTAGAGTCAAAACTCTTCGTGGGGCCGACATTCATTTCAAATGTTTGGTTTCAATATCTCATAACTCAAAAAGATGAGTTAGAGTCCGTGTAAAATTAGGACATCTTTTTCTTATTTTATAAAAACAAAACTATTATGACAATCTCGTAATTTTGCTTGATTAAGTGGGTCTCACCATATATATTGTCATTGCTTGATTAAATGGGTCTCGCCCATATACATTGTCATTATCAAGTGCGGAGCAATAATTGCACGCTAATAGCTCTTTTTTTGTATGTATTAATTTTCAAAATGATGTGAAAATTATGATCTATGCCGCAATACAATAATATAGTGGATATCAGTTTGTACAATGGGTGCTCAGCTTGCCTTGGGATTGAGGGCAACTGCTAGGTGACGAAATTGGTTCTTCCAAAACATCCCTAAAGTCTAAGTCAATGAAAACAATCAAATGTGCGTGTGCTTGGAATGTGTCGGGAGTCATTTGTACATGAAACTATGGAAATATTGATTTAACTAGAAAAAATTTAATTAAATTTTAAATTAGAATTTAATTAGAGTTTAATTTTGCGCCATGTGTCTTATCTAATCTAAATCTTAGAATTTTGTGTCAAGTGAGTTAATTTAGTGTAAAAAGTGAATTTTAATTAGAATTTAATTTTGCGTCACGCATTCCATTTAATAAAAAATTTTAAATTTTTGTGCCAAATTAGTTAATTTAGTACAGAAAAATAGAAGTCGAATATTATAAACCATAAAAAACATAATCATATAACTAAAAAAAATTTTAATTTATAAGTCATCTATATATATATTAATAGGTAAAGTTTAGAGAAAATTGAATTAGAATTGGAAATTATAATCCAATTTTGTGACCTATGTCTAAATTTATGTAGGAACCACACAATAATTAGCCACTTAAACTTTTTAATCTTTGTGTCAAGTGAGTTAATGAGAGTAAAATACTAAGAATCTAATATTAATAAACTATCAAATTAAAAAAAATCACATATACTCAATAAAAATCACCACATGTTTCTCAACAAATAAATAAAATAAAAATTACCACATAACAAAAATCATCACACGTTCTATTTTATTAAAAATTAGAAAAAAAATTATCATAAGTAGTATTAAATTTAGGTAAGAATTTTAATATGTGACTAATTACGTTTACTTTAAAAAAATAATTTGATTAATTATCTATATTTTGCGATAAAAATTTTGTTTAATCTTAAATGTATCTAAATGTATGCATGAATGCATGTGTTACATGCTTTTAAAAAAAATTAATTTGACTAATTATTTATATTTTTATAATAAAAATTTTATTTAATTTTATACGTATCCATGCGTTTGCATGGAGTTACATGCTAGTACTTAGAATGTTCTAGTTTAACGCTAAGAATTTTATAGTTTAAGTACTTCTTAATGTTTATAAAGAAAATATATAGAGTTCAAATTTTTTTTACTTTATATATCAAATAAATCAAATAATGAATGTTCTTAAAACATTTGATAATTGACTATTTAAAATATATATATAACACCTTTAAGAAATATATAAAGAAATTGTAAAAAATATGTTCTTTTTTTCCATTCCTAAATAGCATCCATTAATATTTCTCAATATAAAATTATAGTAAAATAATAAAGGAAGAAGAACAACTTTCTTAACTAGGCTAGCGAGCTTGTTTGTTCATTAAGAAAGGAAGTTTCGGAGATGCATTCCCACTGATATCGTTTTCTCCCCCACCATTCACGCATATGTTGTAACTTTACTTTTGCCAAACCAATCAGAACACGCAGGCGACAGAGGTCTGACTTTTTGGGTGATTTCAAAGGTTATTAGTTATTAGTTGCAGAAACCACGTCCGACTTTTTTCCAAGTAAACCAAATAAAAAATTAAATACACTGCCCAAATTTCTAATTTGATAAAAGCATTGGTACACAGATCTAAAAGTCAATGTTCCGTGCTGGCGTAGATGATCTTGCTTTAATTCTCGCTTCTAAAGTTTGAGCTTATCCGTCTTTGGTGGTGCAGTTTTTTTTTTTTTTTTTTTTTTTTTACTTGTACGTTTATTTACTGAAATTAAATTAAAATATAATTTATTTAGAAAAAAGTAGTAATGTTTTAGAAATATTGTATGTTGGAGTAATAAACAAATAAACGGAATGATGTTCACGTCAATTATTGAAAGTTTTTTTTTTTATTTTTTAGAATCAATTATTGAAATAATTTAAAATAGAAATACGTAATGAACCTTCTGTTATATTCTTGAAGTTAATAATACAGTTTCATATTCAATTTATTAAAAAAAATGTATTAATTTTGTAATAGTGTTTCATTGAAAATTAATTATTTTAATAGTGTTAATTTATGAATTAAAAAAAAAAAAAAAAGGAAAACCACAGTAGATCATGTTACATGTTAAAGATTAAAGAAAGAACATCAATAATTTTAAGATAAATAGATAATGGGAAGGATCAAAAGATGAGATTCAAACACAAACATGAGACATTATAAAAAATGTCGTTTTATACACGGTTTTAAAAACCAGACCAAATCGGTTAGTTCAATTGGAAATTAGGTATCAATCAAGTTTGGAAAAACGTCCAAAAACTAGTCAAAACCAAGTTAAACTGAGAACCAAGGTCAAAATCAATTATTTGACCGTACCAGTTTATAAAACCATGATTTTATAAAATAAAAATAAAAATAAAGGATGTCATGACTAATACTACTAGACAATCACCTGAACCCCTAAAGAAGAACACGAAGAACTCACATTCACTAAGTCCTCAAAGCACCTTGACTCACTCAGCCGAGTAGGTTGAGCTTCATTTTCTGATCCCTTCTTTTGTAAGTGAGTTTCTTAATTATTTAAGGTTAGCCTTTGGTCTATTATATTATGCCTAACATCTAGCGTATTTTAGTCGCTTGTATGGTGTTATGGCTAACCTCCAGTAATAGAGTGAGAACGTTCCTCTATTGTTATCATCAATTGAAAGAGTTTGGCTACAATAAAACAATTGGCATATTATTTTATTTCGCATCATTATTGGTGCTTTATGTGGTCGTGATTACTAGTTGGTTAAATAATACAGTCAAGTAGGCAGGCCGGGGATGTCACATTGCTTTGCCAATTAGGTGTTGTCTTGCCGAGCTAATTAGGTGAAGTATCCACTGTTGAGTGTAGAGTATATTCATATCAATTTCTATTTGATGCGTCAAATAACCTCATCTATCTTCTTTTCTTCCTCTTTCTTTTCTTTCCATTGTACCAAACACAATTTTTAAAATATAGAAGTTGCGTTTAGGAACTTGAATTTAGATTTTAAATTAAAAGAAAAATTTTAGGAGTTATTTCAAATCCAAGCATTTTAAAGGTTTAAAATTATTGGTGAATTTGTCAAATTCAAATCCTTGACCTTTTTAAACTTCCCAAACAAGTTATTTGTTTTAATCACCCAAATCATAATACCAAAATCTTATCATCCAAACACACCATTAAGATATTTCAAACTTCTCTTCTTTATAGGTATTTTGAAGTGAGGGTGGAAAATAAAGCAACATTTTTTTTTTCATCCGAATTCCATAAGGATGAGGTGTAAAACCCATATTTTACACTATCCAATAAGAGATTGTTACATCGATATTTTACTTAAAATTCAATACATCTTACTACACCTAATAACATTTCAATAAATTCCTAATTTGGTCGGATTTTTATATAAGTATTAGAATTTATTGGATTTGATTTGATTGTACTTATTTTTAAATATGTAAAAAAATGATGTGACATGTTGAAATTGGAGGGATAAAATATTAATTTTACATCACATTTTTACAGAAAAATTTTTTTTAGTGGAAAATAAGTCAAACTTAAATTTTATATTTCTCAAAATTTTAAGATATCCCTTGTCAATTCCAAACGTGACATCCTAACATTTCCAATTTATTCATATTTTAATCATCATATTATAGAAATATGGACATCCGAAAGTGTATTTACATTGAAGGGTAATTGATTCTCAAAATTAAAAATAAATAAAAGAACGTTGGATGATGATCGAAATTTTGACTACTAGTGCTTGGCGGTCATTTATGGATGGGCAGATGGGCAGGTGCGCTCTCCAAGTCTTTATAACTCAATATTTATTGAGAGCCAAGTGCATGCACGGATGCTGCTGTAAAGATTATGACTCTTTTTGGTTTTTTGTCCAGACTAATGACTAGTGATTATTTACTCAAACTCCAATTTTTCTTTGTTTTCTCTTTTTCTTCTCATAAATCTTGTTTACTTTAAATAAATCTAGGAATGTGTATCACCAATTTTCTTTTTAGTATTTTCATATATTACGCTAGCTCAATTAATAAAATTCTTAATAATTAAATAAAAAAATTTGACGTTCAGTTTTCGTTTACACCAAAATTTTTGATAATTGAATAAAGAAATCTGGGTTTAATTCGCGTCTACACCAAAATATCTAATAGTTGAATAAAGAGATCTAGTACGTTAGTTCGACTAATAAAATCTCTAATAGTTAAATAAAAAAATTTTGACATTCAGTTTTTGTCTACACCAAAATCTGTAATAGTTGAATAAAGAAATCTGAGTTTAATTCGTGTCTACACCAAAATATTTTATGGTTGAATAAAGAGATTTAGAGTTCAATTATTATCAAAATAAAAAACCGATTAGTGTCTTGATTCGCTTTTTTCACTCTATAATAATTGATTTTATTAATTAAACTAATTGAACTAGTAGCTGTTAATTCTATGACGATTAAAAATGATTTTTTTTTAATTAGAAAAAGCAATTGTTCATTAATTTTTTCTTTAATATTTACACAAGTAAAGAAAAAAAAAAAGTAAAGTAGTAGTTCATAATATTTCTTATCTCATCCCCTTCCCCCATAGACATGTGTACGTGTTTATGAAATAAATAATAATAATCATATTCATATTCTGACGATATCGGCTCCTGCCAACAAGTCAAGAAGGGGTTTCCTCAGGTCAACACGCTCTCCATTTTCGTTTTGATTTGTTCAGACTTTAGAGGATACTCATTTCTCTGTTCCCATACAAATACAAATACACAAAAAACGACACACAGATACTCAGAGAAAAAAAAAAAAATTGGCTATCATCAAAAATATGTAAACTTTCATTATTATCTCCCACCTCTCTTTAACCCAGGACAACATTTCCTACGAATTCTCGAGATCCCAGAAATCAATTCCACCGCAAAAACAAAATTCTATATATAACGAAAATAAAGATAAAAAAATTAAAAGAAGAAGAAAAGTCTTCTTCTTTTTTCATGGCCTAGTTTTGGGAGCCAGAGAAAGCAATGAGCAAGTCGAAAAATTTCGTTCAAAATATGTTTAAGCATTTCAAATTCGGTTCAAGCAAAGGTAACAAGCAAAACCCATTACGTATTTTTTTTTGCTTATTGTTTTGTGATTGTTGCTGACCATGATTTTTTTTTTTTTTGGGGGGGTTTGATTAGAGGGAAGCAATGAAGAAGACTTGGAGAAGATAGCTCAACAAGAACAGAAGCTATTTCCCTTTGAGACCTTAGTTGCTGCTACTAAAGATTTTCACATAACTCACAAGCTCGGTGAAGGTGGCTTTGGACCTGTTTTCAAGGTAAGGTTAAGATCCCTCTCTCAATTGGGTTTCCCAGAAAGTTTAAAACTTTGTTTGGTTTCTGAGAAAGTAGTAGATTTACTATTCTTGCTGGGGTTGTTTGGCCTGGTACTAATTTTCTTTTTCTCTTAATGTTTTTGTTATTGGAAACATATATATATATATATATATATATATATATCAAAAGTAATTTCATATATGTCAGAAAATGCTTCAGCCGTCAAGGTTTTTTTTTTTTTTTTTTTTTTTTTTTTAAGTTTCTGACTTTAGCATTGTTTTTCACGTTTTGATATGTAAAAAGAATTGAAAATGACGAAAATGCCATATTTTCTATAATCTCTTCTCATTACATTGAGTTGGTACAATGATGCTACTCGAATTAATAATTTGTAGGACTTAATCGACTTTATGTTTCTCTCTTTTTTTTTCCTTGTAACTAAAGCTATGGAAGAATGAGATTTTTACTTATTAATAATGGTAACAAAAAGATCATACTAACAATTTAGAAGAGAAAATGCAACCACTAATAACATGTTTATCTATATATTATTGCATATAAATTTGAAGTCACTAACCTCACTAAAGCGTTTCTATAACTTAAGTTCTTAAATTTGCTCCAGCATTTGTTTCGACTTCACCTGTGAATACATGTTTGCATTCCAGATGATAATGATTCACCTAGCTTGAATGTGTTGGCTAGTCTTTACTCCCTAAGGGAGAGAGTTTAATTGGTATCTTGGTAACCTAAACGGGCATTGAAATTTCTTCTAAGTTCTGGCACATTTTTGTCTTCAGGGGAAGTTGGAGGATGGGAGAGAGATTGCAGTGAAGAAGCTCTCACAGAGCTCGAACCAAGGGAAGAAAGAGTTCATGAATGAGGCTAAGTTGTTGGCACGTGTCCAGCATCGAAATGTTGTGAATTTGTTGGGGTATTGTGTCCATGGGGTGGAGAAGCTACTTGTTTATGAGTATGTCTCTCATGAGAGCCTTGACAAGCTTCTATTTAGTAAGTTCTCTGTTACTCTTTACTGCTTTTCTGCCTTAACATTCCTCCCCCCTCCCCCAACCCCCTCTTACTCTCATTCACTGATGTATTGGAATTTACTATTTAGCAATTGAATGAAACACAAAGAAAATTGCCGTATATTTAGGTTCCAAGTTTATAGTAATACAACTGCTATAGTATTAGTGTAGTAACAAAATGAAAATATTTTGAGCATCTTTGCTAGCTATGCATAATTTACATCTCAGTTTTTTTTTTTTTTCTTTGTTTTAGGCTTTGCTACTTATAGCTTGCACTATATTAGTCAGAATCACAGCTGCTGAGTTTGCCAAAAAAATCACCAAATTTTTTATGCATTTCACAAGAGTATTGGCTGAATAGTTTGGACAGATTTCTTATAAATCTAGTCCATATTAAAATGGTCTAGAATAAAATAAATGTCCAATTCTCTTAAAACCCAACTCAGGTCATTTCAATTCTTATTCCAATTTGTTCTGGTCAACCATGTTGTATGAGCAATCAGAAACAGCAACAGTCATGAAAGATGCTCACCCTTCAAAAGAAATTTCATTATAACTTTTGAAGTCTAGAAGAAATAGTTTAACAACCTCTTTAATTAAATGGAAATGATATTAGACATTTGCAGAATAACCTCAAATCTTTTTTTCCCGGGCATCTTTATGAAGGCATGTTCTAAGTTGGATCAGAGTATGATGCAAAGTATGGAATTTCACATTTGCCCTCTGGCAACAAGTGGCTTCTGATGCCACAAACTTTAGATGCTAGTTCATATAAATACATGCTCAGAATGTTGTAGACCTCTGTTGGGGAAATTCATGAGAGCCTTTCATTAGAAGTTAGAACGCAAAATGAAATGTATGTGAAAAGATATTATAAACAAAAACATCCACTGATACATGTATGGCATTTTGGTGTCAGAAATAATCTTGTCATGTTTTTCTTCTCCTCCTTTTTTACCAATAGTTTTTCCCAATATTCAATTCCGCAATACCGCTTGTCACCTACAATTCTACAAAAGCATTGCATTAGCTTTAGCTGATTTTTGGTTCACGTAGTAGTCATTAAATACTTACATATGATGTCTTTAGCTTAATCTTTGGTGATTTAAATATTTTTTAATAGGTTTATGCATCAACATTTTGGGGACAAATAGCCGTACTTTCTTTGAAACACCTGTTAGTTGTGATGTCTTTAGCTTAATATTTTATGATCTAAACATTTTTAACAGGTTTATGCATCAATGATTAGGACACAAAAAGTTGTGTCTTCTTTAAGGTTGCACTGGGAGTTAAGGATTTAAAATCAAAGGAATTGAAGAATAATTGCTATTGTAAATTAATTGATTTAAATTTAACAACATATGATAATGTTAGCTTTAAATATTTTGTTTAAAAAAAAACAGTTGTGATATTATGGATTTGAAATAATATCTTGCACCTAATCATTCAAATTCACATATAAATAAAGCACAAACCCCTTCATAAATTTCATCAATAGGAAAAAATGAATCATTTCGTACTTTATTCAAGTTAGTTAAACTTTTGTTTTGGAGGAATATTCAAGTCAGTTAAACTAAAGATTGAAATCCAAATCCTTCTTTCCATATCCTTTTATTAAAACAAGCCATAAAGGAATTAATTATATTGTGATGATTATGAATAATTGCAAAAGTGTAAAATGTGGGGTGTATGATTTTATTGTTGGAAAAAATATTTCGTCATGAAACAATGGTTGTATTCATAGAGCAAAAATCATTAGAGTGGGTGAGCAAGCGAACTTGAATGGGTTCAAGTAATATGTATGGAGTTATCTTAGTTATTGAAGCTCTGTTATAGCTTTCCTATGCCCCCATTTTATTTGTGGTTGTCAAAATCCTTTATTTCTATTTTAAAAAAGGATGATTAGTCAATATCTTCCTTTTTCTTGTTTTCACCTTTTAGATATGATTAGTCAATATCTTCCTTTTTCTTGTTTTCACCTTTTAGATTTTTTTTTTTTTTTTGGGTGTGTGTGGGAGGTGGATGTGAGAAAATAAAATTTGCTTTCTTTCACCTTTAAAGTATTTTTATGTCACATTTCCTAAACCTTGTGAAGGAGACGGCTCTTGAGACCTTGACTGACCCTTTATTTTGAATTTGTCTGTTCTAAGCTACCAAAACCTGAATTATGCATTTTTCTTGACTAATCCTGTAGCACAATCGTGGTGGCTTATAGTGGATGACAGCCAACAATTTTTAAATCCGATGGCTCTAACCACTAGGTTGATTGACATTTAAAATGTTGATTTAGATGTTGGTCATACATTTTTTCTCATATCCTTGAATAATAATTCAATGTACTTAATGGTTATATTGATAGTGATTGTTTTGGGTCAAAGTACAGAATCAAATAGAAGAGTGGAACTTGATTGGAAGAAGAGGTCTGACATAATTGCTGGCATTGCACGGGGCTTGCTTTACCTTCATGAAGACTCGCATAATTGCATCATCCACCGAGACATCAAGGCAAGCAATATATTACTCGACGATAAGTGGGCCCCTAAGATTGCTGATTTTGGCATGGCCCGTCTCTTCCCAGAAGATCAAACACATGTTAACACCCGCGTGGCCGGTACCAAGTATGTTATGAAGCACTCTAATTTGTTTATTATCTGGTATGAATCAAATGCTTTGGATAAATGTTTTTCTAACTCTTTTATTTCTCATTCATGAAAATAGTGGGTATATGGCTCCAGAGTATGTCATGCATGGTCATCTATCGGTGAAGGCTGACGTATTCAGTTTTGGGGTTCTTGTTTTGGAGCTAATTAGCGGCCAGAGGAATTCATCATTCAATTTAAATGTCGATGCACAAAATCTACTTGACTGGGTAAGATAACAATCCAAGCGATTAATTAATTTGATATTGTTATGATTTATGATAAACCAAGTAATTATATTATTCCTCTGGTGGCCTTGGTCAAAGTTGGTGTGCTTTTTATATTACAGTCCAATCAACCTCGCGCACTATGATGTGTAATATGTCCCACAGTTTTCTTTAAACAAAGAAACAAGTGGAAGACTTTTTATACTAAAAAAAACCATTGAGAAACCTCATTACGGAACCTTTCCTTGTCTTATAGATCAGGTTTATTGTAATGCAAGGTTTGGCAAACTTAGTCAAAATTAACGAACCAAGAATCGCAGTTCTCTTTGAATGTGACATGGACTATAGGAATTGTAGCAAATTCAGTTCACATCACTCTACAATTCAAAACTTTTATTCAGAAGATATTTTTTTTTTCCCACTTCATCAAAACTAGGCTTAGCTTACTTTTATTAATGTCATTTCTGAGCTGTATTTTGGTTTATTGTTTCTACAGACATACAAGCTTTACAGGAAGGGCAGGCACATGGAAATCATGGATCCCACATTGGCATCATCAGCAGCTACTGAGCAAGTAGCAATGTGCATTCACATAGGGCTGCTATGCACACAAGGTGATCCTCAACTCCGACCCACCATGCGACGTGTGGTGGTAATGCTATCAAAAAAACCTGGCAACCTGGAAGAGCCAACGAGACCTGGAGTACCCGGGTCTCGATATAGGAGATCTCGCAGGCCTCCTGGACAATCATCCACTGGTGGAACTTCTGGTGAATCTGATTCCCGTACTTTTGATTTGAGCTATTCTACTGCAACTGCAACTGCAACCGCAACTGCATCTGCAACTGCATCTGCGACTGCAACTTCAACCACAACTGCAACTGCAACCACCTCAGTTGCCCCGGAATTAGACCGTCATGGGAAACGTCCCATGCAAAGTTAGTCTTCATTCTGAGAGGAGATTTTGTGATTCTTTGTCCATTATAGATATACATTGCTTATCTGTTTATATGTAAGTATATATAGTTGGAAATAGTTCACGAATGCGGTGTAGTTTTTTTTTTTTTTTTTTTAATTATTATTTAAATTCTTTTATATAGAGAATAGAAAGGCTTCATAAAATGTGTCTCGAACATTTAAATTTCGTACATATATAAGTTGTGACTTGTGACCATTGAGGGGTAGATTATTGTCTCTATTGGATGTACAATCTACTCAATATGGTCTCTTGTTTCTCAAAAAAAAAAAAAAAAAAAAAATCTCAATATGGTCTCTTCTTTATGGGGTAAGCCGAGAGCTTGATGCTCGAATCTTGGTCGTTAACTTGAGTGGGAGGACATTCGGCTATGGCCCAATTGCGAAGGCTTGGGTTTTCGTCTCAAGCCCAAATGCTCCAACAAACATCCGAGTCATCCGACTAAAAAAGAGGCCCATCAAGCTTTATGGAGGAGTCTGAGAATGTAGTAGTTGGGCTGTCTCTAAACCCTAACTTGTGTGATGGGCGACTTGAGCCTAACTTCTGCTGGTACTCACTTTGTATAGGGCTTCATTGATCAATAAGAGCTTGCTTTGGGTTTTATTTATTTATTTATTTATTATAACTAGGGATAGCAATTTTGTATCACTCTGTTTTGTCCCGTAAAAGTGATGGAGCAGAAATGGAGCAAGAGTTTTTCCCTGCACTCCAAGGCAGGGTGGGAATGGGTTTAAGCTTTTTAGCTTGGCTCCTTCTCCATCCCACCCTGCTTTACTAGTGTTAAAAACTTACTTTATGCTACTAAATATTTAAATGCATGAACATTAATACTTTTTGCTTTTATTGTGATATTGTATTGTTAAATACTTTGGATATATATCAATATCACTCCTTACTAAAAAGTAGTTTGATTTAATGTAATAGATTTAATTGTAATTTCTTGTATATTCATATTAATGAAACATTTTTTATTTAAAAAATGCAATAGGTGTGGGGCGAGGTGAGACAGATTAACACAAAGTAAAGTTTTATAGAGCGGACGAGTCCTATGAGGCCCCAAGGGGCGAGAATGGGGCAAGGTAGTTTTCCCTGCCATACAAGACGGGGATGAGATAAGACAAAACAATGTGAGGCAGGGTGAAAATCCCATCCTACAGCCTCGCCCTGCTCAAATGCCATCCCTAATCTATAACTAACCAATTTTCTCTCTTTTATTTATTTATTTATTTATTTTGTCTAAATATGAAAATAATTAATTATGGTAATTATTAATATTATTTTATTTATTTTCAAATATTAAATTTAATAGTTATTATATTTATTAATATATAATTATTATATTTTGATAATTTATTAATATGTAATTGTGATATTTTTAAAGTGGATTTCTTCTTTTAATTTTAAGAAAAGCTATGTCCATAACATTTTTACAACAAAGTGGTAGGTTGTTAAGAGTTGTTATTGGTAGAGAAAAAAGTAATCGAGTGGTTAAATTAGAACAAATAATAACTTAACACCTATGACTTTTTGTGTAAGTGTTATGAAAATACTGTGGACATAGTACTTCTTTTTATTTTTTGCATAATATGAAATTGATAATTATGGTATTTATTAATTTTATTAATATGCATTTATTATGATCATTTGTATGTGGAACTATCTATTATACCATTTTAAGAACATATACTGTGGCGATATTGTAATGGAATGTTTAAATATGTAATATAATCTAAATTTAAATAAAAATATATACTATAATAATAATGACATGTAAAATTATGAGGTCTCTAAATCTTACATGGCGCAATATTAAAAAATCAACTAAAAGTCAAACGTTTTTTTGTTATAGTGTGTGTGTGTGTGTGTATATATATATATATATTATAGATGTTATATTTGCTTTTGGTTAAATTATATGTTTGCACCTCAAACTTTGACTTTTTTTTTTTCAAAACAATCGCTAGACTTTTAAATGTTTCATTTAAGTTCCCATATTTCTTCTTTTTTTTTTCCTCAAAACAAGTTCCTATACTTTTTAAAATGCTTCTTAAAATGTCCTTTTCATTAAGTGATAGATAAAAAAACTTTACATGGCAAACAAAATTCATGTAATGTAACTTTGGTCAATTAGTAACGTAGATCATGTGTTGAAAATTTTGAATACAAGGAAAAAAAAAATTGTATGTCCTACTCCATAAAACAAAACAAAATTGGGAAAAATAACCTAAATTTTGCTCAACAAAACATATTAGGGGTTTTTCTTTTGAGTTGGAGATATATAATATAAATTGATTTGTTGTTGAAAGAATATTGTGCCTAAATTTTTAAATGAAACAAACTTTTAAGTACAGAATATTCGAGCTCCCCTTGACAACAAAAGTAAAATGTTCAAGCTCGGGTTGAGCTCAAAATGAGTTTACAAACAATGTTCAAACTTGAGCTCGTCAAAAAGTCCCTAAGCTCAGGCTTAGCTTCGCTTGGCTTTATTCATTAGTCAAGTTGTGCTTAAGCTCAATATCAAGCTCTTGAGCTCGAGGTCTAACACAAATACATTATTAAGCCCATATTAAACATATTATCAAACCATTTGGTTTGGACAAGTGGTTAGGTCCCCACTAAAAATTGATTAATGATTTAGTAATAAATTGATTTATTTTTCAAGCTTATATCAAACTTATACCAAACCCATAAACAAGTTTAAGCTCGACTTGTTTTTTATCGAACCATATTGTTCACAAGCTTGTTCATTAACAGTCTTTTTGCCTAGGCTTAGCATGTTTATTAAACAAGTCTAAAACTAAGGTTGAAACATGGCTTATATATAAACAAACAAGCATGAACGAGTTTTTTATTAAGCCAAATCCGAGTTGTTTATAAACGACTACATAGTTCATTTACTGCCCTACTTATGCCATTAAGTTTCGTTAAAGAAATCGAAAGAAAAATTTACCCCAAAGCCTAGCTTGAATGTGGGAACTAATTCCAACTAAAGTGAGGAATTTTAAAATTTTTGGGAAAATTTGAATTGAAATTTTGGAATTGTTTTTGTATATAAATGAGAAACTTTTATGTGAGATACAAGTTTGATTTTTTTATTTGAAGTTTAAATGTGTTTCTACTAAGAATAATAATTGTGGTGTGGATGATTGGAGCTTTTATTCAATGGGTTTGGGATAATTGCTGCTTGGAGTTAGTGCTTATGTGTGCATATGGGTTCGGAGAAGAAAAAAAAGACTTATTGGATGCAAGTAAGTACAAAAGAACATATGAGAAAAATGGAGGGCTCAAAGAGGCATTTTCAAATTTAATGTACTAAAAAAGGCAAATGTACAAAGGGAAAAAACTGTTTAAGAAAGTATGTGAAAAGAACAACGAACACAAATCCATCAACTCCAACATTTTACTAATCACCACTTTACACTAACTGTAACACCACCATCACTTTTACTATTCTTGCTACTATATCTTGAACCACCACATTATCATTGTCGCCCTGTAACTGAACCAACTAATGTAGAGTAGACGACATAAACTTTCCTTGAATAAAGAGGCTGTCTGAACTCTGAAGTCAATACGTAAGAAGTTTCGAAGGTAGGAAAATACTAGTAAAAGTCAACATAAAAATGCATAAAATTTGGTGACATGAAGGGAATCATTTTAAAGATCAAGACTTATTGCTTTACGACAATGACCTACGCTGGTTTTTAGGCATATTCCTTTGTTTAGGTTTCCATTTATTAAAGTTGAATACTTATGGTAATTTTTTTATCTGTGGGATAGGGGTAAGTTAACTGAATTATTTGAACCTAAGACAATCAACAGAATCATAAATATTCATTTAGCTTATCAGTCTTCCTAAGATCAGGTCTTTAGGTGTTTATCCCCATCAAGTAAATTTGACATTAAATCAGCATACAATGCAATAGAATGCTCAAATCTCCCTAGCCATTCTATCTTCAACACTAATGATTGGAAATCTCTGTGAAAGATGAAAATCCAAGTTTGCCTCAAGAAGCTCATTTGGAAGATAGTTTGGGAAATTATCTCATCTAGAACAATTTTTAATAATAGATTTCCTCTCCCATTGCTTGATTGTTGCCTTTGTAACAATACCCTTGAAACTCTAGAGCACCTATTTATCCAATGTGATTGGGTGAATAAACTATGGTTGTTAGCCTTGTGGCCTTTAAATTTGAGCAACAAGGAGAACCTCTCTATCCAATATTGGGTCAAGTTCATTCTTAAGCCTAAAGCAATTTTGGGGTTAGAAGATGAAGTAGTTAGCCAATTTCAGCTCTATGCAATTATTTTGTGTGATCATATTTGGATGGAAAGGAACAAAAACTAGAGTTGATGACACTAAAAGTTCCCCAACTAATTTATCTAGACAAATTTTCAAATTATATATGGAGCACAAGGAAACAAAGGATAGTCTACCAAAGAAGGCAGCCAAGGAGAAAGGTTGGAAGCCCCCTCCAAAGAATTGGGTTAGGTTCAATGTAGCAATTAGAGAATATAAAACCACAATTGCTATGATAACCATAAATGAGAAAGGGAAATTATAATTAGCTTGGACTAAGCAGTTGGAGCCTAGTAACCCTCTGTTGGGTGAAGCAAAGACTGCCTTATGTGTTGTTAAAAGAGTTGTTTTGTAAGGATTCAATAATATTATTATTGAAGGTGATGATTGGAATGTTATTGATCCGCTAAGAAGCCTTGATGTGATCCCCTACTAGAGCATTAAATGGATTTCTGAAGACGTTTTGTATTTATGTAAATCCTTTGTGAATTGTTCTTTTCTCTTTTGTGTATAGAGAAGATAATGCTCTTGTACATCTTCTTGTCCAATGAGCTTCTTTGTATGATTGGACTGGGCCAATGCCTATCTCTAGCTTTCCTGCCTTGGTATCACACCAATGGACCAGAATGGACCCAAACCCTCTCCTTTTTGCCTTTCCCCTTGTTGGGTTGATCAATAAAATATTTATTCCAAAAAAAAAAAAAAAAAACTAGCAATTTAAAAGTTAGAATAATGTCTCATCTATTTTATAACGTAAACTAGAGTTTGTAGGATTTGATTTGTAATTGTCTTTTGTGAGTTTTCCTATTTTCTAGCCTAATTTAATGCTTATCACAAACATGGGGTGTTCTAAAGGCTCCTAACCGTCCTATGATCACCTTAGAGTTTCCTAAGTGACTCCTAACAACCGTAGGATTTCTTTTCCTAATTATACACCTTGTAGCTTCCAAGAACATTTAGATTTTTTTTTAATCATATTTTTAGTGGGTTTTTCTCTTCTTTCTCTAGTTGACTCTAGAATTCTCCTTGTGGATTCAAAAGTTACTATCTTAAAGCATACATGTTCTATCTTGTGACTTTTTGCCTACATCACCAACTATAAATAATATCAAAATCCCCTCTCCTTGCCCTCCACCCTCTCAAAAATCAATTAAGTGTGTAAAGTGCAATGGAAGAAGAAGACCACAAAAAACAAAGTATCAAATATGATAAAAAGAGCCAGTCCTTCTCTCATTCTCCTTAAAACCCTATCTTTGATTTACAACCCATTGATCAATACTCCAATTTTGGCAATTGTCTCCACAACACAATTTGTGTACTCTCCATTCAAATGTTGTCACCATCACGAAGCCCATCAAGTACGCAAATTTGTCTTTGACAATGCCCTCGTAGGGTCAATAGCAAATGCCCCCTATCATCCTACATTTTCTATAAAAAAAAAAAAAAAATCCCTAAACTATTATGTTGGGCAAATTTTGGGATTTCCCTCCAAGCTATTTGGTTGTGTGGAGCAACACAAAGTACATGCATTTAAAAAAAATAAAAAATGAGGTGGCCGCATTGTATTTTTATTTAAATTTGTTAATGCGTAGATTTCACATCATTAATAGACTTGCGACATATATTTTTATTTTTTAAATTGAATAATCACAACAAGAAAATAAAGGTTTGAATTTTAAACGTTTTTGTTGAAGATGCTAAAAAGAGAATAAATTCGGTCCGGATGTGGCGTAAAAGGCCAGTTGGAAAGAACGAAACCCACAAAACCAAATCTAAAAAAAGCTACTCCAGCAGTAAGATTTTTCAAAAATCTTTGATTTTTGAGTTGGGTTTTAATCTGGGTTGGCAACTTAGGGATTGGTTGTTGAAGTGAGCTTATATGGGTTGGTGTTATGGTGCCATTTGGTTGTTGAAGTGGGCTCATGTGAATCAAAGAGAAAGGGAGCTGGTGAGAGAGAGAAGCGAGTTTCTAAGCTGCTAACTGTGGTTGCGGGTGGCAGGAGTTGTGGAGCTTGGCCGGCAACTAGAGATGAGGGAGCTTGAGAAGATTGGCTATAGGTTGGTCTGATTAGAGAAAGAGCTGAAGCAGATGGTTGTTGCCTTGTTGGTGAGCCTTGCAAAAATATAATGTGGCACATTATTATTAGAGGGCGTAAAAGTGGCTTTTTACGCCACATCCGGACCGAATTTATTCTCTACTAAAAAACACAAACAGATTGCTACAAAAACTCTTGACACTTATTTTAATCCATTAGTGATAATAACCTTTTGAAACATTATAAAACGTTCAACATTGGGTTTTGTTTTTGAAAGCTAAAAAAAATGTTCAAACAGAAACACGCAATCCTCCAAAGTTCGGATACCAATAAAATTATCTACGGTTTTGGCTAAAAAAGAAAAGTTAGCTTAATTACGAAAACCACTCATTAATGAGACAGTACTGTTTAGTGACCAAAGCCAACACGAATACAGCCTAATATGTTTTGCAGATATAAAAGCAAATTAGGTGGGTTTGAATACCACTTATTTTATTGAAACTAAAAAATTATTACTAAAAATATTGCAAATAAAAGTAAAAATTAGTTGAAATAGTACATTAGAGCCCATGAATAATGCCAAAAAGTGCAATGGGGCCTATGAATAGTATCAAAAATAAACTCAAATAATAAAATAATTTTAATTTATATTATTGTCACAATATTTTCACAATAATTTTAAATATAATAAGTTATTAGGTTTGTTATTTATAGATAATAAAAAAAATTTAATGGTCGGTTTAAATTAGAACCAACAGTTTTTTTTTAGAATACGAACTAATAACAACTTATTACTTATAATTTATTTTGAAAATATTGTGTAAGAACTACGAATTAAAAAAAAAAGTGAGTTCCAGTTAGTTTAACTGGAAAAATTTCTAATAATTAATTAAATAATCTGAGGTTCAATCCCTACTTATACTAAAAAGTAAAAACTAATTGATATTTTGGTCTAATAATAAAAAGCTATCTTCAAGATTCAGAAGCCATAAGTTAATGCCTCATTTAATAGAGCATCTTAGCAACAAGTTTTTAGTTTTTAAACAACATTACACACATTTTTTACCCACACATGTTTCAAAAATAATATAAACAATTTTACTCAAACTACGGAATCTAAAAATTTCTCAATCGTTTTCCAAAAAAAAAAAAAAAAAAAAAAAAAAGAAAAAAAAAAGTATATCTATATCTATATCCATAAAAACATCCATCTGATTTAAATTTTAGTACGGAGCAGAGGAGAGACTGTGCTGGTGTAAACGGTAAGTGTGTGTGCATGTCTACAGACAAGACACATGTCAGCAAAAGAGAGTGGCCAACCAACCAACGAACATTGTTGATCCTTCTCAACGCTCTCTGCCACGGTAACACGTACACCTCCGACGCACACAACCGTAACTCTGTCTCTCCTCCACCGTGGACCACAACACCCTCAACCCGGGTCCCACTTTCCGCACTTGGATGCTGGATCTGAGTCTTCGAATCTGTAATCAAAATCAAACGAGCTCAACTCCACGCGAACCATCACCGTGTCAAAATCCTATTGGCCCAACCCAAAATGTTTTCCCGCTTCTTCCGCACTTTTAATCTTCGAACCAATCAGACTCTGAAACGTGTTAAACTTTTTTTGCGCTACAGCTCATGCAATCGTCACCCCCCGAGAGTTATATTCGAAACGCTCTTAACAAGAGATGAATTCAAAAAAAGAGAGGGGCAAGTTGGTAACTCGACGAGGGCGTTTTCGGCCACGTCATCGATCCGCGTGATGTGAACAAGAACCGTCCGATCCAAACCCAAAAACACAACCCCTAGCCGTCAGATCATTGCAACCTAGGCTCCCAGAGTAAGTGTGAAGTGTCTCATCCCTTTTCCCTCGATCCAAATCCCTAACAAACCTCGTTTTAAATCCAACCCCCCCTTTACCCACTCAGCCTGCCTCTCCTACTACAGTTCTCTCTCTCACTCACTCACTGGCTCACTCTTGACTTGCATTTTTTTCTCTCGCTCACAGTCTCTCACTCTCATGGCCACTGAAGAAACCCCTAATCTTCCTCCACCGCTCCAATCTCAGTCTCTTCCACCTTCAACTCTACCGCTTTATCCTGAGGTATTAACTATATGTACATAACTAAAAATCTATAATTGATGGTGAAATTAGTGTTCTTAACTGTTGTTGTTGATGTTGTGTTTTCTCAGATGATTATGTCAGCGGTGGAGGCGCTGAACAACGAAGCGAACAAATCGGCTATTTCGAAGCACATAGAGACGGCGTACCCGAATATCCCAGCGACTCACTCGACTCTACTGTCGCACCACCTCAACAAGATGAAGCAGAGCGGCCAGCTCGTTCTCGTCAAGAACAACTACATGAAGCCGGACCCCAACGCGCCGCCGAAGCGCGGTCGCGGCCGTCCGCCCAAGCCGAAGGCGCCGATGTCGCCCGGCGCCGTGGCGTCTCCTCCCAGGCCCAGAGGCCGTCCGCCTAAGCCCAGAGACCCTTTTGCTCCGGTGCCTTCGCCTACGAAGAAAGCGGCGTCGTCCGGCTCCGGAAGGCCACGTGGCCGTCCTCCTAAGAAAGCTAAGACCGCGGCTTCTTCGGCTCCTGCTGTGGCTCCAACTGGTGGCTCGCCGAGAGGGAGAGGAAGGCCTCCTAAGGTCAAGCCGGCTGTCGCGCCAGTTGGGTGTTGAGTTCAGCTCGGCTCAGAGCTGACTAAAGACTGAAGAGAGGGAGAGAGAGTTTTTTTTTTTTTTTTTAATATTAGTTTAGTCTCTGCTAATTGATGTTTTTTTTTTTTTTTTAGCTTTAGCTTTATCTTTTTTTTTTTCTTTTTTTAATTTCTCTCTCTAGCTTTTTTTTTTTAATTTTTTTAAATTTAAATTATGTGGTGGGTGGTGTAAGGTTGTATGGTGGGGACTTGGGTCTAATGTGACTGTAATTGCATGTAAATCATCTCAGCGGCTGTTTAGGCTTTTTTCATTTGGAATTATCTCTCTCTAGGAAAAAAAGGGGTTAAAAAATTGAGGTTCATTCTGATTATTTTTTTGTTTCACCCTTTGCTTTTCTGCTTTTTTATTTATTCTTTCTTTTTTGCCCACTTTAATATCATCAAGTAGGTACCTTTGGGGCATGGATTTTTGAATTTTTTTATTCACCTTGTTTGCATTGTTGTACCTTCGATGGAATCTGGCTAAAGGGGGAAAAGGAAAAGGAAAAATAAAATTGAAGGTTATGGTATGGATGGACGTCCCTTTTCTTTTCCTTTCTTTTTATCAAAAAAAAAAAAAAAAAAAACCCGAGGGGAAACTTTACAGGTAATGTTGTGCAGTAAATATAACAGCATGGTTGCCTTTTGGATAGCACGCTTGAGTTTTTCGGGAAATTCCTATCCAAAGTTTGGGAATCTGTCCGTATTTTAATTTGTTCTTCCTTTTGATGATTGTGTGGAATTTTTCCACCCTTTAGTGTCTTTTTTTTATTTTGATATGTGTTTCCTTTTTCTTGTCATATATGGTTCTACAATCATGTGACATTGATGTGTTGTGAAAGAGACTACATAAATTTATGTCTTTTTATTCTTAGTTATTATATAGAGTTTTTATGTAAGAAGTCTTTAATTTTGTATCAAAAAAAAAAAAAAGTCTTTAATTAGGAGTAGATGTTATAGATTGAAAATATCTTAAAAAAAAAAACCTTTAATTTGTTATGAAAGTTTAAGTTCATTTGGAATATTTTTTTTTTTTTGTAATTTATTGTGATTGATGTATAATAAATTTGGAGTTAGTGATTAATTTTTTGGTGGTTTAGAAATATAGTTAACATGAGATTTCATAATTAATACCAATAAAAATTATTAATGTCATACAAAATTATAGTAATATTAATTCAAAAGATCATATGAGAATGATATTGCAATAATCATAAGTTACCACTATGGTAAGTTGTCAAAAAAATGTGAAAATTTTTGAGTCTTTCTTTGTTTGGTAATTTCTCGGTAGTTTGTCACAATGGAACAAATAAATCTAGGGACACATTTAATTTCATAATATGCTAAGTGATGACACTTTACTCATCAACTTTAGCAGTATTGCTGTAGTAGAATAGTTTAAGGGGAAGTGGATTTGGCTTTATATGCTTGTCAATGACTTTTATACTCTATATTTTTTTTGAAGTAAAATATTTTTTCATTTTCAAGTGTATGTTTGTATAGGTAAAATATAATTAAACTTGTAAAATATTTTTCGTTATACTATAAAATTCTTTATAGAAAGTTGTAAAATGTTTACATTTGAAAATTTAGTAAAACGTTTTTCAAAAACACACAATGGCTCCCGTTGCCTCATTTGGTCGTTAGGTCACCAGTCCATTGGTCAAAAACAATGCTTTGTCAACTAGTATTGACAGTTTGGTGGCTTGAGACTCTGCTCTGGTGACCAGTGTTGTTAGTTCAGAGCTTGGTGATTCTGCTTTATGACCAGTGCCAATGGTTCGGTGGCTGGTGGCCTTGCTTCGTGACTAGTGTTGGCAGTTTGGTGTTTGGAGACTCCACTCAGATTATCGGTGCCGGTGGTTCGATGGCAGGATACGCCTCATCGATGATTGGTGCTAGTGGTCCAATGGCTAGAGACGTTGCAACCCAATCGGTGTTGGAGGTCTGGTAACCGAAGCTACCATTTTGTCGACCAATGTGGGCAGTTCAGTCACCAAAGCCATCGGTGTAACTACCAGTTCTAGTGGCAGGGCCATCAAACCTTCAACACCAACAGCTTTGGTATTGAGCTATCGATTTTGGTGGTTTTCTTGAAAACTTTTACTTGTCATACTAAACACTTGAAAATATTTTACTTCAAAACAGACAGGGAGTTTGTGTTATTTTCTAATCCAACTTTTCTTTTTAATCTAATTCTCCATTTTTAAGAGAGTTAAAGTTCAAATCCTCTATTATTGTAACTATCAAATTATTATCATTATATATTTTTTTAAAAGGCCCCTGTAAACAAGCAAACAAAATCCTAATGTTAAGGTTGGCAAAGGATCTAAGTTACTTATTTTAATTTTTATGTTAACGATTAAAAAAAAAAGTTTCTATACAGACGTGGCAAAACGGATGTGCAGGTCGAGTTGGGCAGGTTGACTTGTATTTTCCAAATGATTTAAAAAAAAAAAATATTTCTTGCCACTTTTTTTGTGGTTGATAGGAATGTATTTGTCACTTTGTAAGTTATGTAACAAATTACTTAGTGTGAAATGAATTACTTTGATTTTACCACCCATATCAAGAAAGATCTCAGCTTAACTTGTTCAATAATTATATAATTACACAAATCCCAACATTCTTATTCAAAATCAACATCATAAACTCAACGGAGTATAGTCCACCCTTTGAAAATCTAATTAAAGTAAACACATTAGTTTCACTACTACACAATATCAACGTCTCAAAATATAAAAAAAAATTATAAATGCACAAGTGGATAGCTAATTTGACATAGAATAAAAACATATAAAAAATTTAAAATCTTGAAAACTAATTTCATAATCTAATATCTTGAAAAATAAGTTAATAGTTGTGTTTAATTTTAGATGCATTGTGGTTGGCACTCTATTTCAACTTGGGAATCTACATCAAAATTTGATTGCTTATTTATACATGGTCTTTTTTATAAATACCATGTTATTGTAAATTTACACCCCATAAAATATTGTCTTTTATTCTTAAAAACCTTTTATTTTGCGTATGGACTATTACAAAATAGGCCTAAACATTCATAATTTATGTCAATTTCATTTATATACTTTGGCTTTACTCTTTTTAGAATTATGAATACTTCTCATACATTTTTATAGTTTCAAATATATATTCTTAAGTTTACTGCAATCATATTATCTTGATACGTACTTTGTAATTTGATATCTAAGAATCTTTACATATCACGTTATTTAAGCAAGAAGAATGCCTCAATCTTTACTTATTGCATGCAATCATCAATTTGTTTGTGTGCAACTAGATAAAAGTCTCAACTGTTTTCTTAAGGTCATTGTATTTGAATGGTGTAAAATATAAAAACATATTTTAATGGTATCATCCAAAAAATGTTTTAAAAAATTGATGCTTTTTAGGGGGGAAAAAAAAAACTACGCGCATTATATTTGTCAATTAAGTTTTGGTTGTGTAGTGTAATGCTCATAACAAATAAGTAAACCAACTATATCTTTATTTTATTTTATTTTATTTTTTTACCAAAAAAAAAAGTTTAAAAAAATGGGTTGGGTCATGTGTTAGCCAAGTCGGGTTGGGTTGACCCATAAAAATGAGTCGGATCACGTGTCAACCCGTTTTTTATTTGGGTTAAAAAATTCGGTTTTAGGTCAACGAATTCCATCATGTTTTGCCATGTGTTACTTGTAGATAAGGATTGTGGTTAGGGGTGTCAATTTTTTTCGGCGCGCCATGTTATGGTTGGAGTATTTGGCTAAATGGTTTAAGCCAAATACAATCCATTTAACAATCGTGTCATGACCCTTTAACCCCAATACAACATACTAATGAAGCAAGTTAACACGACGTGACCCATTTGACAAACTTAATAACAGGTCATGTTGGGTTGACACAAATGTGATATGACCCATTTTAATCCTCTTAATATTAAACAAATTGGGTTGACACAAATACAACCCATTTACCCTGTTTAAAATCAGAAACCCTTTTCAACATGTTTGACTTGATTAATATTGTTTTAAATTGTAAATAAACAACAAATTTAATACAAACTCATAACATCAAAATAGATATTGAGTATACAATTTGAAAGTTAATAATAATATTAAATACTTAAAACATATTGTCCAAAGGTTCAGAATAACATCTAAGTACTTACCCACTTGACAAACCTAATAACATGTTATGCTAGGTTTACACAAATGTAATACGACTCATTTTAACCCTCTTAATATTAAACAAATTGGGTTGATACAAATAAAACCATTTACCCTGTTTAAAATAAGCAACCTTTTCAACATGTTTGACTTGATTAATATTGTTTTAAATTTTAAATAAACAACAAATTTAATACAAACTCATAACATCAAAGTAGATATTAAGTACCTTCGTAAAAAAGAAGAAGATATTAAGTATACAATTTGAAAGTTAATAATAATATCAGACACTTAAAACATATTGTCCAAAGGTTCAGAATAACATCTAAGTACTTAATAAATATTAAGTTTTTGTAACCACGTACTTTTCTTTTTAAGTTTAAAAATATAGGTTGGATATAAAAG
The DNA here is from genome assembly GCA_033629205.1 of Lithocarpus polystachyus. NCBI lineage: Eukaryota > Viridiplantae > Streptophyta > Magnoliopsida > Fagales > Fagaceae > Lithocarpus > Lithocarpus polystachyus. Next base: position 41,787,551 of record CM066164.1, read on the forward strand.
GTACTTGATAAATTTAAAATAAAATAAATATTTATTTGTTATATGAGTTAAATAGGTCGTGATAAGTCATTTCTTATTAACACTTAAATAAATTAATATGTCAAACGTGTCAATTGCAAATCAAGAGGGGAGTCAACCCGCTTTTGACATGTTTCTTATTGTGTTGATTTTGGGTTGACTCAATTATGACCTGAACTTGCTAATGCCTAAGGTTAACTCGTAAAAACTTGTGTAATGTTTGTGAACCGTGTCAAACATTAACACTTTTAATTAGAGTGCACACTTATTTAGAAGAATATTTTAGGCTGTTTATAGTTGGCTTGATTTTGTATTAAGAAAAGATGTTGGCTTGATTTTGTTAATCACTTAATTGTCTCGAGCCTCTCCATTGGTTCAAGTTCAGTTTGTTTGTGGTTTAATTTTAATTTTTTAATGATTGTACTCCGTCTAACCAATTTATTTATTATTTATTTTTTGATAATTCGATAGTTATAACGATAGGGAGAATTTGGATTCTAGATATCTCCGTTGAAAATAAGAGGAAATGCTGAGCAATTGAGCTATCATTGATAGAGTAATAATAAGTACTTACTGTAGGGGCCAGGGTCCAAATCTAGTGTTGGGCCTTGGGTCCTGTCCGAGGAGCAATGCCTTCTCGGACAGATGGGGCATGGGCCAAATTCGGATCCCACGGGCCAAAGCGAGTTTCTAAAAAGCTTCGGCAGCAAATGCGTACACCTCAAGCACAACAACAAGCGAAAACTAGGAGGTGCCTAAGGGAAAGCTACTACCTCCACATTTAATACGCTGCAACCATTTTTCTGGCCGCATTTATGTGGAGAAGACCCCTGAACAGTGTTGTCTTGACTACTACAATCCATAGGAAGTCAGAAGGGGTGTCTGATGGGACAAGTACTCAAGTAGTGACTTGGATGGCCAACAAGTGGAGGCTCAGGATCATCTAGAGGGGGGTATATAATGTAAAAGATCCCTGAGTAACAAGGGGGAGAAAAACTGAAAGTGAGATTTGTAACAAGACTTTAAAGTCAATAGAGAAAGAATCAATCTCCTCGGACTTTGCCGAGCACACTTTTTTTCAGGGAACGTCTATAATTTTCCTTTCTTCGTTGCCATAACCATACTAGCCCATTACTCAACTCACTACGGCCCAGCTTTCCAACCTACTTCTCTACAAATTTATTGTTCGGGCTTCTTGGGCTTAAGCCCATACACTTTTTTGGGCCAAGAATTCGAACCCAGTCCCCCACACTTACATATATCAATGCTAACAAACAAAATAACGGTATGTAATATACAACAAAGAGGAATTTTTTTTTTGGTGGACAACAAAGAGGAAATTGTGTTCAAAATATCTCATATGAAGTGTTTTATATATAGTTAGATGCATTTAAATAAAAAGATAACAAAAAGAAAAAAAATAGGTTTGGACCGGGTCAGACTTGACCAATGTCCCGCCCCAGTCTAACTGGTCCACATACAACCCCCCTCCTCTCCCTAAGGAAAAAAGAAAAGAAAAAAAAGCAAGGCCCATACGGCCATACAGGCTTGACCCAACCAAACCTAAACAAAAAAGTTGGCCACACGGGCTTTGCCTTAACCTAACCCAAACTAAAACCGAAGCCTACAAGAGCCTGACCGAAAGCCTAACTCAAGCTAATCACATGCTATATATATACTTTTTTTTTTTTTTTGATAACATCACATGCTATTTTTTTTATTTTAAATTTGGTTTATTTTCTTGTTGAACACGTTGAAACTTATTATGAGTTATTTTATTCTTGTTATTTCTATTTATATAATAATTATAATTATAATTTTTAATTGCTTTACAATTCTATACTAATAGTAATTAATAACTAAATTTTAGTTGAAATTATATTATTTGAATTAATTAGACATAATTTTTTCATTTATGAACTTATAAGAATTAGATTCAATAACCTTTTTTTTCCTAAAAAAAGAAAAAGATTTAGTAACCTTGTAATTACGAAATGCACTATTTATATTGTGAGGTTAAGGGCCCAAGTGGTATATTGGGCCATGGGCTTGGCCGAGAGCATAGTGATCTACGAATGAATGAATGGTGTTAAATGGACCAAACTAAGAATCTAATAAGTAGAATATGGACGGGAGAGTGGTTCGAGGAGGTATGTCTCATCGAATAAGATAAGCATGGCTCAAATGTGTACCCTAAAGGTCCAAGGTAACCTGCCAATAAGTTTCGGTGATAGGGACGTGTGTCTCGAGTGTACCAAAGGGTTGAGAGCTCAAAAATATCTTTAGGAAAACTACTACCACTGCATTGAATGTACTGCACCTGCTTTTCAGGCTGCATTTATGTGGAGAAGACCTTTGAACAGTATTGTCTTGGCTACCACAACTCACAGAAAGCCAAAGAGAGTATCTGATGGGACAGGTACTCCAGTAAGGGTTTAGATGATCAACAAGTGTAGGATCAAGATGGTAAAAAGGGAGATATAAGGCCGCATTTATGTGGAGAAGACCCTTGAACAGTGTTGTCTCGGCTACCACAACTCACAGAAAGCCAAAGAGAGTGTCGATGGGACAGGTACTCCAGTAAAGGTTTAGATGATCAACAAGTGTAGGATCAAGATGGTAAAAAGGGAGATATATATATATATATATATATATATATATAATGTAAAAGATCCTTCGTAAAGAGGGGGGAAAGGGAGGAGAAAGGAACACTGTAGTTATCAAAATTATGCTTGTATTCGGTTTAGTTGATTTATAGAAGAAATGATCTTATCGGACAGTGAATTCATTCACATTCATGTTTACTGTTTAAGTTTGGTCATCTTTTAATCCATACTAGTCGTTGTCCAATTCATTAAGACCTAGTTCTTTAACCCACTCTCTACAAATTTATTGAATTGAGCCCATTTAGTCAACCTTTCACTTATCTTGGTGTTAGGCCTCAAATCGCGACCCTACATATATTATTAAAAAAAAATGACATCTTATGCATTTATTTACAAAATTATTATTTTTATACATTTTTATATATATATATATATATATATATAACATATATTATTATTGTTTATATTTAAATCTAGTTTTTTACTAACACACATGTTCACAAATACATTATTTTGTTTTAACATGCGTTCACAATTCTACCAACAGTTCACTAGGGACACACAAAAACTATGTGATGAACATAGTAACGACTTAAAGAAAATGCAAGGGAGTGGAATACTTTGCATTTCACTAGTTAATTATGTTTGAACTAACTTGGTTGTTAAATAAACCAATAAATAAACTTTTTATTGAACGAAATTTTTGCCTTTTGTTTCATCTACTTGTCAATCATATCAAGAGAGTTCTCCAAAAAGACATATTAACTAAGTTTCTTTTTGTGGATTCCGATTGATTCAATTAATAAAGTCTTTTGTTATTGAATAATAGATCTAGGATTCAAACCCCGTTTACACCAAAATTCAACTAATGTCTTAGCCTAATAATAAAAGCAATCATCACGGTGTGAATATTTTAGGTTTAATATATATAACAATGTAATGATTCTGAATCTCTGATGAACAGAGAAATGATTAAAACTGAAATAAGTTACTTTTCACAAATTTAAGAAGCCGCAAAAATCATTTGAAAAAAAAAAAAAAAGATTCAAGAGTGAACTGGTGTGAGTCAATTTTGTTAGACTTTAAAGGAAAAAGAAAAAAAAAAGAAAAAAAAAGAAAAAAGAGAAGCCAATAAAAAGACGTACTTGGCAGCAAAATAAATTGATTATCCTGAGAAAAAAAGACCGGAACAAAAATTAGTCACTAACTACTATCTTCATTCTTCACATGTAAAGAAACAAAATGGTATAATATTTGTCAAAATTGATTTAGTAATCAGGCTTAGGCTGCACACAAAGAAGTGAAGTTTAGGTAGAGAGTCTACCTGAAAAAAATTTAAAAAATATTTAGGTAGAGTCTCGACAAAGCAAATTAACTACCATCTACTAGAGGGGAAATGCAGTTGTAACTTGTAACTTGTAAGACTAGGCTGACGAGCGGGAAAGGCAGTTGTAAGTGGTAAGCTCTCCCACAATCTTCCTAAATACAAAGGTTTTCAAACTTTTGCCTCATCATTTAAAATGTTTTATTTTAGCCCTTATACTTTTTCAATTTGTGTTAAAAAGGTCTTTGCCTTTAATTGTTGCTTTAAAAACAAAAATCCAAACAAGCATACAAAATAAAGAAAATATTCAGGTAACTATTTTCCCCCCTCATTTGCTATAATCAAAATTTATTATGCTAAACAGTTTCAAGTCTCAACTCAAAATCAAAGCAAGAACTAATGGTAGAAACCTCTTTGACACGAACTTAAAATATAAGAACGTTGGTATAAGCTTACCAATTTCTTTTTTCTTTATTTTACTTTAAGATAAGATCATTCTTTTCTATTTTAGCTTAACTACTTTTCATTTTCCCCCACGTCATATTTCGTATTCTAAACCTTATTTCTTCATTTATTTTTTATTACTTCTCTCACTTTTCAAAATGCTACTTTTCTTTATTATAGTTATCAAGACACAAAAACAATAAAATATTGACATGGGTGTGGGCGCACCACCTCGCACTTGCGAGTTGCATGACCTGTTTTTCTCTTTTTTTGGGAGTTGCTACCTGGTTTAAGTCTAGGAAACAAATTGGGCCTCTTGGGTCTCTTACATGGGTCTACATACTAGAAACTAAGTCCGAAGTTAAGGTATAGATATGGAAAGGTATTAGACACCAACCTCGCCCTGCATGTGTGTTGGCCTTTACTAATTTTGATATGCCACATTTATTTTTAGCAAAGCCCAAAATCTAATCATGCAATTATTTAGTAAAATAAAACACACAAGGAAAAAATCTCACATAATGACATAAAAGGAAATAAATTCAAATCAAGCATCAAACAATTACAAATCAAATCAGACAAAAATCAATTCATGCATAAACAAGGAAACATCATATTCTAAACATGTCAAATATAATATCATGGAAAACTCAAGGAGAAAATCATGGCAAAGCATAATAAACAAGCATGGAAAGATCAAAGAAAATCAATCATGTAATTAAAACAAAGATTCATTAATTTTCTAGGTCAAGATGTAGAGTAATTCTTAGGTACTCCCGGAGTACAGAGAATGGTACTCCCTCATTTCATATTCATGATGGGGTCCACTCATTAAATTTATAGTGGGGTCGACCATAAATGCGAGAGGAGGGAGCACCGTTTCTCCTTGCTCCAAGTGTACCTAAGAATTTTCCCAAGATGTGTACACATGGAAAAAATTGCGTATGCATCTTTAAGAGCATGCACATGCACCTTTAATAATGCGTGCACATATTCACTCAAAAACACAAATCCAAAATTAAATTACATGTTCTAGCAAATTCACATATTCATATATTACCAATTCAACCTTTAATCAAAACATGTTAAGACACGACAAATCAATATCAAATAAATCAGTTCATATCCTAAACCTGCATTGGATATAAGTCTACCAATAACAAAACATCACAAACAAAACATGTTCATCAAATCATATATGCAGTCAAGTTCATCAATTCATATATTTAATCAAACTTGATTATGTCTATAATCGTCGATTTGTTGTTCATCCAACATAGCCAACAACTTTCTTCAACACTTGAAAAAAAAAAGGGGGGGGGGGGAGAGAGATTTGGTTGGAGAAATTCTCAAAAACCTTCTGATGGAAAAGTTAGAGCTGTATTTCTTGAATGAGACAATTCAATAACCAAGTAAATAGCTTTTGTATTTTCTTTTAGGTCTATGCGTTTTGTGTACCTTTCCTTGTTATGACGCTATTAACTAGGCTTTATTGCCTTTGTAACGTATCTAGTTGTTTAGTCTACTTAGCTTTAATGGCCAACGGCTATTTAGGTCTGTTTGTGTAACCTTCTGCCATTACTAGTACACTTACCATGAATATAATGCACATTGATTATTGTTTGGACAATGTATTTTTCTGGTTCATCAATATTCATCAATTTATATATCTAATCATTCAACTATTCATCCAAAACAAAACAAAACATGTGAATTAAACAAATCGATCAACGACAAAACCTACACATGCTAAATATTCTCAAAAACAATAAAAAAGGTAAAAAAAAATGTTCAAACTAAGGAGAAGCCATGGAGAAAGCTTTGCTTGAAGATCATAGAAGTATTTAACTAACCCCTTGGTGCCTACACAATAAGATCAAATGAGATTTCAAAGGGATTAGAGAACCCAACAATTCTTTTGATAGTCACAACTCAAATAACAAGATATTCTTATGAAGCTTATTGAAAACGATTTGGAAAAAAAATTCCCTTACGAAAATAACTCCTAGAAAGAGATGTTACAAATTATAAACTTGGTTATGCAAATATCTTTTCTTAAGAAAATAGGTTTTCATGAAGAACACAACAAAATACTTTCTTTCTACAAAACAACCTCATAAAGGTTTTGAAAGAGACTTAGATTTGATGATTGAAAGTAGTTTCTGCCTAATCTAATAGAAAGAGGTTTTAAGAACTTAGAAAAACGTGTTAGCTTTGTGCGTGTAGAAGATTCAAGGTGAAAAAGTGTTCTTGGATACGTTTTGGTGAAAAAGAGTCTCTCTTTTGCTAGGGCTTGGAGTTGGAGGCATAAGGTTGTGTTTATATGCTCAAACTAGGGTTTTCAGGGTTTTTTTAGAGGCTTTTGGATATTCCCAAGGGTCTAGGAGCCGACCTCTATCAAAGAATGATATTTTGGGCCCTTAAAATTGAAGTTCTGAAGGCCTGGGAACATGCCTACATACGCAGCCTTGAGGCTACGTATGCATTCTTAACCCATGCGTACGCATGCTTTCCCAAAACTCTAATTTTGACTACATTGCTGGTCCGACTTCAAACAACTATAACTCACTTATTTTAAATCCAAATTATTTATGTTCAAATTGAAACCCAAGATGTCTAATTTCTAATGAAACAAACCCACTCAAACATTCTTTGTGCTTCAAAAGTTATGATCAAAATAATGAGCAAAAGTCAATTTCCAACATTGTTTTCAAATTGATTTGGTGCACTTTTGAGTTGTGATTACTTCCGAACTATCAAGATAACTTTGATTACCCTTTGTTGACATATGAAGCTCATCATTGGGGCTAGAGAATAAAGGTTATTAACCAGTATAAAATGAGGTCTCTACAATGGAGAATAAAAAATTCTCCCTAAGCATTGGTGGAAAATTCCATAAAAATAGGACATGAGGACAAAATAGGGAAGCAAATCTAAAAACAACTCGCATTAGATGACCTATCTCTTCCTTATTTTAGGTTTTGCTATGGTTGTTCCCTATATTAGGGAACATTATTTATTTTCTATCTAATTTGTTTATTGTTTTATGTGTCTTTGTAATTGCAAATTTGCAATAAAGGAAAATGAGTGTTTCAAAAAGTGGGAGAGAAATAAAAAATGGAGTAAATAATATTTGAATGAAGTAGGGTTTATAATAGAAATCTAACGTGGGTGAAAATATAAAATGGTTAGTTAAAACAGGAAAAATATTTTGAACTTGACTCGTTTGTTAAATAAGCGAACATAAGCAATTTATTTTATTTTATTTTTTTTATAAAATTATCTAGCAGTGTTATTTATAAATGGCTTGGTTTATTTACAATCCTACGCATGGTCAATTGGTAAGCTTTTTAAAAAAAAATTATTTGGGTAAATGAGGATTTCTTGTATAAGAGTATGAAAAATTTGCACAAAAAATTACCATGTCTGCCAATCAAAAGATAATAAAATGGATTACATGGTTGAGTGATGCTCATGTATTATGAAATGAGGAACTTAAATAACTACCCGGCATCGACTCCATTTTAGCTCGAACTAAAGCTCCAGTCTGTTAGTGGCAGCTATTCGATTCCAAGAACCTACGCTAGTGGGTCGAGTGGCGGGTTTCCTTCTCCAAAACCTGAGCCACCCGACACGACCGATGCTATATAAAAAATCTGGTAAGATTAAGTCAAATTTGGCGAGATCTCGACTAGATCTGGTGGAATTTAGCCAAATCTGCCATTCTGAATTATATAATTTTTCCTTCTAAAAAGAATTGCATAATTTTTACAATGAAACCAATTGATGTGTTTAGGCCTGTCCACAGGTTAGGCCAATTCGGTTTTGGATCTGACTCGCTAGTGTCGGGTGGAAGGTGGAGGACCCGAAACCAGTTAAGTGTGTCATCAATTGGTTTCTCAAAAAAAAAAAAAAAAAAAATATATATATATATATATATATAAATGAAATAATGTGTCTTTTTTTTTTTTTTGGTATCAACTTAAATAGATACAATTAATACTTTAAGATTAATGTTAAGTAGCCACTAGCCACCCGCAAGTCCCCATGAGAATGAGGTAGTACCAGCAAGCAAATACCAACTATAAATTTATTACATTTTTTTTTAATAAACATTATAAATTAATTTAATCACAAAAAATAAAATGCTTAATTACATTGCATTTTTATTTAAATAATACTTAAAATTATTTATTACCATTTACCATGTCAATTTATAAAATATATTGTAATAAATAAAATTGATAATAAATTAGGAGGCAGCTTCAGGCGGGTTCCCGTGAGAAGCGCTCTGATACAGTTCCATATTAACCGCCGCTATAAATTGTCCCAAATTAAAAAATGAAAAAAAGAAAAGGGTCAATTGCTCGATCCAGTCCTCATCGCGAAAAACGTAATCCTCAATATTCGGTTCGAAACTCACTAGCTCACTGTCACCGAAGACTATACTCATATACTCATTCACTCGTCCCCCTTCTAGTTTTATTTTTTATTTTTGGCCAACTTATCTTTTCCTCTTTATACATATTTACATAAACTTCCATTTCTATCTCCACCTTCAATCCTCACCGCTCAGCGTGTCTCTCTTTCTCTCAGCAATGGTGTTCAAGGTTTCTCGCGTCGAGACCAAGCCAATCGATGGCCAAAAGCCTGGCACCTCTGGTCTCCGCAAGAAGGTTCAAAATTTCCCTTTCTTTCTATTCAATTCAATTTGATTCGATTCTTTCACTGTTGCGCTTTTAATTTGATCTATTGCGTTTCGTCGAATCAATCAGTTTATCGAAACTAAACCATGCAAATCCGATCTCTATTTGATCAAACTTGATCAATTTATATGCGGCATCTGATTTTTCATTCGGATTCTCATCGAATCAGATCTTAGTGCACTACTTCTTTGGATCAGTGAGGCTTATCAGTTTCATAGTTGAAATCAATTTTAATTCTCGGCCTTATTCTTATATTGACTGTGTTGATGAATAAATATTGATTTCTCGATTTCGCTCTGGATTCAAGAACTATTAGTTTATCAATTGCTGAGTTACTACGCGATTATTGATATATGTGTTAATTTAAATTGATTGTTGTTTTATTGTGTGGAAAATGCTTGGGCACTCTTTTTGTCTTTGTTTGTAGTATTTTGATCTAATGCGTATTAGTTTAATAATTAATTTGCTTCAGATCTAGCTTTTTCAATTTTTAATTATCAGAGGTTTGAATATTGAGCAATGACGAAACGCTTCGTCTCGAGTAGCTCTGGTAACTGTGATTGTTTAACATTAACATTGTCCAGTTTCTGATCTTTGATTTGTAGATCCCATTATTTCCCTTTTAAATTAAGAGAAATGCTATGTCCATGATATTTTCACAACAAATCTTATGTGGCAGGTTGTTATTGGTTGTTACAGGTGGGCAAAAACATAATTTAAGTTGTGGATTCAAATTAGAACCAGAAACAACTTTTCACCTATGATTTATTGTGAAAATGTTGTGAACGTATCACTTCTTTTAAATTAATATTGAGCTCAGCTGTCATTGAAAAATAAAAAAAAACTTTGATAAATTTAAAAAATACTGGATGTGTATGGAATCATTGCATCAATTCAAAACCTGTTATGAATTTTTAAAGAAAACCAAGTTGATTTGTGTTTTTTTTAAGCAGTATCGTTTTTGATGAACACCATGTGATGAGAGATTGTATGTTGGAAAATGCTTGTTTATTTTGCAAGAGTTCACTATGTTTTTATTTTGTTTATATAACTGGAAGTATTACTAATGCCGTACCTTTTCAGGTGAAAGTTTTCATACAACCTCATTACTTGCACAATTTTGTTCAATCAACATTCAATGCCCTTACTCCAGAAAAAGTCAGAGGTAAGGGTTCGTTCTGCTATGGATTGGATTATGTGTATGATTAGTGAAACGGTTCTGTTGCTAGCGGGAATTATTAAAATTTTTTTTTCTTCAGTTGCAATGGGGCTTTTATACCTCCTTATGCGTTAACAGTTTGAAAATATACCGGCAATGAGAGGGTTTTAACTTTTAAGGCTTATTTTTGAGGTTAGCCTTAAGCCAAGGCATCAAGAACATAATAAATAAATAAATAAATGAGTGAAAAGTATTTTAAAGCACACCTTGAGACTTAAGCAACCCCTTTGGTATTAGACTCTCACAGGACATGCACCCTGCACAATGAGTGCGACCTGATATTAGAAGTTTCCACGTACCTAATACAACAAAATTCTACAACTAAGATACGGTTCTTTCATTTGGTTAAAATCTACTTATGTTCTACTATCAATCATGTAGGTGCTACACTTGTTGTATCTGGTGATGGCCGCTACTACTCAAAAGATGCTATTCAGGTACATTCTAATCCATTTTTATTCTAAATGAACTTTGTATATATGAAAAGTTTCATTCACAGACGCACAAATATGGAAGACAGAAGATGTCCAAGGTTCAAATATTCTACTGATTAGAGGATGAGAATTTATTATAGAAGGAAATGAGAACTTTCTTTGCTCTTTGGTTCTTTGATCCTAAAGAGCAAATAAGGTTATATAGCATGGTCTGATGAAAAAACTAAGAATCATTCTTCTAAAGGTTCAAAATCTTATATGTTCTTCTGTCCACAAAAGATTTACTAATGTTGAATTATTTATAGTAGGTTAACAATCATGGAAAAAATTTCTTACTTATGACTATGCTTCTTTGTTTGTGTTTTCTAGTAAATTATTCTGGTTACTTGCTTCTCTGAATGTGAATTTTGGTTTACCTAGTTCGTCTTTTATTGTGCACAGAATTGGAATTTGTTAGGTCAGTGGTGGACTTAGCTTAGTTGAGGCATCTACTGCATTAATTTATTGCAGATTGAAAACAATTTGTTCAGATACGGCATTATGCCTATGAGCTCCAGCTCAAATGGCCCTTCCTCCTTCCATAATAATGGGATGGAGGGTGAGGTTAAGGGTTTAGAACCCACTAGGTACATGTGTCACCAATTGAAAAAAAAATTTGTTCAGAAATGGAATTATATGTTTGTATTTATGTCATATATTCTCTCTTTTTAGGAGGATATGGCTATTGTTGTTGATTCAATCATATGGGATTTAACAATTACATTGCTTTGCTGCAACCTAAATGAAGCCCCATGATCTAGATTGGCTAAACCATGAACAAGAGGGTGAATGTATTGCTTGTGTTGTCCTTCACTAGGGGTAGAATGTTTTGCTCCTGGGATTGGGCTTGGTGGGGTCTGCAGCTTGTGTCATTGTCTCTGAACTGTCCCAAATTACATGATTGTTGGACCCCCCGTTCTTTTCTTTCAGGGTCATCATTTCTTTCTAGTTATGATATGATTTGCTTACATCTTGTGTATGTTGCTTAATGATACTGTCTCATTACTTTATTTTTTTTGGATTCTGGGGGAAGGTCAGATTTGAGTATCTACTTCTAATCTGTTTTGTTAAATGGGCAGATCATTACTAAGATGTCTGCAGCAAATGGAGTAAGACGTGTTTGGGTTGGTCAAAATGGATTGCTTTCAACTCCTGCTGTATCGGCAGTTATACGTGAAAGAGTTGGAGTAGATGTAAGTTGTGCTGCTTTAATGCTGACATCTTCCTTTTTCTCATCTCAAAATTATTTGGGAAACTGCTTAATAATAATTTGAAAATAAAAATTGTAAATTTATAGTTGTAACCTTTGATAACAGGGATCCAGGGCATCAGGAGCTTTTATATTGACAGCAAGTCACAATCCAGGTGGTCCTCATGAGGTAGGCCTAATTGCTCATATCCTGAATATTTTGGTTTATGACTAAGATTGATGATTATTACCTTGCTGTCTGTCTTTTTGTTTTTCATTAAGAAAAAGTGCTGTGAATCTGACTGCTTGAGGGTTGGAAAGCTGAAATTATCATATAATAATTAGCATAGGCTCTCTTTTCTATTGGGGTACAGAAAATCTTAGGTTATGTTTGGTAACAGTTTTTGTTTTCTATTTTTAAAAACTTGTTTTGGGGAATATAAAGACAAAACAATTTTCTTGTATTTTTGAAATCAAAAACATGTTTGGTTAGTTGAAGTTAAAAAAATAGCTTTTTGAAGAAAAAAAAATAAAAAATACTAAAATATGTTGTTATTAAGATTTGAACTCTAATGCTAATTGATTAAATGAGATAGATTAATTAAATCAAATGCGTATTTTCTTTGACTTTTGAAAATTAGAAACTGAAAACAGTCTTTTGCATGTTTTTAGTTTTCTTCATAAATTGAGTTTTGAGAATAGTTTTTGTTTTTTGTCCATTTTGAGTTGCCAAATAATTTTTTAGTTTCAAAAATAGAAAATTGTTTTTGAAAACAGAAAATAAATGGAAAAAACAGTTACCAAACATACCCTTAATTTTCAAGTGTGAGTGAAAAAGAAGATACAAATAAGAATAAAATTATGAAAGAAATGAGCTGGCCCTCTCCCAATCTGAATACTTTGGGAGGTAAATGGAAGGCTGGTGAAGAAGGAAAGAATATTGAGTAAGGAGATGCTCCATCAAGGATAGTGGAAGTCATTCTTTTTATGAGGTAGCATGCAGTCAGTATTGCATCACTCTAGAAATGTTTGGGTAGGTTCATATGAAACAAGATGGTGCAAGCAACATCACAGAGGTGTCTATTTTTGCGCCTAGCGTCACCATTCTGTTGCGGCATGCAAGGGCAAGTGATTTGATGTACAATGCCTTTGTTGGATAAATAAGAAGCAAAGGATGCCTTAGAGCTTACTCTTTTTGGCATTGCCGAATTGCAATACTTGGATTTTTTTGGTGAATTTGAGTTTTGATCTCTTTGTGAAAAAGTTGAGAAATGGACATTAACTTAGAACAATTTTTCATTAAGAATAACTAAGTTATTCAGGAGTAGTCAACAATAAAGTTAACAATGTCCTGAAAATTGGTGGATGCAACATGAAAGGGATTCCATACATCAGAGTGTACTAATTCAAATGGGTTAGAGCATCGATCAACCAACCTAGATAGGAAAGACACACAATGATGTTTGCTGATCTGACATGCTTCATAAGACAAAAAGGATACATACATGATCAATACTCTTAACTTGATGCTTCAAAGTGGATAGAGATGGGGTAACCAAGCCCACATCCTCTGCAAGTGATATGACTAGCTCTGATTACTGCTGTTGCCTCAGCTGTCTCTAGAAGGATAGCATTCTCTTTTCTTCTAACATCTAGTTCCCCTTGTCTGTCTGAGAGAAACTTTTTATTTTCAAGCGTAACCTTTAGCTTGACTATTTTCAAATTGCTGAGTGCACTTCCACCGTTAATGAATCAATTTCTTGGTTGTGAATCTACATTGAGAACAAGTTCTCTGTTACTTTCCTACTGGTCTCAGTTTGATCTTTTCATATTCTCTGTTAATTTCCATCCTCTCTTGCTCCCCTACTCCAATTTCACTTAATCATGTACTGTCAGCATTTGCGCCATATTGGACTTTGCACATTACAATTATCATCATCGTTCTTTTTAGATTATGCACCATATAGCTGAAATCAGACTTATGGATTAAAAGCCTGAATTATCTCTGGGCTGTAATTTTATATAAAATCATTGTTTTTGCTTACTATCATCCCTGAGAGTCTCAATTTCTCCACCTGTTATATGTGATGTTTCCCAACCATTAGAATGTGTCTCCATTGTTGGATACAATTCATTGTCACTCATGTTATTCTTACCCCTATGTGGGCTGTGTCACCAACCGTCATAATCCTAAGATTTCATGGGGTAAGTTACTAATTGAAAACAAACAAACAAAAAAAAACTTTATCAAAAAGATTTCAGTAAGTTATGGTATATTTGCCTCTGGAATTGCTTATTCCTAGACACTCTAGAAGTGAATTGCTTATGATTTGTGGGACTGGGCTAGGTACCAAATAATATGTATTTAAAAAAACTTAGATGCATCAAACATATCTATTGGAAGGGCAACTTGTGAAGTATAGAATTTCAAATTAGAATAAGAAATTATTTTCTAGTTTGGCAATTGAGCAATTGAAAATGCCATTTTTTGTTAGATATTATTGCATAGGAGACTTTAATAAAGTCTGTTCTTCCCCTTGTTTTATGATTGCAGGATTTTGGGATTAAATATAACATGGAAAATGGTGGACCTGCTCCAGAGGGAGTCACTGATAAGATATATGAGAACACAAAAACAATAAAGGAGTACTTTATTGCAGAAGATCTGCCTGATGTATTACACCATAAATTTCCCTCTCTCTCTCTCTCTCTCTCTCTCCCTTTAATGTTGTTAAACTTTTGTGTGTGGTTTCATTTATCATATTGTTCTCTCACAATTCAAAATCTGCGTACAGGTGGATATCTCAGCAGAAGGTGTAACCAGCTTTGCAGGGCCCGAGGGACAATTTGATGTTGAGGTTTTTGATTCAGCGAGTGATTATGTGAAATTAATGAAGTAAGCTTTCCCTACAGGATCTTCATATCTCTCCTGTTTTAGTATTAAATGGCAAAAGGGCTACGTTCACTGCAGCCTCATTATCTGATGCTTCTTTCTCCACAAACAGTATTATGCAGTGACTCCTAAACGGAACTATTCCTAAGGAAATTTGCTTTCATGTATCTTTTGATCAGTAGAAATTTGCTTGAATGTTGCAGGGATTTGATATATGCTGTTACTTTTATTGTTAATTTTTCTGGAAATGTTAGGGACATTATCCATGACATCTGCACAGTTTCCTTCCTCTCTCTCACCCTATTAGAACATTATCCAATCCTTCTTTCTCAATTTTCCAGGTCTATTTTTGATTTTGAGTCTATCAGGAAGCTAATCTCATCTCCAAAATTCACATTTTGGTATGTATAACGCTTCTTATTTTCATATTTTGTGCAGAATATTATCTTTTCTTTTGTGTGAATATACCTACATATACACACAGATTACATGCACACGTGTGTCTGTGTGTGTAAAGTTTTTGTAAATGCTATGACTAATATATGTTGTCATTTTGAAGTTATGATGCGCTACATGGGGTTGCTGGAGCTTATGCAAAACGTATTTTTGTTGAAGAACTTGGTGCGCAAGAAAGCTCATTGCTGAACTGCACTCCCAAGGTCCTGCTAAGTTTGTGAAGAATTTTCTTTCTTTATTTCTGCCACCCTCCAGTGATATCCTAATATTGCTGGTTCATGGACGACTTCATGCGAACAGGAAGATTTTGGTGGGGGCCATCCAGATCCCAATCTCACTTATGCAAAAGAGTTGGTTGCTCGCATGGGACTAGGAAAATCAAGCTCTCAAGGTGAACCCCCAGAATTTGGTGCGGCTGCTGATGGTGATGCGGACCGTAATATGATCCTTGGTAAAAGGTAGCATTTTCCTTGGACTTTTTTGAAATCAATTTTTTTTTTACTATTTTTTTTTTAATTTTTTTTATCTTACTTATAATTTGCATTTACAACTCATCTCTCTATCTCGCTCTCTCCCAGGTTCTTTGTTACCCCATCCGATTCTGTGGCCATCATTGCTGCAAATGCAGTCGAATCTATACCCTACTTCTCTGCTGGTCTAAAGGGAGTTGCCAGGTTCCATTTTTTCTGTTAAAATTCTACTGTTTCTGAGTGTAAATGCAATTAGGGGTGCTGTTTTTACTTTGCTTCTTGTTTGAGCAGTACATTTGAATTGGTTGATACCATGGGGAACTTAATTAGTTACGGTTATGTAGGATGAACGTAAACGAATATATTTAAATGCTAAGTGGAGATCATTTAGCATAACATCTTAGTACAAATTTGTATGTTGATTGTCTTAAAAGCTGAAGAGTATTTGTGAAATTCTATTTGATGATGGAGATGATTTTAATGATTAGGGTCAGGCAATTATTTTGTATGAATTAAGGTTGATAACTCTTTAGGGCTAAATTCTGCAAAAAACACTGCTCATATAGCGGCCATTTATTACTTCTACTTCAACTTTTCTTTTAAACCCCATACTGACTTCCAAATCTTCAAAACAATATGGTAAAAAATACACCTGCCAAATGAATTATACTTCTTTAGATACATTTTGAAATTAAAGTTGCAACAATGACCATGCATATAAATTGGTTTTTGTTACACATATCTGAAGATGGAGAAAATGGTTTTCAGATGATTTGACACAATTGGAGGGCAAAAAAAAAAAAACGATTTTTTTTTTTATTGTTTACTTTTAGGGTGGTGGGGAGAGGGGAGGGGAGGGGGGGGGGGGGGGTGTGGGTGGCCCATGGGGGTTGGTTCTGAGGGCAAAAGAAAATACACATTATAAGAACTTTTCACGAGGATTTCTGTTTACCATGTATACTACTGTGAGGGTGTCTATAAATTAATGATGCAATGATTTAGCTACTAAATCTATTTATCCATGTAACTTACATGGTAGATTGATATCTAGTAGTATAGAACAAATAGTTACTTATCAAAAAAGTATTGGTCAGTTATTGTTGATATTAGTAATTATCTATTATGTAATGGAAGTCGTAGATGGGTCGCTTGTGCCCTGATCTCATTTGATGAGAACTGACAAATGATTTCTTGTTTGCTCCCCCTATTTATTTGTCTCTACCATGTTGCTTTGAACGCCCTGAGTTGGTGCAGCCTTCATTGCCATAAAGCAAAGACGGTGGTACAGGCCACTAGAATAGACAGCGGTTGCTCAAAAGCTCTTTATAACTATTGGAACACCATATAATATAAGATATGGAAAGGTCTACTATACTTGAAACAAATTTCACATTAGTGTAAGGGCTTGAGCTACTTCTTTTTGTAATATTTATGAAATACCCATATGAGTGCCTGCATTCTGACTCATTTTAGAGCTACAAAATACTTTAAGGCTCCTTCTAATGACTTGAGACTTCCACTCTTGGTGTATTTCATTGATTCATGCATTGTACTCCAATGTTGATTGATGATATCCTTTATGCTTAGTTGTTGTAATAAAACAAAAAAATAATTCCATCCTTTGACTTTGCCCCTTGTAGGAGCATGCCGACCTCAGCTGCCCTTGATGTTGTAGCTAAACATTTAAATTTAAAATTTTTTGAGGTATTCTCTGGGCACAGCTTAAAAAAAAGAATGATTACTGTCATCCCTGTGCTTCTGGCTACTGATTTTGGAGGCATTTATTTCAGGTACCCACTGGCTGGAAATTCTTTGGTAATTTAATGGATGCTGGATTATGTTCAGTTTGTGGTGAAGAAAGTTTTGGAACTGGTTAGTAATTGGCATTTCCCTTTACAAAGCAAATCATTTAACATTTGGAACAGTCAGAAACTTGCATATTGCTGTTGTATTATCATTTGCTTTATTTGTTGACAGGCTCAGACCATATACGTGAAAAAGATGGAATCTGGGCAGTTTTGGCTTGGCTCTCTATCCTCGCTCATAAGAACAAGGAAAATCTTGGAGGGGAAAATCTTGTGTCTGTTGAAGACATAGTGCGCCAGCATTGGACCACTTATGGTCGCCACTATTATACTCGATATGATTATGAGGTGGGTTTTATCCCTGTTTAGCAATAGGAAATCTTGGATTGTTATCTAACTTGTTGAAATTGTTTCTTGAAGAATGTGGATGCTGGTGCAGCCAAGGAACTAATGGCATATTTGGTCAAACTGCAATCCTCCCTTCCTGAAGTTAATGAGTATGTTCTCGACTACTAAACACCACTATTTTGTTGTTGTTGTTGTTGTTGATAATCAGTAGTTAGGAAGGAGAGGGGGAATGTGAATCTTAGATGTTTCCATTGGAAACACTAGGAGGTGCCAAGTGAGCTATAAGACTCTTGACACTTTAGAAGACTACTTTACTTCTGAGATTAGACATGTTTCTTCAGTGGTTTCATTAAGTAGTGACAAACATTATTTTGCTAAAAAAGGGGAATGTTGTTGTGGTCTCAGTGTTGTTATCATCTTCCAAATCATGAACTCAAAACTCCTTAATTTATATTGTTGATGCATATCAAGAACTTTGTTTACTCTAAATTGGTGTCTACCTCTAGATGCTCAGTCAACTCCATTAATCTGTTAGAGAAGGTTGTAGTTGCTTGTTGGGCGAACTGACCTGTTCTCAGAATCGCCTATTTACCTGCTTAATTAATTAGGTTCAGGTGACTTAATGTTAGAGGATTTTCTTGATAATGGTCTCTATCAAGGATGAAAGTTTAGTTCATAGTCATATATGAGATATTTTGAAATTTTAAATCTTGAGCTTTTTCCTCTTACAAGAGATCTTATCTCGAGCTCATTTGGTTAGACTCAGCTAAAAATTTCTCAGTTAACCGTTCAAGATTTCAGTTAAAAATGAGCTGCTAAACTCTTGTAAATAGTGAATTTGCAGCAATTATCTACAGTTAATGTGTGTACATTCATTATGTCCTTGACCTTGAATAAGGTGTTATGTTAGGAGCCACATGCCTAATATATATATATATATATATATATATATTCACAATAAAGGGTTCACATTTCCTTTTAAAGAATTTTGCTATTTATTTATACAGAATTGTGAAAGGAACACGCTCAGATGTGTCAAAAGTAGTCAATGCTGACGAATTTGAGTACAAAGATCCCGTTGATGGCTCCATCTCAAAGCACCAGGGTATTCGATATTTGTTTGAGGATGGGTCACGATTGGTAAGTTGACTTGTTATACCTTTCGTTGTTGATAATTCATCAGGGTAAGCCTTTATTATTAGGATCTAATTTATGGGAGTGAAACACAAACACAATAGTATTTATTTAACTGAACTTGACTGGTTGTAATTGTTTAGTTTTTTTTGTTTGTTTGTTTTTTCTCCCAGTATTTTTAGGAGTGCATTTAATTGCTATACACAATTAGCTTTAAGGGCTATTTTAAAAAGTGCATCTAACTCTTCTCTACTCCCCTCTCCCTCCCCCTTAATCCAAACCGGCCATTAAGAATGCAAAGAAAGATTGTTTTCTGAAATAGAAAATCTATTTGATCATTTCTTCTTGCAAATATGAGTTTTATTAGAATTGCAGTTTTTTATCAGTTGATTTGTTGTTTTTTGTAGACACCCTTTGCTAGACTTTGAAAAAATTGCCGAGATCAAACTTTTGTGGACATTCAACAGAATTATCATGATGAAGTTGCTGTTACTAAGTAATTATGTTGGAGCTCAGTAGACTTATTCTACTTTTCCCTTCCTGAACACACTTGCAGGTTTTCCGTCTTTCAGGAACTGGCTCGGAAGGTGCAACCATCCGTCTATACATTGAGCAGTATGAGAAAGATCCATCAAAAACTGGCCGAGATTCTCAAGATGCACTTGCTCCTCTTGTGAGATATCCCTAACTTGTATCTGATTATCCTACATTTTATTCAATTATTTGGGCTAACCATAATGCACCCAATTTCAGGTTGAGGTTGCTTTGAAACTTTCTAAGATGCAGGAATTCACTGGCCGAACTGCCCCTACTGTTATCACATAGAGGCACACAGGGTGATAGTGTCATTGTATGTTGTTTGTTTTAATGCTGTTCCATTTACAATGTAAAACTTCTTTGGAAGTTTGATACCAGTTGGATGCCTACATATATCTGTATCATTTTGCAGTTTTTCGGATGACGGATGCGAGAGTATTGTCGACTAATAAGATACTTACCAATCTTCCTCTTTTTATTATTATTATTATTATTATTATTATTATTATTATTATTATCTTCAAAAATATAGAATGTTCTATTACTTTGCTGAATGTCCTAATTGACAAGGATTAGATTTTCTGCAGAATTTGGTTAACTCTTTTTGCATGCTTTTATTTTTCTTTAATTTCTGCCTGTAAGAGAAAAAAAAGGTTGAGGCAGCTCGTTTGACAATATTCCTCCTTTTTTTACCTACGCAATCATATAACTTTCTGAAAAATTGTGCTTGGATTTCTCAAAGTTAAACCTCGATTAGTACCAATTATTTCTGTTAGGGTGCGTTTGGTTTAATGTAAAATGTTTTTCAAGTATAAAATATTTTCAGGTGACAATATTTTCAAGTGTTTCGTGGCATTTTAAAAAATACTTTGAAAAGTGTTTTTTAGTGTTTGGTTGTATTCTTGAAAATACTATAGAAAACACATTTTCTATTTAATGCTCACATTTTTTCAGCTTCCAAATAAATATATAATATCAAACCAAATCAAAAAATTCATCAAATCTGGTCAAATTGAGAGAAGAAGGAAGAGAGAGAGGCGGCAGGGTTCAATCTAGAGGCGGCGGAGGCAAGATCGCACGGTGGAGGCGATTGGGTCACAGTGGGTTGCTCGTCGACTGGGTCACCGTGACTGGGTTAGGTTGGTCGCTCGTCAACAAGGGTCACAATGGGTCGCTCGTCAATTAGGTCAGGTGGGTCGCTCGTCGACGAGGGTCACGGTGGGTTCGATCTAGAGGTGATGGAGGCAAGATTGTTGACATGGGTTTGATAGCGGCGAGATCGGTGGGTGGGTGGGTCTGAAGGAGGCGACGGTGATGAGATTGGTGGGTGGGTCTAATATCGGTGAAGGTTGGATTGTCTTCTTCACTTTCCCTTCTAGCTCTTTCTCTGTCTTCGGGTGTGTGCTTGAGCTCTCTCTCACTCTCTCTCTTAGGGTGTGTTTTCCGGAAATTCATTAAAGGTAAAATAAGAGCGAAAACGATTTTACAGCATAAGGGTCTTATTTTTCGGTCAACGTGAATCGTATTTTCTGTTGACCGTATTTTTTGTAAATACCAAACACCCACAAAGGTGTAAAAGGATTTCTTGAAATTGTTTGAAACCAAAACAAACGCAGCCTAGTGAAAGTAGTTTTAGAATACTCACATGAGTCACATCAGTCTTCTCAAATTTATAGATAAAATTTACCCAAAAAAATAACACATTTATTTTTTTCATTCTTAACAATGTAAAGAGACTAATTGAAATAATAAAAAACTGAATATAATCACTTCAAAAAAAAAAAAAAAAAAAAACTAGATTCAAAAGCTCATTAAAAAAAAACATAAAGATCAAACATAATGAGTTGTGGGTCTCACCGACCACGAAGGTAGAGAGTGGAGTGATGGGCGAGGTGATGGGCCTGACGGCAGAAACAAATAAAAGTCCAGGGCTCAAGATTTCAATAATTGTGGGCTCACCCCTGGTGATAAGAAGTGATTGTACAGTCCACCTTTTTTAGTCAAAAAGAAGTGATTGTACAGGGATGCCGCAATTTCACTGAGGTACGGCCTCTCTGTTCTTTTTCCCTTTTCCTTTTTTGGAGTGTTTGGTTAGTGTGTGAGGTGGAAGTGTGAAAATGTTGTGAGAAGATTATGCCCATTGTTTAATTGTTTGATTCGGGATTTTGAGAAGTGATACTTTCGTAATATTTTCATAATATTTTCACAACAGATCATAAGTGGAAAATTGTTATAGAATTTAATTTGAATCAGTAATTTAAATTATTTTTTTACCCTCTCATAATAACTAATAACAATTTATCACTTAAGATTTGTTGTAAAAATGTTGTGGACATAACTATTCTTCGGGTTCTTAGGTTCCATTCCAATTGTAGGCAGGGCCGGCTCAATAGGCAATGCAATTGATGCAATCATCTAAGGCCCCCAAATAAAAGAAGGCCCCCACTTGTAAAAAAAAATTATATATATAATATATTTTAATTAAAAAAAATTTTAAACACTTTTATTAGTCAATAAAATGCATTAAAAAGGCCTCATTATATCCTAAATTGCAAAAATTTTAACTATAAAATGATTGGATTACAGCTGCACTGCACAGTTGCATACTGTGCAGCCTGTGCTGCACAGTGCACAATTGCACAGTTGCACAATACGCAATTGTGCAGTGCAGCCACTTTTAAAAAACCTGGCTTCTCACTTTTTTTTTTTAATCTAAACATGGTTTATATTTTATCTATTATTATAAATTATTGTATCAATTTTGCATCTCAAATAGCAAAAAAAAAAAAAAGATTTTAAATAAAAAAAATTCAATATATATATTGTTTGATTAATATTTAAATATAAAAATGTCCCACTTAAAATTTTTGCCTAAAGCCCCTAAAGTCGTTGAGCCGACCCTGATTGTAGGCCCTATGTTTTGAGTCATGCGGGAGACTAGATTAATTTAAAAATATTGTGAAATTATTGTGAATTTTTATTGTGTTTTTCGCTTTATTGATATATTTTTAGTTTTATATTTCACCATTGTCATTGTTTTATAATCATATCCATGGACTTTTCATTTTCACAACATGCGAGGTGATCATGAATGTGCAGAAGAATAAGGAGCAAAAATAAAAGAAAAAGGTGGTGATCATCAATGAACTTGTCTATCTACACATGGGACCATGATTTCATAACCTACAAACCTACTGGTTGAATGATAAGTTACAAGTCGATGTCATCAGTGGCTGACCACATATTTAATTGGATTTTAGTTAATCCATGTGTACAGGTCCATTAGCTGTAATCTTCAAGTATTATTTAGTAAGGTACCATATAGTCACGGACAATTACATGTATCACTCATATCAGTATGCAATTAATACACGGCGTACAGTCTAGCATGAGATTTGACAAAAATACAAGCTAATTTATGTGACACACCTTAATATAAGTTTTTGGCTAATATTTGGTCACTGCTAGGACTAGGAGTAGGAGCCACACATCGTGAAGATTATCCTAAAATGTTGTAGAACATAGATAGGTTATAGCTCGCAACAACAACGTAAAATAAAAATAAGACAAGATACCAATTATTCCGAAAAAAGAAAAACAATACACCTTGTAGGCTTGTACGATTCTAAGAGAAATAAAAAAATTAAAGGAAAATTTCAAGCTCAATGCTTAAGAAATTTTTATATGGTTCATAACTTAGTGCTGTTTTGAGCTATGAAATCACTCTCCTAACTCTTCACTTTATAAAATGCTATAGATTGTGTGTAATATTGTGGGTCTAAAACTGTGAAGACCAAAGAATCTGATCCATCAGTAGTACTGCATATACGTCTCGGATGTTGTTGAGGACATTCATCAAATCCCAAAATCTAATAGGGGTTTTTTAGAATCCCAAAAATATTAAAATTTTAAAATATTCCCATATTATTAGTTTGTATAAGTAATTCTGATTTAGAAAAAAGAAGAAGATAAAAATAATTATTTTTGGATAGATATGGCGGAAATAATTAACATTATGTAATACTAGCCTCATCACACGTGTTTTGCACATGTGATGATACTCTTTTTATTTTTTTATTTTTTTATTTTGAGTCTAGTATCATAATGTTTGAAAGTAAGATAGATATAATGTCATAAATTTTAGGATCTTTAGTTGATAAAAGTTTCAAAATTTGAATTTAAAATAAAAGATGATAATTCAGATTAAAAAAGAGAAAAGAAAAAGTATAAAACTCAAGAACTTAAAAAAAAAAAAAAAGTAAATTACTCTTTTAACCCGTTTGTGTTTTTAAATTTAAAATAATTTAACTAAAAGATAGTGGTATTTTAGAGAGTTTAAGAATTTATATAAGGATATTTTAGTACACAAAATAATGAACAATCATACCCACAAAATATTTTAGTACACAAAATAGAGAATCCTCTTATTAATAGTATAGATAAACAATCATACCCACTCTAGCTCATACATATTGACATGAATTTTTGTGTGCATTTTTATTTTTGTTGTTGGCTACGTTATAGAATTGTGTTGTACATATAACTCTTATGGGAAAAAAACACATTATTTCAAGTTTTTAACAGGATTAAAGAGAACTGACATGATCTTAATAAAGCTCTAGGTCTTCGTTACAATGATGTCAGTTTTGTTATCTACAAAATTAGGCCTACCCTGCCAAAGAAAGAGCTTGTTTTTTGGCGATTGTCTTTTTCCACTAAAATAATAAAGTCTATATGGCAGCCTGTGCACCTCTCTACGTTCGGATGACTAGGGACATTGACGTTTTCCTTGATATTACATTGGGGCTGGGGGTGGATGTTGCATTAACACTTACACAAAAAAAAAAAAAAAAAAGAGTTGATTGATATTCCAATACTTGAACAACACAAGTATAAGCGTACACAAGACTTTGTGCAAACAAAGCATGATGAGCAGGGGCGGAACCATGAATTTTGAGTTGGGGGGCCGAACTATTGTGTCAAGATAAACTCAGATCACAAATAGACACTACCCTAAAAAAATCCATATAATATATGTGTGTGTGAAAATATAAATATAAATTTTCTTATTCTAAAGTAAGTTATATGCATATATATATACACAAAATTATCAACTTTAATATTTATATATACACCTAGACACAAGATCTTCTTTATAAAAGAAACTTGTAATCTTCTTAAACTTTAATAAGTATACAAACATTGTATAATTGGGTATATAACATACAAATATAAAGAACCAAAAAAAGAAAAAGAAAAAGGAATATGGTATCTACCATCAAAGTCGTGTTTGACAATAATATTTCACATAATAAACTTCATCAATTATTATTATTATAACAAAATTATACATAATTTCCTTTTTAATATATAAATTGTTTGCAAAACTTCATCCATGTTTGACAAATCAAAATCATAATGATATAACAAAAGTCTCATATGAGCTTATTTTTTTTTCCTTGATAAAATCTTGAAAATAGAAAATTTCAACCAAATTGCATATATTATCAATGTTGAATGATTTGAATGCATTAATAGGATTTGAAATTGACCTAAAAATTAGGGGTTCAACTATTTACTCACAAAACTTACTACCTAATTATTTCATTCTATTGCAATCGTATATCAACTCTAAAGTATCTTTCATTGATCAATGCTTTCTTTTTCTTTTGGGGGCTAACTTCTATTTTTTTCATATAATCTTTAAATGTTTATAACAAAAAAAACCTATATTGTAAAAAAAATTAAAAAATTTGAAGTGGCCAAGGCCCCCCCACGGATGCTTGTGGCTCCGCCACTGATGATGAGTCTCACTCTCAACATCATTTTCAAACAATTAAGGCCTTAATTAATATGATACTTTTTCTTTGATAACTTCCTTTATTCTCTACCTAGAGTGTAATTGGTATCAGAACCTCTTGCTTGTATACAATAAAACTCTATTATCTTTGTGAGTTCTGTAAATAAGTGTGAAGTAAAACTTTTAAGCTAAAATCGGTTATAAAAAGAAAAAACTTTCATTTAATTAATATATATATATATATATATATATTGAGAATTCATTTAATGTAATTATATGTTTGTAGCATTACATTACATCAAATGTCAACGCAACTATACTAGTAACTAAAGACACACATGATGATTTCGTGCTACAAGAACGTAAATTTTTATGTAGCTCTTTCTATTTTTTCCATTTATATATATATATATATATATATATATATATATAAGAGTGATGCTAAGAATATTATAAATTAATATATAAGATTATTGCTAAGAATATTACAAATTTAATTATATAAATCTTACAAATTGATTGTTCCAAATTTCATAAAAGTAATTCACACATTTATTTATTATACTTTTTAAGTAGCACCAATCATATTATTGTTCTATCAATTTCTAAGTGTTTTTGTAATAAAATTTATAATAATTTTAATACTTACTGTGAGGACTATTTTTGTCATGCCCTCGGCAAGGCTCTGGGCGCAGTGCCGAGGAGACTCATTTTGCCGGTCCTCGGCAAGGCTCTGTGCGCAGTACCGAGGAGGCTCAGATGTCCCACATCGAAGAGAGCTTCCCCCACTTGCTACCTTATAAGCTGTGAAGCGAAGGAAGTAGTGTACCATCGTATTCTCGTATTCGAATACCGGAATACGATGGTACACTACTTCCTTCGCTTCACAGCTTATAAGGTAGCAAGTGGGGGAAGCTCTCTTCGATGTGGGACATCTGAGCCTCCTCGGTACTGCGCCCAGAGCCTTGCCGAGGACAGGCAAAATGAGTCTCCTTGGTACTGCGCCCAGAGCCTTGCCGAGGGCATGACAAAAATAGTCCACACAAAGACTTTTAGTGAATTTTGTAAGAAATGGTTTTAGTGACGAAAATTTTCGTCGCTATATGTGTTTGGATTTTCTTAAAAATAGTTTTAGTGACGAACGTTTTCATTGTTATATGTATCCGAACATAGTTTTAGTGACGAAATTATTTGTCACTAAATATGATTTAATAAACTAAAGTGCTTTTAGTGACGAAATATTTTCGTCACTGAATAGTGTTTTTAGTGAGGAGAACATTTAGTGACAAAAACATTTTCGTTGCTAAAAGTTTTTTTTTTTTAAATTAAATCGGATTTTTTGTGACGAAATTTTTCGTCATCAAGACTTTTAGTGACGGGGTTTCAGTGATGAAATGAGTTTCGTCACTAAAAGTCCAATTTCGTCACTAAAGGTTCTTAGTGACGAAAAACTGAACTTTTAGTGACAAATTTTTTCGTTACTGAAAATACATTTTGTTGTAGTAAAGGAACTCTCATCGCATTTTATGCAATGTGATATGTTTTTGTTGGCTATGTGAGGCCTAATTTGTGATTCATTTGGTTTGTGACCTAACTCGACATGGAAGCATGACAATTTTAAATGAGAGATTTTATGAGATTTAGTCTATGGAGATGAGACATATTGGATTGAAATTTTTTTGGCCTAATTTTAGCCTTTTTGGACTTGCTTTTTAGGTATTTGTTTGTCGCTTCGGATTATGGTTTTTATGTATTAATGTATTGTAATTACTGTCTTTGTAATTTTTGTCTAACATAGTAAAAATGTAGTAACTTTGTGGATGTATACAATTTGTCGAACCATGTAAATATCTTATGTCGTGTGATTGCTTTTGTTTGTTATTTTTTTTTCTATGTTTTGACTCTCACATATCTGAGAACTCGTGAAAATTCCCAACAATCTCTGTGGTACAACATGCATCAAATCAATTAGAAAAAACCAAGCTGTAGGGCATGCTTTGGATCAAGGAGGGAGAGCGAAGAGTAAGCATAAAAGCCTCCAAACGTTAGAAGAAGGCATGAATTTCAAAACCAAAAAATAGAATTGTTATTCTTAATCCTAGTTTGACTTTATAATTCGAGGGTCATCGATGAACTCCAAAATGATTTTCATTAGTGTTGTGCATACTAAAGCATGGAGAAACACCCCAACTTCCACGGTCTCTTTAAATCAAAGGATCTTACCTCTCATTTGCCACAATTTTTACAATAAATTATAAAACGGAGAGAGAGAGAGAGAGAGAGAGAGAGAGCGTAGCCTTCTTAATCAAGTTTAAATGATCCAAATATCACAAATTGTACACATGTGAACAATAATAGCCCAGCATTAGCATCTTCTTGTGTTTCATCTACAAAACGGAACCCAACACAAAGTACATGACAATTTCACCACTTTAAGTCACTATCCCATTTACAAATTCACGATAGACACCCTTCTAAGAAAAAAGCTGGGAAATTAAACCCTTAATTATTCACATCAAAGACCATCCACATATGGCACCCCAGTCCCTGAAATCCAATCATCTCCGGCCAAAAAATTCCTCACAGTAAATTTTTCAGCCTCTTCAGGACTCGATATAACATGATAGCCCTTCCATTTGACCCTTCCTGAAGTATCAGAACCACTCCCAGTGTTCATATATTCAGCATAATAAAGCGTATCCAGTGCAAAGTCTCCATCCCATGGTAACCAACCTGATGGGTTTATCAAACTACCCAAATCACACTTCATGAACACTGTCCTCGAGTACTTTCTCCATGGCCTCCCCAAATAAGTCTCGACGGAGCCCAAATCTCCTGCGGCCGTGACACGCGAATCATGGATAACTATACCTGTATTTTCATTGGGGTCCTCTCTTGATTGTGCAGTGATGGCGATTTTCGGACCGCTCAAGGGTTTTCTCACGTAAATGTTACAGTTTTGAAAGACGGCCACGGCGTCCCCGAATATGAAGTCTTCGGTGCCGTATATGTCGCAGTCGCGGTAGAATTGGCGCTGAGAATACACGTACAAGGTGTCTTGGTAACCTTGGAAGCTACATCGGTAGAAGATGGACAAGTCCGAGGCCGAGCGGAGTGCAACGGCTTGGGAGTTTTCTGGTCCGGCTGTGTTTTCAAAGGTTATGTCCCGAGCGATGAAGCTGTCTCCAGAAATTGCTGTGACATTGAGAAAGAAAATTTTACATGAGAAATTAATAGTAATATGCAAAATTTATGAGTAGTAACTATTTTTCCGTACGTACTGCTACTGTTACTTTTTAGGTCACTGTTCTTTCTTTTGTCGCTGCTATTTGGTTCAACTCAATATTCGGGTAATCTGTGACGTGGTTGTGTTCTGTTGTTTTCATTCCTTTGTTGTTGACTATGTCACGTGAATTGAGCTCATGTCGGCTGTCTCTTTCTTGGAAGAAAAGATCAATAAAAATATCCGTATATGTGTATATATAACATTAGTATTTACATATACTTATATATATACATATATAATTGTGACATATCTTCTCTCCACATAAGTGTAATAGAGAGAATCTATTACACAATTCAAATTTTATTTAAGTATTTTTGATTTTAATAGTGTATAGATTGTCAATTTATTTAAGATTTTAAATGAAGAGACATTTGATATACATTTTAATTTATAACATTTAACTGAACTATAAATAGATTAATTTCAAATAAAAATGATTCTTAAGCTTATATTTGGAATAATTTTCTAGCTAAGCATTCACTCAGCGACAAAGTCTAAAAATTTTCAAAACTATGATTAATTAAAATCACTAGTCTTTTATCAATTGTGACATGGTTATTATTGTTTAGCAAAAAAAAAAGTGACATGGTTATTATTGAAACTAAACATCGATCATTAATAATATCTCCTAGACAAGAAAGGACATATTCAAAGTACTTACCAACAGTCGCGGATCCAAAAGTTGTAGAGCCACTTCGAACGTTCTTGCCACCGGTAACAATGGTTTTGTCAATACCGTCCCCAATAAGCATTATGTTTGACTTCTTAATCACAACATTCTCTTTGTAGACTCCTTGTTTCACGTATATAACATATCTGCCAGAACCACTAGCAGATGCCACGGCCTCAGAGATTGTCTTGTAATGTCCAGACCCATCATGGGCTACAACAGCATCAGCTTTTGGTCCAGATTCTGATGATTGGAGAAGCTTTCTTCGATCAGCAGCCGAAACCCATGTCGGGAAGCCATCAGAATTAAGCAAGTGCCGCCCACCACTCTGTTTGCTATGTAACATAGTTGAATAAGTTGATGATGAAGCTAAGGCCTTATTGATTGCGAGTGTATTGCTAAGCAATTTCGAGAAGCTGCTTAGCATATTAGGAAAGTATTGTAAAGTGGAATACAAGTTGAAGTCTTTAAAACCATTTTCACATGTTTGTTGGTTGGCGATTGATGCACTTAACCATGTTAATGCATCTGTTGGGTTGTTGGAGCTAATGGAACGATTAAGCTGGTTAATCGTATCCTCATAGAGCTCCAAACAATCATTCCAAGCCAACTTGGCTCGTTCATTGAATAAATTCATGTCCATGGATGAGATAAGCCGATGGGCTTTGATAGCTTGGTCCATAGTCACCTTATGAGCTAATACATGAAATTCGGACTTTGATTCATCCACGGTTGATGGAGGATTGGTGTTCATGAATTGATCGCATACTTCTGGATATGGGGTTTGGTTGCATGATGTTATAGTAGTAGCACCATGCACAAACCTAAGATTTAGACATAGAAGATATGCAATTGACAAGGCTAACACAAGCTTATCCATGAGGGATTTTCTGTAGTATTTTGAATGTGTTAAAGATGGCAATGCAATTGGTTCTATATATAGGCCATAACTTGGAATGGTAGGCAAGTACGTACGCGGTACGTGGATATATAAGTTAGTGTCAGAAATTTGAAACGCGTTAGCTAGGGTTTGTTTTTTATCAAATGAATTATTTGGGGCCATGCATGATCAATTCTCACGTGAAACAAGAATCTTGTGGCTTTTATTTGTTTATTTGGTTTGACTTCATTTCGTATTAGAAATTTCTTGTGGTGGTTTCGAATGCCACGTAGGATTTTCATTGAAGCGGAAAATTT
Source organism: Lithocarpus polystachyus (assembly GCA_033629205.1). Classification (NCBI taxonomy): domain Eukaryota; kingdom Viridiplantae; phylum Streptophyta; class Magnoliopsida; order Fagales; family Fagaceae; genus Lithocarpus; species Lithocarpus polystachyus. The sequence continues at coordinate 41,818,126 of CM066164.1, forward strand.
GGGGCACTACAAGATGGCATCTACGGGAGGGATTTGTTGTTTATTTTTTCTAATAAATGATGAAAATAACATAAGTCTCGATGGGAAGACTTGATGAGTCTTGGTTGCTTTGCGTTTAAAGTTTGGTCAAGCTAGCTATTTGTAGAACAGATAAGTGATGAATTTTCCTTGCAGTTTGGTTCATTATTCTTATATGCAAGTAACGGTCTCTCGTGGGAATTAAGTCATGCACTTGTTGTTTTGGTTGTAACAACTGAGCATTTAAGGATATTGCGGGGTTTTAGTGCGTAAAAAAAAAAAAAAAAAAACTAAAATTATTATAATCCTTAGAAGCTGATGTGGTAATAATTGGGAGTAGTGGATTTCAAAAAACATATGAATGTCAGAACCATTTTTGTAATTAATAACACATTAATTTGAGACAAATAGAAAGTCATAAGAAGCAAAACACGTTTGCTTCAAGAAAATATAACCTTAAATCTACAAGAAAAATTACTAGAATCTACCTGAAAATAAAGAGAAAAAAGTTTGAATTTTTATTAAAGTGAATACCGTACTACTTTGAAGGTTATAATGTATTTAAATAGAAAAGAAGTCCTAGAATTGCTAGGAGACACTCAAAAAACCCTAAAGTGGTTCTAGCGCAGCTAGAAAAACACCCTAAAACCCTAATTAACAAAAAAAAGAAGCAAAATTGAGATAATTATGAAATTTAATCCTATTATCTTTAGAAGACATCCTACGTACAATAAATAGGACATTATTTTTTTGAGAATTAAATAGGAAATTATTTATTATTATTTTTTGAGAGATAATAGAACAATATCAAAATAGGACATTATTTTGCGAAACTTTGTCCTTGTTTTAATTAAACATAAGTATCGGAGGTATTTGCCCTATTATGTTATCATTTATATAGTGATTGCTTTTCCAAAATATAGTAATGATTAAGGTCTGTGTAAGGTTTGGTCGTTTTTAAGACTTTAAGAACTAAATTAATATAATTGATAGTTTTTTTTTTCTCCTTTTAAAGAATTGAAGTTTAAAAAAGAAACTCTATTTGACTAAGATGTCTACAATAAGAATAAGCGATCAATCTTAAATCTCTCGTAGCTGGTTGCAATAATTGGGTAGCGATCAAGCTAAATCACACGTAGCAGGTTGCATTAATTGAAGTAGATGAAGCTTAAATCACTCATTGTGTTACCTATAAGGTGACCTTGTTTATGGAAGAAAAGAAAAATCTTGCTGGATTAAGATTAGGTGCAATATATAGCATTAGAAGACTGAGATTGAAAGTTGAAAAAAAATTACTTTTAATCTCAACCATTAAATTAAAAAAGATTAAAAAAAAAAAGTGACAAAAAGATAAAAAGTTGAAGTTAAAAAATAAAATGGTAAAAATTGATGTGAGTGTGAGTGAGAATAATTGCACCTGGTGCAATACCCGGGTCCAAATCCAATCTTGTAAGAATTATAATTTATAGTTTCTTTAAAAAATCTCTCTAACTGAAATCTAAAATATCTACAATAACTCAATGTAAGTGAGTGATCAATCTTAATCATAGATTACCTATAGTTGCATTAATTGGGGGTAGATGAAACTTTCTTCTTACATTGCTTCTCCGCTATCATACTTTCTAAATTCACACGGGATGACTCGTGAAGTTTGAGCCTTTCATTAGCATGTGGTTTTCTTTTACTTTAGGTCTTAGGTGAATAGCCACATCCATGCCTTAATGCAATGCTCTGGATGAGGTTGTTGCAGAGTTCTGTCTTATCCGGTTCTACGAGTTGTTTCAACTTTGAAATACAATACTTCTTGCTAGGTTGGGGACAGTCCAAAACTCCAAATGTCTTTTTCTCTTTAAAGACACTCTGACCTTCAACTTCGGAGAGGCTCAATATTTTCAATAATCAACAAATAATTCTAAGAGCACACATTTTAATATTACACATTTTTTTCACAATTATTCTGTGTTAGATTATAATTGACTGTCTATTATTTTCACATAAACTCACTAATTTTTTTTCCACCACTCAACCTGTCACATTAGAATTATTATGGCACAAAAGGGCGTAATCCTATATTCTTTTCCCTTCTTTTTATTTCTAAATGTTTTAAAAACTTTTTTGCCGACGGTTTGAGGGGAATGTGATATATAGGAAAATATTAAAATTATCATAAAAATTTGAATGGAAAAGACTTATAAATTGACAAGCCAATAATTGTAGTTGGTGTAGTATTAATGATTTAAAAAAAATTAATTATTTTTTTGTTGTGTGTTTTAAAAGTTTGACGCATTTATTTATAAAGCCTATATATAAACTCAAATTTTTAATAACAACAACATCCCTCTCTAATATCTATTGGCTTTTCACTTTGAAAACTGTGCTTCTTATGATATTTTTATAAGAATTTTTTTTTTTGTCACAACTCACAAAGGCTAAGTGGCTAGGCTCAAGGATGCTTTTGAAATTAAAAAGAAAAACTTTTGCATAAAACTTTCGTTTGCCATTTTTTTTTGTTTTTTTTTTGTTTTTTTTTTTTTGTTTTTTTTTGTTTTTGCAATTTGGATTCTTGAAGTCCATTAAAGGGTATGGATAACAAGAGTAATTTTGGGGATTTTTTTAAATAACCTTTTTTTACAATTCATCAAGATGATAAGTTATGATTTAGAATAATATCATCTTCTTGTAGACATACCAAATTTAATAGTCAATATTTACTCAAAAAAAAAAAATTAATAGTCAATAATCACAATAAATCATGTTAAATTATTATAAAGAAAGTTGTGAAAAATTTGTCTTTTTTTATTGAGTGTGTGTATATGTAATTCAATAATCACAATGAGAGATGAGAGATTTGAAGATGCATGAATACAATCCCAGACCAATTCTAGCTGCTAACTAACAATAATGTCCGCCTATGTTTGCTATACCAAATAAGCGTAATCTATGGATATGACATTTTTCCTAGAGGCGTGGAATCTTCTTCTCAATAAGACAGACTTTTCTAAGTCCATTTCTTTGTGTTCATGAATATGTCGGACTTGCTATGGAAGCCAACCCAACAGGATAAGTGGTAGACCAAACATTGGATTCATCATGCATAGAATCAGAAAAAAAAAAAAAAAAAAAAAAAATTTAGTTCCCTACATGAAGTGTTATCAGAAGAATCGAAACTTGATAATTAAGAACTTAAAATAGAGCATTAACACAAATTTATGTTCACGACAGTTTGACTACAGCTTGCCACAGTGAATATCAAAGAAAATTACTAATAGAGGTAGGCTTGTCCACGGGTTGAACTGGGTCGGGTTTGTGCCCAACCCGGAATCGATCCAACCAGATTGGATGGCTAGAATTTCAACCAGCCGCCGACTAGAGTGACTGATTGGATCAGGCGGATCCCACCTTCAACGGATGGCGGACGGAGTTTGAGATCTCAAAATTGGCCAAAATCCGATGAGTTAACGTCGAAATCGGCAAAATTTTGGTGATATTTTTGCCGAATTATTGCGATTTGGCGAAATCTCACCAGATTCGGCGAGATCTCGCTAGATCTAGTGAGATCTTGCCAAATCTGGTGGAGATTCCATGAATTTAGCTGAGATCTCGTTGGAAATGGATGAGATCTCACTGGATCTAAAAAATTTCGCTGAAAATTGCTCTATATCTCAGTTTGGTTGGGTTTCTTTGGGTTTTGGGGAGAAAACCCGCCAATTGAGTTGCCGTTTTCAAATTGTAGAGACGGAGACCTGCCGCCGACCGTCACCGGCATCGGGTGGGCCGGATCAGACGGGTTTGCCGGGTGGGTCGAGTCTCGGTTGCTGTTGGACACCCTAAATAGAGGTGAGGGGATAGAGAAGGAGAAAAGGAAAATCAAGCATATATACACATGCATGTATATCTCTTGCATTATCATTAAGTTTTCTAACTCAATAGTTGTAAAAGTATCATTTCATTTACATTCGTATTGATATTAATAAAGTTGGTAACATGATAAATCCAGTATAGAACATTCAAACTCAACCTAATTACAATTTTTTATTTTAGCAATTGTTAAAAGAATCCTGATCTTATTGACCAGCTACCTATACAGTGATGAATATTATTTTATAGGCAGGCCCTTAATCATTACATAATCAATTGATCAGCTACCTATACAAATCTTTAAGCTTGCTTATTTTAGCTCTCTCTCTCTCTCTCTCTCTCTCTCTCTCTCTCTCTGTGAGAGGTGCTTACCCACCCCACCGGCCACCACCCCCTTCTATTTTTATTAGGGTGGTTATGAAAGACTATACGTAAGTGAGGTAGTCCTTCCTATATAAATCCCATTTCTTCATGAACTTCGTTAATTATTCGGATTTCTAGTAGGACCTTCAGCGTAAGTGCCCTTCTACTGGTAGGGCTTCCTCACCTCTTCCCCCTCCTCTCATTTTCACTTTTTTCGGCCTTTTTGACGTTTTCATTTTTTGGTCCCATGCAAATGGACCACATACGTAACTTTCTTTCCAAAATGTCAATTACGTTCGTCATTGCTTTGTAATGGTGGCGTTTAAAATTGACTGGTTCCATTCTTGACCGATCATTAGTCTATTGTATCAGTAGTACTAGTAGTAGTAAATTTTAAAATCTACTACTACTACTACTATTTTTATTATTATTATTGGGGTCTAGGATTTGTCTATTATTCGGCATAAAACTATAAAAGCCACACTCCTGCCAAAAAAAAAAAAAAAAAAAAGGTTCACCACGGCTACTTGATGACCACACATATCGCGTCCTTCTTATTGTGTGGCACAGCAAAAAGAAAGATTTGGCCAAAACCAATCTTCTGCAATTGAATGTGCCAAAACTAGTCCAATTTATGATTATGTCTTTAGGGTTGAGTTAAACATCGAGGATGGAACCCATTTCATGTGTAAACAAAAGGTAAAGAATCTTTGAATTATGCACATTTGGACAAATATGCCCGATTGATGTAGCAGCAATCGAAAAGCATCTATCTCAAACCATGTTTTGGCTCAAAAGTGTATAAAAGTACATTAATCTAATACAAATTTTTTTTTAAACGCCAAAGTTTGGTTTCAAACACATTTAGAGTCTTGAGACTCCAATAACCAATAAAAATATGATATTTCTTCTTCTTCTTTTATTATTATTATTATTATTATTATTATTATTATTATTATTATTATTATTATTATTATTATTATTTATTTTTTAAATTATAAAAGGAAGAAGTATATTTTCAAAAGATAGGGGGACATGCATGGCCCTCCTCCTAATTATAATTGTAATAACTTTTACTTTTTTAATTTTTTTAGTTTTATACCATCTTCACTAATTTTTTTTTTCTTTATAATTTTTCCTTTGGTAAAAAGGGAAATATATTAGCTAAGCAGAAAGAAACATCCAACAAATTAAAGACTTAATACGGGAGGGGGGATAAATAAGAAAACAAAATAAAATGAGTAGCCTGTGTTCTCCCCAACCATGCTAACGCTTTAGCACGTTTATTTACTTCCCTAAACACATGCTTAACCTCGGTGTAGGGGAATTCTCCTTAATAGACACTTGTAGTAAACCACAATAGGACTCAAACTAGGTTAAACTTTACAAATATTGATATGAAAATAAACCAAAATAATTAAGCTCATCCAATTCAATTAAAACAAATAACCAACCCCATAGATAAAGCATAATTCCCATCTTGGAGGGCCCAAAGTTCCGTCACAACACTCATAGCTTCCAATTCCGGATGCGAACATTGGATAGCCACACCACCACTTGCTTAGTTTGGATTTCCTAACTAGGAATTATCGGAATTTAGTTTTGAACCATTCTTGCCTAAGAGCTTTTCACTTTACATAGGCAGCTTCCAAATTATGGACATGTTGATCTCCACTGCTTTTTATGATACCAAATGGCATCTCTTTATATTAACAGGAAAAAAAAAATCCCATTACTCTTTTCTATTCTTTCTTTTTCTCCATCCAAACATAGATAACTACTTTTTGCCAGGTTTAACAAGCTACAAGAAAGCCCTGTATGTAACCATGTTTGACATTGACATCTACTTTCATGTTGATATTTCTTTTTTTACAAATATGCCCTTAATTTCTCTGATTAATCTATCGATTAGCAAACACCAATAAGTCTAGAGACATAAACACTTTCACAATTGCAAAGCTAGCAAATTTTTATTAGTAGATAAAAAAAAAATGATGTGAATGGTAAATTCAAAAGATAACTTACAAAAACTTGCCAACTAAATTATTGTGAAAAATGTTGTGTAGCGTTACTCTACAAATATATCTTTTTTTTTTTTTTTTTTTTTTTTTAATAGATAAAATGGAACTAGCCATATATATAACCACTGTGATAGTTTCATCTTTTGATTATTCAAGTAATATTCAGAAGAGCATATGTTAGTTTTACACAGAAGAGTACAGTAATGACATCCTCTATAGTCTTATTAATGTCATTCACTACTTTATTACGATAAGTAATATTGTGCTAAGCAATTCGGGGCTATTGTATATATCAAACAACCTTAGAGAAGGTCATTACAATCGAGGGAATGATTTTTTGTTTAGTACGTTATCTTTCATTACAACTTTTAAAGGATGACTATTGCCTCTAGTGTATTTACAACAAAAATTCTACGGATAAATTGTTTTTGTTTAGGCATTAAATTGTATTCTAGTATATACTTAATGTTCTCTTTCAATTTGAGGGATGTGATTTGCAATAACTGTAAGAATCAATTGAAAATATGAACAAGGTTTAATTCTCTCTAAACTAATAATTTAATAGAGAAATCTTTCAAATTTTCCTTATATCTTTTTATTGGATGTGAATTTTAAAAATCTAACCGTTAAATTACACATTGTTTATGTTCTTAAAATATATGTCAAACTTTATTCAAATCAGATATTATTTACTATTCGACCAATATATCTATTTTTTATATATAATTGTAGACCACAAAAATTTGAAATTTAAATATTTGATTAATGACATAAATATTGATCTTTGATATTCTTTAAAATTTGCAAGTATAGAGAATATAATAAAAACATACAATTTAACGGTTAAATTTTCAAAATTTATATCCAATAAAAATATAAAAAGAAAGTTTGAAAGGTTTTTCTCTCCAAACTAGTTTAGAAAGAAACTAATATATCTTCAAGAATTTTGTACTATTTCCTTTATCATTTCCATCTCTATCCTAGTTTTCACACCATTAATTATTAAGGATGGTTACTGTAAAGCAAGGTAGTCGATACTGTATCAATACTAGCTGTATCGACTAGTATCACTACAAAAAAACGGGGCTATCCAAGCGTTTTCAAAACCGCTGGGATAGCCCCAGAAAGCGCTGGGATAGGGTCAAAATTCCTATCCCGGCGTTTTTTTTCCCAGCGCTTCAAACCGCTGCTCAGCGAATGTGGGTACAGGGTCGTCAGATCTGTACCGGCGCTTTTCAAAAGCGCTAGGAAAGGCATATGCCCTATGCCAGCGTTTTCAAAAGCGCTGGTATAGGTTTTTTAAATTATATTGGTTCAAGGCCTATACCAGCGCTTTCAAAAGCGCTGGTATAGGTCATGAATTGATATAATTTAAAAGACCTAGGGCATATGCCTTTTCTAGCGTTCTAAAAAGCGTTGGTATAGGTCTTGAGTCAATATAATCTAAAGGCGTATTCCAGCGCTTTTGAAAGCGCTGGCATAGGCTATACCTATTCGAGTGTTCACAAAAGCGCTAGTGTAGACGGTGAATCAGTATAATTTAAAAGGACTTATGCCAGTGCTTTCAAAAGCGCTGGTATAGGTCCTTTTTTTTTTTTTTTTTAAATTTTTTCAGCACCTGAAATGAACTACCATTCATATTTTCCAATACCTGTTTTATAGCAACTGTAATGAACTATAATTCATATTTTCCAATAGCAAATACCATACCACATTAAACCAAGATACTAAATATATTTAATTAAACAATATCAATAATTACATCCCAAATGTCTAAAATTTTATACACAAAATAATACATTCTAAACAACTATGTACAATGTCCCACACAAAAGAATAAATTCTAACTATATAGAAAGTCCTACACAAAAGAATACATTCTACTGCGTATCGCCTACTCCATATATGCATCGTACCGATATGTCACTACAAGAAAAACGAGCTATTGCGGCGGGTGCAAAAACTGCCGCTATATGCCTCCTATTGCGGCGGGTTTTTGGCCCGCCACTGTACATAAGATCTATTGCGGCGTTTCATATGCCCGCCGCAATAGTTATAGTATTTTGCGGCGTACTACCGCGGCGGGCCAATTACCCGCCGCAATAGACCAGTTTTAGCGGCGGGTCAATGACCCGCTGCAATATGCACTCCTTTTTGCGGCGGGTTGGGCCGCCGCAATAGACCTTTAAATTTCCCTTTATTTTTTTCGTCTTCCTACTTAAAGATCAAATGGTAGATTACACCCGATTAGCATGAAAATTGGCATGCATGTTAAGAACATATAGAACATGTAATCCAACAGTTGGATTTTCAAAATATGAATTCAATAATAAGTTATTGATTGGTGTAACATTTTTTTGAGTTATATCGAGTGTAACATGAACCCAACCTTATATTTCTTAATTTGTTGTGAATCTTGACAAATCTACCGTTAGATTACATTATTTTCATATATTTTTCATGATTACAAAATTTCAAGGTGATCAAAGATTAATAGTCATGTCATCAATCAATTGTTTAAATTCAAATTTTTGTAGTTTAAAATAACGCATAAAAGATGAGTTTAAAGATCAAATGGTAAATTACATCCGATTGGCATAAAAATTGGCATGCATGTTAAGAATATATAGAAAATGTGATCCAACGGTTTGATTTTTAAAATATGAATTTAACAATAAGTTATTGGTTAATATAACATTTTTTAGAGTTACATCAAGTGTAACTTGAACTCAACCCTATATTTCTTAATTCAATGTAAATTTTGACAAATCTACCGTTAGTTTGTGTTATCTTTATATATTTTTCATGCTTACAAAATTTCAAGGTGATCAAAGATTAATAGTCATATCATCAATTAATTGCTTAAATTCAAATTTTTGTAGTTTAAAATAACGCATACAAAATGAGTTTAAAGATCAAATTGTAAATTACATTCGATTGGCATGAAAATTGGCATGCATGTTAAGAACATATAGAAAATGTGATCCAACGGTTGGATTTTCAAAATATGAATTCACAATAAGTTATTGGTTGGTGTAACCTTTTTTAGAATTACATCAAGTGTAAATTGAACCCAATCTTATATTTCTTAATTCGATGTGAATTTTGAAAAATCTGCCGTTAGATTACGTTATCTTAATATATTTTTCATGCTTATAAAATTTCAAGGTGATTAAAGATTAATAGTCATGTCATCAATCAATTGTTTAAATTCAAATTTTTGAAGTTTAAAATAACGCATAAAAGATGAGTTTAAAGATCAAATGGTAAATTACACCCGATTGGCATGAAAACTGGCATGCATGTTAAGAACATGTAGAAAATGTGATCCAACGGTTTGATTTTTAAAATATGAATTCAATAATAAATTATTGGTTGGTATAACATTTTTTAGAGTTACATCAAGTGTAACTTGAATTCAACCCTATATTTCTTAATTCAATGTAAATTTTGACAAATCTTTAGTTAATTTACGTTATCTTTATATATTTTTCATGCTTAAAAAATTTCAAAGTGATCAAAGATTAATAGTCATATCATCAATTAATTGCTTAAATTCAAATTTTTGTAGTTTAAAATAACGCATAAAAAATGAGTTTAAAGATCAAATGGTAAATTACATCCGATTGACATGAAAATTGACATGCATGTTAAGAACATATAGAAAATGTGATCCAACGGTTGGATTTTCAAAATATGAATTCAACAATAAGTTATTGGTTGGTGTAACATTTTTTAGAGTTACATTAGGTGTAACTTGAACCTAACCCCATATTTCTTAATTTGATGTGAATTTTGACAAATCTACCGTTAGATTACATTATCTTCATATATTTTTAATGCTTAAAAAATTTCGAGGTGATCAAAGATTAATAGCCATGTCATCAATCAATTTTTTAAATTCAAGTTTTTATAGTTTAAAATAACACATAAAAGATGAGTTTAAAGATCAAATGGTAAATTACACCTGATTGGCATCAAATTTGGCATGCATGTTAAGAACATATAGAACATGTAATCCAACGGTTGGATTTTCAAAATATGAATTCAATAATAGACTATTTGTTGGTGTAACATTCAATAATAAGTGATTGACCGCGCCTTTCTCTAAATCCAACCGTTTAATTGCGACCATAATTTATCAGAATTAACCTTTAGTTAAACTCTTCAAATCCAACGGTTAGATTTCAAATCTAAGAATGGCATGTGATGGACATGTGTTGTGTATATATGGCTATATATATTCTCTCAATCTGACCATCCAATTGGTCTCAAATTTTACCAACACCAATATGTCACCATACTCTTCAATCCTAATGATCAAGATTTGAATATGAATTTTACCAAGTTTAGTGGTATCGGGACCACCATTAAGTTTGATCAGGTTTAACCAACTTTGACTAAATTTTGACCAAACTTTGACCGTCCATTTCTCTAAATCCAACCGTTTGATTGTGACCATAATTTACTAGAATGATCATTTCATTACACTCTTCAAATCCAACGGTTAGATTTCAAATCTAAGTATGGTGCGTGATGGACATGTGCTGTGTACTTATATGGTTATGTTCTCTCAATCTGACCATCTAATTAATTATATTATTTTTTAAAAAAAGTAAACGTAATTAGTCACATATTAAAATTTTTACATAAATTTAATAATAGCTATGACCATTTTTTTTTAATTTTTAATAAGATAGAATGTGTGATCATTTTTGTTGTGTTTTTTTTTTTTTTTTGAGAAAGTGGTCTGGTGATTTTTATTGATTAAAATTGCCTTATTTTATTTTTTTCTTAAAATAAATTTGTCTTATTTTATTTTTCCCACCTAAAATTTCCCAAAAATTTGTTTCCCTCCTAACGTTTCACTTAGCTCTCCCTCCCCCCCCCCCCCCCTCCCAAAAAAGCCAAAATTTTAGGATTAAGAATAATTATTACGTTAAGAATTTAAACTTCTTTTATCAATTTTTTTTATCATTTTTTAATTAAAGGTAATAACAAAGTTGCCATCCCAAATGGGTTGATTGAAACATCAGGTATTAAAAAAAAAAAAGGTATTAAAAAAAATTATGTTCTTATCAAAAAGGTATCAGAAAGAAAACAAAAAGAAAAAAAGAAAAAGAAAAAAGAGCATGTTACGCCTAGGAAAGAAAAAAAAAAAGAAAAAAAAGAAAAGAAAAGTTGAAAACATTGGAGGATTAGCACAAAAAAATAATAAATAAATAAAGAATTAGAATTCAAAAAAAAAGGATCAACGGATAAAAACAATACATCAAGAAAGATCAACGGATAAAAACAAAAGGCTAAAGTTAGGGTTGTTTTTTACCCTATCACATATTCAGCCGCCTCACTCTCTCTTCCTCATCCTCACATATTCAGCCATTTGCTTCACCCAAACAAAAAAAAAAAGAAAAGAAAAAAACCATTTGCTCCCATCTGCTGTAAAAAAAAAAAAAAAAAACTGGCGACGTTTCAGCTCCCAACGTCGCCGATCGATCTTAACCGGCGCCGATCGAGCTCAACGGCGACGATCAAGCTCAACGGCGACGCTTCAGCTCAAAAGCCGCCGCTTGAGCAAGTCAACGTCGCCGATCAAGCCAACCGTCGCCGATAGAACTCAAGCGTCGCCGATCGAGCTCAACGGCGATGCTTTAGCTCGCCGATCGCGACGATTCAAGTCGCCGTTTGCGGCGATTCATGGCGACGCGAAGATTCACGGTGCCGATCGCAACGGCGACGCGATGATTCAGCTCGCCGATCACAACGGCGATGCGTCGCCTCAGCTCCGATCGCAACGGCGACACAACGCCTCAGCTCTCCAATCGCGACGCAACGCCTCAGCTCGACGATCGCGACGACGACGCCTCAGCTCGCCGATCGCAACGGCGACGCCTCAGCTCTCTCCAAAACCCTCAAACGCGACGGTACGGTTTTCGCTCTCAAACCAACCATTCTCTCTCCGATCCGATCCGATCAGATCCAAATCTCACTCTCTCTCTTTTTCTCTCTCTGTTTTTTTTTTTTTTTTATTTTTAACTTTGGCTTGCCTTTGTTCAGTGTCAAGCAAGTGGCAGGCTTAGTGAAGACTGTATCCAAATGTGACACGTTTGGACTATCCATATTCAAATGCCTAAATATGTTTAATGGTAGCTGCATTAGAAATAATTCAATGGTCAAACGTTCGTGTGCGTTTGGCAAAAAGCTTAAAGCTTTTTGCTTTTGGCTTCTGCTTTTTAACAAATAAACACCAAAAACTAGCTTTTAGCCTTTTGTCACACCTTGAATAAAGCAACAAGTGTTGTCAACAAACTCTTAGCCTAATTCTATAAGCAAATTGGATATATTTATACATTGTAAGAGTGCAGTATAAATTTATGAATTAATAGAACTTTGGACATAATACCCAATACAGTTTCTGATAGAACTGTTGACGTCTATGGAGATTACTGTGCTCAGGATGTGCGGTTATCAATAGGGGCCTCCAGAACAGAGAGAAGTAAATAATAATAATAATAATGTCATGCTAATTTAATGCAAATTATGGTTTGGAAGTGGTGTTGATTGTTGACAAATCAGCTGCACTGTCTCTCTCCCTCTCAATATCTCATCCAGCAACAATTGTTGCAGTCTCCCTATCTCTCATGATTGCCTTCTGTCTGATGATTACAGTACAAGTTTTCATGGAATTTAGAATCTCCTAACTAAATATTTGGATATCCAAGAAAAATGAGGTCGTGATATAAATATACTTATGCATCTTATTTTATGCATATTCTTTTTAATACTTTGAAAATGGTCATATGCTTTTAAATAGAAACTGATTATAGATTTATTTTGTGGTATCAGACATGAGAAATCGGGTAATGAGCAGTTTTTGACTGAACTTAGCAAATGGGCTTACCATGAAAGAGGTCATCTTAAGGTAAGTCTCTTACTGTAACCTGGATGTTACTTAGTTCCATCTAAATAAGATTCTAAAAAAAAAAAAAAATCATTTATTTTTAAGCTAAAATTGGATTGAATTTTTGCAGAGAAGTTTACGCTGTTTCGATCGTTGGACCTTTCCCTACTGCTGTGACTAATCTCTTGGATCTCACTAGGCTGTAAGTTCCTTTGTGCGTGTGTGTTGAATGAAATGTGTATTTGTTTATTTGGTTTTGGAGTATTTAGATTTAAGTATTTGGTTGTATTGATTAGTGAAAGTACTGAGTTGGATTAAGTAATGTAGTTTGAGATGAACTTATACCGTGTCGATTCTTTTTCATATATATACTAGTCGATTTTTTTTTCGTATGTATATGAGAGAGTCGCTCGAGATGGTTTGGTTATCTGTAAAGGAGTGATTAATGCACTTGTGAGGAAGATTTGATTTGATTCAAGTCAAGGAAATGGAAGGAGATAGACGAAGAAGTAAAAAAATACTAGCATAAGTAGTTTTAACTAAAGATGTGACAAAATGTATGGTTTTGGATATGATAGAGGAATACATGTGAATGACTTCGATTAGTCTGTGGAGGATCCATAGTTGACCTTATAGTTGTTATTTGGGTATAGCCAAAAGATCATCTTCCTCTTTATTAGACAAATTTAGATGGGATTCAGATTTATTTATTTATTTGGTTTCTTCAAAAGTTTATGATGTTTATGATTGTTCACATCACATGACAGGGATCTCCATAATATCAAGTTGACTAGCCCAATTCCTCCTCAGATCGGACGGTTGAAGCGTCTTAAAATACTGTACAGTCCTCTACACTTTTTAAGATCGCGATTAGCATTTCTGATGTTGTTTTTGATACTTTAACTAATGCACGTATCGTTTTTGTCATGTTTTCGTAATATTTTTCCTGCTTAATTTTCCATAGTCAGAATGTGATTTTGTTTAATGTCCCTTGATAGTGGACAAATATAACAAGAGATTTTCGAGTGACTTGTGTTAGTAACAGCCATTAATTTTTGGATAAGAGATGCCCCCCCACCCCCTCTCTTCTTCCATCCCCAAAAAAAAAGCTCAAGTATTTGTTTCAGTTAATGTTTTGATTTTTCAAAGCTTTGGTTTGTTGACCTGATCTTTTGTGTTCTATGTTGATCTTTTTTTCTTAGTAATTTGAGGTGGAATAAACTACAAGATACCATACCTCCTGAAATTGGTGAACTGAAGAGTCTAACTCATTTGTGAGTAACTTAACTTTCATATGACCATGAAATTAAGTTTGTGGAGTTTCTGTTCATACTTTTTTTTTTTACCTATTTGGAGTTAATATGTTTTTTATAACTTGCACAGATATCTAAGCTTCGATAGTTTCAAGGGTGAAATCCCTAGGGAACTTGCAAACCTTCCAGAGCTTCGGTATCTCTATCTACAAGAGAATCGTCTTATTGGGAAAATTCTTGCAGAATTGGGAACTCTTCGAAATCTTCGGCATTTGTAACAATTCATATCCTCTTCAGCATGTCATGTTTTAAGCATTCATCTCCATTGCACTGCTAACATGTTCATTTTATTTTGGCATAGGGATGTTGGTAACAATCATTTGGTGGGTACCATAAGGGAACTCATACGTATTGAGGGATGCTTTCCAGCTCTTCGCAACCTGTAAGTTAATTCAATTGGTATATTAACAAAGACTTAGTCAATGTTTTTCTCTTTGTAAGCATTTGGTTTAGTTGTTGTAAGTGCGTATAAATGTCTTCATTTAACTTATTCCAATTTTTTGCCTTAGTAATATTTTCTTGTCATTTTATTCCATTTATAAATTCTTATTGAGTAATCTTACTTTGTATGTAGGACGTTCCTTTGGCTCAACAATCTCCAGCTCTCCAAAAATCATCAGTCGCATCCTATCAACCAAGCAGCTTATAAGTTTTATCTTGATGTTTGAGGACTTTCTTGTGTACAAAGAACTACAAAAGAACAACTGCTTTTTTTTGCAAGTGTTGAAGGATATTTTTAAACACTTAGGAACTTTGATTATTGTATTAGCTTAATTTGACCGGTTGTTTTATTCAAAGAACCACATCTTTTTTTGTTAATCTTATGATGGTGGTTATAGACAACGTTATGTATTTGATAATATATCTATGCTAATATTATGGTAGTTTGGAGACATTTGTAGGGTTAATTAATTATATTTGTGGTATTGTGTCAGTAAAGCTGAGAGTATTACAGGTTTTAAGCATTATTACAGGGTGTTTTAAGCATTATTACAGGGTTTAAGCAGGTCTGAGAATATTTGACATAAACATTGATTTTAAAGCCTACTGGAAAGAAAAAAAAAAAAAAAAAAAGAACCTATAGCGGCGGTCACCACCCGCCGCTATAGGTTCACTTTTTATGTGTTAAATTAACCCCTATAGCGGCGCTTACCACCCGCCGCTAAGGTACGTACTTTTAGCGGCGGATTGATCCGCCGCTATAGGCACGTACATATAGCGGCGGACAGGCCCGCCGCTAAAAGTACAATTTGCCCAACTTAGTTGATGATCTATAGCGGCGCCCTATGCCCGCCGCTAAAAGTAGACACCAATAGCGGCGGGCTGTGCCTGCCGCTAAAGGTCAATTGAGAAGAATTTGAACATTGTATAGCGGCGGTTTTTGGCCCGCCGCAATAAGCAAAAACCGCCGCTAAAAGGTGTATCTATAGCGGCGCGTTTTTTGACTGCCGCAATAGATCTATTGCGGCACCGCAACGGTGGCGGGATCGACCGCCGCAATAGCACCCGCCGCTAAAAGGTCAAATGCACCTTTAGCGGCGGTTTTAGGGCTTTAGCGGCAGTTTTTGGCCCGCCGCAATAGGTCGTTTTTTTTGTAGTGTGTATACCAGTATCGAAACATCAACGTTTCGTACCTGTTTAAATACCAGCCGTATCAGCTGATTTAGGGCATTACTGGCCAGTACCAAAAAAGCAGTTTTTTTTTTTTTTTTTTTTTTAAGTTTTGTAATTTTTGAATTTTTGTAAGGGCAGAATGGTAACTTATTTGCATTAATTTATTAGTATTATTTGTTTTCTTAATATGCAATGAACAATTAAGTTTTCTATTTTTTATATTGTGTTTTTTGTCTTTTAATTGATGCTAAAATTTAAAACTATGAATAATTTATTCTGAGTTGAGGTAATATTTTATGGTAAATTTTTATATTTATTATAATACACACACACACACACACACACACACACACACACACACACACACATATAAATATAAAAAATCACGGTAAATCCGAAATGGTACACTAGTATTGACCGATACCGAAATATATTATTCCACTGGTCAAACCGGTATAGTCTCCAGTATGAGATTGACTCATTTGGGTTAGTTTGGACTTCGGAGAGAAACCAACGGATTTTTCAGGCATTCTATACTATTTCCTTTATCATTTCCATCTCTATTCCAGCTTTCACACCATTAATTATTAAGGATGGCTACTGTAAGGGCTGGAGCAAGTGGAGCTAGGCCTAATTGATGCTCTCCATAATCTTATGTGCTTGGCCACCTCAAAGTTTCATTATTTCTTCATAACAGGTCCCATAAAATGAAATTTCTAGCTGACCCTCTGCCTATATATTCTGTTTCAGTAACTTCAAAGTGACGTCGAAAGCTCCATTATAGGCTACATCACACAAATTGAAGTGCTAATAATGAAAGATAATTGAGACATGAATTGACCACATATAAATAGGACATGTCAAGCTTGAAAAGTGATACGGTATTGTCTTGGAATATATTAGCGACGGGGAACTTTATTAGAGCATTAGTATTTGGAGTTGTAAAACTCTGGATATCCTATTTTTTATCATTGTGACACAAAATACATGCATTACTTGGATGTGTATTTGCTAAAACTTTTACAATACTGCTACAGTGGACTTCTACATATGCAAGCTATTGTTCACCAATTGTAAATTTAATTTCATTTTTTTATTACTCACTCTCTCTCCTGTCTTTCACAATCTCACTCACTCACCTCTCTTCTCCCTCTTCTCTATCTATTTGCTCTTCGTTTTGCCTTTTTCTCTGTCGCTATCTCTCTTTGCTTGCAGTCGTGGTGGGTTTGCTTCTCTTCTCTGTCGCTATCTCTCTCTGGTTGCTGTCGTGGGTAATGGGTTTGTTGATCAGCGTAGTGGGTTTACTGATTGGTGTGGTGGATAATGGGTTTGCTAATTGGCGTGGTGGCATGGCGAGGTGGAGATCAGTGTGGTTGAGGTGGAGATCAGCGAGGTGGGTTTGGGTGGGTTCCGAAGGGGTTTGGGTTGGATTCTAATTCTGATGGGGTTATGATTTTGATTTTGATTTTTTGCTATATAATTTTTGTTTTTTGGATTCGGATGGTTGGATTTTGGATTTTCATTGGTTGGACTTTGGATTCTGATAGGGTTTGGGTTGGATTCAGATTGGTTAGTTTGAATTGGCGTGGTGGTGACTGTGGTGGGTCTTGGGTCACCATGGTGGGTCTGTTTGGTCGTCGTTGGTCACTGTGGTGGGTTTGTTTGGTTGTCATTGGTCTTGGTGAGTCTGCTCTTGTTATGTTCTTCTTTGCTCACTGTGTTGGTTTGATTTAAAATGATTCTCGTCATGGCTAAATGATTTGTTGTGACTAGGAAGCTCGACGGTGGTGGTGGTGGGTGGTTGAGAGAGAGTAAGAGAAATAGAGATTAGAAAGAAGTGAGAAATATTTTTATATTATTTTTATTTTACTTTATATTATTTTAATGTGTGGTATATTAAAATAAAAGTTAGGATGATAGGTGTATTAAAACGGTATAGTATAATAGATAAAGTAACTTTTGAGATGGTAAAATATAATAGTTTGAAAATACCGGATGCTAATGCTCTAGTCATGGATCAAAGTCAATCTCAAAGGAAAATCACACATTTTTTGCCTTCAATTCTATAGCTACATATACGGATATCATAGGGCTGTGTACTTGAATTGTAAGGCATTTTGGAGCCCACCAAGTTGCATGTCTTTGTCTTTCTTTTTCTATTGTACAGACCTAGGGTGTGCAGTCAACCCGCCAAAACCAACCCAACCAGACCCAATCCGCTGGGTTGGGTCAATTTTTAGGACTTGGTGGGTTGGGTTGGGTTATAAATTTTTTTTTGATAGCGAGTCGGGTTGGGTTTGGGTGATAAAATTCTAAACCCGCCAAACCTAACCCGACCTATCCATATATTTAATGTATATATTTAAAATATATTATATAATTAATAAAATTTTTAAAATAACTAGCTCTTCCTATCCTATATAAAAGTTAATTAGTTCACACAAACCCTAGTAAATTACTATTGTTATTTAGTTATTAGTGTTGTTTGCCTTTAAAGAGTTACACTGATATTAATCTTTAGGTTTTTTTTAATATATTTATATTTTTTTCTACTCAATTTAAAAATAATAATAATAATAAATAAAAATAAAAAAATTTGTCCAACCCATGGGTTCAACCCGACTCATGTGGGTCGGGTTGGGTTGGATTGCACTTATGTGATGGGTTGAGTTGGATTTTTTTTGACCCACCATGGTGGGTTGGGTCAAAAAATCTCCTTAACCTGACCCAACCCGACCCGTGCACACCCCTAGTACAAACTACTTCCAATAATACTTTCCAACTGAGCTCGATGATAAGAGAAAGCGACCCTTTCTCCGTTGTAAACTTCTTTGTTCTTACAATGACAATAGACATTGTAGAGAGCACATATAACCCTCATATTAAAGCTTGGGACCTTAAGAAAATGAGAGACTTTTAATCACATTATGGCCATGCACCAGAAAGAGAATTGGGGTTACATTAGTTTTACTATCCCATATAAGTTCTTTGTTTGGACATATATATTGGTTTGGTTAAAGTTACACCTAGTATAACTTTAAACATTATTATGTCATCTAATAAATTTTTATTGGATTAATAAATTGAAAATCTTAATGTTAAGATTACATGTTCTTTATGTTATTAACTTGTAAACCAAATTTTGTGTCAATCGGACTTATATTTGCTATTTAATCCATAAACCCATCTTTGATGCATAATCTTAAACTATAAAACTCAAACTTTAAACATTTGCTTGATAACATAGTTATTGACCTTTGATTGTCTTGAAAATTTTCAAGTATAGAAAATATACGAAGATAATGTAATTCAATAAAAAGATATTCGTCTTTAATAAAAAGATATTCAATCAAACTTATATTTACTATTTAATCCTTAAATCCATTTTTGATATATAATTTTAAATTATAAAAACTTGAATTTTACACATTTGATTGATGACATAGTTACTAATTTTTGATTTTCGTGAAATTTTGCACGCAAAAAAAATATATAAAAATAATGTTATCCATGATAGAGGATTTGTCAACATTCACCTTCAGTAAAAAGATATTCAGTGGTGTAACACACACACACACACACACACACACACACACACACACACACACACACACACACACACACACACACATCTGGTGTAACTTTAAACAATTCTATACCACTCAATATTTTTTAATTGAATATAAATTTTGACAAATCTACCATTAAATTACATTATCTTTGTATATTCTCCATGCGTGCAAAATTTCAAGGTGATCAAAGATTAATAGTCATGTCATCAATCAATTGTTTAAATTTAATTTTTTGTAGTTTAAAATAATACATAAAAGATGAGTTTATGGATTGAATGGTAAATAACATCCAATTGACATGAAAATTGGCATAAATGTTAAGAACATATAAAACATGTAATTCAACGGTGATATTTTCAAATTATGAATTCTATAACAAGTTATTGAGTAGTGTAACATTACTTAGAGTTATACCAGGTGTAGATATGCGCTAAGTTGTTATATTTTAGTCTAATTCAATTGAAGATGCAGACGTTCAATAATCTAACTATATGGTGGACAACTATATATAATTATAGAGAAATGTGAATGTCCTAAGGGTATTAATTTGTTTAAAACTATTTTTAGAAATATTTTATGGGAAAATGATAAGGCAATTAATTTTGTTGACAGCTTTTTATATTTTTCATAAAAGTGATATCAAAACTTTCCTAATATAGTTTATTAACAATTGCTCTAAGGGCACCCATTAATATGACCCATAATTATATATAGCTGATGAGTACAAATCATATTTACTCATCTGGGATACAAAAAAGTGGGCTTGTAATTGATCACTATCGGACTTATTGTGCTCACCAAAATGATGTTTCATTACTTTTATTGTTTCATGATATTTACACGATCGAAACTCGAAAGGTCTCTATGGAGCCATGGAGGGCCTTCCAATGGAGTAATATCGAAATTAAAAAAAAAAAAAACCACCTAATTGTTTGAATCCTTATTTTTCAAGTGTATTATTATTAAAGAAATGATATGTCCACAATATTTTCCTTTTATGCTTGATTTAGGTTTCATGATTTACGTACCCTTTATTGATATAGTCATTAAATATGAGTCAACAATATTATATCAATCAGTCTTTCTCTCTTTCCTAAACAAGATTTATAATCATTCAACAACTCAAACTTAAATTGCTCCGATAATGGATCTTGTGTAGTACATGACATAATAAATAATGAATCCTACAGTTTGGTAGGCCTTATTTTGGTAGATCCATGATAAATAAATAACGAATCCTCCAGTTTTACACAGTAGACTAGTAGAGTACCCTATTTCCGTAAATCCATGAAAAATAGAACTCATATGGTATTTATATACAACCAGTTCTCCCGTCTATTACCTTCATGTAGATCCAATCCCCAACAAAAAAAAAAAAAAAAAAAAAAAAAAAAAAAAAAAAAAAATCTAATCTTCATAATGCTGTTAGACTTGGAGGTTTGCCCTAATCTAAAAATAGGAGTTTTGTCCTAATATTAGCACTATTCTAACTAATATTACATTTCAAATATTACACAGGAAAAATTAGAAAATTACACAAATTAGGACATATGCAACGGGTTGTCACAAGCAACTGATCATGTGTGTCTCAAGAATAAATACTTGAACTCATAAGGAGTTTTTTTTTCAATCCACAAGTAAAAATATGAAATACATACACTAGAAAAAAAAAAAAAAAAAAAAAAAAAAGAAGAAGAAGAAGAAAACAAGAATAAAACCTCAACGAAATTTTATTATTGAATAATTTGAATGCGTTGGCCGTTTGGGGTCACAACCACTAATTTATAATAAAGAGGTAATAGGATAACTAAGAAACCTTAATTATTCGTGTCAAGCATGAAGTTATGCTAGAAAATAGGGAAAATCTTAAATAAATAAAAAAAGGAAAAATTTAGGAAGTCTCTTAAATTAATACTATGGAGTATGGAGTATGGATTCTAGGAAATGTTCAAACTGACAGTGAAATTATTATGCGGTAAGCGGTTATGTTTGAAAATTATAAAAAAAAAAAAGGAAAATCGCCATAAATTTTATAAAAGTTGTGTAAGATAATGCCAATGTCACCAAATTTCACGCAATTCTATCCTTAGCTCCAATGATTTCTATTGGTGTCTTTCACCTTCCGAACTTCTTGAGGTTTAATTTATGACAGTTTATATATGTTTAAGAAAAGTTTGTGTTATTCATTCTATATTTCTATGTGAAGCAAGGGTGGAACTAGGGATGGGCCAGGGGGGCCATGGCCCTTCCTAAATTTTCATTTATAATACTGATAAAATAGGAAAATTTTGTAATTGTTAGAGAAATTAACTTACCGGCCCCCCAGATTTTAAGATAAGAAAATATCCCAAAAAAAAAAAAAAAATTCAATTGAAACAACCCATATAAAATATAATCTGCTCCATAATCTTTACAAATCCAAGCACCAAATCTCAAATCCGCAATATAAGGTAAAAGAATTCCTTCCAAATCAGGATTCCTCTTTTATGTAAATCAAGAATATGGACTTGTCCAAATACAAAAAAAAAAAAAAAAAAAAAAAAATTAAATAAAATAAATTCTAACACACACATATATAGATATATAGATCTAATATTACTTGAAAAGAAAAAGGAAAAAAAAAATACTCATAAAAAATTCTAACACATAGACGCTGCAACATCTCAACACTTTGCCTCCACAAGTCATTGTTTTGCCACCTCAACTCACTGGTTGTACTATAGGAGGACTCAACGAAAGTGCCGCTGTTGTATCTCTCTTATTAGTCTCTGTTGGTATGTTTTGAGTGTTTGTGATTAGTTTAGGAGTTTTTGTTTGTTGTTTTATTGTTTATTCTCTTACTGTTATAGATGACATGTAGTTGATATTTGTATATTGTGTTTATTATATTTAAAATATAAACGAGTGGTTAACAACTAGCATTTTTTTATAATCTACAATTTTTATTTTATTTTTTGAATTTGATATTTTTTTATGGTTTATTTGATGTTTATATTTGATAACAATAGTTTGAGTAATTGTAATAAGTTTTTTTTTTTTTTTCAAAATAAGCTATTGGTATTTGCTCGTTTATTATATTATATAATTATATTTCATCAAATAGCATGTATAATTATTTTATTGAGATGAATTTACACCTCAATTGTTTGGTTTTGTCTAGCTACCTGCACATATAAAAATTAGTTTAGAATCAATTATAAATTTCCAAAAACCTTATAAATCAGTTAACATTTTTTATTAATACTAGTGTTGGCTGCATGTGCAAGGCACGTGCTATCCAGTAGTAAGAAAATTAATATAGATTTTGTGTGTGAAACCGTGAATTTTGGCTCACCCAATTTGATTATATTAAAAAAGAAGTCTAAGAATACAACAAAATATCACAATATTTTCACAATATCTTCATTTTTAGGATCCGAATAGATATTTTTTTATTTTATTTGAGAGAAATGCTACTGTAGGGGTCAAAGGCCCAACGCTAGATGATAGGCCGTGGGCCTGTCCGAGGAGACCTATCCGTCCGAGGACAGTAAATCATAAGGGAGGAACATAGTTTAACTTCTCGCTAAGATATAGCTCGCATGAAGACGGAAGGAAGTGGTTCGAGGAGTATTACCTATTCGGATAATAAAAGGGATGGCTAAAATGAACACTCCAACCTTTATCCTAATCTTTTCGGATATTCCCCTGATATATATAGGTACAAGGGAAATGTGGAAGTAATGAGATATTATGTAAAAGGCTGCTACCACCGCATTTATTATCCTGCAGCCAACCCTGTAGCCGCATTAATGAGGAAAAGATGTCTGAATAGTGACTCTCACCCTTTACAACTGTCGTGTAAAGATTTTTAAGGGAAGGTTGATGGGACAAGTATCAAGAAAAAATCGTTTAACTGGCACGTGAGAAGAACTGGCATATAAATAGAGCTGAAGACAAGAAAAGACGGCATGGAACAAACCGAAAAAAATGAGAAAAAACGACTAAGAGAGAGAGAAAGAGAGAAAGTTATAGGCCTTCAAACAATTGTAAGAATATTTCTCCTCAGGCCAAGCCGAGGATAACTTTATATAATATCAGCGCTACGTTCTTGTTGATTTGTTTACAATCACACTTTGACTATCAACCACCTCGTTTTCGAGCCTAGTTTGTTCAGCCCACTCTCTTACAAATTCATTGCACGGATACTGTTCATGTGTTGGGCCTAAGTTCATCTCGCTTGAAAGCCCCAAATTGCAAAATTGTGTCCTTACAGCTACATTCATAAAATTTTTAGAACAAATTCTAAATGAAAGTTATTATTAGTTTTAAACTGATAACATTATTATTGTTATTTTCAAAACAATTATTTTCAGTTGTGGTTGGTCACAGTCTCATATTTTATTATTTTATTTCGACTTGTAAGAAATTGATTATTCAATATTTGTAAAAATATTGTGAAATTTGTTTTGTTGGTATAACAATATATATGCCAGCTTACAGAAATATTTAAAAGAAAAAAAAAAAAAAACAAACCGATTACTGGGGGGAAAAAAAAACTTTAGGTATGGTAGAAATTAATGTTAAAATGTTGTGGACTTAGCATTTTTTTATTTGATCAATAAGAAACTGAGATCTCAACAATTGTGAAAATATTGTGATAATAATAAGTGTTGTAACATTTTCTTAAAACATTTATTTTTAGTTGTGATTAGTCACGGTCTCATATTTTATTATTTTATTTCGACTTGTAAGAAATTGACACGTCAATAATTGTGAAAATATTATGAAATTTGTTGTGTCAGTATAACAATATATATGCCAGTTTACATAAATATCTCAAAGGAAAAAAAAAACACAAACTGATTACTGGAAAAAAAAAAAAAAAAAAACCCTTAGGCATTGTAGCTGCAGTGCCAGTTGAATAAACCAAAAGCACTGTAGCTCCAGTGCTATCCATCAATAATAGCTTACCTATAATTTATTATGAAATTAATGTTAAAATATTGTGGATTTAACATTTTTTTTATTTGATATATAAGAAAATGAAATCTCAACAATTGTGAAAATATTGTGATAACGATAAGTGTTGTAACATTTTTTTAAAACATTTATTTTCAGTTGTAGTTGGCTATAGTCTCATATTTTATTATTTTATTTCGACTTGTAAGAAATTGACACGTCAATAATTATGAAAATATTGTGAAATTTGTTGTGTCAGTATAACAATATAAATGTCAGCTTACATCAATATTTAAAAGAAAAAAAAACACAAACCGATTACTAAAAAAAAAAAAAAAAGGGACTTATGAAACCAAAGCACTGTTACCGCTATAGTGCTTGTACAGTGAAAAACACTGGGTGCATAGTGCCAAAGCACTGTAGCGGCTTAGCCGCTACATTCATAACATTTTTAGAACAAATTCTAAATAAAAAGTTATTATTGGTTTTAAACTGATAACATTGTTATTGTTATTCTCAAAACATTTATTTTCAGTTGTGGTTGGTCATAGTCTCATATTTTATTATTTTATTTTCGACTTGTAAGAAATTGATACTTCAATATTTGTAAAAATATTGTAAAATTTGTTGTGTCGGTATAACAATATATATGCTAGCTTACATAAATATTTAAAAGGAAAAAAAAACACAAACCGATTACTGGAAAAAAAAAAAACTTTAGGTACGGTAGAAATTAATGTTAAAATGTTATGGACTTAGCATTTTTTTATTTGATCTATAAGAAATTGAGATCTTAACAATTGTGAAAATATTGTGATAATATTGTGAGATCTCAACAAGTGTTGTAACATTTTCTCAAAATATTTATTTTCAGTTATGGTTAGTCACAGTCTCATATTTTATTATTTTATTTCGACTTGTAAGAAATTGACATGTCAATAATTGTGAAAATATTATGAAATTTGTTATGTTAGTATAACAATATATATGCCAGTTTACATAAATATTTCAAAGAAAAAAAACAACACAAACTGATTACTGGAAAAAAAAAAAAAAAAACCTTTAGGCACTGTAGCTACAATGCCAATTGAATAAACCAAAAGCACTGTAGCTCCAGTGTTATCCATCAATAATAATTTACCGATGATTTGTTGTTAAATTAATGTTAAAATGCTATGGATTTAGCATTTTTTTATATGATATATAAGAAACTGAGATCTTAACGATTGTAGAAATATTGTGATAACAATAAGTGTTATAACATTTTCTTAAAACATTTATTTTTAATTACAGTTGGTCATAGTCTCATATTTTATTTTTTTATTTCGATTTGTAAGAAATTGATACCTCAATAATTGTGAAAATATTCTGAATTTGTTGTATCAATATAACAATATATGTGCCAATTTATATAAATATTTAAAAGAAAAAAAAAGACACAAACCAATTACTGGAAAAAAAAAATTTTAGGCACTGTAGAAATTAATGTTAAAATGTTGTAGACTTAGCCTTTTTTTATTTATTTGATCTATAAGAAACTTAGACCTCAACAATTGTGAAAATATTGTGATAACAATAAGTGTTGTAACATTTTTTTAAAATATTTATTTTCAGTTGTGGTTGGCTACAGTCTCATATTTTATTATTTTATTTCGACATGTAAGAAATTGACACGTCAATAATTGTGAAATTTGTTGTGTTAGTATAACAATATAAATGTCAGCTTACATCAATATTTAAAAGAAAAAAAAAACACAAATCGATTACTGAAAAAAGAAAAAAGAAAAAAAAGGGACTCACAAAATCAAAACACTGTTGTCGCTACAGTGCTTGCACAGTAAAAAACACTGAGTGCACAGTACCGAAGCACTATAGCGGCATAGCTTCTTTTTATATATAAGATACATTTAACTTGACTCCCTCTAAGAAAAATTTTGAGCTCCGCCATTGACGTGAAGAGCTTATTAAAATATAAACATGTGGATTAAATTTGTCATGTCGAAAACATATAAATAAATGTTGATTATCACAATTTTAGTATTTATTTAAAATATTAATGATGTGACAGAATTTAATACATTAATTTTATAATAAATGAATAGTATTTTAGACACTACCCAAACAAAAAAAAAAAAGTATTTTAGAAAATATATAAAGAAAATTACATTAAAAATTCTAAAAAATCTGAATTCACGATCATGATTCATAAACATCATGTAAGAGAGTAAAGAGTATCACTATTGACATCATTCAAGAAAAAGCCTTTTTGTATCAAAAAAAAAAAAAAAAAAAAAGAAAGAAAGAAGAAGCCTCTTTTATTATTATTATTATTATTATTATTATTATTATTATTATTACATAATGATCTTTTGTTTGAAAGAACTAAATAAGTATTTACAATTTTTTATAAAGAAGAATTTACCCGCAATGCACGTCAAAGCCGTATGGGGCAGTTCTTATGTCGCACCAAAGAAATACCATTATTTCACACATGTCTTGAAAAAAAAAAAAAAAAAAAATCAACAAAAGTGGAAGAAATAGGAATTAGGAATGCCCACCAAAATTAACAAAAATAGGGGGAAAAAGAGAAGAGAATTGGAGAGACTTTTCAGCTCACAAAAAAAAGAAAAGAATTGGAGATACTTTTATTAAATCATGTCCAACTGAAGCCAATTCGTTCAATTATTCAGGATAAGATGCTACATTTTTTTTTTATGAACAGGATAAGATGCTCTACATATTTTGTATTTTTCATTTGAAAAGAACTGGTCTCATCATGTAGGATAAGATGCTACATGATCAGACCAGTTCTTTTCAAACAAAAATACAAAATAAATAAAAAGCTTTGTGGTGAGGAGGACCAGGATAAGGTGCAATAGCCATGCACGTCAATACAAATAATGAGCCCAGATATATAAACGGTATACCAACCCAAGCTATCAGTCCATTCTCATGCGATAAAGCTTGTTTCATGCTAAAGACGAGTCTACTAAATTGGCATAGGGCAGATCTTTGAACGATCCATAAATTAGTTATATCAATATCTAGAAACATGAATGCAAGATATATAATGTTGGGCTACTCAAACTCATTCAATCTATATTGTTGGGCCACTCCAGTTTTATTATTATTATTATTATTATTATTATTATCTAAATACAGCACTGTATGTTTAGCCCAATTTATTTTTAAGTAAAATAAGCCGAAAAGAACAAAAAAAATAAAAAAATAAAAAATAAGCCGAAAAGAAAAGAAAAAGAAAGAGTAAAAGTAAGCCCAAACTCAACTTTAAGGCACGGGAGATGCTATACTCATTCTATTGATTAGTTGTTACAAACTCACATATTTTAACACGTACCATTTCTATTTCTGATACCCTCTGTTAGAAATACTGAATAATTGTGATGTATTTCTCAATGGAAATATACATAAGTATGCCTTTATATAGGAGGCATATGAGTGCAGTACAAGTCGAAGTGTAGTACAAGATGTGTATGTGTTGTACAAGTAATATAAGTGCTCTATAAGTAAACTAGGTTGGGCCTAAAGCCCATAACACTACACACATTAACAGCCTCCCTCAAACTCAAGGTGGATGTGAGACCAGCTTGAGGTTGTCAACTAAATCACGAAGGCGTCCTTTAGGATGTGACTTGGTGAAAATATCTGCAAGTTCATCTTTGGAGGAGACGGAGAAGAGCTGGAGAGCACCATGGACAAGATGAAAACGGATAAAATGACAATCAATCTCGATGTGTTTAGTCCGTTCATGGAAGACATCATTATGAGCAATATGAATGGCACTCTGGTTGTCACAATAAAGAGGAGTAGCAGATGAAGTGGACACACCCAAGTCCTTAAGAAGCCATCGCAGCCAAAGGAGCTCAGATGTGGTATCAGCAAGGGCACGATATTCTGCTTCAGTACTGGAGCAGGCCACGAAGGTTTGCTTCTTACTTCGCCAAGAAATTAAAGAAGAGCCAAGGAAGAAGCAATAACCAGTGGTGGACCTGCGATCAGTAGGATCTCCTGCCCAATCAGCATCAGAGAATGCACGAAGTACAAGTGGAGATTGAGCTGAGTAGAAAAGGCCATGGAAGAGAGTGCCCTTCATGTATCGAAGAATGCGCAGAACAGCAGCATAGTGAGTCGATCGTGGAGCAGACAGATACTGGCTTACTTGATGAACAGCATAGGAAATGTCTGGACGAGTGACTGTGAGATAAACTAAGCTGCCGACCAATCGTCTGTAAAGAGAAGGATTAGACAATGGTTTCCCGCCTGAGGGAGTCAGATCATTAAGTTCAACTGGAGTGTCAACAGTCTTGCTGTCAGTGAGTCCTGCACGAGACAAAAGATCAGAAGCATATTTAGCCTGAGTGATATAAAGACCATCTATGGAATGAGTGATTTCAAGACCCAAGAAATAGCTGAGATGTCCAAGATCTTTCATCTCAAACTGCTGACTGAGAAAATCCTTGAGTTCTTGAATGCCACTGAGGTCATCACCAGTTATGATCATATCATCCACATATAAGAGAAGTAAAATAGTGCCTTTATCAGTGCGACGAAGAAATATGGCAGAATCATAAGGACTAGCAGTGTAACCCAAGCAAAAGATGGTGGAACTGAACTTGGCAAACCAAGCTCGTGGAGCTTGTTTAAGGCCATAAAGTGCACGTCGAAGACGACAAACCTTGTCTAATTCAACAGAGAGACCAGGAGGAGGTTGCATGTAAACTTCTTCACTCAAATCCCCATTGAGGAAGGCATTTTTAACATCCATCTGAAAAAGATCTCATTTACTAGTAGCAGCAACGGCTAAAAGGGCACGAACAGATGAGATACGAGCAACCGGGGCAAAAGTCTCTTCATAATCAATCCCATACTCTTGTGTGAAACCTTTTGCAACAAGACGAGCCTTATAGCGCTCAATGGTCCCATCAGAGCGAGTCTTAATCTTGTAAATCCACTTACAACCAACCACAAATTTCCCAGGGGGGAGAGTCACCAAATCCCAAGTATGGTTTTTAGATAATGCATCAAGTTCCTCTTTCATTGCAATCTGCCATAAAAGGTCAGTGGAAGCCTCACGATAGGTGTGAGGCTCGTGCAGTGTAGCAAGGGCAGTGTAACAATGATAGTCAAGTAAATGTGCAGGAATGGATCTTACCCGAGTTGAGTG
This sequence comes from Lithocarpus polystachyus, assembly GCA_033629205.1. Taxonomy (NCBI): domain Eukaryota; kingdom Viridiplantae; phylum Streptophyta; class Magnoliopsida; order Fagales; family Fagaceae; genus Lithocarpus; species Lithocarpus polystachyus. Next base: position 41,847,912 of record CM066164.1, read on the forward strand.
ACGAGGTGGAATGTCTTGTGCAAGATCTTCAGGCGGAGCAGGAGCAGAGAACCCAAGCTCAAGGTTGGCGTTGGGTTGCTCGTCTTCAACCTGTTCATCTTCCACCTATTCATTAAAGGGTGAACTAGGAAAGGGATCAATGATATCTGGTGGTTGGACAGAGAAGTCTACATGAGGATCAGGAGCAGCAGCAGGAGGATCGGGAGCAGCGACAGAAGGAATATGAGCCTCATCTGGAAAAAGATCTAAGACAGAGGAGGAAGATAGGGAGGCACGGAAGTGAGAGAGCTCGACAAAGAGGCGATGTTCCCAAAAGACAACATTGCGGAAGACACGAAGACGATGAGAAACAGGGTCATAACACCGATACCCCTTTTGAGTTTCGCCATAGCCAAGAAAACAACAAAACCTTGATCGAGGTTCAAGTTTGTTATGCTCATGTGGCTGAAGAAGAACGAAACAGGTAGAACCGAAGGAGCGAAGGTGATGATAATCTGGAGATGACCCAAAAAGGCGTTCATATGGAGTTTGATTTTGGATGACAGGACTGGGAATACGATTAATAGTATAAACAGCATGAAGTGCAACTTCGCCCCAAAAAGGAGCAGGAACTTTGGCAAAGAGAAGGAGAGCACGAACAGTGTCAAGAATATGATGAAGTTTTCGTTCGGCTCTACCATTTTGCTGAGAGGTATTTGGACAAGTTAGTTGATGAACAGTGCCATAGGAATGCAAAACAGCTTGAAAAGCATATTGAGTGTATTCAAGAGCATTATCAGATCGAAAAATTTTGATAAGTTTGGAAAATTGAGTTTCAACCATTTTTGCAAAATTAGAATATACTTGCAATAATTCAGAACGATGTTTCATATGAAAAATCCAGCTATAACGGGAATAATCATCAACAAAGACAACAAAATAGCGAGACCCACCAATACTAGAAACAGAGGAAGGTTTCCAAACATCAAAATAAATTAGGTCAAAGATATCAGTGGACATTGATTCACTAGTATTGAAAGGCAAAGCTGGTTGTTTTCCTAATTGACATGAAACACAATCAAAATTTTCTGTGGACACTGAGCCTAACAAACCTCTAGAAGCCAATTGTTGTACCCGAGAGGAAGATGCGTGACCAAGTCGGGCATGCCAAAGTGCAAGGGAAGGAGTAGAAGAAACTGCAGCAGCTGCAGCAACAGAAATAGGAGCAACAAGTGGAAGACGAAGGTTGTCCACGGGAAACTTACGTCCAACTCTGGGACCGGTCCCAAGCTCCTGTCCCGTCCTCGGATCCTGCACAATACACCCAGAATAATAAAAAATAATGCGATAACCCAACTCAGCTAATTGTCCCACAGAAAATAAATTGTAAGAAAGGTCAGGAACATTAAAGACCCTAGGAACTGAGAGGTTGGAGGTCGAAACAGAACCTATATTATGACCAGACATTATGCAACCATTGGCTGTGCGAATATTAAGAGGGTGTGGTGCATGTTGAAGTTCAGAAAATAAGGATGAGTGAGGTGTCATGTGATTGCAACAAGCAGAATCCATAAGCCAAGAGGAAGGAGACATACCAGATAAAGCTGAGAGAGAAGAGGAATAAGATGCATTACCAACCATACGAATGACATTGGCGATGATGTTTATAAGGTCATCTTTGGAAATGGTGAAGGTGGATCCAGAAGAATGAGACTGTGCAGTGATGGGAGCCATTGGTTGGACACTCTTAGTGGTAGCAGCAGTAGCAGCAGAAAATGAAACAGCTGATTTGTTGCGTTGATAGCAAGTCTCAATATTATGGCCAAAACGTTTGCAAAAATTGCAAAAACGTTTGTTGGAGTTTCGGCGATGATTGTTGCAAAAGGAAGAGGACCTGTCCTTATTCTTCATTTAGAAGCAAAATATGCAAAAATGGACTGCAAAAATGAAATCTACGCGAAAAACTGGGTAAGGAGCACCTGGCCTTAAAAAGTCAATGGTCAACAGTCAACGCAGTTCAACGGTCAACGATGGCGTCAGCAGATGAGTGGAGGATGACGTCAGCATATGACGTGGCGTGATGACGTCACCTAGGGCTGACGTCAGCAGGTGACTTGAAGCGCGTGGTGGCGCGTGACGACGCGTGGTGGCGCATGGAACACCTACCGATCTGGGCAGTGGCGCGTGGCAGCGCGTGAGCGCGTGAGCTGCAGGGCAGAACCTTTGGGTGGCGCGTGAGAGCACATGACAACTCCGATTGCTTCGAGGCTTCCACGGATTTGTAGATCGGGGCAAGACGATCTCAGCGGTGACTTTAGAAATGTAATCGGAGCAATATTGGCGGCTGTGACGCAAAGGGCAGTGGTCTTTGCAGTGTGAGACTCCTCAACGGCAGCGGCTGCAGGTCCGGAACCCAAGGACGACGGCTGGATGATGTCGGAGGTTCAACGGCGAAAGGCTGCGCCAGCTATTGTGACGGCGGAAGCAATGTTGGGAATGAAGTAACACCAATAAAGACAAGACTGCTAAGAAAAGGTCAGAGCAGTGGCTCTGATACCATGTTAGAAATACTGAATAATTGTGATGTATTTCTCAATGGGAATATACATGAGTATGCCTTTATATAGGAGGCATATGAGTGCAGTACAAGTCGAAGTGTAGTACAAGATGTGTGTGTGCTGTACAAGTAATATAAGTGCTCTATAAGTAAACTAAGTTGGGCCTAAAGCCTATAACACTATGCACATTAACACCCTCAAAATTAAAACATTTTTCCTTCTTGTCATTTTTCTTGTTTTTGTGGTCTGACTCACTCAAGTTCTAATCATTCACTTCTCTCCAAAAGAAAAAGAAAAGAAAAAGAAAAAGAAAAAGAAAAAGAGTTATAATCATTCACACCCCGGAATGAGAGAAAGGTATCTAAGTGGGCTTGGACGAAATTGACTATGACACACTTTTTGGGCTTTTTGAAAGAGATGACATTGTTACTTGTGACGTTAAGGTCACTAGATAGAGTTTATCTACATATTTCTTGTTACTTCTTTCCAATCGTTTAAATTAGTTTCCATTTTCTTATTGCCTACCCTTTTCTGCCGTTATAATTCCACAATATATATGAAGAGAAGCCAGCTAAAAGAAACAATTTTCTCCATTTTTGACATGGTTATTGTTGTCATTGAAGCAGGAACCAACTAATGTTCTGTGACTTCTATATATCAACTTATTATTACCAAAAAAAAAAAAAGTCTTACTAATATTTTTTCTGTTTTATTTTATTTTAAAACCAAACAGGCTAATATATATATAAACTTAAAAAAAGGTTGCAACTTTAAGCTGGAGCCAAACAAAAGTGAGTAGTCCCCAATGACGGCGCCACGTTTAGTCCAGAGTATTCCTAGAAACATCCTGACCTGAAAAAAAAATTATATATAATAATTATTTTTTTTTTGTTTACCCTTAAAAAAAAAAAGGAAAACCCTCAAATAAATAAATAAAAATTATTTGTTCTACTTTCAAGCAAAAAAAAAAAAAAAAAAAATTTGAACTAAAATCTGAAAAAAAAAAAAATTTGTAACAAAGCAAGCCCACCAGGGAAAAAAAGTCCAACATCAATCCTAAACAACAAATTACAAACCCAATCTAAAGAAAAAAAAACAAGGTAAAGCAAACCCAATATGGTAGCAAACCCACAGATTCTCAAAAAAATAAATAATAAAAAACCCAAACCCAATATACGCAATTGCAACCTAACCTAAAGAAACCAGAGCAACAGATTCATCAGGTAAAGCAAAACCAGAAACAAAGCACATCAACGACCACAACCAACGGATGGCGCCTTCGACTCGAGCAACGCTGCAACAAAGCACATCGGTCATCACATCAGGCCTCAAACTCGAGCTCCAAAACTAAAACACATTGTTCATTGGAGATTGGAGATAAGCCTGATCGGATCAGAAGTCGGTCTTCCTCGCCTTGACATGCTGCCCGACGGTGCCACCCCTCAGCCTCAGGCCTCCCTGCTCCCTCAACCTTAAGGTATTTCATCTTTTTCTCTCTTTAGTCTCTTACATGTACGAGTTAATGGGTTAATGGGTATAGGTTTCTCTCTTAGACTGACTCTCTCTCTCTCTCTCTCTCTCTCTCTCTCTCTCTCTCTCTCTCTCTCTCTCTGAAGACTGAAAGCAAATGAGATTCTCCCTCTCTTTAAGACTTTATTTGATTGCTTAGCTTTACCTTATCACTTTATTAATATTTGCCCCTGTTTTTGACTTTATCCGTTGGTATTGGTGAGATATAATTAATTGTCTTTTAGTGTATTGTGATTAGTGATTGTGAATTTTTCTAATTGGCTCTTGTGATTAAGGGCCATGGGGCTTGTCTGTTGAGTGGGGAGTGGATGGGGGCATGGGGCCGGGGTGGGATATTTGAATTGGGGGAAGTAAATGCACATGAGGTGTGTGCTAGTGCAACTAATAAAAAATAATTTAATTAACCAATAATTAATTGGGAGAAGCAACTAATAAACAATAATTAATAATTTAATTAACTAATACATTATAAAAGACAAACAAATTAAATTATGTTAGGTTAAACAACAATTAATAATTTTATAATTAATGAAACAACAATATAACAAATTATAGTTTATAAAAGACAAACAAATTAATGAAATAACTAAACAACAATAATTAATAATTTTATTAATATTTCAAATGAACTTATAGTTTATTTTTTATTCTTTTGTTAGAATTGTGGGAAAATATTTGATAAGAAAATCACATAGAAGGCAATTGTAAATTTTATGTATTTGCGTGTTTTTTTATTGTTGTTGTTGTCAATATACAAAATTTTCTTTTTATTAGGTTATGAAATTTATACTTGTTGAGGAACACCTCGAAAAAAATTTCTGGAGCCGCCACTGGTAGCCCCTAGACCCTTAGAGTCCCATACAAAACATTGATTAATAATACATAATATAAAAGAAAATATGGGTATTTCATATTGCCCGTCCACCTTAATAAATTAGGGATAGCTATTTTATTTCTAAGCCCTATTCAAGCATATAAACGTGTGGTCATGTCACATGTGTTGCAAAGTAATTTTTGCTCTTTAAGACAAAATATTATTATTAAATTTGCTGCATAATATTATCTCTCGTCAGATAACATGGTTTTTGTCATATCATGTGTTGGGAACAGAACGATATGAAAGAATTGAATGAAATGATATTCAGCAAAAAAAAAAAAGAATTGAATGAAATGACATACCAGAAATATATTAAGTCCACGTATAGAATGACAATACTATATTTGATTACTGATCTTATGTTCTCCATCGGGAGATTCGATCTTCGTGATCCTCCTTAATGGCGGACTGGGTTGTCAAATAAAGTCACAATCGCACTAACTGCGCCTTAACGATCCAAACTTGCATTTAAATTGGATGCGGCCTATCCCCAAGCAAGAATTCCAATCGCCCACACAGGTACACATTTCAGTCCAGCAAATTGGGCAAAACCAAGTCACATCCACCAAAATCACAATTGATGAGAGTAAGTATAAATACCCCCACTTCTCTCCTCACACAAGTAGGCACTCTCTACCCAAAACACTTGATATTCCAACTCTCCATTTTCAAGAGTCTAAAGATTTAGGATTAGCTTATTTTAACAAATTTTATTTTACTCCGTTCCATTTTCACTCCATTCAAACAGGCCCTAGCTTAATCGTTGGAGTGCTTATAAGTGTCCCTCAAGGACTGCCATGATCTCTGTGAAGCAAATAATTGCTGGAACCTTCCTTGTCTTTTGTGAGAGCTTCCTTTGATCGGCCATAGTTATCCATTTAAAATTATCAGCTCCACCTACACCATGCCACCAATTTCTGCACCTATCAGAATCACCTCAATTTTTCCCCTTTTATATCGACAACGTTATAATAATATAACACCTAGTAATAACACTGTACCTCTATTTTGCAAGAGTCATGAAGGTCAAAATACAAAATGTTAGGACAGTACTGACAGCATATACAACAAAATTCCAGCGAGGAGCTACCAATTGGTGCCAGCTTAGTTGCACACCTCAATTATTCAATTCAAAATTTTTTTAATCCTTTTATGTGCACAATAATGACATAAAAACTACTGGAGTTTTGCTGTGTTATTATTTTCCCCAAGTGAAGGAGACAAGTAGAGCAAGCTCGTATATAAGTCTCAACCTCGCTCAAAAATAAAATGAAGAATCCTTGTGCTTCATGGTCATGATTGCAGACAAGCTGTAGACCGCACTTGGGGAATGAACCCCGCACTTGTTTGACAAATGCGAAACGTCAAATTTGCTCAGGAACATATATAACATTACAGCCACGACAGAGTCAACATCTACCACAAAACTTCCCCTTCTTTTCGAAAGATACAATGAAAAACTTTTTGATAACAAGGGTGTATATTTGGGGCCTTTGGGATGATATATCAATTGAACGTGATTCAAGACATTGCTAAGGCTCTTGGGTCACAATCTTTAATATTACTCTCTTTGTGTTGTATATATATTCCCCCTATCCTGTATAATAAAATCATATATTGAATATATAGAATATTATATATTCAACAATTCTGATTCTTTTCTATCAGAGCCACATTTTGGTGGCATTTATTAGATTCTTTCTACCGTTGTGCTGAGTTTCTGTATTCAAGCATTTTCTTGGAGTTGGCTGCCTAAGCAGCACAACAAACAGTCTTTGAGACAGTTCCTACACTTCTTAGATGAGATTTAGTCCTTACAACCCTAAGCAGCACAACAAACACTCTTTAACATGCCACCATCGATCCTCCTTTGGCAAAATTTATTCTCAATTTTGAAAACCAAGGATTTAGACCTATATGATGTTTAGTAGCAGTTTTTAATAGTTTTAGTAGTGGTTATAACCGCTACAAAAAACCAAGTTTTTTATGTAGTGAGTCTGTTATGCCAGTAACCTAGATTGTAACTGTTGATTCAGTCTTTTACACCAAATCTTATTTCCAAACTCAAGCTGGCTTTTTCTACGCCGCCTTAAATTTGAGGTTTGTGTGTGGGTGTTGGTGTGGGAGAGTGGGGGGGGGGGGGGGGGGGGGGGGGTAGTGTTGTTGGCGTGTCTTATTATTATTATTATTATTATTATTATTATTATTATTATTATTATTGCAACGTAAATATATGTTTTTAGGCCAAATTATGGCTTACTCAATGAGAAATGTTATGTTCATAATATTTTCACAACATTTTTACAACAAATTCAAAATGGTAGGTTGTTATGGATGAACAAAAAAGTAATTTAAGTTTTGGATTTAAATTAGAATCAATAACAACTTATCATATATAATTTGTTATGAAAGTATTATGCAAATGTTGTGGACATAACATTTCTCTTATTCAATATATAATTAAACACTTTCTAGTATTAACCTATTTGTATGTTGTATATATACATTTTTCTTGTATACAAAAAATCACATTCTGAATATATAGAGAAAATATTTTACATTCAAGAACTCTTATTATTTTCTTATTTATTTTCAGAGGGTAATTTTTCTTGTAGTTGAAATTATTCTATCAAACTTACGTATAGATGTTATAACCACATGTTAACATGAACTTGAGTATATTCCACAAGTCCAAGATCAGACCTGAGACCTTCTCTTGATAAGAGTGCGATCCTAAACAAAGGGAGTGTCTGCTATGTAACAAAAGTTCTACTATTAGAGCATTCGCATCAAAGAAGTTAAAAATTTTGGTTTTTAACAACTCAAAAAACTATTTTTATCTACTTAATTTTTAACAACTCACTTTACAATTTATTCAATATCAAAGGTTCTATTTTCACATCTTAGCTAAAAACTATTCACTTTTTTATTGATCTCTCTCTCTCTCTCTCTCTCTCTCTCTCTCTCTCTCTGATTTGATGCAGCCACCTTCACAACCCACCATTCACCATCTCCACAAATTCACAACCAACCACCACCCACAATACATCAAACACCTTGCCACAAACCACCAAATTGACAACCCTTTATTTTAGATTAACTTCAAGCAACAACAATCAATGAAACCTAGAATTTTCATTCATTTTTCCTGATTTTCTTAGCAACTAAACAAACCCACAAGCATCAATGAAACCAAAAAATTAAAAAAAAAAAAGTCGAAAAAAAATATAGAGAGATTGAATTGCACTCCTCTGCTAGAACCAAACCAGCCTGATCTCAACCGCCCACCCACCCCGATCTCAACGCCAGCCAAAACCCACCCCGACCAAACAAACGACCACCACCCACCATAGCTGCTCCGATCTCAACCCAAAAACACTAAGAATTTTGACCCAAAAAAGCCAAGAATGACCTAAAACGCCAAAAATGCCAAGAATGTTGACCCTAGCTTGTGAAGTCAACCGACAAACACAGAGAGGGAGAAGAGAGACGCTAGAGAGAAGAAAAAAAAAAGAGAGAAAGAAGGAAAAAAAATGAGAAGAAGAGAGGCACTAGAGACTAGAGAGAAGGAAAGAGAAAAAGAGAGAAGCCGAAGAGAGAGAGAGAGAGAGAGAGAGAGAGAGAGAGAGAGAGAGAGAGAGAGAATTTTATTCAGAGAAGAGACAGAAATCTAATATATATGAGTTTGTTGCTATAGTAGACTACCAAAGATGACAGTTTACTGTAACTAGGTTGTCAAAATTTTTAGTATAGCAACTTTGATATGAATGAGTTTTTGAGGGGATGAGAACTTAAAAGAGTTTTTAGCATTTTTCACACCTTTGCTGTGAATGCTTTTAAAACTCTTTAGTTAAAACTTTGCTTCTTAAAACAAATGGACTCAAATCTTAGATAAACCTTTTTGTCTTCAAGTTTTAGATGAAATTTTAAGCAACCGGTTTTCAAGTAGATGTATTTGAAATTTTGAATCCATGGCATCTAGCTTTCTAATATAGAATTATGAGATGTTATTTCAAAATAATACTGTAATTATGTTCTTAGAGCAAAATAATAGTTCTTACTAATCAATCCATACTAGCGCATGACAATAAGTGATAGGCATTGTTGCTGCTGATTGATAGACATTGTTGAGTGTGCTTGTTGGGAGCACCTATGTTTGCTGAGTGCTTGTGCATGTAGTGAGTGAGTGATTGCTAAGTAATGTGTGTAGTGTTGTTGTGGTGTAGCTGATAGTGAGGTTGTGAGTGAGTCAGTTGTTGGTTAATAGTTGAGGGCTGAGTTAGTTGAAGCAGTTGGCAGTTAGGCTGAGTTGGATTACTAGCTGTCAGTTGGTTTGGCCAGGCTGTCAGGTAGTTAGTTAATTAGTGCAAGGGTGCTTATATTGACGAGAATATCAATTGTACAATTCATATGAAGAATAATACAACTCCATTTTGTTTCTCTCTCTCTCTCTTTCTCTCTACTTCTTCTTATCCTCTGCTCTTCCCTTCTTCTCAATTTCTTGAACTCTTCTCTAATTTTCCATACAACTTGTCGATTCCTATCAATTGGTAGCAGAGCCAATTTCTGTAACCATGACAGAAACTCGATCCATAGTTGCTCTTACAGAGAAATACAATGCTCTCTCGAGGACTATAGAGCAACATGACACTGAATTTCAGATTTTGCATCAGAAAATGGATACCATGACATCAATGTTGCAGACCTTATCTGAGAAAGTTCAAGGCCTTACTGAAGTTGGGAATAGATGGCAAACCAGACCCAATTCTCCAACAAGAATTTCATCTCCAAGGGTATAAGGTCACCAAGAATCAGTTTTAACAATTAAAATTGTAAAGCTAGAATTTCCAAGGTTTAGGGGTGAGAATCCCTCAGGTTTGGTGTATAAAGCTCAACAATTCTTCCAATTGTATAGCATACCACTCAACCAGAGGATATTGTTGGCTTTTTACCACATGGAAGATGAAGCTTTGGTTTGGTTTTAGGATGCTGAGGATGCAGGGCAATTCACTAACTAGGAAGCCTTTGTTAGGTCATTGCATACCAAATTTGGCACTTCAGTCTATGATGATCTCATGGAAGCATTGACAAAGTTGAGGCAAGTCAGCTAAGTGGCTCAGTACGAAAGGCAGTTTGAGGCTTTATCCAATTGTATCAAGGAACTTCTAGATAAGCATAAGCTTTCTTATTTCTTGAGATGCTTGAAGGAGGAGATTAGGCCACTTATGAAGATATTCAACCCTCTAAATCTCAATGTTGTATTTGGCTTAGCCCAGATTCAAGAAGAATACCTTAGTGCTAGCAAGAGAGGCATTAAGCCATGGGGTGAAGCACAGGTGCCAATGCCTTCAATTGTTGGTCCACCACCCATTAGGAATGAATTCAAACCTTCCAAGCCACCATCTTAGAAAATTCCAGTTGCTCAGATTGAAAATAGAAGGAAGAAAGGATTGTGTTTTTATTGTGAAGAGAAGTGGTTTGCTGGGCATAAGTACAAGACTCCCAAGGTTTTTCTTATGGAAGGGGTGCAGGCTTTTATGCTTGAAGTGGAGGTCCAAGAAGAGGAGTGCATTCCCTCTGAGTCATCTTCTGAATTGATCAACCAGCCTGCTGAGATAACCTTGTATGCATTGTTGGGCAGCTCATCTCCAGGCACAATGAGGGTGCTTAGAAGGATCAATCATCAAGAGTTGGTGATTCTAATGGATACAGGTAGTATTCACAACTTCTTGGACACAACAATTTGGATGCTGTTAAAACTACCTATGTTTATTGAGGATAGTTTTGAGGTTAAGATTGCAAATGGTACTATAGTGAAGACTAAGGGAGCTTTCCATGCAGTGAATCTTAAGGTTCAAGGTCAAACATTCATTTTGGACCTCAATGTATTGTCCTTAAGTGGATGTGATGTTGTGTTGGGGACTCAATGGCTATTCACATTAGGCCAAATACAGTGGGATTTCCAGCACCTTACTATGAAATTTGTTCTTGATGGTAAGCCAATTTTGCTCAAGGGATTACAGCCCTCTGGCTATGACTTTCAAGAACCTGTGAAATTCTTTAAACCAGTAGTGAGAAGGGGGTTGTGCTTTGAAGTTCTTTCATCAACACCTGCCTCAATTCCAATGCAGATCTAGCCAGAGATTGAGGACCTTCTAACTGAATTCAGCTCAGTCTTTGCAGTACCATTTGGCTTGCCACCCTTGAGAGGTCATAAGCATTAGATTTTGCTTAAAGAAGGTACCCAAGCCATCAGTGAGAGATCTTACAGGTACTGCTATTACCAAAAGTCGGAAATTGAGAAACTTGTTCATGAATTATTAGAAGTTGGTTCCATTAGGGCTAACCAAAGTCCTTTCTCTTCACCTGTGTTGTTGGTGAGAAAGGCAGATGGCAGTTGGCACATGTGCATTCATTACAAGTCCCTTAACAAGGCTACCATCAAGGATAGGTACCCTATTCCTATGGTGGATGACCTGTTGGATAAACTCCATGGTTCTTCCATTTATTCCAAGCTAGACCTTAGGTCAGGGTACCACCAAATCAGAATGAAGGAGCAAGACATTGAGAAGACTACCTTTAGAACTCATAAAGGCCATTATGAATTTTTAGTTATGCCATTTGGTTTGACAAATGCTCCTTCAACTTTCCAATCTCTCATAAATCATATTTTTAAACCTTACTTAAGGAAATTTGTACTTGTTTTCTTTGATGATATCCTGGTATTTAGTAAGGACTTGTCATCTCATTTGAGTCATTTGAGGGTGGTGCTCATTATGTTGCTTGATAATAAGTTGTATGCTAAAAGAAGCAAGTGTGTTTTTGGATGTGTGGAAGTGGATTATTTGGGGCATTTGATTTCTGGCCAGGGTGTTAGAATTGATCCTAAGAAGACTGAGGCCATGCTACAATGGTCTGTTCCTGCTTCTGTTAAGGCCTTAAGAGGGTTTTTGGCTTGACAGGTTACTACAGGAAGTTTGTGAAGGATTATGGGTTGATTGCAGCTCCATCAACAACCTTACTCAAGAAGGATTCATTTCATTGGTCTGCTCAAGCTGATTTGGCTTTCAACACTCTTAAACAAGCCATGTCACAACCACTTGTACTAGCCTTACCAGATTTTGCTAAGCTTTTTGTTATTGAGTGTGATGCTTCTGGCATTGGATTGGGAGCTGTCCTTATGCATAACCATAGACCCTTGGCTTTTCACAGCCAAGCTCTTAAGGGAAGGAGCTTGCATTTGTCCACATATGAGAATGAGTTGCTAGCCTTGGTCACTGCAGTGAAGAAGTGGAGACCATATCTTGGGGGAAAGCCTTTTGTGATCGAGACTGATTAACAAAGTCTCAAATTTCTTTCAGAGCAATGAATTGGGACACCTGCTAAATAGAAATGGTTCACCGAATTACTTGGTTACTCTTTCCTAGTTGAATACAAGAAGGGCAAAGAGAATAAGGCAGCTGATGCCTTATCTAGAAGGGAGGAAAGCTCTGGTATACAACCAGAAGATGCTTTTGTTCATTATTCAAGGGATGCTCATGCTCAACATGGATCTCTATTCCTTATGTACTTTCCCTGCCCTACTTGGTTGACAATTTTGAAGGATAGTTATAAGGTGGATGATGAATATCAACAACTTTTCTCTTCTCTTTCTAGCAGGACTTCCAGTTCCACTAACTTCTCTCTACAGAATGGCCTTATCCTTTATAAGGATAAGGTGTTTTTGAGCTCTTCCTCTCCATTGAAGTCCCTGGTTGTTTACCATGTGCATGATAGTCCTTTAGGTGGTCACTCTGGTTACTTGAAGACCTTATATAGAGTGAAGCAAGATTTTTTATTTGGTGGGGCATGAAATCTGATGTCAAGAATCATGTGAAGCAATGTGAGGTGTGCCAAAGAATTAAAGTAGAGACTACCAGACCAAGGGGTTTGCTGCAGCCCTTGCCAATTCCTTCCAAGCCTTGGACTGATATCAGTTTAGATTTTGTGGACAATCTTCCTAAGTCTCATGGCTTTAAGGACATTCTGGTGGCAGTGGATAGATTGACTAAATATGTCCACTTCCTACCTCTCTGTCATCCATACATAGCTACTAAGGTGGCTGCTATGTTCATGAAGGATATATTTAGGCTTCATGGTATGCCTCAGTCCATTGTTAGTGATAAAGATGTTGTTTTCACTTCTAAGTTTTGGGCAGAGCTCTTCAGGCTTCAAGGCAGCGACTTGGCCATGTCTTCAGCCTATCATCCTTAAACTGATGGCCAAACTGAGGTGGTCAACAGGAGTTTAGAGCAGTACCTTCAAGCTTTTGTTAGTGACAAGCCTCACAATTGGGTTGATTGGTTGCATTTGGCAGAGTTTTGGTTCAATACTAATTACCATACTTCTACCAAACTGACTCCTTATGAAGCCTTGTATGGTTTTCCTCCACCTAGGCTGTTGGATTATGTTCCTGGCACCACCAAGGTTAAAGCAGTGGATCAACTTCTTAAGACAAGGTCTGAAGTTTTGTCATTACTTAAGCACAACCTATTTGCAGCTCAATCAAGAATGAAGCTCCAGGCTAATCAACATAGGATTGATAGAAGCTTTGAAGTTGGGGAGTGGGTTTATTTTAGGCTCCAGCCCTATAGGCACCTTACTCTGAGGTCCAAGGGATTCAACAAGCTCTCACCTAGATACTATGGAATTTCAGGTTTTGCAAAAGCTAGGTCCTGTTACTTACAAGGTAGCCTTGCCCTCGGATTGCGTTATTCATCCAATCTTCCATGTTTCTTGTCTTAAGAAGAAGTTAGGTGCTCAGATCACCCCTATTCCCACTCTTCCACCTATTGATTCTGATGGTTCTTTGCACCCAGAACCTATTGCCATATTGCAACGCAGAACTAAACAACTTAGAACCAGGCTAATTACTGAGGTCTTGGTCCAATGGCAAGGTCAAGCTCAGGAACATGCTACCTGGGAGTCTCTCTATGCCTTACAGCACTAATTCCCTCACCTTCTGGGCAAGGTGCTTTGATTTTGGGGGGGGGGGGTATTGATAGGCATTGTTGCTGCTGATTAATAGGCATCGTTGAGTGTGCCTGTTCGGAGCACCTATGTTTGTTGAGTGCTTGTGCTTGTAGTGAGTGAGTGATTGTTGAGTAGTGTGTGTAGTATTGCTGTGGTGTAGCAATAGTGAGGTTGTGAGTGAGTCAATTGTTAGTTAATAGTTAAGGGTTGAGTTAGTTGAAGCAGTTGGCAATTAGGCTGAGTTGGATTGCTAGCTGTCAGGTAATTAGTTAGTTAATGCAAGGGTGCTTATATTGAGGAGGATATCAATTGTACAATTCATATGAAGAATAATACAACTCCATTTTCTCTCTCTCTCTCTCTCTCTCTCTCTCTCTCTCTCTCTCTTCCCTTCTTCTCAATTTCTTGAACTCTTCTCTAATTTTCCATACAACTTGTCGGTTCCTAACAGTAAGGGCGTGTTGAGGATTGCTGATCCATGCAATTAAGTGAAATGTAAGGAAATCTTAACCAAAAAAAAAAAAAAGTAAGGAGAAAAAGGAGTGAAAACATCACAAAGAATTTACATGGTAATTTGAAAATGTGCCTATATACACGTGAGGGTTATGAAGTACGAACGCCTCCCTACTAGCACTCTTCTTGTGCGGCAAGCTCTATTGTTTAGGAGGTATAAGCATGCGATAAACCTTGGGGCATGGAGTTATTGACGTGATATTGAATGAGTGGGACTCTTTATCAGACCTGCCACAGTGTCCCGGTCCTCAAGATCACATCTTTTCAGTCGCCATAGGAGTTGTGGTGAGCTCAAGTTCGAGTGCTAATGAGTATCTGCAAGTTTATGATGTGGGCAGCAAGACGTGTAGCCTACAAAGGTTTGAGGAGGCTTATAATAAGGGTTTTAGTGTCTTCCCAAGAAACCAACCGGTCGTTGAAGCAAGATTTTCTGGTTTCAAGCTGATAAGAAGTGGGTGGTGGAATACGATTTAGTGACAAGGCAATGTTATGTGGTGGAAATCACTATGCGTGACATTAAAGGAGTGTCAAATTCTCATCCACGATTAGCACATTTAAGCAGTGATAGATTTTGTCTGTTCCGGATTTCTCTCATATTCCCATGGACGGTACAAGTACTTCTCGAATTCATTGTTTAAAGTTTACCATTCATGGAGCCACGGTCTTAGAAGTTCGTATCATGACTTAATAAAATGTGCCTAGACCACTAGCACGATTCCTAATTTTTCAATATCAGAAAAGTGTAGGGTTCTAAAACATATATATACATAATATACTACCCCAATTCAAATCCTAATAGGATATATTAAATTCTCAATATACCCTTAATGCTAGGGGCACTCCTAGCCCCTTATTATACCCAATTATCCATTATAATAAACTTAAACTAAATCGCATAAATCTCAGGCCAAAATCTATGGGCATTTATCCTTTTCGCCAAAACTTTCTAGCAAAATGCTCATTGTCTGAAACTATTTAGAGAAATGCTTCTGTTTTGAAACTCAATTTTCTAAAAATCGAGTTTCAATATCGATTTTCAAAATAGGGGCATATCTCTAAATAATTTCAAACATGAGGCATTTTGCTGGAAAGTTTATGAGAAATAAGTAAAACCCCATTTTGGCCTAGATCTCATGGGTTCTACTTGTTCTGCTACATTATGCCATTATGCAGATGAGGCTTTTATGCGTGATATCATACTTTACTCTTTTTTTTATTTTATTTTTTCAGTCTTTCAATGAGTGGGAAAAAAGGATTTGAACTCAGGTTTTACTCATTAGAAAAATCAACCTTGAAATGTTTTTAAGCTACAAGATTAATATTACTTTCTTAGATAGAATATGAGCCATCATCTTTAACAAAGGTTTTTTTAGGGGAATCTTTAACAAAGTTTTTTTTTTTTTGCATCAATCTTTAACAAAGTTGAACGGTCATATTGGTGAGGTTGTCATTTTCTAGCCACCCCATAATGATAGGGTTGGTAACATGCATGGTAGGTGGGTTTGTCTCCTCCTCTTTTTGGGATAGGGAAACCTACGTGGGGCGGGAGGGGTAGATTCAGGGTCTGTTCGTTTGGAAGGAAAATAGGGAGGATGGAAAATAGAGGATGGAAAACAGGGTGGAAAATGCTGTTTTCCACTGTTCGTTTAGGGAAGGAAAATAGAGAGGATGGAAAACTGGAGAGAAAGTTTTCTCTCCGGGCCCACTTTTTTTTTCCTTCCAAATCGGAAGGAAAACTTGGAGAGAAAAGTTCTATAGTAGCACTTTTACAAAAATACCATCTTTTCACCTATTTTTTTCAACGTTTTTTTTTTTCTTCCTTTTTTTTTTTGCCTTTTTTTTCTTTTTCTTTCAACGTTACTATGAGAAGTTTTTTTTATTTATTTATTTTTTTCCTGTTCAACGTAACAACAACGTTGGCCTGAACAAATTTTTTTTTCTTTTCTTTTTAACGTTACTGAAACGTTGGTTTCCTTTTTTTTTTTTTTTTTTGGCCTGAACAATTTTTTTTTTTCTTTTCTTTTTAACTGTTACTGGAACGTTGGTTTCCTTCTTTTTTCTTTTTTTTTTTTTTTTTGGGCCTGAACAATTTTTTTTTCTTTTCTTTTTAACGTTACCTGGAACGTTGGTTTCCTTTTTTTTTTTTTTTTTTTTTTTTTTTTTTTTTTTTTTTTCAACGTCACAACTATGTTTTTGTTTTTGTTTTTTTTTTCTTTTCTTTTCAACTTTACTAAACAATGTGGTTTTTTTTTTTTTTTTTCTTTTCAACATTACTTAATGTTTTTTTTTTTAACGTGATCTGATCTAATTTTTACATTAAAATAATATAAATTTATATATATGATATGATAAATTTTATATTATTTAATAATTAGAAATAAATCTATTTCTTAGATATTATATAATAAGGGTATAATAGTCAACATATATAAATTACATTTTCCATCCTTTCCTTTTTCTCTCCAACCGAACACAAAAAGTTTTCCATCCTCCCACTTTTCCACTCCTCCAACCGAACACACAAGAGAGAAAACTAAATATTTTCCATCCTCCTACTTTTCCATCCTCCCACAATTTTCCATCCTCCCACTTTTCCACTCCTCCAACCGAACGGACCCTCAAGGAAGGAAAAATTAGAGGTATTCTGCAATCTTAAATAAGATAGTTTTGATATTAATAAGGTAGAAATGAAAGAGATAGTTGTGAGAGTAGTTAGATTAAAAAAAAAAAAAAAACGAGTGTTTTAGGGATGATAAAAATTATATAAATAAAGTATGTACAAAAAAAAATTAAATTAGATATATTCAAATAATTTAAATTCATATTATATAATATATATATATATATATATATATATATGTATACGCATTCAGCGAGGCAAGACAGCGTAAGGAGGAGAAATTGTTGCCATCTCTACATTATGAGTTCAATTATGGTAAGAAAAAGAAACAAAACCATCCTTTTCTATATTTGTAGGGGAGATGGAGTTTCTTGTGTGGACCAATGGATTTAAAATGATTATTAGGTGAAGCCAATAAATTTGCATCCCGTGAACTCAAAGCGAGATGTTTTATTGGCATGGATAGAGGAGTAATTCTTAGGTACTTCCGGAGCACGGAGAATGGTGCTCTCTTCTCTCACATTTATAGTAGGGCCTGCTTATTAAATTCATGGTGGGATCCACCATGAATGTGAGAGGAGGAAGCATCATTTCACTATACTTCCGAGATTACCTAAGAATTTTCCTGGTTAGAGTCCCATATGTCTCCTTCACATATGCCAATAGTTCCAACTCCATCTTCTAGTAGTTTCATTTCACATGCAGCTTCTGTCCCCCGAGAAAAATCCAAAACTTAAGACAGACTCAGCCAAACACTGCTCCCGATACTATTGCTCCAATGGCTCTCATAGTCTCTTTGTGAAAAAATTTATATAATGCACTGTTCTATAATCATGGTGAAAACATTGACACCTCATTTTAAATTGATAGGCTTGCTATTCATTCTCTTTCTCTCTCTCTCTCATGCTCGCACAGAAGATGAATTATTGAGCTTCTATATAGAACTTAGAAGATGTCACTCAACATGTTAAATCTTACTTCAAAAAACCAAAAACAAAAAGTCTTAAATCTAATACATGAAAAATCATGATGTGTAGGACTAGGCTCTGTCATTTTCCTCCTAAAAGAGATGCCACTCAGATCAAATGGTAATTCTTTGGGACTTGCATGCCATTTTCTATTCTATATATATGGTGAACATTATTATACGTAAAAAATGCATATTGGTGAATAGACAAACAATAAAAAGTATCTTGTAAACAACGGCCAAAATGGGCATTTGCCCTTTTCGCCAAAATTTTTTAGCAAAATGTCCAATGTTAGAAACTATTTAGGAAAATACTCCTATTTTGAAACTCGATTTCTAAAAATCGAGTTTCAATTTAAAACTCGATTTTTGGACAATCGAGTTATACAGAACTAAAAATTAAAAAAAAAAAAAAAAAATCTGGAACTTGAGTTCCTTGAAATTTTTTTTGTGGAACTCGAGTTCTTTGTATGGAACTCGAGTTCCACAATTTTTTTTTTCTAAGTTCAAGTTCCCTATAACTCGATTGTCTAAAAATCAAGTTTGAAACTCAATTTTTAGAAAATCAAGTTTCAAATTTCTCTAAATAGTTTCAGATAGAGGACATTTAATTTATTGGAAAGTTTGTGAGAAAATGGTAAAAGCCCATTTTGACCTATAAACAATTGTTATTTCAAGTTACGGTGTTTTTGCTTCCTTTCAGTGTTGATTGAGCGATGTTTCGCGAGACAACTACTTTTCCCATCAAAATAAACAGAAAATTTGTATGTTTTTGTGGAAAAATGTAATTTTTTGGTGACAGCTCAACTGATTATTGGATCTTAATTCTTAATTCCTTTAACCAGCTTACATCAGTATTAATTTATTCTCTTAAATCCCTAAAGTCAAAATTTAGCCTGTTAATCATAATATAACCTCGTTACGTGCCTTGTGCTTTTACACCATATGTGTAATAAGAAATTTTTTTTTTCCTTTTTTAGGAATGAAATAAATTCTTCTATTAATTATAATATTTTTTTTTTTTATCTGGGAAAATTGTGGCATCTGTCACAGATTGAGAAGAAGGTACCAAAAGTCCATGCAATTATTCCCTATTCTAAACTAGGCTTAATTTGTTTAGTACAAGATCGTAGCACAAAGCGCCAACAATCTGTATTGTAATTAATGAGTTACAACATACTGCTAACCCCGCAGCTCGAACTCTTTCCTCCCCTAGACCTCCTAGCACTTTGTGCATGGGGAGGTAATAATTCAGCAACAAAGCCTTTGGCAATGAGCTGCCATGATTAGGTTATTGTGAATTATTGTTGCCAATTATTTTGATTTGTCTTTCTTTATTCTTGTCTTGTTCTTTATCTAATATATACTCTTAGTATATTACACATATTTAGCACATGTTGTATACTACACACATTTAGCACATATTATATATCTTGGTAAACCCTTTACTATGACTAAAAATCAAGAAACATTATTTATCCAATGGTCATCTTCTATTTCTATATATGTTCAAACTTCGGACAAAATAGGCAAATGCCCTTTTTATGCAAACAAAACAGCGTTTTGTCCTATTTCCCAAATTAATTAGGGAAATGCCCATCTTTTGTAACTTGGCAATCTAAAATTCGAGTTAAAAAAAAAAATTTGAAGTTCTATAGTAGCATTTTCAGGAGCTTATAGTGACATTTTAAAGATCTATAGCGGCGTTTTGGAACTTAAGCTACATGAACTCGAGTTATAGGCAATTTTTTTTTTAATTTTTTTGCCTATAACTCAAGTTGATGGAGCTCGAGTTCCAAAACGCCGCTATAGATCCTTAAAACGTCATTATAGGTTCCTTAAAAACGTCACTATAAGGCTTAACTTGATTTTCTACTTAATTCAATTTTGAGAAAATCGAGTTACAAAAAAAAGAGCATTTTCCTAATTAGTTTGGGAAAATGGGCAAAATGCTGTTTTATTTGCATAAAAATGACATTTGCCCATTTTGTCCTGAAAACTTCTATATACATTCGAACCGCAAGTATAACATCTTTGATATACAGAAAATATAGGAAATAAAGAGATTAATTTTGCTCATAATCTTTTATTCTTTCCGTCTGTTTACTTTTAACATATACTAAGTAGATGGAGTTTTGGTAACTGGGGAGGTGGGTTTCAATTAACTATATAATGAACTTGAATTAACTATACAATAGAAAAATATCACAGTTTTCTTGCATATGAATCGTGAATCCCACCATAATTTTAATTACCAAAGGGAAAAGTGCTATATGTCATTTTACTCTTAAAATTGGATAGCACATGAATTACAATTTAGGTATTGCAGTCGCACATTAAATTTAATGATCGTTAGGATGTGAGTTTAAGACTTTTATAAGTTTGCCTCCAAGATTATGGCATATAAAATGTAAGTAACGAACTCTACTGCTACTACATGACAAAACTAATCTTGAGAATTGTTTAGTGGTTGTAAAAACAAATATTTGTATGCTTTCTGATTAGCAACGATTGAAATTCATCTATATATTGATCAAAATGCAAATTGGATTAGTTTAATAGTAATAACTTTCTCTTTGATTTTTTCTGTCTAGAGGTATCTTTCTTTTTAAAAATTTAGAAAAACGGCACAAGATGTATTTATCAAATAAATAATGGCTAATATTGAGCCATTTATTTTTAATTTGTTTCCTTCTTTTTTTTCGTAATCTGTCTTTTAATTTGTTATCAAGAAATTTGAGATATAAAATTTTTATATCACGATGTAATTATTCATTGCTCACAATCAACTAGTTTAATAAATTGTGGCAAATACTTTAGTCATAGAGCTCATTAGAGCATTCGCATTCGGGAATTTTATCCCATCATATTTTACTATCCTAAAAAGCCACTTTATCAATTATACAATACAATTTTACAATACTCTCAGCATCCCAACTTTTATTTTCCTATTCTACTATTAAAATAATATATTTACACATTAAAATATATAACCAACAAAATGTACTCTTAGAAAAACCCAGAAACCCTGTTCCAAAAAAGAAAAACCCAGAAACCCACCTTACCACCACCACGCCACCGGCCAGCAACCACCACCACAACCACAACCAAACTCACCACCAACAACAACCACAAGAAACAATCACCAAGAAGAAAAGAAACACAAAAAATTGCCAAAAACACACCAAGAGAAAAAACCACTTCAAACCCACGATCGAGGAAATCACTTCAAACCCACCACACCGACTCGCCGATCTCCACAAGCCACCGATCAGCAACCCCAAGCCACCGATCAGTAAACCCAAGCCACTGATCAGCAAACCCACACCGCCTATTTGAAACCTAGGCCGTCGAAAATACGCTATTACCGATTTGAAACCCACGTTGCCGATTTGAAACCCACGCCAACACCGCCATGAGAAACGCCATCACTGCCACGCCTTTGTCGAACCTTGCTTCGGCCAACAGCGAGTCAGAGAGTGAGAGAGGATAGATGAGAACATAGAAAGAGAGAGTTGAGAAAGAAACGTCTCAGCCTCAGAAAAAAGAGAAAGAGAAGAGAGAAGAGAGAGAGAGAGAGAATAAAAGTGATTAAAAAATTTATACAATAGTGCTACAATGCCATTCTACATATAAAATGGCACTGTAGCAACATTGTAAAATTATTTACAATTGATCCCATTTGGCAGTCCGGATGCTGAGCTCTCTCGATGATAAGACATTAAAATGGATCATTTTATTAGAAAGCCTGTCTAAAGCAAGCACGTACCAAGGCAATTATCTCTTCATGCAATTTCTGTTTCTTTAAAAATGAGAAAAGTAGAAAAGCAGAAACATCATAATTGAAGGACATGGGAAACATATCCATGATTACGGAATAAAATCATGCAAAATCTTGGCCTTACCATGAGGCCTGAATCCTGGTTGATCAAGATCGTTATGGGCCCTCTAAATATCAGGAGGTTTTCTTAAGGTTGTTGACAATTAATTATTATTTTTTTGAGAAGATGTCGACACTTAATTATCATTCTACGCTGTATACTAAATAATGGTATGTTGCTATTAGATGGCAGATTTTTCATATGAAGCAATTTAAAATTTAGAAAAGCAATGTGGTAGCTATAACAACCGTTGATTTTAGACTATTATTATCACGCTGATAAGACAACTGTGTTCAATTCTAACGTATAAAAGATTACGTAAAAACAGAGACAGGATGAAGGACTTAGAAGTTGAAATTTGGATCTTCAATGTCTTCAATACTTGAAATCTTGAATACGACAAGCTTATGTGAAACCGTTTCTCTTCATTTCACTTGGATTTAAATGTATAGCTTGTAACTCATTTGACCCATACTAATATTTTCAAAGAAAATTTCAAATCCTCCAACTAATAATAATTAAAAAAGTAATTTCAATACTAGGTTTAAATTAAAACAATTTTCTTTTCATTTCACTTGGATTTAAATGTATAGCTTGTAACTCATTTGACCCATACTAATATTTTCAAAGGAAATTTCAAATCCTCCAACTAATAATAATTAAAAAAGTAATTTCAATAGTGAGTACAAATTAAAACAAATAACAACTTGTTATTTAATATTTAGTGTAAAAATTTTGTGAAAATATTGTGAATGTAATACTCTTCTAAACATAAGAAATACATGATATTATGCTATAATTAATAATAGTCACACAATTATTGTTAGACACTCCCCGCATATGCGTTATCACATTAACAAAAATAATAAAATTATATTTTGCACCCAGAGATGAGTGGTTCAAACAATAGCTTTAACAAGAATCATAGTATTATTCATTACCGTCACGTGACATAAAGTTGTTAAGCCTACATTGCTGACCCTATTTTTAGCCCAAAAAAAAATTTTTGTATTTTAAAAATACGGTTTGAAAAAGGTGGTATATAAAATGTACAGTAACAAATGTACAATAAGATTTTCCTTTGACCTTTCAAAGACATCCTAACTACTCTTTAACGTACGGCGTTTAAGCCAGTAAACTTTTTATATTTTTTGAATAATTGAACAGTGACAAAAGGTTTTTTGGTTGTTGTTTACTTGGTTGCTTGAGGAAGAAAATTCCATTTAGTGACTCTAGTCACAGTCATTCACGAGAAACACAGAGAGAGGTAAATAGTCGCCCACTTCGAGCTGTGAGTTTCATTAATAATAAAAAAAAAAAAAAAAAAAACATTTCTTCTCTTTCTTTCATTCCCGAAAGAGGAACAAACACTCCAGATTAATACAAAAAACCAAAAGCAGAAGGCCCAAAATATACACAAAACTTACACTCACTCTTACATAAATCATATTATATCTTAATCTTACACTAATCATCTACATAACTATATCTAACTCTTCGCTTAAAAAGCCATAAACATATATAGAAGATACATCAAGGTGTCCCCTTGGCAACATAGCTGTTCACCAAAGCAAGCGCATTACTCGTGATTTTATGTACCTTCGTCACCCGATCACACACATCACTCTTCAACGACCCATCAGCCACATCTTCAAATCCATCCGTACAGGTGTCCTCGTCCGTCAGGGCTGCGCTCATCCACGTCTGCACGTTGCTCATTTGGAACCTAAACGACTCCACCCCCAAACCCGCGGCTCCGAGCTGACGCATCTGCTTCAGCGAGCCGCGGATCTCGTCGACTGCGTCGCCGAAATTGGTGAAGCAGTCGTGCAGAGCCGCGGCTGCTCTGCGGTCCGCTCCATACTCGGCCTGGCGAGCCAAAGTGGAGACGTAGGCAGCCATGCGGCGAGCCTTGGAGAGACTCACGCCTATGGCGACTTTGGCGAGCTGACCCGGGCTTTGTTGTACGGCGCTGGCGTAACGGGACAGGGAGTGGTAGCAGAGGTCGGGGTACAGCGTTGTGCCGCAGCTCGTGCGGATGAATTCTGTGCCGTTGGTTGTGGCTGTGGGAGCGGCGGGAGTTGGGTCGCCGACGGTTGGGGTTGGTTGGAGTTGGAAGAGTAATATTGGTAAGACGAGAGAGACGAGGAATAACGGGTGTTGGGTGTTCATGGCTTTTTTCACTTTTTTCCGTATTTTGGTGTTGGCGTTTATGGACTGTTTTGCCACATGGGGGGTTTAAGTAGACTCTAGTATTCTATCTCAATTACATTTCTACCCATTTTTTAAGCAGATAATAGCAAGATTGCCGCTGCTGCTTTCACCTCTAATATTATCTCAGATAAATGGAGCTTAAGAATATCCTGAAATTCGATGATACGGTATTTTCTCCTCCAATATTTAAAACTAATTATATAATTTTTTTTAATGTTTGAATTTTAAAAAATAGTAAAACTATGTTATTTTTATGGAGTTATAAGGACATAGTTTAGAATGAGATAAATGGAAGGGCTACGTTGAAAATATATCAAGAATTTTGTAGCTTAATTGGACTTTTTTTAGTATTTCCAAATGAGATTTTCGGGTTCAAATTCCTCCCTCTCTCCAAACTACCGAATTATCTACAATAAAAAAAAGAAAAAGTCTCCATTGGGAACATATATATAAGCTAAAGGACTCGGATGAAAAAAGAAATTGAAACTATAGAAAGAAAAACGAAAGATGTCAAATAATACTATAGAGCATATAATACTATAGAGCATTTAATATATAATTTAACCGTCTCGTTTTGTGTTTCATTTTGTTTGATTCCTCAACCGTCATCAATATTAGTAAGTTGTTCGTGCGATGCACGGATTACGTTATAATATTTTATGTAAGATGATTTTAGAGAATATTGTACATATATTATAATATAATTCTTATTGAATTTTGTTATTAATGAGTTAATTATAAGAAAAAATAATTATAAATTGCACACACATATCTATTATAATTATTCAATTCAAGTAATGAGAAACATAAAAACAACTTTTGAAGAATATTGTGGAATAAAAGTTTATATAAAATATATCTTTCTTTTGCTCCTTAATTTTAAAACGAAATACGCATTCCAAACACCCACAATCAATAAGATCCTTTACAAAACACACAAATCTACCACTGACGTTTGACCTTAAAATCAAAATCTTAATTCTGCTTTACTCAATATAAAATGCATGCTACTTGACCCGATATCTTGAGTAATATCTTAAGATATTATATGCATTTATTTATTATATGCGTGCTACTTGACCTGATATTTTGAGTAGTATATTAAGATATTACATGCATTTATTTATTAAATGCATTTATTATCTTACTTCAATTTTCAGTTAATGCATTTATTACTCAGAACATTCACATCCCGAATTTCAATTCTATTTTATTTTACCATCCCAAAAACCTATTTTATCAATTATATCATATCATTTTACAATACCTCTAATGTCCCAAAACTCTATTATTTTACCATTTTATTAAAATATTATTTTTAAGTCTTGGAGCAGGAAGGCAAACATAAAAAAAAAAAAAAAAACATTTTTTTTATTCGTCCTCTCTCAACTTTTTCATTCCTTCCTCTCTCTCTCTCTCTCTCTCTCTCTCCTGTCTCACTAATCTATTATCTGGATTTGATTGTGCTCTGGTTCGTGCCTGTGAGATCGTGGGTCTGTGCTCTAGTTGTGGATCGTGGGTCGTGGATCATGAATTCGAGATATGGGTTTTTGTTGGTTGTGCTCCAGTGGGTTTTTGTTGGTGGGTTTTTGTTGGTTGTGCTCTAGTAGGTTTTTTGTTGGTTGTGCTCTGGTGAGTTTTTGTTGGTTATGGGGGTCAGATTTGTGGATTTGGCCGTGCTTGATGGCGTTGCCGTCGGTTTGGCCGTGGGTATCACCGTCGGTTTGGCTGTGGGTTGTGGGTGTCACCGTCTGCGTGGCCATGCGTCGTGGTTGTGGTGCTGGGTTTTTTTTTTTTTTTGCTTGGGTAGCAATGGTGGTTTGGTGTCTGGCTACAACGGTGGTTTGGTGGTTGGTTGTGCTTGTGTCGTGGGTTGTCATCTAATTTGTGGTGCTGGGTTGGTTGTGCTGTGGGTTGCGGTCTGGTGAAGCTTCAGCGAAGGAGAGATAGAGATGAGAGACGTGTGAATGAGAGAGAAAACTGATATTTAGATAAAATATTAATATTTTCTTTCGCAATTGTGCTACAGTGCAATTCTAAATTAAGAATTGCATTGTAACACAATTGCAAAAAAAAATTGCAATAATTTGCTTTTACAAGTCCGGATGCTGGAGGGTTTTGGACTTTTATACTAAATTTTTCCTACATATGGCATATAGTATTCTCAATGTGAATGTTCTAACTGAACCCGATATTTATTTATGATTTTAATCTAGGTATGTAGTGAGATAATAATGACTGCTACTATCTTAACAGGGACGGAACTACATACATTTAGAGGGGGGCTGTGGCCCCCCCCCCCAAATTTTTTTAAAATATTAAATAATAGGTATATATTTAAGATTTTAAAAAATAAGCCAAAAAAAATTATATTTGCCCCCCTTAAGAAAATTATATTTGCCCCCCTCGACTTCAAATCTTAGTTCCGTCCCTGTATCTTAACAAGACAAATTGTATTTGAATGACTGTTACTATCATGGACCATCATTTTTTCTCCGTTCCGTTAAGAATATTTGTGGTAAAATGCATGTGAAAGTGTGATTAAAAAACAAATTAAAGCAGGGCCCAGGCCTTTTTGAATTGCGGCTAGCCAGTAGCTAGTGCATGAACTCGAGGTATCACGGCTTTTCTGTTTCTTGCTCCCGCTCCAATGTCGACTGTAATTTGTCAGTCCAACTAGATAAACAAGTCGGTCGGCATTTTGAAGAGTTAAGCTAGTGTGTCGTGTGTGTGTGTAAAGTGAACTGTGGATGTCATCAACTAATGCCATTATAAGGCACCATGCCACTAGCCCTCTCAGCCTCAGCCGCCCACTTTTTCTCTATGCTGTTTCTGGTGTTAGTAACGAATCCGTTAGCCACTTCTCTTTTTGCACTTGCCCACTATTGTGAAGCGTGCAACTTTTACATCATGAGTGTGTTTGGCCAAAAACCGTTGCTCTCATTTTGTCATCATATATACATATATATATATATATATATATATTTTTTTTTTTTTTTTACTTTACTTTCTTTGATGCAAAATATATGTGTGAAGTGTGAACACCAAGCTTAAGGCTTTGATTCTTTGCGTGCTTTGTGCATTAATGAACCACGAGACACAGTCAAATTTAGACAATTTTGAAACCAGTACTTTTGATAACGATCAAAAGCACATGTGAACTTAAGATAATCATGGAGGGAAACTCTAGATCTATATTGTCTTTGCTTTTTTCCTTTATCTTGTCTATGAATAATTTCGTCTATATATATATATATATATATATTCTGTTTTCTAACTTTGAACCAAATGCAAAGTGTAAACGACAATGTTCAAAGTGATTGTACACGTGATTTTGAAATTCTTCACCATTCTTTCTAAAAATAGAAGTGCCTGGCACAGTTTTTACTAGTCTTAGTTTTGGGCTTTCACCAAAATTTCAAAGCTAACAGACAACAAACGTTACAATTTATAAATAAAGTATATCATATATCCAATACATGTATTGAAAGTTCAAATAGCGTATAAAACACTATGAACGTTTAGACTCCCAATTTACAAATTACCAATTCAAGCTTAATATCAAACAAATTATGTGCGGAAAATGAACATAAGCTTATAACAGAATTGATAAACAATCTAAACCAAATAAAATCACATCCACAGTAGAAATTAAATAGCAAAGATTAAGGGAAGAGAGATACAAACACAAAGACAACACAACAATGTGTTATCGAAGAGGAAACCGAAGCCCTCGGCGTAAAACCTCTCCGCCGTCTTCCAAGCGGTCAATAATCCACTAAAGAGTGTAGTTGGGATACAAGGACAACAATAGGCCTTCCAAGCCTAATCTACCTAGTGTACCTAAGCCCTCCAAGCTCCTACTCCAATGAGGTTACGCCGAACATCTTTCTTTGTTAGCTTCTCGGATTCCGCTATAGCCCATAGCATCAACCAATATCAATTGGTCCCTTCCTAACTACTTCCCAAAGCACCAAAAAGCCTTCTGATAGATATGGATATGGTGAGAAAAGGTTTTGGATAATGAACCTCTCAAGGATCTAACAATGGAGAGGGTGAGAGTAGAGGAATTTGTAAAGATTGTGAATGAGTCAATCTTGTTTTTCTCTAGGGTTTCTCTCTCAAAATTCTCTCTAGGGTTTCTCTCTCAAAATTCTCTCTAGAAGCTCTCTACATTTCGTGGGTATAAATGGGTATTTATACTGAGGTAAGAAAGGAATGCGAAGAGTTAGTTTTTTCAAAACAGAGCTGGCTGGCGACTTGGTCTCGCGGCTTGACTGAGTCGCGAATTCAAGCCACGAGCTAATTGAATGGTCAGACTGGACTTTTTGTCATATAGTGCAACAGTTGTTAGACAGTTCAGCTTCTCTACATGCTTTACTTGTGTGCATCTTCTGGCGGCTTGCCAATCGCAAGCTACCTGCGAGATCCAGTCGCGAGTCCCTACTTCACTGCACAATCTTGAGCATTTATTCACACTCTCTCACACACTACCCTTACATGATTCCCACCTAAATACAGGGTTTTACAAGTGCTGAAATACAACAAAATTGGCACGGAATAAAGCCAACAAAATAGTTGATAAATTTCAACCTTACATGTATCCACGCTCTAACGAGGAGGAAGAACTCATCCCATATTAAAAAATGGAAACATGTAGTACTACCTCATAGTTTATGTGCTTGTTTTAAACTACTTTTTTTGAAGATGGTTGAAATGATTAGTTTGTGTGTTTAATAAATAAGCTTTAACCCATAAAAAAAAATAAAAATAAAAAGAAAAAGAAAGCTGCCTAAGGAGGGTCATATCTAGGAGTGTTCGCGATACGGTTTTAGATCATTTTTAGCACCGCACCTTATTTTTACGGTTACATGTGCGGTGCAGTATGGTTTAGAGATTAGCCAAAATCATAACCGCATCGCACTTTATTTTTGCGAAAACATGTGCGGTGCGGTATTTAAGACGTGGTTTGAATGGTTTGAAGTCGGTATATTTTTCAACTTTTGAACTTTTCCTACCCAGTCCAAAACTGATTTTTCCCTTTGTTTTGGGCTAAATTTTAAACTATTAAGCTAGTTTTTCTTTATTTTGAGCTGGTTTTCCTAATTAACCCTTACTAGGACTATTAAACTATATATATATATATATATAGAGAGAGAGAGAGAGAGAGAGAGAGAGGCTACGGTACGGTGCGGTGCGGTGCAATTTGTGCGGTTTTCTCATTATAAAATCGCAAATTGCACTGCACCATGCGATGCGATGTGATGCGATGCAATACATTGTTACTTGCGTTGTGGTGTGATGCAGTTATGCCATTTTGTAGGCGATTGTAGTGCAGTTTTTATAGCTTATACGATTTGTTGAACACCCCTACTCATAGTCTCATAGGCATTAGGACTTTTGACGCGAATACAAAAACAACATTTCTCAAGAAATTACAGTAAGTAAAAAGTTTCCCCACAACATCAGCCGAAACATATGAATTGATTGACAAACTCGTCGGCGTAATTGACTCAAAGTAAGTAACCTAAACACAAACGGTTTTATTGGACAATGTAAAAGCTTGTGACAACATTGTTCACATAGCCGTAGGCGTAGAGTACAAGGGGGGCCATATTTCTTGGTGTAAACATTAAGTATTCCAAAGGGGAAACAACTTCATTATTCAAGATGACAAAGGTTGGCTTTAAAATAGTATAAACATTTTCATGATTATAGCATGAAATGCTGTCCCTGCTGGGCCTATCGGGCCTAGGCCAAAATGGCCCACCACATCATTGTCAAGAAAAAGTGGTACGCGAAGCTAACTCCGTGACTGAGGGAAATTGTGAAAATGTACAACAACATCAACAACAAAAAGCAGTGGCATTTTGGATAGAGTTGTACGAGATTTGGATTGACTTTTGGCATATAAATGAAAGGAAAATAGCATCTCTATGCATGAGTTAGGTAGCGACTGCATTTGAAATAAATTCGAGCCATCTAAATGAAATAGAATTCATAAAAGTCATAGCCCAGAGCCAGAGCCTCATAAAGTTCATATAAGGGCAGTGGTTGTTACACCCACTGTGTATGAGATTTTATCCTAAATATATTGTTAACGTGTGCATTTAACATTAAATTACTCCATGCAGAAATCACGCCAATTGCTTCGAGTAATAAGGAAGCTGATATTATAGTTATAGACGTTTGAAGTAATCAGTAGTGTTTTAGCATCTGTTCCCATGTTAATTACGTTTGAACATGATTTGGATTGACTTGTGCTTGAAGCACAAGTCAATCCAAATCATGTTCCCATGTTAAGTGATGCATTAAACATGAGAGCACTCCCTTAACTTCCTCATGTTTAATGCATGAGGAAAGGGAGAGCTCTCAAGCACGAACCCAATGGCAATGGCACAAAATGAACTAATGAATTAAACGTGCATATATAGGTCACAACACCATCTTCCCACGTAGTGGACAGGTGAGCTGCTTCATTGGTGAACTCCGGGACTCCATTAAAACTAATGTGCTAGCAGGCAGTGTAATATTGGGAAGATAATATTTTGGAGACATTCAAATTTAGTAATTAATATTATATATAAGGATAACAATTAACTCAAAAACTTAGTTTATAAGTTTAAGCCCAATTACATTATATTAATTTCTTTACCATTTTACTTTTTTCTAACTTCCACATATATATGTATACCCAATTCCATCAAAATATATATATATATATATATATACCCAATAATTTATTAGTCATGTCTGAGTTATTAGAGTGGGTTAAGGCCTCTTTGTTGGCTATAAAGAAGTCGAGTCCTACTAGCTCGCTCTATAATCGGGCTGGGGCACACCTCACAGTATAGGTTAGCGAACCTAAAAACCTTCAACTGCTTTATTGGGCAGCAGGCAGCATAAAGCCCTAGGCCCATAAACCATCACCATGTCCGAGGCCTTGGGTGAGGCAGCTATCAATGAGAAGCAATTAAAAGATGGCCCTTAAAAGATTAGGCCTATTCTCCTATCCATCGTAACTTAGACGTGCTAATTTAGCAAGCCCAACTAAGCCCATAGCTTTCATGATCCAATTAGAAGAATGAAAGCTCCAAAATTTCAGTTGGGCTTTTTTTTTTCGGGTATTGTTAAGGTAAAAATCTTGTTGAGTTTATTATACCAAAAAATCTAGTAGCACCAAAAAAAAAAAAAAAAAATTGTCACAACTCATTCATGTAATTGATTGTGATTAGTAGAGAAAAAGTGATGAATTTATATGAAAGTATCAAACTGTCAATCACAGTCAAACATATAAGAGAATTATGACAAAAATTATAAATTTGTTTGTAGTGGCAGAACTCTTACTCTAAAAAAAAGGAAAATGTTATATATGTTATTTAATTGATGATTTAAGGGTTTTCCAAAAAAAAAAAAAAAAATTGATGATTCAAGGTAATTAAAAAGATTCACTGCTATCATTTTAGCAAATAGTTATTATTATTATTATTATTATTATTTTGAGAAAAAGCAAATAGTTAAAGTTAACTCTATTATTATGTCACAAACAACTAATGATTGCTTAACTAACTACTCATTATGCTAGTAGCATTTTAATGATTCTACAGTTGTGTAGCTTAAATTAATTCAGCTTCCGAAAGAGTAAGATTTGCTAAGTACTACCCACCGAAAGAGAAGTTACTTATTACTGTCTTGTTTTAGGGAGAAAAAATTAAAAATGCCTTTATTAGGCTTCAAGTAAGTGAATTATGAGCTTATCGACTTTGATCGATAAAGTTTAGGATCATAATATTTTATATTACAATTATGAATACAATAAATTATAAATAGTAGAGAAAAAATTGTAAATTTATATTAAAGTGATATACAACTAATTATAATTTGTCTTATAAGATAATAATAGAAAAATGTGGTAAATATTTTGGGGTGCTTTTAACCCAAAATTGAGTTGGTCGTCCAACGGCCTAACTGTTTGAGCATGATCCCAATCATTAAGCTTGAGACCTTTTTTTTTTTTTTTTTTTAGGAACCCATTAGGCTTGGGACCTCGATCGAAAATTCCGTGCAAGTTTGTCTGTTAACGTGCAATAAATTGCCAACCGAAAGGGTACAGCCGTACAATCTGTACAGGTAATTTCATTATGATGGGACAGTTTTTCACCTACAAGAATTATTTGTAGTGATCAAACAAATATACAACTGCTATTTTCAAATCACTTTTTTTTTTTTTTTTCAATATGGGGTTTCAAATTATTCTTTTTTTTTTTTAATAAAAATTTGAGTTTTAAGTGTGGACTCGTTAACAACATGACAATAATATATAATATTATGTGTACCATTAAATAATATTATATATACAATTAAAAGATTGATAAAAGTTAAAAAATCATTAACATAAGTACAACATATTTATTCAAACGTCTTTAAACCACTCAATTTTTATAAAGTATCCAATAAAATAATACAAAAATTTCT
Source organism: Lithocarpus polystachyus (assembly GCA_033629205.1). Classification (NCBI taxonomy): domain Eukaryota; kingdom Viridiplantae; phylum Streptophyta; class Magnoliopsida; order Fagales; family Fagaceae; genus Lithocarpus; species Lithocarpus polystachyus. Next base: position 41,880,538 of record CM066164.1, read on the forward strand.
ACCATGTGTGGTAAAGCACGAGGAAAATATTTCACTTTAAAGATCCTGTAGAAAAGCGAGTTCTGCACAGTTGTTTTGCTAATCGCTACGCCAATTCATTGTCCTCTTGGTCTTTTCAAACACAAAATTTTCCGTAATTAATCCAACAAATTTTAGTTTCTTTTTTCTTTTGACCCTACCATGGTTTACTAATCATTGAGATTTACTAATCATTGAGTTCAATCCCTCGCATAGCGCTACGGGAATTTGAACCAATTCATTGTGTACAGGATATTGCTAATAACACGGCTTTGGGAACAAACACATCACTAGAAAAACAAAAAATCCCTTACTATTCTCTTTTTATTGAAAGGAATTTTTGGGGACGACACTTTTGGTATTTTGAGGGGTAGGGACACAGTTTGAATGGATTGGGCTCTAAGTGAGATGGACTCAGACCCAAGACAAAATCAAAGTCATTTCAATGAATTTGTAGAGAGTGAGTCAGAGAAACTAGGCTTAGAGTGTGATTAACGATAATCAGGATAAGGTAAAGAACAAATCAACAGAAATAGAAAGCTGATATCTTATTACAAAGCTATCATCGGCTTAATCTGAGGAGGAATGTGTTACAGTTATTTTTATTTTGTTTCTCTCCTTCTTTTTCAATCGCTTCTCATTTTTTCTCCAGATTGTTTAATACTCCTTCTTCCTTGCCTCCTTTTCTATTTATAAATCAGTTCCTCTCACGTGTCAGTTAGGTCCTCTTTTCTGATACTTGTCCCATCAGTCTTCCCTTAAAGTCTTTACATGACAACTGTAAAGGTTGGGAGTCACTGTTCCAGACATCTCTTCCTCGTTAATGCGGCCATTGGATTAGCTGCAAGATAATAAATGCGGTGACAGCAGCTTTTTACATAATATCTCATTACTTCCACCAGTCTTATTTGCTTACATATACCAGAAGAGTCCCCTGAAATATCTGGATAAATGCTAGAGCGTTCATCTTGGCTGCCTCTCTGATCATCCGAAGAGGTAACACTCCTCGGACCACTCCTCTCCGTCCTCGTACTGGCTATACCTTAACGAGGGATTAAGTTATGTACCTTCTTCGTAATTTACTGTCCTCGGGCAAACGTGCTTCCTCGGACAGGCTCACGGCCCAGCATCTCAAATTGGGCCTTTGACCCCTACACTAATGAAACGTGTATTCTCATCAAAAAAATGAAACTTGTATTTTTTTATAAAAATAAAAAATTAACTTTTTTATATATCATCTTTTTATTGAAGCAAGTGAATTTATCAGTTGTTATGATTTAATATTTAGAATAGATGCTGGTTGTTTATCTATTTTTAAAATGTTTATGAAGATAGCAATTTTGATCAAAAGCAAATGATATTTAATCTATACATAATAAGCTAGACCCACAACGATTATAAATCTAATTGTATAAGGATAGTTTAAATTTGATTGGAATATAATTTCATTCTATCATCAAATCATGCTAAGTGATTAAAAATTTCATGATTCTATTTAGGGGTGTGCGCGGTTCGGTCGGCTCGGTTTTTTCTTAAATTTGATACCGAACCGATAGGGATCGCTTTTCTCTTAATTAAAACCGATGCATACTGCTTAGGGTCGGTTTTCCGACCTATAGCGGTGCGGTTTTTTGCGGTCGGTTTAATCGGTTTGGTCGGTTTTTTTGTGCGTGTTCTTTTTATACTTTGGCTAGCATTTGAACCAATCTACAAGACTAGTCAAAGAAGTAATGATAAAGAGCCAAACACCTTTTATAAATCCCAATTCCAGTTTGTTTCTACTTCATAATTTTTTTTTAACTTATAAAAAATAAATAAAAAATGATTAAAGAGCGAGAGAACTCTCTCAATCTCAGTCTCCTCTCCCTAACAATCAAAATGCAGAAAGAAAAATGTTAGCAGACTTAAAATTATAATTGATTTGATTAACAATTAAAGTGCTAATTTTGGTGGGTTTCTTCTCTACTTAAAGGCTACTACTAAACGTATGGAATGACTAGACAAACTTCATAACTTAAATATATTTTTATCTCAACTCCATCTCAGCCATTACTAATACAACTCCATAAATATTCTAGCTTTGAGAGTGAATGAAAGAGAAAACCAGCCATTATTAAAGAACTGAGTTTCATATGTTCAAAGTTTGAACTTCAAACATTGTTGTGTCACAAACAGAGAGAGAGAGAGAGAGTTACCGGCAGGGGGCGATAGGCAGCAGCTGGCCTGGTTGTGACTCGTGAATGGTGAGCTTGCCGAGCTACAAGAGGCGACTCAATGACTCATGGTCCACGGACTAAGGCGACTAGGCGAGAGCAAGAGATACTGAGAGGCAGAGCATCTAGTGTGGTGATTCTGGTCTGAGAGAGTTGAGCGGTTGAGAGTAGAAAATTGGTATTTATAGTAGACAAATTTCATCCACCCTAGCTCAAAAACGACGCCGTTTGATCTATGTATTTTTTTTAATTACTAAATGAAATGAATCGTTTTTGTCAACAAAACCAAAATACAAAATGTGAAAATTGAAAACACTGGATTCTCAGTGAAAGAAACAGAAGTACAGAACGAAACAAACATATATTGGTCGGTTCGGTAACCAACTCGGTTTGGAGTTGTAGTTTCGACGGCAGCACCGCACCGGCGTCACCGCACCGGCGTCAGAGCAGGATTCTCCATCCGATCGCCGACCTCGGCTCAGTCGGTCGGTGCCTGAGGCGGTACGGTTGGGTCGGCGTCGGTCGGTTGGGTCGGCTGCGGTATCACTCTGCTCACCCCTAATTCTATTAATGAGTTATCACCAAATATCTGCATAAGAATAGTTATTTCATTACAATTTCTTGTATTCCTTATACTACTTGTTCCAATTCCTAAGTAATTATTATTATAGTATACCAAACGTGTCCTAAGTGTATTAAATTAAAAGCCTATTATTCATAATCATAAGGTGACTAAGCCATGATTAACATGTGACTTTGGTGGAGATTACTAATAACCAAGAAGTTAGCATGTGTGAGTTCCAATTAGTTCAATTGGTAAAGTCTCTAATGGTTGAATAAAAGATCTAAGGTTCAATCCCTACTTATACCAAAAATTGATTGGTGTTTTGGTTTGATGATAAAGAGCTATCATCAGGAGCGAACGTCATACGTTAAAACTCTCTTTAAAAAAAAAAGAGTTAGAATGTGAACCCCTCAATACCCATTAAATAAAATCATACAAATCATTTGACAATTATTAATTTTCATGGTTTTAAAACAATCATCAAATCACATATATCTTAGCTTCATTCTTTAAAATCAAAGCAAGTACCACATATGCATAACATCAATCCAATAAAAATAGAAGAGAAAGCAGTGAAATTAAAAGGAACGAGACAACTCAAACAATGAGATTGAGTTTTGGGAATCAAAAGCTTGAATTTTTATTATTGATACTCTCATCTACAACCTTAACACATGGTTGAACTCCATGACCAAAGTACTCTAACAAAGGTGTTTTCACCCTAAAATAAGACCGCCCCTTGAAATTATCACAATACTTACACCTAAAAACTATGTTCCCATCACCGTCACTTGCTTTTTCTAACTTAGTAACATATTTCCATAGCGGACTACTTGAACTTGAATCGTTTGACTGACTAGTGGCAAATTTATCAGTACTCATTTCACCTACAATATTTAATTTTAATAAATAAAAAAATTGTAGCAAGACACACCGAAAAAATAAAAACATTAAACCATAAACAAGTAAACAACACATATAAGATAGATAAAACTAAACAAAATAAATAAATAAAAATACTAAACCTATACTATATATGAACACATATTAAGCAGGTAAAAGTAAAACTAAACCAAAAAAAGAAAAGAAAGAAAGAGTCGAAACTTAAAAGACCGAGAGAAAGAGAGAGAACCCAATACCTGGATAAGGAGAGAAAAATGACAAAGGGAAAGAGAGGCTTTGGGGTCACTGGAGGGGCTTTGGTTGTCGCTGATCTATGATGGAGGGACTTGTGCAACTCTGAGAAGGCACAGGTCAAATTAGAAGAACTGAGAGAAAGAGAGAGCTAGGTGCAAGAGAACTTAGAATAACTAAAAGGCAAAAGTTATATTTTTAGGGCTTTTAGTCGATTGTTATGCTAAAACAAGAACAATGGTAAGTGGTTGTTGTTGTTGCTGTTGTTGTTGTTGTTCTTCTTCTTTTAATAAGAGTTGTTGTGTTTGGGATGTACTGCCAATGTGCAATCGTGTTCGGTCTATACCCATTTTTTTTTTTTAAAAGAGATACTCGCTCGGTATAGATTTTCTTGGCCAAAATTGATGTGTCTATGCAACCTAGGGTAATTATTGGTATACATTGTTAATTGTACTAGTAATATAAATCTTACATTGTACACCTGTACTAGCAATATAAATTTTAAATTGTACACTTTTTGCAAATGTGTACAATATTGTACACATTTGTTTAGTTTACAATATAAATCTTACATTACTAGAACAATGTAAACTAATAATTTTCCTTGCCACTGCACTCAAAATACATGAGTAATTTGTTCATGATAATCATTTTTACCGGGGAAAATCCCATTCTGAGCATTAGACAAGTTGTTCTTGATCAGCCTTAGAATTTGAAGCAGCTAGCTAACTATTCTGCAACAGGGATCGCATTGCATCCCTACAAGTCTCTCACTCATTTAACTCTTATCACTGTATCCTCCTACAACAAGGATTCTCGTGTTATCCAATGGAGAAAGGACCACAAAATCTAAGAGCAATTGCATCAGTTGATGCAAAATTGTGCAAAATGGAAAAAGTTACTCATTTTACACAATTTGAGCAAAAAAACACCCACATCAGTGGGTGTAAACTTGTGCATAAATGCACAATTGCTCCAGTAACTGCGCAAATATGCACAGCTACTGTGGCATGTGCATTTAATATCTTAATAATATTTTCTCTCTCCTTCTGTACTGACTCTTAAGTCTCACCTCCCTCTCTTTTTCTCATTTCATCAAACTTTCTCAGGCGCAGCTCTCTCTTTCTCTCATCTCATCTCATCTTCCTTTGTTCCTCTAGCTTCTGCTCGCAGTCGATCTTGATACTCGCCGTTGATCTTGATAAGTGAATGTCTCTGTATTGACTCACGGCGAGGCGCTCGTTTTCGATCTTGTTGCTCTAACTATACACTTGCTTTCAACCACATAATCTAGAGGTTAGTCCAGGTTACCCTAAAAAATGCTTTTATGCAAAATTTCAAATATGTGCAACTATCCTGCAGAGTTCACATGCTTCAGCTCCGAAGTCCTAAACTACAGTAGCAAAATAGTCAACATATCTGACGCTTCAGAATCATTTCCATCGAATCAGGATTTAAATAGCTCTGGGAATAAATATAAATGTTCTTTTAATAAATTTCGGATATATCTAATTTTAAAATGATTGATTGTTGTAAGAAGTTTATCAACTATTTTCTTACATACACTTAACAATTTTTTCTTTTGATGAAAGACTTACCAATTTATTAATTACTAGTGTAGGAGCATTGGGTCAGGAATTCATTATCCATATACATGTTGAGCTTAAAGCCCAAGTCGAGAACTAGAAGTCGTCCGAGGATGGATAAACTTTATTAAGGGAGTCTGTGTTAGTAGATAAAAAGTTAGCTTTGGACATAATGACCCAGGAGAGAGTGCCGAGTATGAATCAAATCTTGGCTAACCAAAGCCGAGGTCCGTGTAGGTGGTCTGTCATTCAAGGGAATGTCCCAGAGAGTCCTAAAATATCAAAAGAGAAAGCTACTACTATCGCATTAAATACTTTGCAGCTAACCATCTAGCCTCATTAATGTGGAAGTGATATTTGAACAGTGTTTTTCAACCTTACAGCTATTATGTAAAGACTTCCGGAAGATACTAATAGGACAAGCATCAACACCAACCATCAAGCCTGCACGTGGAGGGCAAATGGAAGAGAAGAAGAGAGTATAAAATGAAGGAGATACCCAGAACGCAAGGGATCAGAAAAAAGAAAAAAGAAACACTGTATCAACCAAGAACTAAATTTGTAATCAACTTGTGAATCATTATATAGAAATTAGTAACCTCGGATTGAGCCGATGACGTTTTTCTTTAGATAAATCTATTCTGTCCTTATTCTTTTGATTGCCTGGGTCTATCATACTTGTTCTCAACACATTAAAGCCCAGTTTTCCTAATCCACTCTCTATAAATTCATTGTTTTGGGCATTTTGGGCCTAGGTTTATCCATCTTGTGAGTTAGGAATTTGAATTGTGTCCTTACAACTAGTTAGTCAACTAAAATTGGACACGCATAAAATTTGCGTATAAATTTAGTTATAGAAAATGACTATAATATTTGTTAAAAAAATTAATATAACTACTGGTCTATTTAGAAACTGCTTATTTTGCTAAAATAAAAAAAAATTTGCTGAAAATATGTAAAAAAAAGCTAAAAGCTGATTTTTGGAGCAATAAGACCCACTTAATAGTGCAATGAGACTCACCTTTTTTTTTTTTTTTTTTTGAGAAGCCAATGAGACTCACTTTAAGAGCAAAAATAAGCTAATTTTTTCTCAAATCCTAAATGCAACCTACATATTTTGAAATTCTAGAAATTAAATTGTATGTCTTTTATGTTCTTAATACACATATTAAAATTTTGTGTCAATAAGATAGTATTTAATATTTTATCATAAGCTTGTTTTTTTTTTATGTATAACTAGTTATAGGCTCAAGCGTTGCACGGTTTTATGAAAAAACTTATAAAATAAATGTATAAATAATTATATATTTTAATAAATTCAATAAAGATAAAAGAAAATAAATTTTCAAGTGTAAATAATTATTTCACTAAAATAAAGGGGTAAGATTTCTTCCTAAAACTAAATTAAATTGATAATTCCAAATTGAATTTTAAATTGATAATTATTTTTAAAAAAGTACTAAGAAATTGATAAATCTAAAATTAATATAATCTTGATAATATTATAAATTAAAATTAAAGTTGATAATTCAAGAATACACGTGTAGAACATCTTGATAATTTGATGTAACATAAAAATCAAATAAGAAAATTGTTAAAATTAATCTATTAATTCTAATCATATTTAATCATTAATTCTAAGACCCTAACCCTAAGCATATAAATTAGATCAAAGCAAAGAAAATTAGTTTAAACAAAAGGCAACTAATACACAAAACCTAATCAATTTAAAAAACAAAATACAAAAACAAAGAAGGAGCCTTTAGAAATTTGATAATGTTTTCAAATGTTTTGAATTCATTAATTAAAATCACATGAAGACAAAAAACCAATAATAACACTAAAGAAAATAAATAAAATGAAAATAATAATAATAAAAGAAGAAAGAATGCATACCTGCATTGTTATGGGATTTAGGCATTCACATATTGAAATAAACTTCACTCCAAAAATGATATATAAGGTTATATATATTAGTAGAGTTCCATTTGAAATATAATTCATTTAAATCTTATTGAAATTAAAGATATCTAATCAATGTGTTTGTTTTTATCCCATAAAAATTGGAATTAAAAAAAGGTCATATGAATAGAATGAAAAAAAAAAAGGCCGATTCAACATAACGTAACATATAAAAATTAAAAAAAAGAGAGAGAAAGAGAACGTGGTTCATAGCTATAAGGAATTTTGATATATATATATATATATATATATATTAATGTCATCAACGCAGAAATTATCAAACTAATGGAAATATATACTGTTTTTTGGGATAGATAGAGATTATTAAATTATTGGAGATATGTTTCTTGGAATAGATTTATATTAATCACCTCTTGAAAAATTTGGATTGTGCTTATTCCTTAATAGTCAGGTTTTGTAGCTTGATATTCTGATAAAATAATATTAATTTAATAATATTAAAATTTTAAAAATTTAGATGATAAATATTATCTAAATTAAATTTTTGTATGTTAAATTTTATCCCCTAATTTAAGAAATATATCCTAACAAATAAAAAAATAATCTTAATTAGATGATAAATATTATCTAAATTAAATTTTTGTATGTTAAATATTATCCCTTAATTTAAGAAATATATCCTAACAAATAAAAAATATTGTTAATCTAATTTTTTTTAATGATAAGAATAAATTAGAGTCCTGGTAGTATACTATTCTTTTTTAGTTTTTTAAAAATCTAAAAATTTAATAAAATTTATGCAACTTGGTGAAGCCACATGGCGCAACCATAGTATCTAAACCCAACTTGAAGAATTTGGATTGTGCTTATCCCTTAATAATCAAGTTTTGTAACTTGATATTCTGATAAAATAATATTGTAGGGGAGGATTTTGTTCCAACCCCTGCAAGCTATTTGTTCTCTTTGGGGAGCCAAGCCCGCAAGGTTTTGTTTTCAAGCAACGTGGAAAGTGACAGTTTTTTAGACTTGCTCCAGCAGTCCCACATCGGCAAGAAATGCGCTCTACTCATGGTTTTTAAGCCCTTAAAGCAACCATGAGTGTACCACTACCACACATGTGTAGTAGTGGTAGAGGTGTGCCCTCCAGGGGTAATAAAACCGTGCGGTTTGGATGGCATCGGTCTCAACAGCCCATTCCCAACCCAAAGCGGACAATACCTTTGTCGGGAAATGCCCCTTAAAAGCGCCTTTTTGTAGGGGAGGATTAAGTTCCAGCCCCAGCAAGCTATTTGTCCTCTTTGAGGAGTCAAGCCCGCAAGGTTTTGTTTTCAAGTGACGTGAAAAGTGATAGTTTTTTAGATTTTCTCCAGCAGTCCCACATCGGTAAGAAATGCGCTCCACTCATGGTTTATAAGCCCTTAGAGCAACCATGAGTGTACCACTACTACACATGTATGGTAGTGGTAGTGGTAGAGGCGTGCCCTTTAAGAGTAACAAAACAGTGCGGTCTAGTTGGCATTGGCCTTAACGGCCCATTCCTAACCCAAAGTGGACAATACCGATGATGGGCATTGCCTTCAAAAGCGCCTTTTTGTAGGGGGGGATTTTGTTCCAGCCCCTGCAAGCTATTTGTCCTCTCTGGGGAGCCAAGCCTGCAAGGTTTTGTTTTCAAGTGACGTGAGAAGTGACAGTTTTTTAAACTTACTCTAGCAGTCCCACATCGGCAAAAAATGCGCTCCACGCATGGTTTATAAGCCCTTAGAGCAACTATGAGTGTACCATTACTACACATGTGGTAGTGATACACTCATGGATGTGTGGTAGTGGTACACTCATAGTTGCTCCAAGAGCTTATAAACCATGAGTGGGGCACATTTCTTGCTGATGTGAGACTGCTGGAGTAAGTCTAAAAAACTGTCATTTCCCACGTCGCTTGAAAACAAAATTTTGCGGGCTTGACTTCCCAAAGAGGACAAACAGCTTGCAGGGGCTGGAACAAAATCCTCTCCTACAAATATTAATTTAATAATATTAAAATTTTAAAAATTTAGATGATAAATATTATCTAAATTAAATTTTTGTATATTAAATATTGTCCCATAATTTAAGAAATATATCCTAACAAATCAAAAAAATAATGTTAATTAGATGATAAATATTATCTAAAATTAAAATTTTGTATGTTAAATATTATCCCTTAATTTAAGAAATATATCCTAACAAATAAAAAATAATGTTAATCTAATTTTATTTAATAATAAAAATAAATTAGAGTCCTGGTAGTATACTATTCTTTTTTAGTTCTTTAAAAATTTAAAAATTTAATAAAATTTCTACAATTTAGTGAAGTTATGTGACGCAACCATGGCGTCTAAGTCTATCTTTTATTATATATAATATGATTTTTAAATATAATAACTTAAAATTTAAACATTTTATTAATAACATAGTTATTAATACTTTATCTTCTAAAAAATTTTCAAACTTGAAAGATATAAAAAGAAAATATAATATAATAATAGTAGATTTGCCACCGAAATTCACATATAATAAAAATAGGGTTTACCTTACTTTCAGTACTTTTTTAACTAGAATCTTCATTTGTTTTAATGAGAAATTGCTATATTACCCATTAACTAAATAAAAGATGAAGATTAAAGTCCACTACTGCTTGTTATTGTGTATTTAAAACAAAAATAAAAATTTTTAATTAAAAAAATATTAGAAGTAAGTCAAACCCATAAAAATACATAGGCTAAAAGTTTTGTACCAAATTTGTAAAAAAAAAAAACATTGTACGTTCCACTTTTTTTTTTTTGGGTCATGTTGTACAATCCACTTTGCGTTACATTATTGACGATTTTCTTTTACTAGACATTTGTGGTCTCACCGCATTCCGCCCCCTCCACGTGTCCACAATCAATACGACGGTGGACCACTCGTGCCTTCATAATTCTTCCCCTTGACCCTTCGGTCACTCACTCAAATACTTTCTTCTGTTTCCCACCGATCCCCTCATAAATGACACTATCCAGAACCCCAAAAGGCCAAAAAAAAAAAAAAAAAAAAAACCGGTTCAAACTATCCGACCCAACAAAATGTCACGACCCGAGAAGACCCGGTCAAGCATATCATGCATCGAAATACGAACAATCATCCCCCGTAACTTATGTCCACTTGTCAGCCTCCCATTTGTCAATCCTCTGGAATCCAATGACACTTTTTTACTATAAAAAACCCCGACGGTTTCCCTTCCTTCTCTGCTCAAACACACCAGAAAAGAAAAATGGCGCGAAATGCTCTCTCTTCTCCGGGGAATGTTCCAGCACTTCGCGTCCTCGTTCTCTTCCTACTCCTCCTCTTCCCTTTTCACTCAATCGCCGCCCGCCACGACTACCACGACGCCCTCAGAAAAAGCATACTTTTCTTCGAGGGTCAGCGGTCAGGAAGGCTCCCGCCGGATCAACGCGTCAGCTGGCGCAAAGACTCCGCCTTGCACGACGGAGCCACCGCCGGAGTACGCTACTAAACTCCACCGCACTTTAACATTACATTTCCCTTTCAAAATTCAACAGCATTGTCAAATGTTTTGTTTTTGTACAGGTAGATTTGACTGGAGGATATTACGACGCCGGAGACAACATAAAGTTCGGGTTCCCGATGGCTTTTACGACGACAATGTTGTCGTGGAGTGTTATAGACTTTTGGAGGACCATGGGGCCGGAGTTGGGGAATGCCGTTAAGGCCGTTAAGTGGGGGTCGGATTACTTGCTGAAAGTAACGGCGGTGCCCGACGTGGTTTTCGTTCAGGTCGGTGATGCGTACTCGGACCATAACTGTTGGGAGAGGCCAGAGGATATGGATACGCTTCGTACGGTGTATAAGATCGATAGGGACCACCCCGGGTCTGACGTGGCAGGTGAAACCGCCGCTGCCTTGGCCGCTGCGTCCATCGTGTTCAGATCACGTGATCCTGGTTACTCCAATTTGCTTCTCAATCGTGCCATTAGGGTATGTCCTTGTCCCACTCAATCCACCAGCTTTTTGTGTTTTTTAATTGTATACTATAGTAGGTAACTTTTTTTTTTTTTTTTGATTAGATTGTGGGTATCCTTTAATTGCAAACTCAATTAAGAAAAAAAAAAGTATTCTCTCAATTTTTTAGGCTAATCCAAAATGTATTTGGAGTTATTTATCCTAGCCTAATATTTTACATGACGATTTGTAAAATTACCATTTTTAAAGTATTAAAACTACAAATAAATAGTCTCTTTAGCATGTTTAGTGTTATAAGTTGGAGTAAGACAAATCTAAATATGTTTAGTGTTACATTTAGAGCTATACTTTTATGAACTTGCCATGTCATCCATTGATCATATTCATTTCTATACGTTTGGAGTTATATTCATTTATCATGTGGTGTAGTTGTGGTGTAGCTATATTAATTACATTTATTCAGTTTGGTCTGCGCTATCCAAACAGAGCCGATCCTCTGAAAAGTAAAACAGACACACACAGTTCTTAGGACACATCCAATGTGCTTTACTGTCAGTAACTATATTGTATGAGACTCCAAAATGCACGTGAACTTGCCAAGTAGTATACTAGTACTAGCCGGTAGAATAAATGTGAATATTTGACCGTTGTATGTATGTATGTATGTATGTAACGGTTACAATATGATGCAGGTGTTCGAGTTTGCTGACAGGCACCGTGGTGCGTACAGTTCGAGCCTGAGATCCGCAGTGTGCCCTTTTTACTGTGATGTCAACGGTTACCAGGTTCGAATGCTGAATGTCAGCCGTCGGATTTGCATAAAAGCTGTTAAACTCGGACCGCTGATTTTGGCTTTTTGTTGATTAAATTTGTATTATAATATTGTTCAGGACGAGTTGCTTTGGGCAGCGGCGTGGTTGCACAAAGCTTCAAGGAGGCGCGAATACAGAGAATACATAGCGAAGAACGAGGTGATATTGAGAGCTGGAGACACCATCAATGAGTTTGGTTGGGATAACAAGCATGCTGGGATTAATGTGCTTATTTCCAAGGTAACCCTAATCACTAATCTCAGGAATTTTAATTGTTTTACTCCTAGATAGAATAATGACACACTTAGCTATATGAATTTGAAATTAATGTGGGTATATGTGTGTGCACTTATCAAATGATTTTTTGTCTTGTTTAATGTTAATTATTCTCTCTCTCTCTCTCTCTCTCTCTCTCTCTCTCTATATATATATATATATATAAATATATATGTCCTCTGTTGTTGTTTGGTATATATGTGGGGGAACTATAGTAACTGAGATGGATGTGTGTCACGTGGTGTACAAACTTAGTTCACATTCTATGGCTTAGCTGGGGTCACTATAGTGGGTCCAATTAACTGAAGCAATTTTTAAATACAGTCACTGTTTAAGCTTATTATACATTTATGAATATGCTGAAAAGGTCTACATCGTGGGTCCACACGACAGTGGAGCCCTCTTATTTTGATAAAATAGTCAAGATAATAATAAAAAAAAGGGATATGAATTTGATAATGGCACATTATAGGAGCTCAGAATTTGGCTTCTGTGTGACACAATTTATTCTTCTCGTGGATATTAATATTATTAGAGTCCGGTTAATGTGTGCCCTAAGGGCACACATTAGACCATCCATTTTTGGAAAAATTTTATCGAAAATTGAAAAAATTTTACAACTTTTTCAATTTCCGATAAAACTTTTTCCTAAAATGGTTTACTAACGTGTGCCCTAAGGGCACACGTTAGTAAAATCCATATTATTAATCTCAAAAGCAATTTGAGGTCTAAAATCGAAATGACAATACTATACAATAGGGAATTTCAATGAAAATGGGGAAGGGTCTTGCAGATTAAGAAATCATAGGGGTTGTCTTTATTTATCCACTGTTCTTTTGGGTAAGACTGTGTTGTCCTTTCAATCAAGACCAAAGTTGGCAGAGCCAGAGTGAGGTTGGGCTCTAATTCTATAGAACTCACACTTAGATTTGTCGCTTGTGTGGGTCCAGTAATCAGAAGTTGCTGCTGCATGCATGTGCATAAAGGATGGGACGATGAGTTCATAGTCATATACCATACTGAGCTGAGCCTTTATTCCACATGATAACTTTTTTCTTAAAAAAAAAAAAAGTGATTGCGACTTCTTGTATAGAGCTTTTCACTATCATCCAATAAAAGTGAAAAAACTTGGGTGTTTTGAGAGCAACGTTTCTTCTTTTCACACGAGGAATGGTCTTACACGTGAGTCCTATTATGAGACTCGTCTCTCATGTGAGAGGAGGGAGCAGTACTCCCGAAGTATGTAAGAATTACCTTAATAAAAGTATAGGGAATTTTGTCAATTTTTCTACTTATTTAAACCTCCTATCTGCTCCTTTCAGTGCAGGAACACAAACATTTAAAATTTTTTCTATATATTTCAAGGAAAAAAAATATAAAAAGATTGTCACTGTGCATGAACGAGTTTATTGGGCTTTGCAATTAAAAACTAATGTATGAGACAAAATAGTTAACTTGTCCTTAACTCCTTCTTCATACTTTAAAACAGGAAGTGTTGAGAGGAAGAGCGGAGTATTTCTCGTCTTTCCAGCACAATGCTGATGGGTTTATATGTTCTTTATTGCCTGGAAATTCTCATCCTCAAGTCCAATATTCTCCAGGTATTTTTCTTTCTCATCGTTTTTCCCTTTTAAACCAATCTTATAATATAAAAATTAAAGTTCATTTTAAATGATGACAGCTCAATCACAACCTATCATTGTGTTGAAAATCACATGATCAAGTTTGTCACATTACACTATTCCAAGAGAATATTAATGTGCCCCTTATACCAAAACCTTGGGCTATGGTTTATTTGGACAGACTGTCTAGCTTTTATGATTGCCCTACTAGTGTTTTTTTTTTTTGGGTGAATTTTGAGTCCTTGTAGTGCCTTTTTGCGGCTAATTAAAATTGGAGTGCAATTGCAAAATAATTGGATGAGATTTTCATTCATTTTATTTCTTATAATTTTGAGAAAAGGTGGGCTGATCTTCAAGGCTGGAGGAAGTAACATGCAGCATGTAACGTCACTGTCTTTCCTGCTTCTTGCTTATTCCAATTATCTAAGCCACGCCAATAAAGTTGTGCCATGTGGAGAGTCCACAGCCTCCCCAGCTCTGCTGAAACGACTGGCTAAACGTCAGGTAAAAATTCATTCCATTGTCTAGTATCTTTAGATATGTGGGCCCTACTGTATTTAGATCAGACAAATCCAACGGCTAGATCTACTGGATTTGGGTCTATGCACTCTCGATGCGACACAACGAAGATACATGAATAAATATATATATATATTTTTTTTGATGGGAATACATGAATAATTTTGAATAGAGTAATTCTAAACTAAAATTAATTTCGTCGGTTATTTTCAGATAGACTCATCAATTTTTTTTTTAGTACGTATTGTGTCGTGTTGAGTGCATTGAAGCCTTAGATGCATAGCCAAATCCTTAGATCGAAAAAGCTGTTCGATCATTGGGGCGATTCACGCGATTTAGTGATATTTTTCTTCATTTGATGTGGGACCCAATTGCAGGTGGACTACATTCTTGGAGATAATCCATTGGGAATGTCGTACATGGTTGGATATGGAGCACGTTACCCACAAAGGATTCACCACAGGGGGAGCTCATTACCATCGGTGTTGGCCCACCCGGCCCACATTGCTTGCAAAGCCGGGTCACGGTATTTCTTAAGTCCAAATCCCAATCCCAATTTACTAGTTGGAGCAGTGGTGGGTGGGCCCAATATCTCAGACTACTTTCCAGACTCAAGGCCTTTCTTTCAAGAGTCAGAGCCCACAACTTACATCAATGCTCCTCTGGTGGGCCTACTTGCATTCTTTTCAGCCCATCCTTGATTTCCACCAAAGGAAGTGAAAAAAAAAGAAAAAGAAAAGAAAGTAAGAGAAAAACGACAAATATAGTGGTGCGCAAAGGTCACCCTGCCTATTATTGTGATTTGAAAGATTCTAATTGTACCCAATGTAGTATGACGAAAGTGAAAAAAAAGTTGTATTTGTACACAATTAGTATGAATATTCCAGCTATTTCTATGAATTTTAGTTTCCAAGTTCACAGTGAAAATATGAAATCACATGCATAACAGAGCTTTTCTGATTACTGACATAAATATGAAGGGTCCATAGTCAGAAAATGACATCTAATTGTGCACCTACAATTTCTGCCTCCAATGATAGGGTGCTTTGAGTTTGACAGTGACACCTACCCAACAAATTGGCGAACATTTGGTATTATTCGGATAACTTCAACGGTTCTTTGAAAACCTTTGGGGAAATGCGCCCAAGAGCCCTTCCAGAAATAAAGAAATAGTGAAAACTAATAGAGAAAGGCTTGGTTCGATTCCTCTCACTATTTAATACCGGTTTGCTACCAATATATATATATATATATATATATTCATTCAGAAAAGAGAACTCCTACAGTCAGCTTAGAAGCCAGAAGGGAAAATCGCCTTAAATAAATCTCTCCTTACTAAAAAATATATAGACAATATATTTCATTTTCTGGTCATAATCAAAATTGGACTAATGTTCTACAAAGAACAATGTAATAGACTGACATTTTCAAAATGAGGGGGCAGATATAAAATTCATCTATTACTAACATCCGAATAAGCTGTCACTGACTGATAAGAAATACAAAGGCGAAACAACAATTTTCAACCTATTTAGCCGATTTTTCTCTTTTTACTCTTTTTCTTCAACAATCCTTTCTCTGCTAGAATTTTCAATTATTTTATTTCTTGCGTTCTTTTGTTTTCTCATCAAAGCTGTCATCCATCATTTTCATTATTGCCACGCGTTTAGCCTTGTAAACCTGCATATTAAAGTAGATCAAACATAAGTAGGCTGGAATGACATCTCTACTTGTTAGATTTTTGCCAAACAAATATAACTCTAATACAAGAAAGAAAAGCTAATAAGGTCTTAATAGCTTAGACATGGCGACATATTTGATGCATGCCACTCATCTGAAATAATGGGAAAAGCTAAAAATAATAGCATCTTAATAAAATCATTAGAGAATAAGCATCTATTTTCATCGGTCTAAACAAAAACCATAAGTTTTCTCCAAAAAACACTTTGTTGAACCATTATTATGACAATTTTGGGCTTAAGGTTTCAGAAAAATTCAGCATTGAAAAGATTTACGTTTCAGGATTTGATTTATACATGTTGGTAAACATTGATAGATTCTGATGGTGTGTAAGAGTAAGGGAAAAGCAAGGTAATCGTTCTTATCATGGGAAATAAAGGACAAACTAGATTAATATAGAAGTTGTGGCACACTAATAGTGTTTAATTATCTTAAAGATTGTATGCACTTGCCAGAATTCCTGGTAATGATATTGAATTCAATTGTTTAACCAATGAAGTTTTTGAACAGTGATTTTTTTTTTGGATAAGCAACAATCTTTATTAAATCAGCAAAGCTTCCAGGTATACACATCAACATCTCAACAAATATAGCTCTAACTAACAAGTCTGAGAAAAAAGTCACAAGAGAAGGCTTGAAGAGCTCTAGCACAATCCAGCAAAGAAAAAAAGAAAAAAGATTTAAGCTCAATGATAGATCACTCACAACCCTCAAAACTTCTAGCATTTCTCTCCCGCCAAATGTACCATATTAGGCAATGTGGCACAATCTTCCAAATTGCAGCATTAGGATGTTGACCAAAACTGCCTTGTCACGAGGCTAGCAGATCCATAACTAGTAGTGGCATAACCCAATGGATATCAAACAAACAAAAAACAAAGGACCACATCTCAGAAGGCATAGGACAATGTAAAAGCAGATGATCCACATTTTCCCCATTCTGTTTACCCATGATGCACCAATCAATCATGCTGATACCTTTCTTCCATAAAATTAATATCCGTAGTAAAAATCCTCCCCAATGCAGCACTCCAAGAGAAGAAGGCAACCCTAGGAGGCATCTTAAATCTCCAAATATTTTCAATGGAAAATTGACTGAATTAGGGGACATAAAAGCCAGTAATATCCTCCTACAAACCTCAAAACCCCACTTAATCCAATGCAAGGGTACCCTCCTACCTCAAAACCCCACTTACTCCAATGAAAGGGCTAATAAGGATTGCATTATTTTTAAAAGAAGAACAAGGCCTACTTTTCTACTTTACATGACCAGTACTGCATGCTTCCCCATGCTATCCCTACTTTTTAGTCATTAACCCCTCCCATGCACATCTAACAATGTATGTTCTCCTAGGGGGATCAATGCATTGTATTTCACTTATTAAAAGAATTATAAATACCTACTTTATATTTTCCCTTCCAAATAAGTCAAAAATCATCCTAAAATAAATTCATATACCATATTTATCCTTTTTTATTTCTAAATTAAACATAATGGGACCAAGTTCCAAATGAAATTTTTTATGAAATCCATCGCCTATTCATTTGTAACTATAATGGATGAAAACTAGAGAAGTGAGATTAGCATAAATTGGAAGAACTACAATTTCTCAGATGTTGCAAACTCTTCAAATTGTAAAGCTTATTGCCAATGAGACTTCTTTTTGGAGTAGCATAAGAGAACATCTCATCACATAAAAGTCACTTATAATAAGATCTTGGTTTGGCCTAGCTGTTTTTGTTTGTTTGTTTATTTATTTTTGTGATAAGTTTATGTATAGCTTTTTAAAGCCTCACTTTTTCTAGGCACAATTATATTTTTTCCTAGCTTATTATTTAAGCAAGATTAAACAATGAAAATAAGCTATACCAAACCACTTAGAAAGAGTAGCAATGAATTTTTAATGTGACAATCCCGTTATTAATCTAGTAAAATAACCAAAATCATTCTGAGATATCTTACCTTTGTAATATCAGAAAGCACCTCATTCTCTTTACATTCAAATGCCTCCAACTGTTTTCCAATATAGCTTCTATTTCATGAATGAGATTAACATCATTCTGCATATAATAAACATTCAAAAAAAAAAAAAAAAAAATTAGAACTGGTCTCATAAACCCATGAGGGTCTTCACTAGCTAAGATATATAGTGTGCAAATTATCAGTGAAAATCTGTTAATTGATTATTCTTGGGCCAGTTGTCCTGCAGCAATACTCGTACAAGAGTTGGAAAAAGAAAAGTATGTGGGATTTTAGGGTTTTGATAGGAAAAAAGAAAGGGCTTGATTTGTTGTTGTAAGGAAGAAGCAAAGAGAGAATTTTATGCCATTTTGGGGCTATATGAACAATTCTTGTGAATAGTCATTACCACAAGAAAGAAAAGAAGAAGAAAAGATGGAAAGAGAAAGGGAGAAAAGAACACACAAAAGTCGACATTGCTCAATGCTCAAAACACCCAATATTTTCATTTATCAACTCCCACCTATTTTTTGATAAATAAAAGACTTTACTGAAGAAGAAAAGAAAACTACACAAAAGGGTCTACGTCCCTTGCAGTCACACCTTCAACATTGCAAAACACACACACACACACACAAAACTAGAATTTAACCGTGAACAACTTTGTATCTTGACAAAAGATTTAAGGCAGTAATCATATCATACTCTGACGTAAGAAGGTTTGGTTATGATAGTTTAGATAATTTCCTTGCTGAGAACAAGTAAGAAATTCAAGAGCACACCCTAATGAGGATGCAGTTTGGGAAAAAAGAACAAGGTAAGTTGTAATAAAAACCATAAGTGCAAAAATAGCTAATATTATTCAGAGCTGAATCAGAATTAGCCAATCCTAAATCGAATATACCAGTGACAAACCTCTAATTTGATACAATGTTTTTGCAATCAAACTTGACCTAACTGGAAGTTCAAGCAATAGTTGACTAGCCAACACATATATCTTAACAAAAGGCAAGATATTATTGGTAACAGGAATAATATAATACAGCTAGTTATTAATGGATGAGATGAGCCGAAGCAAAGCAGGATGAGTTTTCTATAGGCCAAACTTACGAGGTACAGGAGGTCTGATTTTTCCCTCCCTTTATTTCTTCCCCCTTTCTTTGTAGCTTCTTATATTTTGTTTCCCTCAGGGAAGGTGACTAGGTGAGTACTGGATAAGGAGGCCTTATCTAGTCTTGGCAGACATTGGGCTTTTCCCAAATTATAAAGCACTAAAATCCTTCAGGATATAAATTCATTTAATCATTTACATTTAGAACAAGGTTCCATGTCAAACTTTATTTCAATACAAAATAACCAATTAGCTGATGTATAAGAACATTCGCACCAAGCTCAACACATATATAGCCAAATCAGTTTTTTTTTTTTTAATTAATTTAATTTTTAACCTCACTTTTGATATTTAGCAAACTTATCTTACAAAGACCTGCATCAAGCTCAATACTTATTTCTCTATTTATATAAATATTATTTCTTCTCTCTCCAATCTCTTCCACTCTTCACCATTTTGGTCAAAATCTTCCCCAATCTTCACTCCCAAATTCACATATCAATTCACAAATCTTCCTCAATATTCACTCCCCAATTTACAGAACACACAGCCAACAACAACAACAAGGTGATTACAGATTCCCAAATCAGTCACCCGTACACACAAAACCAATTATCAAGAAATGAAATGGAAAATAAAGAAAAAATCTCCTGAGAGAGATTGAGAAGTAGAGGTGAGCATCTGATCCAGCATCAACAGCGCATTTGAAGATCAAATATAAGTTTTCAAGCACTGGATGATGGAGCCCTTGAAGGGAAGCTTGAGGAGAAGATTGGTGAGTGCGAGGGGCTTCGACCTGGCAAAGAAGTTCTCATTCTCTACCATAGGGACAGAGACAATCGGTGGGAGAAAGAGAGATAGAGTGAGAATTTTGAGAGGCAGAGAAAGTGAGAGAGAGAAAAAATATAAAGTCATTTTTGGTGGTCTGTTGATGAACAATAACTCAATAGAAGTATTGAGTTACTATTTATGAATGACATTTTGTCTAAGGGCTATAGAGCCTAATGCAAACCAGTTCAGGGTGAGTTTAGCTATATTTGTTGTTAAAATTTGGTTTGTTGAGATTGATGCTAGTGCTCTTACAAAGTAACAGTTTAACTAGTTCTCCAACCAAATAAAAGCAGGAGCTGATTTTTAGATGGATTTAGTGCAGAAGGCACAAACATAAAGCATTGTTGATTTAGTTATTGAAAAGGTTCTCTGTTTGCATGGCAAGTGGAAATGGTTCACTTCATTGCATTAGAATGACTATGGATGCAACTCACAGCTGATATCAGACAATATCAGCTATACTAAAAACTAAATTTGCATGAGAAAACTTGTTCCTAAGAATCCAAATCATATAGAAGCCTATTATATATGATAAATACTTCAACTCACACAATCAGTACTCAGAAATCTTATTGATTTGGAGCATATACCTACAGATTATTTTATAAACACACATGCACATATTAAAAAGGAATGCAAATTATACTTATCAAAACAAATAAAAAAAACATATGTAAATTACACTTTTAAGAAAAAATATTTTGGTTGCTTCACAAAGCAAGTCTATATCAAAGATATATTATAAGTACTAGAATACTTTAAAATTAAACCAGTTATTCAGTGCATATGCATATATTGTTATTGAAAGGTTCACAACAATCAAATGTTTATTGTGATTATAAGTGCAAGTGGGGAGATGTGTAGAGGGAGAGAGGGACAAGATGCCAACAGGACCAAGGATTGGAAACAAGAAACATCAATGGGTTAAGTCATCTAAAATAATAGCTAACAATAATTGAATAACATGATCCACAAACCAAGGAATAATGCAAATGCTACAGCTGAAAGACAATAAATAAACTACAACACAATCATCAGAAAACAGTTTCAAATTTAGACATTATTGTTCCAGGCAATAATACCTGCAGGTGAAGACAAATATGATGGTGGACCGAACACCCATATCTTTCATTTTAGACAAAATGTGCATTTACATAAGCATCCTTCACATTATAGGGAATAAAAACGTACTGCTGTTGTAGAGTGGCAACCGTCTTAAAGCCATCACATGCCTCGTAGAAGTATGCCTTATTTGCAGAATGCTCAAGCAGTGCTTCCAGTTCACTTGTCATTGTTGCAGAAAATAAAAGAGTTTGCCTATTTTTTGGCAAACACTTAAAGATCACCCTCAATTCCTCTTCAAACCCAACATCCAGAACTCTATCTGCTTCATCCGAAACTAGAAACTGAACAAAATAAAAAGAACATATAAATAAGTTGTTCAATTAAAAAATGAGGAAAGAATCACTTAATGTTTCACCTTGAGTGTAAATTTAGAATTGACACGGTGCAAAACTCAGTTGCAAGCAAAGCATTTCAACCTCGTAGAAAAAGACAACGAGGCTGCATAATCAACTCTGATGGAGTTTGCTGACCCCATTCTAGTGCAAGTTGACAAGCACAACATGGCAATAATGATGATGATGCTGATTAATTTATGGACTATGATTTAAAAACACGGCGAACGTGCTTCTCCCAAAAGATTCCTGAAATTGATGATAAACGAACTAAAATATAATTAAAAATGAGAGGACAGATTAACTATCAATGATTCAATAGTCACTCCAACAAAAGTCCATTGATTTGTTTTTGTCCTTGATATATACTTCCTGTATACTCAGGTGACGCCCCTCTTCTTTTTAATATATTTTTATTACTTATCAAAAAAAAAAAAAAAAAAAAAAGTCACTCCAACAAAGTTCTACAGGTTGCACCACATTACATATTACAGTATCTAAAATAAATTTATTTGTTGTGGGGTTGGTTTAGAGCATTTGTGGGGTTTGGAAAAGAGGGGAAAATCCTTGTCAACTAAACTATCATTTTCACCCATTCTGTCTATGAGGACAGAAAGGTTTTTTTTTTTTTTTTAAGAAAGTTTCAACCGCTCTTAATTACAACTCTTTATCGTCGGATAAACGTACCAATTAGTTTTTTATATAGCGGGAATTGAACCCCATCCTTTACTCAACCTATTCAACCATAAAGGCTTTACAAAAAGTTCAAAATTACGTTACCAAACAAAGTATGAGAACCCAACCTAATAGGCCAATTGTATTTTTTGTTGAGAAAAAATAATAAATAAATAAAACCCACAAACAAAGATTAGAAATCCTAAATCAGTCAAAAGAGCAATGATTTACCAAATATGAAAAACCACAAACCTTGCAATGGAGACACCGTGAAATTAGGGAGCCGAGGCGGTAAACGGTGACGAGTGACGGCGACGGCGTGATGGGTGAAGCTCAATGCGAACTGAGGGCCGTGAGAGAGAATAGAGGAAGAGAAAGCTATAGCGACGAACCCTTTCGTCTTTAGCGACGAAAACTAGTTTTGGGATTTTTGTCGCCTAATCTTCTTACTGGTTTGGTTATCGCAACGACCAGCAATATCGTCGCCATGGATTCAACTTAAAATATTACTTTTTCGCGCCCACAAGTTTAGGTGAAAGTGAAAGAAGGATCAAGGATATGATATCCCATGCAATGCATGTTGTGTTCGGGTATATACCCGACCCGATTTTGTTACCCATTAATACCCGGTTCCGTTGCCATTAACACCCATGCTCGATTGTTACACAAATCCCAAATATTTTATCTATGGGTAACCAAACCTGATTTTGGGTTTAAAAAATATTATAATTAATTAATTTTATGTTTTAAAAAATTTGGGAATTCTAGTCAAGTTTCTACTATTTTTTTGGTAGAGCAAGTTTCTACTATTGCTTTCTATAATGATGGGACATAAAACTGAATGTTAATTTTAATGGGCACAAAACTTGCTGCATATATATGAGTATATGCCGTTATCTCAAAAATGATTTAAGGATAAATTTTTAAAATTTCCAAGAACCAAAATAAAACCATTATCTGGAGTCCAATGATCATATTTGTAGGCTACAAAACCCTAGTTCATTTAGACATATATCAGAACCAACCACATGACCTTTGTCCGATCAATGATCATTCAATCTGCAAACAAAAAACAACAAAAATTCATTTCTGATGACACCTTGATCAATTAAAAGAAGCCAAACATGCAGTTAAAAAAACTGGTTGTATCATTAAGAGAAATACATACCCCAAACCATTAACAAACAAAGCAAAACTCAAATTGTTCCAAGGAGTACGGTTCTGTTTGGCTCTGTTACAGAGCATCCAGGGAAAAAAAAAAATAGAAAAAAGAAGAAGAAGAAGTCATGATGGGAAAAAATGCATTATCTAGTAACTCACCAAAAAGAGCTTTATAGAATTTGGAAATTTTAGGAGAGAGAGAGAGAGAGAGAGAGGGGAAAAACACTCACAATGACAAAGAAATTTGTAGTTAAACTTAGGGGTGACAATTCGAGTTTGTGTCTCAAGTTAATATCGGGTCGAACTGTGAGTATTATGTGTTGACACACCATTTTGCAATCTGCATTTAACCTTATACGAAGGATAAAAAGACAATTTTACCTTGGAAATAGACATTTTAATTGTGGTCACTAGATCCTAATTTCATTTCATCAAAATGATCTTAATATTGCAATGATTAAATTGGCTGGTCATGAGCCTTAATCAGACTATCAGATTGAAAGTTATCATCAAATCAAGTTTCAATGGCTAAAATGCACTATCACAAAATTGAGTTCGACTATGTGTGATTATGAATAATTGTTTCCAATTAGTTATAATTATAATCAATTTGAAATTAATGACGTGTCATTATTTGATTGGCTAGGACTACATCTTATAGTAAGGTCACACACTTGATTAATTAGATAATCAAACATCAATTATTCAATGAGTAATTTGTATAATTATCTTTTTAATAGGGGTAAATCTGGAACTGATTAAGAATGAATTAGAAGTGATTGGAGCCTATTAATGTTAATTGGATACTAATTTGGGGCCTATTAATGTTATTATGCTGAAACTATTTTCTAACAAATGACCTCTGCTCACCATTTTGTCGATATCTCTCAGAATATGTTGACTTTGTGAGTGAGATTAATTTTTTCAGAAACTAGACATTCGAGGCTTCAATTTGAGCATAAGAACGAGACAATTCCGATCAGAATTAAGTAAGATATGATTTTTTGAATTTGGCTTTACGGGTTGTTATAGGAGCTATGGGAAAAATCAAATTCTTAGTCATTTAACTTGAGCATCACTCCCACCAACCTCCACATTTAATGCACCAGCTTTCTCAAATACTGAAATTGGGTCTAGATTCATGATTCTCTTTGATCCTTTGTCAACCTTCACTAAATTCATTTCCATTCATATTTTCTCAACCATTACTATATAAATCTCTCACTTCGTCCATTCCAAAGCACAGAGAAACACCTTCTCTTCTCCTCTCTTGAGTTATAGTGAAATAAAGTAGTCTTGTCATATCTCAGTTTTCCTAAGACTCAAGGTATTAAGTGAGCTTCACTCTCCCTTTCCTAGTTTTTCTTTTCTACTTCACCTTTAGGATTTCCACTAAGAGCCTCTCCCTCTACCATTGCATGCAGATATAATCCATTTCCCTAACTTGTTTTTCTATATTGCTATGATGAGAAACTAAGATTAAATCATGCTAGTGATTATATAAATTCCTTAAATATCTTTGAATGTTCTTAAATTTTCATATGCATTCTTCACATGTTCTTGGTTGTTAATCACATGTTCATGCATGACACTAGTTTTGATATTAAATCCACATCCAAAATATGAAAACATTGTTAATTTCATAATTCTCTCAAATTCTTGAATCTAGGATATCACTATTCACATATATGCACTAGAATTTATTTTTCAATTCAAATACAATGATAAATAAATTGAATTAGGGTTTATCACATGCACACTCATTAAAATTCAACATGCAATTGAGTAATTTAGATGATATGATATGAATATTAGCCACTATAGTCTAGAAGGCCGATTTCATCGGGCAAGGTGGGTGCCTAACACCTTCCCACCTTGTAACATGGCCTTCAAACTTAGATAAAGGGTTAGTAGACCAAGTACTTATCCATGTAATTTTCAATCTATAAATTTTGAATAGGAAACAAAACCATATACTTTATCTTAGGCTGTATTTAGGACCAAAGCTATGTAATTTCTTATGATCAATGTACATTCATTCTTAAATTAATAAAATGAGAAATTTTTTAATTTTGGTTTTCTTATTTATTCCAATAATTAAGTAAGTGACAATTCTATTGTAAAATCTTTAATTTAAAGGGGAAAATATAATTAGTCAAATCTTCATTTTGAAAGACAATAACACGACTCTACCCATTCACATGGGTTTGGTCCAATACCAAAACGGGCTAGGGGTACGGTCTCTCACATTATTTTATATAGGTCAACACAAACTCGACCAGTTTACTAAACGAGTCAAGATTTTTCAACCCTAACACGACTGATCTATTATACAGGTAACCCAATACAACATGTATAACCCATTTAATTAACAGGTCATGATAGGGTTGACCCAAATGATCGGTTTAATAACTGGTTTGATTAATAGAGCATAATTGACCCGAATAACTTGTTTGATTAATAGGTCATACCTTATCCAAATAATCTGTTACCAATTTCCATATATTTAAAATTATAATACACCCATAAATCAAGTAATAAAAATTCAGTTACAACCATAAATCTAGTAATACTAACAAAAGCAAATAATTCTTTCCTTTATTCAAAATATAATTATTAGTCCAAGAGATTCCAATTTCCATACCACCAAATTCAATAGTATGACAAAGTTGCATAATAAAAAAAAAAAATCAAAATGATTACATGGCATCCAAGTGTCATATAAAAAACTAAAAGACATCATAGATAAAGAGATTAAAAAACCAAAGTGATTACATGACATATCAAAATATCAATGATGGAAAAATCTAAGTCCAACCAAAAAGATTACATGGAATCCAAGTGTCATATCAAAAACTAAAAGATATCATAGATTAAGAAAAAAGGCAATAACATGACTCTAATTATTCACATGGGTTTGGCCTAATACCAAAACAGGGCCAGGGGTACAGTCTCTCACATTATTTTATATAGGTCGACACAATTCCGACCAGTTTACTAAACGGGTCAAGATTTTTCAACCCTAACATGATTGGTTGGTAACCTGATACAACATGTATAACCCATTTAATTAACAAGTAATGATAGGGTTGACCTAAATGACTGGTTTAATAATTGGTTTGATCAATAGGGCATAACTGACCCGAATAACTTGTTTGATTAATAGGTGTTGTGGGTCTTTTTGCACTTAAGGGCTGGGCTGCCTCTTGCCACGCTAAGACCTAAATATTTTGGGTAGGAGAGTTAGGACCGGTCCAATTACAACTCACCTTGATTCGGCTTGTGCACAAACTATGCTCATTTTCGCTAAAACTTTAATCACATGCTCATGGTAGGCGTATCTGTTACAAAAGAGTTATGGAAGACAAATACAATGGGACAATAATAAAGGTAACATGCTCGCTGTCAGACAAAACGAAAAATATTGCAAGAGTTATGACAGATAAATATAATGAAACAATAATAAAAGAGGTAAGCTCACTGCCAAGCAAGACAAGTACGAGATCTTTAATTAAAATAAGGAAAAGAATGATATGGCAATGAGTGATACATTATAAATGAAATTGTAAAGACGAGATAAGTAATGAAATCAAAGAAAAAAAAATTAGTCTACCGTGTTTAGTTATGCCACGGGACTAAGACCAAAGAGGGATCCACTCCCTTAATGCGAATAATCTCTCAAGAAGATCTTGCTGTAGAAATGATTTACTTTGAGGGAACGAGTCTAAATGGCTTGTGCCCAAGTAAATCCTTTATCCTCAACAGAGAGTAGGCTTTTAGAGAGAGAGAAGGGATTAGCCTACTAGTGCATGCCTGCCATTCTACATTCTCTCTTTTTCTTCATGATTCTCTTTTTCTTTTCTTTCTTAATGCTTACTTATGTAATGTTGTGGTGATGGTGATACTGTGATTCTCTCATAGTGGTTGCTACTATTACGATGATGATACTGTGCACGACGAGGGCCTTTTATATATTGTTTGCCGTGACTATTTTTTACCATTTTACCACTTAACTGTTTTTGTCTAGATTTGGATGTCCTTCTCGACCACCCATTGATTTGTTAGTTTCCCAGCCACCACCACTTACCTTTGTTGGCTGTGCCATTCCCCATTACCAGACAAAGAAAACTGTTTTGTGATAGGCCAAAAATGTATTGACCCTTTGTGATGAATTTAATTAGTATGCAATATGTGTAGTAGCACAAACAAATCACCAAGTAACTAAATGCATCGAAAAGTAAATGACACAGGTGATTTGTTTACAAATGGGGAAAACCACCAAGGTAAAACCCCACCGGATGATTTTAAGGTCGCTATTCCTGATAATCCACTATTATCAAAACAAGTGGTTACAAGTAAAGGAATCTCAGTACTTTATACCAACTTATAGTTGAACCTTTACCTCAATATCCAATTGGACTTGTTCTGTAGTGACAATCTCTCCTTTTAATGCACGACTCCCAGTACGTGACTAACCAATCTGATGTGCGGATCCCAGTAAATGACTTACTCCTTTGCACGAATTCAAGTACGTGACTAATTCCACAGCAACCCTTTGATTGTTGTAGTTGATTTGCAGCAACTTCACATAGAAACACTAATAAGATCTTTAATGTTGGTGTAAGAGACTTTGCTTGGTTACAGAATCTAAAGGCATACAAGAAACGCAGTAAGAACTCTTTCTTTTGTAGGAGAAGGTTAGGGTTTCAAAAAGAAAACCTTATGAAACTCTCTAGAATTAGGTTTTTCTTTTTCCACCCCCTTTAAATAGGAGCTTAATGGGCTCTCCTATTCCATATAGGTTTACACAAATCTTGGGTTTTCCTAGTCCAAAAAGGATTATACAACCCTATAAATAAATAGTCTTTTAGAATAAAAACGTTGTTGGCTATAGTCTGAATCCCGTAAGCTCGATAGATCGAGACATGTGTCGAGCTTTAATGAATCTCGATAGATCGAGCTTTTGTTGAGGAAGTATTGAGACTTATAGATTGCACTTTTCTTGACTAGTTCTTGAGTAATCTTCATGTCTTTAATTTAACCACTTGTAATGATCATCTTGAACCTACTTAGATTTACCCAAATACAAGTTAAGTGCGTTTTGTTAAAGGATATGCCAATTACATAAAAATATGGCCCTAACATTTTGTTTGCTTGTTCACCGTGGCATTCTTATCCTCCACAGTGTGAGTATTCTCTCTTATTATCCCTCATGGCATGCACCTAGTGGTTCTAATTCATCTTTCCTTCTTTTGGGTGGTATGTCATTCTAGCATAACATTTCTCCTAAAAAAGTTTGAGTAGGAACTTCAAAATAGACTTTCCCTTCCGCCAGACTATACCCTCTCTTACCTCTGACCTATGACTCACTATTCTTGTATTGGTTGGGTACATGTTGGTGGTATTTGGGTCTTGTGCGTGCTCCACTTCTGTGTATGTCCAAAGCCGATTTGCTGCTCATGCGTTTGCTATGGGCTGGAGGTTCGTCTGCGCATTCTGCCGCTCATTCTTGACTTCTTATGGCATGAACTGTTTTCTGATCCTTCATTCTTTATGGCTTGCTTCCTCCGAGGGTTGGGCCTTGCTTGAATGTAGGCTTTTCTCCTTTTTAGCCCATTGTTTGCTCTTTCTGTTGGCTTGCCAGTATTCTTGCCATGCTATTCTGTTATTCCTACTGCAGCGCCATTTGATCCATGCCTGTTGGGCCTTTTTCGAGCTTATTGTATATTCTTCTCTCAATCGGTTACAATGTCCTAGTTTAGTCATTGGGCTCATACTCATGCTACTTTGGGCTTTCTTGACCCACTACATTGCTTGCGGGCTCCTTTGGTAAATTTCTTTTTCCTTGGGCATCCTCGGCCCATTTGCTTTCTTTGGGCACCCTTAGCCTATTTTCTAATTCTGCATTCCTATGGGCTTTTACTAACTCTTTTGGGCTTCCCTGGCCCAATTACCATATCCTTCATCATTGGGGTTCGTAGGCTTTCCATCAACCCCCTACTTTCTTAATTCATTACTTTGAGCCTGTTGTGGCCCAATATTCTTACTCTTTTACATCATATAATGCTCATGAGTTTACTACTTCTTTCTCTGGGCTCCTTTGGGCCCATTTGCTTTTCTTAAACCCCATTTGTTTACCTTATGGGCCTATGACCCATTATTCCTGCTACTAGGGCTTAATAGGTTTTCTCTCAATCCTGCTAACTCTTTCCTGCCCTTATTGTTGGGTTTCTTCTTGCTGTTGGGCTTTTCCAAAATAAGCATCAACAATAGGTCATACCTTATCCATTTAATTTGTTATCAATTCTCGTATATCTAAAATTATAATACAACCATACATCAAGCAATAAAAATTCAGTTACAACCATAAATCTAGTAATAATAATAAAAGCAAATAATTCTTTCCTTCATTCAAAATATAATTATTGGTCCAAGAGATTCCAATCTCCATACCACCAAATTCAATAATATGACAAAGTTCCATAATAAAAAAAAAATCAAAATGATTACATGGCATCCAAGTGTCATATCAAAAACTAAAAGACATCACAAATAATTCCATCAACTCCTTACTTTTTTAATTCATTACTTTGAGCCTGTTGTGGCCTATTCTTACTATTCTACATCATATAATGCCCATGAGTTTACTACTTCTTTCTCTGGGCTCCTTTGGGCCCATTTGCTTTCCTCAAAGCCCATTTATTTACCTTATAGGCCAATGACCTATTATTCCTGCTACTTGGGCTTAATGGGTTTTCTCTCAATCTTGCTAACTCTTTCCTGCCCATATTGTTGGGCTTCTTCCTGCTGTTGGGCTTTCCCAAAATGAGCATCGACAATAGGTCACACCTTATCCAAATAATCTGTTATCAATTCCTATATTTCTAAAATTATAATACAACTATAAATCAAGTAATAAAAATTCAGTTACAACCATAAATCTAGTAATAATAACAAAAGCAAATAATTCTTTCCTTCATTCAAAATATAATTATTAGTCCAAGAGATTCCAATCTCCATACCACCAAATTCAATAATATGACAAAGTTCCATAATAAAAAAAATCAAAATGATTACATGGCATCCAAGTGTCATATCAAAAACTAATAGACATCACAGATAAAGAGATTAAAAATCCAAAGTGATTACATGACATATCAAAATATCAATGAAAGGCAATAACACGACTCTATCCATTCACATGGGTTTGGCCTAATACCAAAACGGGGCCATGGGTACGATCTTTCACATTATTTTATATAGGTCAACACAAACCTGACCAGTTTACTAAATGAGTCAAGATTTTTTAACTCTAACACGGCTGATTTATTAAACAAGTAACCCGATACAACATGTATAACCCATTTAATTAACAGGTCATGATAGGGTTGACCCAAATGACTGGTTTAATAACTGGTTTGATTAATAGGGCATAACTGACCTGAATAACTTGTTTGATCAATAGGTCGTACCATATCCAAATAATCTGTTATCAATTTCTGTACATCTAAAATTATAATACAACCATAAATCAAGTAATAATAACAAAAGCAAATAATTCATTCCTTCATTCAAAATATAATTATTAGTCAAAGAGATTCCAATCTCCATACCACCAAATTAAATAATATGACAAAGTCCCATAATAAAAAAAATCAAAATGATTATATGGCATCCAAGTGTCATATCAAAAACTAAAAGACACCACAAATAAAGAGATTGAAAAAGCAAAGTGATTACATGACATATCAAAATATCAATGATGGAAAAATCTAAGTCCAACCAAAATGATTACACGGCATCCAAGTGTCATATCAAAAACTAAAGGTATCATTGATTAAGAAACTGAATTAGAAGAAATTGAGGGTTCCTTTGAAGGGGTCTTTCTTGTGCTCATCCTTATTGATATTTATGTTCATTATAGCTTCAGTGAACTCTTCCAATTGTAAATGTGCAAGTTCTACATAAAAAAAAAAAAAATTAATGAAACATTAAAAACTTATCAAATCATTATAAATAAAAAATATTAAAACTCATACAACCAACATGTAAAAAAAAAAAAATATTACCTATATCTGCATACAACCAATTTTTGCTAAAATCCAAAGTCTCCATAACATCATGTTTAAGTGCACTCTTGAATTGATCAATGACTCCTCCCCAACACTAAAGGTATATTTTGAAGCAACAGTAAAAACATGAATGTTCAAAACATTGCAAGACATAGTAGCAAGTTCTGGATACCGATATTCATTTCCTTTCCAAATAGCAAGTATGGCTAGTTTTGCATCCCTATCTACTCTTGGTTCATACAAGTAGAGCTTTAATTAAGTTTTCTATATTTGCCTAACATATTTATACTATGAAAAGAATCAAATTCCTAAATATAAAAATAACATAATTGATGTCAATCTAAGTTGAATATAAGTAGCATAATATGAAAAAAAAAAAAAAATAACATGCCTCATAAACAATGATCCCTCATTAATTAGGATATTGTTCTTCAATTTCTTTTCTTGATTAGCTTAACTAGACCTTCTAGAAGATGTGGAAGGTGTAATAATATTACTCACATATTCTCCAAAGAGAGCAAATAATTTTTCACAAACCTTCAAATATTGGAGTGAACTAGAATACCCATAAAGATTCTAATAGCACTCATCTATAAAAGGAAGCTTATACCTAGGGTCCAAGACAACTGCTATGGCCAACACAGCACTAAACTTTAACCAATACTTCTCAAAGTTCACAACCAATTGATCTATCATTTTTCTCATATATTCATCTCATTGTCACTTTTCTTTCTTCAAGGTAAACTAAACAATGAAAACTTGTAGAAAATATAAGTTGGTTGTTGGATATTTTGTGCCAGAAAATACCAATGTAGCATCATAAAAAATAGCTGAGAACTTTTTAATTTTTTCCACCGTTTCTCATTCATCACCAGTAGGACAATGCTTAAAATTATAATCAATTAACTCTAGGTGTTGAAAAGCACGTCGATAAGAGAGGACACTTTGAAGCATTAGAAAGGTAGAATTCCATTTAGTAGGTACATCTTGCCCTAAACCTTTCTTACCATCTAAATCCATTTGCTTAACATATTTATAAAAAAAAAAAAAAAAATTTCCTCCCTTGTGAGCCACTAACACACTTTATGCTTTCACAATTTTTTGGATAACAACATCAATTTCTTTCAAACCATCTTATACAACAAAATTTAGAATATAAGCACAACAACGAAGATGAAAAAAAATCACCATTACAAATAAGTGCTTTCTTTTTTATCAACTGAGTTTTTAGCATGTCAATAGAAACATCATTAGAGGAAGCATTGTCTAATGTCACACAAAAAATCATATTCTCAATGTCCCACATAAATAGCAATTTATAGACATTTTCAAATAAAGATACACCATTATGTAGTGGTGGCATTTAGCAAAAGTTCAACACCCTTTTCCATAAGACCCAATTAGATGTCCATAAATCAGATGTCGAACAAACTCTACCAGGAGCAAATGTCAACAAAAATTTCATCCTTTCTTTTTACGTCTTATACATCTTAACCATATCATTCTTAGTAGTATTTCTAGAGATATATGGGACATCAACACACAAGTAAGAATATATTGCTTATATACCAACATACTCAACAAACTGAAAAGGTAATTTATGCATTGTAATTGCAGGTTGCAACACATAACAAGTTCCTAAATTTTGCAGGATCAAATTTAGGTGAACTTACAGACATTGCATTTTGGCCAAGTATAAGCTGGCCAACATCCCTTGTGTTTTTTCTTAGGCATACCTCTAAATGGCGCTTCAAATTATCGGTACCATAAGCTTTGGTAGTAATATATTCCTTTCCACACTTCTTGCACTTGTAAGTATGCTTTTCTCTATCTTTTTAGGAAGCAACTGAAAAAAATGTCAAACACTTGAAGTCCTCATTCTTTTGTGGTTTTTGTCATCAAGCTCATCTTCTAAGTCAATGTCTTCTTCTTCATACTTAGTGTGTAAGCTTCATCTACAACAAATGTGGACTATGGTGACGAAATCTAGTGTGGAAAAATAATTCATCTCTAAATGATAACATTTAGTGAGGAAAAGAGATATTTGTCACCAAATACTATAAAAATTTTTAAGATGGTGACGAAGTCAATATTTCTTCTCTAAAGATATTTAAATTGGCAACGAAATACTTTTGTCGCATATCATTTTTTATTAAAAAATTTTAGACACATTAGTGATGAAAATTTTCATCACCAGGACATTTGGTGATCGAGATTACGTGACAAATGCTATTTTGTCACTATATGTCTTAGGTGACAGAATAAGAATATTTCGTGACGAAAAGTGTCGTCAACATAGTCCACGTTTGTTGTAGTCATCACTTTCCATCTAGACCAATTTAAAGAGAAATTATTGATAATAAATTTAGTTAAAAAATTTTGTAATTCTAAGGGCCTGTTTGAGATGTGCTTATTTTGCTGAAAGTACTGTAGATAAAGGTAAAAATTAGTTAAAATAATACAGTAGGACCCATGAATAGTACCAAAAAGTACTGTGAGACCTATGAATAGTTGCAAAAATAAGCTAAATAGTAAAATAAGTTGGTTTTTTAATTTTAGCAAAACACACACTAAGATGATAGAAACAAAGAAACTTGAAAAGAAATTATAGAGCTTGACAAATTAATTAAAATCAATAAAAAAAACAGATCAACTATTAGTTCTAAACAATCAACATTATAGTGAATAATACAATTTATTTTAAGATGGCAAAAACAAAGAAATTTGAAAAGAAATCATAAAGCACAACAAATTATTTTAAAATTAACAAAAAAACAAACAAATCTACTATTAATACTAAGCAATCAACATTATATAGTGATTAACACAAAACAAAAATAGGTCTTCAATTATTTTATTTTAAGATGACTGAAACAAAGAAACTTGAAAAGAAATAATAGAGTGCAACAAATTAATTTAAAATCAACAAAAAAACAAACAGATGTACATACCATTAATACTAAATAATCAACATTATAGTGATTAACACAAAAAATAAACAGATCTATAATTATTTTATTTTAAGATGATAGAAACAAAGACTGATAGAGAGAGAATAAGGGACTGATAGAGGCTTAAGACTGATAGTCTGATACCTCAAGCAGCTGTATTTAATCATAAGGTGTTGTTCCTATATATAAATATATAAATATATATATATATATAAAATTCATCTGGTTGGGATTTTGGATACTTGTTGACTTGTCAAGATCACTATATTCTTTCTCGATTTTCAATTTTTTTAAGAAGTTGCAAGTTTGGACTATCACTGAGAACTGAGGAGGTGCTTGTAATGTTGTTCGAAATTCTGTTTTACTATTGACATAGTGAAGACGCGCGCCATTATTGAAGTTTCAGCTTTTGTTTATAAGATAGTCACCAAAACTTTAATTTTTATTTTATTTTACTGAATTCCTTTTGGTAAATACTTCTTGAACTTTAGTGGAGCTTTGCACACTCGGATCGGAAGTTATAGCTAATGGGTGTACGGCGGCTGTCCCGGGTTTTGGACATCACAGCTAATATATAAAATAGAGATTAAGACACTTCCTTTTATGTCCACAAACTGAAATTCAGATCTGCGAGCAAAAAATTATTTTGACCAATTTATTTTATTATTTAGTTTATTTTTGTTATTATTTATAAGTCTTACTGCATTTTTTGATACTATTAATGTGTCCTATTGTACTATTTCAGCTAACTTTTACCTCTATTTACAGTATTTTTAACAAAAAATTTTCAATTTCAACAAAATAAATGGATCCTAAACGAACCTAAATTGGTAACACCACAGCTGTCTAAATGAAAAAAAATTTTCAGTAGTCAAAATTTAAAAAATAGTCTTGAAAATTACAAAACCAATAATTGTTAGTCTGTTCACTGTTCACACTATGAAAGAAGGTAGGCTTAACCAACTATTCTCAAAGGGGCATTTCCACCGAATGGTTCACCACCAGCACAGGCTATAGTTAAGCAGCAAATTGGAATTTGCTCCTATTCACAAAAGACAACCCTGCCAGTATTAGTCTGTTCTCACTGTGAAAGACAACTAGGCCCAACAATGCCTTCTCAACGTTGTCACTTCCACCAATTATTTAGTGGCAATGATTAAATAGGATTTGGGCCTATTCAAAATGTGTTACATAACCCCAGTAAAATTTAATTACTTTCAAATCTCCTCATAATTTTCTTTCAGTAGTCAAACTGATTATTTCAAAATTATTCGTTTAGGGGGTATTTTGAAAGCCCATTCGTCAGAAGAGACTTAAAAAAAAAAAAAAAAAATCAGAGATTGAATACAATAGAAGAGGATGATGGCAATGATGATGATTTAGTTTAAGCACAACAACTACATTCATCAAAAGGAAAGGGTATCCGCATAGGCTCCATGAATAAGTTTGTTACAAAACAAAGAAAGCAACAATGAATCAAATGTTTGAAATAGGAGAATATGTGACAAATTGATCCAACAAATTGCTAGATTCTTCTACTCTAGCTAGTGCCATTCCATTTAATTATGTCAAAAATCCAGAGTTTGTGTGAATGGTTGATATGATCTCGATCCAGATTTTGAATTGGCCTTAAGCCACCTTCCTATCATGAAATTAGGGAAACATGCTTGAAGAAGGAGGTGAATTTTACTCCTTCTAAATAAGGTCACCAGCATAAGCTATAGTTAAGCAGCAATTAATAAATAGAATTTGTGCCTATGTGTAAAATTTGTTAATCACTTTCAAATCTCCTTGTGAGTTTTTCAAGTAGGCAAACTGATTAATTTTGTCATTAAAGTCAGTTAGCATAAATCTAAGAGTTATTCTAAAACCATAATCTTTACCA
This sequence comes from Lithocarpus polystachyus, assembly GCA_033629205.1. Classification (NCBI taxonomy): domain Eukaryota; kingdom Viridiplantae; phylum Streptophyta; class Magnoliopsida; order Fagales; family Fagaceae; genus Lithocarpus; species Lithocarpus polystachyus. The sequence continues at coordinate 41,917,045 of CM066164.1, forward strand.
TATCCCTTTTTCACAACTATCTTATTTGGCAAGTGGTGACTGATTGTCACTTTTATATAGATTCACAATTTAGTTAGTCACATTAAAAAATTCCAAATTTTCTTAAAATCTGGAGAAATGTATTATAGAAGGTGTTCAGATATAGCACGTCATATAAGGTCATAGTTTCATACTGTGGTCGAGCACAAAATAACAAAAAGCAATTGGTATAAAAAATATAGATCAGAGTAGTGCAATCCAACTGATATTTTGTTTGGGTGTCCCATGCATGGTTTGGCTTTACTTTTTTGTTTGAAGCATCTGCCAAACTTGTTGTCGTCAATAGCAATATAGCATGGTCACACGCGAACGTATATTAACATGAAAGTAATTATTTGAGCAGATTTTCTCCTCACGTTTATGCATTGTGGGGATTTGAAACCTAAACAAAATTATGAACAATATAGCTAGCCTCACTGCAAAAGGTAACATACCTCGAGTACGTTGCATATATGACACTAAAAAAGTTGCTAGCATGCTCACATGAACGTATTATTATTACACATGCATTGTATAACTAGCATGCTATCACTTGCATGCTCAAATTGTATTACTCTTCAGGTACTGCAAAATGGGGTTTTTGGTGAACAAGAAGAATTTCAACGACGTACCAATTACTCCTGGTCCCAACTATTGTCAATGCTTCTCATTCACACATTGTTTTCTTTTCCACTGAAATAATTGGCAACTACTCTCCAATATGCGGTCCAGCTCAGAGATCAACTAGAGTCGGAATCTGATAGCGACATAGGCTGAACAGATCGCAAATGGCCAGAAAGGAAAAGTTGAAGCAAATTTTTAAACAGTAAATATTTGTTCACACAATATCTGTCAATAATTGTAAACAAGAAAAGGTGATGTCCGCACATTTAAAATGCAAAAAGCGGGTGCGTATTGAGGATTTGAAATAAACTTATTTCTTTCCTTGTAAATAAATTAATCAAATTTTAAATTGACAAATAAAAAAAACTAGACATATAACGTATGACAATTGGTAATAAAATATAAAGTGAAAAACAAAAAATGGAACAATAATGATTACCATGGCAAATTCGGCCATTGCAACACCACCACCACAACGTAGCATCCACCCAGCCACCCATGAGCACTGCAACGCCATCAGCCCCCCCGAGAGAGAGAGAGAGAGAGAGAGAGAGAGAGAGAGAGAGAGAGAGAGAGAGAGAGAGAGAGAGAGAGAGAGAGAGAGAGAGAGAGAGAGAGAGAGAGAGAGAGAGAGAGTATGGACTTTTTATGTTTTTCTTTTCCTCTAATAACTTGATAGGTACAATGGGAAAGAGGGGATTTGAAACCTAGACAAAATTATGAACAATCAATGTGAGAGCAATTTGTATCTATGAAAAAAAATAAGAGGGTAATTACACTCCTCTCCATTAAAATTTGGGAGAATGACACTCCATTCTAAATCACAAGAAAAAAACACTTTCCCTCCTTGACATCCATTTAACCAAAATATGAAAGGCTATAGATATAGAGGGTAAGTAATAAAAAATCATCCGGCCATGAAAGGTGCTATTTTGGAAATTCACACAATGACACAATTATTGCAACAACTTTCAAATCTAAATGGTTCAAATGAATATCTTAGGGCCACTACCAAGAATTAATGTTATTATTACTACTATTAATAGATAAGGCGATCAAATATGGGACTCATCCTAGAAGAACTCCCATGAAGGAGGAAGATTTTTTTTCCTTGATCCTAATTCTAAAATCAAACATTTTTATAAAAGAGTATTTTAAAAAATTCAGTATGACCTTTTTTTTTTTTCCAATGGATTGTAGAGAGATTTGTAATTGCAAGTTTTTTGGTGCTTGATAAACTTTGCAAGTTTAATTTAATTTTATCATATATGTTTTTACAAACCATTGTTAAACTTGGTAAAGAAAAATATTTTAAAATTTTAGAATATTTCATTACTAATGTTTATGGAAGGGGGGAGGGTATCTTATTTAAATCTCAAGGAAGGGGAATGTTTTTCCCTTTAGGTTTGAGATGTCATTCTTTCAAATCTCAAGAGAGGGGAATGTAATTACAAAAAAAAAAAAAAAAAAAAAAAAAAAAAAAATTGTGGGAGCATTTTTTTATGAACTTTATTAAAGTACTAAATTTCTAATCTTTTATCAAAAGCAAAAATGATTGATGATTCTAGAGAGAACTCTAGGTCAGATATGATTTTGACTGCAACTTATTATGTCGAGGATTGTAATCATTTCCAATTGCCAATATGGCACTGCCTCATGTTTAAAGATAATGTATGACGTCGTACTCGTATCTAACCCAAATATGAAGGGAAATTAAAAAATCAACGGAACAAACACGCACCCTTACCCTTTTCTCTTTTATTTTCTCTTCTCCCCACAAATTACCCTACTTTTCTCCCCTAGTTAAAGACTTGGTATTAGTCTCAAGAGTAATCATGTCTCATCCCATGTTTTTTTATTTTTATTTTATTTTTTTCGTAATTAAGCGTTATATGTCATTGAGAGTATACAAGGACATGATGATAGTATTTATATATAGGGGAAAACTTGTTACACATTTTTGTGCATCCACATAAGTGTGTAAAAACATTGAAATTGTGAATCTAACGTCCTATTTGTTTTGAAACAAAAATATTTTTGTAAAATATTTTCCTATTTTCTAGTTTTTGTTTATATGTAATGTAAAGTTGTGATTTACAACTACGTTTTATGTTGACTTTAATTCTGTGTCAAATTTAATTGTAATTCTGTTCAATTATTTCCCTGTACTTTTGTGAGATTTATTATAAGGGTTATGTGTGAGAGTTTGGTAAAGAATTTGTGAAGATGAGGATTTCGCGACTAGCTCGCGACTGCTAACTCGTGAAATAGGCTACGTGAGAAGTACATACTGAAATTTGAAGAGTCTTTGATAGATTGGATTTTGCAAGTCATTCACGACTCAAGCCGAGTAGTGAGTGACCCACGAAACTCTTTGCCTAATTATTTTTGAGTGTGCCTTTTCTCATTCCTTTACCAACACTATATAAACTCTTATTACCCACGAAATGTAAGTAGAACAAGGAGTGTTCACAAGAAACTTTTGAGAGAGAAAACCCTAGCTAAACACTTGAGAGTTAGAGATTATTTACCCATAATTCTCTACATCATTTCTCTCAAGTTTCCATTTACTCCTACCATTTAATCTACACATCTTTGAGAGGTTCTTAGTCCAAACACTTACTTCACCCATTCTGAATGTTGAGAGAAGTTTTGGTGCCTATGAGAAGCATTGGAAGAAGCCAATGAGTGGCAGATGCAATCGGGCGGAATAGCAGGATTTGGATAACTAGTGAAAACAAGACTCCGAGAAGTCTGTTGGTAGCAGGAGCTTGAAGGGCTCAAGTGCATTGGTCATATTAGGCTTGGAGGATCTTTTTGACATTCGCGTACTCCAACTTATTCAATAGTGGATCGATTTTGGCTTGGAGGGTTGCAGAGATATTTTTCCTTGAGTACTTCAGTTTTCTTTTCTATAACATGTCTCAATGGTATCTTGTGTTTGCATTTCTTTTCCCTACTCTTTAAGATTTACATTTATCACTTATTGTACTTGCTTATGGCTTAGAGTAGTGTTTTGGTTTATTGCGTTTCATTTACTTTTATTCTGCACTTAGATAAGTTAGAGTGAAAGCAATTAAGCCGTAATTTAAAATTGTGGGGTCTAAACAGGTATTAGTGTTTTCACACTAATTGAGCTTTCATGTAAAAATTTTCATTGACCATAAAATTCATTGTAAAATGTTGTAAAACGTGTCACATTTAAAAACTTGGTAAAATATTTTACAAAAACACCCAATGGCCTTTTTCACCCCATTTGGTGGCTAGGTCGTTTGAGTCACCATTTTTGTAGCTGGTGCTGGTGCTGTTGCTTTGATAGTGGGTGTTAGTTGTTAGGTCGCTGGAGCTGCCAGTTCGACAGTTAGAACCGCTAGTATGATGGCTAATGTCTATGGTTCGATAGTGGGAGCTGTCACTCATGCCTAGTGTTGTTGATCCTGCAGTCGGAGTGATAGTTCAATCACTTCGGTCACTGAATCTTGATTATTGATGGCTTCAATGGCTGAGTCATCGATTTTGGTAATTTATACTCGAAAGAATTTACATGAACCTAAAAATATTTTATTAAAAATTGTTTCAAAACAAAGGGATTGTGAGTCACAATTTTAAATTTGAAATCATGATTTAGATTCATGATATCAATGTATTTTTATAAAAGTATAATATATATATATATATATATATATTTAAAAAAGCTGCCATATATATAGATATAACTCCAACTTTAGAACCAACCTTCTCATTTCTTTTAGTATATTCTTAAATTTTAGGACCAAGGATAGAGTCAGGACTTTGAGTTAGGGGAGGGGGGGGGGGGGGGCAGAAGTATATAAAAAATAAAAATTGAAACTCCAAATAAACATTCATTTAGGGTCTATTTGGGATCCGCTTATTTTGCTGAAATCGAAAACTTTTTACTGAAAGTATTGTAGATAAAGGTAAAAGTTAACTGAAATAGTATAGTGAGACCTATGAATAGTACAAAAAAGTATAGTGGGACCCACGAATAGTAGTAAAAATAAGTTGAATAGTAAAATAAGTTGGCAAAATTAATCATGCCAAACAAGCACTTAATAAACCATCAACGAAAAAAAAAAAAATTATTGTTTTTTAAGATACTACAACGCAGTTGTTTATGAAAGTGGAAAGCACTATACACACAAGCATTCAACAACTAACCAATAAATTTTAAAGTTACAAATAATTTTTTTAATTATTTACCCGAAAAAAAAATCTCTTAAATGTTTTAAAAGACACTAAACTAATAGACAAATACACTAATGACAAAACTACAAAAAAATCACAAAACATCACAGGGGCTATGGCAATAGGAGTTGACGTGCTGTGTTGTGTTTGTCACAAGAGATGACAACTATGTCTCTTGTGTGGGTTCATTGTTATTTGACTTTTTTGTGTGGGTCTCGTGTATTATTTATGGGATTTGCAAGTACTTTTTAGCAAAAATAACTTTAAAATTAGATCTTATGGTACTATTTACGCATTTAAAAATTATTTTGTTACAGTATTTTCAGTATTTTCCCTAAAGAGGGAAAGACAAAGATGGGTCATATTTTTACCTCCCTCTTTGACTCTTTCTCTCTAGTTTTTTCTAGTTTATTCTGTCTTTGAGTCTCTCCGTCCCTGGTCTGTGCTCTCTTTTAAGTTTTTTTTACAAGTCACAACAGTGTCAAGTGTCAACACATGATTAAATCTAAGTTAACTAAAGAAGGATTCAATATGAGAGGGATACCTTTGCTTTTGCAGACCTATAGACTATAGTGCCGCTAGCTACAGAATTCCTTTGTGTTCAGCCGTGAGTTAGGATTTTCCTTTTTTTATTTTTTTTAATGGCTTAGAAATCCTCTTCTTTTTTTCCCTTTTATTATATGTGTGAGTGTGAGGTATGCTGGGTGTTTCCTACATCTAGGCTAGTTAGATATCTAGTTAGAATCGGCTTCGATTTTTTTTTTTTTTTGTGTTGTTTGGGCTTAATTTTTGTTGGTGGGCTAATATTTTTTTATAACTTTTAAAAATATCAATAATATTGTTAAGAGGGGTAAGGTGTAATTTTATTGAAATAAATTACTAAAAATAATATATATTATATATATACACTAAAAAAAAAAAAAAAAAAAAAAATCTAGAGGGCACTGCCCCGCAGGTGACAGGTCCAACAACAGCTCCGTAGGAGGACAGGGCATCTTGCAATGCTTTCCTTTTTATCATTTTAGTTAAGCATTTGGACTTTTCCTTGCAATGATGACAAAGGGGCAAAGTATGCGTGTGAACACAAAAAAGAAAAAAAAGAAAACACGTTTACATACATACCAATTTATTTCATTCTTCTCTCTCTATAAATACCATCCCAACCATCAACTCTTTGCGAGCACAACTTCTGTGCTTTTCTACCATTTCTTTGATTCATTAATTACACGAATACATCTCTAGCTAACCTGCCCTGACAAGTCGATCTAAAATGGCGAGTGATCGAACCTGGTCAACCGGCCTCTTTGACTGTTCCTCTGACTGGCATAGCTGTAAATTCCTTATCCTTTCCTTTTCTTACTTATTAAAAAGGTTTATATATTTGTTAAATCGTGTCAAAAATTTTCTTTTCTGTCCCTTGTTCTTTCTAAGTTACAGAATAAAAAATTATCTCCTTTATAGCGATTGAAATATTGTTAGTTTTAAGACTGAAATCTTGTTCTGTCACAGGTTGTTTGACATGCTGGTGTCCATGCGTTGCTTTTGGCCGCATCTCGGAGATTCTAGATAAAGGATCATCCTGTAAGTATTACAAAAGCCTATAGAATGAGCAACTTCAAGCCCATGGTCTAATGGTTTCTAAATCTCATTTGATACATGAAGTTTTGAGTTCAAATTTTCTATATATCGAACACCTTTAATTTAGACCACCCCCAAGAGATTTCTCCCACTATTTTTGTGGGACAGAATCACCGAAAATTATAATACTTGGAGATCAGTGAAGTGCTATGAGAGCCCTAAACAATAATCTTAGCAACAAAGAAAAATAAAGAAAAAGAAAATGAGGACTATTTAGTGACCGTTTATATACATGAAATATGTACAATATTTATACATATATACATATAAATAGTTAAATAAAAACTGACTTGTAAGATGTATATATGGTCTTTGTGCAACATTCAGATTGTTGCGTAAATGGGGCGCTTTATACGCTGCTCTGTCTTTTCACTGCTACTTCTTTAATTGGACCCTTCTACTCATGCTGTTATCGTACAAAACTGAGAGAGCAATACTTGTCGGGGGAGACTCATTGTGATGACTTTTGGATTCATTGTTGCTGCCATCGTTGTGCCTTATGCCAAGAGTATCGTGAGCTCCAAAATCGCGGTTTCGACGTGTCTGCTGGTAATATTATCTCTCGCTCTCTCTTAATATTAATCTCTCGCTCTCTCTGTCTGTGTGTGTGAGAGATAAATAGATCCTTTGAAAATGAAAATTTTCATGGGCTATCAATAATGGGATTTTCCTGGTTTTGCTTAGGATGGAAAGGGAATTCGCACATGCACAATAAAGCAGTGTCGATGGCCCCAGTTGTGGAAGGAGAGATGAAGCGTTAGTATGCTGAAGATTTGCTTTGTGTATTGTGTTCTGCACAGTCAATGTTTGACCAGTTGAGGTGACAAGTTATTAGTGATAAATAAAAAAAAATTAAAGTTAATAGTGGATTTATATTAAAATCAGTAAAAACTTATAATTAATTGTTGTAAAAAAAGATCTAAAAATTGTTGTGTTATGTATTGTGTTTGTAACATTATTTTCTGCAAGTTTGTTTTTGAGTTACTGTGGTAACTTGAAATGCTGTATTTATGTGCTACTCTAGCTTGTTTTGTTGAATAATAAGTACTATGTAGTAAATTTTAAATAATTTGTTGGAATTGAGGTAATTAAGAGACTGTTTGGATTTAGTATTTTTTAATCATTTATCACTCTATTTTCATCACCCATAACTCAAAATTAGTGGGTCCCATGGCTGTTTGGATTTGTTTTTAGTTTTTGTTTCCATTATTCAATTCTCTAATTTTTGAGTGATAAGTTATGGAAATTGAAAACAACTTTTAGGTTTTTTTGAGTTATGAAAACAAAGAGTAGTCAAATCTGGTTAGACATTTTGCTCTCTCCAACAGGCGTTGTATTTTTTTTTTTCCTGTGCATTTTTTTTCCTTCCATGCTGGGCTTGGTTTTTTTTTTTTTTTTTTTTTTTTTTTTTTTTTTTTCATGTTGGGTTTGTGATAGGGGTGTGGAGCCAACCTGCCAAAACCGACCCGACCTAACTCAACCTGTCAGGTTGGGTCGGTTTTTAGGGCTTGGTGGGTTGGGTTGGGTTACAAATTTTTTTTTTTTTTTTTTGATAACAGGTCGGGTTTGGTTTGGGTCATAAAATTCCAAACTCGCCAAACTCGACCTGACCCACCCATATATTTAATATATATATTTAAAATATATTATATACTTAATAAGTTTTTTTAACATAACTAGCTATTCCTATCCTATATAAAAGTCAATTAATTCACACAAACCCTAGTAAATTACTATTGTTGTTTAGTTATTAGTATTGTTTGTCTTTAAGGAGTTACATTGATGCTATTCTTTGGATTTTAAAAATATATTTATATTTATATTTTTTCTATTCAATTTATTAATAATAATAATAATAATAATAATAATAATAATAATAATAATAAAAAATTTGTCCAACCCATAGGTTCAACCCAACCTATGTGGGTTGGGTTGAGCTTATGTGATGGGCTGAATTTTTTTTTGACCCACCATGGTGGGTTGGGTCAAAAATTCTTCTTAACCTAACCCAACCCGACCCATGCACACCTTCTGAGTTTGTGTTTTTTTTTTTTTTTTTTTTTTTTTTTTTTTTTTTCATTGGGTTCGGTGAGTTTGGGTATTCGGGGTTGAAGGAAAAAAAGAAGAAGAAAGAAATAAGAAGTAAAAGCTGCACTAAGTCAATTTATGGGTCCCACAAAAGTAAAATTTTTTGAGTTATCAAAGTTAGAAACAAGTGCCAAATATGCCACTTTAGGAATTTGTGGTATTTTCAGTGATAAGTGATGAGTTATGGAGTGATGACATTTGAGTAATGATTGAACATTTTTTGAAATCCATACAACTCCTAATTCTTCTGATCTTATTTTTTTAGGTTAGGTGATATACGTTGGACTTTTGTTCGATAGTAGTTGTTATTCGTCAAAGAGATGTACTGGGATACATAAGACTACTAAGAGCTTTGTAGTTCACTTAGTGCTTCATGTGTTTTTGATTGAGAAATTTTATAAGGTTCTGTTTGGTTATCATTTGGGGTGGATTCATTTTCTCTTTTCATTTTCTAAACTCAATTTTTGTTTCTCAAATCTTGTATTCATTTTCTCTACCCAACCCATTTCATGATTGACATTATTTTCTAGTCTAGTTTTTGCTCTTTTTTTTTTTTTTTTTTTTTTTTTTTTTTCACTTTATATTTTTCAATTAAAAATTCAACACAATTGAAAGAGAGTGTTTTTTGTCGGGACAAGTCAATGTTAGAGAGATCCACATATTTGGTTGCAACAATTGGCTACAACCTCATTGTAAAATTTATTTTATTAATTGTTAGGATTTTTTAGTTAAGTTGAAAGTCTAATTTCTAAGTTTCAAGAAATTTAAAAAACTACTCAGAAAAAAAGTTCTATTTATTATCTAATTAATAGTTTGTATGGTTTAATTTAGCTAAAATTATATAATATAAGTTTCAAGAAATTTAAAATGAAACATTATATTTATTTTAATTATCTTAATCATGTATTTCATAATTTGTATTATATAATATTATAAAAATTGCTTAAATTCGGATTTTTAAGCGATTCACAATTATATATTACGATAGTTTTAATATTAATTTTCAAATATATATATTTTTATATAATAATTAAATTAATTTACGCATCATACGGGTACATTAGTTGTTCAAATAAAAGGGAGAAATTATATTAATCATTAAAATATCTTTCGCTTTACCAGAAAAAGTGTGTGTCTATATATATATATATATATATATATATATATATATATATATATATATTTCTTTGTCCTCGCATCCATTAAATGAACCTTGCGTAAAATTAATGAAGATATTGACAAGGTGCTTGGTCAAAGAAAACATTATTAGGAATTAGAATCACTTACTATTCATATCTCAATCGATCATAATGCGTTAGCCCTCTGAGCGGCAAAGAGCAGTGGGAACATCGAAAGTCAACTTGCACTCATACTGATCACACAAATTATGTGCATAAATAAGACGTGGATAAGGTGGCTTTTGTGATGCTGTGGTAGTAGACGTAGCGGAGCCAAGATTTGAGTTTAGGGTGGGGGGGCGCAAAACTTGTATAAGATATATGCATTTTATTCACATCATGTGAATGTATAATATTGGAAACACTAAAACTTATGTGGAAGGCATGCTAGTGGACTTATGGTTACTTATTAGTTTATTTAGGTAGAGTTATGCCCTGTTTCAAGACTAAAGAAATAGAGTGGAGTTTTATTTGTCTAAATTATCATTAAGTGTGAGTGAATAGAGCTATTGGTTAGATGAAATTTCTCACAGGATAAGGAAGATAGTCCAAATTGATGTATTACTTTGATCTAGATTGCTATATTTATTGAAAGAAAAAATTAGATTGGAGTTTTTAATAAGTATTAGCGATAAACTAAGGGGTTTCTTTGGGTGAGCCAGGGGGGGTAGCTGCCCCCCCTTGACCCCCCCTGGCTCCGCCCCTGGGTAGTAGCAAGTTGTATTGTAAGGAGTCACTTATTTTATAAAAGTGTAAAATTAAAAATAAAAATCTCTTTCATTTAATTTAAAATTTGAATTTTCATTATAAAATTGTATGTGAAAAGAAAAATTCATAGCATTCTCTCTCCTGTTTTTTTTTTTTTTTTTTTTTTTTTTTTTTTTTTTGAGAAACACACACACACACACAAACACAAATATATATAGGGGAAGGGGGACGAGATAAGGGAATACACTCACACGGCAACACCAAAACTGCATGCTTCTCTCTCCTGTTTATGATCTAAGAAAATCTACATGGCTTTATTTCCTAAATATAATCTAAAAATGAAAATTACATTCATTTAATTAAAACCAAAGGCTGAGTTATGGAGTGGATATGTGTTAGTTACCCTTCCGCCCTATTAAATAAGCCTTCTAGAACAGTGTCAAGGTCATGTCATTGAAAGTAACCATCCAAACATACCACATAAACGAAAACAAAAATACAGCATGTGATGATTATTCATGTGGAAAAGAGATCAAGGATATTAGGATTTGTAAAATTCACATGCACATATGAAACACTATTTCTATGGTAAGCACGCTCTTCAAGTTCATCCAATATCAACAAAGAAAAATGTATTGGCAATCAATATATATTACAAAACTAGATCAAAATAGGATTAGTTTGGAAATTATACTTGCATGCAAAGAGTTTTGGCAAAACAAGGTTGGGGGTTCCTTCAAAAATCGGCCTAGCCTCCTAGTTAGTTCCTTGGGCAACACCTCCTATGCTTGAATAGTTCCTCTTCAAATATTCCTTTTTGTCTTAAAAAATTTGGGCACAATGCCTCTCTTCAAATATTCCTTTTTTTCTTCAATAATTCCTCTTCACCTAATGCCTCTCTTAAAGATCTCTCAATGCTTAACTATTAGCATCGAACCATCCTTTATTTATAGAGAGTAGAAGCCTTGGTTGATGAGTTTGAGTGTGGATTACAAAACTACTCAAGGCTGGTTATTTGATATTTATCTCAAAAATAATGAGTGGATTAATTTACAAATATGAAAAATCGAGCAAATAACCAAATTTGTAAGCAAGTCACTTTTTGTTTTGCTAAATAGAAAATGGAGTCTCTAGTGTGAACTCATCAATCCCATGTTACGTGATGGTAATAAATAATACCACGTATATTACCAGGGCCTTATTAGGCTATCACTCGAATTGCTCACTAGGTGAAAGGGTGTCATTTGCCTACCCTTAAGTGCCAAACAAAATTTAGGTAGAGGTGAAGTGTTGAACAAAACTTTGATCCCTAGCTGGTCAAAATGTCAAATGATGACACTTTGATTCATAGTTTGAAATCAATCCAATTTTTATGTTTTTATCATTTTTTAATTGAGAAAATCATTTGCCACTGAGGATTTTTTTGTTTGTTTTATTTATTGATTTAGATGCATTGTAGCCTCCAAGGCAATTCATAATTTTTATTTAATAAAATTTCAGAGTGTTAAGTTCTAAGAATTAGGAACTAATATATTAGAACTTCAATTTGTATGTTGGCAAACCATGATCAAAACAATGTTTAGTCTTGTGTTAGACTTACTCAAAGTATGACGTTTATGTAAAGTTGGAATCGAGTTTACTGCAGAAGTAACTGTTAACTTTCTGCCTAACTTGATCGATCGAAAATTAGGCTTGATCGATCGAAAATCGGGCAGATCGTTTTTCTGCAGGAAATTCCAACTCAGCCCAAGCTTATTTAATGTATAGGGTTTTATGTTTTGCCCTAAGTATAAAAGGGAAAACCCTATCCACGTTTTTAGAGTTCTGAATGCTGTGTTTGTGAATCTCTTTATGAGATCTAGAGGTGTTTACCTTCACATACACTTAGGGTTTACAAACTTGAGATTCATGTCAAGAGTTGTGTAAATCAATACAGTTGCAGAATCAAAAGAGCATAAAGATATACAAGCAGGTGGGCTTGTGATTTGTTGAAGAATTCAAGAAAAGAAGGAGTCTGTGGATCTCGGAGCTATTATGGGGTCGTGGTAGTAAGTTTCCTACACTTGGGTAGCAATAGGATGTTAGTGGTCTAAGTCGCTATTGTGTAAACTTCAATTCTTTCTAGTGGATTTGCTATTTTACCTTGAGAATAGCTAGGTTAAATCCTCCCCAGATTTTTTACCAGTTTGGTTTTCCTGGGTCATCATATTGTTGTGTTCTTTATTTTCCGCTGCTTTACTTGATATGATTGATATTGTTTTAACCTAGATCTGAATAATAAACCTAAGTATTTACTTGGTTAATTAATTAGATTAAACAATCTAGTTTACAGGGGTCTAAACGAACTTACACAAAGTTTTCCTATAATCTTATTATGGTGGATTCTAATCTCTCTCCTTATAGATTCAAGGTTATTTTCTTGAAGTAGATGTGTTTTATTTCTTGTGGCTTTCCACCTACATCACAAATAATTGATTAATATTGTTTTTTGTTAATTTTTTTTAAAAGAATCAGTAAGGTTCTTATTTACTATGAAACAACCAAAATAGAAGGTAGAACACCAAAAGCCATAGTAAAAACTAAGCTTGGCCTCTGCAAAGCACAGTTTACAACAGTTGTTAAAGTTTTTCTTGTTACATAAATCCTGAGAAATGTATATAGAGTGTGTTAAGACATAGCACGTTAGATAAGATATCTATATTTTATCAAAAAAAAAAGAAAAAGAAAAAGAAGAAGATAAGATATCTATATATAAGGTCATACTATATGGTTGAGTAGAAAATGGCTAAAAGCAATTGGTATTGAAATCTAGAGACTAGAATGGCACTAGTGCAATCCAGCTGATATATTGTTTGGGTGTCCGTGCCCCATGCATGGTATGGCGTACTAGTATTTTGTTTGAAGTATCTGTCAAACATGTTGCCGTGACTTTCATGAACGTATATCGCCATTGCAACATGCATGAGACTAACCATTGAGCTGATTTTCTCTATGCATTGTGGGGCTAAAACCTCACTGCAAAAAGTATATTTGAAAGGAATCTCGTAGTATTTAAAGTTGGCATCACTAGTGCCATGCCCTGATACCCACATGAACGTTTTATACATGAAATGTGGGGCAAAAGCCTCACTGCGAAATGTATAATTGAAATGGTGTCTTGTTTCATGTGAACATTCATGCAGCCACAACACATAGCGAAGCCAATCTACGAGCAAATTGTGTTACTCTTCTGGTACCATAAATTGGGGTTTTGTGAACAAAGAAGAATATCAACGAGTAATCATAGTCCTTGGCCCCCTATATTGTTAGTGCTTCTCATGCACATATGTTCGGTTCAATATCTTGCAACTACTCGCCAATATGCGGTCCAACTCAAAGACTAACTACAGTCAGAATCTGATTGCTATATAGGCTGAACAGAGCGTTTAGCCGAAAAGAGGAAAATTTGAAGCAAAAGTCTAACACAAGTAAAAAGAAAAAGAGAGAAACAGTTGATTTTGTTACAAGTTATTATTACTTGCTAACTTGTGCAATGCAAGAGAAAATTTTGCTTAAATATATAAAATATACTAAAAAACTGTAAATATCATTAAATATTTAATAATTCTATTTATACACTAAGCACATTACAATTGAATGTTGATAGAATTGAAGAAAAAACTTCTAATTGAGCCATTAAAAAAAAAAAAAAAAAATCAACACTAGAACGTTCTATTGTTGGATGGGAATCTAACTTCTCATGAGAATAATCTAATCTCACATCAATGTTCTAATTTAGATACTTTTTATAGCGTGAAAAACAAACACATACACATTCCTTATTTTTTCCCCTAGGGTTATGGGTAATATATTTCTTTGCTTGTGAGAATTTCAAAAAGAATGATTAGACACGAGACTTGAGTAGAGCATTATTTCTTAAGCTTACTGTATTTGATATATCCACTCACCTTCAAATTGTGTGAGATATATATAACACCAACAATTTATATGTAATCAAATTTTCTAATACTAAAATTTATCTTATTTATTTATTTATTTTTGCTTTTTACAAAATGTTCTGGGTTCCAAATATGTAGAAATTGATGGGTGTCATTGATCTCTACAATGCTTCTATGTGCTTGATCAAACCCAATCGAGGTTGTTAAAATTGGGTTCCTATGCAGGATCATTGGAGATCTAATTGGATTGGATTGGATTGGATTGTAGGATTGAATTGTGGAACATAATATGCTACTTTTATTTAAAAAAATGCAAAAAAAAAAAAAAAACATTTGTAATTAATTTTGTATGTTAACTAATCACTTAAATTATGAATTGATCCATAAAATAACAAATTTTTTACATTAATATAATGTAATTTGTATATATCATTGCGTTTATATTAATGAAACAAATATATACTTAATTTCAACACATTTTTTCTAAACTTTTAGTGAGCAAAATCGTTATTATGATGAAAATCACTAATAATGAGTATATACATTAAAGAATCCTTAATATCATGAAAGAAAAATGATAATTTTAACCTAATATACATCTGTAAGAACTACGTAAAGTAACCATGACTTCTAATACTATATGTAAAAGTAGAAGCATTTTTCCTACAAGTAAGGAGGTGCTGCCATGTAGGAAAAAAGACCCATCTAACTTTTAGCCATGTACACAATTAAAAAGCAATAAATTATACTGTTTCATAATGTTAAAACACCGTTTTATAGTTTTTCCAATTAAAAAAAAAAACTAACTGCTTGAAATACATGACAAAGGGCGTGCAATACTCCAAAAAAAAAAAAAAAAATTTGCAATACGGAGGAAAAACAAAAAAAAGAAATACAAATTGATTGTCTGAAATAAATTTTTTCTGTGGTTGGAGAGACATCTCAGGGTCGGCACTACCTGACTCTTGTCGGTGTCCATTGCTCCGCCAGAGCCGTTATTGGGTAGGTTTCTTTAACTCACTCTTGATTCAATATTGATTTCATTTATCACAGATTTATTTCAAGTATAAATCTATAGATTCACTATGCGATCTCGATTGCACACTCCATTACAAGAAAAGAGTCAACTAGCAAGGGTAAAATGTCCTCGCAAAAATTCAAATATCGTTGCAAAAGGTTATTGGTGAGGGCATATGGCCCTCAAAGGCCGTTGTATTTGCTCTTATTGCTAAAAGAGATTTTGCGACCATACCTTCGCAAATAGATAATTTACGAGGGCAATCCATCGTCATTATTGAACAAATTTGCCCTTACAAATATATTATCAAGCGACGAGAAAAGTCGACGACTTATTTTTAGCGAGGGGAAGCAGTCGTTGTTAACTATTTGTGAGAACCTTCATACCCTCACAATTAATAATTTGCGAATCCCAAATTGATGACATACTTTTTAGAGACAAATAGTGTTGTCCCTAAACTTTATTTGTGAGGGCTTTTGATCCCTCAGAATTAGTTAAAAATAATAGTAACGACGTTAAGTTGTCACTTAAAACGTTTTTGCAAGGAGTTAAGTGGCGTCGCTATTCTATAAATTGTGAGGGACTTTGTCGTCACTATAAAGTTATTTATGACCAATTTTTATGTTAGTAATAATATTTTATTTAATATTTTAAATATTTTATTATTTATTTATTTTTAATTTATTTTTTATCATTTTTGTTTAACTATCTTGTTACAATAATACAATGATTACTAAATTTGATCCATTGAAACATAAAAATTCTTATAAGTTCAAACTTTAAAATATAGAATATACAAAGAAAGTTTGAAATTAAACCATGACATAAAAATAATGTTTTAAACAACTAGAATTATGAAAAGATCTATATTAGTTTTCCTCTAGGTCACCCTCCAAGTTGCTTTCGACCTCCATGTTATTGTTTGAGTTGTCCTCTTCATCTCTGCTAGTGCCATCCTTTAAAAAAAAAAAGGCATTAAACATGAGTTAAAATGAAACAATTAAAGTGAATTTGTATTTGTATCAATGCTTCAATAAATAAGTACACATATTACTATATCAAATATAATCATATAATATATCATAAACAACAGCAATAAATTTTTTTTTAATTTAACAATAATAATAACTTAATTTGATTACTTAAACCACTATAAAAATTAAATATAAATTAAAATAGTATAACAATTGTGAAAAATGTAAACCACAAGTAATTGTTAGAGAGAGTACAAGAGAGATAGAGAGAATTTATGACATATACTTCATTTATACTCACCCCTCATTCTCCATCCATCCATCCATCCATTTATCCACCATCTTTTTCCAAATGGGTGTTATAATGAAGGAATGACCATTCTTGTAACGATTTTCTTTCTTTGTGTACTTCTTAAAAGCAAGAGAAGTTATCAACTAGTGCAATTGAACATTTCAGCCATTATGGGTGCCCTCAAGTTTCTAAAAAAGAGAGAATGATACAGATTATGAAATTGAAACATGTAAGGAACACCAGAAGAAACATATGAAGAATAACATTTCTAAACAGAGTGCATAACAAGTAACTTGTTTCATATTCAACTACTCAATATTAGGATTCTTAAATAAGCATAGTTCTCCAACCATATAAGTGCATACCCTTTAAAAATAAATAGTAGCACTTGAAAGTTCTATGTTTTGCAATCAAAGGGAGTATTTGTTGATAGACTAATGCAATATACAACATACATATATTAGAATTCTTGGTGTTCAATGGTGGTCCATATCCAAATCGAAACAAATTACCAAAAGTTTGTTAATTTCTCAGCAAATATATCTACACACCTTTCCACAATATCAAATTCAAGATACCCACAATTTCAAAAAGAACAAAAAAGGCACAATAGAGTTCATTTATATAGTTTTGATTGCAATCATTGTAGTCAAACCAAGAAGACTATAATAATAATAATAATAATAAGAAGAAGAAGAAGAAGAAGAAGAAGAAGAAGAAGAAGAAGAAGAAGAAGAAGAAGAAGAAGAAGAAGAAGAGCTGAAATTACAAAGCTAAAATATAAAAAGAGAAACAGAGAGGGAGAAAGAGTCTGATTACTTGTAATATTAGTTGCCTCCCCACAATTAAACCCTAAATTTCCAAAATCAAAGAGATGAAATAGGTATTCTCATTTAATAACAGCAACAAGAGTCACTGTTACAATTCCAACCTCAAACTACCATATTAAAACTGAAAGGTTTCTCACCATGACTGAACCCTGTATGATAGGCTCTTGGGAAAGTGACAACAAATTCCCCAGCATTTTGCACTATCCTTATTTGAAGCAATTGATAGAGTAAGAGACACATATATGAATTCATGCCATACCTAAGATAATGAATGCATATCACAAGCAGCTATAATCAAGGATATTGTAATGGATTGCAAAGAATATTTTCAGTGTGCAATCAATGTGATTTTATTCTCTTTCAACCAATATTTCAATTTCTACCATTAATCAGGTTGAAATTGCAGGCTAGAGGAATCAGAGCAAAAGTTAATCCTCAGCTAATAACACCATTAGTTATTCAAGCCATTAAATGTGATTTGTGCTTTGAATTTCATCTTAGTATGTCCATAGAAAGCCAAAATAGAACATTGAGAAGCAGAATAGGAACACAAATCACAAGCTCACCTGCAACACGGAACCCCTGCATTGATAAATACTTTAGGTGACATCACTGTGGTCTTCTCCCCTAGAGTTGCAAAAGTAACTGACCAAAGATAAATGAAAAATATGCTTAGTAGATTACAATGTATAGAGAAACATACAAAGCAACTTAACTCCTTTACGAAATAAAGAAATTAACCAAACCTTATCAAAACATATTAGCTTTGAAGGTTAGAGAAACATAAAATGAAATATTATTCTTCCAATTTCTTGAAACAGGTTAGTTTAATTACTAAACTCTTTTAACCAATCTAACTAACATGACCCTAAGGACAAAGTGATCTCTTTGTCAACCCAGACTTTCCAAAACATTCTTCATCAGTCATAAACATTGAAATGCAACAATTTCCAATGAAATTTCACACACATACACATGCACACAATCAGGGTAATGTCTATGTCAATCCATATCCTTTCTAAAACATTCTGCATCTCCTATAAACAACTAAGTTTATCAATTTGCAACGAAATTTCACACACACACACACACACGCACACATTAGAAACAAGTTAGGTTAATAGCTTAAAAAACAAAACAAGTTAATTTCTCTGCTTAACTCCTTTAATTGCTTAAAGTAATTAACCAATTGTTATCAAAACAAGCTAGCTTCGAAGGTTCGAGAATCATCGAATTAACTATTATCCTTTGAATTTGTCGAAACAAGTTAGTTTAATTGCTTAACTCCTACAACCAATCTAAATAACTTGACCCTACAAGAACAAAGTAATCTCTCTGTCAATGCAGGATGGGAGTGAAGATCCATCATTCGGTCCCACATTGCCCCATTGTCATCATTAAAAAACAAGTGATACTTAACTTGAAAATGGCAAAAATCTACTCCGTGAAGTTGTTGGCATTTTCATGTAAGAAACTAGATAATCATGCTTCCTTTCACAAATTAGATCAAGGATTCAATAGCCAATACAAAATTTAAGAACATAAAAATTTGCAACATGAATGGATAGCGTGCAAAAGCAAAACCAATCCAACTAAAATCTAACAAAATAACTTGAGGAATTTGAGAAAAAACACTCACAAAACTTGAGAGAAATTCAAATATCTAACATAAAACCTTATTCAACCAAGAACCACCTAAGAATTTAGAAATCACCACCAGCATCATCAAACCCAGCATCATAAGTGCCCATCTCAGACACATCAGAGATCATATCTCCAACCAGCAACCCACCAAGCAATCCATCAGAGATCATTCATTAATTAACAATTTTTTTAAAAACCTTTAGAAAGAAAAGAAGAAGAATTTATAGGGAGTGTGGGTTTGAGAGATGATCTAATGAAGAAGATCAAATCGGTGGCAGTGGGTGGTGGCTGAGGTGAGAGAGAGTAGATTTATGGCAGTGGCGGCTACAGCTAGGGTGATGGCAATGGTGGTGACAAATCTACCGTTAGATTACATTATCTTCTAAAAAATGTTACACCACCCGATAACTTATTATTGAATTCATATTTTGAAAATCCCACCGTTGGATTACATGCTCTATATGTTCTTAACATGCATGCCAATTTTCGTACTAATCGGATGTAATTTACCATTTGATCTATAAACTTATCTTTTATGCATTATTTTAAACTATAAAAACTTGAATTTAAACAATTGATTGATGACATAAAAATTAATATTTGATCACCTTGAAATTTTATAAGTATGAAAAATATATGAAGATAATGTAATCTAACGGTAGATTTGTCAAAATTCATATCGAATTAAAAAATATAAAGTTTTTTTGATAACCTTTAAAAAATATAACGGTAAAAAATATATAGTTGGGTTCAAGTTACACGTGTCGTAACTTTAAAAAATGTTACATCATCCAATAACTTATTATTTAATTCATATTTTGAAAATCCAACCGTTGGATTACATGTTATATATGTTCTTAACATGCATACCAATTTCATGCCAATCGGATGTAATTTACCATTTGATTTATAAACTCATCTTTTATGCATTATTTCAAACTACTAAAACTTGAATTTAGACAATTGATTGATGACATGACTATTAATCTTTGATCACCTTGAATTTTGTAAGCATGAAAAATATATGAAGATAATGTAATATAATGGTAGATTTGTCTAAATTCACATTGAATTAAGAAATATAGGGTTGGGTTCGAGTTATACCTGACGTAACTCTAAAAAATATTACACCACTCAATAACTTATTACTGAATTCATATTTTAAAAATCCAACCTTTGGATTACATGTTCTATATGGTCTCAACATGCATGCCAATTTTCATGCCAGTCGGATATAATTTACTATTTGATCTATAAATTCACCTTTTATGCATTATTTTAAACTACCAAAACTTGAATTTAAACAATTGATTGATGACATGACTAATAATATTTGATCACCTTGAAATTTTATAAGCATGAAAAATATATGAAGATAATGTAATCTAACGACAGATTTGTCAAAATTCACATCGAATTAAGAAATATAGAGTTGGGTTCAAGTTACATGTGTTGTAACTCTAAAAAATGTTATATCACCCAATAACTTATTATTGAATTCATAATTTGAAAATCCAACCGATGGATTACATACTCTATATGTTTTTATCATGCATGCCAATTGGATGTAATTTACCATTTGATCTATAAACTTATCTTTTATGCATTATTTTAAACTATAAAAACTTAAATTTAAAAAATTGATTGGTGACATCACAATTAATATTTGACCACCTTGAAATTTTATAAGCATGAAAAATATATGAAGATAATGTAATCTAACGGTAGATTTGTCAAAATTCACATCAAATTAAGAAATATAGATTTGTGTTCAAGTTACACGTGTTGTAACTTCTAAAAAATGTTACATCACCCAATAACTTATTATTGAATTCATATTTTGAAAATCCAACTATTGGATTACATGTTCTATATGTTTTTAATATACATGTTAATTTTCATGCCAATCAGATGTAATTTACCATTTGATCTATAAACTCATCTTTTATGCATTATTTTAATGGGAAGAAAATTTTATTCACTTTTGAGAGAGAGAGAGAGAGAGAGAGAGTACAAATGGCTAAAATTCTTGAATTTTAGGCTACCATTTGAAGTTGAAAGTGCTATCATTTTTTTTATTGGTACAATTGTTTAGAAAATAAGGACAGATCTTTCTTATATAGAATGTATATAAAAGGTTTTTTTTATACAGTAAACAAAAGGTTCATCTAAAGTATACAAATTGCTGTATGTTTATGCGTTTCTTTTATATTTTTCTTTGAATTTTAGAATAACTTTTATCTAAAAAAAAAAAAAATATTTTAATGATTTTTTACAAAGGTCAATCGTGGCCCTTGCAAATAATTTAGTATTAGTAAGGGCATATTTTTAACCCACACAAAAAACAAACTTTTTGCAAGGGATTTTTATTGTCTCTCGGAAATAATTTGATGGGAATATTTCACTCCAAAAATTTTGACATTTTAATGATTATTTGTGAAGGTCGATTCTAGCCCTCGTAAATAATTTAGTATTAGTGACGGGTTTTTTTAACCGTCACAAATAATACACTTTTGCGAGAGGTTTTTAATTGTCCCTCGCAAATAATATGGAGGGAAAATTTCCCTCTAAAATATTAGTATTTGTGACGGCTATAACACATAATTGCAACAGTTTTTTTTGTTTGTAACAAATATTTGACATTTTACCAAGTATTTGCGAGGGCTTTATTTTGCCATCACAAATAAGATTTTTTAGAGGGCTTTTTGGGTCTGTCAAAAATTCTTGGTCACTAATAGGCATTTTTCTTGTAGTGCTCTTACTCTGTGTATGTTTGATAGCGATGGTGGTTAGAAGCCTCTTCCTCCCAAGAATTTTCCCTTATCTTCCTCCATCTTCCTCAACGGTAAGTTATATGTGTTTGGTGGTTTCTGTTTTGAATTTTCTAATAGTTGTGGCTAGATAGAGGCTTATGACCCATTGTCAGAGACATGGGGGTCCTTGCCTAATCCCCCTTCTCCTCTTCCTCTTCATCCTTTTTTTGTTCGCATGTATGATGCGCTTGAATCTAAACAACAAATTGTTGTAGCTTTACTTTGTGATCCCAAATTGATGCACTTTTTTACTTTATTTACTTACAACATCAGCAATCGATGTTGGACAAAGCTTGTGCATTACTTGGACGTATAGCCTAATGCTAGGCATCCTATATTAGTTTATAGTAGACCTGTAGCTGTTGGTAGTACTCTCTATTGGGGTTTTTTTGACTATGATAGACACCATGATATCTGTATAGGGATTGAGATTAGGTGCAATACCTAAGGTATTGCACCTGATGCAATTTACCCACCTTCTCTCACAATTTTTTTTACGTTTTTTACTTTTTAACTTTAACTTTTTAATTTTCTTTTAATATATTTTATTTAATGGTTGAAATTGAAAGTTGCTTTTTCGACTTTCAATCTCAGCCATAGATTACAATTGCACCAGGTGCAATACCCTAGGTATTGCACCTGATCTGAATCCTCTGTATAGATGCTTATAAATTTAGTTTTATTTAACTCTCTCTTTTATTCAATTGTAGATCATTTGTCATTGATTGATTTCAATTTCAAATCTATGTAATAAAAAATTAAAGGGTTTTTCGTTAGCTTTTTTTTTTTTTTTTGGGTTTGTAGGTGGAAAGGCAAATCTTTGGAAGCAATCCAAGTCTAGGTAGAAGTGGTACTACTAGCTATAGTTTCCACTTTATTGGAACCATAATCAGTAATTTTTTTTAAATTGAATGTTAAATATGCCCTATGTTTGGATATTTGGTTGGATTGGTTTGATTTTTAGGTATTTAGGTTAGAATTTATTTTGTTTTCATTTAGGTATTTGGGTTAGGATTTATTTTTTCTGTTTGTTTTTGGGTTATATTTGATTAGTTTATATTAGATTTCCTTTTCGCTGTACAAGGGACATCAAAAGGCAGCAAGAGAGAGAAGAGCAAGAAAAAAAAAAATTGCAGACAAAGAAGGTATAAGCAATAGGGAGAGACTTCGATTGAAATTTGAAGTTAACAAAGAAGACAAAAGGGTTTTTCTTGATGTGGTATGAAATTTAGTCTCTTTCTCTCTTTCTTTTTTCTTTTATTTTTTTGTTCAAAAAATTTTTTGTGCTCTTTGTTTAGTTCTAAATTTTGGATATCATAGTTTTTTACTGTGCAAATGTTAATGTTTTATTATTTATTGGTATTGTTTTAGGCACCCACAAAATATTTTTAGCCTACAATTCAAATGCTGTCAGGTACTAGATCTTTTGGAGATAACAAAAGATATTACTTTCTTACCCTTTTTCATAACCATCACAACTCCAAAGTCAAAACAGAGCAACGTTTTTGCCAAACAAACTTCTACTTCTCTAATTGTGTATGCTGTGTTTATATTCAATTGCTACTTTAATTAATTTCTTCTAAAGAAAAAACCATACAATATATCCCCTGTTTTTTTAAGCGGGCCAGGTTAGTATGATTTAGAGAGAAAGGAATATGCAAATATGTCTATTTGTTTAATGCCAATCTCTTTCTCTCTCCCTGGAAGACTGACAATCACTATTTGGTTTCTCTATCCTAAAAAACTATATATTTATATATATTGTTTTTGTATTCGAATAAATGCTTGAATGTGTGACGAAACCCAAATACCTAAATGCTTGGGTATCTTTGTATC
The DNA here is from genome assembly GCA_033629205.1 of Lithocarpus polystachyus. Taxonomy (NCBI): domain Eukaryota; kingdom Viridiplantae; phylum Streptophyta; class Magnoliopsida; order Fagales; family Fagaceae; genus Lithocarpus; species Lithocarpus polystachyus. The sequence continues at coordinate 41,940,850 of CM066164.1, forward strand.
TATTTTATTGTTAGTTTCTATCACTCACACTGTTGAATTATTTTGGAACTTTGTGCACTCATCTTAATTTCACTGAATTTTGCATATAAACTCATGTTGCTGTTGCATATAACCTCATGTTTAAGTTGTTTTTCATATTAAATAAGTAGTGTGGTACTCAATTAAGGTAGATCAAGATGTTTTATCATATTTAGGTGTGGGCAGACTCATTACATGACTTTAAGTGTCCATATTCTGAATTAGCAACATATGTGCACCTTGACGGCAAGTGTGAACTATAATATGGTGACATTTGCTAGCTGTGTTAATGGTTGAATGATAAAATTTAAGTGGGGAGAAACTAGCAATGATGACCAATGGAGTGGAGGACTTTTTATTATTATTTTTAAATGTATTTGAACAATGATAATTTGTACTAACTGTTTAGTTCACATCTTTCATAACTAGGACTTTTGTTTTTTCTTTCGTACATGCCTGATTTTTGTTTCCTTTTAAAGGTTGGATGGAATGCCATTGTTGTCTTTGGCAAGATGCTATATGCGATGGATGTTGTCTACAAGAGGGAAGTAGAAGGATATCTTCCTTTGTTGTTTTGGGCTGTTATTCTATTGGGTCAAATATTTATAAATTTTACCATTTACCTAGATATGGTGTCTTTAGGAAAAGTCTTCAAAAATCTCATCCATAGTCCATCTGTTTCTAAGTTATTTTCTTAGAACAATGTGTTAGGTTCTAAGGATTAGGATCTAATGTATTTAGAACTTCAATTTGTATGTTGGCAAACCATGATCAAAGCAATGTTTAGTCGTGTGTTAGACTTGCTCAAAGCATGGGTCTTAATGTAAAGTTGGAATCGAGTTTGTATGCAGAATTACTGTTCACTTTCTGTATAACTCGATCGATCGAAAATTAGACTCGATCGATCGAAAATCGGGCAGATCGTTTTTCTGCAGAAAATTCCAACTCAGCCCAAGTCCATTTAATGTATAGGGTTTTATGTTTTGCCCTAAGTATATAAGGGAAAACCCTAGCCACGTTTTTAGTGTTCTGAATGCTGTGTTTGTGAATCTCTTTGTGAGATTTAGAGGTGTTTACCTTCACATACACTTAGGGTTTACAAACTTGAGATTTATGTCAAGAGTTGTGTAGATCAATACAGTTGCAGAATCAAAGAGCACAAAGATATACAAGCAGGTGCGCTTGTGGATTTGCTGAAGAATTCAAGAAAGAAGGAGTCCGTGGATCTCGGAGCTATCATGGGGTCATGGTAGTAAGTTTCCTACACTTGGGTAGCAATAAGATGTTAGTGGTCTAAGTCTTGTTGTGTAAACTTCGATTCTTTCATAGTGGATTCAGTTTACCTTGAGGATAGCTAGGTCAAATCCTCCCCAGGTTTTTACCGGTGTGGTTTCCTAGGTCATCATATCTTTGTGTTGTTTATTTTCTGCTGCTTTGTTGTTTTTGCTTATTTGTGTTAACCTAGTTTTAATTAAATTACCTAAGTTAATCACTTGGCTAATTCTCTAGGTTAATCTGTTGGGTTTAAGGGGTCTAAACGAACTTACACAATGCTCACTCCTAAATCAATGTACATATATTCTTGATTCATAGTCCATCTTAATATGCAGATTATTAACAAATTAAATGTTTTTAAATGGATAACATTAGAACTATGTTTTGATCAAGAAAGCAAGATTGTATCTCAATTGGTCGAACAGCTATCGAGAATCGATCGAGCTTGAGAATTTTGAATTTTTTCAAGTATTTTCACATGTATAAAGTGCAGGGTTGTGTGTGATTAGTTTACACTTGATTTCTTATTAAAAACCTTTAATTTAAAACATCTAGTGGGAGAGAGATACAAGGGTTGGATCTCACGGACTCCATTGTTGATTCATAGTAGTGTAAAATATATACTTTGTCTTAGCTTCGAGCTTTGCATTCCATGCGGAGAGTATTTATTTCATGGTCCTACAAGAATGAATTTCTTGCTTTATAGTGGTTTGATCAAACACCTTGTCTTAGCCTCGAGCTTTGTATTCCATGTGGAGGGTGTTTTGTATCATGGTACTACAAAATAAGCCTTTTAAGGGGATGAAATGTGGCTATACACGATTCTAGATAGTGGTATACACTAGACTAAATATTATAATATCCTCTATGCTGAGTTCTTACTATAATTATTTAGAGGCCAAATGTATAACAACATATTATTGGTGTTTGCTAAGAGTTATCATGATAGCACTAATAATGAGAATAATTCTCAATCAATCATAGTGTTTTATATTCACTCTATGCTGAGGAATATTAATTGCGGGATTAGGTTGTCGTTGCATATGTAATATTATAGTTTTATTAAGGTTCCATACTATATGTTTATATGCTAAATTGATAATGTCTAGTTTACTTATAATATTCATGTTTATTATTTTCAGATTTGAACATGGCATCATTTAGCCCACTTGTTACTATTCTTAAACAAAGCAAACTAACTAGATCCAACTATGTTGACTGGAAAAGAAATTTGGACATAGTTCTTACAGCAGAAGAGCATAAGTATGTGCTTACTCAACCATGTCCTAGCTTTCCTTCATTAGATACTCCCTCTGAGGAAAAACAACAATATGATCATTGGCAGAAATCTATTAAAATGGCAAAGTGCTACATCATAGCGTCCATCTCAAATGTTCTACAGCATCAAATGCAGATTGTAGAATTAGCTTTGGACATCATGCTCAGTCTGAAGGAGATGTTTGGTGAGCAAGGCCGTTCTGCAAGGCAAGAAACCATGAGGCAAATTTATAATACCAAAATGACTGAAGGTAGTTTAGTAAGGGAACATTGTCTTACAATGATTTCTAATTTGAATACATTAGAGGTTTTAGGTGCCGATATTGATGGAGAATCCCAAATGGATATGATACTCCAGTCACTACCGGAATCATTCAAGGAATTTAGACTCAATTATAATATGAACATAAAGATTTATTCATTGTCTGAATTAATGAATGAGTTGGTAGCGGCGGAAGACATTCTTGGTACTTCTAGTGTTAGTCTTGAAGCCAATGTGGGTGAATTCTACTTCTCAACCTAAGTCGAAAGGCAAGGGTAAGAAGAAGAAGAGGAAGGACTTCACTAAGTAAGAGGGTAAGCAAATTGCCTTAGGAGTTGCCGATAAGGGAAAGAAAATCAAAAGAAAGTGTTTCCATTGTGGTGAGAAAGGACATTGGAAGAGGAATTGTCTAAAGTTCAAGGCTATCATTAAGGGTATGAAAAGTTCATTCCTCCTTGAAATATGTTTAGTATAAAATTCCATGGATTTCTGGTGTGTGGATTCAGGTTGTACTAATCATATCTGCAATTCTTTGTAGGGGTTCCAGGAGACTAGAAGACTTAATGAAGGTGAATTGTTTCTTACTTTGGCTGATGGGATCAGGATTCCAGTTGTAGCTGTTGGTGTTTATAATTTATGTTTTGAGTCAAGAGTTTTAATATTAGATAACTATTTGTATGTACCTAATGTTCGTAGGAATTTAATTTCTGTAACTTATTTGGGTAAATATGGATATTGTGTTATCCTTAAAGACAATGTTGTAATAAAGAAAGGTAAAGTGTTTATCTGTTTTGGCAATATTGTGGATGATCTTTATATTTTAATCCATGATAAGCATGAATTATATAATTCTGAATTAGATAATAACTCATATATAAAATCATTAAAGAGAAAGTTTCATTCTAATAGTGATGCATATCTTTGGCACTTGTGTTTGGGTCATATTAATTCAAATAGGATTCAAAGACTGATCAAAGATGGACCTTAGAGCCATTGGATTTTGATGAATTTTCTGTTTGTAAATCTTGTTTGGAAGGTAAAATGACCAAACGACCTTTTAATGCAAAAGGTAGAAGAGCCCAAGAGTTGTTAGAACTAGTACATTCAAATGTATGTGGTCCTATATCAATCCAAGCAACAGGTGGCTATGAGTATTTCATTACTTTCACTGATGATTACTCTAGATTTGGTTATGTGTACCTAATGAAACGGAAGTTCGAAACCTTTGAAAAGTTCAAAGAGTTTAGAGCTGAAGTTGAGAATCAATTGGGTAAACACATAAAGGCCATTCGATCTGATCATGGTGGCGAATACCTTCTTGGTGATTTTAAGGATTACTTAATTGAAAACGGGATTATATCTCAATTGACTACACTTGGAACTCCATAACAAAATGGTGTAGCGGAAAGAAGTAATAGGACTCTTTTAGATATGGTTAGGTCCATGATGAGTTATTCGACTCTACCAATTTCCTTTTGGGGATACTCCTTAAATACTACAATGTATCTTCTAAATTTAGTACCTTCAAAGTTTGTTCCTAAAACACTTGTAGAGTTGTGGAATGGGCGTAAGCCTAGTGCGAGACATCTCCATATTTGGGGTTATCCTGCACATGTATTGAAAGGAAAGTTTGACAAGTTACAGTCTAAAACAGAAGTGGTTTTCTTTTTAAGGTATCCCAAAGGGACTGTTGGAGGTTTATTCTATAGTCATAAAGATAATAAAGTGTTTGTTAGTACAAATGCCAAATTTTTGGAAAATGACTATATGAATGATTATACTCGTAGAAGTAGAGTTGTTTTGGCTGAAATGAGTGAACCTGTAAATGAACAACCAATGAATGAAATTAGGGATGATATGGCTGTATTAGATACACCACAAGATACTACTCATGAGATGTCTAGTACACAAGTGCCTCATCGTAGTGGGAGGATTGTTAGGCCACCTATTAAATTTATAGGTCTGGGAGAAACTTATGAAGCTATCTTAGAAGAGGCCGAAACTGATCCCTACACTTATGAAGAAGCAATGAATGATATAGATGCACATCATTGGGTCAAAACTATGAAATTTGAATTAGATTCCATGTATTTCAATCAAGTTTGAGATCTTGTAAAGGCACCTAACGGCATTAAACCTGTTGGTTGCAAATGGGTTTACAAGAGGAAGAGAGGGATATATGGAAAGGTTGAAACCTTTTAAGCAAGGCTAGTGGCGAAAGAGTATACACAAAAGGATGGTATTGATTATGAAGAAACCTTTTCACCAATAGCAATGCTTAAATCTATCAGAATTCTCTTATCCATTGCTACTCATTATGATTATGAGATTTGACAAATGAATGTCAAGACTGCATTTCTCAATGGCAATCTTGAGGAGGAAATCTATATGATGCAACCGGAATGTTTCATAGCAAAGAACTAAGAGCATATGATACGCAAGTTGAAAAGGTCCATTATGGACTTAAGCAATCATCTAGGTCATGGAACATTAGATTTGATCAAGCAATCAAGTTATTTAGTTTTGAACAAAATCTTGATGAACCATGTGTATACAAAAGACATCAAGATAAAGTAGTAATATTCCTAGTGCTTTATGTTGATGATATTCTACTCATTGGAAATGATGTAGGAGTAATGTCATCAGTAAAGATTTAGTTGTCTAGCCAATTTGATATGAAGGACTTGGGTGAGGCTAACTTTATTCTAGGGATCAAGCTTTGGCGAGATAGCAAGAATAAGATGTTTGGCTTTTCACAAGTTGGATATAGATAAGGTTTTAGAACGGTTTAGCATGCAAAACTCCAATAAAGGATTACTTCCTTTTAGACATAAAGTTCCTTTGTCTGATAACCAAAAGCCTAAGACTCAAGAGGAAGAAAATATAATGAGACAAGTTCCTTATGTTTCTGCAGTAGGAAGTCTTATGTATGCTATGCTTTGTACTAGACCAGATATCTGTTATTCAGTTGGCATAGTCAGCCGATATCAATCAAATCCAGGATCAAAACATTGGCAAGCAGTAAAGCATATTCTCAAGTATTTACGGAGAATGAGAGATTGTATACTTGTTTACCGTAGTGAGGATTTGATTCCCATTAGCTATACAGATTCAGACTTTCAATCAGATCTAGATTTCAGAAAATCCACTTCAGGATGTGTATTCACCTTGGGAGGTGGAGCCAGAAGTTGGAGGAGTGTTAAGCAATCTTGTATTGTAGACTGTACCATGGAAGCTAAGTACGTTGCTACTTGTGAAGCAGCAAAGGAAGTTGTATGGCTCAAGAAATTCCTTTCTGACCTTGGTATAGTAAGAATGGAGCAAGTTCCAATCACATTGTTTTATGACAATAGTGGAGCAGTTGCACAATTCAAAGATCCAAGGAATCACAAAAAAGGAAAGTACATTGAGAGAAAGTACCACATCATTCGAGACATTGTTGTTCATGGAGATGTGGTGGTAGCAAAGATTGAAACTGCAAATAATATAGCAGACCCCTTTACCAAAGTCTTGCCTCAAAGGACTTCCAAGTCACATTTGGAGGGAATGAAAATTAGATTGGTACACAATAGTCTTTAGGGCAAGTGGGAGATTGTTATGATTAGTGCCCTTAAATCCTTTTGTATGATGCTATGTATGATATTATGTATGACATGATGTATGACTTAATATTATAATTAATAAAATTGTTTTATTATTATCTAAAATAATGGTAACATGAATATTTGGATATTATCATATAGTCCATGAGATGCTTAGTATGTGATTTATGTGAAAAGTCATAAAAGAAATAAATCATAAGTTCTTTGTAAAATCAGAATTTTAGTTCGTAGTTGGTGATGAAATTGGGAATTTCATTTGCGAAGACTATAACATGTCAACTAAGATAATTTGTCTTGATCATGGAAGTTGTGACTTCTAGTTAATATGTTGATATGTTATAAGAGTTAAGACATATTAAACTGGACCGCTATGAGATTTATTATTCTCATAACAACTGTCAATTGAATAATAAATCTCACGACTTATATTTACATGAACTCTTAATTCTGAGAGAATAACTGACTTGGTCATAAAGTGTAGGTTGCTTTGATATATCAGGAGTGAGATCTAAAGTATCGGTCAAAACCTCAGTATGTTGAACAGCCACATTTAGTGTTGATGGAACATATATTCTCAAAATGAAATTCGTAATCTCTTAACGGAGATACAAAATATTCCCTTGAGATAAGTTTAATGGGTTTGTTGTTCTGAATGTTAGGTCTAACTACTTTAGTAAATAGTTACTAAAGTATATATTTATGAAATTGGATTTCATAAATATATGATGAATAAGTTAAAGGATTAAACCGGGTACTCAAGGATTAAGATGAAGTAATTTATAAAGTGACAGTCTACTTTCATGACTTTGCATTACTACGAATATTTTATGAAGGGGTTGCATGTACAATAAAGTCTTCGGATATAATTTATTAATAAGGCCTAGAGTGCAATTATATTTATATGGTGGTATTAAATATAATTAATGGTAACTTTGGACTTGTCAAGAGTTGACAAAAAAGCCCAAGGCTCATTGGAGCTAGTGTCTTATTTGTTCCTTTTTTGGTCCCACTCCAAAACACATATTAAAGCCCAATTGGAAAAGTCCAAAAGACTAGCCCAATTAGATAATCAGTTATTAAGGGAGAAACATACAAAATTTTTTAGGTGAGACATCTTCATGAAATGATATGTATGTGAGTGTTGGACATTCTCTCATTCTCTCTAGAACAAACACATATAACTGATTGAGAGATCACACATCTTGGGCACAAGTGGAATTGGAGTGAAGATTAAAAGTGTTCCCGAGTACTTCTGATCTTTGTTTTGAAACTCACTGCATCAAGGTATACTTTCTTGATTCTATATTTTGAAACTTACATAGTGCATGTTATCAATTGTGAATGAAATAGATCCGTTAATTTTCCGCTGCATATGTTTTGTCTGCGATACAAACATGTTTTTCTATCACATTGATCGTACTTTCCTAACATTTTTTACCCATAGATAGAGCTTAAATTTTTATAAGCAAAATTAACTAAGTTTTGTGTTATTTCAATATTGCATAGCGTGGGGTCAGTTTTTCTGATTCCCATTATTAGTCCAAAATTTTATGCAGACTTTGTGGTTGAAGGAGTTTCAAGGTTCTAATATATATCTATATAATAGCAGAAGCCTTTTAACCAAGTGCTGCCACGTTAGGGAAAAAGGCCCCTTAAAAAGGTGACGCGTGTACAGTAAAATTTAAAAAAATCGCACGGTACGATGGGTGAGCTACCTTTTCAGACACCAACCCGCCTGTCCAAAAAACAAAAAAACAAAAGAATAACGCAGCCCCTTATAAAACACCAAGCCGCTTATCGCACCGTGCGGGTAACAAAACAAAAAAGAAAAGAAAAGCACAAGCAAACCCTAAAACCCAAACCGTATTTCTCGATCAAACTTCAGACTCAAACTTGCGATTCTTCACTGCACCTCCAAATACACGCAGATCGGACTATCGTCTTCCAACCCATCAAATAGCCGGAAAAAAAAAAACCTCTGCAATAGTGAAAACCTCTGTTCGTAGTTTGCAAGAGTGAAAACTGAAAATTTAAGTTCAAACTCCGCAACAACAGAGGATTAAAAAGCAATCCCGTCTCTGCTCTTCAACAACTGACAATTCAGAAGGTAAGCATTTTTCCCCTTTTTTGGTTTTCTATTCAATAACCATTTCTAAGGTTTTCAAAAATATATGGGTTTAGTAGAAGGTAGGCATTCTTTAAATTTCCCTTTTTTTCCCATTCAATTAGCGTTTCAAACAGATAGATAGATAACAATTTTGTTAAATCCCGTTTTGCCGCACTGCTCAAATAAGGTTTAAGGTTTGCCTTCCTTTTTCCCTAATTTCCCATTTTTTAAAACAATTTCTAGAGTCCTGTTTTGTTCGATTGTAGTATTGATTAAATTTAGTTTTAGTTTAGCAGATTTTTGTTTAGTTTGCATTTTTTTAAAAAAAACCTGAATGCTTGGAGGATAGAATCGCCTTTGTTGTTTTCCTTTTTTGATATTTAATTTTATTATTATATCTCTATTGATATATGTCTTTATTGATATTTATTTTCATTTTTAAATTTAATAGAAAGTAGGAATTGCTTTAATTTTTTTAACCCTGTTTCCAGAAGCCTAATAGAAGGTTGGAAATCCCCTCAATTTTTTGTTCACTATGCTTTCTAATCATTTTCACTTATTTGTGTTTGTTTTGGTTGATTTTTGAGACATTTTACTTTGTAATGGTGAGGGTTGTACAGTAGCTGTTGTAGGTTTCACAATAGTAACTTTTTGTAATACAGTTTCTAGAATTTCAAAACCTACTTAAATTTTAATGGCTGGTTTTCGCTCTTACCTGTTCTGTTATTTGTAAGGGGAGTAAAATTGTGGAATTTTGAATATTTGCTTAAGGTTATTTTTTGTTTTCCATGAAGAGATTGTTAATGACCATATTTATGAGACAGATTCGTAAAGGCCAAAAAACTACACTTTAAATCGTATTATAAACAAAACAAAAGCTCTCCCCTTTTACAATCAAATTTAAGAAATTTTTACAGACATTTAATCTGGCCCAAGCAACTATTGGTATTGACTTACCCCCAAAATGTGTAAAAATGTGTAAACAATTGTACCAGAACTATAATAATTTTTAAAGGATGGGGGGGAGGGGCTACTTTCTTAAACCTCCAACATTATGGTTGCTAATATTTGGTTTTTGAAGTTCCAAGTTAAGAAAATTCGAGCCTCTAACATCGCTAGAGCTCATAAACCAATCTCAACGTTAGAATATTACAAATGTAGTTTGACCTCCTAAAAAATTGAATCGTTCTTTACTTTATGTTGAGTTTTGCTCTTTACTTTATGTTGAATTGTTCTTTCCCATGTCTACATTTCACCCTTCACCCCATTCCTAGAATGCATGGAGATGCCATTTGAGCTAAGAAGCTGCATCAGGTCTGCATCAAGTGCTGCATCAGACCTGCATCAGGTGCCGCATCAGGTTGTATATCTGACATGTGCTGAGATTGTATTTAGACATGTGATTGATTGGAAGGGTACTTGATTGTAATAATTATGTGCTAATTGCAGGAAGCATGTGTTGATGCATTGGCAGTAGGTAGTTAGGCAGTTAGTTAGTTACTTCTCAGTTAGAAATGGGCAAGAGGGTATAAGAATAGATTGTAAGGTGAGGCAGGGGATTGTGTCTGAAATATAATACTTCTTTGCTCTTAACCAAAGCTCAATGTCAAGTTTTGCTTGCTTTCTACAAATCTGCTCTCAAAACATTGTGGCATTGGTACTCATAAAACCTATATGTGAGGTATCTACTCTAACAAATCAAATCCGTCTCTGCTGTAATTCCTTTGTGTTATTGGCCAGATTCAATGATTTTATGTTTTTTAATGAATAAAGTCAATATAAACAGATCTTTAATCACTGATTTTTCCCTTTTCTGGGCTGATAATCATGATTACATGCCTATTTTTTTTTTTTGTCAATATGGTGTTTGTTGTGTCAAAGTTCTTTTACTTTAATTCTATTTTGGACTCTTGATTTTTTTAGCCTCTATAGTACATTGCCAGTGTACTTGGAGTGGCTTTGGTTCTTTCCTAACATGATGAAATACTGCTATGGCCTCTGGGTACTATTGAGTGGTAGAGTGATGAATATTGATACTATATATAGACATATAACCTTTTTCTTATGGATACATATGATCTCATGTGACCATACTTGGTTGATTTTGTGCAACGTCTTACATCACATATTTCTTTGGAGAATGGTTCTTATGCTGTATGATTTTCTTCATTAGGTTAAATTTGCTAGCTACTTTTTCAATGCCTCTTGAGGTTTTAGGCCATGAATTGCAGTTCTCTCAAGTATGGATTTTGCTTTTATGAATTGCCTAATGTTCAGCAAATTACTTCCTTAAAATACTAATGGAGGAAATCATGAAATTCCATTAACTCATTCTATAGCTCACTGGTAGAGACTTTTTAAGTAATAAATCAATCAGACTGACTCTTATTCTAAAAAAAAAATGTGTTCTTACCAGATGTGATTGGCATTTTGGACTACATTGGAGCCATTGAGGAGATCAAAACAAGAGGGCGTCCAACAAAGAAGAGAAACATTCAATTGTTGTTAGAAGAGTAAGATATATATACATTTTTAAAAACTCATGTTATAATTTTTAAATAACTCAAACTTACATATAAACAACTTCAGGAACAAATCAGTTCAAACAACTTTATGGGGAAATACTGCACAACAAATAGATGATGATTTCTACAAAACAAATAAAGGGCCATTCATTGTAATATTCACTTCAACCATTGTGAAAACTTTTAGAGGTAACAATTGATTAACTCATTTAACAAATTCATAATATTTATGTATCTAAAATGCTTATAAATTTTACAACTTTTTTGTAGGTGACTATCAACTATCATTCACTTTTGCAACAAAGCTATATGTCAATTTAGATATTCCAGAAGTGGCAGAAATTAGAAACAAGTAACTGCTATTACTCTTTTTCTTTTTGAGGATGTACCTACTTAGCAATATTCCTTAAATGATAGATAGCAAAAATTGTAGCAATATATATACATATTAAAAATGATGAGGCAAAAAAAAAGTTTTGAATGCAATACTAGATATCAATAATTAAATATATAGAAACTGTCCTGTTATTGTTTTACTGAGTTTTACCTAATTTTTGGTTAGATACATCACAATGGACATAAACGTAAAAGAAATACTACCTTACTCTATGGGTCTTTATGTATTTCATTGAATTGTTATTTACTATTATTTTTTCTTTAGAAGAGTAAACTGATTGTACTATTAAGTTACTGCGATTGTCATGTTTCCTTTACGAATTATCATATTTAATCTCCAATATACATATGTTTTTGTTTTAAACTGTTTAAAATTTGGAAACTTGGTAATTTTAACAAACTTTCTTGTCCTGTTATTTCGTTAAAATTCAGATTTCTAACATTCACCAGGTGTTCTCAAGAAACATTGTTGGATAAAATTGACAGGTTAGCACAGCCTTACTATCATTCTTAGCCTTTTGACTTCTACTCTTTCCAATTCCATATTAATATGATAAGATTTTTAAATGTTCCAAACCACAAACTCAGATTGAATGTCCCAATATGGTATGTTAGAGACTGTGATGGTCCCAAAGTGGTTGATTTTAAGTAAGCTTTAGATCTGCTGTGATTCAAGTTTATGAATTTTTTTGTGAAGTTTCTATTTTTATTTTTTAATCTATGTTACTTTTTCCTGTGTATCAATTGCTAATTTAGATCTGTCAAAACTTGATTTATACAAATTACTAAATTTTTCCTGTTGAGATATTTCTTGAATATGAAAGTCCATATATCCAAATTTAAAACAAGGCTGTCAATGATTGAATAAAATATTGTATTCTCTTCTTCATTTTTAGTTGTTGATAGACCAGGTCAGGATACATGGGCACAGATAGTATGTGTGTTCAGCTATCTGCATAAGCTCATTATATTAGTGGATATGTAAATGATGCTGTATTGAGTCATTTTGGTGAATAAGTACAGCTTTGGTGAAATTGAATGTCACAAATCTTTTTTGTTTTTTGTTTTTTTTTTTTATTCTTTGATTTGGTTATCAGCTAAATTTTGTGGGATGTGTATGGTTGTGGTGCAGTGGGTATTCTTTGCTGTCATGCTAACAAAAAAAGGGTTTAAGCCAGTTTTTCCTTTATTGGAATTGAACCAATGACTTACTGCTTACAATTCAAAGGGGGCCGAAGCACTAAGAAACATAAAGTGTTACCACTGTTCGAAATGATGCAGCAACGAGCACGCTAAGATCAGAAGGGAAAATAGCAACTACAAAATTCAATTTAGTTTTCAGTTTTCGTATTCCATCCTACCTAATCTGCTGTTTTTTGAAGAGTGGTTGAAATTGTAGAGCCTTGAAATCTGAAAGTGTAATGTTTTTAAAACACAGTTGATTAACCCTTAGATTTTAGTTAATGTTCCACTATCTATATAATTATTAGTGTCATTGATCATATGAAAATTTTAACTTAGTGCTGTTTTTACCATGTTTTTAACATGTGGAAGCAATCAGCTAGATACAGGTTCAAAAGATTAAAAAAATAGTGTGTTGAATGAGATTTCAAATGATCCCGCGCATTGCGCGAGTTAAACACTAGTTTTTTGTAATTACACAAGCACACACTCATGGATCTACTAACATATAGGAGATACATCACAGCCCCTCCACTCAACCATCATATTTGCTTGCAAATCAGACACTAACCCAAAAATCCAAGCTTCCCCATCCAAAGAGAAGCCCATTTTATGTCATTCAAACCCGTACCAAACCAAATGAGCCCATTCTACCCAAAAAAACCAAGTTCAGCTTCTTCTTTTTTTTTTTTTTTTTTTTTTTTTTTTTTTTTTTTTTTTTTTTTTTTTTTTTTTTTTTTTTTCTGAGCTCGATATGAACCTACATGAAGCCCAAAATCCATTATCAACCTAGCTCAATAAACCCATTTGAGCCTACATGGTTTAACCCATTGATACTATAAACCTTTAGAACGCAAGCCTAATTTCTTTAGCCCAAGTAATCCTGAACCTGTGTAATTAATCCAATCCATACCAAATGCAAAGCCCAACCCCAAAGCCCACTAGAACAAATACTTCACAAAAATTACAACTTTGCAATACACTTCACTGAAATGACAAATAGGCCCATATACTTCACATAATTCATTATTATGTCCTTAAACTTCAGGTTAATTATATGTATGCGCCTATACTTTATTAAAATGAACGATATATCCTTCAATTTCACAGAAATACACAAAACACCTCAATTTCCAAAGCACCAAAATCACCAAACCAACCCGAAGTTTCATCATAATAACCAAAATAGCCCCAAGGCCGCAAAAATACCAAATCAACCTACTAAAGTTAAACAAAATGACCAAAAATAATTTCAAACCATTGGTGTTTTATTTAAAAACACCAATATCCAAAGGCATGTAGAAATCAACCATAAGGATGTAATTTTCTAATTAATCCATAAGTAACATTTTGTAGGGCAGTTCAGTACAAACAGAACACTTAATACACCAGCACTGAAGACTTGCTTATTTTCCAAAGCCCATAAATCGGGCTTAAATTTCCATGACAATAAGAAAATTAATTGACTGCTTAAACATGATTAACATATATAACTAAGACGAGTTGATCATCAAGAAGTGCAGAAGATTATCAAGTCTTGGAGTCCAAAGCCATAATGGTGCTGAGATTCATTGGGTGCATGTACTTTGTGGATCCAGTCATAATGGTTTGTACTATCAGTCTGCAGGCCCTTTCAGTTGGATGGAAGGCATCCCAGAATACATGAAGATCTCTGTTCGGGCACAAATTTGATAAAGGTGTGCATATTCCAATTCCATTGTATGGTCCTTGTCCACAACATGCTACCTTTGATGTAACAAATCCTGCAAAAGCATGACACTCATGTTAATTACTACTCTCTTTTTAGCTTTAAGACTTACAGTATTTTTAATCACAGGAAAATCCTACTGCTGTAGAAAGTGGACTCAGATTATATTATTTGAAGCCTGCAGTTACTCAAAATGTTGTCTAGTTAGTGCATAGCATTATTAGCATTTAATCACATTTCACCAAAATTTTCAAGTAATTTGGAGAAAATAAAACAAAAAATTGGGTTAATTTGTTGACATCTGAAATATTTTTACATTATTCACGGTTTGTTATTAAATCCAGGTAGAAGTTATATCAACAATTGAAGAATTAATTATATCTCTATATCATAAAAACATTGATAGATTACTATACTTTTTTTTCACAATTGGGAGATATCTCTTTCAACAAGGTGATATAAGGTGACCCTAGTATATAAATAAGACTGCCCTATTTTATTATGATATTTACTCCCAGTGGTCCCATGAATTTTTTATTGAATATTGTTGCCTTTCTGTCTGGTCACCAAATGGCCATGGGTTATTGTGTCTACCATTCTTGAATGACGTTTCATTAAATACATCTTTGTTTGGATTGCGTTTGCATTTTCACGTAAATGCGTTTTTGGCTTTTTTTTTTTAATTTTATTTTTATTCCAGTGCTTGGTGCACTGTTCAATGGACATGAACAGTACTTCAAGGTAAATGCACAGTAATTTCAATTATGAATAGTAATCAAAAATAATTTTTTATTGTTTTCAGCTTTCAGCAAAATAAACGATATTCAAACGCACACGAAATGTTCCTAAACATTTCGATTTCATATCCAAACTATAGTATCTAGTATCATATGTAAATTAAAGATAATATTTCAATATAATATAATTAAAATGAAATAATACTAAAATGAATTTTCAAATAATAGATTAAAAATAATTTTAAATTACAAAACAAAGGTACATCATGTAAATCTAAGTTCTAACCAACTTCAAAAATAATAATAGATTATAAATAATTGAAAAATAAATAATAATATATCATTTAAATACCTTGAAACTTTTGGTTTTTGAGGTTTAATTAGAGTTTGATAGTATTTAATTTTTTTAAAGACCTTGGAAATAGAGTTTCCCTTAAAGTAGCTATGTTAATAATTTTACTTATGTTTTATGTGACTTGTAATACTTATATTGAGACACATTGTCATGTAACTTATAATATTTATATTGGGTTGTATAGTGCACACGTTGTGTATACAACCCAACTTTTATATTAAAAGATAAAATTATGGTAGATTATTTAAAAATATGAATAGATAATAACTTATTTTAAATATTTAGATGCTTTGGTCGTATAATATCAATTGGGTAGATTTAAAAAAAAAAAAAAAAAAACAAAAACAAAAACAAAAACAAAAACTCTGAGACTATAGTTTCACATTGTTTTCAATGAGGTATTATAGTTTCACTTACAAAAACTTGTTCTTTATTTTAATACTTCATACTCATAGTAGCTAGGTTATATGACTTTAAGGAGAGAAGAGAAGAAATAATAAAAAATTAAGAGGACATCCACTTGGTAGTTGGTACAATCAACGTGTGTAGGACGCCATCTTTAATACATAGTGTATATCAAAACTCATAGTAGAATATATTTTTCATATTTTGAAGTTTGTGAAACAACTTTTCTAGAAAGTATGATAAATTGTTAATAACTTTTCTGAAAACTATAATAATTTATTTATGGAGATTGACATACCATATGCTTGAGGATCACTAATGAAATCCATGTGCATATCGAAAGCATTTGCAGAAACAAAGACATCTGAACCAATCTGACTATTAAGTTGATTAAGGATTTGAACGAGTTGTGGGTTGAATAATGCCACAGCTCTTTGTAGCTCAGCTGAGCACTCGCCATTTCTGCTACGCATGGCCAATTCTGCTGGTACACAACCGAATGGTCCAGTACTAGTCACCAAAACCCGCCGTGCTCCCAACTCATATAGCCTCTGCATGCATTATTTTTATATATAAATCTATTTTTTCTTTGATAATTCAATAGTTGGAGTAAAGAGATTTAAACTCTGAATGTATATAGTGAAAATATTATAAGGTATCAATTGAATTATACAACTGCCAGTAACTTAAACTTGTGTTTAGTGCGAGGAAAGGTAGTATTTTGCCGTAAAGGGAATTGCATGACATTAATGATACAAGGAGTGGCTATTCAATTCCTTTAGCAAGGAGAGAGAGAGTCCTATCACTTTCGATTATGTTTGGTTCCTTAAAAGAGCTTTAATTAGCGCAATTTTGAATCATTATTTGTCTCCATAAAAGCATTCATGAAAATAACAAGCACAATTATACTTGTTGGCCTCACCAACCAAAAGTCATATCATAACTCGATATGCCTAGCTAGCTCCCTCCTAGGCCTCACACAAATCTGTATCATAAATAATTCGTTTATACGTCCCCTTCACCATTATTTTCCTCCTACTTTCCTGTGATTCTTGTCTCGACATTGTGTCATTTATGATGTAAACATGTGCATGCAGCAATACTTAAATCACATATATAATTCGTCAAACAGGTATCAATGTAAGATAAAGCTAGGAAAATTTAGGTACATTATCATAAATGAACTGCAATAGGTTTTTCTATTAAATTCAGTTTCATATTTGCATTAAATTTAATTATTCTTGAAAAAATATAAAAATGTTTGTTTCTATTGGTCTATGTCACTGATGATAAAATAATGCACTGATTAAGACATCAAAAAATGCTAAGAGTACTAAGACATATATTTATGAAAACGGAGTTGAAGTTCACAAATCATTTTCAATGTCACTCATTTTTAGCATGTTAAAATTACTAATAGAGAAAAGGAACAGGAAGTTACCGCTAGAACTTTTCGATACTCGGAAATGAGATAGACAATATAGTCTGGTAGAGAAAACTGGCAAGACCTTGCAGAGAAGGGCACTAAGTAATAGTTGTTCACGAAATCGTTACCTCCTAGAGTAATGAGGACGAGAGCCCCGTTCACAAGTCGCTTAGCCTGCTCAGCCCCAATATGAGCACTCAGCCGTTGTTGGTATTGTTGAAAGTATTCCAATTGTTTGTAAATTCGGATTATATTTAGCTGCAAAATTAAATAAAACAAGTTTGGACACAAAGTATTCGTTACATTATTCATCTATCCTTTTGCTCTCTCTAATTTGGCTACTTCTTAAAAGAATATAACTCAACATAAGTCATTCTAGTTTCAAATGTAAGATAAGTACTTGCACTTTTCCTTACTTGAAAAAGAAAATAATTATAATCATCGTAACCACAATAGTAGTAGTAGTACATAATATGAACAATAATAGTAACAATAACAACAACAAAATTTGTTTTGAATGTAAAATAATAACAAATTGAATATCGTTCTTCGACTTACAAATTGAATTCCGGTGTCATTGAGAATTCCAATCCCAGCAGAAGCAAAGTTGGCACCAACAAGTAGTCTCTCATCTTTGAGCAGAGGGCTCAAATATGGCAAAGTGGGTTCTGACCCAATTTTCTCACCTAATGACATATGCAACATTTTTAATGTATATAACTATAAATATTAAAATCAAACCCCACATACAAGATTACGTTAAATTAGTAAACAAGAAACAGTTTAAAGAAGTAAATTATAAATAACTACAATAAACATAACACAAACATAAAAACCCAACTGATAATGTCAGGGATGTTAAGGCCATTAGAGAAACGGCCAGTGGGTCTGTGAGTTGGATAGTCAATGCCATAAGGGGGTGAGTCGGCACGAGCAGTGGTGGCAAGGTAGTCATTGTTGCCATTATCGACTAGTGAGTCTCCAAAGACAAAGAAAGCTCGAGCCTCAGCTTGAGAGGAAATAAGACTCAATGTGATTACCAGACCTACTACACTAACCAAAAAGCGGTCCATAGAGATTGTTTTGTTAGAAACTCAAGGACTGCTCTTATGTGTGTACACTACCACATGTGAATGAGTCAGTAGGGCTAGCTTTATATAAGGTTCATGCTCTGATTTTTCACTTTTCATATCACATTAAATTGTTTGTTTCTACCACCATTGGGTACAGACAAAGGGACCACCTTTAAACTAGTTTACTGTGGTTTCGTTTTCTCGATGGACAGATTATTAACATTATTAACCTTTAAACTAGTTTTAATAGGTTGGGTGTTGTTTTTATATGTTTTAATTCAAGTTGTGACTATAAGATAATTGAAAAAAAAATTTCTGCTAATTTTAATGGTTTGGTTGCAGGAAAAATGAGTAATGCATTTATGCTTCAATGTAGCACGGACGTCATATTCTGCAAATCATAAACCTAGGTGAATTCTGTTCCATCTTCCCTTTGGTCGAAGAATTGACTGGATCAGTAAAATACTAATGTTTTGGAACATCATATAAACTCCTTTTTTCTTTTACATGAATATTGTTATTGGGAAAATAAGGAGATTTGAGACCATGCATTCTAATGAGTCTAACGCTTTTGGTTCTATATCTCTACATCACCAAGACCAAGTGAGCTTCTTATATAATGTTTAATTAGCTAATGTCACTAGTATAGTAAGCAATTCTAATTGAATATTTAACTGCAATTATTAGAATTGGGAAAAAAATGTGTTACTTCATGTTATTACTTAAAAATATGTTAAACATTCAATCTAACCTTCTCATATAGCAACTCACGACATTATCCACGCAACGCACTGGCCTTTCGGCTAGTTTGAGTAGAGTTTGTTGTGTGCCTTTGTGTCCCTCTCCCTTATGTGAGTGTGTGTGTGTGTTTGTTTGTTTGTTTTTTTTAAAAGAACTACACAAAGCTTTTATTTATTTATTTATTTATTTTTATTTCTTAGCACAATCTACTTATAAATACCAAATTTCCAATATATGGGAAAAGAGCGATGTTTTATAAAAGTGATGTAATACCATAAATTTTTTATTTTAAAAAAACATATTTACACCACCTTTAACTATTAATTAAAAGAAAATTTTTAAATCATGTGTTCTGTAATTGTTTTTATTATTAAATCTTGTGTTACACACGCGCGCGCGCGCGCACACACACACACACACACACATATATATATATATATATATATAAACACTCAATTGGATGACAATAAGGTATTTAGATAAGTTTACTGTAGTCTTCATAAACCATAATAAAAGAAATTATTTAAAAAAAAAGTGGTGGTCAAATGAAAAATCAAAACGTGGTCATACTATTTATATCTCATCTACCCAACCTACGGAACTACCTCCACATTGACACATTCTCTTTTCTTCTTCCCTGTTTATTTTTCTCTCTATAAATCTCTGTTTTCTATTCCTCTATTTTTAACATTTTTTTTTTGTATGTGAAGTATCAATGGTGCCATAGATGCATAATCAGACATCAAAGAATGTTATTCTTTGATCTTCTCTCTCTCTCTCTCTCTTGCATAGGTATCATTATTTTGGGTTTGATTTTTGGTTGCACTGGCTCTATGCTCAGTCAAAATTGTGATTTTGGGTTACCCAACAAAAATTTCAACTGAATGCGGTGCCTAAATTGCACAAATCCAGTTGCTCAATTGAAGGAAACCATAGGTGGATCGTTGCTATAGCTTTCACTTTTCTTTCAATCGTATAGTCGACTGGATTTGTGCTATAGTCGACTCGGACAACATCAGTTAATCTCTCGTGAACGTTTTCCAAGTATCTCCTAATGGCTAGCTCTCCCGTTGCCATAGCTACGGTCATCGGTAATGATAGAAGAAGCATTAAGTCGTACAGAAAGCTGTTCGTGGCTATGGAGTTGTCGAAGAGCATAAAGAGGAGGTAGGCATAAAAAATAAGGAATAAAACAAAGCAAAGAGAACAGCTTAAACCTTTGGCTGCACAAAGGAAAATGAGGAGTTATTGAGAGACAGGTGGTAGGAGTGGCCATTCGTGTTGCATGTCGAGTTTGTGTCGTGTCAACTCATACGTATCCAATTATATGGGTCAACACTAACCTGACATGTTTATTAAACAAGTCAAGATTCCTAAATCCTAATAAGATTCATTTATTAAACGATTCAGTCATGTCGATCTATTTATTTGATTTTATCAGAATGAAGAAAAACATTTATGAAAAAACAAGCAAATAAATATTTTAAATATAAAATTTAGAATTAATGAGTAACTGCATCACAAATAATCATTTAAAGTTAAAACATATTTCAATATCATAAATAATCAATCACAATATGTCAAAGAAAATAAACTCTAACAACTAATAAGTTTATATACCTAGGGTTTAAATGTTATATTAGTAAAATTTCATTTAATTAAACGGGTCAGATGGGTTAAACGGGTTTTATAGATTGAACTCTAACCCAACCTATTTATCAAATGGGTCCATTGTGTCAAATCAAATATGACACGAACCCATTAATCCTCAACCTATAATTTGTTAATTTCATGTCATGTCGTATCGAGTTTGTGGGTCATGTCCAATTTTGCCACCCCTAATAGGTAGTATATCGAGTGGGAAATAAAATAAAAAAAGCGAAAATACATTTTTGGTTCCTACATTTTGGATCTATTCTCATTTTGGTCTCTAAATTAATTTTGCGCCTACTTCAATCCTTAAAATCAAAAAATCGTTTTCGTTTTGGTCTCTGTCGTCAACCTACTAACAAAAAATGCATACGTGGCAAACGGAGTGCATTGTTAGCATATTAGATGCTGATGTGGCTAATAAAATAATAATAAAAAAACTACATCCATTCCTTTTAATTATGTCAAAAATTCGGAGTTTGTGTGAATGGTTGATATGGTCTCCAGATTTGGAATTGGCCTTAAGCCACCATCCTATCATGAAATTAGGGAAACATGATTGAAGAAGGAGGTGAGTTTTACTCCTTCTAATAAGGTCACCAGCATGAGCTATAGTTAATCAGCAATTAGTAAATAGAATTTGTGCCTACGTGTAAAATTTATTAATCACTTTCAAATTTCCTTGTGATTTTTTTCAAGTAGGCAAACTGATTAATTTTGTCATTAAAGTCAGTTACAAGCAACATAAATCTAAGAGTTATTCTAAAACTATAATCTTTGCCATACCCCTTTTTCACAACAATCTTATTTGGCAGGCTATGACTGATTGTCACTTTCATATAGGCTCACAATTTATAGTCAGTCACATAAAAAAATTCCAAATTTCTCAAAATCTGGAGAAATGTATTATAGAAGGTGTTCAGATATAGCACGTCATATCAGGTCATAGTTTCATACTATGGTCGAGTACAAAATAGTTAAAAGCAATTGGTATAAAAAAATATAGAGACTTGAATGGCACTAGTGCAATCCAACTGATATTTTGTTTGGGTGTCCCATGCATGGTTTGGCTTTACTTTTTTGTTTGAAGCATCTGCCAAACTTGTTGCCGTCAATAGCAATATAGCATGGTCACACGCGAACGTATATTAACATTACAGTAAATATTTGAGCAGATTTTCTCCTCACGTCTATGCATTGTGGGGCTAGAGCTAGCCGCACTGCGAAAGGAAATATACCTCGAGTACGTTGCATATATGACACTAAAAAAGTTGCTGTCACATGCATTATGTGGTTGTGGGGCTAAAGCCTAGGTGGGAAAAGTATATTTGTAATATGGTATCTTATCTTGTTCTATGTGACATCTATGCAGCCACATAGCAAAGCTAATCTACGAGCAAATTGTATTACTCTTCAGGTACTCTAAAATGGGGTTTTTGGTGAACAAGAAGATTTTCAACGACCAGTTACTCCTTGGTCCCAACTCTTGTCAATGCTTCTCATGCATACATTGTTTTCTTTCCCACTCGAATAATTAGCAACTCCTCTCCAATATGCGGTCCAACTCAGAGATCAACTAGAGTCGGAATCTGATAGCAACATAGGCTGAACAGAGCAAATAGCCAGAAAGGAAAAGTTGAAACAAATTTTTAAACAGTAAATATTTGTTCACACAATATCTATCATTTATTGTAAACAAGAAAAGGTGTCGTCCACACATTTGAAACATAAAAAATGGATGCGTATTGAGGATGTGAAATAAACTTATTTCTTTCCTAATAAATTAATTAATCAAAGTTTAAATCGACAAATAAAAAAAACTAGACGTATAATGTATGACGGTTGGTAAAATATAAAATGAAATACAAAAAATGATTCGAACAACATGCTTACCATGGCAAACTCAGCCATTGCAACACCACTGCCACAACGTAGCACCCACCTAGCCACCCATGAGCACCACAACGCCTATTTATGTTTTTCTTTTTCTTTAATAATTTGATAGGTATAATGGAAGAAAGGGGATTTGAAACCTAAAATTTTTTTTGAACAATCAATGTGAGAGCATTTTGTATCTATGAAAAAAAAAAATAAGAGGGTAATTGCACTTCTCTCCATTGAAATTTGGGAGAATGACACTCCACTCTAAATCAAAAGAAAAAAACACACTTTCCCTCCTTGACATCCATTTAACCAAAATATGAAAGGCAGTAGATATAGAGGGTAATAAATAAAAAATCATCCGGCCATGAAAGGTGCTATTTTGGAAGTTCTCACAATGACACAATTATTGCAACAACTTTCAAATCTAAATGCATTTGAATGAATATCTTAGGGCCACTACCAAGAATTAATGTTATTATTACTACTATTAATAGATAAGGCAATCAAATATGACTCATCATAGAAGAACTCCCATAAAGGAGGAAGATTTTTTTTCCTTGATCCCCAATTCTAAAATCGAACATTTTTATAAAAGAGTATTTTAAAATATTCAGTACGACCTTTTTTTTTTTTTTTTTTCCCAATGGATTGTAGAGAGATTTGTAATTGCAAGTTTCTTGGTGCTTGATAAACTTTGCAAGTTTAATTTAATTTTATCAATTATGTTTTTACAAACCATTGTTAAACTTTGGTAAAGAGAATATTTTAAAATTTTAGAATATTTCATTACTAATGTTTATGGAAGGGGGGAGGGTATTTTATTTATCTCAAGGAAGGGGAATGCTTTTCCCTTTAGGTTTGAGATGTTATTCTTTCAAATCTCAAGAGAGGGGAATGTAATTACAAAAAAAAAAAAAAAAAAAAAAAAAATTGTGGGAGCATTTTTTTTAAACTTTATTAAAGTACTAAATTTCTAATCTTTTATCAAAAACAAAAAATGATTGACGATTCTAGAAAGAACTCTAGGTCAGATATGATTTTGACTTCAACTTGTTATGTCGAGGATTGTAATCATTTCCAATTGCCAATATGGCACAGCCCTGTGTTTAAAGATAATGTATGACGTCGTACTCGTATCTAACCCAAATATGAAGGGAAATCAAAAAATCAACGGAACAAACACGCACCCCTAGCCTTTTCTCTTTTATTTTCTCTTCTCTCCACAAATTACCCTACTTTTCTCCCCAACCAATTAAACCCTAAATCCAAAACTTATATAAACTAATATATATATATATATATATATATATATATATATCATGTCTATCTTTATAGCCTTTTGTTAGCATCAAAACAAACACGCCCATACCTTAAAAAAAAAAAAAAAAAAAAAAAAAAAAAAAAAAAAAAAACCTTCAAACCACCTAACACCCAAATTAAAAATCCAGAAAAGAAAACCGTAAAACCCTGACCTCCTTCACCTTTGAGCAGTAGCAAATTGCTGGACTGGTGCGGACAGCATGGTCGACATAGGTGAATTCCATCAGATTGGGCACAAATTGATCTATTAGCTACTTTGCCTCTGATCCGCGGCCTATAAGTTACAGCTTATTTTTAAATTCTGTTTAACTTCCAACAAATATCACGTATGGTGATGATATTAAAGATAGATTTCCTCCCATTTAATCTTTCAATTCTTTCTTATTTTTATACAAATATAAAATATGTGGCATCTATTTAATTTCATGTGTCCAACCAGGGATAGAGCCATGACTTGTAGGGGGGCGGGTTGGGCGCTGGGCCGGCTCAATAATTTTGGGGGCCTTAGGCAAAAATTTTAAGTAGATTTTTTTTAAAACTTTAAAGTCCCTTCTCAAAAAAAAAAAAAAAAAAAAAATCTTTAAAGTCTAAATTTGTATAAATAAAAATTAATTTATTATATGGTTCAATAAATTAGTATCACTATAATACAAATGAGTTGATATAATATACATCAAATAATTAATTGGTGTGATAATTTATAATAATTGATAAAGTAAGAGTTTGCATTAAAAAAAAGGGGATAAATTATTAATTAGTGTGGAGTCATGTGGGGTCCAGCTTAGCTTAGGCCTTGTGATGTGTTGGGGCTTGTGGACAAGACTGCACAGTGCTATGTGCACTGTGCAGTCTTATTCTATCAAGTTGTGTGCATTGTTATTGTGCAGTATTTTACATTTTAGGATACAATGTGACTTTTTTAATACATTTTATTGACCAATAAAAGTATTAAAATATTTCTTTTGTAATTAAAATGTGTAGATAAATATATTATATATATAATTTTTTTTTTTTACAAGTAGGGGCCTTTTTTTATTTGGGGGCCTTAGGCGATTGTATCAATTGCTTATATGGTTGAGCCGGCCCTGACTGGGCGGCTCTACTGCTCGCTGTGTGTGGTGGCTTCGGCCTTTGACTTTACTGTCTTACCACTAAGGATTTGTGTTTAAAACTTTTTAAATGGTCATGTTGTTTGTTTTGGATAAAATATGTTAATTGGGCTTAAGTTTTTTAGCTTTATTATTGGTAATTTTTGTTATTGTGCTAATTTTTTTGGGCTTGTATGTTTAATCTATTAATTTTTTATGGCCTTTAAAAGGTAAAAAATGTTAAAACTACAAATTTTTTACAAATTATAAATGTGGTGAGTGGTTATTGATAAATAAAAATTATGTAAGTGTGTGAACTAATAAGAATTTGCTACCTCAATAGTTTGTAAAAATGTTGTAAAAAAGTTTGTAGATATAACATTACTCTTAAAATAATTGATGGCATTGTTAAGGGGGACAAAGTATAATTTTATTGAACAAAATTGCTAAAATTAATACCTATTAATATACTAATAATTTAAAAAAAAAAATATATTTAGGGGGGCCATTGCCCTCTCGGTCCATATATAGCTTCATCCATGTGTCCAACTAAAAATCTAAGGGAATTGGAGTAATCACCTTGTACCCTTCATATATACTAGTTAAAGACTTGGTATTAGTCTCAATAGTAATCATGTCTCATCCCATGTTTTTTAATTTTTTATTTTGTCGTAATTAAGCATTATATGTCATTGAGAGCATAGTTGTCAGTATCGTACGATACATGATATGTATCATAGAAAACGTATCGTATCGTGTGTAAAAAGTTTTGTATCGTATTGACGTATTACAAGTGCTCATGAATTGTACAATATAGTGTGTGTATCATATGAATCGTACTGTATCGTAAAATCGTATGTATCGTACGATACATAAACAAATGCTTTAAAATGAGATTTATTTTGTTAAAATTTGTACTTTTATTTGAATCTTACAAGTTGTTAGACTTGTTTTAAACACAAAATTATTAGGTTACTTAATTTAACTTAATAAAATAACATATTCATAAGTTTTTTTTCCCCTCTCTTTCTTCTACAAAATTTAGACTACACAGTACACACTTACACTTTACTTTAATATTTACAAATTTATTTTCTATATCATGAATAAGATATTAATTCAAATATAATTATTTTTATTTTTTTCACTATTGTTATAAGTCCAAGAAACTAGAATACCAAGAAGATTTTTTTTTAATTATTAAAATTAAAAGAACAAGAAGAGATAGTAAATATTAATGATGATGAAGAAAATTTTAATGAAGAAATAAATTTGCAAAATGATAAACTTGGTGATAGTATTGACTTAGATGAGGTTGATTAGTCAATATGATGAAAATAAATTAATTTTTGGGTCATTTGTTATATATTATCACTTTTGAATTTAAGCAATTTGAATGTATATGTTATAAACATGTGCTAGTTTGATTTATTTAGATAGCTTGTTAAATATTATTACATAAGTGATGAATAAACTAGTTATTAGCTAAATATATTATAATGAATATACCCTATATATATGTATATCTATAGTTTTTTTATAAATTTCATTAAGTGTATGTGTATCTTACGATACACGATACGGAAAAAGAAAAACTTAATTTACGATTCGATTCACGTTTTGACAACTATAATTAAGAGTATACAAGGACATGATGGTAGTATTTATATATAGGGGAAAAATTGTTACACATTTTTGTGCATCCACATAAGTGTGTAAAAACACTGAATTCGTGAATCTAACGTCCTGTTTTTTTTTGAAACAAAAATATTTTTGTAAAATATTTTCCTATTTTCAAGTTTTTTTTTTTTTTTTTTTTTTTTATATATATATAATGTAAAGTTGTGATTTACAACTATATTTTATGTTGACTTTAATTCCGTGTCAAATCTGATTGTCATTTTGTTTAATCATTTCCCTATATTTTTGTGAGATTTATTATAAGGGTTATGTGCGAGAATTTGGTAAAGAATTTATGAAGATGAGAATTTCGCAACTAGCTCGCGACTGGCTCGCAACTACTAATTTGTGAAATAGGCCACGTGAGAAGCATATGCTAGAATTTGAAGAGTTTTTGACAGGCTGGATTTCGCAAGTCATTCACGACTCAGGCCAAGTTATGAGTGACCCGCGAAACTCTTTGCCTGATTATTTTTGAGTGTGCCTTTTCTCAATCCTTTACCAAACACTATAAAAATTCTTACTACCCACGAAATGTAAGTAGAACAAGGAGTATTCACAAGAAATTTTTGAGAAAGAAAACCCTAGCCAAACACTTGAGAGTTAGAGATTATTTACCCACAATTCTCTACATCATTTCTTTAGAGTTTTCATTTACTCCTACCTCTCAAACTACACATCTTTGAGAGGTTTTTAACTCAAACACTTACCTCACCCATTCTGAGTGTTGAGAGAAGTTTTGATGCCTATAAGAAGCATTGGAAGAAGCCATTGAGTGGCGGATGCAATCGGGCGGAATTACGGGATTTGGATAATTAGTGAAGACAAGACTCCGAGAAGTCCGTTGGTAGCAAGAGCTTGGAGGGCTCAAGTACATTGGGTAGATTAGGCTTGAAGGATCTTTTTGACATCGCGTACTCCAACTTATTTACTAGTGGATAGATTTCAGCTTGGAGGGTCGCGGCAAGATTTTTTGTTGAGTACTTTGGTTTCCTTTTCGATAACACATCTCAGTGTTATCTTACGTTTGCATCACTTTTCCCTACTCTTTAAGATTTACATTTATCACTTATTATACTTGCTTATGGCTTAGAGTAGTGTTTCGGTTTATTGCGCTTCATTCACTCTTATTCCACACTTAGATAAGTTAGAGTAAAAATAATTAAGCTGTAATTTAAAATTAGGTGTCTAAATAAGTATTAATGTTTTCACACTAATTGAGCTTTCATGTAAGAATTTTCCATTGACCATAAAATTCATTGTAATATGTTGTAAAATGTGTCACATTTAAAAACTTGGAAAAATATTTTAAAAACACACACAATGGCCTTCTTCACCCCATTTGGTGGCTAGGTTGTTGGAGTCACCATTTTTGTAGCTGGTGCTGCTACTCTGATAGTGGGTGTTGGTTGTTAGGTTGTTGGAGTTGCCAGTTAGAACCGCTAGTATGATGGCTAATGTCTATGGTCCGATAGTTGGAGCTGTCACTCATGCCTAGTGTTGTTAATCCTGCAGTCAGAGTGACAGTTCAGTCACTTCGGCCATTGAATCTCAATTATTGGTGGCTTCAATGGCTGAGTCATCAATTTCGGTAATTTATACTTGAAAGAATTTACATGAACCTAAAAATATTTTATTGAAAAATGTTTCAAAACAAAGGGACTGTGAGTCACAATTTTAAATTTGAAATCATGATTTAGAGTCACGATTTCAATGTATTTATATAAAAGTATAATATATATATATATATATATATATTTAAAAAAGCTGCCATATATATAAGTATAACTCCAACTTTAGAACCAACCTTTTCATTTCTTTTATTATATTCTTAAATTTTAGTAGGACCAGGGACGAAGCTAGGACTTGGAGTTGGGGGGGGGGGCAGAAGTATAAAAAAAAATAAATTTGAAACTCCAAATAAACATTCATTTAGTGTTTGTTTAGGATCCGCTTATTTTGCTGAAACTGAAAACTTTTTACTGAAAATACTGTAGATAAAGGTAAAAGTTAGCTGAAATAGTATAGTGAGCCCATAAACAATACCAAAAAGTGCAGTGGGACCCAAGAATAGTAGCAAAAATGAGCTGAATAGTAAAATAAGTTGGAAAAATTAATTATGCCAAATGGACACTTAATAAACCATCAATAAAAAAAATACACAAAATTATTGTTTTTTAAGATATTACAATGCTATTATTTATGAAAATGGAAAGCACTATACACACAAAATTATTGTTTTTTAAGATATTACAATGCTATTATTTATGAAAATGAAAAGCACTATACACACAAGCATTCAACAACTAACCAATAAATTTCAAAGTTGCAAATAATCTCTTTAATTATTTACCAAAAAAAAAAAAAATCTCTTTAATGTTTTAAAAGACACTAAATTAATAGACAAAAACACTAAAGACAAAACTACAAAAAATTCAGAAAACATCACAGGGGCTATGGCAATAGGAGTTGTTGTGTTGTGTTTGTCACAAGAGATAACAACTATGTCTTTGAGTCTTTTTGTGTGGGTCCCATGTCGTTTGGCCTTTTTGTGTGGGTTTTGTGTATTTTTTGTCACAAGAGATGACAACTATGACAACTTTGTCGTCTGTGTTAGGCCACGGCTGACTTTTGGCCTTTTGTGTGAGTCTTGTGTACTGTTTACGGAACTCGCAAGTACTTTTTTAGTAAAAATAACTTAAAAACTAGATTTCACGGCACTATTTACACATTTAAAAATTATTTTACTACAATATTTTTATTTTTTATTTTTTAATTTTTAATAATAAACGGTATCCAAATAACCTAAGGAGAGAAGGACAAAGATGGGTTAGATTTTTACCTCCCTCTTTGACTTTTTCTCTCCAGTTTCTTCTAGTTTATTCTATATCTTTGAGTCTCTCTGTCCCTGCTCTGTGCTGTTTTTAAGTTTTCTTTACAAGTCATAACGGTGTCAAGTGTCCACACACGATTAAATCTAAGTTAATCAAAGGAAGGATTCAATATGAGAGGGATACCTTTGCTTCTATAGACCTGTAGGATGTAGTGTTGCTGGCTGCTGAACTTCTTTGTGTTCAGCCATGAGTTAGGTTTCCCCCCCCCCCCCCCCCCCCCCTTTTTTTTTTTTTGAATGGCTTAGAAATCCCCTTCTTTTTTTCCCTTTTATTATATGTGTGAGTGTGAGGTAAGTTGGGTGTTTCCTACACCTAGGCTAGTTAGATATCTAGTTAGAATTGGCTTTGATTATTATTATTATTATTTTTTTTTTATTTTTTGCTTGAGTTTGTTTTGGGTGTTGTTTAGGCTTAATTTTTGTTGTTGGGCTAATATTTTTTTTATAGGTTTTAAAAATATCAATAATATTGTTAAAGAGGGCAAGAAGCAATTTTATTGAAACGAATTACTAAAAATAATATATTATATATATATATATATATATATACTTAAAAAAAAAAAAAATCTAGGGGTGCCACTGCCCCGCAGGTGCAACAACAGCTCCGCCCCTGAGTAGGACAGGGAATCTTGCGATGCTTTCCTTTTTATCATTTTAGTTAAGCATTTGGACTTTTTCCTGCAATGATGACAAAGGGGCAAAGTATGCGTGTGAACACACAAAAAAAAGAAAACACGTTTACATACATACCAATTTATTTCATTCTTCTCTCTCTATAAATACCATCCCAACAATCAACTCTTTGCGAGCACAACTTCTGTGCTTTTCTACCTTTTCTTTGATTCATTAATTACACGTATACATCTCTAGCTAAAAGCCTGCCCTGACAAGTCGACCTAAAATGGCGAGTGATCGAACCTGGTCAACCGGCCTCTTTGACTGTTGCTCTGACTGGCATAGCTGTAAATTCCTTATCCTTTCCTTTTCTTACTTATTAAAAAGGTTTATATATTTGTTAAATCAAGTCAAAAATTTTCTTTTCTGTTCCTTGTTCTTTCTAAGTTACAGAATAAAAAATTATCTCCTTTATAGTGATTGAAATATTGTTAGTTTTAAGACTGAAATCTTTTTCTGTCACAGGTTGTTTGACATGCTGGTGTCCATGCGTTGCTTTTGGCCGCATCTCGGAGATTCTAGATAAAGGATCATCCTGTAAGTATTACAAAAGCGTATAGAATGAGCAACTTCAAGCCCATTATCTAATGGTTTCTAAATCTCATTTGATACATGAAGTTTGAAGTTCAAATTTTCTATATATCGAACACCTTTAATTTAGACCACCCCCAAGAGATTTCTCCCACTATTTTTGTGGGACAGAATCACCGAAAATTATAACACTTGGAGATCAGTGAAGTGCTATGAGAGCCCTAAACAATAATCTTAGCAAAAAAGAAAAAGAAAGAAAAAGAAAATGGAGACTATTTAGTGACCGTTTATATACATTGTCAGTTCGTTTAGACTCCTTAAACCCAACAGATTAACCTAGAGAATTAGCCAAGTGATTAACTTAGGTAATTTAATTAAAACTAGGTTAACACAATTAAGCAAAAATAAACAAAGCAGCGGAAAATAAACAACACAAAGATATGATGACCCAGGAAACTACACCGGTAAAAACCTGGGGAGGATTTGACCTAGCTATCCTCAAGGTAAACTGAATCCACTATGAAAGAATCGAAGTTTACACAATAGACTTAGACCACTAACATCTTATTGCTACCCGAGTGTAAGAAACTTACTACCATGACCCCATGATAGCTCCGAGATCCACGGACTCCTTTTTTCCGGAATTCTTCAACAAATCCACAAGCGCACCTGCTTGTATATCTTTGTGTTCTCTTGATTCTGCAACTGTAACGATCTACACAACTCTTGACATAAATCTCAAGTTTGTAAACCCTAAGTGTATGTGAAGGTAAACACCTCTAGATCTCACAGAGAGATTCACAAACACAGCAAAACAGAACTCTAAAAACGTGGCTAGGGTTTTCCCTTTTATACTTAGGGCAAAACATAAAACCCTATACATTAAAACGGGCTTGGGCTGAGTTGGAATTTTCTGCAGAAAAACGTTCTGCACGATTTTCGATCGATCGAGTCTAATTTTCGATCGATCGAGTCATACAGAAAGTGAATAGTACCAAGGTTTTGAAACCCGGACCGGACCGTACGGTCCGACCGGAAAAACCGTGAACCTCTCAGTTTTACGGTTTTTTTAGCTTCAAGAACCGCTCTATGGGAAAAAAACAGGAACCCGTGCGAACCGTGGTCGGACCGTACGGTTCTGAGAACCGTGACCGGTTTTTGAGGTTCGGATGGTTCCTTTTTGTTTCAGTTTTTCCGGTGAATTTTGGCCAATACACCGGTATGAAGTGATGATCAGATCTAGAAGAAATGAAAGAACACGAAGAAGAACAAAGATCGGAAGGAGATCTGATATTTTCAGATCTTGAACAAAGGGATTTGTAAGGAAAAAAAAAAGAACCGGAGAAGAAGAAGACAAGTTCCTTAAAAAAAAAAAAAAAAAAAAAAAAAGAGAAGATGAACACAACGGTCTGCGCCAAAAAATCTCCACACTTGCTAAGCAAATAAAACGTAAACACAAACTACATCAAATCAAAAAAACAAAAAAAACACATATTACAGTAACACGTATCTTCGTCTTCTGCCAACACAGTCACCGATCACGCCTTCGTCTTCCGCTGCTGCTGCTGCTTCTTCTTCTTCTTTCTTCTTTTTTTTCTTCTTCTCTTTCTTTTTTCCGTTGATGGAGCTCTGTAATTTCCTCTTTTTCACTGAGGAATATGTTTCTCTTTTTCTTTTCTTTTTTGACGGTGAAAGGTTCCACTTTTGTTACTTTATTACTTCTTTTAAGTTTTGAATTCCAAAGTGACTGTCCCTCACGTGCCTAACTTGGAAACGGTGATAGGTTTTAGTTTTTTAATCAAAGTAAAAAAATCTCAGCCATTTGATTTAGGTAATCTTTTCAGCTGCCCAACGTAATGTACTTGAGGTGACTGGTGCTTTAAATATTTTAACTATTAAAAGATGTTACGTCTACAATATTTTTACAATAAATCACAGGTGATTAGTTATTATTAGTTCAAATTTAAACCTAACATTAAGATTACTTTTTTGCCTCAATAATAACAACCAGTAACAATAACGACCGGTAATAATAAAAATAAAAATTATTATTATTGTTATTACAAGTTTAACTAATCAATATATAAATAAATATATAGATATTATATTTAAATTTACTTAGGATTTGATATTTTTTATCTCTCTTGTAAAAGTTATGATATGAAAATATATATTTGAAATATAGATATTTATATTTAATTGGATTATTTTAGTTAAATTTTTTGTTTATACTAATTTAATATATTTATTTATATTAAATTAATTATTAAATTAATTATGATGTCATCACGGTTCGACCCCGGTTCGACCTCGGTTCGACCTCAAAAACCTTGAACCTCTTCATTTTACGGTTCAATAAACGGTCCGGGTCTGAAAACCTTGAATAGTACTTCTGCATAAAAACTCGATTCCAACTTTACAATAAGACCCATACTTTGAGCAAGTCTATCACACGACTAAACATTGTTTTGATCATGGTTTGCCAACATACAAATTGAAGTTCTAAATACATTAGTTCCTAATCTTTAGAACCTAACATACATGAAATATGTACAATATTTATACATATATACATATAAATAGTTATATAAAAACTGAATTGTAAGATGTATATTTGGTCTTTGTGCAACATTCAGCTTGTTGCGTAAATGGGACGCTTTATACACTGCTCTATATTTTCACTGCTACTTCTTCTTTTCGACCCTTCTATTCATGCTGTTATCGTACAAAACTGAGAGAACAATACTTTTCGGGGGAGAATCATTGTGATGACTTTGGGGTTCATTGTTGCTACCATGGTTGTGCCTTATGCCAAGAGTATCGTGAGCTCCAAAATCGCGGTTTCGACATGTCTGCTGGTAATATTAATCTCTCGCTCTATCTGTGCCTGTGTGTGAGAGATAAATAGATCCTTTGAAAATGAAAATTTTCATGGGCTATCAATGATGGGATTTTCCGGGTTTTGCTTAGGATGGAGAGGGAATCCGCACATGCACAATAAAGCAGTGTCGAAGGCCCCAGTTGTGGAAGGAGAGATGAAGCGTTAGTATGCTGGAAGATTTGCTTTGTGTATTGTGTTTGTTAGAAACTGAATGGTATATAGACAGACACCCAAAGTGAGCATGTCCCTTTGTTTGCCTCAATCAGATTGTAACATCTAGGAGTTATGGAGTAATGGTTTGGGCCGTTACTCTACCCCACTAAGTCCACTATCCCACTCAATATTAATGGAGTGGTGTGTATAAAAACACCAAGAGTGGTACCCATTGAGGGGTGAATGAATTCTGCATTTCTCATAGTGTTTACAGAGTGTTGTGAGGCTCTTAGTTTGTGGGTTATGTTTGCATCACTCTAGTAGTGTGCGACACCGTCGGAAACGTTTTTTTTGGTTCGTG
Source organism: Lithocarpus polystachyus (assembly GCA_033629205.1). Classification (NCBI taxonomy): domain Eukaryota; kingdom Viridiplantae; phylum Streptophyta; class Magnoliopsida; order Fagales; family Fagaceae; genus Lithocarpus; species Lithocarpus polystachyus. The sequence goes on from CM066164.1 coordinate 41,975,056, forward strand.
GCTTACACAAACTGGAATTCAAAACATGTTTGGATAGCTGGTCTGTGTGGAGGCTGGCTCTAGACAGCGTAGAACAATCTCAAAGCTCCTGTGTGATCATCGGTTTAGGCCAAGAGAGGTGTGCCGAAAAAACTGATTCCTTATATTCCGCTGCAAGTTTCTATTTCTAACACTGGTATCAGAGCTTTTATAGGTTGTTTTCGTTGTCATAGGCATATATGATTAGTTCTTAATGTGTTTTATGCTTCTGTGATATGCTATGAATTTCTATGCACCTCACATGTCCTTCCATGGCAAGTTTTGATTCTGAGTATTTCGTGCCTTGAAACTAATGTATGTTGTTTATATTACATGTATTAACATCTACCTTAAGTTTCGTAGCAAATCTCTAAGTGTGCCATGAGATATAGTTTCACAAAGCTTAGAACACCGAATTTTTTAAGGACAAAACTGCTCTTATTTGTTTTTTATTTGCAAAATATGATTTCATATTCTGAATCTATATGTTATAAGCTTTAAATCGGTATATGGAACGTCAAAAACGAATTTGAAATGAAAAAGATATAAACTTTTAAAGTTTCAGAGTAAACCTTGTTTTGCTGAAAAAAAAATTCGAAAGGAAGAAGGTTGAAGACAACCTCCAAATCACGTGGCTTTCACGTGCCAAACAAAAAAGCTGATAGCAAATAAAAAAAAAAAAAAAAAAAAACAAACAACAACAGCAACCAGCACATCACGTGGACTAGATTGATAGCAAATAATAATAATATTAATAAAAGGAAAGGGAAGGGTCCCACAATAGTTGACTGTTGATTTCCTAAATCTATTTATTGTATTATTATTAACATCCACCGTAAAGTAAGCTCATTTGCCATATTTGAAATTTTGTCTTTTTGTGATATTTTCCTACTATATGTATATCAATGGCTATTGATAAATGAGTTTCTTTAAGTGAAACGTATTATATAACTTAGCATTTATTTCTCATGAAACATAATAGGTATATGCTTCAATGATATGGAATTGATTTAATAAATTATTTAATTCCATGATTATTTCTTGGTGAAATATGGTATTAAAAATATATATATATATATATATTTACACAACGTTAAATATAATATTTAACATGACAAAGAAATAATTATTTCTTAGTGAAATAATGAGATGCCTATATGAATTGTTCTCATGAGTTTTAAATTGTGATGGCATGTTTAGCTTAATAGTTAATATTGGTGAATTATTTTCAATACATATATTTTGTATAGAATTGAAATATGGAATAGTGGGAGTATGGTTGAGTTGTGTTATCTCCCATACATAATTTTGCACAAATAGATTAAAATTAAGCTTAGTAATAAGCACTAGTGGCGCAAGAGATGATTAAGAAGCTTAGCAAATTTTCGATCTTGCGACGTGTGTTGATTATCTAAGTTTATTTTAGATCGAACGTCAAAATTTTTGAAATATGTGTGTAATGTCCCATTTGTAAAATTTTGTAGTGAAATGGCTTCCAAAGGTATAGTTGCTGATCTCAATAAAGGAGAGAAACTGGATGGTGAAAATTACAATATTTGGCACCGCAAAATCCAGTATGTGCTGAATGAACAAGAAGTCCTAGAGACTCTAACTCATTCGTTGAGTAAACCCGATGAGGGAAGCACTGAGCAACACCAACATGACCTTGTTGCCTATGAAAGTTGGCGCAAGAAGGATTTGTGTGCGCGCTTTATAATGCTGAGCAGCATGCACAATGACTTGATTGGTGAATTTGAGCAGTATACAACTGCACAAGACATGTGGAAAGCTCTAAAGCTAAGATATGGAGGGACATCAGCCACTAGACTGCGTGGCTTGACAATGAAATTTGATTCATATAAGATGCGCTCTGAACATACGATGAAGCAGCATCTTAGGGCGATGTCCTCCATGATTCGAGAGCTCAAATCAGCTGGAAACAATCTTACTGACGAACAACAAGTCCAGGCAGTGATTCGTTCACTACCAAGTTCATGGGAGACGATGTGTCAAAATTTGACACACAATGAGAACATCAAAACATTTGATGATGTGGCTCGTCACTTGGAACTTGAAGCTGAGCGCCTTGAAGCAGCCAAGCCGATTAGTTCTGTGCACATGGCTGAGAGTAGCTTGCGTAAGGCGTTTAGGCCTAAACGCAAGCAACCTGATTATGCTCCTGGACAAGAGAGACCTAATGGGCCACCGCCTAAGAAGGCTAAGTTTGTCAAGCGCAATACTAGAGGAAAGCGTGCAAAGAAGGACAAGTCTAAGTTGACTTGTTATAATTGCGGAAAGAAAGGACATTTTGCTCGTGATTGCACTGAGCCGAAAAAGGTAACACCTAATCCTACATCTCACCATGTTTTTGTAACTAGTCATGTCCTTGTTGCTAATTCTGCTCCTATGTGGACTGTAGACTCAGCAGCAACAGAACATGTAGCGAGAGATAGAGTGGGATTTGTGGAGTACCGCCGGATTCCTATTGGGAGCAGAGATATCAAGGTGGGAAACGGAGCTAGCGTGCAGGTACTTGGAATTGGTACCTACAAGCTAAAGTTGCGAGGTGGTCGCACTCTGTTACTCCATGACGTATTGTATGCTCCAGAGATCCGGAGGAACTTACTTTCCGTAGTTATTTTGTTAAGACTTGGTTTTCGGTTTATTTTTGAGAATAATCATGTTTTATTGCATTTGGGAACAGTTTATTATGGTTGTGGTTTTATTTCAAATGGTTTTTTAATTTTGGATATTGAATATTATAATAATGATAATTCAGTTTTTTTGACTTCATCTGATAATGCTTCTGATAATTCAATTATATGGCATGCTAGGCTTGGCCATATAGGGCAAGAGAGGATGACTAGGTTAGCTAGAGAAGGCCTTATGGGCAATCTCGCTAAGGTCACTTTGTCCACATGTGAACATTGTCTTGTGGGAAAGTCAAAAAGAAAACCGTTTGGAAAAGCCACAAGGGCATCTTTTCCATTGCAACTAATCCACTCTGATATATGTGGTCCAATGAATGTGAGGGCAAGGCATGGAGGTTTCTACTTCATCACATTTATAGATGACTATACACATTATGGTCATGTCTATTTGATTTCTCATAAGTCTGAGGCTTTAGATTGCTTTAGACAATACATGAGATTGGTTGAGAATCAATTAGACAAGAGCATTAAGGCTCTCAGAACTGATCGTGGACGTGAGTATCTATCTGTGCAATTTAAGGAGCTCTGTGATGAAAAGGGAATTACAAGGCAGTTAACGATGCCTTATACACCGCAACAAAATGGTGTGGCGGAAAGGAGAAATCGAACACTGTTGGAGATGGTTAGGTCAATGATGGCGCAAGCAAACCTACCGATTTCGTATTGGGGAGATGCACTTTTGACTGCAGCCTATATACTTAACCGAGTGCCCTCTAAATCAGTATCTTCCACACCTTATGAACTATGGACCGGCAAGAAACCTGACTTGAATAACTTGCGGCCATGGGGTTCAATAGGTTATGTTCACAATAATTCTCATAGATATGGGAAGTTAGGGCCTAGAGGAAAGAAGTGTATCTTTATAAGATATTTTGAGCATTCCAAAGGTTATGTGTTGATAGGTGAACAACCAGATGGAAGTGTGACTGAATTGGAGTCACGTGATGTTGATTTCATTGAAAGTGAATTCCCTAATATAGGTGAGGTTGAAAAGAACTTGACTCTTTATGAAATGATGAATCAAGAAGGAGGCAGCTCAAGTAGGCTAGTAGAGGACAAGGAAGAAATTCCTGAAACTCCTAGAAACAGTGGGAGCGACTCACAACCTAGTGGGAGCATACCACTAGAAGTTGATCCACAACAACCTCAGCCACGTAGAAGCAACCGTGGTAATGTTCCTCGTCGTCGTTTTGAGATTGAGGGGGAAGCTTTCATGATTGCTTCACAGGATGATGATGAGCCAAAAACTGTGCAAGAGGCTCTCTCATCTTCTATTAGTGATGAGTGGATGAAAGCAATGAATGAAGAAATGGAGTCTATGAGGACTAATCAGGTCTGGGATCTGGTAGACCTACCGTCAGGGCGAAAAGCAATTGGGAACAAATGGGTTCTTAAAATCAAACGCAAGGCGGATGGGTCAATAGAAAGGTATAAAGCTCGATTAGTGGCAAAAGGATATACTCAAAAGGAGGGTGTTGACTACGAGGAAACCTTTTCTCCGGTTGTGAGGTTTGCCTCTGTTCGACTCATTCTGGCCATTGTTGCAAACTTGAATTTGGAGTTATACCAAATGGACGTTAAGACAGCTTTTCTCAATGGAGAACTAGATGAAGAAATCTATATGGATCAACCTATTGGCTTTGTGACCAAAGGTCAAGAGCACAAAGTGTGCAAACTTAAGTGATCCATATATGGTTTAAAGCAGTCATCTAGGCAGTGGTATCTAAGATTTCATCGAGCCGTTCTATCAAATGGGTTTACGATGATCGAAGAAGATCACTGTGTCTATGTAAAACGATCCAAGGGAAGTTTCATTATTTTGTCATTGTATGTCGATGACATATTATTGGCCAGTAATGACATGGAGATGATTATCGCCATAAAAGAGTGGTTGTCCTCTAACTTTGAGATGAAGGACATGGGTGAGGCAGATTATATTCTGGGGGTTAAAATCCTTAGGGATCGCTCAAAGAAACTTTTAGGTTTATCACAACAAACCTACATTAAGAAAGTTCTTGAGCGTTTCCAAATGCATAACTGCAAACCCATGGATACTCCAATTGCCAAAAAATGAGAGCTTAAGCCTGGATATGTGTCCTAAGACTAAAGATGAAAAAGAAAAGATGGCTCGTGTTCCCTATGCTAATGCAGTTGGAAGCTTGATGTATGCAATGATGTGTACTCGTCCTGATATATGTTATGCTGTTGGATTAGTCAGCATATTTCAGTCTAATCCAGGACTTGCTCATTGGAAAGTTGTCAAGAGGATATTAAGGTATCTTAAAGGGACAGCAGACTACATCCTTTGTTATCAAGGCTCAGATTTGCATATGATTGGCTATAGTGATGCTGATTGGGGTAGTGACCTAGATGAACGCAAATCTACATCTGGATATGCTTTCTTGCTGAATAATGGTGCCATTACTTGGAGTAGTAAGAAACAACCCTGTATAGCATTGTCAACTATGGAAGCAGAGTATGTAGCATGTTCGGCAGCTGTTCAAGAAGCAGTTTGGTTGAGGAGGTTCTTTCAGAATCTTGAGGTTGTCAAGGATGCCTCAGATCCAGTTACAGTACATTGTGATAGCATGGCAGCACTTGCCTATGCTAAAGACTCTAAGTATCATGGTAGAACCAAACATATTGATATACGATATCACTACATTCGAGACATGGTTGCTCACAATGAAGTGGTTCTAAAACACATTTCTACAAGCCTCATGATTGCTGATCCACTAACAAAGCCTATAGGAAGGGATGTCTTTCAGGCTCATGTTAGAGTTTAGGGCTACGTAGAATATGATGATATGTTGTTTTTAGTTACCATTTATTGTACTCTTTTGGGATATTTTGTTTTAAATACATATGATGTTATTCAGTTAATAATATGTATGTTTACACACACACACATATCATATGATGAGTTCTGTGGTATGAAAGGTATGTCGGCAGGCTAAGGTCGACTCACTCACACGAGCGATCACCTCTGGCGCTTGAGTAGTGAGCAGAGATGAGACATTGTGTCATTAAATGCTTATGTAGCATGTATAGATGATTGACACAAACAGATGTCGCCTTAGTTGGAACTAAGATGAGGTCTATAATATATTTATCTTAGTTAGACCGTACATGGATAGCCCATGATCCATGTAGCCTGTGGTTAGCCAAATGCGAGACCTTATTTGATGCCTAAGGTGGCAAGCGAATAAAGGACTCGAGTTAGGCGCTTGAGTAGCTACTAGACTAAGATTTGTACGGTGCATTGAGTTAAGACATACGCTCTTACTTAAGAGAACTCCACCGTAGCATGTATTTCATACTACATGTGCTTGATCGACCAAAAGCGGAGGTGAGAGAATAAATCCTTGCTTCTTCACCGTGTGAGTCCCATGGATTTTTCATTATGATCCAACTTATGCCCTTGTTACTTTTGACTATGTCATGAAGCTGAGTTTTTGATGTCTGCTACTTTGGCATGTTACCTATGGCCATGTTGGATTCGGTCTAAAGGGACATTGCTGGGAAAGCGATTAGAACAAAGTTAAAGGACATGAGTGCAAAGGGAAGACTATTTTTGTAACACATCCTAACATTTGTACTCACTGTCGACAGGTTATAGCGCTTATGGTAGCGAAATAATCGTGAGTACATCTGGATAGTTATGATGGGTCAAGCATAAAGTTTGAGTATTAAACTCAAGAGGGGTTAGAGATGCTTGATTCGATGTGTTAATATATGTCTAGGGCATAACGAGACACTTTAGGGATGTTGCTATGCTGGTCTTGGTATAGATTTAGTATAGTGCTCCCAAATATGTTTTTCAAGTGTGCTCGGCGGTCGCACAACCTATTTGCCAGTATGAACGCACTGAGAAACACATTGAGAGATGGATAATAGGGCCATGCCCACAGTGGATGAGTGGGAGATGTTAGAAACTGAATGGTATATAGACAGACACCCAAAGTGAGCATGTCCCTTTGTTTGCCTCAATCAGATTGTAACATCTAGGAGTTATGGAGTAATGGTTTGGACCGTTACACTACCCCACTAAGTCCACTATCCCACTCAATATTAATGGAGTGGTGTGTATAAAAACACCAAGAGTGGTACCCATTGAGGGGTAAATGAATTCTGCATTTCTCATAGTGTTTACAGAGTGTTGTGAGGCTCTTAGTTTGTGGGTTATGTTTGCATCACTCTAGTAGTGTGCGACACCGTCGGAAACGTTTTTTTTGGTTCGTGGCTTACACAAACTGGAATTCAAAACATGTTTGGATAGCTGGTCTGTGTGGAGGCTGGCTCTAGACAGCGTAGAACAATCTCAAAGCTCCTGTGTGATCATCGGTTTAGGCCAAGAGAGGTATGCCGAAAAAACCGATTCCTTATATTCCGCTGCAAGTTTCTATTTCTAACAGTGTTCAGCACGGTCAATGTTTGACAAGTTGAGGTGATAAGTTGTTAGTGATAAATAAAAAAATTAAAGTTAATAGTGGACTTATGTTAGAATCAGTAAAAACTTATTAAGTTAACTGTTGTAAAAAAGTTCTAAAAATTGTTGTGTTATGTATTGTGTTTGTAACATTATTTCCTGCAAGTTTGTTTTTGAGTTACTGTGGTAACTTGAAATGCAGTATTTATGTGGTACTCTAGCTTGTAATGTTGAATTAATATTAAATAAGTAACCATGCAGAACGCTAGCTTGTTTTGTTGAATATTAAGTACTATGTAGTAAATTTTAAATAATTTGTTGGAGCTGAGGTGATTAACTCTTCTGATCTTATTTTTTTAGGTTAGGTGATATAGGCTGGATTTTTGTTCGATAGTTGGTGTTATTCGTCAAAGGGATGTACTGGGATATATAAGACTACTAAGAGCTTTGTAGTTCACTTAGTGCTTCATGCGTTTTTTATTAAGATATTAGGTTCTGTTTGGTTATCATTAGGGGTAGATTCATTTTCTCTTTTCATTTTCTAAACTCAATTTTTGTTTCTCAAATCTTGTATTCATTTTCTCTACCCAACCCATTTCATGTTTGACATTATTTTCTAGTCTAGTTTTTGCTTTTTAAAATTTTTTTTTTCACTTAATATTTTTCAATTAAAAATTCAGCACAATTGAAAGAGAATGTTTTTTGATGGGACAAGTCAATGTTAGAGAGATCCACATATTTGGTTTTTACAAAAATGCTACTGTATTCATTTTCAAGAAAATGGAAACACCAAAAAGTTGTATTTAGTTTTTGTATTCAAATCATATTTTTTTTGGATACTGAAAATAAAAAGAGAATACAAATATAGTCAAACAAGTTTTTTAGTAGGGGGTCCCATGAAAACCAAAAATAAATACAGAAAACACCACTTCGTTGCTCAAACTAAAGAAGCCCTTAGGATTCTATTACCCTATCCTTTAATTATTTATTTATAAAAAAAAAAAAGTTAAGATTGCCCATAAAAGTTTCTTGTAATTTTATGCAAACAAGGTAATATGTACTAAGTACAAAGAGAACTAATTAATGGAATTTTGTACTTTCAAGTTCAATCTCCTTTCAGATGGTAAATTGATATATTATATAATAAAGGTTGCCTACTAGAAGATTTGGTTGCAACAATTGGCTACAACCTCATTGTAAAATTTTATTTTATTAATTGTTAGGATTTTTTAGTTAAGTTCAAAGTCTAATATCTAAGTTAGGAAAAAAAATTCTATTTATTATCTAATTAATAGTTTGTATGGTTTAATTTAGCTAAAATTCAATAATTGTAGATATTCAATTTTGCACCCATGATTTAATCTAGGAGAATGACTCGAATGACCATCCATGTACCTCAAAAATCATAATTGCATCACATGCATCAATTTGTTCTTGCATTACATACATCATTTTGCCTTTGTATTACATGCGTTATGTCATTCATTACATATCATAACAATGATCTTGAGATTCTAATTGTCGCAACGGTGTTTCTAGTTTTCAAATCGAACCATCGGATCGAAAGATATCGCATGATCAAGTTTACACGGTCCATATGCATTGTGTCTAGGTAAAGTCGACCACACTTGATTAGTATAAATTAATTCCAATTGGTTAAGCAATTAACTTAAATTAAATAATTTTATGATTGGTTGATAATTAGTGTTTAAAATAGGACTGCATGCAGAAAAATAAAAAGGGTGATTGGATAACAATAAAATTGTGGATAATCTGAACTTTATCAAGATTTATTTTAAGGGATTTATCCATAAGATAACTGTTTAAGATAATTGTTCTTGAAAAGCATAAATTATTCTGAAAAGAAATAAAAAAATAAAAAATTGAGGATGAAAACACGTTTAGGTACAAGGTCTGACCAAAAAAACCCTAGAAGAAGAGTCCAAATGGCACCCGAACACGAAAGAGTGTTCTGAGTCCAAAGGGCAATTCGGCACTTTAGGAGTGCCGAACGGCACTCTAAAAGGGCCAAATTTTCTCCTTGTGGGCTTTGACCCAACGGTTTTCAAGTGATGATAAGGCACACCTTTTTCAACCTTTTCGCAAAAGGATGCGTCCGGATTCAAACCCTAATCGTCCGTACCTATTTTTTAGAGTCCTCTGGCCTCTATAAATAAAGACTGAACCTCATAATTTAGCACTTTTTTTTTATGCTCTGAGAGGCATACGTTTTGAAACTCATAAATTGCTGAGATTAGGTGATCCTCTCAGAGATTTGTTACAAGAATTAGGGTTTTTAGGTTTCAAAGATAACTAAACAAGTTTCTTTGAACCCTAAAACATCCTCTCAAGTAGAACAGTGCTAATGCAAGAGGTTGCTTTCTAACCCTTTTGTTTTTATATTTATCTTATGAGGATGATGCATGCTTTCTTGTTTTAAATACTCAAGTTCCGATTTGTTAATTTAGATTATCAAGATATGTTGTTGATTATTTTAATGTTACTATAATCTGTTTCTTAGTTTTAGAGATCTGCATATACTAAACTAATTTTTCTTCAAAATAAAACGGATCTACATCTTCTTAGATGTAGATTTGAATTTTTCTTCAAAATAAAACGGATCTACATCTTCCATAGATGTAGATCTAAATTTTTCTTAATATCAAAACGGATTTTGTATCTTATTTAGATACAGATCTGTTTTTTATTTATTTATTATTATTAATGTATGCAGATTTCTGAAATAATGAAAGAGATCATGAATTGTTGTTTTGTTGTTTGTTTTGTTTGAGTCATGTAGTATGAAATTATTTTGTGAATGAGATCCTCTCCATAAAAACATATCTTTTTTCAAATATAAAAACAGATCTGATTATTCTGTTATATAAAGAAAACATTTTTTTTTTACCATCATAAAAACAGATCTAATCTTTTACGAAACTCAAAACCATTTTTTTATCTCTTAAAAAACAGATTTAAATTTTTCTAACAAATCAAAAGACTTGGTGTTTTATTAAATAAAAAATAGATCTAAATTTTCTCTTCAAAATTATTTTTTTTACACATACAAAATAGATCTGATTTTTTATGTATCAAAATCAATTTCTTTTCTAATCATTAAAACTAATTTGAATTTTTAAACAAAGGGAGGATACATTCATAAATGGTTTTGTGTGGTTTAGTTTATTTCACATGTCATTCATGACATGTAGAAAATGGTACATTGGTCACAAGAGTTTAGAAGACTAGACTCTGTTTGGATGGAATGGGTGCCTAACACCTTCCCATTCTGTAACCTAACCTTCGGATTTAGATCATTGGTTAAGTAGATCTAGCCTTGTCTTTACCTTTTATTTTGGGTAGGATGTAACTAGGACAAAAAGCCATATAATTATTTGGTAGATTGTAACTAGGACCCTGAGCTATGTAATTTACAAAATTTTCAAGATATGTTATTTTTATTCAATCAATGAGAATCGAACAATTCAATCATGTACTTTATATTTATTTTGTTCTTATTTTTTTTGTATAAAAAAAAATAAGTGGCGACTCCATACCACTTACCCAAAAAGAGAGGTGCCCAAAAAGCACTCCAAAAATCTTTCTTTTTTGAGAGGCACTTTCAAGGTCTCTCATAGTGGTGACTCCGTTGGGGATGTCGAGGGCTAAGCTTCTTATTAGACTTAAGTGACCAAATATGTACCATTATTTTGCATGATCTTGCATGTTATTGTTGTTTGTTTGTTTATTTATGCTTGATGGGATGCTGTATAATATGTTGTTGTTTTATATTTTGTTGTATGTATTGTTTGTTAGAATCTTTCCCTAACTGTCATTGTGTGTTCCATTCAAACAACAATGTATGCACCCCTTTTCAACAATTTTGTGGTAGTAGTAACCATGGATCACTGGTCTTCAATAGATTTGGGTACCTAGTGGCGAACTCACCAACTCATAGCCCAAAGTCACTGGATCATTTCCTGTTGACTGTAATGGACAAACCATACCGTTTGGACCAACACAATGTTCATTACATTACAAGTTGAGAGGTGTAACGTCCTAGTTATGGGAAACAATGAAACAACAAACCCATCCTATAACCTAATGACTTAGAACCTATCCTTATGTCGGTCCATGTTAAAATTGCATTGCATGTTGTGTGTGTTTGTTTTGGTTGATTGATAGATGCGGATGGAGTCTTAGCTTTGATTAACCCGACCAAGCTTGTCATTAGGAGAGAATTTGGTCAAGATCAGAAGGAAGGCTACAAAGAGAACCTAAGTCTGACACTCAAGCCAGCAGCTCCGATTCCAAGCCCATCACTCCCATCACGATACTGAAGCCTTCAAGCATATAAGATACTCCATTGTTGCAACGTCATAACCCCATCTTTGACCTTCAAGGTAGTTTAAGCCACCAGAAGTTTGAAGCTTCCCACACTATGGCAGAGGAAGGAGAACACCCAAACCTAGAGGAACCTATGAACACCTAAGAGATACTCAACACCATGGTAGCTAGTTAAATCCAGCTGAGGGAAGACATGAACCGTATGGTGCAACAATTTCAGAATTTGAAGAGTAATCAAGAGGAGGACAAGGTTGATCCTGATCCACCAGCCGTAGAGAATGAAAAGAAGATCAATGAAAGGATGAATAAAATGGAGGAGATAATTAGAAGAGCCCGTAAAATGGAAGACCTTATGGACTATGATTTCCTCTCACTGTTCCATAATGCAGGACTACCACCAAAGTTCAAGATGCCAGCCCTGGACAAGTTTGATGGGACTGCCTGCCCAAAGTCCCATATGAAGATGTATATGAGGGCTATGCAGCCCTTAGGCGTGACCGAGGAAGTGCTTGCTCAAATGTTCCAAAGCACATTTACTGGAGCCGCTCTTAGGTGGTTCCTTAACCTGGATGATGTAAGAGAAAAATGTTGGGAGGACATCTGCCGAGAGTTTCATAAGCAATACAAGTACAACATGGAAGTTGACATCACAAGAAAAGACCTTGAGACTACCAAGCAAAGCCGAAGGAATCCTTCTCTACTTTCAATACCAAATGGAGAGCAAGGCCGCACAGATGATGAGTAGGCCTAGTGAGGAAGAACAGTTAGCCATGGTTGTAAAGAGTTTATTACCTGTATACCACAAGTATTTGTTTGCACAGTATTTCCCCAATTTTAAAGCTTTAATTGCTACCAGAACCCAAATTGAGGATGCAATAAACAAAGGTACTATAAAGACAGATGACCTTCCAAGGTTTAGAAAGAATATAGGGTATAATTCCAAGGCTGCAGAAATTTCTAATATTCATAAAAATGATCCATATCAATTGATTGCACCTATTGCACCTGTGCAAGTACCATAAGATCCTAGACCTAAGAGAGAATTTCATGAGTTGTACATGCCCATGAGCTAAGTGTTTGATAAGCTAAAAGCAAAAAGGTTACTGAAGCCCTTAGACCGAAGACCAATTCCAAACCCCTTGCCCTCAAGGTTTGATGTGAATAAAAGATGTGCCTACCACCAAGTCCCTGGTCATGACATTGACCGTTGTTTCACCCTTCGTCATGCAATTCAAGACTTAATAGACAACAAAGTGATTACACTGCCTACAAGGCCTAGCATCACTAATAATCCCTTGCCCAATCACAATTTTAGGAAAGGACCAAGGATAAATTGCTTAATAACCGAAAAAGAGAATAAGGAAGACCCATCTGACTTGATCTATGACTTACCGGAGTGCTTCATGATGACATGGGAAGAATTAATGGATATGACCTCTACTACCACCACAGGATATGACATATGGAATGAAGAATCAGAGCCCGAGGATTATTCAACACCCACAAATGGGGGGAGACACTTCAAACCCCAAATAAATAGCCAAACACCCATAAATGGGGGGAGACACTTCAAACTCCAAGACACTGACCTCAATGACCCAACAAAAATTTCCCACATCACAATGGAAGGGAGTGGGGGGGGGGGGGGGGGGGACACTTCAAACCCCCACATTTAGAGACCGACAACCTATTGGAAGCTTTGAACAGATCTACCTAACAAACACTTGAAGAAGAAGATGAAGTTCTTAAGCAATTACAGAAGACACAAGCCAACATATCCTTATGGGGTTTACTTATGGCCTCATACAAACACTCAAAACCTAGTAAACCTTCTCAACCAAATTCAAGTCCCTACAACCACAACCTCCCAAGATCTGAATGCTATGATTGGGTCCATAAATAGGGAACTCACTATCTCCTATTCTGACAAGGATTTGACCAAGAAGGGGAAGCATTACAACGACTCATTGCATATCACTGTAGATGCCAAAGGGAAGAGCATACCAATGGTTTTGGTAGATGATGGTAGTGCATTAAAAGTGTGTCCTTTAAAGACTGCTAGTTGCTTGGGCTTTAACATTGAAGACTTTGTGCCTAGTGATCAACATGTGAGGGCATATGACAATAGTAGAAGAGAGGTCTTGGGGACCATAACATTAGAGCTTACCATAGGACCAATGGTCAAGAAGGTGGATTTTCAAGTCCTCAATATAGCCTCATGCTTCAATATGCTCCTTAGGTGACCATGGATATATGACATAGAAGCCGTACCTTTTTCCCTATATCAAAAGGTTCGATTTCCAAATGAAGGGGCTATTGTAACCATCTATGGGGATACTCTGACTGTGCCTAAACCCATTTATGGTATTGATTCCGAGAAAGAGCCATTGACCTTAGATGGCTTTGAGATTGAAAGTCTTGGTTTTGAAAAGAGAGAAGAAGAAGTTGAGAAGATCCCAATGGGCTTTGCTCCTTATGGTAACAACAATGCGGTAGGAATGATGAGAAGAATAAACTACTTTCCGGGAATGAATTTGGGGAGGACTGTAAAGAAGCTAGATGTTCAAGACCTAGTAATTCCTACTACCACACCACCTTTTAGGCTAGGCTATAAGCCTATTGATGATGATTTGTTAGAGATAGAAGTGAGAAAGATGGCTCGAGCCAAGACCAAAGCAAAAGGACTCCCTTTTCCTCCTAAACCTCTAAAGCCCTACACTCCTACATTGAATGGGAAGTTTGTAAAAGCTGAAGAAAGTCAACGTTATTGGGGTTTCCCAGAGTCGAGATTCGATGCTATAACAAAGACAATCGTGCCCGGTTTCGAGATACTACTTGATTGTAATAATAAGAAGACATTAAAGATGACGCCGAGGCTAACAGGTGGAGCGACACTGATAATGATCAATACTGACTGGTGAATGTGTTAAAGAATGCAAGAGAGGAGAATGCACAAGCCAACCAAATGTACCATGAAGAATATCCCTACAGGCACTTTTCAAAATGGAGTGATATCACTAATGTTAGCTACCCTAGGTATGACAAGCATGGAAGAGAAATTCCAGAATAGGGGCTGTATTATGATTCAGAACCAAGTACACCAACACCATATACTGAAGAGGAGGATGGCATAAATGCCAGATTGGCTGCACTAGACCATAAGCTGATGGTCCACAATCTTAGAATCATGACACTTGAAAATGCTAAACGTAATGTGGGGAGGATGGAAGAAATTGAGTCAGAGCATCTCCCTCAACCCACTAACTTGTGCAGCAAAGGCAAGCACAACCTGTTTGATGAATGGATGGATAACATTGAGCGCCTGGATGCTTTTGTGACCAAAAAGCCTACAAACATGGAGATTGAAGAAGAAACTACAAATTATATGGATGTAGAGCCCGCAGGACTGATGTTGAGGGAAGAAGGAGCTCACTGGGAGCCACCTGCCATTGTGGAAGACATGACCGAGTTGAAGAATTGGGCATGTGAGGGAGCCGCCCACCCCATGGAGGACTCCGTAAGGAAGATTAAGACCGTCAAGTCAGTCACCTTTCCTAAGAGGATCAAGACTGCTGAGCCAGTCACCCTTGCCAAGAACATTATTTCTATTCCTATTACGTCTGTTTTTGCTAGTATTTCTATTCCTGTCGAGTCTATTTGTGATAGTTTTCCAGTTGAGTCTGCTTTAGCTGACTCTGTTGAGAACTCTTTCCCTTTTAATATGATTTCCGATTCTGCTTATTTGTTGGCTTTGAATGTTTTTTGATGCGAACCTCAATCGACTCGCTTTGAGACCCAACACACAATATTGGAATATTGCCCAAGAAAGCTAAAATTCAGATTTTAATATAAACCCTGACCTAACGTTTATGAGTGAAACGCGAACCAAAAGTATAAGTAACAGACCTTGACCCAATGATTATAATTAAATCATGAACCAAAGGTATAAAGTTTGAACGCCACAAGAAAGAATCCTTGATAAGTTCACAGTTCTTGAAGAACCAAAGAGAAGAGCAAAGCCTCACATTTTTCTGATTTTTATTCAATAATTTATCAAAAACGTTTACAGACTTAGAGGCCTATTTAAAGGCTCCATAAAACTTGACAGACAAGAAAATATATTCAATAATAACTCCTAATTGATACCTAACCATATCAGGAATCAAATTTGACCTAAAAAGCATTAAATGCACCTCAAAACAAGGAAATCAATCACCTAAACCTTAAATAACGTTTTTTACATAAAAATACCAAAAATAAAAAAATTACAATAACTAAATAGTAAATTGTGTCCTACATCAGACCCCTACATTTGAAACAAACTCGTCCTCGAGTTGATCTTTGAAATCTGAAATCTTCCTCTCCAAATAAACAAGTACTTTGAATGCTTTAATAACTTGATCCGATTCTAAAACTTGAATCCTTCATAAAGTGTAGCATAAAATTTCTTCTCATCTACTTTCAATTTATTTGCAACATCAATCAACAAAAGGTTGATAATAAAATTAAAATTTTCTACTCCAAGAAAATCAACATATTGTATTGTCATCTTCAAAAAATCAACTGAGACTTGAGGATTGTGAGTTGTGGACTCATCCTCATATTTGACCTCACTTGAATCTTCCACAATGTTCTCAATAATTACCATCTCTGTTTTTTCACTTTTTTTTTTCGAGCATGATGCTCGATTTAAAACCTGATTTTAGAACCTGTGCTTTGATACCAAATGATGCGAACCTCAATCGACTCGCTTTGAGACCCAACACACAATATTGGAATATTTCCCAAGAAAGCTAAAATTCAGATTTTGATATAAACCCTGACCCAACGTTTATGAGTGAAACGCGAACCAAAGGTATAAGTAACAGACCTTGACCCAATGATTATAATTGAATCATGAATCAAAGGTATAAAGTTTGAACGACACAAGAAATAATCTTTGATAAGTTCACAGTTCTTGAAGAACCAAAGAGAAGAGCAAAGCCTCACCTTTTTCTGATTTTTATTTAATAATTTATCAAAAACGTTAACAGACTTAGAGGCCTATTTAAGGGCTCCATAAAACTTGACAGACAAGAAAATATATTCAATAATAACTCCTAATTGATACCTAACCATATCAAGAATCAAATTTGACCTAAAAAGCATTAAATGCACCTCAAAACAAGGAAATCAATCACCTGAACCTAAAATAACGTTTTTTACATAAAAATACCAAAAATAAAAAAAATTACAATAACTAAATAGTAAATTGTGTCCTACATCATTTTTATTTCTGAAATTGGTAAAGAAACTCTTAATAATAAGGGATTAAAACATGGATACCTAGAACCTATAAAAGAAGATACGTAACCCATTAATTTGAGAATTAAGGATGAGCCTAAAATGATCCAAGTGGGCAATTCCCTAACTACTTTAGAGAAAGACGCATTAGTGGCACTATTGACAGAGTTCAAGGAAGTCTTTCCCTGGTCATATGAAGACATGCCTATCATTGATACAGATATAGTACAACATTGCATTCCAACAGATCCAACCATGAAACCGGTCAGGCAGAAGTTAAGAAGAATGAAGCCAGAGTGGACTCTCAAGATCAAGGAAGAAGTAGAGAAATAATACAATGCAGGATTCCTGAGAGTGGTCAACTATCTAGAGTGGTTAGCCAATGTGGTTCCGGTACCAAAGAAAGATGGGAAGGTCAAGATGTGTGTAGATTTTCGAGATCTGAATAAGGCTAGTCCAAAAGATGACTTTCCTTTGCCTCATATCACGATACAATCAAATCAAGATGGCTCTAGAAGATATGGAGAAAACCTCATTTATTACACCATGGGGGACATACTGCTACAAAGTTATTCCATTTGGCCTTAAAAATGCTGGTGCTACTTATCAGCGTGCAACCACTACTTTGTTACATGACTTAATCCACAAAGAAGTAGAAGTTTATGTTGATGACATGATAGTGAAGTCCAAAGACTGTGAAGGGCACATACTGGCTTTGAGGTAGTTCTTTGAAAGAATCCGATTCTATAAGTTGCGGTTGAATCCAAAGAAGTGTACTTTCGGAGTCACATACGGAAAACTGTTAGGGTTTATGGTAAGCCAGAGGCGAATAGAAGTTGATCCTGAAAAAATCAAGACAATTGTAGAGATGGAGCCTTCAAGAATTGAAAAGGAGATTCAAGGATTTCTGGGGAGAATACAGTACATCAGTAGGTTCATAGCCCAACTCACTATGACATGTGAACCAATCTTCCAACTGCTCAAGAAGGAGGTCCCAACAATGTAGAATGAACAATGCCAAGAAGCTTTTGAGATGATCCAGAGTAATTGGATGAAACCACCAATACTTGTCCCACTGATACCTGAAAAGCCATTGTTGCTGTATCTCACCACTATAGGTACGGTAATGGGGGTTCTACTTGCTCAATACCTAGAGGAGACTAGAAAGGAGAATGTAATTTATTACATCAGGAAAAAGATGTTGCCTTATGAAAGTATTCACCGTTAGAGAAGACATGTGTAGCACTTGCATGGGCAACCCGTAAACTCAAACATTATATGCTTGCTTACAAGGTTTTGTTAATTGCAAGGATAGATCATTTGAAGTACTTAATGGAAAAAATTCGTGCAAGATGGGAAGACTGCTAAATGGGTCTTGCTTTTGTCAGAATTTGATATTAAGAATGTGAATCAAAATTTTGTGAAGGGGAGAGCAATTTTCAATCACTTAGCCCATTGTTCACAAGAAGAAGCTGAAGAGATCCAAGGGGACTTTCCAGATGAAGATATCATAGGGATTGAGGTAGAATCATGGAAGATGTATTTTGATGGAGTGACAAATCAAAAACAGAAGTGGAATTGAAGTTCTCTTAATTTCACCAAAAGGGATACACATTCCATTTTCTGGTAGACTTAATTTTCCTGCCACTAACAATGCCATAGAATATGAAGCTTCCATTATGGGCTTACAAGCGGCTTTAGGCCTAGAAGTGAAGGAGTTGGAAGTATATGGGGACTTAACTCTAATAATCTCTCAGATACAGAATAAGTAGAAGATCAAAGAAGAAAGGCCTATGCCTTATCATGAATGTCTTCAGAAGTGTATAGTAAAATTCAGCAAGATCAAATATAAGTATGTGCCGAGGATGCAGAATCAAATTGTAGATGCTCTAGCAACCATGGCATCCATGATGGATAGGCCAAAAGAAGATGAAGCTAGGCCGATAGTGTTGGAATAGAAAAAAGAACCAGCCTACTGTATGACAATAGAAGAAGATAAGGGAAAGAATGGGGAAGGTGAATGGTATTCAGACATCCTACAGTACCTCAAGGATGAAACATACCCGCCATCTGCAGACAAGAATGACCAATTGACCATCTGAAGGTTGGCTACTAATTACATTATTTGTAGTGAAAGACTTTATAGAAGATCATATGATGGAATTCATCTCCTTTGTGTAACCGCTAAGGAGGCACATCAGATAATTGAAGAGGTTCATGAGTCAAGTTATGAGCCACATATGAATGCACACATGTTGTCAAGGAAAATAATGAGACAAGGCTACTACTGGGCCACCATGGAAGCTGACTGTGTAGCTTATGTCTGGAAGTGCTATCAATGCCAAGTCCATGGAGATCTGAAGCACATGCCACCCATGCCATTACATACTATAACATCACCCTGACCCTTCTCTACATAAGGGATAGATATTATTGGGAAGTTTCACCCAACGACATCCAATGGCCATGAATTCATACTTGTAACTATTGATTAGTTCACTAAATGGGTAGAAGCTGCCTCATACAAGGTTCTGAATTCAAAGAAAGTTGCTCAATTCATTTAGACCAATATCATTTGTAGATATGAGGTACCACATGAAATTATCTTTGACAATGGGTAGCATTTCAAGGGAGAAACAGAGAAGTTGCTACAACAACTCAACATTCAACACTATAAATCTTCACCTTACTGTCCTCAGACTAATGGAGCAGTTGAGGCTGCTAAGAAAATATAGAGCGAATCCTGAAGAAGAGCACAAAGAATTACAAGGACTAGCACATACAATTGCCCTATGCACTCTGGGTGTACAAATCATCAATTTGATCTTCCACAGGAGCCACTCCATATTCATTAGTGTATGGGATGGAAGCAGGTCCTCCCATTGAAATGGGTGTCTGTTCACTAAGGACAGTATTGGAAAGTGAAATCCCTGAAGCAGATTGGTTGCAAAGCAGATATGATCAGTTGTGCATGCTAGATGAGAAAAGACTCAAGGCCTTGTATCATATTCAAGGTTACCAAAGGAGGCTTAGGAAAGCTTTTGACAAGAAGGTAAGAACCAGAGATTTGAAGTTGGGAGATCTAGTGTTGAAAGAAATTCGAGCCCTAGTTCAAGATGCAAATGGGAAGTTCAAGCAAAATTGGGTAGGCACATACATTATTAAGCAGATGTACTCTAGAGGAGCAGTAAGGTTGATGGACTTAGATGCAAATCCTTTCACTGAGTCAACTAACATGGATCAATTGAAGAAGTACCATGTCTGAAGTGGTAGTTGCAAACCAAGCCATAAAAAAAAAAAACAAAAAAAAAAAAAAGAGAAAGAAAGAAAACAAAAAGGTAGGTTGAAAATATGAAAGGGTGACCTGTGTAAAAGGAGAGTAAAAAAAAAAAAGAGAGTGAGAGAGCCTGCTAGGTTGAAAACTCGAAAGGGCGGCCTAGGCAAAAATTAAGGCAAATAAAAAACTAATGAACTACGTGATGACCTGATCCTTCTATCAAAGGGGGTATGTAGGCAACCATGCATTGGTTCAGTCACAATTTTCCAAAACCCACCATTTGCCCATTAACTGAAATTTTCCAAAAAAATTCAACCATTCCATTAAGCCATGTCATTACATAAGAACCTAAACCCTAAGCAAACCATAAAAAACTAGACCCCAAAAGCCTACACTATGATAGAATCCCTAACTTGCAAACTCTAAATAATTCCTAAAAATAAGAGTTTTTACATCAACTTCTAAATAAACATGCTCAAAGCCAAAAAAATAAGAAAGTCACTTTGTCTTCAGTCTTTTCTTTTTCTTCTGATCCTTAATTTCTTTTGTGTTAGGCACTTTATCATCCCTTTCTCTTCTTTTGAATTCATAGTTGTCTTCACTTAGTCTTTCTTAGTTGTCTCTAAGAAATTGTTCTCTTATAGCAATTCTCTCAACTTCCTTGTCAACAATCTTGTCTATCAGCCAGTTAGAGTATTCCGTAGTCATCCTGTGAAAGTGAACCTTGACAAAAGATTGGTCCACCCAGTTAGCCATCTCTAAACCCAATAGCATGTTCTTTACAGAAGTAGGATTTGTGTCCACAGGAGAGAAAGGTATTCTTCTTTTGCCACCAGGCATTCCTTGCTCATACTTGAATTGCCTCAAGAGTCTATCTCTCTTGTAGAAAGTTGCCCTCCGCAACCCAATAAGGAAGATGTGATCTGATTTTGGGGACTGCAGTAGAGGGGGTGAACACTTCCACCAATAACAGTCTCGTTGAATCCGGAAACTTCACCCAATCACTCTTAGTGTGGCACTCAGTTTTGATTATAGCCCTGCTAAGAAAACTACTTGGCCCATAATTACCAGTTATGGGCTTGGCAATCATATCCAGTCGCTCCATCAGCCATATCTGCAAAATCAAAGGACTTCTTAAGAAGTTTTGAGTTTCTCCACCATGAAATACAGCACCCAGTCCTAGAAGAGTTTCTACCAAGATCAAAGAAACAGGATTGTCACCATCCTTAATTTGGCTCACAACACTTATGGCTCAAGCATCCAAAAAATCATGTCTTTTAGAGAAAAGTAAAAATTTTCCCACAAAGCATAAGGCCAAACCAAAATTTTTCTGCATATTGTCAGTCACTCCATAAGTGCGTTTGTCAATCAGCCGAGAGATAATTGCACAAAGATTCACCATATGGGCTTCAATCATACTATCAATAATGGAAGTAGGAAGACCGATAGCATCAAAAAAAGATTCCTTATGCCTAGGATCACAAGAAACTGCAGCAGATTTCCTGCTTAGGTCATAGCCTAGAATAGTGGAAAATTCTTCAATTGTTGGACAGAGTTCAGCAGTGTTAAACCGAAACACATGATCTTTTGGATCCCAGAATTTCACAACAGCACGAAGGAAGTCCCACTTGATCTTGACATTCCTCAAAGCCTTAATTCCTTCTAGTTTGAAGGTTGTAAAATTGGTTTTAGTGCTGAAATCAAAGCTACGAACCCATCTGTTGGTATCATGAATTGTTGGATAAGAAAAATTTTGATTGCTAGCCATGGATGACTTTTGCTTGTAATTATTGTGTCTTGCTAACCTTTATGCAGAGAATTGTCGCAGGAGGATTTATTTATATGAGCCACATCAATTCCAAATCAGGTTTGAAATGGGTTTCATAGAGTTTGTAGCTAACTAGGAGAGTGTTTCATGATCACCAACGAAGAAAACATTTTTCAAAAATCGCGAAAATGCAGGACGCGCATTGGAAAGGCGTGAGGAGTCGGCCCACCATGGCGTAAGCCTCGTGGCATGGCCAAGTGCAATTCGGCACTCTAAAAGTGTTGAATGGCACTCCAAAAGTGCCGAATGGCGCTCCTCATTGGCCAAGTGGCGCGCAGCCCCTCGGTCCTACACTCATGCAATTCCATGCAGTTTTACGTTCTCAGATATATTTTTTTAAAAAGACCATGTGACATTCATAAAGATTTTTTTTTTAATGAAACTAGGACATTCTGACATATCTAATACATTTGTTTTCAAAAATCATCACTTGCATCATTTTTTTCAAAATTGATCAAATCAAGTTTTTTTTTTTTTTTAAGACTCATGGATTAATGTTTCAAACTAGGGGCATTCGCTCATGCCTCATGCATTTTTTTTCCAAAAGACCACCATCATCATTTTTCTCAAGAAAAAAAAAAATCTTTAACAAGATTTCCAAAAATCATGCATTCCTTTTAAACTAGCAGAATTCAGCTCCACCTTATTCAAGTAAGGGTAGATTCCAACAGGGCTAAGCAAGATAAGCTTAAATTAGTACTACAAGATCTCGTCAGGTGACTTCTAAACTTGTCTTAGTTAAAGTCTCTACATGATCCAAAGGGCAAAGAGCTAAAACATGGAAAGTAATACAAGAATGTCTAAGGAACACTTCCTTTTGTTTTGCATGAAAAATAGAAACATAAGTCAAACATCATTGGGACTCTGAGTCCACCTGCATGAGGATCTTCTTGATCCACCTGTTGAGGAGCCGCCTTTAGTATTTCCTTCCTGACTTGCAAAGAAGCGAGGATTGTACTGATGGTTTTCAAGTTTGAAACTCCTAATCCTTTCCTCTATAGCTTTCCTAGTAATGTTAGTAGTTTCCATTCGATATGCCTAAAAAGTCAGCAGAATCAAGTGTTAATTCACCATCAAGAACAGTTCAAGCAAGAGATACTCAGAAAGAAACATGGCATACCCAGTTCGCATCATTGAGCGCATATTAGGAGGACTGAGTGTGAGCCAATAATGCAAGCCTCCAATCATTTGCATGCTTTCCTCCACAAGATCCACTTCAACTTGAAGCAAAAATTGGCCAGAAAATGAGCCATTCATCCAAAAACAAAGCAAGGTCAAACTGAAAATTCATGAACACATCGGATCGGGCCAAGGAACATTCGGTACGTGCTCTAGCCTGTTCAAGGGCATGGAACTGTACGTTCCATCAGAATTCATCATGTTAGAAATCTAGACCCCTTAAACCTAAAAAGATTAACCTAGATATTTAGCCAAGTGATTAACTTAGATAAATTTAGCAGTTCTAGGTTAACACAAATATATCATATCATGTAAAGTGCGGAAAATAAAGAACACACGATATGATAACCCAAGAAAACCAAACCGGTAAAAAACCTGGGGAGCATTTAACCTAGCTATCCTCAAGCTAAAACAGAATTCACTATGAAAGAATTGAAGTTTACACAATAGCGACTTAGACCACTAACATCCTATTGCTACCTCGAGTAGGAAACTTACTACCACGACCACGTGACAGCTCCGAGTTCACGGACTACTTCTTTCTTGAATTCACAGCAATCACAAGCACTCCTGCTTGTATATCTTGAAGTTCTTGAATCTGCAACTGAATGATCACCAAGCTCTTGACATCAATCTTGAGTTTGAAAACCCTAAGTATATGTGAAGGCAAACACCTCTAGATCTCATAAAAGATTCACACACACAGCATTCAGAACTCTATAAACGTGGCTAGGGTTTTCCCTTTTATACTTAGGGCAAAAACATAAAACCCTACACGTCAAACGGGCTTGGGCTGAGTTGGAAATTCTGCAGGAAAAACAATTTGCACGACTTTTGATCAGTCGAGTCTAATTCTCGATTGATCGAGCCTAGCAGTTGTGCACAGTAACTTCTATAGTAACTTGATTCCAACTTTACATAAAAACCACATACTTTGAGCAAGTCTTAACAAGACTAAAACCGTTTTGGTCATGGTTTGCCAACCTTACAAAATAAAGTTCTAATATATTAGTTTCTAATTCCTTAGAACCTAACAAATTCCCCCTTTGGCAATCTGTGACAAAACACAAACTTAACATGAAGCTCAAAGTTTACAAAAAGAACAGCCCATTACAAAACAATAGCCCAACTAAAACAAATTCAACCTAACTCTTATCTATCAATTGCAAGTGTAGACAGCAGCATGACTGAATCAACCTATATATTCCTGTAACACTTAACAAACACATAAACGCATGTGTGGAAAATATAAGTAATATTGAAAGTAACTTCTTGATTTCACATAACACAAAATAAAGACATATATCATGAATAACCTCATAAATATAAATCAATAAGCAATGTAAGACAATGTGAAACAAGAAACATATACAATCAATGTATCCAATATATCTCCCTCTATCATAAACAACCTAAACAAAAATATCATGAGCCAAAAAGATAAATACAAAATGAACCACCTAGATACAATCTAAAAGCTCCACAGCTCCACAATATCACAAAAAGTATCAAAATCTCCCCCTAAGACAAAAACTCCTCTACTACAATGTACTCCCCTTTTTTGTGACGAATTGTCAAAGGGCACTCACTCATCACCAAAAGGAGGTGGCGGAGAAGAACGTCGAAGACTCTCCAAATCTGCTCGCAAAGCACGGAGCTCATCAAGCATGTCCATCAGAAGCTGGCCATGAGCCGCTTGGACTGTCATGACAGTATCCAACATCCGACGAATGTCCGAATCATCCGTAGGTGAAGGTGGAGGAACAGCAATAGTAGCAGCAGTCGGATCAACAGACATCTCTACCGTAGAAGTACCTATAGAAGAGGGAGGAGGAGGAGGAGTGACACTAGAAGACTCAACCCTAGGATGCTTAGAGCTAGCTCGAAGCTGAGCAGCTTTTTGCCTAAGGAAGGTAGTACCAATGGGAGCAACTATATGAACAAGCTCAGAAGCAGGGAAATCACCTAACCCTAAATAGAGAAGAATCCTATGAATGAAAACAGGAAAGAACAAAGCATGAGCAGTGGAACTATTTCGATGCACCTCATTCAAGGAATGAAGAAAAAGGTGAGGAAAACTGATAGGAGCATCAGTGACAAGAGCATATAGAAACGTACATCACTCAATAGGGATAGTGTGTAGATGAGAGATAGGCCACAAGGAATGACAGGCAATCCTAAAGAAAAGATAGTGGATCTTAGAAAGCTCAGCAGACGTGATCCGAGGATCAGAACCCTACTGGATAGAAGAACTAGTGATGTATGACATAACGTCATCAAGGGGAGGAGACTCATCATAAGGATAGACAAGATGAGAAACCACGAGTACCCCAAGAGCATCAGACACTACCGAAGGAGTAATGCGATACTCTACACCTCGTATCCAACTCTTTACTAAAGTGTTGGAATCATAGACATGGATAGAGAGGTTTGAGTAGAACTCTCTAATCAGGGTAGTCAGAGGTGGATGAACTATTTCTAACAAAGGTAACCAACCCCGACGCTCAAAGTTACACCTAACCTCATCATCTAATTCATCTAGAAGAACCCTACGCTCACCCCAAATGTTCCTCCTAAGGTTAAGAGTCTCAAAGGTCTTCTAATGTTTCTCACTCATAAATATATCACTATCGAAAGATGGTGAAGAAGAAGATGTCCTATGAGTTCTAGTTTTCCTAGGCATGATTTTACAGACTAGATAGAGAGACATAGAAAGAAAAGACAAAAGAAAAACCAAGGGTAGACTGCAAGATTAGCATAAAAACAATATAGAAATAACAATTCTATATGATGCATGAACATAATATTCAAATGATGCATGGTCTAATGCAATGAAAACAGTTCAATTATGTTCCAAATTCACAAAATTGGCTTGAGCATGAATGTTACATCAAAAAATCCCAAATTGTGAAATACCCAATTTCACAAAACCCAACAAATTGAGAAATTGATCATCATTCAAGTTAGAAAACATAATATAATGATCAAATGAATTAATCCAATAAGCCAATTTCATCAATTTAAAACAAATTGAACAAAAACCCCAAATTTGGTATTTTTCAAGCCCTAGAATTTCAAATTTGTCTGAAACCACCAAATTAATCAAATTAAGCCATATAGGTCAGTTGTATATGGTGTCCTAACAAAAACCCAATGATTAATTGTGAAAGAAACAGCCTAAAACATCAACAATCCTAAAAAAAAAGTTTCGAAAATTAACAAAAAATGCATGATTTAATGCATAAAAAATGAAAATAAAAAGAAAAGGAAGGGTAAAATAGACATACCGGCCCTAGAGGAGAAAATCTTTGCAAAAATTCAGAGGAAAACGACAAAAAATCCTCTTAGGTGCTTTGACCGATCGGTGAGAGTGAAAAGAGATTTTGAAAACTTTTTCAAAAGTGAAGAACACGTGTGAAAAAGCCTTTTTTAAAAAACTCTCATCGCGATTTTTGATCGATCGTAGATTTGATCGGTCGAAAATGCTTCAATTGATCCAGTACTAATTGAGCATCGATCAAAACAGACAGAAGCTGACCAAAGGATTTAGACGCATTTTCGATCGGTCAAAAAACAGGTTTAATCGATCGAAATTCTGAAAAAAACAATTTTTGAAAAAACAAAGCAATTTTTGTGCTGAAACTCCTCAAAGCATTAAATTTTATGAACAAAATGCATGAGTATAAGATGAAATGCTTTTCAAAAACACTTGTTTTGATCCTAGTTTTCCAAAATTAAGATTTTCACTCAATTCTCCACAAATTCTCAAACATCAAACATGTTTTGCATCAAATTCAAGGAATTTTCAAACTTGGTTGGTCAGACCAAAAACACACACAGTAACATGTACAAAGTTTAGCAAAGAGTAACTTGTGTAGTGTGTGCAACTAGCAAAAACTTGAGAAACAAGTGAGGTGATATGTGAACAAAAATCAATCACAATTTCTATAAAATTCATCACATAAATTTGAAAGAAACTATCACCTAAAGAGTTACATCATATAACTTTCACATCTCCTAGAATAAAAGCTTCCAATCATGTAAGTTTCTTGATTTGTCTCATAATATACACACCAATTTTATTTGATTAGAGAAATTATTATAGCCCAATAATGTACACACCAATTTTAACATTTAAACCGAGGCTACACCTTATTTTCTTTTTGTACATGTGCTACACTTTCTTGAGCACAAAATCTTACGATATGCACTAAGGTGTTCATGATTGGCTAGTAAACAGTGGTGAGATGGTTATTTATGCCTTTCTCAATAAGTCCAAGTCCAACAATCAAAGACATATGACTTCAAAATCAAGATCATGTGATCAAAAACTATAAACATCTTCCTACACAACATGCACTACAAAGCTCAAACTAGTAAAGTGCAATAAAATAAGCTCATCCAAGCTAAAAAAAGTACATAAACATGTTATGTAGAAATAGATTGACCAACCTTATTTCAAATTCAAGAAAAATATACTGCAAAACACATTTTGCAAAAACACAATCTTGTTACCTTTTTTTTTTTAAATAAAAAACAACCTAGAATGAAATGCATGAATGTTATGCAATGTAAATCCTAGTAAAAAAATGGTCACAAGAGAAAAAGTAAAGAAGAACAAGGACCATGTCAGACAGACTCAATTAGATCGAGCCTTTTGCATCCAAAACCTTTTAAATGCAACTCTTGCATTGCAGTTATTATTTATATTAGAATTCTGAGCAACTCCAGGATTTGAATAAAGGTTTAATACCTTTACCAATTCACCAATAAGTACCATAGGATCTTGTGCTTGAGGCACAAGTACTTTTGGTTTATTTGCTCGCTTAGCAGCTTGCAACTTGAAACAGTTTAGACGAATATGTCCAGAATTTTCACAAAAATGACAAACCCATGCAGGCTTATAATGCAACTTGCCCTTAGAAGAATTAGAAGCCTTAGATTTAGACTCTTGAAGATCAACCCTAATCTTCCTAGGAGGTTTAACTTCTACAGATTTAGCAGCTTTACTCACAGAGGGTTTGACAACCTCACTATTAGGGGATTCAGTAGAAAGAACAAAGTTTGTGAAATAAAATTCAGGCACAAAGATGCTTTCCACAAAACCTAAGCCAGTTTTGTTAGAGGGAGACTTTTGAACACTTAACACGTGATCAAGTTTGGAGCTTGCAGACCTATTAGTTTGTTCTTTAGCAACAGACAATTCAAGTTCCAAATTTTTAACTTTATCAAGTAAAAGCATGTTCTCAGTCTTCACATTATTCAAAAGTTCATTAGCATCAAATAGTTTCACAAGCAAATTTTTCTTATCAAGTTCAAGAGATGCAATTTTCTTTAAGCCAAGATCAACATTCATAGCATTCTTTGCAGCAACTTTGCAAAGTTTATTATAGGCTTCTTGTAAATCCGTATCTTCATAAAGCTCCCATTAGAAGGGTTTTCTTCAACAGACACACTTTCATTGACTACATCAGTAGCTGTGAAAGCAATGAAGTTTCCATTTTCATCACTACCAGACTCATTATCAGAAACTTTATCATTACTAAGGGTTACAGTCATAGCCTTACCCTTAGACCGCAAGTATGTAGGACATTCAGATTTCACATGACCATACCCTTGACATCCAAAACATTGTTGCCCCATATAATTATTAGAAGGTTGACTTACTTTTTATTTAGGTTTTTTAGTGTTATTAACCTTAGTAGGATCATTCCTCCAAAAAATTCTAGGTTCAGCAGTGTTCTTACCTCTTGCCCTTCTGTCATTATTCCTAAGAAAATTTCTAAAGTTCTTGGCAAGGTAAGCAATCTCTGTAGCAAAGAGCTCATCATCAAATCCACTAGCATCAATAACATCAACAGACTTAAGAGCCATTGATTTGGATTTGTTAGTCTTAGGCAGGTCCAACTCATAAGACTGAAGAGATCCTACAAGTTCATCAACAGGGATGGAGTCCACATCTTTACTTTCAGTGATGGCGGTCACTTTGGGTCTAAAATTCTCAGTCAAAGATCTAATAATCTTCCTAATAATTTTAGGTTGATCATAGATTTCACCCAAATTATATGCAGAATTAACAATATCATTAAGTTTAGCATAGAATTCATCAAAAGATTCATTAACAGTCATTCTAATGCTTTCAAACCTAGTAGTCAATTGCTGCAACTTGTTAATTTTAACTGCCTTTGTGCCTTCATGCACAGTCTGGAGGATATTCCAAGTAGTATGAGCAACCTCAACATTAGAGGTTCTCTTAAATTCCTCCATAGAGATAGCATTAAAAATAGCATTCATAACTTTGCTATTAAAAGCAGCTTCCTCTTTTTGAGAAGTTTGTCACTCACTCACAGGAGTAGTGGGCTTCTCCCATCCATATTTAACAGAGTTTCAGACTCTCTCATCAATAGATTTCAGGAATGCTTTCATCCTTACTTTCCAATAAGCATAATTATTCCGATCAAAATGAGGTGGAATAACAAGAGAGTGTCCGTGTTTCATGACAATCGGGGTCAAGAATCAGCTTTTAGATCAAAGGATCTACAATAAAAAGCTACCCACTCTGATACCACTTGTTAGAAATTTAGACCCCTTAAACCCAAACAGATTAACCTAGATATTTAGCCAAGTGATTAACTTAGGTAAATTTAACAGTTTTAGGTTAACACAAATATATCATATCATGCAAAGTGGGGAAAATAAAGAACACATGATATGATAACCTAGGAAAACCAAACCAGTAAAAAACCTATGGAGGATTTAACCTAGCTATCCTCAAGGTAAAATAGAATTCAATATGAAAGAATTGAAGTTTACATAATAGTGACTTAGACCACTAACATCCTATTGCTACCTTGAGTAGGAAACTTACTACCACGACCACGTGACAGCTCCGAGTCTACGGACTACTTCTTTCTTGAATTCACAGCAATCACAAGCACTCCTGCTTGTATATCTTGAAGTTCTTGAATCTGCAACTGAATGATCACCAAGCTCTTAACATCAATCTTGAGTTTAGAAACCCTAAGTGTATGTGAAGGCAAACACCTTTAGATCTCACAAAAGATTCACACACACAGCATTCAGAACTCTATAAACGTGGCTAGGGTTTTCCCTTTTATATTTAGGGTAAAACATAAAACCCTACAAGACAAACGGACTTGGGCTGAGTCTGAAATTCTGCAGAAAAAACAATCTGCACGACTATCGATCGGTTGAGTATAATTCTCGATCGATCGAGCTTGGTAGTTGTGCACAATAACTTCTGCAGTAACTTGATTCCAATTTTACATAAAAACCACATACTTTGAGCAAGTCTTAGCAAGACTAAAACCGTTTTAATCATGGTTTGCCAACCTTACAAAATAAAATTCAAATACATTAGTTCCTAATCCCTTAGAACCTAACACATCACATTATATTGCCATGCCGAAAAATGAGGATAAGTCTCCGCAAAGGAACTAGAAGAACTACCAGCATGATGAAGAGAAGGAATTTCTTCCTTTTCATCCCCCTTTTCCTCTCCTTTAGAAGGTGGAGGCTGGAAATCCAACATACAAATCTTGTCACCAAGTATAAACATGAAAATAATTTGCAAAATGAAGATTTGACTTTAGAAAGGAAAAGAAGTACCGTTTGGCCAGCCAGGCAAGCTTGTAGAGGAATTTCAATGAATTCAGAATAAGATCCTGCGATTCCTGGAACAACAAAGCCCGCACGAGCTTGAGCAATCTCTTCATTAGTCAGAAAGTCAGCTAACCGGATGAAGGGACAAGGAGGAATTAGAATTGTTGTAGGAGGATAGACATGTTCAACTTGGGGCAACACCCGATCACCAAGATACCAATACTTTCCATGCCCACATTCAAACAATACTTGGAGGCCATTCAGTTCTAGAGCCCGCTGACACTTAGCATACCCCTCACATCCAGCCTAAAGATTTAAGTTTATCTAAAAAATCACAAAAAGGAACTCAGAAAGAGAAGAGACTGAATCATAACTAAGTGCCAAAGATTAAAAAAGGAGAAGGAAGAAGGAATTCACATCATCAATGGTCAGATTGTTAATCACCAAGCGCCAAATCTCTAAAGAACGCCTGGAGAGTATAGACAAACGATGTTTGGGCAACCAATGTAGAAATCTAGGAAAAATACCAGTAACTACTCTTGAATTTGTGGACCAACACCAAAATACTCATACATCCAGACCTGAAAACTCCATAACCCCATTACCACAAAACCAAAATAATTCCCCAAAACTTACACATAGCCAAAAAAAAAAAAAAATTTCAAACCTCACCTGCCATACAAATGGAGCCCTATCCAAGCTTGAAAGACTTCACCTAGAGAGTTGGTTCATGAAGTGCATTAGAGTGGCATAAGCCATGCTGCCTTAGTTATAATTCAGAATTTGTCCAACTATTTTCAAGCTTTCTAGGTAGCGTAAATTCACAGTGCTGTCTAAATCCGAACACGAAAAAGTTCCAACAAAAAGAAGTATAAGCATATGAGCACCCTTTGTTGCCATCTCACAATGAGGAATATTTTCACATAGCCAAGACAAGGGGATATTGTTACTCCTCATTCTAGAAGGCACTACACCCAGAAGTTTTTTGAGTTCGGCTGAAGTAAAGGAATTATTGACAAGAATTCTTTCACCACCCAACCTCAGACCAGTGATAACAGAGTAGTCATAAGGTGTCAACATTACCTCCCCAATGCATGGAAAGTGGAAGGTACATGTAGTGTCCCAGAAATGCTCGGCCAAAGCGAGAATTAACTAAAGATCCTTGTATTCATGCGTCTCATGATTCAACAAAGCTTTGAAGAAAGTTCCAAAGCCTGCTTCATTGATAATGCTTTTGATGCTAGGAGACAATGCTGTCCATGCACTTTTTAACATTTGAAGACTGTCTCGACTCTTGAGACTCTGCAACATAAATGTTTAGCTCATCAACTTCCATAACTAAAACCCACATGACCAAGAATTCCCATGCACCCCAAAAGCCAATGTCCCACAAAAAAAAAAAAAAAAAAAAAATGCGCCACCAAAATGTCACCACTACCAATTTTACCACAACCAAAATTTTTGACATGTCCATACACAACTACCAAATTTTTCCATATCCAAAAAAATTCCTTCATGAACAAGTTAAAAATTCCTACAAGTTCATGCACAAATAAATTCTCACATAGCCAAAATCATAACCACACAAATTCTCCAAGAATCAACACCACATATCCAAAATTTTTTTTCATAAGTCAAAATTTCATCCCCACAAAATTTGCCCATCTCCACAAATATGTCCATGCACATACCCACAAAATTTTTGCCATGTCCATAACACAAACTTTTCACAATGCCAAAATTTCATGACTTCAATGCCCCCAAAATCCAAGCCAAAACTCATCCAACAACATCACAAATTACCAACATTGTCAAAATTCCATAAGCCACCAACATAGTCCAAATTACAAAAAAAAAAAAAAAAGCACACTTCAAGAATGCTCCAAAGTCAACATTTCCAAACATAACCAATCACACAATGCCCCAAATTTCAAACAACCAAATGACAATGTCTCACCATGAAACTTTCAATAAAACATGCAACAACATTTTTTTTTCAAAGCAAAGAAACCAAAAGAAAAACTCACCTTGGTGTCTACATGACAATATGGAGCATGGGTCCTAGGGTCTTGAAGAGGTCCATCCTCCTCATGACAATCAAATGTTGGATCATATTTTTTACCATGAAAAGTAAGAAAAAAAGGTCCTTTGGAAGAAGCCATCTTGATGCAAAGAAATTTGGATTTGGAAGATGGGTTTTCACCAAAATGGGTGTGTGATGAAAATGCTCAAAATATAAGGATCTAAAGAAAAAATTGATGGAGATGAGAAGCTTAGAAAAGTGTTTTTGTGAGAAGAAATGATGAGATGAAGAAGAAAATCCAAGGGGAAGAAGAGGGTGAATAGTGACAATGGAGAAAGAGTGGTAGAGAAGGATGAAACAAAAGAAAAAAGAAAAAAAGAGACAAATGGAAGTGGGGGGCCAAAATTTCAGCCCCCACACACTTAAACGCAACCAAAGCTGAGTCAACCCAAAAAAAAAAAAAAAAAAAAAAAATTTAAACCTCAGATTTCATGACCAAATCCAAAGCCTTAATTTTCAAAATTCTAAGGCTCAAAATTTTAGATTTTAAGTTCCTAATTTCAAAAAAAAAAAAAAAAAAAATTAGGTTCCAAATTCTTAAAATTTGAAATAAAAATTTCAAAACTTCCAAGTTTCAAAAATCAAATGTTTCTCAAAAGAAAAAAATTTTTTCAATTAAACTTTTTTTTGATAAAGTTCAAAGGAAGAGTGAGGAAATGAAACTTCTCGGAAATAATGGGACCACGAAGCACCTATCGATTAAAGTCTAACTCTAAATTTTGAATTATTTGTAGAAGAGGACCTTTGATCAACATTACAATTCCAGATCAAAGTAGATGAAGACCTTTAATCCCTATTTCAAAAATTCCAGATCAAAGTAGAGGAGGACCTTTGATTGACATTTCAACAGTTCCAAATCGAAGTAGACGAGGACCTTTGATCATCATTCAATTCCAGATCGAAGTAGAGGAGGACCTTTGATCAACATTTCAACAATTCTAGATCAAAGTAGAGGAGGACCTTTGATCGACATTTCAATCTAGAAGAGGACCTTTGATCGACATTTCAACAATTCTAGATTGAAGTAGAGGAAGACCTTTGATCGGCATTTCAATAGTTCCAGATTGAAGTAGAGTAGGACCTTTGATTGTCATTCAATTCAAATCGAAGTAGAGGAGGACCTTTGATCACCATCCCATTCCAGATTGAAGTAGAAGAGGACCTTTGATTGCCATCCCATTCCAGATTGAAGAAGTAGAGGACCTTTGATCGACATTTCAACAATTCTAGTTCAGAATAGAAGAGAATCTTTGATCGCCATCCCATTCCAGATCAAACTAGAAGAAGTCCTTTGGTCGCCATCTCACACCAGATCAAAGTAGAAGAAGACCTTTGATCATCATCCCAGACAACTCCATTTTCAAGTTTAGGATAAAAAAGTCCTTTGGTCACCTAAATTGTCAAGAATCGTGTCCAGAATCATCAACTATCAGCTAAGTCCGAAATTTTCATTTTTTTTTTGTCAAAAGATAAGGCTAGTTCTATGTTCTAAGGTTTTAGGTTCGATGGCTAGGTAATCTATTCAACCTCAATTAAATCATGGTCGCTAAAATCAATGTCTTTGTTTACATTGACATTCTCTTTTCAAGCTCTGTTAATGAGGGTCATTTTGTAGACACTCAATTTTGCACCCATGATTTAATCAAGGAGAATGACTTGAATGACTCTAATGACCATCCATGTACCCCAAAAATCATAATTCCATCACATGCATCAATTTGTTCTTGCATTACATATATCATTTTGCCTTTGTATTACATGCATCATGTCATTCATTACATATCATAATAATGATCTTGAGATTCTAACGGTCGCAACAATGTTTCCGGTTTTCAAATCGAACTATTGGATCGAAAGATATCGCATGATCAAGTTTACATGGTCCATATGCATTGTGTCTAGGTAAAGTCGACCACACATAATTAGTTTAAATTAGTTCTGATTGGTTAAGCAATTAACATAAATTAAATAATTTTATGATTGGATGATAATTAGTGTTTAAAATAGGATTGCATGCATAAAAATAAAAAAAGGGTGATTGGATAACAATAAAATTGTGAATAACCTGAACATTATCAAGATTTATTTTAAGGGATTTATCTACAAGATAATTGTTCTTAAAAAGCCTGAATTATCCAGAAAAGAGATAAAAAAATCATAAACGGAGGATGAAAACGCGTCTAGGTACAAGGACTGACCAAAAAAAAAAATCCTAGAAGAGGAGTCCAAATGGCACCCAAACACAAAAGAGTTTTTGGAGTCCAAAGGGTAGTTTGGCACTTTTGGAGTGCCGAACGGCACTCTAAAAGGGCCGAATTTTCTCCTTGTGGGCTTTGGCCTAACAGCCTTCGGGTGACAATAAGGCACATCCTTTTCGACTTTTTGCAAAAGGATGCGTTTGGATTCAAACCCTAATGGTCCGTACCTATTTTTTAGAGCCTTTTGGCATCTATAAATAGAGATTGAACCTCATAAATCAGCACCTTTTTTTTACGCTCTGAGAGGCATACGTTTTAAAACTCACAAATTGCCGAGATTAGGTGATCCTCTCAGAGATTTGTTACTAGAATTAGGGTTTTTAGGTTTCAAAGATAACTGAACAAGTTTCTTTGAACCCTAAAACATCCTCTCAAGTAGAACAGTGCTAATGCAAGAGGTTGCTTTCTAACCCTTTTGTTTTTATATTTCTCTTATGATGATGATGCATGCTTTCTTGTTTTAAATACTCATGTTTTGATTTGTTAATTTAGATTATCAAAATGTGTTCTTGATTCTTTTATTGTTACTATAATCTATTTCTTAGTTTTAGAGATCTGCATATACTAAACTAATTTTTCTTCAAAATAAAACAGATCTACATCATCCATAGATGTAGATTTAATTTTTTTTCTTAAGATTAAAAAAGATTTTGTATCTTATTTAGATGCATATCTGGTTTTTTTTTTTTTTTAATGCATGCAAATTTCTGAAATAAAGAAAGAGATCATGAATTGTTGTTTTGTTGTTTTTTTTTTTTTTTTTTTGTCAAGTAGCATGAAATTATTTTGTGAATGAGATCCTCTCCATAAAAACATATCTTTTTTCAAATATAAAAACAGATCTGAATTTTCTGTTATATAAAGAAAACAATTTTTTTTTACCATCACAAAAACAGATCTGGCCTTTTACAAAACTCAAAACCATTTTTTTTATCTCTTACAAATAGTTCTGAATTTTTCTAACAAACCAAAAGCCTTGGTTTTTTATTAAATAACAAACAGATCTGAATTTTCTCTTTGAAATTCATTTTTTTTACACATACAAAACATATATGATTTTTTATAAATCAAAATCAATTTTTTTCTAATCATTAAAACTGATTAGAATTTTTAAACAAAAGGAGGATACATTCATAAATGGTTTTGTGTGGTTTAGTTTATTTCACATATCATTCATGACATGCATAAAATGGTACATTGGTTACAAGAGTCTAGAAGACCAGACTATGTCTAGGCAGAATGGGTGCCTAACACCATGCAATTCCGTAACCTAGCCTCCGTATTTAGGTCATTGGTTAAGTAGATATAGTATTGTCTTTACTTTTTATTTTGTGTAGGATGTAACTAGGACAAAAAGCCATGTAATTATTTGGTATATTGTAGCTAGGACCCTAAGCTATGTAATTTTCAAAACTTTCAAGATATGTAATTTTTATTCAATCAATGAGAATGGAACAACAATTCAATCAATTACTTTATATTTCTTTTTTTCTTTTTCTTTTTTATAAAAAAAAAAACAAGTGGCGACTCCATATCACTTATCCAAAGAGAGAGGTACCCTAAAAAGCACTCCAAAAATCTCTCTTTTTTGAGAGGCACTTTTGAGGTCTCTCACAATAATATAAGTTTCAAGAAATTTAAAATGAAACATAATATTTATTTTAATTATCTTAATCATGTATTTCATAATTTGTATTATATAATATTATAAAAATTGCACACTACGCACCCATAGCCCCTCTTTAGGATTGGTTTGGATATTATACTTGCATGCAAAGAGTTTTGGCAAAACAAGGTTGGGGGTTCCTTCAAAAATGGGCCTCCTAGTAAGTTCCTTGGGCAACACCTTCTATGCTTGAACAGTTCCTCTTCAAATATTCCTTTTTGTCTTCAATAATTCCTCTTCACCTAATGCCTCTCTTAAAGAGCTCTTAATGCTTAACAATTAGCATCGAACCATCCTCTATTTATAGAAAGTAGAAGCATTGATTGATGAGTTTGACTGTGAATTACAAAACTCCTCAATTCTGGTTATTTGATATTTATCTCAAAAATAATGAGTGGATTAATTTACAAATATGAAAAATTGAGCAAATAACCAAATTTGTAAGCAAGTCACTTTTTGTTTTGCTAAATAAAAAATGGAGTCTCTAGTGTGAACTTATCAATCCCACGTTATGTGATGGTAATGAATAATACCACGTGTATTACCAGAACCTTATTGGGCTATCACTCGAACCACTCATCAGGTGAAAGGAAAACGCACTTGAAGTGTCATTTGCCTACCCCTAAGTGCCAAACAAAATTTAGGTAGAGGTGAAGTGTTGAACAAAACTTTGATCCCTAGCTGGTCAAAATGTCAAATGATGACACTTTGATTCAAAGTTTGAATTCGATCCAATTTTTATGTTTTTTTTTTTTTTTTAATTTTTTTAATAGAGAAAATCATTTGCAACTGAGGATGTTTTTTTTTTTTTTAATTATTATTTTTTTATTTATTGTTTTAGATGCATTGTAGTTTCGAAGGCAATTCATAATTTTTATTTAATAAAATTTCAGAGTTTTCCTATAATCATATTATGGTGGTGGATTCTAATCTCTCTCCTTATAGATTCAAGGTTATTTTCTTGAAGTAGATGTGTTTCATTTCTTGTGACTCTCCACCTGCCTCACAAATAATTGATTAATATTGTTTTTTGTTGTTAAAATTTTTTTAAAAGAATCAGTAAGGTTCTTATTTACTATGAAACAACCAAAATAGAAGGTAGAACACCAAAAGCCATAGTAAAAACTAAGCCTGTCCTCTGCAAAGCACAATTTACAACAGTTGTTAAAGTTTTTCTTGTTGCATAAATCCAGAGAAATGTATATAGAATGTGTTTAGACATAGCACGTTAGATAAGATATCTATATATAAGGTCATACTATATGGTTGAGTAGAAAATGGCTAAAAGCAATTGGTATTGAAATCTAGAGACTAGAATGGCACTAGTGCAATCCAGCTGATATATTGTTTGGGTGTCCTTGCCCCATGCATTGTTTGGCGTACTAGTATTTTGTTTGAAGCATCTGTCAAACATGTTGCCGTGACTTTCATGAACGTATATTACCATTGCAACATGCATGAGACTGACCATTGAGATGATTTTCTCTATGCATTGTGGGGCTGAAACCTCACTGCAAAAAGTATATTTGAAAGGAATCTTGTAGTATTTAAAGTTGGCATCACTAGTGCCACATGAACGTATTATACATGAAATGTGGGGCAAAAGCTTCACTGCGAAATGTATATTTGAAATGGTGTCTTGTTTCATGTGAACATTCATGCAGCCACAACACATAGCGAAGCCAATTAACGAGCAAATTGTGTTACTCTTCTGGTACCATAAAATGGGGTTTTGTGAACAAAGAAGAATATCAACGAGTAATCATAGTCCTTGGCCACCTATATTGTTAGTGCTTCTCATGCACATTTGTTTGGTTCAATATCTTGCAATTACTCGCCCAGGGACGAAGCCAGGATTTGGAATTAGGGGGTAGAAGTAAAAAAAAAAAAAAAAAATTGAAACTCCAAATAAACATCCATTTAGGGTCTGTTTGAGATCCGCTTATTTTGCTGAAACTAAAATTTTTTTATTAGAAGTACTGTAAATAAAGATAAAAGTTAGTTGAAATAGTACAGTAGGACTCATGAATAGTATCAAAAAATGTAGTGGGACCCAAGAATAGTAGCAAAAATAAGTTGAATAATAAAATAAGTTGGCAAAATTAATCATGCCAAACGGACACTTAATAAACCATCAACAAAAAAAAAAAAAAAATACACAAAATTATTGTTTTATAAGATATTACAATGCAATTATTTATGAAAATGGAAAGCACTATACACATAAGCATTCAACAACTAACCAATAGATTTTAAAGTTGCAAATAATATCTTTAATTATTTACCAAAAAAATCTCTTTAATGTTTTAAAAGACACTAAACAAATAGACAAAAACACTATAGACAAAACTACAAAAAAAAATCACAAAACATCACAGGGGCTATGGCAATAGGAATTGATGTGTTGTGTTGTGTTTGTAGATGACAACTTTTTTATTTATAAAAGAATATAAATTATGGGCTATATTAGAGCAACTGCATCAGTTTGGCTAAATTTTTCCATCTATTTTACACTAACAACCTATTTTTTCTATTTTACTAGACCACTTTTATAAAACACTTACGTCAGAGTATCTATTATACACTAATTTATTTAAATAATATTTTTTTATTATTTTATTAAGAAATATCTCTTCATTAATATATATTTTTTTCCACCCACAAGTCCTAACCGTATCTCTCTCTCTCTCAATTGTCCTCTGCCTCTACTTCTCCCTAAACTCTCTTCCTCACTCAAATCTCAAACTCAGATTGGCGGCAGTTGGCAGCAACCTAGTGGCAGCAGATCGGCAGCAACTTGGCTGCGGCAGATTGGTGGCAGATCCAACAGGTTTTCCCATGGGTTTTCATGTGGATTTCTGGTGGGTTTTTCATGTGAATTTTTCATATGGGTTTTCTGTTGGGCTGGATTTAGTTTTTATTGATTTTGGTTTGGGTTTGGGATGAGTTTTTCTTTGGGTTTGGGTTGATTATAGTTGGTGGTGCTGGGTTGCGGTGGAGGTGTTTGGTGGTGTTGAGTTATGGTGATGTGGGTGGTGGTGCTTGGTTTGTGTGGTTGGCGCTAGGGGGTTGTCGCTGTGTGGTTGGTGCAGGTGCTGAGTTGTGGTGATTGAGTTGAAGAGAGAGAGAGAGAGTCAGGGGAAGAGAGAAATATTGTTAAAATAATGTATAGAAGAGACAGTAACTGTGCATATATACATGATTATTGTAGCTATTATGCATTTATGCACAATTTTACACCCACTGATGTGAGTGCTTTTTTGATCAAAATGTGTAAAATCATTTAGTTTTTGTATTTTGCAAGATGATACAACCACTGATGTGGTTTCTCTTAAAGAGAGAAAGACAAAGATGGGTTAGATTTTTACCTCTCTCTTTGACTCTTTCTCTCTAGTTTCTTCTATGTCTCTGAGTCTTTCCGTCCTTGCTCTGTGCTCTCTTTAAGTTTTCTTTACAAGTCACAACAGTGTCAAGTGTCAACACATGATTAAATCTAAGTTAAGCAAACAATGATTCAATATGAGAGGGATGCCTTTGCTTCTGCAGACCTGTAGACTGTAGTGCCGTTGGCTGTTGAACTCCTCTGTGTTCAGCTGTAACTTAGGCTTTCCTTTTTTTTTTCTTTTTTTTTTGAATGGCTTAGAAATCCCCTTATTTTTTCCCTTTTATTATTTGTGTGAGTGTGAGGTAAGTTGGGTGTTTGCTACTCCTAGGCTAGTTAGATATCTAGTTAGAATCTGCTTTGATTTTTTTTTCTTGCTTGTGTTTGTTTTGGGGTGTTGTTTGGGTTTAATTTTTGTTGTTGGCCAATATTTTTTTTATAGCTTTTAAAAATATCAATAATATTGTTAAGGGGGGTAAAGTGCAATTTTATTGAAACAAATTGCTAAAAATAATATATTATATATATACTAAAAATTAAAAAAAAAAATCTAGGGGGGGGGGGCATTGCCCCCCCAGGTCCAATAACAACTCCGTCCCTGTACTCGCCAATATGTGGTCCAACTTAGAGACTAACTACAGTCAGGATCTAATTGCGATATAGGCTAAATAGAGCGTTTAGCCAAAAAGAGGAAAATTTGAAGCAAAAATCTAACACAAGTAAAAAGAAAAAGAGAGAAATAGTTGATTTTGTTACAAGTTATTACTAGTCGCTAATTTGTGCAATGTACGAGAAAGCTTTGCATAAATATATAAAATGATTGGGATCAATTAAGTATAACCCGTCCTTGGTTGTCATCCATGGACTTGATCACATCCAAGGAAAAACCACAGTGGCATGACCGATTGCATGAACAAGACCCTTCAATAAGAATAATGAGAACCGCCAAAAAGAACTCATCCATGGATGACCATGTCATAGACGACCATAACCATGGACAATCAAATTGTACTTAGTAAATTCTATAAGAAATTATCTAAGGGTTCTACTTAAGCAAAACACGACACATTGCTTAATACGTGGAAAGAATTCCATACACTTCGTTCCACATACCCCAATTTTTTTCATTAATCACCAATATCACCCATGATGGTGATAGGTCCCAAATAAGTAGACCCACGTCAAACTTTCTATAAAAAGAGCAGGTCCCATCTACCAAAAGTACCATCCATTATTCTTTTGTTCTTGTGTTCCAGAGAGAAAACTGACTTAACCGTTGGAGGGTCCTTGGCCAGGTCACATTGGTCACCTTTGACACTTCCTTCTTCCTTTTTAGGATTTACAGCCATTGTCATAGTCCGAAGTATTTCGGCGTATTGATTTTCGTGTATCATCATAAAATATACTAAAAAACTGTAAGTGTCATTAAATATTTAATAATTCTATTTATATACTAAACACATTACAATTGAATGTGACAAAATTGAAGAAAAAACTTCAAATTGAGCCATTAAAAAAAAAAAACATTAGAATGCTCTATTGTTGGATGGGAATCTAACTTCTCATGAAAAACAAACACATTCCTTATTTTTCCCCCAGGGTTATGGGAAATATATTTCTTTGCTTGTGAGAATTTCAAATAGAATGATTAGACATGAGACTTGAGTAGAGCATTATTTATTAAGCTTACTATATTTGATATATCCACTCACCTTCAAATTGTGTGAGATATATATAACACCAACAATTTATATGTAATCAAATTTTCTAATACTAAAATTTATCTTATTTATTTATTTATTTTTGCTTTTTACAAAATGTTTTGGGTTCCAAATATGTAGAAATTGATGGGTGTCATTGATCTCTACAATACTTCTATGTGCTTGATCAAACCCAATCAAGGTTGTTAAAATTGGGCTCCTACGCAGGGTCATTAGAGATCTAATTGGATTGGATTGGATAGTAGGATTGAATTGTGGAACATAATATCCTACTTTTATTTAAAAAATTGCAAAATAAATATTCGTAATAATTTTGTATGTTAATTAATCACTAAAATTATGAATTGATCCATAAAATAACAATTTTTTTACATTAATATAATGTAATTTGTATATATCATTGCGTTTATATGATGAAACAAATATATATACTTAATTTCAACACATTTTTTTCCCAACTTTTAGTGAGCAAAATCGTTAATATGGTGAAAATCACTAATAATGAGTATATACATTAAAGAATCATTAAAATCATGAAAGAAAAATGAAAAATTTTGACCTAATATACTTCTCTTACATAAAGTAACCATGACTTCTAAAAC
Organism: Lithocarpus polystachyus; assembly: GCA_033629205.1. NCBI lineage: Eukaryota > Viridiplantae > Streptophyta > Magnoliopsida > Fagales > Fagaceae > Lithocarpus > Lithocarpus polystachyus. The sequence continues at coordinate 42,017,463 of CM066164.1, forward strand.
TATATATAAAAGTAGAAGTATTTTTCCTGCAAGTAAGGAGATGTTGCCACGTAGGAAAAAAGACCCATCTAAGTTTCAGCCACGCTTGCAATTAAAAAGTGATAAATTATACTGTTTCACAATGTTAGAACACCGTTTTATAGTTTTCCCAATTAAAAAAAAAAAAAAAAAAAACTAATAGCTTGAAATACACAGCAAAGGGCGTGCAATACTCCAAAAAAATAAAAATTGCGACATGGAGGGGAAAAAAAACCTGCGATACAGTGATAGAGAAGGACTAAAAACCTTACGACACCGATATAGTCTACCGTTTGTTCCCTCGCTGGACTTAGACAACCACCATAGTTAAACCCAACCAAAAGCCTGATCAATACACCGTTTGAAAGTCCGATTGTTACACATGTTAAAATCCTGCCACGTAAAGAGTTCAATTCTAGAAAAATCCCGTATGTTACATACTTTCAAAATTTTTTAAGCAACAGTTTACCTTTGGTTGATTCATGCCACGCTTACCATTTCGTGTGGAATGTTAAAGAACGTAGAAACACAAACTGTCTGGTAAGTAAAAACTTGAAACCGAGAATTGTGCGGCCTCTCATGGCGACAAAAGTCGAAAGAAACACAGATTGATTGTCTGAAATAAAGTTTTCCTGTGGTTGGAGAGACATCTCAGGGCCGGCACTACCTAACTCCTGTCGGTGTCCATCGCACTACTAGAGCCGTTATTGGGTAGGTTCCTTTAACTCTCTCTTGATTCAATATTGATTTCATTTATCACTGATTTATTTCAAGCATAAATCTGTAGAATCACTATGTGATCTCGATTGCACACTCTCACTTTGTGTATGTTTGATAGCGATGGTGGTTGGAAGCCTCTTCCTCCTAAGAATTTTCCCTTATCTTGCTCCATCTTCCTCGACGATAAGTTATATGTGTTTGGTGGTTTCTGTTCTGAATTTTCTGAAAGTTGTGGCTAGATGGAGGCTTATGACCCATTCTCAGATACATGGGTTTCCTTGCCCAATCCTCCTTCTCCTCTTCCTCTTCATCCTTTTTCTGTTCGCATGTATGTTGCGCTTGAATCTAAAAGACAGATTGTTGTAGCTTTACTTTGTGATCCCAAATTGATGCACTTTTTTACACTATTTACTTACAACATCAGCAATCGATGTTGGACAAAACTTGCGCATTACTTAGACGTACAACCTAATGCTAGGTATCCTATATCAGTTTATAGTTGACCTGTAGCTGTTGGTAGTTCTCTCTATTGGGGTTCTTTTGACTAAGATAGAGACCATGACATTTGTATAGATGCTTACAAATTTAGATTTATTTAACTCTCTCTTGGATTCAATTGTAGATTTCATTTGTCATTGATTGATTTCAATTTCAAATTTATGTAATAAAAAAATTAAAGGGTTTTTCTTTAACTTTTTATTTATTTTTTTTTTTTTTTCGGGTTTGTAGGTGGAAAGTCAAATCCTTGGAAGCAATCCAAGTCTGAGTAGAAGCAGTACTACCAGCTATAGATTCCACTTTATTGGAATTGTCACCGGTAATTTTTTTTAATTGAATGTTAAATATGCTTTATGTTTGGATATTTGGTTGGATTGGTTTGATTTTTAGGTCTTTGGGTTAGAATTTATTTTGTTTTCATTTAGGTATTTGGGTTAGGATTTATTTTTTCTATTTGTTTTTGGGTTAGATTTGATTAGTTTATATTAGATTTCCTTTTCGCTGTACAAGGGACATCAAAAGGCAGCAAGAGAGAGGAGCAAGAAAAAAAATTGATGACAAAGAAGGTACAGGCAATAGGGAGAGGCTTCAGTTAAACTTTGAAGTTAACAAAGAAGACAAAAGGGTTTTTTTTTTTTTTTTTTTCCTTGATGTGGTATGAAATTTAGTCTCTTTCTCTCTTTATCTCTTTTTCTTTTTTTCTTTTTCTTTTGTAAAAAATTTTTCGTGCTCTTTGTTTAGTTCTAAATTTTAGATATCATAGTTTTTTATTGCGCAAATGCTAATGTTTTATTATTTATTGGCATTGTTTTAGGTACCCACAAAATATTTTTAGCCTACAATTCAAATGCTATCAGGTACTGGATCTCTTGGAGATAGCAAAAGATATTACTTTCTTACCTTTTTTCATAACCATCACAACTCCAAAGTCAAAATAGAGCAATGTTTTTGCCAAACAAACTTGGCTGTTTAGTAGTGTATTTCAAAGAACAGTTTTTAGTGTTTAAACAACATTACACGTATTTTCACGCACTTTTTCATCCACACTTATTTCCAAAAAATACAAACAACATTACTCGAACAACATTTTCAAACAACCCATTCTCTAATTGTGTATGCTATGTTTATATTCAATTGCTATTTTAATTAATTTCTTCTAAAGAAAAATCCATACAATATATCCCTTGTTTTTTAAAGCGGGCCAGGTGAGAGAGAGGAATATGCAAATATGTCTATTTGTTTAATGCCAATCTCTTTCTCTCTCCTTGGAAGGCTGGCAATCACTATTTGGTTTCTCTATCCTAAAAAACTATATATTTATGTATATTGTTTTTGTATTCGAATAAATGCTTGAATGTGTGATAAAACCCAAATACCTAAATGCTTTGGGTATCTTTGTATCATTTTATTGTTAGTTTCTATCACTCATACTTTTTGAATTATTTTGGAACTTTTGTGCACTCATCTTAATTTCACTGAATTTTGCATATAAACTCATGTTGCTGTTGCATATAACCTCATGTTAAAGTTGTTTTTCATATTAAATAAGTTGTGTGGTACTCAATTAGTGTAGATCAAGATGTTTTATCATATTTAGGCATGGGCAAACTCATTACATGCCTTTGAGTGTCCATATTTTGAATTAGCAACATATGTGCACCTTGATGGCAAGTGTGAACTATAATATGGTGACTTTTGTTGGTTGTGTTAATGGTTGAATGATGAAATATAAGTGGGGAGAAACTAGCAATGATGAACAATGGAGTGGAGGATTTATTATTATTATTTTTAAATGTATTTGAACAATGATAATTTGTACCAACTGTTCAACGCACATTTTTCATAATTTTGTTTTTTCTTTCGTGCATGCCTGCTTATTGTTTCCTTTTAAAGGTGGATGGAATGCCATGTTGTCTTTGGCAAGATGCTATATGGGATGGATGTTGTCTACAAGAGTGAAGTAGAAGGATATCTTCCTTTGTTGTTTTGGAATGTTATTCTATTGGGTCAAATATTTATAAATTTTACCATTTACCTAGAAATGGTGTCCTTACGAAAAGTCTTCAAAAATCTCATCCACAATCCATCTGTTTCTAAGTTATTTTCTTAGAACAATGCTCACTCCTAAATCAATGTATATATATTCTTGATTCTTGATATGTAGATTATTAACAAATTAACTATTTTTTAAATGGATAACATTAGAACTACGTTTTGATCCAGTTTAGTCTTGGTGTCCTATGAGCATTCAACGTTACAATCTTATACCCAATTCTTAATATGCATGTGTTTGCACCTGCACCCAATTTGTGACCAACAAATTGGATAGTTTATGATATATAATAATCCTTTGAGTTTTATAGAGTGCAGCTCAATGAATAATTTTATGTTTTATTTTAATGCTATTTTCTTATTAATATTTTATTTTTATTTTGCTAGGTCTTAATTACTACTTAGAGCCAGCATAATTGAAGAAGAGGTAGAGACCAATAAGAAAATGAATATTGGTGAAACTAAGAAAAGTGCAAATATTATCATGATCCTAATGAAATAAGAGTTGATGGAAAAGTATAGTGGTAGGAAGCATCAAGAAATTGAAAACCAAATGTACACTGCTCAAGGAAAGAGCAAGGCAATGCAGATTTCTATCGGTAGTAGCTCTTATCTTTTAATGATTGGTATTGAAAAAAATTCTATAATGGAAGACTTGGTTAGGCCTACCATAGCCACTTTCTTTGCACTTACATAGGCTTGGACATTTGATCTTAAGGGACCAATTTTTAGTTTCAATCAGTGCAAGTACAAAATAAGGATTTGCATTAAGGGATCTCTTTTTTTCTCCCCCCTACCCCAAGACATATTTTTTGTTTGACTTTGTATTCTTGGAATTAATTGTCCTCTTTGCAATTTAAATTGGTGAGTTACAGTAAGAATCCTAGAATGGTAATGAGGTGTTTTGTGTTTTCCTCGTTATGTTTCATTTAAATATATTTCTTTCAGTTCATTTTTTTTTTAAATTTCAGGTACAGAGTTTGTGGTCTACATGTTTAAGCAAACATAAGCTTGGGAAAATCAAATCCGCAACTTTATCGATTGTGGTACAAAATACTAAACCGAAGGAGGAACAGCCATTGGGCAATGAATATCAAAACCTTCTTTTGTATCTAAGAGGTACAAACTAACTTTGTTTATTCATTTTTTTTGTTGTTGTCTGGTAATGGTTTTTTTGCTAATCAGAGTGGTTTGTTTGTTTGTTTTGCTTTGATTTCTTTATTAGTTGATATATTTACTAACTCACACCGTTTCTATAATTTATAACTTGGTCTTGCATCATGCCGGTACAATGTTGAAAACATGTCACGTTACATTTAAAAATTTTCAAGCGCTGGTACATCTGCAAGCTCATTAGTTGCTCTATGTAATACCTTTATAAATAGGCTTAACTACTCAAGTAGTTGGTTGCAATCCCACGGTGCTAATTTTACTTAGTTGTGCTTATTTTGTCTTTGGTGTAATTTTTGGGTGGATTCATGTTGCAAAACATTCATCTCATTCCCATTTGGAACAAGCAAACCATGTGTTTGATAAAATATCTCATTCACTTTTGCAAGTTCAAGTTTCAAGTCAACTTCACACAAACACTAATGTTATAGCTAAGTTAATTATGCCATACATTTGACTTCCAAATTGCATTTTCTCATGTTCATTAATGGTTTAATTTTGCAGGCTTTCAGGATCAGTTAATGGCATGTTGTGTCTATGGAGGGTTACAGTACAATTACAATTCCAATGTCACATGCGGCCAAACTGGTTTCAATGTCTGCTTTGACTATACAGAAGCTGCCAATGCAATTGTTGCGTCCAAAGTACTCTTTACTGGCAGTGACAAAGTGAGGTTTGCTGGGCTGTTTTTCTCTTTCCTTTCTCAATTCCTCTAATAGTATTTGAAGAAATCCTTGAACCAAGTTTCCCCTAACTTTGTCCAAAAATTTCTACCTTTCCAAAGATTGTTAAGATGGACATGCAATTTATATTGGAGTTACACTCGCCAAATGTGGGACACATACAAATTAAGGAGATGTTTTATTAGTTAGTTAGCACCAAGAATTTACAAATCTTTATTCTTATTTTAATTAGAATGTAATAATGCTGGATTTTTAATGGATCGTAGCGTTTGGGTTAGTAATGAGCTTGAGGGAGGACATCCATTTTATTATATTAACAGATTGTAGAAAACACATATATGGCCCATTGATCGTACTTTCCTAACATGTTTTACCCATAGATAGAGCTTAAATTTTTTTAAGCAAAACTAACTAAGTTTTGTGTTATTTCAAAATTGCATAGCGTGGGGTCAGTTTGTCTGATTCCCATTATTAGTCCAAAATTTTATGGAGACTTTGTGGTTGAATGAGTTTCAAGGTTCTAATTTTAATAGGCTGGGTGTTGTTTTTATGTGTTTTAATTCAAGTTATGACTAAAAGATAATTGAAAAAAAAAAAAATTTCTCCTAATTTTAATGGTTTGGTTGCAGGAAAAATGAGCAATGCATTTATGCTTCAATGTAGCACGGGCGTCATATTATGCAAATCATAAACCTAGGTGAATTCTGTTCCATCTTCCCTTTGGTGGAAGAATTAACTGGTTTAGTAAAACACTAATGTTTTGGCACACCATATAAACTCCTTTTTTCTTTTACATGAATATTGATATTGGGAAAATAAGGAGATTTGAAACCATGCATTCTAATGATTCTAACTCACCCTCTTTTGGTTCTATATCTCTACATCACCAAGACCATGCGAGCTTCTTATATAATGTTTAATTAGCTAATGTCACTGCTATAGTAAGCAATTCTAATTGAATATTTAATTGCAATTATTAGAATTGGGAAAAATGTGTTACTTCATGTTATTACTTAAAAATATGTTAAACATTCTATCTAACCTTCTCATATAGCAACTTACGACATTATCCGCGCAACGCGCGGGCCCTTCGACTAGTTTGAATAGAGTTTGTGGTATGTTTTTGTGTCCCTCTCCCTTATGTGAGAGTGTGTGTGTGTGTGTGTGTGTGTGTGTTTGTTTTATTAAAAGAGCTACACAAAGTTTTTTTTTTTTTTTTTTAATTTCTTAACACAGTCTACTTATAAATACCAAATTTCCAATATATGGGAAAAGAGCAATGTTTTTTAATTTGATGTAATACCATAAATTTTTTATTTTAAAAAAACATATATACACTACCTTTAATTATTAATTAAAAGAAAATTTTTAAATCATGTTTTCTATAATTGTTATTATTATTAAATCTTGTGTTACACACACACACACATATATACACACTCAATTGGATGACAATAAGGTATTTAGATAAGTTTACTGTAGTCTTCATAAACCATAATAAAAGAAATTATAATAAAAAAAAGTGGTGGTCAAATGAAAAATCAAAACGTAGTCATACTATTTATATCTCATCTACCCAACCTACGGAACTACCCCCACATTGACACATTCTCTTTTCTTCTTCCCTATTTATTTTTCTCTCTCTAAATCTCTGTTTTCTATTCCTCTATTTTTAAGATTTTTTTTTTTTTGGTATGTGAAGCATCAATGGTACCATAGATGCATAATCAGATATCAAAGATTGTTATTCTTTGATCTTTTATCTCTCTCTCTCTCTCTCTCTCTCTCTCTCTCTCTCATAGGTATCATTATTTTGGGTTTGATTTTTGGTTGAACTGACTCTATGAATTCTCAGTCAAAATTGTAATTTTGGGTTACCCAACAAAAATTTCAACTGATTGCGGTGGCAAAATTGCACAAATCCAGTTGCTCAATTGAAGGAAACCATAGGTGGATCGTTGCTATAGCTTTCACTATTCTTTCAATCGTATAGCCGACTCGGACAATATCAGTTAATCTCTCGTGAACGTTTTCCGAGTATCTCCTATTGGCTCTCCCATTGCCATAGCTACGATCATCAGTGATGATAAAAGAAGCATTGAGTCTTATAGAAAGCTGTTTGTGGCTATGAAGTTGTCGAAGAGCATAAAGAGGAGGTGGGCATAAAAAATAAGGAATAAAACAAAGCAAAGAGAAATGCTTAAGCCTTAGGCTGCTCAAAGGAAAAGAAGGAGTTATCGGGATACAGGAAGTAGGGGTGGCAATTCGTGTTCGTGTGTCGGGTTCGTGTCGTGTCAACTCATACGTATCCGACTATATGGGTCAATACTAACTTGACATGTTTATTAAACGGGTTAAGATTCATCAACCCTAACATGACTCATTTATTGAACGGGTCAGTCGTGTCAACCTGTTTATCTGATTTTATCAAAATGAAGAAAAACATTTATGAAAAAACAAGCAAATAAATATTTTAAATATAAAATTCAGAATTAATGAGTAACTGCATCACAAATAATCATTCAAAACTAAAACATATCTCAATATCATGAATAATCAATCACAATATGTCAAAAAAATAAACTAAAACAACTAATAAGTTTATATACCTAGGGTTTGAATGGTATATTGGTAAAATTTTATTTAATTAAATAGGTCAAATGTGTTAAAAGGGTTTCATAGGTTGAACCCTAAGCCAACCCATTTATCAAACGGATTCGTCATGTCAATCCGAATATGACACGACCTCATTAAGCCTCAACCCATAACCTGCTAATTTCGTATCATGTTGTGTTGGGTTCGCAGGTCATGTCCAATTTTGCCACCCTTAATAGGTAGCATATTGTGTAGGAAAAAATAAATAAAAGACGAAAATACATTTTTAGTCCCTACATTTTGGACCTATTCTCATTTTGGTCTCTAAATTGATTTTGTGCATACTTCAATCCCTAAAATCAAAAAATCGTTTCCATTTTGGTCCTTGCCGTCTACCTACTAACAAAAAATGCACACGTGGCAAACGGAGTGCATTCTTGGCATATTAGATGCTGATGTGACTAATAAAATTATAATAAAAAAACCACATCCATTCCTTTTAATTATGTCAAAAATTCGGAGTTTGTGTGAATGGTTGATATGATCTCCCAATTTGGAATTGGCCTTAAGCCACCTTCCTATCATGAAATTAGGGCAACATGCTTGAAGGAGGTGAATTTTACTCCTTCTAAATAAGGTCACCAGCATGAGCTATAGTTAAGCAGCAATTAATAAATAGAATTTGTGCCTATGTGTAAAATTTATTAATCACTTTCAAATCTCCTTATGATTTTTTCAAGTAGGCAAACTGATTAATTTTGTCATTAAAGTCAGTTCCAAGTAGCATAAATCTAAGAGTTATTCTAAACCATAATCTTTACCATACCCCTTTTTCACAACTATCTTATTTGGCAGGCTATGACTGATTGTCACTTTCGTATAGACTCACAATTTATAGTCACTCACATCAAAAAATTCCAAATTTTCTCAAAATTTGAAGAAATGTATTATAGATGGTGTTCAGATATAGCACGTCATATAAGGTCATAGTTTCATACTATGGTCGACTACAAAATAGCTAAAAGCAATTGGTATAAAAAAATATAGAGACTTTTTTTTTTTTTTTTTTTGAGAAAGAAAAAATATAGAGACTTGAATGGCAGTAGTGCAATCCAACTGATATTTTGTTTGGGTCGGTGCATGGTTTGGCTTTACTTTTTTGTTTGAAGCATCTGCCAAACTTGTTGCCGTCAATAGCAATATAGCATGGTAGCACGCGAACGTATATTAACATGACAGTAAATATTTGAGCAGATTTTCTCCTCACGTTTATGCATTGTGGGGATTTGAAACGGTAAGTTTGTTTAGACCCCTTAAACCCAACAGATTAACCTAGAGAATTAGCCAAGTGATTAACTTAGGTAATTTAATTAAAACTAGGTTAACACAAATAATCAAAAACAGTAAAGCAGCGGAAATTAAAAAACACAAAGATCTGATGAACCAGGAAAACCAAAGCGGTAAAAAACCTGGGGAGGATTTAACCTAGCTATCCTCAAGGTAAAACTGAATCTACTATGAAAGAATCGAAGTTTACACAATAAGACTTAAACCACTAACATCTTATTGTTACCCAAGTGTAGGAAACTTACTACCACGACCCCATGATAGCTCCGAGATCCACGGACTCCTTCTTTCTTGAATTCTTTAGCAATCCACAAGCGCACCTGCTTGTATTTCTTTAAGATCTTTTATTCTGCAACTGTATGATTTACAAAGCTCTAAACATAAGTCTTGAGTTTGTAAACCCTAAGTGTATGTGAAGGCAAACACCTCTAGATCTCACAATGAGATTCACAAACACAGCAAAACAGAACTCTAAAAACGTGGCTAGGATTTTCCCTTATATACTTAGGGCAAAACATAAAACCCTATACATTAAGTGGGCTAAGGCTGAGTTGGAAAATTCTGCAGAAAAACAATCTGCACGAATTTCGATCGATCGAGTCTAATTTTCAATTGATCGAGTCAAGCAGAAAGTGCACAGTGAATTCTGCATAAAACTCGATTCCAACTTTACACGAAGAGCCATACTTTGAGCAAGTCTAACACAAGACTAAACATTGTTTTGATCATGGTTTGCCAACATTACAAATTGAAGTTCTAATACATTAGTTCCTAATTCTTAGAACCTAACAAACTCCCCCTTTGGCAATCCGTGACAAAACACAGACTCAACAAAAAGCTCAAAGTTTACAAAATGAAACAGCCGATTACAAAATAAAAAACCACTTAAACAATTCAACCTAACTACTATCTAACAGTTGCAAAATAGACAGCAGCACGACTGAATCAACCTGTAAATTCCTGTAACACTTAACAAACACATAAACGCATGTGTGAAGAAAAACAGGAAATATATAAAAATAACTTCTTGATTTCACATGACACAAAATAAAGACATATATCATGAATAATATCATAAATATAAATCAATAAGCAGAGCAGCATAGTGAAACAAGAAACATATACATCAAAATGTATCTCAACAAAAATATCTCCTAAACAAGAGCTAAAAATGAAATACACAGTGAAGCACCTAGATACAATCTAATAACTCCACAAGCTCCGCAGTATCACTACTAAGTACAAAACTCCTCCTAAAATGAAAATCTCCACAAAAATCTCCTAGATACATAAGAACTACACAATGCACTCCCCCTTTTTGTGACGAATTGCCAAAGGGCACTCACTCATCATCAAAAGATGGTGGAGGAGAATGACGAGAGCTCGTCAAATCTGCTCGCAATGCACGTAGCTCATCAAGGATGTCCACCAAAAGCTGACCATGAGCCGCCTGAACGGTCACGACAGTATCAAGAGTCCGACGAAGGTCAGAAACCTCATCAAATGGTGGAGGAACATCAGCAGCAGCAGCAACAGCAGGATCAGAAGACGTCCCAGCTGCAGGAGTATCTGTAGAAGAAGAAGGGGGTGGAGTGACACCGGAAGGCTCTACCCTAGGACGCTTAGAGCTAGCTCGAAGTTGAGCAGCCCTTTGCCTCAAAAAGGTAGCACCAATAGGAGCAATAACATGAACAGGCTCAGACGCAGGAAAATCACCTAAACCAAGAAAAAGGAGAATCCTATGAATAAAAACGGGAAAGAATAACGCATGAGCCGTAGAGCTAGATCGATGAACCTCGTTCAAAGAACGAAGGAACAAATAAGGAAAACTGATAGGGGCATCAGTAACCAGGGCATACAAAAACACACATCTCTCAAGAGGGATGGTGTGAACATGAGAAATAGGCCACAAAGAATGACACGCTATCCTAAAGAAAAGATAGTGAAGCTCGAAGAGCTCAGCAGAAGTGATCCGAGGATCGGAAACCCACTGGATGGAAAACCTAGTGATGTATGACAGCACATCATCAAGAGGTGGAGACTCCTCATAAGGAAAAACGGGATGGTCAACAATGGGCACCCCAAGAGCATCAGACACAACCGTAGGGGTAATGCGATACTCTACACCTCGTAACCAAACCTTAACCAAGGTGTTGGTATCATAGATGTGGATAGAGAGGTTCGAATAGAACTCTCTAATCAGGGTGGCAGGAGGAAGAGTATGACCCTACGCTCAGCCCAAATATGACATCTAAGATTCAGGGTCTCATAGGTCTCTTGGTTCTTCTCACTAGGGAACCGCTCAATATCAAAAGAAGGTGAAGGGTCAGAAGTTCTATGGGCTCTAGTTTTCCTAGGCAGATGCTAAGGAATAAAGAGAGACACAGAAAGAGAGGAACAAAAAGAAACCAAGGGCAGACTGCAAGTTAGCACAACACAAAATATAGAAATAACAATTCTATATGATGCATGAACAAATTATGCAAATGATGCATGAACTAATGCAGTGGCAAGTTCAAATATAATTCAAATTAACAAAATTGGCTTGAGCAAGTAATTTTTATCAAAAATACTCAATTTGAAAAACCTAAGTTTTCCAAACACAACAAATTGATAAATTGATCAACACAACAGTTAATTGACACAATATAATGATCAAATTAATCAATCCAACAAGCCAATTTCATCAATTTTAATCAAATCGAAGAAAAACCCCAAAATCCCCAATTTCAAGCCCTAGAAATTTAAAAATTTCACAAAGCACCAAAATAATCAAATTAAATCATATGTAGTGCTAGGATATGGTGTCTCCACAAAAACCCATGATTCTTTTGAAAGAAACAGAATCAAAATCACTCCCAAAAATACCAAAAACTAAAATGGCGAAAATACCCCAAAAATGCATGAATTAATGCATGAAACATGAAAATAAAAGCAAAAGAAAGGGCATAAAAGACTTACCAGTCTTGGGAGAGAGAGATTATGCAAAAAGATCGGAGGAAAACGACAAAATCTCCAAGAAAAAAGGCTTGACCGGTTGGTAGGGAGAAAAAGGTTTTGAAAAAGATTTGAAAAGTGAAAAGTCACGTGAGAGAAAAACCTTTTTAAAAAACATTCAGCCCGATTTTCGATCGATCGAAAAACAGATTCGATCGGTCGAAAATCCTTCGATTGATCCAGTATCAATCGAGAACCGATCGAAACACACAGAGACTTTTGTGAGATTTTAAAAACATTTTCGATCGATCGAAAAACAGACTTGATCGATCGAAAATCTGGAAAAATTGAATTTTTGAAAATTGAATCAAATTAGTTCAAAAACTCCTCAAAGCATTAACTTTTATGAAAAAGATGCATGAGTATGAGATGAAATGTTTTTCCAAAAACCCATGTTTTCAACCCAGATCTCTCAGATTAAGCTTTTCTCATAATCTTCCTCAATCAATCAAGCAAACAAACATGTTTTGCAACAAATTCCAGAAAATTTCAAACTTGGTTGGTCAGGCTAAAAACACACACAATATCATGTACACTGTTTAGCAAAGAATAACTTGTGTAGTGTGTGCAACTAGCAGAAGTTTGAGAAACATGTGAGGTGATATGCACATAGTAATCAATCACAAATTCTACAAAATTCATCACATGAATTTGAAAGAGACTATTACTTAAAGAGTTACATCATATAACTCTCACATCTCCTAGAATAAAAGTTTGCAATCATGTAAGTTTCTTGATTTGCCTCATTTGTTCAATTTAATTGATTAGAAACTTAATAAAAGCCGGGATAATGTACATACCAATTTTATGAATTGTGAAATTATTATAGCCTAATAATGTACACACCAATTTTAATTAGAGGCTACACCTTATGTTCTTTTTGTGCATGTGCTACACTTTCTTGAGCACAAAATCTTACGATATGCACTAAGGTGTTCATGATTGGCTAATAAACAGTGGTGAGATGGTTATTTATGCATTTCTCAATAAGAACAAGCCCGACAATCAAAGACATGAGACTTCAAGATCAAGATCATGTGATCAAAAAAGATCATAGAAATAAAATGCATGATTGTTATGCAATGCAAATCCTAGAAATAAAGGTCATAAAAGATAGATCAATGAAGCACAAGGACCATGTCAGACAGACTCAATTAGGTTGAGCATTTTGCATCCAAAACTTTTTAGATGCAATTCTTGCATTGGAGTTATGATTCATCTTAGAATTTTGACCAACTCCAGGATTGGAATAAAGGTTTAGCGCCTTTACCAATTCACCAATAAGTACCATAGGATCATGTGCTTGGGGCACATGTACTTTAGTTTTATTTGCTCGCTTCGCAGCTTGCAATTTAAAACAATTTGGACGAATGTGTCCAGATTTTCCACAAAAATGATAAACCCATGCTGGCTTATCATGCAACTTGCCCTTAGTAGAAGTAGAAGCTCTAGAATGAGAAGTTTGAAGATCAACCCTAATCTTCCTAGGTAGAGTAACATCTATAGGTTTGACAGGTTCACTCATCAAGGGTTTGACAATCTCACTCTTAGGAGGTTCAGAAGACGGGACAAATTTAGTGGAAGAAGGTTCAGGCACAGAGATGCTATCCACAAAACCTAAACCAGTTTTATCAAAAGGAGACTTTTGAACACTCAGCATGTGATCAAGTTTGGAGCTTGCAGACCTATTAGTTTGTTCTCTAGCAACAAATAAATCAAGTTCCAAACATTTAACTTTATCAAGTAAAAGCATGTTCTCAGTTTTCACATCATTCAAAAGCTCATTTGCATCAAACAATTTTACAAGTAAATTTTTCTTTTCAAGTTCCAAAGATGCAATTTTCTTCAAGCCTAAATTAACATTCATAGCATCCTTTGCAGCAACTTTGCAAAGTTTATTATAGGTTTCTTGTAAATCTGCATCCTCAGAGAGTTCTCCATTAGAAGGGTTTTCTTCAATAGACATGCTTTCATTAACTACAGTAGTAGCAGTGAAAGTAATGAAGTTTCCATCCTCATCACTAGCGGATTCATTGTCAGAAACTTCATCATCACTAAGGGTTACAGCCATAGCTTTACCCTTAGACCTCAAGTATGTAGGACATTCAGATTTTAAATGACCATACCCTTGACAACCATAACATTGTTGTCCCAAAGAATTATTAGAAGGCTGACCTACTTTCTCCTTAGGTTTTTTAGTGTTATTAACCTTAGTGGGATCATTTTTCCTGAAATTTCTAGGTTCAACAGTGTTCTTGCCTCTTGCCCTTCTGTTATTATTCCTAAGAAAGTTTCTAAAGTTCTTGGCAAGATAGGCAATCTCTGTAGCAGAGAGTTCATCATCAAATCCACCATCCTCAACATTATCAACAGACTTAAGAGCCATTGATTTGGATTTGTTAGTCTTAGGGAGGTCTAACTCATAGGACTGAAGAGATCCTACAAGTTCATCAACAGGGATGGAGTCCACATCCTTGCTCTCAGTGATGGCAGTCACTTTGGGTCTAAAATCCTCAGTTAAAGATCTAAGAATCTTCCTAACAATTTTAGATTGATCATAGATTTCACCCAAATTATATGCAGAATTAACAATGTCATTTAGTTTAGCATAGAACTCATCAAAAGATTCATCATCATTCATTCTAATGCTTTCAAATCTAGAGGTTAATTGTTACAACTTATTAATCTTAACTGCCTTTGTGCCTTCATGCACAGTCTGGAAGATTTTCCAAGCAGTATGAGCAACCTCAACATTAGAGATTCTCTTAAATTTCTCCATGGAAACAGCATTAAAAATAGCATTCATGGCTTTGCTATTGAAAGCGACTGCCTCCTTTTGAGAAGTTTGCCACTTACTCACAGGAGTAGTGGGCTTCTCCCATCCGTACTCAACGGAATTCCAAACTCTCTCATCAATAGATTTCAGGAATGCTTTCATCCTTACTTTCCAATAAGTATAGTTGTTTCCATCAAAGTGAGGTGGAACAACAAGAGAATGTCCGTGTTCCATGACAACAGGGGTCAAGGATTAGCTAAAAGATCAAAGGATCAAAACAAAAGCTACCCGCTCTGATACCACTTGTCAGTTCGTTTAGACCCCTTAAACCCAACAGACTAATCTAGAGAATTAGCCATGTGATTAGCTTAGGTAATTTAATTAAAACTAGGTTAACACAAAT
This sequence comes from Lithocarpus polystachyus, assembly GCA_033629205.1. NCBI lineage: Eukaryota > Viridiplantae > Streptophyta > Magnoliopsida > Fagales > Fagaceae > Lithocarpus > Lithocarpus polystachyus. The sequence continues at coordinate 42,032,722 of CM066164.1, forward strand.
AATCAAAAACAGTAAAGCAGCGGAAATTAAAGAATACAAAGATCTGATGACCCAAGAAAACCAAACCAGTAAAAAACCTGGGGAGGATTTAACCTAGCTATCCTCAAGGTAAAACTGAATCCACTATGAAAGAATCGAAGTTTACACAATAAGACTTAGACCACTAACATCTTATTGCTACCCAAGCGTAGGAAACTTACTACCACGACCTCATGATAGTTCCGAAATCCACGAACTCCTTCTTTTTGAATTCTTTAGCAATCCACAAGCGCACCTGCTTGTATTTCTTTAAGATCTTTTATTCTGCAACTGTATGATTTACAAAGCTCTAAACATAAGTCTTGAGTTTGTAAACCCTAAGTGTATGTGAAGGCAAACACCTCTAGATCTCACAATGAGATTCACAAATACAGCAAAACAGAACTCTAAAAACGTGGTTAGGGTTTTCCCTTATATACTTAGGGCAAAACATAAAACCTTATACATTAAGTGGGCTAGGGCTGAGTTGGAAAATTCTGCAGAAAAACAATCTGCACGACTTTCAATCGATCGAGTCTAATTTTCGATCGATCGAGTCAGGCAGAAAGTGCACAGTGAATTCTGCATAAAACTCGATTCCAACTTTACACGAAGAGCCATACTTTGAACAAGTCTAACACAAGACTAAACATTGTTTTGATCATGGTTTGCCAACATTACAAATTGAAGTTCTAATACATTAGTTCCTAATTCTTAGAACCTAACAGAAACCTAAACAAAATTATGAACAGTATAGCTAGCCTCACTGCAAAAGGTAATATACCTCGAGTACGTTGCATATATGACACTAAAAAAGTTGCTATCACTAGCATGCTCACATGAACGTATTATTATACATGCATTGTGTGGTTGTGGGGCTAAAGCCTTGGTGGGAAAAGTATATTTGTAATATGGTATCTTATCTTTTTCTATGTGATATCTATGCAGCCACATAGCAATGCCAATCTACGAGCAAATTGTATTACTCTTCAGGTACTGTAAAATGGGGTTTTTGGTGAACAAGAAGAATTTCAACGACCAATTACTCCTTGGTCCCAACTCTTGTCAATGCTTCTCCTGCACACATTGTTTTCTTTCCCACTGAAATAATTAGCAACTCCTCTCCAATATGCGGTCCAACTCAGAGATCAACTAGAGTCGGAATCTGATAGCAACATAGGCTGAACAGAGCAAATGGCCAGAAAGGAAAAGTTGAAACAAATTTTTAAACAGTAAATATTTGTTCACACAATATCTATCAATAATTGTAAACAAGAAAAGGTGTCGTCCACACATTTGAAACGTAAAAAGTGGATGCGTATTGAGGATGTGAAATAAACTTATTTCTTTCCTTATAAATTAATTAATCAAAGTTTAAATCGACAAATAAAAAAAACTAGACATATAATGTATGACAATTGGTAAAATATAAAGAAAAATGCAAAAAATGGAACAACATGCTTGCCATGGCAAATTCAGCCATTGCAACACCACCACCACAGCCTAGCACCCACCCAGCCACCCATGAGCACTGCAACGCCTTTTTATGTTTTTCTCTTCCTTTAATAACTTGATAGGTATAATGGAAGAGAGGAGATTTGAAACCTAAACAAAATTTTGAACAATCAATGTGAGAGCATTTTGTATCTATGAAAAAAAAAATACGAGGATAATTACACTCATCCCCATTGAAATTTGGGATAATGACACCGCTCTAAATCAAAAGTAAAATAACACTTTCCCTCCTTGACATCCATTTAACCAAAATATGAAAGGCAGTAGATACAGAGGGTAAGAAATAAAAAAATCATCCGGTCATGAAAGGTGCTATTTTGGAAATTCACACAATGAAAATTATTGCAACAACTTTCAAATCTAAATCATTTGAATGAATATCTTAGGGTCACTACCAAGAATTAATGTTATTATTACTACTATTAATAGATAAGGCGATCAAATATGTGGCTCATCCTAGAAGAACTCCTATAAATGAGAAATATTTTTTTTCCTTGATCCCCAATTCTAAAATCAAACATTTTTATAAAAGAGTATTTTAAAATATTCAGTATGACCTTTTTTTTCCCAATGGATTGTAGAGAGATTTGTAATTGCAGGTTTTTTGGTGCTTGATAAACTTTGCAAGTTTAATTTAATTTTATCAATTATGTTTTTACAAACCATTGTTAAACTTTGGTAAAGAGAATATTTTAAAATTTTAGAATATTTTGTTACTAATGTTTATGGAACGGGGGAGGGTATTTTATTTAAATCTCAAGGAAGGGGAATGTTTTTCCCTTTAGGTTTGAGATGTTATTCTTTCAAATCTTAAGAGAGGGGAATGTAATTACAAAAAAAAAAAAAAAAAAATTGTGGGAGCATTTTTTTATGAACTTTATTATAGTACTAAGTTTCTAATCTTTTGTCAAAAACAAAAAATGATTGATGATTCTAGAGAGAACTCTAGGTCATATATGATTTTGACTTCAACTTATTCTGTCGAGGATTGTAATCATTTCCAATTGCCAATATGGCACAGCCTCATGTTTAAAGATAATGTATGACGTCGTACTCATACCTATCTTTATAACCTTTTCTTAGCATAAAAAAAAACACACCCATACACACCTTCAAAAAAAAAAAAAAAAAAAAAAAAAAAAAAAAACCTTCAAACCACCCAACAGCCAAATAAAAAATCCAGAAAAGAAAACCGTAAAACCCTCACATCCTTCACCTTTGAGCTGTGGCATATTGCTGTAGTGGTGTGGACAGCATGGTCGACATATATAGGTGAATTCCATCAGATTGGGAACAAATGGATCCTCTAGCTACTTTGCCTCTGATCCACGGGATATAAGTTACAGCTTATTTTTAAATTCTGTTTAAGTTCCAACAAATATCGCATATGAGAATGATATTAAAGATAGATTTCCTCCCATTTAATCTTTCAATTCTTTCTTATTTTTATATAAATATAAAATATGTGGTATTTATTTAATTTCATGTGTCCAACTAAAAATCTAAGGGAATTGGAGTAATCACCTTGTATCCTTCATATACACTAGATAAAGACTTGGTATTAGCCTCATCCTGTTTGTTTGTTTTTTAAAAAAATTTTTTAGGGCAATTAATTAAGCGTTATATGTCATTGAGAGTATACAAGGACATGATGGTAGACATCCACATAAGAGTGTAAAAACACTGAAATCGTGAATCAAACCTCCTGTTCGTTTTGAAACAAAAATATTTTTCTAAAATATTTTCCTATTTTCAAGTTTTTGTTTATATGTAAGAAGTTTTCCGTTGACCGTAAAATCCGTTTTAAAATGTGTCACATTTAAAAACTTGGTAAAATATATTACAAAAACAAACAATGGTCTTCCTCACCCTATTTGGTGGCTAGGTCGTTGGAGTCACCATTTTTGTAGCTGATGCTGTTGCTCTGATAATGGGTGTTAATTATCAGGTTGCTGGAGCTGCCAATTCGACAATTAGAACTGTTAGTATGATGGCTAATGTCTATGGTCCAATAGTCGGAGCTGTCACTCATGGTTAGTGTCGTTGATCCTGCAGTCGGAGTGATAGTTCTGTCACTTTGATCATTGGATCTCTGTTATTGGTGGCTTCTATGGTTGAGTCACTAATTTTGGTAATTTATACTTAAAAGAATTTACATGAACCTAAAAATATTTAATTGAAAAATGTTTCAAAACAAATGGACTGTAAGTCACAATTTTAAATTTGAAAATACGATTTAGAGTCACGATTTTAGTTCATTTATATAAATGCATAATTAATATGTGTGTGTGTATATATATATATATATATATATATAAAACTCCAACTTAAGTACAAACCTTCTCATTTCTTTAGCATTTTCCTAAATTTTAGTAGGACAGGGAATTTTGCAATGCTTTCCTTTTTATCAATTTAGTTAAGCATTTGGACTTTTCCATGCAATGATGACAAAGGGACAAAGTATGCGTGTGAACAAATAAAAAAAGAACATGTTTACATACATACCAATTTATTTCATTCTTCTCTCTCTATAAATACCATCCCAACCATCAACTCTTTGCGAGCACAACTTCTGTGCTTTTCTACCATATCTTTGATTCATTAATTACACGTATACATCTCTAGCTAAAAGCCTGCCCTGACAAGTCGACCTAAAATGGCGAGTGATCGAACCTGGTCAACCGGCCTCTTTGACTGTTGCTCTGACTGGCATAGCTGTAAATTCCTTATCCTTTCCTTTTCTTACTTATTAAAAAGGTTTATATATTTGTTAAATCAAGTCAAAAATTTTCTTTTTTGTTCCTTGTTCTTTCTAAGTTACAGAATAAAAAATTATCTCCTTTATAGTGATTGAAATATTGTTAGTTTTAAGACTGAAATCTTTTTCTGTCACAGGTTGTTTGACATGCTGGTGTCCATGCGTTGCTTTTGGCCGCATCTCGGAGATTCTAGATAAAGGATCATCCTGTAAGTATTACAAAAGCGTATAGAATGAGCAACTTCAAGCCCATTATCTAATGGTTTCTAAATCTCATTTGATACATGAAGTTTGAAGTTCAAATTTTCTATATATCGAACACCTTTAATTTAGACCACCCCCAAGAGATTTCTCCCACTATTTTTGTGGGACAGAATCACCGAAAATTATAACACTTGGAGATCAGTGAAGTGCTATGAGAGCCCTAAACAATAATCTTAGCAAAAAAGAAAAAGAAAGAAAAAGAAAATGGAGACTATTTAGTGACCGTTTATATACATGAAATATGTACAATATTTATACATATATACATATAAATAGTTATATAAAAACTGACTTGTAAGATGTATATTTGGTCTTTGTGCAATATTCAGCTTGTTGCGTAAATGGGACGCTTTATACACTGCTCTATATTTTCACTGCTACTTCTTCTTTTCGACCCTTCTATTCATGCTGTTATCGTACAAAACTGAGAGAACAATACTTGTCGGGGGAGAATCATTGTGATGACTTTGGGGTTCATTGTTGCTGCCATGGTTGTGCCTTATGCCAAGAGTATCGTGAGCTCCAAAATCGCGGTTTCGACATGTCTGCTGGTAATATTAATCTCTCGCTCTATCTGTGTCTGTGTGTGAGAGATAAATAGATCCTTTGAAAATGAAAATTTTCATGGGCTATCAATGATGGGATTTTCCTGGCTTTGCTTAGGATGGAGAGGGAATCCGCACATGCACAATAAAGCAGCGTCGAAGGCCCCAGTTGTGGAAGGGGAGATGATGCGTTAGTTTGCAGGAAGATTTGCTTCGTGTATTGTGTTCTGCACGGTCAATGTTTGAAAAATATGTCACTCTATTTACACAAAAAAATTTGACCATGGTTGATGTGAAAAGTTGTTAACGATAAATAAAAAAATTAAAGTCAATAGTAGACTTATATTAGAATCAATAAAAACTTATTACATCAACTGTTGTAAAAAAAAAAAATCTAAAAATTGTTGTGTTATGTATTGTATTTGTAACATTATTTCCTGCAAGTTTGTTTTTGAGTTACTATGGCAATTTGAAATACTGTATTTATGTGGTACCCTATAGCTTGTAATGTTGAATTAATATTAAATAATTTACCATGCAGAACGCTAGCTTGTTTTGTTGAATATTAGGTACTATGTAGTAAATTTTAAATAATTTGTTTGAACTGAGGTGATTTACTCTTCTGATCTTATTTTTTAGGTTAGGTGATATATATATATATATATATATATATATATATATATATTGAAGTCATTTGAAGGGGTTTTAAAATGGGCTGGACTTTTGTTCGATAGTAAGTGTTATTTGTCAAAGAGATGTACTGGGATAAGACTACGTAGAGCTTTGTAGTCCACTGAGTGCTTCATGCGTTTTTGATTGAGACATTAGGTTCTGTTTGGTTATCATTGGGAGTAGATTCATTTTCTCTTTTCATTTTCTAAACTCATTTTTTGTTTCTCAAATCTTGTATTCATTTTCACTACCCAACCCATTTCATGTTTGACATTATTTTCTAGTCTAGTTTTTGTTTTTTTTTTTTTTTTTCACTTTAAAATTTTCAATTAAAAATTCAACACAGTTAAAAGAGAGTTTTTTTGACAGGACAAGTCAATGTTAAAGGGATCCACATATTTGGTTTTTTACAAAAATGCTATTGTATTCATTTTCAAGAAAATAAAAACACTAAAAAGTTGTATTCAGTTTTTGTATTTAAATCCTTTTTTTTTTTTATGCTGAAAGTAAAAACTAAATACAAATACAGTCAAACAAGTTTTTAGTAGGGGGTCCCACAAAAATTGAAAAATGAATATAGAATACACCACTTTTTGCTCAAACCAAATAGACCCTCAAGAAGTTAAGATTGCCCATAAAAATTTCTTGTAATTTTTATGCAAACAAGGTAATATGTACTAAATACAAAGAGAAATAATTGATGGAATTTTGTACTTTCAAGTTCAATCTTCTTTCAGATGGTGAATTGATATATTATATAATAAAAGTTGCCTTCTAGAAGATTTGGTTGCAACAATTGGCTACAACCTCATTGTAAAATTTATTTTATTAATTGTTAGGAGTTTTTAGTTAGGTTGAAAGTCTAATATCTAAGTTTCAAGAAATTAAAAAAACTACTCAGGAAAAAACTTCTATTTATTATCCAATTAATAATTAGTATGGTTTAATTTGGCTAAAATTATATAATATAAGTTTCAAGAAATTTAAAATGAAACATAATATTTATTTTAATTATCTTAATCTTGTATTTCATAATTTGTATTATATAATATTATAAAAATTGCACACTACGTACCCATAGCCCCTCTTTAAGTTAAATCTAAAGAGATGTTAAATTCGGATTTTTAAGTGATTCACAATTATATATTACGATAGTTTTAATATTAATTTTCAAATATATATTTTTAATATAATAATTAAATTAATTTACGCATCATACGGGTACATTAGTTGTTCAAATAAAAGGGCGAAATTATATTAATCATTAAAATATCTTTCGCTTTACCAGGAAAAGTGTGTGTCTATATATGTGTATATATATATATATATATATATATATATATATTCTTTGTCCTCGCATCCATTAAATGAACCTTGCGCTAAAATTAATGAAGATATTGACAAGGTGCTTGGTCAAAGAAAACATTATTAGGAATTATAAAAACTTACTATTCATATCTCAATCGATCATAATGTGTTAGCCCTTTGAACGGCAAAGAGCAGTGGGAACATCCAAAGTCACCTTGCACTCATACTGATCACACAAATTATGTGCATAAATAAGACGTGGCTAAGGTGGCTTTTGTGATTTCGTGGTAGTCGCCGTGGCGGAGTCAAGATTTGAGTTGAGGGAGGGCAAAACTTGTATAAGATATATGCATTTTATGCACATCATGTGAATATATAATATTGTCGACACTAAAACTTAATTATGTGGAAGGCATGCTAGTGTGAGTGAGTAGAGTTAAGTGTGAGTGAGTAGAGTTATTGGTTAGATGAAATTCCTCACAGGATAAGGAATATAGTCCAAATTGATGTATTACTTTGATCTAGATTGCTATTTCTATCAAAAGAAAAAATTAGATTGAGGTTTTTAATAAGTATTAGCGATAAACTAAGGGGTTTTTTTTGGGTAATTTTTAAATTTTTGTGCCCAAATAAATGATACATTAACATTTAACACGGAAGCTAAGAAAACCACAATGATAATGCTCATTGGTTTAAGCAAGAATATCTCACCTACAAACTTTTATGGGTGAACATCTCACTTGTCCACTACCAAAACCAAGGAGTCCAACAAGAAAGACTATAAAAGTAAAACATCATCTCCTTCTAATGTCATATCGTCATCCCATGTCTCATTCTTTTCTCTCAACTTTTACCAACTAGATCCACACACTACTCTCTCTTCCTCCTTTCGGATTTCTAAGGGCAAGGCTAGGTTCAAACACAATGTTCAATCCCACTCTTTCTTGCTTCATACTCTCATACATTACCGTTTCATTGGTATCTCCAAGAAGATTCCAAGCTTAATATGGAAACTGAATCTTTCAAGATGAACATCGTATCATCACAATTGTTAATATTTTCGTGCGTAAGCACAGACTACATGCTAGTTTTATATTAATGTAAAATTAAAAATAAAAATCTCTTTCATTTCATTTAAAATTTGAATTTTCATTATAAAATTGTATGTGAAAAGAAAAATTCATAGCATTCTCTCTCCTGTTTATGATCTAAGAAAATCTACATGGCTTTATTTCCTAAATATAATCTAAAAATGAAAATTACATTCATTTAATTAAAACCAAAGGCTGAGTTATGGAGTGAAAATTTGTTAGTTACCCTTCCGCCCTATTAAATAAGCCTTCTAGACAGTGTCAAGGTCATGTCGTTGAAAGTAACCATCCAAATCCAAACATACCACATAAACGAAAACAAAAATACAGCATGTGATGATTATTCATGTAGAAAAGAGATCAAGCATATTAGGATTTGTAAAATTCACATGCGCATATGAAACACTACTTCTATGGTAAGCATGTTCATCAAGTTCATCCAAAATGAACAAAGAAAATGTTTTGGCAATCAATATATATTACAAAACTAGATCAAATTTGGAAATTATACTTGCATGCAAAGAGTTTTGGTAAAACAAGGTTGGGGGTTCCTTCAAAAATCGGCCTCCTAGTTAGTTCTTTGGGCAACACCTCCTATGCTTGAATAGTTCCCCTTCAAATATTACTTTTTGTCTTCAAAAATTTGGGCACAATGCCTCTCTTCAAATATTCCTTTTTGTCTTCAATAATTCCTCTTCACCTAATGCCTCTCTTAAAGAGCTCTCAATGCTTAACTATTAGCATCGAACCATCCTTTATTTATAGAGAGTAGAAGCCGTGGTTGATGAGTTTGAGTGTGAATTACAAAACTCCTCAAGACTGGTTATTTGATATTTATCTCAAAAATAATGAGTGGATTAATTTACAAATATGAAAAAACGAGCAAATAACCAAATTTGCAAGCAAGTCACTTTTGTTTTGCTAAATAAAAAATGGGGTCACTAGTGTGAACTTATCAATTCCACATTATGTGATGGTAATAGATAATACCACATGTATTACCAAAGCCTTACTGGACTATCACTCGAACAGCTCACCAAGTGAAGGGCAAACACACTTGAAGTGTCATTTGCCTACCCCTAAGTGCCAAACAAAATTTAGGTAGAGGTGAAGTGTTGAACAAAACTTTGACCCCTAGCTGGCCAAAATGTCAAATGGTGACACCTTGATTCAAAGTTTGAATTCGATCCAATTTTTATGTTTTTATCAATTTTTTAATAGAGAAAATCATTTGCCACTGAGGATTTTTTTTTTTTTGTTTGTTTTTTTTTTTTTTTTTTTGTTTTTTTGTTTTTTTGTTTTAGATGCAATGTAGCCTCCAATGCAATTTATAATTTTCATTTAATAAAATTTCAGAGTTTTCCTATAATCTTATTATAGTGGATAGCTTGACTTCGGTTAATTAATTCAATTACCCAAGTTGATTAATTAGGTTCAATTGCATGCAAATCGTGAAGGCACTAACAAATCACCAAATAAACTAAATGCAGTGGAAATTAAATTGATATGGTGATTTGTTGACAAATGGGAAAAACCTTTCACTAGGAAAAACCTTTCGCAAGGAAAAAACCTCACCGGGTGATTTTAAGGTCACCACTCTTAAGAATCTACTAATCAACAATCAAGCGGTTACAAGTATAAAGAATTTTACCACTACCCTGACCTATCCTAAAATACCAACTCACAGTTGAATCTTTGCTTTAATACCCAATTGAACTTGATCTTGGAGTAGCTTTCTTTTCCTTGATGCACAAATCTCCAACCTTATAGATTCAAGGTTATTTTCTTGAAGTAGATGTGTTTTATTTCTTGATGCTAGGTTAAGATAGCTTGATTCCGGTTAATTAATTCAATTATCCAAGTTGATTAATTAGGTTCAATTGCATGAAAATCATGAAGGCACCAACAAATCACCAAATAAACTAAATGCAGCGGAAATTAAATTGACATGGTGATTTGTTGACAAATGGAAAAAACCTCTTGCTAGAGAAAAACCCCACCGGGTGATTTTAAGATCACCACTTCCAAGAATCTACTAATCAACAATCAAGTGATTACAAATATAAAGAATCTTACCACTACCCTGGCCTATCCCAAAATATCAATCTACAGTTGAACCTTCGCTTCAATACCCAATTGAACTTGATCTTGTAGTAGCCTTCTTTCCCTTGATGCCTAGATCTCCAATCTGTAACTAACCCTTTGCATGGATCCCATTACATGACTAACTCTAGCAACTTAAATGATGTTGTTGGCTGCAAAACTCTTTACTTCATCAATAATGAAAATTAGAAAGCACTTGGCTATAAAAGCCTATGGTGTATAAACGAAGTAACTTCTGATAGAGAAAATAAATCTCTTGGTTTTTGTATCCATGTGAGACGACTCTTAAAATAAGCCTTATATATGTTTAGGGTTGTGAGAAAAGAAACCCTAAACAAACACAAGAGCTTGTGTCAAATTTTAGACTTGGAAATTCTGAATTTGTAATTCTCGATAGATCGAGCTAGTATCGAGCTATCTATCGAGATTTATATTAAGTCTCGATAGCAGACATCTATTGAGCTATTTGTCGATACTTAGTGAACAACTATTTTTTTCACTTGTTTCTTAGACCAATTTTTATGTTTTTTAATACGAACACTTGATATGCTTGAACAACATATTTCTTGAACAACATATTTCTTGACACTAGCAGCTCCAAGTTAGAGTCAGGGGGGTCACAAGACCACCCTGGCTTGGAAAAAAAAGTCATTATTATATATAAAATTTTAAAAATTTATGATTTTTTTACCTTAAAAAAAATGTGTGATCACCCTAAATTTTTTTTAGGTCCAATATAATTAAACTATGGACAAAATTTAGCAACAAACTTGGTTGCAGATTAAGGCTACAACTCCACTCGATATTTTTTTATTAGATACAAATTTTAACAATTCCACAATTAGATTACATTTTTTTATATATACTCCACGCTTGCAAAACTTCAAGAAGATTAAAAATAAATAGTTTATGTCATCAATCAAATATTTAATTTTCGAGTCTTTGTAGTATAAAATTATACGCAAAAAATAAGTTAATGGATCAAATAGTAAATAACATCTAATTGACATGAAACTTGATATGTGTTTTAAGAATAAAAAAAAAAAAAAAGCATACAATTCAACGGTTAGATTTTTAAAATATATAGTCATTTTAATTTGTTTAGTGAAAGTTATAGTCTTAGGTTATAACTAATTTTGTAGTCAAACTTTGGTCATTTTAACAATATATTGGGTCTTTACAAACAAAAATAAATTTCCAAGAAAAATTTCATTTTACTAAAATTTTGAAAGAGATATAGCTTGCAGCATTGATACTGAAATATAACTATCTTTTTTATTAAATATTGTATAATTTAAGTTTTTTAATGACTATCTTGAAAAAAAATTCCTTGAGCAGCCGCTGTTTCTTGATGTATTAAATCTATCTTAGATTTACCTAATTCCATGTAAAGTGCATTTTGTCAAAAGATTAGTCAATTACATAAAATATGACCCTAACACTTGAGGCTTTCCACTGCATCACAAATAGAAGAATCAGTAAGGTTCTTATTTACTATGAAACAACCAAAATAGAAGGTAGAACACCAAAAGCCATAGTTAAAACTAATCCTGGCCTCTGCAAAGCACAATTTACAACAGTTGTTAAAGTTTTTCTTGTTGCATAAATCCAGAGAAATGTATATAGAATGTGTTAAGACATAGCACGTTAGATAAGATATCTATATATAAGGTCATACTATATGGTTGAGTAGAAAATGGCTAAAAGCAATTGGTATTGAAATCTAGAGACTAGAATGGCACTAGTGCAATCCAGCTGATATATTGTTTGGGTGTCCTTGCCCCATGCATTGTTTGGCGTACTAGTATTTTGTTTGAAGCATCTGTCAAACATGTTGCGGTGACTTTCATGAACGTATATTACCATTGCAACATGCATGAGACTGACCATTGAGATGATTTTCTCTATGCATTGTGGGGCTGAAACCTTACTGCAAAAAGTATATTTGAAAGGAATCTTGTAGTATTTAAAGTTGGCATCACTAGTGCCATGCCCTGATTCCCACATGAACGTATTATACATGAAATGTGGGGCAAAAGCCTCACTGCGAAATGTATATTTGAAATGGTGTCCTGTTTCATGTGAAGCAGCCACAACACATAGCGAAGCCAATCTACGAGCAAATTGTGTTACTCTTCTGGTACCATAACATGGGGTTTTGTGAACAAAGAAGAATATCAACCAGTAATCATAGTCCTTGGCCCCCTATATTGTTAGTGCTTCTAATGCACATTTGTTCGGTTGAATAACTTGTAACTACTCGCCAATATGCGGTCCAACTCAGAGGCTAACTACAATCAGAATCTGATTGCGACATAGACCGAACAGAGCAATTAGCCGAAAGGAGGAAAATTTGAAGCAAAAATCTAACACAAGAAAAAATAAAAAATAAAAGAGAAAAACAGTTGATTTTGTTGCAGTTATTACTAGTCGCTAACCTGTACGAGAAAACTTTGTATAAATATATAAAATATACTAAAAAACTGTAAATGTCATTAAATATTTAATAATTCTATTTATATACTAAGCACATTACAATTGAATGTTGGTAGAATTGAAGAAAAAACTTCAAATTGAGCCATAAAAAAAAAAAAAAATCAACATTAGAATGTTTTATTGTTGGATGGGAATCTAACTTCTCATGAGAATAATCTAATCTCATGTCAATGTTCTAATTTAGATAATTTTTATATCGTGAAAAACAAACACATACACATTCTTTATTTGTTCCCCTAGGGTTATGGGTAATATATTTCTCTGCCTGTGAGAATTTCAAATAGAATGATTAGACATGAGACTTGAGTAGAGCATTATTTTTTAAGCTTACTGTATTTGATATATCCACTCACCTTCAAATTGTGTGAGATATATATAACACCAACAATTTATATGTAATCAAATTTTCTATTACTAAAATTTATCTTATTTATTTATTTATTTATTTTTGCTTTTACAAAATAATATGGGTTCCAAATATCTAGAAATTGATGGGTACCATTGATCTCTACAATGCCTCTATGTGCTTCATCATACCAATCAAGATTGTTAAATTTGGTCTCCTACGCAGGATCATTGGAGATCTAATTGAATTGGATTGGATTGTAGGATTGAATTATGGAACATAATATCCTAATTTTATTTAAAAAATTCAAAAAAAAAAAAACATTTGTAATTAATTTTGTATGTTAATTAATCACTAATTAAAATTATGCATTGATCCATCAAATAACAAATTTTTTTACATTAATATAATGTAATTTGTATATATCATTGTGTTTATATTAATGAAACAAATATATACTTAATTACAACACATTTTTCCAAAATTTTAGTGAGCAAAATCGTTAATATGGTGAAAATCACTAATAATGATTATATACATTAAAGAATCATTAAAATCATAAAAGAAAAATGATAAATTTGACCTAATATACATCTCTAGGAACTACACAAAGTAACCATGACTTTTGAGTAGAGTTTGTGGTGTGCTTTTGTGTTCCTCTCTCTTTTGTGAGTGTGTGTGTTTGTTTGTTTGTTTTTGTTTTTTTGTTTTTTGTTTTTTTTTTTTCAAAAGAGCTACACAAAGTTTTTTTTTTTTTTTTTTTTTTTTCTATTTCTTAACACAGTCTACTTATAAATACCAAATTTCCAATATATGGGAAAAGAGCAATGTTTTATAAAGCTTAAAGATGTAATTCCATAATTTTTTATTTTAAAAAAACATATATACACCAACTTTAACTATTAATTAAAAGAAAATTTTTAAATTATGTGCTCTATAATTGTTATTATTATTATTATTATTATTATTATTATTATTATTATTATTTCTTGTGTTATATATATATATATATATATATATATATATATACACACACACACTCAATTGGACGATAATAAGGTATTTAGATAAGTTTACTGTAGTCTTCATAAACCATAATAAAAGAAATTGTTTTAAAAAAAAAAAAAGTGGTGGTCAAATGAAAAATCAAAACGTGGTTATACCATTTACTAGCCTCTGAGCACGCGCTCACGCGCGTGCTCAGAGGCTCTTCTATTTTTTGGGTAAGGATTAATCTAGAGCATTTATTATAATTTGGGATTACTACATTTTTCAATCACAAAAAAAATCTAGGAGTGTGATGAGTGTTTAGCATTTTGGATGAAATACTTTATTCATCACACCCCTAGATTTTTTTTGTGATTGGAAAATGTAGTAATTCCAAATTATAATAAATGCTTTAAATTAATCCTTACCAAAAAAATAGAAGAGCTCCTGAGCACGCGCGTGAGCGCGTGCTCAGAAGCTAGTATTTTTAATTTTTTTTTCTTTTCTTTTCTTTTCTTTTCTTTTCTTTTTGGTGTTGTTGATGTTGTTCTTTTTTTTTTTTTTTTTTCAAATTTTATGTATGGCAATTATCATTTTTTGTCTAATCCTAAAATGTAATTTTTTTAATCCTAAAATTTAGGCGTTTACTACACATCCATAACATAACTAAATAATAGCTTAAATAGAAAATTTTATGGCAAGAGATACACGTTAATTGTATAAAACCACAATTGTATTTTGAGATTTTTTTTTAATAAAGTATTAAATGGTGCTTTAACCTTAACAAAAGGCTAATACAATTTGGGAATTAATGATTGGAAGTATGTAGGAAAAAAAATTGTATAAAAGGTAGGTAAATTGCATTAGCCTTTTGTTAAGGTACGTAAATTAATACTTTGTACAGTTAGGTCCTGAACAACCAACAATTCACCTGTTTGTTATTTTGTACGTAAATTAATACTTATGGAAAAAAAATTTTTAATTGAATTTGACATAGAATTAGAAAAATGATAAATATAGTTTCTATTACAAAATAAATAATAAAAATTTACAACAATTTCATAGATAACAACCACTTATGTGAGGTTTAATACATATAATAATTCTTGCAAAGTCTCTCACCCGAACTTATCTAATATTCCATTCCAATGACTCCTCAATGCAATCCAAAAAATTTGTGCGTACGTGAACCTAAGAGAGATAAAAGAATTAGGGTTAAACCAAATATTTAAAAAAAAAAAAAAAAAAAACTTTAATCAACAAACCAAACTTAGTGTGTGTGTTATTAAAGATAATAGCATAAGTTTGTTAGAGTTTGTGTTTGATTTAAATTTTGATGAGATCATTTTTCATGAAAATCCTATTAAAATTTTAGAATAAAGATAAAGATTTTTTAGAATTTAACTCTATCATGGACTCTTTAAAATCTTATCACCACATCAGCAACGAACCAAACAGAGGAAAAATATTTATATAAAAAAAATAGAACGTGAAAAGAAACTGGAAAAAGAAACCTAAATTTAAGGATTCTTGTTGTTGAAAGTATTTAAAAAAAAAAAAGCAAGTCTGAACGTGGAAAATAGAAAAAAGAGGCAAATTAATATAAGCCAATAGTTTCACTGCCTCGGAAAGAAACTGGTTATTTGTAGGTTATAGCTATTGGGTGTAGCAATTTAATATAAACTAATAGTTTCACTGCCTTGCTTTTGTGGAGGCTTATACGTTTAGTTGTTGTACTTGGCACGATTGATGTTCAGCTGTATCATAAGTTTGTTAGAGTTTGTGTTTGATTTAAATTTTGATGAGATCATTTTTTCTGAAAATTCTATTAAAATTGTTCAGAATAAAGATAAATTTTTTTTAGAATTTAACTCTATCATGGACTCTTTAAAATGTTATCACCACATCATAAATGATATTTTTTTTTGCCCTCTTACAAAAAAGCAATAATTTTCCGAAACCCTTTTGGTCGATTTGATAGTTTCTCCAATTTTGAATATTATCCGATTCGAATGCAAAATAAAAGACCATGTGTTGGTTGTTGCTGTTTGTGTTTGTGTTTTATATATATATATATATATATATATATGTATGTATGTATGTATGTATGTATGTATGTATGTATGTATGTATGTATGTATGTATGTATTTGAAAAGACAAAACTTTACTGACACGTTTTCATTATAGTATTTGTTTTAGCTGTTCCTCTCCTCTGTGCATAATGTATCACAGTAATTGATGTTTTAGATGTGCTTTAGTTCTCTCTCTATTGCAAATTTGATCTACTTTTATGCTTTAATTAGTTATTTTAGATATTGTTTGTGCTCAATTTTGTTTTTTTTTTCGGCAGGAAATTCTTCCAAACGTAAGTGTGAAAGTGTATCATAAGTTTGTAAGAGTTTGTGTTTGATTTAAATTTTGATGAGATCATTTTTTCTGAAAATCCTATTAAAGTTGTTCAGAATAAAGATAAAGATTTTTTAGAATTTAACTCTATCATGGACTCTTTCAAATGTTATCACCACATCGTCAATGAACCAAACAGAGGAAAAATATTTATAAAAAAAAAAAATAGAACGTGAAAAGAAACTGAAAAAAGAAACCTAAATTTAAGGATTCTTGTTGTTGAAAGTATTAAAAAAAAAAAAAGCAAGTTTGAACGTGGAAAATAGAAAAAAGAGGCAAATTAGTGTGATATTATGATAAAAAAATGGTTAGGAATTAAGGATCTATAAAAAAGATTTAAAAAAAAAAGGAGTAACCAAACAATTAAGAGATTTTTGAGTTAAAAAAAAAACAAAAAAAAAAGCAAAAAAACAAAGAAAGAAAGAAAGAAAGGACTAAGAAAATAGCGTAAAGATTTATATAGGCTTTTGTTAAATTAGCATGTTATTAATTTACTCAAGACTGTATAAAAAAGATTTAAAAAATAAAAAGAGGTAACCGAACAATTAAGAGATTTTTGAGTTTAAAAAAAAAACAAAAAAAAACAAAGAAAGAAAGAAAGGACTAAGAAAATAGCGTAAATTTCATAACCGAACTGTTAAGAGATTTTTTTAAAAAGAGTAAATTCTTAAAAGAAAAAAAGAAAAAGAAAAAAACCAAGTAGCTTAATCCTCTAAAAAAATAGCGTAAATTAAAAAAAAAAAAGTGAGGAAGGAGAAGGAAATAGTAATTGATCATTTATATTTTTATTTCAATTCAAATTTTTTAAATAAAATGTAAACAAAGGCTACTAAAGGAGGTAAGGAAAATCATACTATGTAACTGTTCACGAATGATTTTGAATGCTTCTTTTGTAGTATAAGGTAGCCCTGTCTTTGGATCACAACTCCTACAACATGAAATGATAATTCATTAAGAAGTACAATGGTAGAGTATATGAATGAACCATTCATTTCAAAATTACATTTATAAAAAAGAAAAAAAAAAGTAGAAGTCAAAGAAAGCCAATCATGAACAAAAGAAAAGAAAACAAAGAATAACTTACAAAAGATAGAACCTGAAAATTTGTTGAAGCCTCTGATAATAAATGTTTTTTCTTGAATCTTTAATCTAAAGAAAAAGAAAGGAGGATGTAGAGCTAAACTAAATGTCTTTAATATGAAGAAGAATGAGAGATAGAAAGTGAAATAGAAACTGTAAAACGTACGTGAGTTTGTGGGTCTTAAAGTGTAGGAGTTTTAATTTACATATTTATCCCCGTTAGTTGAAAACTTTTAAGTGGGTATGATGAGGGTATTTTGAACATAAAAAATGAGGAATCCAAACAGGAGAAGCCCCTTAAATAGTAGTATAGATATCTCATTTACCCAACCTACGGAACTACCCCCACATTGACACATTCTATTTTCTTCTTCCTTGTTTATCTTTCTCTCTCTAAATTTCTATTTTCTATTCCTCTATTTTTAACAGTTTTTTTTTTTGCATGTGAAGCATCAATGGTACCACAGATGCATAATCAGACATCAAAGAATGTCATTCTTTGATCTTCTCTCTCTCTCTCTCTCTCTCTCTCTCTCTCTCTCTCTCTCTCTCTCTCTCTCTCTCTCTCTCTCGCATAGGTATCATTATTTTGGGTTTAATTTTTGGCTGCATCGACTCTATGAATTCTCAGTCAAAATTGTGATTTTGGGTTACCCAACAAAAATTTCAACTACTTTCTGCCTAAATCGCACAAATCCAGTTGCTCAATTGACGGAAATCGTAGGTGGATCTTTGCTATAGCTTTCACTATTCTTCCAATCGCATAGCCCACTAGGACAACATCAGTTAATCTCTCGTGAATGTTTTCCAAGTATCTCTTAATGGATCTCCCACTGCCATAATTACGGTCATCGGTGATGATAGAAGAAGCATTGAGTCGTATAGAAAGCTGTTCGTGGCTATGAAGTCGTAGAAGAGCATAAAGAGGAGGTGGGCATAAAAAATAGAAAAATGATATATCCATAACATTTTCACAACATTTTTACAACAAATTTTAAGTGTCAGGTTATTACTGGTTGTTATTGTTGGGGCAAAAATGTAATCTTAGTGTTAGATTCAAATTTGAACCAATAATAACTAACCACCTGTAATTTGTTGTGAAAATACTGTAAAATTGTTGTGGACATAGCATTTCTCTAAAAAATAAGGAATAAAACAAAGCAAAGAGAACAACTTAATCCTTAGGCTGCACAAAGGAAAAGAAGAAGGAGGAGTTATCGGGAGACAGGTAGTATATTTGGTGGGAAATAAAAAGAAGGCAAAAATACACTTTTGGTTCCTGCATTTTGGGTCTATTTTCATTTTAGTCGCTGAAATAAAAAAAAATCATTTCCGTTTTGATCTTTGTCGTCAACCTACTAACAGAAAATGCATATGTAATAAACGAAGTGCACCGTTAGCATATTAGAAGCTGACGTGGCTAATAAAAAAAAATCTAAATCAAAACCCACAAAACTCCAACACACCCACAAAAAAACCCAAAATCCTCTGTCACCAATTCAAACCAAAATTGACTCGCTACAAAACCAGGGACGGACCCAAGTGGGGGCTAAAGGGGACCCAGGACCCCCCTGGGCCCAAAAAAAAAAAAAATTTTAGCAGCTAAAATTTTCAAAAAAAAAAAAAAAAGGGCTTGGGCCCCTTTAGTTTTTAGCTTGGCCCCCCTTTAGTTTTAGCTCAGGTTCCCCTTAGCCTATCATCCGGCCAGCCTAGGAGCCCATGAACAACCAATGTAAATCTATAAAAAAAAAAAAGGAAGAAGAAGGGAAGCTCTCAGCAGTCCAAAACCAATGGAGAAAGCCTAAAAACAAACAAAAAAAAAAAAAAAAAAAAAGAAAGAAAGAAAGGAAAGTGAGAGCACTGAGAGGTGAGAGTCAAGACAGAGAGATAGAGAGGCGCACGACAGAGAATGCTCAGAGTGGAGAGACCCACTCACCCACCCCGTGACGCCGCTAGCCACGCTCACGCCCACGCTGTTTGCCGTGTCGTCGTGACACTTGCGAGAGCAAGCTGCTACCCAGTACCCACACCGGCGAGAGTTGCGAGACCCATGCGAGATCCTTTTGCCGCCGTCGCTGGTTGCTCGAGACCCACTTGCTTCTGCCGCTCACAGGTATTTACTCTTATCTTTTCCTTCAAAACCTAATAAATATAAAATGTTTACGATCTGATCTGAGAATCTGAGATTCACAAAAACTGTGCTTGTGCCTTGTGGACTTGTGGTGTTTCATGTTTGTGTTTTTGCTGATGAGTGATGAACTGAAGACTGATTGTGAATTGAACCTGTGCTGCCTACTTTTTTTTTTTTTTTTTTTTTTTTTGGCTTTTTGGCTTTGTGACTCTGTCATTCTGTGTTTGTGAAGATAGCTTGTATTATATAGATAAGAGAGATAAGAGAGGCACAGAGAGAGAGTAGAGTTTGTAGTTGTAGAGATTAGTTTTTTCTTTGTTGACTCATTGACTGGTACTTGGGCATAATAGGGACTAGTGGAGTTGGGCAACGGAGAAGTGACAGAAAAAAAAAAAAAAAAAAAAAAAAAAAAAGGTAAAGTTAAAGAAAAGTTTTTAGTGTCGTTAGTGGGATTTATTGGGTTAGTGGGTAAGTGTTAGAAAGATGGAGACAATACAAAGACATAGACAAAGACAACACAACACAAAGACAACACAAACACAAAGACATAAATAAAGGCAGACGGCAAACCAAAGACAAAAAGAAAAAAATAAATCATATAATATAGAAAATTGTCACACAAATTTAAGAAAATAATGGTAATTTTTTTATAATTATTATTTTATTTGTAGATCATGAAAAAATCAACTACAATGCTTGATTTTTTCAAAAGAAAAGGTTCAACTTCAAATTCTTCCGAAGTCAACGTGGAATTGCATATTTGTGGGTATTTGTCTTGGTTGTATAGTTTATTAATATTATATAGATGCGTATTTGAAATTTTTTTTCCGCTTATCTTCGGGCGCCCCCCCCCCCCCCCCCCCCCAACTTAAAATCCTGGGTCCATCCCTGTACAAAACCCACAACCATGGCACCATCACAAAGGCAGAGAGAGAAGGTATAAATTAGCGAACCAACCCCCACGTTGCCACCAGAAAGATGAAAAGAGAAAATAGAAATCAGAGAGAGATAGAGAAACTAGAGAGTTAGTGGTTATGATTTGAGATGGGCAGAGGAAAAGAGAGAGGGAGAGAAGAGAGAGAGAAGATAGAAATTAGAGAGAGAGGCAAGAGAGTCAGAGGTAGAAAGAAGAAAGAAAAGAGAGACGAGAAGGAGAAGGAGAAGAGACGTGATAAAGAGAAGATAGTTATGATAAAGAGAGAAAGTTACTAAAAAAAATAAGTAACGACATTAATTATAAGCTGTTTGGGTTATTGGATTAAGATGGTCAGTTTTTAAATGTTATGAACTTGATTGGCATTAGCCTAAATATGTTTGTGAAATCATCCAAATATTTTTAGTTAAAAATTTCATACAAAAAGATTAATGCACTTATTTTCTAGAAATAGAAGGATTCTAGAGAGAGGGAGAGGGTGGTAGAGCAAGAGAGGGAATTCAAGCATCAATCTAAATTGAATATGAAATTTTACTATTAATCTAAATTATCTTTTATAATACATTTACATGGAAATTTATTACCTAGGAATTTTATTGGTAATCACATGTAACTAATTCACATTTATCACTTTGTAAATTCTACTTTTCTCGAATGAAAACCAATTAGTGTCTTGATTTGATATTAAAAAGTTATTATCAAGAGTAGACACCAAAGATTTACTCGATCATATTTGTTGAACAATTCAAAGTCTCCTAAGATTTTTATTATTGAGACTCGACCGTGGTGTTTCTTATGAGAGCAAACACACAACATCCACAACCTAAATACTTTGATAAATTGACAAGAAATATGGAGAGATGTCCGACTGTTGTTATCTACAACACCACATGTAAGTGAAAAATTTGATCCGTTGCATAAGTGAGCTCTTGGCCCTTTTATATAAATAAACAAATAGTATAAAACTCAGGGAAGTCAATACCGTACCGTACCGGCCGGTACCGCCGGAATTCTTCGTACCAGTCGATGAACCGGTACTGAAACACCTTCAAAATGTACAGCTCAAGATTCCGGCCTATATCGGACAATATTGGCCGTACCGGAATATACCGGACGTTTCAGCCAGAAAAGAGAAATTCGGCCGGTACAAAAACTAAAAGGAAAAATAGAAGAAATGCATGATTTGAACAAACCCCAGTGCAACAAGCTACCACCACATTGACGTCGCCGATTAGATCTTCTTCTTCCTTTTTTGTTTTTCTTCTTCTTCTCGTCTGTTGTTCTTCTCCATTGCTCTGATTTCTTCTCTTTTTTTGCTGAACAATGAACATTGCTAGGTGGTTTCTCTTTCTTTGTTTTGTACAGCATCTTATTTGAAATTTCCTAAGCCTTTTTACACGTGAATAGCCTTGGAAATGTTGAAAATTTATATTTTTTTTTAGTAAAAGTTGGGCTGAATAGTAGGGATGGCCATAGGTAGGATATGGATTGCGTATACCCATACCCTACCCGAAAAGTTTGCCCATGGATACCCGAATATTAATACCCATTAATATCCATACCCGAATCTTACCCGAATATATTATCCATGGATATCCATACTCTACCCGAAACCCATTAATTTTTTTTTTAAATCTAAAACATTTTAATGTAAAAACTAACTAATTTTAAAAAAGAAAAAAAATTAATCAATAAAAAAATTTTAAAAAAATTATATGTTAGTTTGTATTATTTATTTTATTTTTTTTAAGATAGAGATAGAAATTTATCATAGCTTGCTGAGAGAGAGAACAAAAGCAGAGAGCTGTGAGAGAGAGAACAAAAGCCAAAGAGCTGAGAGGGAGAGAGAACAACACTGCCATGGCAACCATCAGAGCCTAAGCCACGCTACTGTCACCCAAGGATTCTGACGACGACGACGACTATAGTCTTCCCCTCCCGCCACGTGGCACCCATCAGAGTGTTCCAGCGCCGCGACATCGATGGCTTCGCTAAGCGCATGGTCTCCGGCGAGCGCCAACGACGGCTTCGCCAAGAAGGCCGCCGAGCGAGTCGATCGCCGCTTCTCCGTCTCTCGTCGCCTCAGCTCCGTCGCTCGCTCCGCCACCGACCACGCCTGCGAAATCGATAGAGTTCGAGATTGGAGTGCGCTGGTGCACTTTCTCGCTTGACTTCACCAGAAACTTGCCGAGGGTTTGTTCTCTCTCTCTCTTAGCTCTCTGGCTCTGGCTTTTGTTTGGGTTAAAAGAAAAAGCTTGGCTCCTCTCTTTCTGGGTTTTTTTTTTTTTTTTTTTTTTTTTTTTTTTTTTTTACGGGTCGGGTTTGGATAATATTCATACCCTACCCGAACAATTCGAGTATTATCCATACCTTATCCGGTTAAGTTCTACCCATGAAGAACCAGGTATTACCCGAAACTTTTGAATTTTCAGGTAAGATTGGATATCCATTACCCAATGGGTATGGCCATCCCTACTGAATGGTTCAACCTTTGCTTCTTTTTCAGTTTTGAGCCCCACAATATGTGATGCATTAATTGCATCACGTGAATTGAACCTTCTAATTTTTTTTTTTTAAGTTTTCAATATTTTATATTAATTTATTCTTAAAAAATGCTTATTATCAATATTATTATTATTGGGAGTGATATTTTAAGTTTAAGATTTGACATAATTAGTGAAATATGAGTTTGAAATTTTATAGTTTTTAATATAATATATATTATATAAAATAGTGGAATCCGAAACAATACATTGGTATTAATCGGTACTCGAAATATATCGTACCATTGATCAAACCGGTACAACCTCTTGTACGGTATTGACTTCTTTGATAAAACTAAGAGACACACCTCTTTGACAGTGGGTTGGACTAGGCTCACAATTGGGCTACTTTATTTGGGTTTAGCTTGGCCCTATATTTCTAACAGTATCTATTAAAAAAAATTCACATTTATCAAATGCAAGAATACATTTAACAACTTCCTAAACTCTAGCATTATCATATGCTCTAACTATTTTTCCTTCCAATTTTTAAATACTAGAACAAATTTGGTAGTGTGGATTTAGCTATAATGCTTACATGGGACATGTAAAACTCAGCCCTTAGGATTGGTTGACCTGGTGCCATGTCACTCCTTGGTGCGACGTTACTATGCCATGTACGTCCACATCTTACTGATATTGCATTAGACTCTTATGACGTCACAGGATTGCTAACCAGTGATTTATTAAATCATTTAAACAAATTACAGCATTATTAAGTAGTTTAGTGAGTAAAAACATATGTGAATAGTGTTATAATTTTTTAAATGGTGGATTGAAGTAACTTCTCAAAGAAAACTTTTGTCCATATCCAATACAGCTTCAACTCTAACAGATCTCGTTCACGAACGTAAAGCTTTGCGTTCTTATGCGTTTTAAGGTTTTGTGACCAAGTGCTTTTTTCTCTGCAAGTGTATTGAGGAACTTTGCATCTAACAACAAGTTTTAAGTTGTTGGGAGTTAGTCATGTACTGGAGCCCGTGCAAAGGAAAGAAGTCTCTACAAAATCAAGACCAATTAGGATTGGCGTAAGGAATCTATTGTAGGTAAGTAGTTTGGGATAGGCCAAGTTTGGGGTAAGATTCCTTGTACATGTAATTTCTTGATTTTGATTAGTAATTCTTGAGAGTGGTAACTTAAAAATCACTCGGTGGGTTTTTTTTTTTTTTTTTTTTTTGGTGAGAGAGGTTTTTCCCATTAGTGAACAAATCATCGTGTCAAATTTAACTTTCGCTAAACTCTAAATTATTTAGTGATTTGTTCGTGCCTTCATGGTATTGCAATAATTTGGATAATTAATTAATTTGGGTGATTGAATTAATTAACTAAGGTCAATCTATAGCCCAAAACCAAGGATTAATACGAGAATATGACTAGTCTTACTAGGACAATAAGTAACCCAAAGACTTCCAAAAGCAACATAAGACTAATAAGTATAGTACGATTAGTACAACTACACATGTTTGAACCACGGATGACTTTAATGAAAACATCAAAATGTGTTGATTGAACTATATGTCTCTTGACAGTACAATGAGTACACTTATTTGTTAGAATAATGGTATAATAATTACAATTGTTGTTTTGTAATAGCTTAAATTTTTTAGACAAACAATAGTTTGACATAATAGGGCAGTGTTTCTTTCATACAATGTGTTTGAGTTTAATTCATGTTTCATTTTAACAATGTATTATATACTTTGTGGAGTGCGGCTTGTGTCCAATGACAGTTGCCACTGGACACGTTGGATTGTGGACACCTGTCCACTCTTGGACACGTGCATATCCTGACGTGTCCAGTGGCAATTGCCACTGGACACAAGCCACTCCCTACTGTGTGAAAGAAATTTTACCCAACATAATTTATTAGAGTAGATAGTCTTGAGATTGACTCTTAACTCTATTTCACCTTCCATTTAAAAAATAAATATAAATTAAATTAAATTTCCTATATAATTGATCCTATCCATTGAGATATTTGGACCTACTCACAAGAAGTAGTTTAATAATACACGACAGGTATAATAGGCGTGTAATCCAACACATATGGGTTGGGCCACTGGCAAAGCCAGGGGGCCATGAGTCCATGACCCCCTCCTGAGTTTTGAAAATTTCCCTTCATAATAGTACTTAAAGAAAAACTTTTTATAAAAATTAGAAAAAATTTAATCACAAGGCCTCCCCTAAGATTTTTGACCAAAAAAATATATGCCCATTCTAATCCTAAAAAACACGGCCCATTCTTTGGCCCATAAACAAATTAACAATAACTATGAAAAAAAATTAAACCCTTTATTAATTAGGATAGCAACGCTAATTAAATCAGGACTCAAAAATCTAAATAAATATACAAAAATCGCAACATCAACTTCACAAAACACAACCCAAACTTCACAAGTCACAACCCTTTACTCCCAAAATAAAATCAGAATTTATTTTAAAAACAATTTCCCATACGCCAGTGCAAGTGGGACTCCGATCAATGATCCCTTTGGGTCTTTGACGCCATTGAAGTCCTGAGTCTCCTGACCAATCAATTTTGAGTGGTGACTAGTGAGCCATACCCCTCTCTCTCTCTCTCTCTCTCTCTCTCTCTCTCTCTCTCTCTCTCTCTCTCTCTCTCTCTCTCTCTCTGCTTTGCAATTGCAACAAAATGTTTGTTTGGAGGGATGTTAGGGAGGGTGTAAAATTGAGAAGAGAAAAGTAGAAAAAAAACTTTGTGTGTTTAATTGGGAGGAAGATAGGAAAAAAAGATGGTGAGGCCCAGGTATTTCTCCCCGACCCGCCAAAATGTTTTCTCCTTAAGATGGGGAGAAAACTAAGAGGTAAAGCTCAACGGGAGAAAATGATGAAAATGCCCATGTGCACTTTCACATGGATTTCGCCCCGTTGTTTTTTTTTTTTTTTTTTTTTTTTTTTCAGTTTTTAGTATTGCTTTTTTTTTTCCCCTACTTTTTTTTTTTGGTGCTCATCTTTCTTTGGATTGTGCTATAAAAAAAAAAACAAAAAAGAATTGAAATGTCCATACACAATTTTTTTAATAAAAAAATGTGTTTTTTTTTGTTTAATTTAATGGGGACATAATTATAAATTAATACCAACTTCATTTTCCATCCTCTCATTTTTCTTCTCAATGTTTTCCATCTTTCCTCTTTTCCATCCTCCCAACCAAATACAAATGAGAGAAGACTAAATTTCTTCTATTCTCTCACTTTTCTACTCTTCCCCATTTTCAATCCTCCCAATTTTTCACTCCTCTAACCAAATGCACCTAAGTTTGAGACACTTTCAAGTTTTGAACGTTTTGTTGAAGTAGAGTAAAGTGCAATTGATAAATTGTGTGGTTTGAAATTAAAGTTATCATTAGACTAGACTAGGATTTATTTATTTTATTTTTTTGTTGAGTTTGTGCTTTCCAACTAAGCAACTATTAGTAGGCTCTCTAGACAATATTATAGCAATTTATTATAATTTGATAGTAGTAATTTTTGTTAATTTTTTGTATAATTGATATTTGTGGCTTGACCAATTAAATTAAATTTATTATAATTTATTATATCGACCTTGGCCTTCTTGGAAAAAAATTCCTAGCTTTGCCATTGGTTGGGCAATGTGAGAGACCGCGCTCTCGACCCCCTTTTTTTTTTTTTTTTTTTTTATATAGGTGTGTTGGGCCAAATCCACGTGAATGGGTGGAGTTGTGTTATTGCCTCTCAAAACGGAGATTCGACTAGTTATATTTTTCCTTTTAAATTAATGGTTTTACAATGGAGTCGCCACTTATTTAATTATTGGAATAAATAAGAAAACCAAAATTGAAAAGTTTCTCATTTTATTAATTTGCAATTGAATTTACATTGATCATAGGAAAATTACATGGCTTTGGTCCTAGATACAATCTAAGATAAAATACATAGCTTTATTTTCTAGTTACAATCTAAAAATTGAAAATTACATGGATAAGCATTTGATTTACTAACCCTTGATCTAAGTTCGAAGGCTATGTTACAAGGTGGGAAGGTGTTAGGCACCCACCTTGCTCGGTGAAACCGGTCTTCTAGACTATGGTGGCCAACATTCATATCATATCATCCAATATGCCAATCAATTTACATGTTGAATTTAATGTGTGTGCATGTGATAAACCCTAATTCAATTTATTAAGCATTGCATTTGGATTGAAAAATAAATTCTAGTGAATGTGTGTGTATGGTGATATCCTAGATTCAAGGATTTGAAAGAATTACGAAACAAACATGTTTTTCATATTTTTGATGTGAGTTTAAGATCTAAACTAGTGTTTATGCATGAACATGTAAAAAACAACCAAGAACATGTAAAGAACACATAAGAACATTTAAGAACATTCAAACATATTCAAGAGAATTTAAATAGTTACTGTCATGCTTTAATCCTAAATTCTCATCATGGCAACACAAAAAACAAGTTAGGGAAAGAAATTATACTTTCATGTAAGATCCATATAGTGAAGGAGGAGACTCTTGGTAGAGGTCCTAAGGGTGGAGGGAAAGAAGAGTTAGGAGAGGAAGAGTGAGTCTCATTCAATACCTTGAGTCTTAGGAAGACCAAAATATGACAAGACTACTCAACTTCACTAGAACTCAAGAGAGGGGAAGAGAGGGGGTTTTTGTGTCTTGGAATGAAGGAGAGGGGGGTTTATATAGTAGTAGTGGAGGAAATATGAATGGAAGGCCATTAATGAGGGTTGACAAAGAATCATGAACCTAGACCTCATTTTATCTTTTAGGAAAATCTGGTGCATTAAATGGAAAGATTGGTAAGAGTGAGGAGCAAGCCAAAATTCTGTTTTCCCGTAGCTGTTGTAACAGCCTGTGGAGCCAACTTCGAAAAATCATATCTGACTCAATTCTAATTGGAATTGTTTCGTTCTTGTGCTCAAATTGAAGCATCGGATGTCTAGTTTCTGGGAAAATTAACCTCATTCACAGATTAAAAATATTCTGAGAGATATTGATGAAATGGTGAGCAGAGGTTATTTGTTAGAAAATGGTTTCAGCACAATTAACATTAATAGATCCCAAATTAGCTCCCAATTAACATTAAATGGCTCCAATCACTCCCATTTCAGACTTAATTAGTCCCAAATTTACTCTAATTAAAAGATAATTGCACAAATTACTCATTGAATAATTAATGCTTAACTATCTAATTAATTAGGTGTGTGTAACCTTACCATAAAATGTAGTCCAAACCAATCAAATTATGACACATCATATATCTCAAATTGATTATAATTATAACCAATCGAAATCAATTGTTCATAATCACATATAGTCGGACTCAACATGTGATAGTGCATCTCAGCCATTAAAACTTGATTTGATGATAACTTTCAATCTTGTGGTCCGATTAGGGCTTATGACTAGTCGATTTGATTGTTATAACATTAAGATTATTTTGGTGGAATGAGATTAAGGATCTAATGACCAGAATCAAGAAGTATATTTTCATACGCTTTTACCCTCCCGGTGAGGTTAAATGCCAGTTGCAAAATGGGGTGTCAACAGAATGCCCCTCATTGACAGAGCTTGAAAAACAAATGTCAATGTATGAAAGAGACACCTAACTTTATAATCAGTATTTAACCGTGGTGGATGTATGATGCACGCAGATAAGAATGCAGACTATTATGTAGAAGATCAAAATGTGGATCGAATCTCAAGGGAAATTGCCTACGTATCTCTTGGTGAGAAGCTCAGGTTCAAACGTAGTTCATACATACAGCTCTCTCTTTTTTCTTTTTTATTATTATTTTTTTTTTTTTTGGAAAAAAATGAGTACAAGACATGCTTACCAATGGTGATCTTGAATTTTGAACGTGCTTCCTAGAGGTCCGCGGATTTGAATTTGGACGTGCTTTCCAGAGGTCCGGTGGATTTGAATTTCGACGTGCTTCCCAGAGGTCCGATGGATTAAAGTTTGGACGTGCTTCCTAGAGGTCCGGTGGATTTGAATTTGGATGTGCTTCCTAGAGGTCCGGTGGATTGAATTTGGACGTGCTTCCCAGAGGTCCAAGGATTTGAATTTGGACGTGCTTCCCAGAGGTCCGATGGATTGAAGTTTGGACGTGCTTCCCAGAGGTCCGATGGATTTAAATTTTAGACGTGCTTCCCAGAGGTCTGATGGATTTGAAGTTTGGACGTGCTTCGCAGAGGTCTGATGGATTTGAAGTTTGGACGTGCTTCCTAGAGGTCCGGTGGATTTGAATTTGGACGTGCTTCCCAGAGGTCCGATGGATTGAAGTTTGGACGTGCTTCCCAGAGGTCCAAGGATTGAATTTTGGACGTGCTTCCCAAAGGTTCGTGGATTGAAGTTTAGACGTGCTTCCCAGAGGTCCGATGGATTTGAATTTGGACGTGCTTCCCAGAGGTCCAAGGATTCGAATTTGGACGTGCTTCCCAGAGATCCGATGGATTGAAGTTTGGACGTGCTTCCCAGAGGTCCAAGGATTTGAAGTTTGGACGTGCTTCCCAGAGGTCCGATGGATTGAATTTGGACGTGCTTCCCCAGAGGTCCGGTGGATTTGAATTTGGATGTACTTCCCAGAGGTCCAAGGATTTGAATTTGGACGTACTTCCCAGAGGTCCAATGATTTGAAGTTTGGATGTGCTTCCCAGAGGTTCGGTGGATTTAAAATTTAGACGTACTTCCCAGAGGTCCGTGGATTTGAATTTGGACGTGCTTTCCAGAGGTCCGTGGATTAGAGTTTGGACGTGCTTCCCAGAGGTCCAATGGATTTAAATTTGGACGTGCTTCCCAGAGATCCATTGAAATTGAATTTAGACGTGCTTCCCAGAGGTCCAAGGATTTGGAAGGCATCATTCATGCTAATGTTTGTGGACCTTTTACCCTAGTACCTGCAAAATAAATATTTTCAATTAGTAACTGTACGGTGACGTGCATCCAGGCCCACTAAAGCCTCAAAGGCATATTCCAGCAGCTTGGCCCATACGATCTAAGGACCCTGAATGTGGAAATGACTCAAGCATGACAGATGGTCGGCGCCTCACATATGTCCCGGCCCAAATATTGGCAGCCCATCTAAGTTAGCGTCCCCGAGAATTGGCGTTGCACAGTAGATGCCCGGCAATTCGCTAGATTATACTTTGCCGAGCAATCCTCCGAACTAGGAACAGGTTCCCAAGCCATTTCCACCTAAAATCCCACTTAACCACGTTCACATTGGACCTCCCCATCCACTAAATCACAACATCCCACTAACTTTGAGGGTATAAATAGGAGCAGCTAGGAAATAAGGAAAGGGGGATAGAGGAGAGGAGACAAGAGAGAATACAAGAGATAAAACTGGAGAGA
Source organism: Lithocarpus polystachyus (assembly GCA_033629205.1). Classification (NCBI taxonomy): domain Eukaryota; kingdom Viridiplantae; phylum Streptophyta; class Magnoliopsida; order Fagales; family Fagaceae; genus Lithocarpus; species Lithocarpus polystachyus. Next base: position 42,063,276 of record CM066164.1, read on the forward strand.
AGAAGAAGAAGAAGCAAAACCATAAGGGGAGAGGATCTTGGTGTAGTGGGCTGCTCGTGGTAGGAAATCCATCACCCACGTCAACAAATAGGTTGTAGGCCCAAGTGCTACACGGCCCATCCATAGCTACTTCTGGGCTCCTACAGTAACAAAGTTATTCATCAAAGGGACTTTGACATACCTGGTGAATGCCCCTAGTTTGGGACATCTTTCATGCTTCGATGAATACTGAGGGTGGACAATTGGCTTGATGTTGCACCACTGGAGAATATGGAAGAGGATAATAGCTTTCTATTCCTGAAGAAGAATTTAATGAAGATTTTTTTTTTTTAATTTGGAAATCTTGAATTTTTTTTTTTTTGGAAGGAATTGAAAATTTCTTTTTGAAAAATTTGGGAATCTTGAACCTTTTTTTTTTTTTTTGGAGGAATTGAAAATTTTGATTGATGAATTTTTTTTTTTTTGAAAAAATTTGGAAATCTTGAATTTTTTGAAGGAATTGAAAATTTTTATAGATGAAATTTTTATTATTTTTTTTGAAAACAACCTAAGAGGTACAAGCCCAATGCCCCTAGTCTCAAGGCTTTTTATTTTATTTTTTTTTTTGTTTCAAATATTCGGAAATCTTGAAATTTTTTTTTAAAGAATTGAAAATCTGTATTGAATTTTTTTTTTTCTTTTTTGAAAGCAAACTAAGAAGCACGAGCCCAATGCCCCTAGTCCCAAGGCTTTTTGAAAATTCTCTCTTTTCTTGTCTTTTTTTTTTTTTTGAAAGATATGGAAGTATTTTTCTTTTTATTTATTTATTCATTTATCTTTAAAAAAATTGAAAATATTTTTATTTTGAAAATTTTAACTTTTTTTTTTTTTTTTTTTAGATTTGAAGATTTGTTCATTATCAAGAAGTGAAGAAGATGAAGATGGGCTAAAAGTGATGAAGATTTATTCATGATGAATTTTTTTTTTTTTTTGAAAAACCTATCCTTTGAATGAGAACAACTTTGGCTACAAGTTGATGTGGATTGCTAGAAAAATCCTTGATTAATTCCTGCAAAAGATAATTTCAATTAGCAATGGATTTATTCATTGAAATGAATTGGAAATACTTACCCAATGCCCCTAGTTTGGGGCATATTCCATGCTTAGATTGAAGCTGAATTCATTTGATGTTGTGACCATTGGGGAACATGAAAGAAGATCATGGTCTGTCATCTTTGGTTCCTGTAAAATGGCTTTCTTTCTCTAGCTTGTTAGAAACCAATTATCGTGAAAACATTTTTTGCCAATGTCCTTAGTGTGGACATGCTTGCAAACAAATGGATTAATGCCTCAAATGAAAACATACTTCCATGCAAGAAGAACATATTTGCACACAATATAAATAGGCCAATGCTCCCAGTTTAAACATGCTTAATGCAAACAAATGGGCTTAACCTAACATGCACCTAAACAATTTTGTCACATTGTTTTGACTTTGTTCTCCAAGGTTGTTTGGGTGATTGGGACCAGGCCTTTGAAAGGCTGCCTACGTACCTCTCCCATAAAGGATCAGGTCAAGACGCAGTTCAAAAAGAACTGGATTTTGAAAAAGAATGATTTTTTTTTTTTGAACAAGAGGTGATCCTTTGAACAACCATTTTGGCAAATCAAAGTGTTTAAGAATCAAACAAATCTCTTTGATTATGAAGGATCAAGATCATTAAACTCATGTAATCAAATTTGCTTCATCCTTTTGAACATCATCAGATTAAGTCTCCAAAGGCAATCAAGAAATGAAATGTGATAATATTTATGAATCACATTGTTGAGTGCAAACAAGGAGGGTGCTCCAGGTTTGGAAGTTCTTTTGAGTCATTTTGAGGATTTGACAATTTGAGAAATTTTTTCCTCGGACATATCATCCTATGGAGTTGACAATTTAAGCATTTTTCCTTTTTTAATTCAAGAGAAAAATATTATTAGAATTTAAGATGTGCCTACAATTAGCAAGACTTCAAGGAGGTCTTATTCATGGGTTGTAATGTAGGCCGGGTTTGGGTTATGAAATGAAAGATATAAAAGGCTCAAAATTCCCTATGATGTTTTCCCTAAGTATGCATTACTCAAAAATCAAGTATTGGAGGAGTTTTCTCATCTCTTCGTTGTCATCTTCTCACTAGTCTTCATTGGTCACTTGTATCAACAATCATTTTTATGCTCATTTCTCTTGAATCATACCTCTAGACTTTCATCTTGTAAAATTATTCTCTTTTTAGGTTGCATCTTCAAGTTTCCAACTTGGTTGGATTTTCCAATTTTTTCTTTTCTTCTTCTTCTTCTTTTCTTTGGCCCTAACTTTTGCTTAGACCGCCCTTTTGGGTTTTCAGTCTAGCGGGCCTCTTTTTTTTTTTTTTTTTTTTGGCCCTAACTTTTGCCTAAACCACCCTTTTGGGTTTTCAGCCTAGTGGGCTTTTTTTTTTTTTTTTTTTTTTTTTTTCCATCTCTTGATTGAATGAACTTTTTGGGGATCTTATGCCTCCCTTGTTTTTCTCAGCTTAAGTCATTTTGATGCACTCTCTATACATCTTTCTTGCTTCGATGCACTTGCACATTTCTATGCTTGATGAATCTTTTCCTTTTTTGATAAACTTTCTTTTAGATGAATCTTGTATTCCTCTCGGCACGAGGAATTTTAGGCTCTTCAACTTGACATAAACTTTTTTTTTTTTTTTTTTTTTCACATTGATGGAATTTCATTTCTCTGTCCTTGATTGTGTGAAACCTCATTTTTCTTTGATGATCTTTTGTCTTTTGCCTAATGAATTCTCCACTTGTCTTTCATGTCTTCAAAGTTTCAAGGTTGACTCCTCCTCAACATGAGATTAAAGAATGCATACTTTGGTTTTTCCCACCCTAAGTTTAGATTTTAGTGGGTTCATGCAGAAAAAAAGTCTAAGTGTTTAAAGGCTCAAATGAGCTAGCAATGGATAAAGATCGTTCTAGGTATTAGGAAATAATCTTGTTTAACCAAAGATGGCCTCCTATCCCTAGTAATGCTTGCTTGTAAGCACAGTGACTTAAGCTCTTTTAATAAATTCATCTTAAAAGAAAAAGTATGAATGCTCTAATGTGGTGAAACAAAAGGTTTTTGAAAATTGGATCGAGTGCATGGATTCTTGGGTTTTCTGATGGATGGATTCTTTTTTATTGCCTTTTAAGACCATTTCTTCTTATATTCTAAGTCAAGTACCAAAAGTCTTTACATGGATCAAATGAAATTAATCAATTCCTTAGTACAAGTTGATTGCTCAAGTCTTTAAACATTAAGATTTAGAAAATGTTTTGTCCAATGGATCCTCATGTACCATTTTGAAAAGGAGACTTCTTCTTTCTTTCTTTCTTTTTCTTTTTTTTTTAATCTTAACAGAAAAAAATTGGGTCTTTTTGAAAAAGTCACTAGGAAGTTCAATGGTCCTACTTCAAAGATTTTTTTTTAAATGACTCAAAGGCCCAATGCCCCTAGTCCAAACACTTTCTCATTTGAATTTTTTTTTTCTACCTTTTTTTTGGAAAGATTTAGGAATCTTGATTTTTTTTTTCTTTTTTTGGAATTTTTAAAAATATATACATGAACAAAGTACATCAAATGCTACATGAATTTTTAGAATTCAAAAAAACATAGAAACATGGAATAAACAAACAAACTTTAAACTTAACTATGATGTTGCAAACAAAATGTGGAGTGAGGCAAAGTTGGACCACTTGCTTCTTCTTGGTCCATTTAGGATGCTTGAGACTAGGATGCTTGAACCTTAATTGTGATGAAATGGCTTGGGCTTGCACTTGGAAGGCTTGAACCTTGATTATTATCTTTTGGTATTTGCTTGAAATGGCTTGGGCTTACACTTGGAAGGCATGCATCTTGTGAGCTTTTAGCCTTTGATGTTGATCATGCGTATACACCTTTGATGGGCTTAAGTTTTGGGCTTAGACTCATTCAAGAAACAAATTGGGCTTCCATTTCAAGTAGAGTTCAATCATAGGCTTTTGGGTTTGAGTTCATTCACAACTTACAAGGTTCAAACAATCATGATGGGCTCAAGTGTTGGACTTGAGTGATCATGGTTCAAACAACGGCCAAACAAATGCGTAATGAAATGCAATTTACATGGACCGACCTAAAGGTAGGTTCTATGGGTCATTACATCATGGGTAAAAGGTAGGTTAAAGGTCCCCACAAGCTAGGATGTCGTACCCCCCAACTTGTGACGCTAGGAGCGCCGCGTTGGTCCAAACGGTACAGTTTGTCCCTATGAACCATCATGGCATAACCATGATGATCCTTGTCGCGGTGGGTGGTAGGTTCACCGCTGGGTATGTGAGTCTCAGGAAGACCACAATCCACAGCTAATACTACCAGGCTTCCGGGCTAGCACACAAATAAAATAAATTTCATTCAAGCAAATGATGCATGACATGCAATATAATAACATATTAGACATATTATATACGAAAAGCAATAAACAAACAATGACATGGTTGGCCACCATAATCTAATTGAAGCTTAGCCCTCAATATCCCCAGTGGAGTCGCCACTGTGAGAGACCATGCCCCCGGCCCCCTTTTTTTTTTATATAGGTGTGTTGGGCCAAACCCACGTGAATGGGTGGAGTCGTGTTATTGTCTCTCAAAATGGAGATTCGACTAGTTATATTTTCCCCTTTAGATTAAGGGTTTTACAATGGAGTCGTCACTTATTTAATTATTGGAATAAATAAGAAAATCAAAATTGAAAAGTTCCTCATTTTATTAATTTGCAATTGAATTTACATTGATCATAGGAAAATTACATGGTTTTGGTCCTAGATACAATCTAAGATAAAGTACATAACTTTATTTCCTAGTTACAATCTAGAAATTGAAAAGTACATGGATAAGCATTTGATCTACTAACCCTTGATCTAAGTTCGGAGGCTATGTTACAAGGTGGAAAGGTGTTAGGCACCCACCTTACTCGGTGAAACCGGTCTTCTAGACTATGATGGCCAGCATTCATATCATATCATCCAATATGCCAATCAATTTACATGTTGAATTTAATGTGTGTGCATGTGATAAACCCTAATTCAATTTATTAAGCATTGCATTTGGATTGAAAAATAAATTCTAGTGAATGTGTGTGTATGGTGATATCCTAGATTCAAGGATTTGAAAGAATTACGAAACAAACATGTTTTTCATATTTTTTATGTTAGTTTAAGATCTAAACTAGTGTTTATGCATGAACATGTAAAGAACAACCAAGAACAAGTGAAGAACATATAAGAATATTTAAGAACATTCAAACATATTTAAGAGAATTTAAATAGTTACTATCATGCTTTAATCCTAAATTCTTATTATGGCAACACAAAAAACAAATTAGGGAAAAAAAATTATACTTTCATGCAAGATCCATATGGTGAAAGAGGAGACTCTTGGTAGAGGTCCTAAGGGTGGAGGGAAAGAAGAGTTAGGAGAGGAAGAGTGAGTCTCACTTAATACCTTGAGTCTCAGGAAGACCAAGATATGACAAGACTACTCAACTTCACTAGAACTCAAGAGAGGGGAAGAGAGGGGGTTTTTGTGTCTTGGAATGAAGGAGAAGGGGGTTTATATAGTAGTAGTGGAGGAAATATGAATGGAAGGCCATTAATGAGGGTTGACAAAGAATCATGAATCTAGACCTCATTTTATCCTTTGGGGAAATTTGGTGCATTAAATGAAAAGATTGGTAGGAGTGAGGAGCAAGCCAAAATTGAGTTTTCCCGTAGCTGCTGCAACAGCCTGTGGAGCCAACTTCGAAAAATCATATCTAACTCAATTCTGATCGGAATTGTTTCGTTCTTATGCTCAAATTGAAGCCTTGGATGTCTAGTTTCTGGAAAAATGAACCTCATTCACAGATTCAAATTATTCTGAGAGATATTGATGAAATGGTGAGCAGAGGTTATTTGTTAGAAAATGGTTTCAGCACAATTAACATTAATAGGTTTCAAATTAGCTCCCAATTAACATTAATAGGTCCCAAATTAGCTCCCAATTAACATTAAATAGCTCCAATCACTCCCATTTCAGACTTAATTGGTCCCAAAATTACTCTAATTAAAAGATAATTGCACAAATTACTCATTGAATAATTAATGCTTAACTATCTAATTAATTAGGTGTGTGTAACCTTACCATAAAATGTAGTACTAACCAATTGAATTATGACACATCATTGATCTCAAATTGATTATACTTATAACCAATTGAAATCAATTGTTCATAATCACATATAGTCGGACTCAACATATGGTAGTGCATCTCAGCCATTAAAACTTGATTTGATGATAACTTTCAATCTTGTGTTCCGATTAGGGCTTATGACCAGTTGATTTGATTGTTATAACAAACATTTTGGTGGAATGAGATTAAGGATCTAATGACCAGAATCAAGAAGTATATTTCCAAGGAAAAATTACTCTTTTACCCTCCCGGTGAGGTTAAATGCGGGTTGCAAAATAGGGTGTCAACAGGCAATCATACTACTCTCACATAATGTAATGATTTTTTTTCCTTTACGAATAGGTGTAGGATGGCAGGATAATGCGGAGAGACAAAACCATGGAGTGGTAATGGCTTTGGCTATGGATGTAGGGATGAGTCAGCAGCTTGGAAGATTGGCTAGTATTCACTAATGGCTCTAGAAATTTTTTGGGATGGTTACTACAAAATTTAAATTATACAAAATCTAATAAAGAGAAAACTTGAATATATTGACGTCACCACAAAAAAAAAAAAATGCAAAAACATGAAGTATTACAATGTCATTTTACTAACAAAAAGAAAAAGAAAAAATAGACTAACAGATAAAATGGGAACTAAGAACACTAAGATTAGAGTAATAAAGTGAGGGATTCTGTAATGATGATAGAGAAAAAAAATGGAGAGAGAGAAACACGTTTGGGGTGGTGCGGGTGGGGGAGAGGCAGAGAGTAACGGATGATACTTGCTACGACTATGAGTCCAGTTGCCAAGGAGAGCAAAGCCATTGTGAATGCAAAGTTAAGAAGAGTAGAGTTGCCGACACAGTCAAGGAGAACTTATGATCACAATATATCTTTTGGTACTGTTTTTTTTAGGAAAAATGGAATTAGGGAATATAATTTAAGTAATGAGTTGACGATATATAGATCTAAATAATTGGAGATTTTAATTTTAATAGGCTTTTTGTTTAATAATTTGTTCACTTATTGTTGTTTGCTCTAATCTTTGTTTGGGTTATTTTTGCTCTTATCTAAGTTTTTATTGTTGTTATTTATATATATTTTTTGCTTAAAGAATTAGGGATTATGTTTTGGGGATTAGAATAATTTTTGAAGTAACGTTACGTTCACCACATTTCCACATCAAATCTTATGTGACCAACTGTTATTGGTAGATAAAAAAGTGATGTAAGGTGCATTTGGATATCACTGATTTTGCTAAAAACTGAAAACTGAAAACATTGTAGCAAAATAATTTTTTAAATATGTGAATAGTGCCGTGGGACTCATTTTTAATGAAAAAGTTGCTGAAAAAAGAGGTTTGTGGGTCCTTTAAACAGTGCACGAGATTCACTAGTATGACATAAAGCCATTGAAACATGCTTTTCCAAAAATAAAAAAAAATAGAAGAAAATGCAGACTTGGATACCACGTGAAATTATTAAGTCAAAATTAAAATCAGTAACAACTAAACACTTATGATTTATTGTAAAATCATCATAAAAATGTTATGGACGTAACATTACTCTTATATTTTTTGAATCTTAATTCTTAAGTTAGGGTATTCAATAGGGTGGTTGAAATATGTTAATTTAGTATATATATATATATATATATATATATATATATATATATATATTTTGGCAAGTTTATATTCATGTGAACACCCTAACTAGAATGTGGAGCGGCCACTAACAAGTAACAATAAGTCGTTACAAAAAATCACAAAATTGAAACAAGACTATACCATGTTTTTGGTTATTAATTGCCGTTACATCGCTACATTAATTTGAAGTTTCAAAAACCACATTGCTAACATTCTTCTAGGGTCTGGAATTCTCTGTTTGTATGTAAAGAGTCGCCTTAAAAACTGAACAAAATGAGAGTAGGTTTTTTCTGGGAAACAAAGGGAACAAAATAATATTTTTTCCCAAGAAATATATTAGTTGCGCAATTTCTTTCACCCTAATATGCTTCAAAGAATGATAATTAAAAGTTAAATTTGTTGCACACAAGTTGTTTTAGGTAGTTTTACACCTTAAAAAGCAACTGTAATCATAAATTGAGACTAGAAGTCATGATTTCCAAGTTGAAAATCGTGCTTGAAGTTAGAACCAATTAGGACCAAACTAGTTGAGACTGGAGGCTGTTTTGTTCCAGGGTTTTACCAGACTTAACATACTGGTATGGTCCTAATAATGCAAGAGACAGATCAGATTGGATTGTAATTACCCTTGAAGTCACTATTTCAGTTACTTTTTGGGTTTATAAAATACCTTGTGTATAATAAACCCTACTCATTAAGCTTTAAACCTTTTTTTTTTTTTTTTGAATAGAAAGTAAGCTTTAAACTGAATGCTTTGTTTTGTTAGTTTCTCATTGAGGAAAAAAGACATGGCATTGTGTTAAAACTTATAATCTCCACCGTACCGCATTAGGTTAATGGGTGATGCGACAATATATCCCATTATAAGAGCACCCGTAGCAGGTGTGCTAAATGTGCCAAATGCCAAATATTTGGCACATTTAGCACACCAAACACAAAAAATAATGATTTAGCAGATGTTGTAAATTCTAAAATTTATGCAACATGCTACAGTATCATCACAAATATGTGACGGTACTGTAGCATGTTGCATAATTTTTTTATTGCTTTTATATTCTCTTTTCTCTCTCCTCTCTCCTCATTTTTTTTATTGTTGATGATGATGATGATGGTAGAGAAATTTAATATATTATTTTAATGTGTAGTAAATATTATTTTAATGTATAGAATTGAATGATAGAACATCTGATAAATGAGACATTGTAAAATGATGTGGTAAAATAATAAAGTAGGGTTTTGATGTGGCAAAATGGCATTTTTTTTATAACAGCTGCTACGGATGCTCTAACAAAAGGACATCTAAATACTACTGAATGTGCATTGCATGTGACACGTTTTCAAAATGGGCCACGTGACGGCCCTGCGTACATGATATATATGCATGGGACATCACCCAGCATCAAAGTAGTGCCACACACTGCAAAATAATTTTGACGACATGGTAGCCCTCTACGAAGCTAATCAATCCCTGATCTGTCGTGTGCCAGTGAGTTACCAATTTTTTCAACCACATATTCGAAAGAAGCCAAAACACAAAAATATCTTAGTCATGGCTGCTTGAGCAAAATAATGAAATTGCTTTATAGCTGCCCTGTACGTACGTGACCCGTAACAAAAGTCTAGAGACGCATCTATACACACGCTTTGTTATAATTGGTATATATGTCAATAGCAGTAGAGCTAAAAATTTAATTTTGAGGAGGCCAAATAAAAGTGTGATGCTTAAATTATTTACATATTATATATTATTAGTGTTGGCTGCATGTGCAAGGCACGTGCTGCCCCAGTAGCCAGTAATGAGAAAATTAATATAGATTTTGTGTGTAAAACCGTAAATTTTGGCTCACTTAATTTGACTATATTAAAAAAGAAGTCTAAGAAAACAACAAAATATCACAATATCTTCATTTTTAGGATCCGGATAAATATTTTTTTATTTTATTTGAGAGAAATGCTACATTCATAACATTTTTAGAACAAATTCTAAATGACAAGTTATTATTAGTTTTAAACTAATAACATTGTTATTGTTATTCTCAAAACATTTATTTTCAGTTGTTGTTGGTCACAGTTTCATATTTTATTATTTTATTTTGACTTATAAGAAATTGATACTTCAATATTTGTAAAAATATTGTGAAATTTATTGTGTCGGTATAACAATATATATACTAGCTTACATAAATATTTAAAAGAAAAAAAAAAACACAAACAGATTACAGGGAAAAAACAAAACTTTAAGCACAGTAGAAATTAATGTTAAAATGTTGTGAAGTTAGGATTTTTTGACTTGATCTATAAGAAACTGAGATCTTAACATTTGTGAAAATATTGTGATAATAATAAGTGTTGTAATATCTTTTCAAAACATTTATTTTCAGTTGTGGTTAGTCACAGTCTCATATTTTGTTATTTTATTTTGACTTATAAGAAATTGACACGTTAATAATTGTGAAAATATTATGAAATTTTTTGTGTTAGTATAACAATATATATGTCAGTTTACAGAAATAGTTCAAAGGAAAAAAAAAACACAAACCGATTACTTGAGAAAAAAAAACTTTAAGCATTGTAGCCGAATAAACTAAAAGCACTGTAGCTCTAGTGCTATCCATCAATAATAGCTTACCAATGATTTGTTGTGAAATTAATGTTAAAATGTTATGGATTTAGCATTTTTTTATTTGATATATAAGAAACTAAGATCTCAACAATTGTGAAAATATTGTGGTAATAATAAGTGTTGTAACATTTTTTCAAAAAATTTATTTTCAGTTGTGGTTTGCTACAGTTTCATATTTTATTATTTTATTTCGACTTGTAAGAAATTGATACGTCAATAATTGTGAAAATATTGTAAAATTTGTTGTGTCAGTATAACAATATAAATGTCAGCTTACATCAATATATAAAAGAAAAAAAAAACACAAACCGATCACTGAAAAAAAAAAAACCAATCTCATATTTTATTTTATTATTTTATTTCGACTTGTAAGAAATTAACACGTCAATAATTGTGAAAATATTGTGAAATTTGTTGTGTCAATATGACAATATAAATGTCAGCTTACATCAATATTTTAAAGAAAAAAAAAACCAATTAATGAAAAAAAAAACCAATCTCATATTTTATTTTATTATTTTATTTCGACTTGTAAGAAATTGACACGTCAAAATTGTGAAAATATTTTGAAATTTGTTGTGTCAGTATAACAATATAAATATTAGCTTACATCAATATTTAAAAAAAAAAAAAACCGATTACTGAAAAAAAAAAGACTTACGAAACCAAAGCACTGTTGTAGCTATAGTGCTTGCACAGTGAAAAACACTAGGTGCACAGTGCCGAAGCACTAAAAAAAAAAAAACACAAACCGATTAATGGAAAAAAAAAGTGACTAACTAAACCATAATTGTGAAAATATTGTGAAATTTGTTGTATCAATAAAACAATATAAATGTCAGCTTACATTAATATTTAAAAGAAAAAAAAAACATAAACCGATTACTGAAGAAAAAAAAAAGAAAAAAAAAAAAGGTGACTGACGAAAGCGGCACTACAGATGAACAGTGAATAACACTGCATGAACAGTGCAAAAACACTGTTATATAGAAATTTGTTTTGTCAATATAACAATATATATGTTAGCTTATATCAATATTTAAAAAAAAAAATACAAACCGATTACTGGAAAAAAAAAAATGTGTCTAATGAAACTATAATTGTAAAAATATTGTGAAATTTATTGTGTCAGTATAACAATATAAATTTCAGCTTACAACAACATTTAAAAGAAAAAAAAAACCCGAATACTGAATGAAAAAAAAAAGACTCATGAAACCAAAAAACAATGTTGCCGCTACAGTGCTGCACAGTGCAAACACACTGAATGCACAGTGCCGAAGCATAGTAGTGGCATTGCCGTTTTTTATATATTGAAAAAAAAAAAAACACAAACCGATTACTGGAAAAAAAAATGTGTCTAATGAAACCATAATTGTAAAATTATTGTGAAATTTATTATGTCAGTATAACAATATAAATGTCAGCTTACAACAACATTTAAAAGAAAAAAAAAAACCGAATACTGAATGAAAAAAAAAAAAAAAAGACTCACAAAACCAAAAAACACTGTTGCCGCTACAGTGCTACACAGTGCAAACACACTGAATGCACAATACAGAAGCACTGTAGCGACATTGCCACTTTTTATATATTAAGATGTAATGTTTTAGTGTGAAAAATCATAGTCGGTTAGTTCTCAAGACCTTGTAAGACCAATGAGGTCCTAACGAAGTTCCAAACTCCTAACCAACATTTTGAGCTCCAAAAGATTCTTCTTTGTAATTACTTGATGTGTGTGGAATGAGAGATTATACATACTTGGAGAAATAAATTAGGCTCCAGACATATTTGAAATTATCTTGCTCTAACCTATTATGTGGCAACTAAAAGACACATTTTATGTGTAACATTAGTGATAAGATTTTTTTAATGAGTCAATGACTTGTTAATCGCCACATAACAGGTTAAAAAAGATAGATTTAAATATATTTGATGTCAAATTTTATCAAATATTTAATAGATATAAGAGCACATTTTACAATAAAAAATAAAATTGCAAAAAATAAAATTATATCTCTATAACTATTAGACCAATTATTTTTTTCAAGAGCATCATTGGACTAATTCAAATATTTGGAAGGCCAACTATTATTTTTATAGGCTAAATTTTGAAAATATTAAAATAATTATATATATATATATATATATTTTTTGGGGGGGCCATGGCTCCCCTACCAATGGTATATAATGTTGACGTGCAAATGATAAAATTTAATAACACATTTATTAATGTGCAAGTTAAGTTAAAATGTGTGACAAAATATGTTTCCAAATAAAAACTCAGCTCATAAAACAAGAACCATTACTTTCTCACAAAAAAAAAAAAAAAAAAAAAAAAAAACCTTTTTTGAGTTAATCCTTTCGTAGGACACCTTTATAACTCAAGCACTATCGTTGCACCTCTTCATAATATCCCTGCCTCCTCAGCGTTCTCAAATTCTCCTTCAGCCTTTTCTTTCATTTATTCGACCCCAACCCGTATCATTTTACGCAGTCATCATGTCCAACCCAAGTGCTTCCGAAAAGAACTCCACAATCCAAGTCCAAGAGAAGTCCCAGACAATTGCGTTTCAAGTTGAGTCCAGATCAGCTCCAGTACCTTGGTCCACTGGCCTCTGCGACTGCTGTGAAGACGTCCCAAATTGTAAGAAATTTAAACCCTTTCACGTGGCAAAAATAAGACGTTAAGGTTTTAAACTCCCCGGTGTGACTATCAAATTATTAAAAAATTACTAACTTTACAAGTTATACTAATTAGAGAAAGTATTCTCTCACACTCATTTTACATTCACTATTTTACAAAATATTCACATTCGCTAATATATGCGTATATTTTGATAGGCAAAATTAGGAAAATATTGACATTTAAAATGTAGAGAGTATGTTTGCCCGATTGATTACCAGTATTTTTCTTTTTCACAGGTTGCATAACATGGTTGTGCCCGTGTATTACTTTTCGGCGAATTGCAGAGATCGTAGATGGAGGATCATCGTGTAAGTATGGTGAATTTGGTTTCAGTGATTAGATGTATTAGGCTAATAATGGTGATGGTAATTGGTGTGATTGATTGTCATTAAGTGTGGTGGTGACTTGTATTGCAGCTTGTGCTGCTAGCGGAGCGGTGTACACATTAATTTCAATTTTGATTGGTTGTGGATGTTTGTACTCGTGCTTCTATCGCTCCAAACTGAGGCAGCAGTACAGGTTGGGGGAGAAACCTTGTGGGGATTGCCTGGTTCATTGGTGCTGTGAGCCATGTGCCTTGTGCCAATAGTATCGTGAACTCAAAAGCCGCGGATTCGACATGACCATTGGTAAAATATGCCCCGTACCAAGAAGATCATACCTAGTGATTAGGGTGCATGAATAGACACATGCTTAGATACTTTTATCCTCTTTGCACATTGAAATACATATGCGCATATGTATGCACATAGACACATGTATATACTCACATTTGTATGCGTACACACATCATATATGATATATGTATATATTTTTAGGTTATACATAATGTAACTCTATATAATATTGTACAAGTATATAACTTTTCCTTACTTTGGTATTTGGTATTTTGATAAATCAATTATTGAATTACATTATCTTCTTATATGCTAATACTTGTAAAATATAAGGATCATTGGAGATCTATAAATATTTCATAATAAATTGTTTAAATTTTAAGTTTTGAGTAACAATAGTTAGTTGCTTGATGTTAGGTTGAACCAAAATCATAAACTGTTTTATGATTATCTTCAAAACTTATTTTAAATATGTTTTCCGAATTTATTTATAGACCGAATTGAAATCGCCAGGCGTTAAAAAAAAATGTTGTATTGCTGATGTTACTTGAACTAAAAGAGATGTCCTTTTCATAAAGGATTGGGGGTAACATATATTATGGATGCAATCCTATAAACGATGCCTTACTTAATTTATCTATATAAAAAATAGGGGAAATAAAATTAAAGAAATCTGTTGTACAGTAATATATAAAATAAAATAAATGATAATATTTTTTCTAGTTTTTATTCTTGATTATCATTTTAATTAATTTTGTTTTTCTTTTTTAATTATTTAGGCTGGCAAGGAAATGTGAAACAACAGACTCCTGGAGTGATGGCTCTAACAGCTCCAATGGCTGAAGGAGGCATGAGCCGCTAGAATGCACCAAAAATTATTTCAATGCACTAAAAGTCTATTTTAATTTGTTGTTTGATAATAATTTATTGTCCTTTGAGTCATGCCATATTATATATATGTATATTTTTTTAATTCTGGATATGCTGTATTAATTAAGCAAACCCTAAAGGAATAAGAGGATATTTGGATGGTGGGTGCATTGGTTTGGTGTGTGATGTAAATCTTAAGTTTAATTTATCGACACTATGGATTCATGAGATTTTTGGGATATCTTGTAGGTAGGGAGTGAAATAATTTGACTAAAAACTGAGGCAACACTTAGATTAAAAAAAAAAAGAAAGAACTAAAGGATAGAGTAAAAGCAAGAGGCAAGAGAAAATGAACAAAAAGATTATATGATTCAACCATGGGGTAATACCCTAACCCGGTGGCAACAACTTTGATATTCACACTATATTCTCAAATGTATGATATATATATATATATATATATATATGTACAAATGACTATGGTTAACCTAGTTGGGCTTTACACTAAATTATAACTCTTGGATCGTTACATAATAAAATAATATATTTAACAATATTGTAATGGACGTTTCTTGCAATTTTGTGACGGCAGTAAAAGAAATGGATATTTGGGTGTTCTCACCAGTATTTTAACATGGTTAGAACATACAAAACAGCCTATATATTGATGCATACTTTCTTTTACTTTTTCACTATATTTACTTAATTTTTTTTTTTTTTTAGTTTTCTCTTTCTAATAAAAGCAATAGAACATTTATTAATGCACTAAAAGCATCAGAAAATTAATGACAAATCAAGAAGCTCTCTCCAACACACATCTCTCTAAGTAGATGCCTGGTGCAGAAGACACATTTAACTGAAAAACTAACCTCTCTAAAATCACACAACACTCATTAAATACCTTCCACGATAAGGTTAAAAAATGACAAGCTAGAGGTTTCCGTCTTGGACAATAATGGTTCAACTGTTCAACGATATCAAGAGCAAAAAATTCTATTTAACAAAATTGGCTGAGCAATGTAAAATAATCCTGGAGACAATCTATCTCAGGACGACCAAATACTGAAATGGCGAGGACGCGTCAAAGTTAGTTTGTTATAAATAAAAAAATGCATACATAAGAAAATGATGAACTCCCACACACCCGTCTTGCGATCTAAACCCTCCATGAACACTCTACGGGAGAAACTCGTACTCTTCCACTTTAGAAGAGCGAGTGAGCGACCTAGTCTAGCCCACATACGAAGAAAAAGCTTGGATCCAATCCCTATTGGAGGAATGAAGCCCTTGGATTAATCTCGAAAAGGGGTCACGAGCGACAAGGTTATAAAACCCCATCGACGTAGACACCTTCTGGGGGCCTGGGGCTAATAACAATGGAGCAGCACATCCACGGTCAAACTACTTTTTCCCTTACTACACTCCTGCCACAGGATCTGACACTTGCTAACAGTAATTGCCAGGCAATTGGAGTTAGATGGGCAGGAGCACATCCAGCATGAATAGTAAGAAGAAGAAGAAAAAAGGACAATCTTCTATCTTATTTTTTTTTGCTCTACTTTATACTCTATTAATAAATATTAGTGTATAATCTCGTGCATATGCACGGTTCCATTTAAAAACAATCACAATTATATAATATATATATATATATATATATATGATTTGAAATTTAATTGGATTTAGACTCTTCGGTTTTTGCCCTTAATAATTCACTTGCCACAAAAATTAACAAATTAGATGAGATACATAACGCAAAATTGAACTCCAATTAAAATTCAATCTAAAATCTAATTGAATTTAGACCTTTTGATTTTTGTACCTAATAATTCACTTGACACAAAAATTTAAAAATTAAACGACATGTGACACAAAATTAGACTCCAATTTAGAATTTAATTAAATTTTCTCTCCGCTTTAGCTATTAATATATATATGACCTACAAATTTGAAATATTTTAGTTATATGATTATGTTCTTTATGGTTTATTATATTGAACTCCTCGTTTTCTATATTAAATTAACTAATTTGGCACAAAAATTTAAAAATTTAGGTTAGATGGGAAACGTGACGCAAAATTAAACTCTAATTGAAATTCAATTTTTACCTAAATTAACTCACTTGGTACAAAATTCTAAAATTTAGATTAGATGAGACACGTGACATAAAATTAGACACTAATTGAATTTCAATTTGAAATTTAATTAGATTTTCTCTTTACTTTACCTATTATTATATATATATATATATATATATATATATATATAGACTAGTCACCTATCCACTTATTTAATTAAATCTGACTTTTCTTATTTCAATTACATTAATAAAAAAAAAAAGAAAAAGAAAAAAAACTCATCACTTTCCACCACCACTTCCACCATCAACCTCCATCGGTGCCGCCCGCCTCCCTCCTACAACTGTCCACCTATCACTGGCCTTCAACGCCATCAACACTGCCAGTCACGGCCAAACCATCTATTTAATTAAATCCAACCCATTTTCCCACCGCACCAACCACCATAGCTGAAACCCATGTTTCAAATCCAAGCCAATATCATCAAATCCTAACAATCCAAACTCCAAAGAGAAACCAAATAATTAAATCAGCCAAAGAAAAAACAAAACAAATCAAAGAAAAACTAACACAAAATGGGTTCGGTCATAAATATAACAATTGGCAAATAAAAGAGAATTAAAATGAAAGAGCACAAGTTAGAAAAGTGATCCAGGAGACTAGGAAGAGAAATAATAATAAGAATGAGGAGTGGGTTTGAAACATGGGTTTCAAATGTGCTGATAATTTTGGCTTGGGTTTGAAACATGGGTTTCAGCTATGATGGCTGGTGGGTTTGAGAGCAACAGTGGGGATTGGTTGGATTTAATTAAATAGGCAGTTTGACATGACCGGAGATGATAGTTTGCCGTTACCAGCGACGTTGATGACATTGACGGGTAGTGCCAATGAAGGTTGAAGGTGGTGGTGGGAGGCGTTGGTTTTTTTTTTTTTTTTTTTAAGGTAATTTAAATAAGAAAAATTAGATTTAATTAAATAGGTGAACATGTGGTAAGTGTTTATTGTAAAAATATAAAGTGAATCAGAGAAAATGAGACAGAAAATTTGAACACTCAGACAAAAATTTTTAAACCCACAAAAAAGTTAGTCTCATAAAAACCAACCCTTCAGAAGTAGGTGAACAAAATTTTTCACTTTTTGCGGGCAAACAAAGTCGGATACTCTTTAGGAACAAGTAGCTTTCCTCTATCCTATCAAGACCTCGCTCTACCAATTTAGAATCTGTCTCCAAAGCAATAAAGGATTTCCCTTTCTTCAACTATCCAGTCACCTCGTTGACAAGCTGAGCTACCACATTGGACGACCCAGCAAACGAATTCGAGATCTCTCTCTCCACACTCTCGTGCGAACCTTAATCGTCTCTACTGGATGACAACCTAGAGCCAAAAGTTATACTACAGCTCGACAACCTAGAGCCAAAAGTTATCCTAAGGCAAAAATGATAAGAAAATTGTCTACAAATAGAGACTTGCATTCAGAGGCTAAATTACTAAGAT
Organism: Lithocarpus polystachyus; assembly: GCA_033629205.1. NCBI lineage: Eukaryota > Viridiplantae > Streptophyta > Magnoliopsida > Fagales > Fagaceae > Lithocarpus > Lithocarpus polystachyus. The sequence continues at coordinate 42,081,524 of CM066164.1, forward strand.
GGGAAGGTGTCAGGCGTTAAGTTCTTCAAACCCATAAATGAGTCTGTGGGAGATTGACGTGAACTTGCTATACCAACATGTGATTCTGCATGAAATGCATGAATACTAATCATAATATTATAGGAAATAAATAATCATTCCCTAAATTAATTAATGGTCATGCAAGTACACACATGCATGGGAAGTAATTATCATTCCATATCGCCACTCATAATGTTGTGATACGTATATTAATGATGCCAAAATCATCAGTTAGGTCACTCGTCTAATTCAGAGCTTTTGATAATCTTGTAAGACCTACAAAATAAAGAGAGTTGATCGAAGAGACCACTAGATTGTGCCCAGTGGGGGAGCCTTTGATGCTTAAGTTAGTATCGGCCCATATCCTTTATATATAGATAGTGTTTTGTAGTAATTTGTAATGTACCTTAACAAATTGACAGATTGTCCCTTTTATAGGTGACTTAGGTAGCTGTTGGACATAAATGAGGGTGATTATTACCCTAATTGTAACGTTCTTTGTCTTAATAAGAGAGTTTAAGACTTTTGATAGTCGTTATTGAATGTGTTGGGTGGTTACTCATCTATCTTTGATGGCCTATTAATGACGCGATGACTGTCCATTAAGATGGACGACCTTAATAGTTTTTATGAACTCATCAATTGCTCCTCATTCCCAAGTATAAAATTGCTTTACGCTGGTCAAGATTAGGGAATATTCTTGACTTGTTTAGATTCAAACTTCTTTATCTTCAACTACTTTCTTCTTCAAGAATGGTAGTATTTTTGTGACGACTTCTTAGTATCTGCCTTTTGAAGGTCTTTTTGGACGTTTGAGGGATCATAGCTTGATCTTGAAAGTGAGCTAATTTCTTTAGACAATCATTTTTTATCACTACTGAAGAGCAAGCTAATTTCTTTGGACGACCATTTTTTATCATTGTTGAAGGGCAAGGTGATTTCTTTGGATGGCCATTTTTTTTTTTGGACGACCATTTTTGATTTCTTTAGATCCCTTCATCATTCTTTTATAGCTTGGTCATGCCATTTGTTGTTTTGACGGTGAGGCTTTAGGGAAGACTTGATGTTTTTCCATTGCTGTTCGTATATTTCTCTCTAAAGTAGTGTTGTCTTCGTCCTAATTTTTATGAGTGCCATGCGTTGGGAGAGACAATCCATATTGCTACGAAGTATCTAGTCCATAAGGAGAAGGTGGTTGTGGCCGGTTCCAAGGTGGAGGCGTTGGAGGGCAAGGGCTCCACATTGAGAAAGGAGCTCATATCAGCAATCGACTGATCAAAAGATCAAGACTGTGGCTGCTAAGGCTGTTCAAGCGTTCTAGCTTACTAAGGAGTAAAATACTGTCTTATTTAGCTAGTATTATAAAGGCTTCAAACCGCTAAGGAGTTACTTGGTGAAATGTGGTTCGGGGTTGATTTGGAGAACCTGGACTTTGAGTCCATAAAGAAATGGAGGCAGACGAAGTTGCTCAGGCTATGATGATTGTCTTCCATTAATTTCTACGTGAACTTATTGTTTTTTGTTTGACCTTTGCCATATGGTCTGCCTCCCTTAGCCTCGTCAAAGTGATCCATATCCTTTTAGGGTCGTACCACTTAGCTTGTCTTTCAGGTGATTTACATCCATTTAAGGAATTTTATCTCTTGGCTTTGTTAGTGATTTACTTCCATTTAAGGAATTTTATCACTTAGCCATTTTTAAGTGATGTACATTCATTTAAGGAATTTTATCACTTAGCTTCGTCAGTGATTTACATCCATTTAAAGAATTTTATCACTTGGCCTCGTCATGTTATTTACATCCTTTAGATTAGGGAATTTTATCACTAGCCTCGTCATATGATTTATATTCCCACTTGAGGAATTTATATCATTTTTACTGGAAAGATTCCTTAATGTTATATCATTTTGGACCTTCTTGAGGCCATGTTGATACCTGCATTACGTAGTACACGCACTTGCTAAGACTGGGTTGAACAAGAATTTTAGAACAATTCATACATGAATAATAAGTTACCAATGGCCTAGGTGGGCATTTTTCTTATTTTCTTGTAATCCTAGATTTTTACCTAGCTCTTTTGTGACCTGTCTAATAGTACATACATTTTTGCATGAAACCTTACTAGGTGTAAATTTCTATAAACGAATATAAAAGAGATAGAATTAAATGTGTTACCTTAAATGGCAACATTTTTTTGTCACATACCTCGATCTTTATATTGCTAGGATTTTCTTGACAAGCTCTTCTCTTTTTAAGATGACGAGCTCTTCTCTTTTCAAGATTTTTTAAGCTCAACATGATGCTCTGTGTCAAAGGTCTAGATTTCTTTTGTTTTAATTTTTTGAAGGTGTAAGAACTAGTCCACGTTTTTGTCCCTGTTCAAACATGAAAAGTGCAATTCTCGTTTGTTGACGACTAGAGGAATGGTCTATCATGGATGGAACTTTTTTTTAAGAGTGCTTTGACGACTATGGCCATTGCTATTTGCAATAACAATTTCCTCTTCCTTCTTCTTTAATTGCACGGTTAAGTCACTTCAATAGTGCTAGCTGCATTTTGTTAGGAATGACAATGTACAAATATGCTATTGCATGCTATACAGTTATGGATGTCATTTGATGAAGTGCACTCTATATGAATCATAGAGAAGTATTCTATGATATAAAAAATCAAAGCTATTTTACTATATGCTTCTTTAAACTAGTTTTTGTTAGTTGCTTGCACCGTATATAATTTAAAAAGATTTTGGTAAATTGACGAAGATAGTAGAAATTTATTAAGACTTAAAATCATGACCATGTTGTGGACATAATCATCTAGCATTTTAAGTTTAGAAGATCTAATAGAACTTCCCAGATTCATGACGATGAAACATATGCTACTAAGAATATATATAGCCATATTAATTGTGATATTTGTAATAATTTTATAGCAATATTTTCAACATATTCTATATATACATATTTGTAGATAATCATGCAAGTCTGATTTGCACTTAGTTATAATAAGCTAATATATGGCATGGCTAATTAAAAAGAAATAAATAAATGAGTTACCTCAACAAGAGATCTTTTCATTGTTGTAGTCTTCTTGACAAGCTCTCCCTCTTTTAAGATCTCTTTTGTTAAGCTTAACATGTTATTTCATGTTTGAGGCTTAGATCCCTTTTGCTTCATTCTTTTGAAAGTACAAGTACTAGGACATGTTGTTCATTCAAGGTTATATTTCATTCCTTTAAGGACGAAGGTTATGCCAGGTGCTTCTATTATTACATGCCTAATTGGTTGCGCATATACTACAAATTAAAGAGAGTAATTATGCTTGACATGTGATCTATCATCATACTTTCACATTCAATAAATCTTCAAGATAATGTTTTAACATCACATCTCATAAATATCATTGTGTGAGCCATTATCATTATGTAATAGACATATAGCAGTGTCAACAATTATAGACATATAGCAGTGCCATTATGAAAGAAATATTCATGATGCAATGGAAAAGTCTAGGCCTTTCCATTATTTTTGGCCTCGGTACAAAATTACCTTATAGCATTGTCAACAACTATGTGTTGATTCATCCATGACATAGTCTTTGGCACAAATATACCTTCAAGTGACTATGTAACACAAATATGTATGTGTGTATAAAACAAACGAAGTGTAATTTAGTTCATATTGAGCACCAAAATAATGGCTCAATTTATGAAATTATGATGCATAGACATATAGATACCACTAAAGTTTCATGAAACCATATGGTGGGATGTATATATGGAACAATTTAAATTCTCCATTCTCAAAGTCAAAGTAACATGTAATTATACATGGAAAAGTTTGAATAGTAAACTTTGTTCATTCTATGGTGGAACATTTCAAGATATAAAATTTCATATCTTAGCGATGATGATGGAATTTATTTCAAAAAGAAATGTACTGATACTAAATATCTTTATGTATATTGGCATAAATTCTAATGATTTTTGAATTATGAAATTTTACAAACTCGCATTCCTTGAATAACTAGATCCTTTAACCCAAAAATAATGCCATTATCATATTTTTTAAACCATCTTATATCTAATGATATTGACCACTTTGAAAGTAAAAACATATAATGTTTTATACATTTAGTTGACTGCTCTAAGGAGCATTTATAAAATTAATTTCCATTAGGAAACTAATTGTAGAAAGTAAAAACATATAGGAGTATTCACTAACTTTCTTTATCCAAAAATTCTTTAACTTCAAAAATCGAAACTGAATAACTTTGTGTTTAATGCCTAAAGCAGTCTTTAAAAAAAAAAATTTAGATAGGCAACAAGATTCCAATACACCTTTTTAGTGCTTAGAATTATGTCACACTATAATTTTATTAAGATAATAAATTTCAGATTCACTCTTTTCAAACGCAGAAAGTTAAGATTTATTATCTTTGGAAAAGCAATAATCCTTGGCTTCCATCTTTCCTATCTCAGCAAGATGTATTAGGAAAGAAAAGTAGTGATATAAAAAGCCATAATGCTTGAATATCAACTAGGATGTTATTATCAGAATATCAATTGAAGACACAAACGGTTTGTTACAATATTAGGAAATGTAATAAAACTCTTTCTAATGGCCATAAATTGGATTCAAGATCATAATACTTTGCCGGTATTTATCCATGAATATTTTTATTTCTCTTTCTTTTACTATATATTTATAGTGTGTTTCGTGTATAGGTTGTAGATTTTTAAACTTCATAGTTGTACAAATATTTAAACCCTCTTTTGGATAAGTGTATCTCTTGTGATTTTTGTGACTATTTGAAACAAGTAATATGAGATTCACACTATTCTTGTGAAATCATTCACTATTTTTGGTGTAGCGACAATTATGGTAAGTTTCTAAAAGAATTCGAATTGTTAGGCATGTATCTATTATCTCTATAGTTGACCTCTTTAATAGGTGCTTTGCTTAATTGGAACCATTCCTTTTTAAGCAAATTTTCTAGAATACATACCTAAAATTAAGTTTTGCAACACCAAATTGTAAATACACGATTTGATATCTATAATGTACTTGTTTCCAAGAAAAGTTTATGCCTTATTTGGAGTCACCTAAATGGTAAGACTTTAAAATCCTAGGCAACACGTAATTCTACCAAATAAAGATATTACTATAGGGAGAATCAAGTCGTTAAACGTACCTAAGCGATTGTACTCAATGGATGGATTAGTGGGTTAGCCCATGGAATGCATCCATTTACCATTCATTTATGAGAAGGATTTTTTTTTTTTTTTTTTTGGCATGTGTCCTTCAGAGTAAAACCACGAAGGTGCTCTAGTAGGGTATCAGATGGGAGGATTCCTTAATTCGAGTGATATTTTGGTATGGTACTTGATGTTCATTGCTCCAAATTGAAAAGAGTAACCCTTTGTTGGAGAAAGAGCTCAATGGCTAATTTCATTCCCCACAGACGGCACCAAAATGATGATGCCAAAATCGTCAGTTGGGTCACTCGTCTAATCCGAAGCTTTTGACGATCTTGTAGGACTTGCAAGATAAAGAGAGTTGATTGAAAAGACCACCAGATTGTGCTCGGTAAGGGAGCCTCCGATGCTTAAGAGATAGTGTTTTGTAGTAGTTTGTGACATACCTTAGCAAATGGACAGATTGTCCCTTTTATAGGTGATTTAGGTAGCTGTTAAACATAAATGAGAGTAATTATTACCCTAACTATAACGTTTTTTGTCTTGATGAGAGAGTTTAAGACCTTTGATGATCATAATTGAATGTGTTGGGCGGTTACTCATATATATTTGATGGCCTACTAATAACGCGATGACCGTCCATTAAGATGGATGATCTTAATAGTTTTTATGAACTCATCATATATATTACTATATGTATAATATGTAGGGGTGGAGTTAGAAATTTTTGATTGAGGAGGCCAAGTTGTGGCACTAATATATTTATCAAAACAACTCCCACAAACATATATACACATATACACTTTTTTATTATACACACACACACACACACACACACACACACACACACACACACACACACACATATATAAACATACTTTTTTATTTGATAAGTTATATATATGCATACACCCAACCCAAATAAAAAAAAAAAAAAAAACTTAGTATTTTCAATCAAAATTGTGTTTGATAGCGATCTTTCATAAAATAAAATTCATTTTTACCATCTTCATAGTGAAATTCTTGAAAAGTTTCATTTTCAATACAAATGATCAAATTGTAAAAAAATCTCTCAATTGAACTAAAGAAATTTTCAAAAATATAAATGATCCAAAAAATGGAAGAATAAGTTAAGCTCCAAACAAATTTGAAACTATCTTACTTTAACCATTATGTGGCAAATAAAGAGACATTTTAAGAGTAGTTTTAGTAACAAGATTTTTTTAATGAGTTAGTAACTTGTTAATCGCAACATAATAGGTTGAGAAAGATAGATTCAAACATGTTTGGTGCCAAACTTTATCAAACATTTAGCATATTTAAGAGCATATTTTATAATATAAAAAAAAAACTAGAATTGCAAAAAATAAATTTATATCTCTATGACTGTTAGACCAATTATTTTTTTAAGAACATCATTGAATTAATTCAAATATTTGGAGGGACCAACTTTAATTTGTTTATTCTAAATTTTGAAAACATTAAAATAAATAAATAATTAATTATGTATATATTAAAAAAATCATTTTTTTTTGGTTGGGGGGGGGGGGGGGGGGGGGGAGATGGCCCCCCCACCCTATAACATAGCTCCGCCCCTAATAATATGATGGTTGGGGTATTATACCTACACACAAGACCTCCTTCAAATGGTTTGATGGTGAATTTGAAGGTGAGCTTGACTACTTAAAGTGTTGGGCTTTCTTATTCTCGAATTTTCCTCTTGATCAATGGAGGGAGTGGTGCATGTTTGTGAACAGGGGATGTTGTTTAATGTGTTATAGTTTTCATGATGTTGTGATGCCTTGTTGATGAATTAATATGTAGAAGTTTGTGTAAGTGAACGTGTTTAAAGACTTAAGAGGAGTGAATAATGCATAAGCAACCTAATGTTTCCTATAAATCTTCTCTCTCAAAAATTTTGTAACACCTCACTACTATAAAAATTTTTGTACACTCTTGCGCTGCCGAAAGTTGGAATCTTCTAATCTGTTAGGGAGGGAGAGATGATATTTATAAATGAGGAATGGGTGAGATAATTTAATTTTTATTCCATTCTTTCTCTCATGGAGTTTTGAACTTTTTTTTTTTTTTTTTGAGAAGGTCATGGAGTTTTGAACTTGTTTTTATTCTTACACGCATTTGAATATGAGGGTCAGATTTGACGAGAGTCAAGTCAATAGTTGACTTTTTCTTTTCTTTTTTTTGGGAGGAACAAGTCAATAGTTGACTTGAGTGTCAATTTTGACACTCTTATTTCTATGACAAGGAGCCTTTCAACACTTGTCTCCAAAGCACATTTTGGCTTCAACTTCATCTTTTAGAGGGTTTCGCTCTATTTTTAGACTTGTTTGAGAATAATTACAAATTTTTAAGTCATTTCTAAACCACTAAATGATCATAATATTATCTTAATGGTCATATACTTTCTTACATATATATATATATATATATATGTATGTATGAAAATCAAGGGTCAAATTTATGAACTTTCTAAATATTTTTAATTACATCATTGTCTTAAAAATAAACCAATGAGATTTAAAATATATATATATATATATATATGTATGAAAATCAAGGGATAAATTTATGAATTTTCTAAATATTTTTAATTACATCATTGTCTTAAAAATAAACCAATGAGATTTTAACATGAACATAATTCTACTTAGAAAAATTAAGAATTGATCAAAATTCACCACTCATAATCACATAATTTATGCCTTCATGTGTAAGAATGCATATGAATTGTGAAATCTCAATTTGGCTTGATCTTTTGATTGAGTGGTCCGATCATCATGCTCTTTATGTTTTTTTTAATTGTGATTAATTTAATTACAATTTATAGTGAAATATATTTATCGAACTGTTCAAAGAACATATTTGCACTCGAATTGTTTTAAAATTATACTTTTAGCCTTGATGGATGACTTGGTTACAAAATGGATTGTCTATAACTAAATTAGATAAGATAGTGCTAATATAATTCTCGTACCTTACACCTGATCGTAAGGACACATGTTCTGTTTTCTATATGAGGAGAGGATTGGATGAGAGATCAAGAGGAGACAGTTCTGACTATAGTATCCAGTGTGAATGAGTAGGAGATGTTAGTGATTGGGCTAGTTTGATCCGACCAATGACTCATACAGCGTCCACATGGGGTTATCAGATAGATGAACATTTGAGTTTGAAATTTAATAGGTTAATATCCTGATAATGGTTATCAGTCAAACTCTTTTATCACCTAAGACTCTTTCCCATATCTATTTATACAGAGAAAACGTTCTGTCCGGAGTTGGCACAAAAAAGGCTATTTACGCCACCAATCAAGAGCTGCCACGTCAGATACACATTAAGGCCTCAATACAGTCTATCACACAAGAATGTAGCTCAAACAAAATCAAAATTCCCAAACACGCACTCTAGAGAAGCTCTAACATGGAGAAAACAGAGTCCGGTGCCAACGCCTCCTCTCCTCTGCTCCTTTGACCAATGGAGCTCCTCTCCGCTGCTGGAGCCTCCGCGGAGTCAATCTGAGCCGGCGCCGACGCACCAAATACTCCGGTTTGTTCCGATTTCCCCTTTGTTTTTTCGTGATTTTTTCTTTTACCCAATCTAGATTCCGAAATATTGATGGTTTTGTGTTGGACTTTGTATTTTATTGGTGAGGAGAAAGTGTCGCATTGTCTTGTTGCTGTCTTGGGATTCACTACAATTTTCCAACTCTTGTGTTATTGTGAAATTAAAAGGAAAGAAGAAATTTTGTGCCATTTTTCACCAGAGAGGTTGTTCAGTGAGAAAACGTTTTCTTATATGGATTTTGCTTCTCCCCCCCCCCCCCCTCCTCCCCTCTCTATTGTTTGATTAGTTATTTCCTTAAAATTTAGGTTTCGAAATTTTGATGGGTTTGGGTTATTTTTTGGATATCAATCTATTCATATTGAAATTACTACTTGTAATTTCAATTTTCTCCTACTTGTAATTTCAGTTGTGGAGTTCTGTGCTTATAATACACTAGCACAAGAGGATACATCCTGAAAGGAATTTAATTGAATGGGAATCTTGTTTTTTGTTACAGGTGCCTTTTCGACAAGTTTTTTTTACTATGGTTGTTGAATTCTCCACCATGAATCTAGGCCTCTGGGACACAGCTGGTATCATTTATTTGATAGATATTATCATATTCTTAGCTTCAAATATAATTTTATACTACTTGTAATTTCAATTTTCTCCTACTTGTAATGTCAATTTTCTCTCTATATGTATTAGAGTGCAATTAAAGATGTAATTGGAGTTGTTTTATGTAGTGTTTATTGAGTTGTTGAGCAGGGTGTTCAAATGTACCCTGCCTCTATTATGCTTATGTAGAATTAATTTGAATTTCTAAAAATTCAAATTGGTAGTTCGATTTTGTATTAAGTGGTTGGATTTACTCTTTACTTGTATCCTAAAACAAGTCTGTAATTAAACAAGTTTGCCAAATTGGGCAAGTTTGGTATTGTAATATTTGAATTTATTCTCAATCATTTCTTATGAATTTTTCTTCTTTTTTGTTTTTTATAGGTTATTTTGAAATTTAAAATTACTTAAATTGAAAACATGAGTGTGAGCAATGAAGAACCTGATTCTTTTAATTTGTATTTGTCAATCATCTTTAGGATTCTTTACCAACTGCGACGTATCCTTCTACATCATCATCATCATCTACTATGCATATACATCCTAACTAATCAACATTTACGGTATGACCACTTACTGTTTAATTAGAATATATTGAAATTTTTATAACTGTGCTCATTCTATTTTTTTTTTTTTTTGGGTGTTTGGTTGTACGTTCTTTTATGTAGGATCTACTACAACAATTCCAAGAAAGTTGATGTTCAAACAAGTTTTGTGACCAAGAGAATGCATTGAGAAGCAAATATTTTTTGCTATACAATATTTTAATTTTGGTGGATAGAACCATCTTCTTGTAGTTTGATTTGAAACAAGTTTCATTTTAAGATGTATCTTCTGTCATATGATTCTCTTTTTGTATCTTGAATCATGACACGTTTTTTTTCAGTTGAATGAATTGTGAATTAGAAACTTTTATAAAAAATTTGTGACAGGTTTTATTTCAAATGTTTTTGTAATCTTATGATTCTCTTTTTGTATTTTGAATTGTGAGAGGCTTTATTTTAGGTGAATGTATTATCAATTAGAAACTTTAAAAAAAAATTGTGACAAGTTTTATTTCAGATGTATTTATAATCTTATGATTCTTTTTTTATATTCTAAATCGTGACAGGTTTTATTTCAGGTGAATGTATTGTCAATTAGGACCGTCTATTACAAATTGTGACAGGTTTTATTGTCAATTAGAAACTGTGCTTTCAAAAAATAATTGGGGGTATATGTCATTATCCTGTGAAGTAAGAGCAAAAAAAATGCATATAGAATTATTATTTTTTTTTTTTTGGTCTTGTATAGATTCATTCAATCATGTTTTTTACATTTTGTTTGAGAAACAAGGGTATCCATGAAAGATTATTTTTAATGCTTTAAAACTTACAAAATAAAACGTAATGCATTTATTTCATTGATTGAACAACGTCATACATTTAAACCATTTAAGTACTGATCTGATCAGACACAGATATTATGGAATCACGGTAATATCAACAAATTTAGCTCTTAGCTCTAGCTAAAGATGCAAAACTGTATGCAGCTATGCAAAAGAATGATTAACCTTTTCAATATAACTGTGTTTTAAGCATACAAAGCTCGTATGATAGATACAAAGTACCTTCCTTAATCAATATAGGGAACAATGAGAGTGGGTGATACATAAACAATATAAGCAGCTTTAGCAATAAAAGACAGAGCAAGCAATCAACTGGGTTGCATACAACAAAGAGAGTGGTTGATACATATGGAACTTCCACTTTATACATAAAGTGTAAATGCTAATTGTTAAACTGTTAAATAGGTACATTTTAGTTAAAAATCTAGTGGTATAAACTAATCATGCCCAAGCAATCAAGTGAACATAATTCATTTAACCCCTATATCACAAGGGTCTACTTGCAATTCCATAAAGTATTCCATGTATTTTAGCTGTAGCCATTAACCAAGTCATTCTTACTGTTCTTCACTGACATTCTTCTAAACTAAACCTAACCATTCTAACTGTTCTTCACTGATATTCTTCTAAAAAAGGAGCAGTATCATAGATAATTAGATTCTTGTAAGGCACGAACAATCCAGGAAGCTGCAGAATTTTGTGCTTCCTTTACTCTTGACTTTTCATCTCCCTCTATATATAAAATACCATCTACTGTTGGTATTTGAACTGATGAAACATATCTCTTGTTGTGTGGTGGACCCTCATGCTTCTCAAGGCTGCAAGTTATAGCACAAGTACATTCAAATTCAATATCTTACAATATAGATATAAAAGTGAGAATTTGAAAAAATAGTGAATACTTGAGAAGAAGAAAAGCATGAAAATTTTATATCCAACATAGGTGGTGGTTTAACGGTACACACATGGAGGAGATTAAAACAAAAACATAAGCACCACCAGAAAGTTTGTACTTACCTAAAAGAAAAAAGAAAAAATTTGACATTTCTATTAGTGTATTACTGCGATAATTATAGATATAGAAAACCTATTCCAAAACAAATGAAGTGCTTCTTCATTTTCATTTTCTTATTCAAATTGAACCCTTTTCATAACAATTCACAGAAAGCTAGCACTTGCAAAAAAATAATCAATTTGGTGCAAACAGTTATGATCCTTTCCAAGTAAATTAGACTCACATCACATAAACTTGTCAATTGCTATATTTTTATATTGTAACACTCTTATTTATAGCCATGTATTTTATGAACAGCTTGCACATAGTACGGTGTGAAAACACATCAATTCATGATGTTTCGATTTATGGAAACTTCAACACACCTAACAATGACGGGATTGATATTAAGGATTCAAATAATACAGTCATTACAAGGTGTCACATCGATACATGAGATGATGCTATCTGTCCAAAGACATACACTAGCCCCCTTTATAACTTGACTGCGACAAACTGTTAGATTCGAACAAAATCTTCAACAATCAAACTTGGTAGTGCTAGTTCATTTGATTTCAAGGGTCTAATTTTTGACAATATCAAAATTGTACAGTCTCATAGAGGTCTGGGATTTCAAATTCGTGATGGAGGTAACACTCATCTTGCTTTTCTTGTTTTTTTGAGAATTTTTCTTGAATGATTGGAAAATTAAGCTCAATTTTGCTTTTAGACCTTTTTTTTTTCTTAAAAAAAAAAAGCATTCACCTTGTGCAGGAAATGTAAGTGGCATTACCTTCTCAAACATAAACATAAGCACAAGATACTATGATCCATCATGGTGGGGAAGAGCGGAGCCTATATATGTCAGTGACATTACCTTCTCAAACATAAACATAAGCACAAGATACTATGATCCATCATGGTGGTTTAATGGTACGTTCATTGCAAGATTAAAAACTGCAATGAACGTACGAGTGCCCATAAGCCAATAGAACAAACCATAAAGCCTACTAGTTTATGTTCATTTGACATGCCATAGAGGTCAGTATTCCTGGTTCCAGTCATTGTGAACCCAATCAAGCTCTTCAAAACATTCAACACCAACCTTATGAAATTCTAAATCATAAACTATGGCCTATGGGAGGGAGAGGAGGGAGGGAGGGAGGGAGGGGGAGAGAGAATACAGAAGGCTTGATCATGGTTCAACTCACAAAACTAACAGGCTCATCATCAAATAATTCACACACACACACACACAAACACACACTATTGCTTCACTGCTCATAATAAAGAACCTCGTACCCGTAAATAGGCTTAGGCCACAAAGCTCATGTAACTTCTGCTTTGCTCCATCAATCTCAAATGACTTATTGAGTCCAAAAGAAAATTCTAACAGATTTCTAGTTACTTATCATTTGTGTATGGCTTTCTTGTAACAGATTGCAGTTCTAATTGACAACAGCAAGAAAGGAAGCTCAACTTTTTTATTATATACTTAATTTACAAAATGAAGGAAGAAGAAGTGAATCAATGCCAAATTCAAGAGTGGTACAAGAAATTTAAGTCAAGTCTGTATCCATTAAAACCGAAATCCATGAATTGCCAAGAAATTTAAGTCTGTACAGGTGGGTGGCCTACCACTTAAGAATCTAATCAAAACCCATGAAAATACCTCCCCCCCCCCCCCCCCCCCCACCCCCAAAAAAAGGCAAAATCCATATAAATCAACAAAACCTATACCAAAATGAACAAATTGATATCCAAAAAATAACCCAAACCCATCAAAATTTCAAAATCTAAATTTTGGGGAAATAACTAATCAAACAATAAAGGGGAATTAAAAAAAAAAAGCAAAATCCATATAAATCTACAAAACCTATACAATATGAACAGATTGATATCCAAAAAATAACCCAAACCCACCAAAATTTCAAAACCTAAATATTGGGGAGATAACTAATCAAACAATAAAGGGGAAATCGGAACAAACCGGAGTATTTGGTGCGTCAGCGCCGGCTCAGATCGACTCCGCGGCGGCTCTAGCGGCGGGGAGGAGCTCCGTTGGTCAGAGGAGCAGAGGAGAGGAGGCGTTGGCACCAGACTCTGTTTTCTCCAGGTTAGAGCTTCTCTGAACAGAATGTGTTTGGGAATTTTGATTTTGTTTGAGCTACATTCCTGTGTGATAGAGTGTATTGAGGCCTTAATGTGTATTTGACGTGGCATCTCTTGATTGGTGGCGTAAATAGCCCTTTTTCTACCAGCTCCGGACAGAACGTTTTCTCATTTATATATCTCCTTACATTAGTCAAAGAAAATAACTAACATGATATTAAAGAGACAAAAAAAAAAAAAAAAAAAAAAAAACATACATAGAATATTATGTGAGTGCTCCTCTCTCTTGTGCAACTCATGAAACAAATCATGAAGTCATAAAGACCAACATGACAGGTCACAGACCTCAATAAGACCATCAGATTGAAAGATATCATGAATCAAGTTTTAATGGTTGATATGCACTTATACAAATCTAGTCCCAACCACACATGATTATGAATAATTGATTATTGGTTCAATCTAGGTCAAATTTAAATTCAATTATGTGTCAAAATCTAATTGTTTAATTAGGCCCATCAATCACAATAGAGTTGCATATACTTAATTCAATCTGGGAGACAAAATATTAATGAAATACTTGATTATGGTTGAGATTAATTTTTAATTGGATGAATTTAATTATAATTCGCTGAACTTGAGGCCCAAGATGTCATTAATATGGTTGAAATTCGAAGAAATCAAAAAAATAAATGCAAAATTATGCAAAGAATGCAAGCTGATAGTGACAGGCTGTTACTATGTCCAAGTTGGCACTTGGATCAGCTTGAAGTGTCAATTGGCAATTGGACCATGCATCATCAATGTTTCTTCCATTTCGGCTTTTACCTGATCCTTACACTAGTCAACTCTGAATTGATGACCCCTAAGGCTCTAGAATGCTCTTACCCCACTATAAAAGACCCCCTTCAAACCCCATTCCAAAGCAATTCACTCTCCTAGAGCTTTAGAGGAAGTAACAAGCAAAATTCCTTTGGTGTTTTGGTCCTACTGGTCTAAAATCAGTACAAGGGAAAAACACTAGTACTCGTAGTCTCAGGTTTAAATTTCAACTTATTATCTCACTCCTTAAAAGATTCTTTTGGAGTATCTCCTTTCTTCTTAGGGTTCTAGTGGAAGCAATAAAATAAGGTACCCTCTTGGTTAAAACATCAAGTCCTCTTAGTCTTGAGTTTACAAGCTTCGCATTTGTGACCTTACTTTTCAACAACCACAAAGAGGAATTTCCCCCTTCTATTGGAGTGCTAATGCATGCAAGTATGAATTCTAAACCCCCTTTTCTTATTATGTGCTAGTAATTTAGATTCAAGTATTCTTTTATATTAAATATTGTTAAATGTTCATGCATACGTTCATGATAATGTCTCTGTTATAATCTTCATATGTTCTTGTATGCAAGCATGCTAGATCTTAGAATGTTATTAATTTTAGTATTAAACACGTTTCCATTCTTTTAACTCAAATAATGTGATAAAGGTTTAGAATTAGGCTTTTCACCTAACTATAACCATGTTTCTATGCATGTGATTTAAAAAAAAAAAAAAATAGAATCACATATTTAAATTAGGATTTTCACCTATCGCACACATGATCATGATGTTTTAATGCCTAATCCGAAATGATGTGGTTGTATGCTTAAATTAGGGTTTTCCATCATGCTTACATGTGCTTGTTTCAATCTTTGATAACATGTTTTGGATGTTATAACTTGTTATTTAGATGATGTAAAATGAACATTGGTCATCATAGTATAGAAGGCTGATTTCACTAGATATGGTGGGTGTCTAAGTCTTTCACACCTTATAACTTAGCCTCCAAACTTAGATCAAGAGTTTATAAATTAAAAATTTTCCATATAATTTTAAAATTCTAGATTATAACTAGGTTAAAAGCTATGTAATGTTCTACTTATTTTTCAAATCAATGTACAAATTTTCAATCAATAAAACCAATTTATTTCATAAATGGTTTCTTATTTTTTGTTAAAAAAATAAATGATGACTTCATGTAAAACCCTTGATTTATGGGGTAAAATATCATCGGTAGAACCTCCATTTTAAGTAGTAACACACGTCTACCCACACACAAGTTTGGCCCGACTAGATTTGGTGGGATCGAGGGTGCAGTCTGTCACATAAGGCATTCCAAACAAGGGTATTCATAAATTAGGTCTTACCAACCAGTAGGCTTATCGCAAGGGTGTTCTCTCTCTCTCTCTCTCTCTCTCTCTCTCTTGAGATCCCATCCCCTAGGTGTCAAGTTTTTCCACCGCCGCCTTCCTCACCACCCAATCCTCACTACTCAAGAACTTAACCACTCCAACACTTCTCGACTCCAAGCTCCACTAACGTCAATCACACTTCTGATGAGCACAAGCAGCGCCACCTTCGCCTTAAAGCCTTTAATAAGGCATGCTTGTAATGTATTTATGTCTATGGTTTTGGATATGATGTGTAGTTTAGGTTTGAAGATGTGTTTGATAGTTTGGGTTTATATTCAAATCTAATCTAATCTAACATTTCAAATCTGCAAATCTAATCTGCTGCAAGAAAACTGACTCCTAGCGTGCGTGCCCGATCTATATTGGTCAAGGGATTACCAACCTTGGTAGTTTAGTGAGAAAAATCCCCAAAAACCTGCACTAACTGACTTATGAATACCCCTAGTTCCATGGCTCGTGAGTTCATTTGGAGGGGATTTGTAAAGAAAGTAAAGAGACCTGAGTTTTGGGTGTTTTGATTTCCTACTAAGTAATCTAAACTCATAGTCAACAAATTTTTTTTTTTGCAAAATAGAACTCTAAAAAGAAAAAGAAAAAGAAAACTATTAGACATGGTATTATATTCAACAATACATTATTTATTAAAAATATATGAATGATGCCTAACATCACAACCCATCAAATTTATAAAACACTTAGACAAGATACAAATTTATATAATCTAATATAAAACTCAACATCCATATTACATTAGTTTTGGTCCAATATGCTTTAAGAATGTTATTATAGAATTAAAAGCAACACAATTTAGAAGGGGAGGCACTTGAAAATTCTCATATAGCACATTTAGCTATTGTACCAATTCTCTCCAATTGAATCTGAAAGCATAAGACACAAAATGTAAAACAGAAATTAGTGAATAAGAGGATAAAGAAGTGTCAAAAAATGTTATAGAGAAGATGATCAATTATATATATATATTATATATTTATATGGTGTTAATACACAAAAGGCAAACAAAAAAAAAAAAAAATACAAAATTTTATCATGTTTGTGGCACCACTAATAGCCATAATTGTGTAATCATATGTATAATGTTGGGTTAAGATAGCTTGACCTCTTTCTTAAAAAAAAAAAAAGAAAAAAGATAGCTTGACTCTGATTAATTAATTCAATTACCCAAGTTGATTAATTAGATTAAATTGTATGCAAATCGTGGAGGCACCAACAAATTACCAATTAAACTAAATGAAGTGGAAATTAAATTGACACAATGATTTGTTGACAAATGGGAAAAACCTCTCGCAAGGAAAAAACTCCACCAGGTAATTTTAAGGATGCTACTCCCAAGAATTCACTAATCTACAATCAAGCGGTTACAAGTATAAGGAATCTTACCACTATCCTGGCCTATCTTGAAATACCAACTTATAGTTGAACCTTTGCTCTAATACCCAATTGGACTTGATCTTGTAGTAGCATTTTTTCCTCTGTTGCACAAATCTTCAATCTATGACTAACTTTTTTGTATGGATCCTAGTACGTGACTAATTCCACAACAACCCTTTGATTGTTATAGTTGATTTACAATAATTTCACATAGAAACACCAATAAAGTAGAATACAAACAGAAAGGCAATCAAAGCTTCTGCTATCTAGTTCACATGACATACAATATTGAACATTTAGTTTAAATATATTAACCTTAGAATAAGTTAATATCAAAAGCATCCTTAAGAAACTACCAAGCCAATATGAGCGATCTTGGCCAGTCAGACATTTCACGCAACAAGTAGTCGATCTATTGAGATTGAAGGCCATGGCCTCTAAATTTTGAAGGGTTGGAAGTCACGTACATTGTCATTTTAACCACCCATTAAAGCCATGTCGTGTTCTAAAACTTTTAATGACACATCACGTAGAAAGTTTTGTAACTTAAATTGGACGACATTTTAATGATAGAAACAAAAATTAAAAGGTCTAATTCAAAATATAGCAGCATAATGTCCAAATTAAAATTGCTAACTAAATTAGCGGGAATCTAATGCAATAATAAATAGAAAAATATCCGAAAAGGTAAATTACAATTTTTCGAATACCAACTTGGTTGGTCCTTAGGCGTGAAAAAAATCCTTTCATAGCTACATTAACGAAGAACTAAAGAAAAAAAAAAAAAGGTAATAGATTTTTACCATAAGTAACAAAATATTGCATCTCTTTAGGTTTTGAAATTAATAATTAAATAGTTAATAAATTAGTATGCTTTTGTTAGCTCAATTGATAATAAAGTCTTTTATAGTGAATTAAGAGATCTGGAGACTCAATATATTTGCCTAATTAAATTAATAACTAATTAGTGTATTGCCTTGATGATAAAAAGAAATCATCATGAAATGGGTGTCATAGATTTGAAGTACTATCTTATCTATAAAAAAAATTATAAAAAACAAAAAATTATAAATTCTCTATGAAATTAACTTGAAGCTCACACATAAATTTATAATTAAAAAAATGATATTTTGTTTGTTTAGACCCCTCAAAATAGATTGTTTAATCTAATATATTAGCCAAGTGATTACTTAGGTTAATTATGAGATGTAGGTTAAACAGTGAAAGATCATATCATGCATAGTAGAACCGTCTCTGGATAAAAACCTAGGGAGGATTTGATCTAGCTATTCTCAAGGTAAAAAAAAATCCACTATAAGAATATTGAAGTTTTTACAATACGATTTAACCTTAAATCTATTGCTACCTCTAGTAGTAACTTACTGGCACAACCACGTGCAAGTTCCAAATCCACAGACTCTTTCTCTCTTGGATTTGCACCACATAAGCACCCACACTTGTGACTTTGAGATCCCATTCAAAGGTTTCAGATCATGACTTTTTAAATCTTTACAGCAACTAGATTCCATAAGCACATGATTGTAGATCTTGTTCTGGTAGATGCTTGTAGAGTTAGAAGATGTAGAACCTCTCAGATCTCACAGTGTTAACTCACAAGTCTTCCAAGAGTCTTCAAAATGTAGCTAGGGTTTTCCTTTTATACTTAGTAGTGTTGGATTGAAACCCTAAACATTTTTTCGAGCTTAAGCCTGTTTAAAAATCTGTAGAAATTCTTATTCTGTGATTTTTTGATCAATCGAGCTTCATCCTTCAATCGGTCGAGCTTCATAGAAATTTAATTCTTTTTCCTATAGTTTGTATATTCTTGAGTCTTGACATGAACCACTTTGAGCAATGTCTAACACCTATCCTAGACATGTTTTTGTTCTCGGTTTTCCAACATATACAAATTGAAACTCTAAACATTTAATCCTAAATCTTTAAAACTTAACAATCTCCCCTTTTGGCAATCCGTGACAAATCACACATATATATGAATTGCTCAACTCAATAATTAGCCCAACTTACACATTGTTGCCCAAATACAATTCCATCACAATCCACTAATTATTAGTCGCAAGAATAGACAGCAAATGAAAAAGAATTAACTTGTAAATTCCTGAAACACTCAAAACAAACCATAAACACATGTGTGGAAATTATAGTATAAATTCAAAATTTAAAAACTGAACTTGAATTCACAAAACATAAAAGATAGACAGAATATCAAATGAATAATCATCAAATAAACCATCATAGTCAATAAACCAACAATGTTTGTGAAACAAGAACAATAGAAGAGAATATACATCAAAAATGAAAATGAGAATATACATCAAAAACTCTCATCATCAACTAAACTACTCCCCTTAAATAAATAAAAACTCTCTCTTCTCTCCCCCTAAGTACAAGAGCAATACCTTTGAAAGTTCACTTGGTGTATAAAACAATAGTGAATGTTTAGACCCCTTGTGAGAGACCTCGAAAGTTGCCTCTCAAAAAAGAGAGATTTTCAGAGTGCTTTCTAAGGCATCTCTCTTTTTAGGTAAGTGGTATGGAGTTACCACTTATTTTTTTACAAAAAAAAAATAATAAATAAAAAGAAAAAATAAATACATGACTCAATTATTCTCTTCATTGATTGAATGCAAAATTACATATTTGGAAAATTGAAAAATAACATGGCTTTGGGTCCTAGTTACAAAACACCAAGTAATTACATGGCTTTTTGTCCTAGTTACATTCTACCCAAAATAAAATAAAGACAAGGCTAGATCTACTTAACCAAAGACCTAAATCCAGAGGCTAAGTTACGGAATGGGAAGGTGTTAAGCACCCATTTTGCCCAGAAAAAGTTTGGTCATCTAGGCTCTTGTGATCAATGTACCTTTTTATGCATGTTATGAATGATATGTTGAACATGTGAAAAAAAAAAAAAAAAATCACGCAAATTTATTTATGAGTGAAGTCTTTTCTTTTGTTTTTTAATAAATTCAGGTCTGTTTGGATAGGTAAAAAAAATTGATTTTGGATTTGTCAAAACACCAATTTTATTTTGTAGGACGTAGAAAAAGATGGTTTTTGGAGATAGAAAATTCAGATCTGTGTTTATCACATGAAATAAAGTCTTTTGATTTGAAAAATATCAGGTCTTTTTTATGATAATTTCAGAAGAGAGTTTTACTCATAATTTAAATTTATGCAACAAACACAAACACAATCATGTTTAATCTTTTTCTTTATTTCAAAAATTTGCATATGTTAAAGAAAAATCAGATCTGTATCTAAGAAAGATACAAATAAGTTTTTTTGTTTGAGAAAAATTCAGATCTGCATCTTATAAAGATGCAAATCCGTTTTTTTTTTAAAGAAAAATTCAAATCTTCATCTAAGAAAGATGTAGATCTATTTTTATTTTAAGAAAAAGTCAGATCTACATCTAGTAAAGATGTAGATCTGTTTTTATTTTAAGAAAAAGTCGGATCTACATCTAATAAAGATGCAGATCTGTTTTTATTTTAAGAAAAATAATTTGTTCATATGCAGATTATTGACATACAAGAACGAGATTACAACAATCACATAGAAAAATAATCATGCTTTAAACAAAATAATCATGAATCATTCATATTATGGATAAAAACATTCATCAATAAAAGAAGCATAAAAAGGATAGGGTGATAGAAACACCTCTTGCATGAGCACTTTTTGTTCTTGAGAGGATGTTTTAGGGTTCAAAGAAACTTATTTAGTTATCTTTGAAAGTAATTTAAGCAGCAAATCTCGGAGAGGATCAGCAAGTATCAGCAATTTGAGAGCTTCAAAACGTGTGCCTCTTAGAGCGTAAAAAAAAGGTGTTGAATTATGAGACCTAGCCTCTATTTATAGGGGCTAGAAAACTCTAAAAAAATAGCCCCGAAGTGTAGAATGCGAATCGGGACTTATCCTTTTATGAAAAGATCAAAAAGGGTGTGCCTCATCGTCACCCGAAGGCCATTGGGCCAAAGCCCAAAAGGAGGAAATTCAGCCCTTTTAGAGTGTCATTCGGCACTCCAAAAGTGCCAATTGGCTCTTGGACACTGAACGCTCTTTCATGTTCGGGTGCCCTTTGGACTCCTCTTCTAGGGTGTTTTGATCAGTCCTTGCACCTAGACGTGTTTTCATCCTCCGTCTATGCTTTTTTATCTCTTTTTCAAGATAATTTAGGCATTTTTACGAATAATTATCTTACAGATAAATACCCTAAAATAAATCTTAATAAAGTTCAGATTATCCACAATTTTATTGTTACCCAATCACCCCTTTTATTCCTATGCATGCATCCCTATTTTAAACACTAATTATCAACCAATCACAAAATTATTTAATTAATTTTAATTGTTTAACCAATCAGAATTAAATTAAATTGATCATGTGCGGTCGACTCTATGTAGACACAACGCATATTGATCGTGCAAACTTGATCATGCGATATCTTTCGATCCAATGGTCCGATTTGGAAACCGGAAATGCAATGAATGAGTTAATGCATGTAATGCAAAAAAAATGGATGCATGTAATGCAATCATGATTTTTTGGGTACATGGATGGTCATTCATGTCATTCTCCTTGATTAAATCATGGGTGCAAAATTGAGTTTCTACAGAATGCCCTTCATTGACAGAGCTTGAAAAGCGAATGTCAATGTAAAACAAAGACACTGATTTTAGCGACCTTGATTTAATTTTGGTTGGATTTTCAAAGATTACCTAGCCCTCGAACCTAAAACTTTGGAACATAGAACTAGTGCCTTATCTTTTAGACAACAAATAAAAATACTTGACTTAGCTAGTAATTAATGACTCTGGAAATGAATCTTAACATTTGGGATGACTAGGAGCCTTTTCAATCCTGATCTTTAAAATGGAGTTGTTTGCGATCCAAGGACTTCTCTACCTCGATATTGAAGAAAGGTAACCAAAGGGCTACTTTACATTGAAACTGGAATTGCTGGAATGTTAGTCAAAGGTCTTCTACACTTTGCTTGGAGTCTTCTTAACTTCAATATGAAATTGTTGAAACGTTGATCAAAGGTCTTTACTACTTCAATCTGGAATTGGTGAAATACCGATCAAGGTCTTCTCTACTTCGATTTGGAGTTGTTGGAATGTCAATCTAGGTCTTCTCTACTTAGATCTGGGGCTGTTGAAATGTTGATCAAGGTCTTCTCTACTTTTATCTAGAAACATTGAAATGTTGATCAAGGTCTTCTCCACTTCAATCTGGGGTTGTTGAAATGTCGACCAAGGTCATCTCTACTTTGATCTGGAGATGTTGAAATGTCGATCTATGTCTTCTCTACTTTGATATGGAAACATTGAAATGTTGATTAAGGTCTTCTTCACTTCGAGCTGGGGTTGTTGAAATGTCGATCAATGTCTTCTCTACTTTGATCTAGAGATGTTGAAATGTCGATCATGGTCTTCTCTACCTCGATCTAGAGTGCTGAAATGTTGATCTAGGGCTTCTCTACCTCGATCTGGAATTGTTGAAATGTTGACCAAAGGTCTTCTCTACCTAGATTTGGAGTGCTTGAAATGTCGATCTAGATCTTCTCTACTTCGATCTAGAAATGTTGCAATGTTGATCTAGGGCTTCTCTACCTCGTTCTGGAATGCTGCAATGTTGATCTAGGGCTTCTCTACCTCGATTTGGACGGTCTTCCTGCAAAAAGTCAAAATTTGGGGTTAGACTTTTAAATTATGGGAGCTTTTTGATCCCATTGTTTTTTAAGATTTGTGATTTTCATTTGTTCCTTCTTGATTTGAATTTTTATCAATAAAAGTTTAATTGGCAAGAGATTCTATTTTTGAGAAGCATTTGATTTTCTTGATATTTGGAAGTTGAAATCTAAAATTTTGGGATTTAGGATTTTGAAAATTAAAGCTTGAAATTTTGATCATAAAATCTGAGGTTTGAATTTTTTGAAAACTGAAGATTTGGGTTTAAAATTTGGGAATTGAGAATGTGGAATTGAAAATTTGGAATTGAAAATTTGGAATTAAAAATTTGGAGTTTGAAAGATACTTGGAAACCTTGAAAAAGATTTTTTTTTTTTTATAGGTTGACTGAGTCAACTTAGTTTGACCGAGTTGACTCAGCTTTAGGCTGAGTTTTAAGTGGGGGCCGAAATTTTGGCCCCCCACTTCTTGTCTCTCTTTTTTTGCTTTTTTGCTTCATCTTCATCAACTTTTATTCCTCCATTAACACTATTCATATTCTTCTTTCCTTTGATTTTTCGTCTTCATCTCACCATTTCTTCTCACAAAAAAAACTTTTCCAAGCTTCTTAACCTTCCCTCATCCATCTCTATCAATATTTCTTTAGATCCTTGTGTTTTGAGCATTTTCATCACACATCAAAATGGCTTCTTCCTCTAAGAGATCTTCTTTTCTTGCTTTTCATGGTAAGAAATATGATCCAATATTTGATTGGCATGATGATGATGGACTTCTTCAAGACCCTAGGATCCATGCTCTATATTGTCATGTAGACACCAAGGTGAGTTTTTCTTTGGTTTCTTTGCTTGGAAAAAAAAAATGTTGTTGCATGTTTCATTGAAAGTTTCATGGTGAGATATTGTCATTTTTTTGTTGCAATTTTGGGGAATTGCATGATTGGATATGTTGGAGAATGTTGGTTTTGGAGCATTCTTGAAGTGTTGTTTTTTCTCTAATCATGGTGCAATTTGGGCAATGTTGGTGGCTTATGGAATTTTGACAATGTAGGTAAATTGTGATGTTTTGGATGAATTCTGGTTTGGATTTGGGGAGTATTGGAATTGTGAAAGATTTGTGTTAAGCTTATGTGAATATTTTCATGATGTATGTGGGAAAAGTTTATTGGTATATGTAAACTTTGTTTTATGGACATGGCAAAATTTTGTGGGTATGTAATAATTTTTGGACATAAGAAAAATTTGTGGGTATGAAATTTTGACTATAAAAAAATTTTGTTGGATGTGTGATGTTGGTTCATGGAAAATTTGTGTGGTTATGATTTTGGCTATGTGAGAATTTATTTGTGCATGGGCATTAACTTGTGGTCATTCTTTATCTTGGACATGTGGAATTTTTTTTTTTCTTTTTGCATGGCTATGGAAAAATTTGGTAGTTATGTATGGATATGTGAAAAGTTTTGATTGTGTTGAAATTTTGGTGGGGCATTGATTTGATTTTTTTTTTTTTTTTTTTTTTTTTTTTTTTTTTTTGTTGTGGTGGGCATTGGTTGTGAGTTTTTTTTTTTTTTTTTTTTTTTTTTTTTTTTTTCGGGTTAGGAAATTTTTGGTCATGTGGGTTTTGGTCATGGAAATTGATGAGTTGAACTTTTGTGTTGCAAAGCCTCAAGAGTCGAGGTAGTCTCCAAGTGTTGAAAAGTATATGGGCATCATTGTCTCCTAGCATCAAAAACATCATTAATGAAGCAAGCTTCGGTACTTTCTTCAAAGCTTTGTTAAATCATGAGACACATGAGTACAAAGATCTTCAGTTACTTCTTGCCTTGGCAGAGCACTTTTGGGACACTACTTGGACCTTTCATTTTCCAAGCATTGGGGAGGTAATGTTGACACCTTATGACTTCTCTGTTATCACCGGTCTGAGGTTAGGTGGTAAAAGAATTCTTGTCAATGACTCCCTTTCTTCAATTGAACTCAAGAAACTTCTAAGTGTGTGCCTTCTAGAATGAAGAGTAACAATATTCCTTTGTCTTGGCTATGTGAGAATATTCCCCAATGTGAGACTGTGGCAAAGGGTGCCCACATGTTCTTTCTTCTTTTTATTATGACCTTTTTGTGTCCGGATTTAGGTACCGTGAATCTGCGCTACTTGGGGAGCTTGAGAAAAATGGAACAAATCCGAAATTATGACTGGGGCAACATGGCCTATGCTACTCTGATGCATTTCATGACCTAACTCTCCAGGCGGAGCCTCTCAAGTTTGGATGGGGCTCCATTTGTATGGCAAGTGAGGTTTGATATTTATTTTGGCTATGTGTAGGTTTTGGAAAATCATTTTGGCTATGTTTTAACAGTGTTGTGAATTTTTCAGGTCTCGATGTACGAGTACTTTGGAGTTGGTCCTGAAATTCGAGAAGAAGTTGCTAGCATTTTTCCTAGATTTCTCTGTTGGTTGCCCAAAAATCGTTTGTCTACACCTTCCAGGCGTTCTTTGGAAATTTAGTGCTTGGTTATTGACAATCTGACCACTGATGATATGAGTTCTTTCTTCCATCTCCTATTAAATCTTTGGCACTTGGCTATGGTTCAGTCTCTTCTCTTTCTGAGTTCCTTTGTGACTTTTTAGATGAACTTAAATCCTTGGGCTGGATGTGAAGGGTATGCAAAGTGTAAGTGGGCTCTAGAACTAAAAGGCCACCAAGTGTTGTTTGAGTGTGGGCATGGAAGGTATTGGTATCTTGGTGATCAGATGTTGCCCCAAGTTGAACATGACTATCCTCCTACCACAATTCCAACTCCTCCTTGTCACACTGTTCGGTTGGTTGACTTTCTAGTTGAAGAAGAGATTGCTTGGGCCTGTAATGACTATATTGTTGCAGGAGTATAAGGAAATTATTCTAAATTTGTTCGGGATCATCTACAAGGCTGCTTGGTTGGTGGAATAGTATAGATCAAACTTTTATTCTGCAAATTCCTTTTCATATTTTTTCTTGATAACAATACTTGCATGTTCTATTTTCAGCCTCCATTTTCTGAAGGAGAGAAAGGGGAAGGGGGAGAGGGAGAGGAAGAGATTCTCTCTCCTTACCATGCTGGTGGCTCTTCTAGTTCTTTCATGGAGACTTATCCCCATTTTTCGGCATGGCAGTATGACGTGAAGAATCTTGATGGAACGTATAGTTCCATGCCTTTGACTAGGCCAAAGCACGTACCAAATGTTCCTTTGTCCTTATTACTTCTTAACTTGATGAGTGGTTCTTGATCTGATGAATATTGATATGGAAAATTTATGCTTCAGGTTCATATGGATCTTGTTGAGGAGAGCATGCAGATGATTGGAGGCTTGCAATCATTGGCTCGCACTCAATCCTCCCAATATGTGCTCAAAGATGTGAGCTGGGTATTTCATGTTGCTTTTTTAGTGTCTTTGGCTTGAATTGTGCTTGATAGTGTAATTAACACCTGATTTTGCTGACTTTTCAAGTACATAGAATGGAAACTGCAAACACTACCAGAAGAACTTTAGAGGAAAGGATCAGGAGCCTCGAACTTGAAAATCGTAAGTACGTTCCTCGCTTTTTCTCAAGTCAGGAAGGAAATACTAAAGGTTGCTCCTCTAGAGGTGGATCAAGGAGATCCTCACGCAAGCAGAATCGGAGTCCTAATGATTTATAATTTGTGAGTTTATTTTTCCTGCAAAAGAAAAGGAAATGTTCCTTAGACAATCTTGTATTATTTTCCATGTTTAGCTCTTTGCCTCTCGGACCATGTAGAGACTTTAACTAAGACAAGTTTAGAATTCACCTGATGATGTCTTGTAATGCTAATTTATACTAATCTTGATTGGCTTTGATGGAATTTTCACTTACTTGAATGAAGCGGAGCCTAATGCCCCTAGTTTAAAGTGAATGCATGATTTTTGAAAATCTTGATTATGATGATATATATATATATATATATTTTTTTTTTTTGGAAAATGAATGAGCCAAGGACGAATGCCCCTAGTTTGGAACATAAATTCATGAGTCTTAAAAAACTTGATTTGATCAATTTTTGATAACAATGGTGCAAGTGATGATTTTTGAAAACAAGTGAGATAGACACGTCAGAGTGCCCCAGTTTGACCAAAAAATCTTTTAAGTGTTAAATGATCTTAAAAAAAAATGTCCAAGCACACAAAATTGCATGGAATTTCGTGGATGTTCGATGGAGGGGCTACGTGCTACTTTTGCAAAGCTGTTTGGCACTTTTGGAGTGCTGATCGGCACTTTTAGAGTGCCGGATAGCACTAGGCCACGTCATGACGTTCTCACCGAGGTGGGCCGACTTCTCATGCTTTTCCTATGCGTCTTTCGCGTTTTTGTGTTTTTTGAAAAACATTTACTTCGTTTGTGATCATGAAACACTCTCCTAGTCAGCTACAAACTCTTTGAAACCTATTTCAAACCTGATTAGGAATTGATGCAGCCTATATAAATGAATTCCCTTGCGACAAATCTCTGCATAAAGGTTAGTAAAACATAATAATCACAAGAAAAAGTCATCCATGGCTAACAATCACAACTTTTCTCATTCAACAATTCATGATATCAACAGAGAGGTTCTTAGCTTTGATTTCAGTACCAAAACCAATTTTACAGCCTTCAAACTAGAGGGAATCAAGGCTCTGAGGAATGTCAAAATCAAGTGGGACTTCCTTCGTGTTGCTGTGAAATTTTGGGATCCCGAAAATCATGTGTTTTAGTTTAATACTGCTGAACTTTGTCCGACAATTGAAAAATTCTCTACTATCCTAGGTTATGATCCCAGCAGAAAATCTATAGCAGTTTCTTGTGATCCTAGGCATAAGGAATCTTGGTTTGATGCTCTTGGTCTTCCTACTTCCATTACTGATAGTATGATTGAAGCTCACATGGTGAATCTTCTTACCATTATCTTTCGGCTGATTGACAAATGCACCTATGGGGTGACAGACAATACGTAGAAAAACTTCGGTTTGGCTTTATGCATGGTGGGAAAACTTTTGCTTTGCTCTAGAAGACGCGGTTTTGTGGATGCTCGAGTCGTAAGTGTTATGAATCAAATTAAGGATGGTGATAATCCTGTTTCTTTGATCTTGGTAGAAACTCTTCTAGGACTTGCTGTATTCCATTGTGGAGAAACTCAGAACTTCTTAGGGAGTCCTTTGACTTTGCAGATATGGCTAATGGAGCGACTAGACATGATTGCCATGCCTACGACTGGTAATTGCGAGCCTAGTAGTTTTCTTAGCAAGGCTGTAATCAAAACTAAGTGTAAAACTGAGAGTGACTGGATGAAATTTTTAAACAAGAAATCCAGTACCTCAATTCAATGGGATTGTTATTAGTGGAAGCGCCCACCCCCCCCCCCCCCCCCACTGAGGTCTCTAGGATCAAACCACATCTTCCTTGTTAGGTTGCGAAGGGCAACTTTCTGCAAGGGAGATAGACTCTTAAGGCAATTCAAATATGAGCAAGGAATGTGTCAGTTCGTTTAGACCCCTTAAACCCAACAGATTAACCTAGAGAATTAGCCAAGTGATTAACTTAGGTAATTTAAACAAAACTAGGTTAACACAAATATATCAAAAACAATAAAGCAGTGGAAAATAAATAACACAAAGATCTGATGACCCAGGAAAACCAAACCAATAAAAAACCTGGAAAGGATTTAACCTAGCTATCCTCAAGGTAAAACTGAATTCACTATGAAAGAATCGAAGTTTACACAATAAGACTTAGACCACTAACATCCTATTGCTACCCAAGTGTAGGAAACTTACTACCACAACCCCATGATAGCTCCGAAATCCACGGACTCCTTCTTTCTTGAATTCTTTGGCAATCCACAAGCACACCTGCTTGTATTTCTTTAAGATCTTTGATTCTGCAACTGTATGATTTACCAAGCTCTTGACATGAGTCTTGAGTTTGGAAACCCTAAGTGTATGTAAAGGTAAACACCTCTAGATCTCACAATGAGATTCACAAACACAGCAAAATAGAACTCTAAAAACGTGGCTAGGGTTTTCCCTTATATACTTAGGGCAAAACATAAAACCCTATACATTAAATGGACTAAGGCTGAGTTGGAAAATTCTGCAGAAAATCAATCTGCACGACTTTCGATCGATCGAGTCAGGCAGAAAGTGCACAGTGAATTCTGCATAAAACTCGATTCCAACTTTACATGAAGAGCCATACTTTGAGCAAGTCTAACACACAACTTAAAGAATGTTTTGATCATGGTTTGCCAACATTACAAATTGAAGTTCTAATACATTAGTTCTTAATTCTTAGAACCTAACAAACTCCCCCTTTGGCAATCCGTGACAAAACACAGACTTAATAAAAAGCTCAAAGTTTACAAAATGAAACAGCCCATTACAAAATAAAAAGCCACTTAAACAATTCAACCTAACTACTATCTAACAGTTGCAAAGTAGACAGCAGCACGACTGAATCAACCTATATATTCCTGTAACACTTAACAAACACATAAACGCATGTGTGGAAAAAAAAAACAGGAAATATATATAAAAATAACTTCTTGATTTCACATGACACAAAATAAAGATATATATCATGAATAACATCATAAATATAAATCAATAAACAGAGTAGCATAGTGAAACAAGAAACATATACATCAAAATGTATCTCAACAAAATATCTCCTAAACAAGAGCTAAAAAAGTAAATACACAGTGAAGCGCCTAGATACAATCTAATAACTCCACAAGCTCCGCAGTATCACTACTAAGTACAAAACTCCCCCTAAAATGAAAAATATCCACAAAAATCTCTTAGATGCATAAGAACTACACAATAGAATACACTCCCCCTTTTTGTGACGAATTGCTAAAGGGCACTCACTCATCATCAAAAGGAGGTGGAGGAGAATGACGAGAACTCGCCAAATCTGCTCGCAATGCACGTAGCTCATCAAGGATGTCCACCAGAAGCTGACCATGAGCCGCCTAAACGGTCACGACAGTATCAAGAGTCCGACGAAGGTCAGAAACATCATCAAACGGTGGAGGAACATCAGCAGTAGCAGTAACAGCAGGATCAGAAGACGTCCCAGCTGCAGGAGTATCTGTAGAAGAAGAAGGGGGTGGAGTGACACTGGAAGGCTTTACCCGAGGACGGTTAGAGCTAGCTCGAAGTTGAGCAGCCCTTTGCCTTAAAAAGGTAGCACCTATAGGAGCAATAACATGAACAAGCTCAGACGCAGGAAAATCACCTAAACCAAGAAAAAGGAGAATCCTATGAATAAAAACGGGAAAGAATAACGCATGAGCCGTAGAACTAGACCGATGAACCTCGTTCAAAGAACAAAGGAACAAATGAGGAAAACTGATAGGAGCATCAGTAACAAGCGCGTACAAAAACACACATCGCTCAAGAGGGATGGTGTGGACATGGGAAATAGGCCACAAAGAATGACACGCTATCCTAAAGAAAAGGTAATGAAGCTCGGAAAGCTTAGCAGAAGTGATCTGAGGATCAGAACCCCACTGAATAGAAGATCCAGTGATGTATGACAATACGTCATCAAGAGGTGGAGACTTCTCATAAGGAAATACGGGATGGTCAACAATGGGCTCCCCAAGAGCATCCGACACAACCGTAGGGGTAATGCGATACTCTACACCTCGTAACCAAACCTTAACTAAGGTGTTGGTATCATAGATGTGGATAGAGAGGTTCGATTAGAACTCTCTAATCAAGGTGGCAGGAGGAGGAGGATGCTCAAACTCGAGCAAAGATAACCAACCCCGACGCTCAAAGTTACGTCTCACCTCAGGATCTACCTTATCTAGTATGACCCTACGCTCAGCCCAGATATGACGCCTAAGGTTCAGGGTCTCATAGGTCTCTTGGTTCTTCTCACTAGGGAACCGCTTACTATCGAAAGAAGGTGAAGGATCAGAAGTCCTATGAGCTGTAGTTTTCCTAGGTATGGTGTTAAGGAAAGAAAGGAGAGCCACAGAAAGAGAATAGCAAAAACAAATACCAAGGGCAGACTGCAAGTTAGCATAGCATAAAAAATATAGAAAAAATCAAATCTATATGATGCATGAACAAAATATGCAAATGATGCATGAACTAATGCAGTGACAAGTTCAAATATGATCTTAATTAACAAAATTGGCTTGAGCAAGCAATTTTTATCAAAAATACCCAATTTGAAAAACCTAAGTTTTCAAAACACAACAAATTGATAAATTGATCATCACAACAGTTAATTGACACAATATAATGATCAAATTAATCAATCCAACAAGCCAATTTCATCAATTTCAATCAAATTGAACAAAAATCCCAATTTTATCAATTTCAAGCCCTAGGTTTTCAAATTTCTCACAAAGCACCAAATTAATCAAATTAAACCACATGTAGTGCTTAGAAAAGGTGTCCCCACAAAAACCCATTACTAAAATTGGAAGGAAACTCCCAAAATCAATTCCAAAATTAACAAAAACCAAAATGCCGAAAATAGCCCAAAAATGCATGAAAAAATGCATGAAACTAGAAAATAAAAACAAAAGAGAGGGCAAAAAAGTCTTACCGGCCTTGGAAGAGAGAGATGATGCAAAAAGATCGGAGGAAAACGACAAAAATCTCCAAAGATAGCTTGACCGGTTGGTAGGCAGAAAAGGTATTTGAAAAGGTTTTGAGAAAGTGAAGAAATCACGTGAAAAAAAACTTTTTAAAAATACTCAGCCCGATTTTCGATCGATCGAAAAACAGATTCGATCGGTCGAAAATCCTTCGATTGATCCAGTATCAATCGAGAACCGATCGAAACACACAGAGAGTTTTCTGAGATTTTAAAAACATTTTCGATCGATCGAAAAACAGACTCGATCGATCGAAAATCTGGAAAAATGAATTTTTTGAAAATTGAAACAAATTAGCTCAAAAACTCCTCAAAGCATTAAATTTTATGAAAAGAATGCATGAGTATGAGATGAGATGTTTTCCAAAAACCCATGTTTTTAACCCAGATCTTTCTAAGAAGATTTCCTCATAATATCTCTCAACCAATCAGACAAGCAAACATGTTTTGCATCAATTTCCAGAAATACTCAAACTTGGTTGGTCAGGCCAAAAACACACACAATAACATGTACATAGTTTAGCAAGGAATAACTTGTGTAGTGTGTGCAACTAGCATAAGCAAGAGAAACATGTGAGGTGATATGCACATATTGATTAATCACAATTTCTACAAAATCCATCACATGAAATTGAAAGAGACTGTTACTTAAAGAGTTACATCATATAACTCTCACATCTCCTAGAATAAAAGCTTGCAATCATGTAAGTTTCTTGATTTGCCTCATTATTCAATTTAATTGATTAGAAACTTAATCATATAGCCGGGATAATGTACACACCAATTTTATTTGAATTTGTGAGATTATTATAGCCCAATAATGTACACACCAATTTTAATAGAGGCTACACCTTATGTTCTTTTTGTGCATGTGCTACACTTTCTAGAGCACAAAATCTTACGATATGCACTAAGGTGTTCATGATTGGCTAATAAACAGTGGTGAGATGGTTATTTATGCATTTCTCAATAAGAACAAGTCCGACAATCAAAGACATGAGACTTCAAGATCAAGATCATGTGATCAACAAATATAGCATCTTCCCACACAACATGCACAACAAAACTTTAGCTAGTAAAGTGCAATCGCCATAAGTGCATCAAAGCTAAACAAGGTACATAAACATGTTATGCAAAATTTGATTGACCAACCTTGTCTTCAAGTTCAAGGAAAAAATTGCAAAAACACAATTTGCAAAATTTTTTTTTTTAAATAAAAGAAACAAACATCCTAGAATGAAATGCATGAATGTTATGCAATGCAAATCCTAGAAACAAAGGTCACAAAAGGTAGAGCAATGAAGCACAAGGACCATGTCAGACAGACTCAATTAGGTTGAGCCTTTTGCAACCAAAACTTTTTAGATGCAATTCTTGCATTGGAGTTATGATTCACATTAGAATTCTGAGCAACTCCAGGATTGGAATAAAGGTTTAACACCTTTACCAATTCACCAATAAGTACCATAGGATCATGTGCTTGAGGCACAGGTACTTTAGGTTTATTTGCTCGCTTTACAGCTTGCAACTTAAAACAATTTGGACGAATGTGTCCAGACTTTCCACAAAAATGACAAACCCATGCAGGCTTATCATGCAACTTGCCCTTAGTAGAAGTAGAAGCTCTAGAATAAGAAGCTTGAAGATCAACCCTAATCTTCCTAGGTGGAACAACATCTACAAATTTGACTGGTTCACTCACCAAGGGTTTGACAATCTCACTCTTAGGAGGTTCAGTAGAGGGAACAAATTCTGTGGAAAAAGGTTCAAGCACAGAAATACTTTCCTCAAAACCTAAGCCGCTTTTGTTAGAGGGAGACTTTTGAACACTCAGTATGTGATCAAGTTTGGAGCTTGCAGACCTATTAGTTTGTTCTCTAGCAACAGATAATTCAAGTTCCAAACATTTGACTTTATCAAGTAAAAGCATGTTCTCAGTTTTCACATTATTCAAAAGCTCATTTGCATCAAACAATTTCACAAGTAAATTTTTCTTTTCAAGTTCCAAAGAAGCAATTTTCTTCAAGCCTAAATCAACGTTCATGGCATCCTTTGCAGCAACTTTGCAAAGTTTATTATAGGCTTCTTGTAAATCTGCATCCTCAGAGAGTTTCCCATCAGAAGGGTTCTCTTCAACAGACATGCTTTCATTAACTACAGTAGTAGCAATGAAAGCAATGAAGTTTCCATCCTCATCACTAGCGGATTCATTGTCAGAAACTTCATCATCACTAAGGGTTACAGCCATAGCCTTACCCTTGGACTTCAAGTATGTAGGACATTCAGATTTCAAATGACCATACCCTTGACAACCATAACATTGCTGTCCCAAAGAATTATTAGAAGGTTGACCTACTTTCTCTTTAGGTTTTTCAGTGTTATTAACTTTAGTGTGATCATTCCTCCTAAAATTTCTAGGTTCAGCAGTGTTCTTGCCTCTTGCCCTTCTGTTATTATTCCTAAGAAAATTTCTAAAGTTCTTAGCAAGAGAGGCAATCTCTGTTGCAGAGAGTTCATCATCAAATCCACCATCCTCAACATCATCAACAGACTTAAGCGCCATTGATTTGGATTTGTTTGTCTTGGGTAGGTCCAACTCATAGGACTAAAGAGATCCTACAAGTTCATCAACAGGGATGGAGTCCACATCCTTGCTCTCAGTGATGGCAGTCACTTTGGGTCTAAAATCCTCAGTTAAAGATCTAAGGATCTTCCTAACAATTTTAGGTTGATCATAGATTTCACCCAAATTATATGCATAATTAACAATGTCATTCAATTTAGCATAGTACTCATCAAAAGATTCATCATCATTCATTCTAATGCTTTCAAATCTAGTAGTTAATTGCTGCAACTTATTAATCTTAACTGGCTTTGTGCCTTCATGCACAGTTTGGAGGATTTTCCAAACAGTATGAACAACCTCAACATTAGAGATTCTCTTAAATTCCTCCATGAAAAGAGCATTAAAAATAGCATTCATAGCTTTGCTATTGAAAGCGGCTGCCTCCTTTTGAGAAGTTTGCCACTCACTCACAGGAGTAGTGGACTTCTCCCATCCATACTCAACGGAGTTCCAGACTCTCTCATCAATGGATTACAGGAATGCTTTCATCCTTAATTTCCAATAAGCATAATTGTCTCCATCAAAGTGAGGTGGAACAACAAGAGAGTGTTCGTGTTCCATGACAACAGGGGTCAAGGATCAGCAAAAAGATCAAAAGATCAAACACAAAAGCAACCCGCTCTGATACCACTTGTCAGTTCGTTTAGACTCCTTAAACCCAACAGATTAACCTAGAGAATTAGCCAAGTGATTAACTTAGGTAATTTAAACAAAATTAGGTTAACACAAATATATCAAAAACAATAAAGCAGCGGAAAATAAATAACACAAAGATCTGATGACCCAGGAAAACCAAACCGGTAAAAAACCTGGGGAGGATTTAACCTAGCTATCCTCAAGGTAAAACTGAATTCACTATGAAAGAATCGAAGTTTACACAATAAGACTTAGACCACTAACATCCTATAGCTACCAAAGTGTAAGAAACTTACTACCACGACCCCATGATAGCTCCGAGATCCACGGACTCCTTCTTTCTTGAATTCTTCAGCAATCCACAAGCGCACCTGCT
Organism: Lithocarpus polystachyus; assembly: GCA_033629205.1. NCBI lineage: Eukaryota > Viridiplantae > Streptophyta > Magnoliopsida > Fagales > Fagaceae > Lithocarpus > Lithocarpus polystachyus. The sequence goes on from CM066164.1 coordinate 42,117,026, forward strand.
TGTATTTCTTTAAGATCTTTGATTCTGCAATTGTATAATTTACCAAGCTCTTGACATGAGTCTTGAGTTTGGAAACCCTAAGTGTATGTGAAGGTAAACACCTCTAGATCTCACAATGAGATTCACAAACACAGCAAAACAGAACTCTAAAAACGTGACTAGGGTTTTCCCTTATACACTTAGGGCAAAACATAAAACCCTATACATTAAATGGACTAGGGCTGAGTTGGAAAATTCTGCAGAAAATCAATCTGCACGACTTTAGATCGATCGAGTCTAATTTTCGATCGATCGAGTCAGGCAGAAAGTGCACAGTGAATTCTACATAAAACTCGATTCCAACTTTACATGAAGAGCCATACTTTGAGCAATTCTAACACACAACTTAAAGAATGTTTTGATCATGGTTTACCAACATTACAAATTAAAGTTCTAATACATTAGTTCCTAATTCTTAGAACCTAACAGAATGCTTGGTGGCAATAGAAGAAAACCTTTTACTCCCGTGGACACTAATCCTACTTCTGTGAAGAATATGTTATTGGGTTTGGAGATGGCTAACCGAGTGGACCAATCTTTTGTTAAGGTTCCCTTTCACAAGATAACTATAGAATAACTCTAACTGGTTGATAGAAAAATTTTTGACAAAGAGGCTAAGAGGATTCCTATGAGAGAACAATTTCTTAAAGACAATCGGGATATCCCTGATGAATACAACTATGAATTCAAAAGAAGGGATAATGATGGCAAAGTACCTATTACAGGAGAAATTAGTGATCAACAAAAAGAGAAAAGACTGAAGACAAAGTGACCTTCTTATTTTTTGGCTTTAAACACATTTATTTAGAATTTGATGTAAAAACTCTTAAGTTTAGGGATTATTTAGGATTGGCAGGTCAGGGATTCTGTTTAAAGTGTAGGCTTTTGGGATTTGGTTTTTATGGTTTGGGTTCTTAAGGTTTTTTTTTTTTTTTCTTTTTCTTTTTCTTTTTCTTCTATGGTTAAGGTGTGGGTTTCTAGACTTTGTGTAATGACAAGGTTTAATGGAACGGTTGAATTTTTGGTTAAATTTTGGCTAATAGGCAAATGGTGGGTTTTGGGAAATTGTGATCGAACCAATGCATGGTTGCCTACGTACCCCCTTGATAGAAGGATCAAGTCATCACGTAGTTCATTGATTTTTTTTTTTTTTTGCCTTAACTTTTGCCTAGGCCACCCTTTCGGGTTTTCAACCTAGCAAGCTCTCTCACTCCACTTCAGACATGATATTTTTTCAATTGATCCATGTTGGTTGGCTCAATAAAAGGGTTTGTATCTAAGTCCATCAATCTTACTATTCCCCCAGAGTATATCTGTTTGATAATGTATAGGCCTGCCCAATTTCGCTTGAACTTCCCATTTGCATCTTGAACTGGGGCTCGAATTTCTTTCAATACTAAATCCCCCAACTTCGAATCTCTGGTTCCTACTTTCTTGTCAAAAGCTTTCCTAAGCCTCCTCTGGTAACCTTGAATATGAAACAAGGCCTTCAATATTTTCTCATCTAGCATGCACAACTGATCATATCTGCTTTGCAACCAATCTGCTTCAAGGATTTCACTTTCCAGTACTGTCCTTAGTGAATGGACACCCATCTCAATAAGGAGGACCGCTTCCATCCCATACACCAATGAGTAAGGAGTGGCTCCTGTGGAAGATCGAATTGATATTCTATACCCCCAGAGTGCATAGGGAAACTATAGGTGCCAGTCCTTGTAGTTCTTTGTGCTCTTCTTCAAGATTCGCCCTATGTTTTTATTAGCAGCCTCAACTACTCCATTGGTTTGAGGACGGTAAGGTGAATACTTGTGGTGTTGAATGTTGAACTGTCGTAGTAGCTTCTCAATTTCTCCCTTGAAATGCTGCCCATCGTTAGAGATAATTTCATGCAGTACCCCCTATCTGTAGATGATATTGGTCTGGATGAATTGAGCCACTTTCTTTGAATTTAGAACCTTGTATGAGGCAGCTTCTACCCATTTAGTGAAGTAGTCAATAGCTACAAGTATGAATTCATGACCATTGGATGTTGTTGGGTGAATCTTCCCAATAATGTCTATTCCTCATGTAGAGAACGGCCAGGGTGATGTCATGGAATGTAATGGCATAGGTGTCATGTGCTTCAGATCTTCATGGACTTGACATTGATGGCATTTTTGGACGTGAGGCGCATAATCGACTTCCATAGTAGTCCAGTAGTAAACTTGTCTCATTATCTTCCTTGACAACATGTGTGCATTCATATGTGGCTCATAACTTGACTCGTGAACCTCTTCAATTGTTTGCTGTACTTCCTTGGCAGTTACCCAAAGGAGATGAATTCCATCATATGATCTTTTGTAAAGCCTTTCACCACAAATAATGTAATTAGTAGACAAGCTTTGGATGGTTAATTGGTCGTTCTTATCTGCAGATGGTGGGTAGGTCCCATCTTTGAGGTATTGTAGGATGTCTGAATACCATTCACCTTCCCCACTCTTTTCCTCATCTTCTTCTATTGTCATGCAGTAGGCTGGTTCTTCTTTTTGTTCCAACACTATCGATCTAGCTTCATCTTCTTTCGGTCCATTAATCATGGATGCCATGGTTGATAAAGCATCTACAATCTGATTCTACATCTTCGGCACATGTTGATATTGAATCTTGCTGAATTTTGAAGCCCACTTCTGGAGATATTGATGATAAGGCATCAACCTTTCTTCTTTGATCTTCCACTTATTCTGCATCTGAGAGATTATTAATGCTGAGTCCCCGTATACCTCCAATTCTTTCACTCCTAGGCTTAAGGTTGCTTGTAGGCTCATAATGCAAGCTTTTATTCTGTGGCGTTGTTGGTGGTAGGAAAGTTGAGTTTGCTAGAAAATAGAATATGTGTCCCTTTTAGAGAAATTAAAAGAACTCCAATTTCACTTCTGTTTTGCTCCATCAAAATACATCTTCCATGATTCTACCTCAATCTTCATGATGTCTTCTAGTGAACAATGGGCTAAGTGATCGGCAATTGCTCTCCCTTTCACAGATTTCAGAGTCATATACTTAATATCAAATTCTGACAAAAGCAAAACCTATTTAGCTGTCTTCCCATCTTGCACAGGTTGTTCAATTAAGTACTTCAAAGGGTCCATTCCTATAATCAACAGAACCTTGTAAGTAAGCATATAATGTCTGAGTTTACGGGTCACCCATACAAATGCTACACATGTCTTCTCTAATGGTGAGTACTTTTCTTCATAAGGCAACATCTTCTTGCTGATATAGTAAATTGCATTCTCCTTTCGAGTCTCCTTTAGGTATTGAGCAAGAAAAGCCCCTATTGCTGTATTTGTAGTGGTTAAATACAACAACAATGGCTTTCAGGTACCGATGGAGCAAGTATTAGTGGTTTCATCAGGTAACTCTTGATCTTCTCAAAGGCTTCTTGGCATTGTTCATTCCACACTATTAGGACCTTCTTCTTGAGTAATCGGAAGATTGGTTCACATGTCATGGTGAGTTGAGCTAAGAACCTGCTAATGTACTGTATCCTCCCTAGAAATCCTTAGATCTCCAATTCAATTCTTGGAGGCTTCATCTCTACTATTGCCTTGAATTTTTTTGGATCAGCCTCTATTCCCATCTGGCTAACCATAAACCATAACATTTTTCTGGATGTGACTCTAAAAAGCACACTTCTTTGGATTCAATCACAACTTGTAGAACCGGATTCTCTCAAAGAACTTCCTCAAAGTTGGTATGTGCCCTTCACGGTCTTTGGACTTCACTACCATGTCATCAGCATAAACCTCTACTTTTTTATGAATCAAATCATGCAACAAAGTGGTGGCTGCTCGTTGGTAAGTAGCGCCAGTATTTTTAAGGCCAAATGGCATGACCTTGTAGCAGTATGTCCCCCATGGAGTGATGTAAGAAGTTTTCTCCATATCTTCTAGAGCTATCTTAATCTGATTGTATCCTGAAAATCTATCTATAAATGATAACAAAGCATGAGCTGTTGTGTTGTCAACCAGGACATCAATGTGAGGCAATGGAAAGTCATCTTTTGGGCTGGCCTTATTCAGATCTCGAAAATCTACACACATTCTGACCTTCTCGTCCTTCTTTGGCACCAGAACCACATTAGCTAACCACTCTAGATAGTTGACCACTCTCAGGAATCCTGCATTGTACTGCTTCTCTACTTCTTCCTTGATCTTGAGAGTCCACTCTGGCTTCATTCTTCTCAACTTCTACTTGACTGGCTTCATGGTTGGATCTATTGGAATGCAATACTATATTATATCTGTATCAATCCCAAGCATGTCTTCATATGACCAGGCAAAGACTTCCTTGAATTCTGTTAGCAATGCCACTAATGCATCCTTCTCTAAAGTGGTTAGGGCATTGCCCACTTGGATCATTTTGAGCTCATCATCAGTTCCCAGGTTAATGGGTTGGGTTTCTTTTTTTATAAGTTCTAGGTATCCATGTTTCAATTCCTTATTATTAAGAGTTTCTTTACCAAATTCAGAAATAAAAACATTCAAAGCCAGCAAATAAGCAGAATCAGAAATCATATTAAAAGGGAAAAAGTTTTTAATAGACTCTATAAACTCCACAAACTTTACTAGAAAACTATCACATACAAAGTTAACAAGAATAGAAACACTAGTAGAAATAGACTCAATAGGAACAAAAACAATGTTCTTGGCAGGAGTGACTGACTCAGCAGTCTTGATTTTCTTAGCAAAAGTGACGGTCTTAATCTTCCACGCAAAGTCCTCTATGGGTGGGCGGCTCCGTCCCATGGCCAGTTCTTCAACTCGGTCATGACTTCCCCAATGACAAGTGGCTCCCAGTAAACTCCTTCTTCCCTCAGCATCAATACTGTGGGTCTACATCCATATAATCTATAGCTTCTTCTTCAACCTCCATGTCTGCGGGCTAGTCGGTCATAAAAGCATCCAGGCACTCTATGCTATCCATCCATTCATCAAATAGATCGTGCTTGCCTCTGTTGCCCAAGTAGATGGGTTGAGGGAGATGCTTTGACTCACTTTTTTCCATTCTCTCCTTATTACATTCACCATTCTCAAGTGTTATGATTCTGAGATTGTGGACCATTAGCTTTTGGTCTAGAGCGGCCAACCTAGCATCTATGTCATCCTCCTCTTCAGTATGTGGGGTTGGTGAACTTGGTTTTGAATCATTAAACGACCCCAATTCTGAAACCTCTCTTCCATGCTTATCATACCTAGGGCCAGACCTTGAACTGACATTAGTGATATCAGTCCAATCTGAACGATGCCCATAGGGATATTCATCATGATACATTTGATTGGCTTGTGCATTCTCCTCCTTGCATTCTCTAACACATTTATTAGCTTGTATTGACCACTATTAGTGTCGCTCCACCTGTTAGCTTCAGCATCATCTTCAATATCTTGACCATAGTAGTCCACATCATCATTATATTCTTCATAGAATAGATCTGCATCTTCGTCTTCTCTATCACTAGAGGGTTCACCCAATCATATTCACTGTACGAGCTATCATAACTCCTGCTGTTGTCGTCACTATAGGTGTTGTTGTCATCATCATCATGTCCACTGTTATTGCTGCTGCTGTCACTACTACTATTACTCTTGTCTTCACTTCCATTTCATCATCACTATGGGCTGTTCCCCCTTCCTTATCTTTATCATTAGCTCTTAGTTCATATAGGCTCTTCAGTGTATGCTAGCAAGCCTCCCAATATTCCTCTTCTTCTATATTGCAAATATGATCTCCAAGGAGTGTAGTGTTAGGATTAGTGCCCTTAAATCTTATTGTATGATGCCATGTATGATACTATGTATGACATTATGTATTAAATGATGTATGACTTAATATTATGATTAATAAAGTTGCTTTATTCTTATCTAAAATGATGGTAACATGAGTATTCAGACATTATCAAATAGTCCATAAGATGCATAGTATGTGATTTAATTGATTTAGTCACAGAAGATATAGATCACAAGTTCTTTGAAAACTCAGAATTTTGGTTTGTAGTAAATGATGAAATTGGGCATTTCATTTGCAAAGACTATAACATATTAACTAAGATGATTTGTCTTGATCATGGAAGTGGAGACTTCTAGTTGATATGTTGATATGTTTTAAGAGTTAAGACATATTGAACTGGACCGTTGTGAGATTTATTGTTCTCTTAACGACTGTCAATTGAATAATAAATCTCACGACTTTTATTCACATGAATTCTTAATCCTGAGAGAATAATGGACCTGATTATGAAATGTAGGTTGCTTTGATATATCAGGAGTGAGATCTAAAGTAACGGTCAAAACTTCCGTATGTTGGGCAGCCACATTTAGTGTTGATGGAACATATATTCTCAAGATGGAATTCATAGTCTCTTAACGGACATATAAAATATTCCCTTGAGATAAGTTTAATGGGTTCAGTTATTCAGAGAGTTAGGCCTAACCACTTTAGTAAGACTAAAGTATATATTTATGAAATTAGATTTCATAAATATATGATGAATAACTTTAAAGGATTAAACCGGGTACTCAAGGATTAAGATGTAGTAATTTACAAAGTGGCAGTCTATATTCATGACTTTGTATTACTACGAATATTTTATGAAGGGGTTGCATGTATAATAAAGTCTTGGGATATAATTTATTAATAAGGCCTAGAGTGCAATTATATTTATATAGTGGTATTAAATATAATTAATGGTAACTTTGGACTTGTCAAGAGTTGATAGAAAAGCCCAAGGCCCATTAGAGCTAGTGTCTTATTTGTTCCCTTTTGGTCCCACTTCAAGCCACACACTAAAGCCCAATTGGGAAGGCCCAAAAAGCTAGCTCAATTAGATAATCAGTTACATGGAGAGAAACATACAGAATTTTGTATTAGAATGAAATGGTTTGTATGTTCATGTATGTAAGAGAGAGACTCCTTCATATTCTCTCTAGAACAAATACATAGAACTGATTGAGAGACCACACATCTTGGGCATCAAGTGGAATTGGAGTGAAGATTAAAATTATTCCCGAGTACTTCAAATCTTTGTTTTGAAATTCACCATACCAAGGTACACTCTCTTGTTCTTATACTCTGAAATTTACACAGCACATGTTATCAATTGCGAATGAAGTAGATCCGTTAATTTTTCCACTGTGTATGTTTTGCATGTGATACAAACATGTTATTTTCCTACATGTAGTCATGGCATCAGGATCCATGTGATTAGCCCAATCAGTAGGAACCCAGGTTGTCTCTTCCTTCTTCGATTCTGGAACGTTGTTGTTGCAATCAAGTAGTATCTCGAAACTGGGCACCATTGCCTTTGTTATAGGATCAAATCTCGGTTTAGGGAATCCCCAATAACGTTAACTTTCTTAACAAACTTTCCATTCAATTTAAGAGTGTAGGGTTTCAGAGGTTCTAGAGGACAAGGGAGTCCTTTTGCTTTGGCTTTGGCTTTGGCTCGGGCCATCTTTCTCACTTCCATCTCCAACAAGTCGTCATCAGTGGGCTTATAGCCTAGCCCAAAAGGTGGTGTGGCAGTAGGAATTACCAGGTCTTGAACAGTTGGCTTCTTCATAGCTCTCCCCAAATTCATCCCAGGAAGGTAGTTCATTCTCCTTATCATTGCTACCACATTGGTGTTACCATAAGGAGTAAAATACATTTGGATCTTCTCAATTCCTTCTTCTCTCTTTTCAAAACTAGGTTTCTCAATCTCAAAGCCATCCAAAGTCAATGGTTCTTTCTCAGAATCAATACCGTAAATAGGCTTAGGCAAAGTCAAGGCATCCCTATAGATGGTCACAATAGCCCCTTCATGTGGAAACCAAACTTTTTGATATAGAGAGGAAGGTACGGCTTTGGTTTCATGGATCCATGATCGCCCAAGAAGCATATTGAAGCATGAGGCTATATTAAGGACTTGAAAATCCACCTTCTCTCTAATGTTATGGTTCCCAAGACTTCTCTTCTACTATTATCATATGCCCTCACATGTTGATCAGTAGGCACAAAGTCTTCAATGCTTAAACCCAGGCAGCTTGCAATCTTCAAAGGACACACGTTCAAAGTACTTCCGTCATCTACCAAAACCATCGGTATCCTCTTCCCCATGGCATCTACAATGATATGAAATGGATCGTTGTGGTGCCTCCCCTTCTTGGTCAAATCTTTGTCAAAATAGGAAATAATGAGTTCACTATTTATGGACCCAATCATAGTATTCAGATCTTGGGAGGTTGTGGTTACAGGGACTTGGATTTGGTTGAGAAAGTCTACTAGGATTCGTCAGTGTTTGTATGAGGCCATGAGTAAACCCCATAAAGATATGTTGGCTTGTATCTTCTGTAGTTATTTAAGGACTTCATCTTCTTCATCAAGTGCTTGTTGGGTGGAGGGTGGATCTGTTCAAAGCCTCCACTAGGTTTTCTGTCTCTAAATGTAGGGGTTTGAAGTGTACCCCCCCCCCTTCTGATGTAGGCAATTTTGGTTGGATCATTGGGATCAATGTTTTGGGGTTTGAAGTGTTCCCCCTATTTATGGATGTTTGGTTGTTTACTTGGGGTTAGAAGTGTCTCCCCCCTTTTGTGGATATTTGGGGTTCTCTTGGGGTTTGAAGTGTCTCCCACCGTTTGTGGGTGTTTGGTTATTCTATTAGGGTTTGAAGTGTCTCCCCCCATTTGTGGATGTTGGGTAGTTCTCAGGTTCTGGTATTTCATTCCATGTGTCATATCCTGTGGTGGTAGTGAATGTCCTATCCATTAATTCTTTCCATGTCATCGTGAAGCATTTGGGTAGGTCATAGATCAAGCTGGATGGATCTTTCTTATTCTTTTCTTTGGTCATCAAGCAATTAATCCTCGGTCCTTTCTCAAAGTTATGATTAGGTAAGGGATTGTTAGTGATGTGAGGTCTTGTAGGTGGCGCAATCACCTTGTTGTCTATTAAGTCTTGAAATGCATGTCGAAGGGTGAAACAACAATCAGTTTCAAGGCCAGGGCCTTGGTGATAAGCACACCCTTTATTCAAATCAAACCTTGAGGGCAAAGGGTTTGGAATTGGTCTTAGATCTAAGGGTTTCAATAACCCTTTTGCTTTTAACTTGTTATACACTTGGCTCATGGGCTTGTACAGCTCATGAAATTCTCTCTCAGGTCTAGGCCTTTGTGGTACTTGCACAAACGCAATGGGTGCAATTAATTAATAAGGATCATTTTTATGGATATTAGAAATTTCTGCGGCCTTAGAATTGGATCCTACATTCTTTCTAAACCTTGGAAGGTCATCAGTCTTTATAGTACCATTGTTTATAGCATCCTTAATTTGGGTTAGCAATTAGATCTTTAAAATTGGGAAAATATAGTGCAAACAAATACTTGTGGTATACAGGTAATAAATTCTTTAAAACCATGGCTAACTGTTCTTCCTCACTCAGCCTACTCATCATCTGTGCTGCCTTGGCTCTCCACTTCGTGATGAAAGTAGAGAAGGATTCTTTCGGCTCTTGCTGGGTAGTCTCAAGGTCTTTTCTTGTGATATCCACTTCCATATTGTACTTGTATTGCTTGTGAAACTCTCAGCAGTTGTCCTCCCAACTTCTTCCTCTTGCATATTCAGATTGAGGAACCATCTAAGAGTGGCTCTGGTCAGTGTGTTTTGGAACATCTGAGCCAGTAGGTCTTGTAGGTGGCGCAATCACCTTGTTGTCTATTAAGTCTTGAAATGCATGTCGAAGGGTGAAACAACAATCAGTTTCAAGGCCAGGGCCTTGGTGATAAGCACACCCTTTATTCAAATCAAACCTTGAGGGCAAAGGGTTTGGAATTGGTCTTAGATCTAAGGGTTTCAATAACCCTTTTGCTTTTAACTTGTTATACACTTGGCTCATGGGCTTGTACAGCTCATGAAATTCTCTCTCAGGTCTAGGCCTTTGTGGTACTTGCACAAACGCAATGGGTGCAATTAATTAATAAGGATCATTTTTATGGATATTAGAAATTTCTGCGGCCTTAGAATTGGATCCTACATTCTTTCTAAACCTTGGAAGGTCATCAGTCTTTATAGTACCATTGTTTATAGCATCCTTAATTTGGGTTAGCAATTAGATCTTTAAAATTGGGAAAATATAGTGCAAACAAATACTTGTGGTATACAGGTAATAAATTCTTTAAAACCATGGCTAACTGTTCTTCCTCACTCAGCCTACTCATCATCTGTGCTGCCTTGGCTCCCCACTTCGTGATGAAAGTAGAGAAGGATTCTTTCGGCTCTTGCTGGGTAGTCTCAAGGTCTTTTCTTGTGATATCCACTTCCATATTGTACTTGTATTGCTTGTGAAACTCTCAGCAGTTGTCCTCCCAACTTCTTCCTCTTGCATATTCAGATTGAGGAACCATCTAAGAGTGGCTCTGGTCAGTGTGTTTTGGAACATCTGAGCAAGTAGTTCCTCGGTCGTGCCTAAGGGCTGTATAGCCCTCATATACATCTTTAGATGGGACTTTGGGTAGCCGTTCCTATCAAATTTGTCCAAGGTTGGCATCTTAAACTTGGGTGGCAGCCCGCATTAGGGAAAAGTTAAAGGGTATCATAGTCCATAAGTTCCTCCATCTTATGGGTTCTTCTAATGATCTCCTCCATCTTATTCATCCTCTCATTCATCTTCTTCTCACTATCATCAACTGGTGGATCATGATCTGTCTTGTCCCCCTCTTGATTATTCTTTGAATTCTGAAATTGTTGCATCATATGGTTCACGTCTTCCCTCAGCTGAATCTGACTAGCTACCATAGTGTTGAGTAACTCTTGGGTATTCATGGGTTCCTCTGTGTTTGGGTGTTGTCCCTCTTCTGCCATATTGCTAGGAGCTTCCAACTTCTTGTGGCTTGAACTATCTTGGAGGTCAAAGATGGGGTTGTGATGTTGCAGTAGTGGAGTCTCTTCTATGCTTGAAGGCTTCAATATTGTGATGGGAGTTACTAGCTTGGAACTGGAGCCACTAGCTTGAGTGTCAAGCTTTGGTTCTCTTTGTAGCCTTCCTTCAGATCTTGACCAGATTCTCCCCTAATGATAGGCTTGGTTGGGTTAATCAAAGCTAAGACCCTATCCACAGCCATCAATCAACCAAAACAAACACACACAACATGCAATGCAATTTTAACCAGGACCGACCTAAGGGTAGGTTCTAAGTCATTATGTTGTAGGGTGGGTTTGTTGTTTCATTTTACCATAGCTAGGACGTTACACCTCCTAACTTGTAATGTAATGAACACTGCGTTGGTCCGAACGGCATGGTTTGTCCTTTACAGTCAACAAGAAATGATCTAGTGACTTGGGCTATGAGTTGGTGAGTTCGCCACTGGGTACCTAACTCTAATGAAGACCGGTGATCCATGGTTACTATCATCACAAAATTATTGAAAATAGGTGCATACAGTGTTGTTTGGATGGCACACACTATGATAGTTAGGAAAAGTTTTTAACAAACAATACAAACAACAAATTCCATACACCAAAATATCATACAACATCCCATCAAATATAAATAAACAAACAAACAACAATATCATTCAAGACCATGCAAAACAAAGGTACACATTTGGTCACTAAGTCTAATACGAAGCTTAGCCCTCGATATCCCCAACGAAGTCGCCACTGTAAGAGACCTCGAAAGTTGCCTCTCAAAAAAGAGAGATTTTCGGAGTGCTTTTCAAGGCACCTCTCTTTTTGGGTAAGTGGCATAGAGTCACCACTTATTTTTTTACAAAAAAAAAAATAAATAAATACATGACTGAATTATTCTCTTCATTGATTGAATGCAAAATTACATATTTGGAAAATTGAAAAATTACATGGCTATGAGTCCTAATTACAAACTACCAAGTAATCACATGGCTTTTTGTCCTAGTTACATTCTACCCAAAATAAAATAAAGATAAGGCTAGATCTACAAACTACCAAGTAATCACAGGTTACGAAATAGGAATGTGTTAGGCACCCATTCCGCCCAGATAGAGTTTGGTCTTCTAGATTCTTGTGACCTATGTACTTTTTTATGCAAGTTATGAATGATATGTTGAATATGTGAAAAAAAAAATCACACAAATTTATTTACGAATGAAGTCTCTACTTTTGTTTTTTTTTTTTAAATTCAGATCTGTTTGGATAGGTAAAAAAAAAATTGATTTTGGATTTGTGGAAATACCATATATCTTTTGTTGGATCTAGAAAAAGATGGTTTTTTGAGATAGAAAATTCAGATCTGTGTTTATCACATGAAATAAAGTCTTTTGATTTGAAAAATATCAGATCTTTTTTATGATAATGATGAAAAAAAAAAGTTTTTTGGTTTGTAAAAGATCATATCTGTTTTGTAGTATGTACAAAAAAAAAATGGTTTTAAATTTGTAAAAGATCAAATTTTTTTTGTGATAATAAAAAAAAAAAGGACTTTTAAGATAACAGAAAAATCAGATCTGTTTTGTATATGTTTTAATAAATATGGAAAAATTGTTTAAAAAAAGAGTTTCACTCATAATTTAAATTTATGCAAACACAAACACAATCATGTTTAATCTTTTTCTTTATTTCAAAAATCTGCATACGTTAAAAAAAAATTAGATCTGTATCTAAGAAAGATACAAATAAGCTTTTTTGATTGAGAAAAATTCAGATCTGCATAGATCTGCATCTCATAAAGATGCAGATCTGTTTTTGTTTTAAGAAAAATAATTTGTTCATATGCAGATTATTGACATACAAGAAAGAGATTACAACAATCACATAGAAAAATAATCATGCTTTAAACAAAACAATGAAGAATCATTCATATTATGGATAAAAACAACCTCCTGCATGAGCGCTCTTTGCTCTTGAGAGGATGTTTTAGGGTTCAAAGAAACTTATTCAAATATCTTTGAAACCTAAAAAACCTTATTTAAGCAACAAATTTCAGAGAGGATTAGCAAGTATTAGCAATTTGAGAGCCTCAAAAGTGTGCCCCTCGTAGCTTAAAAAAAATGTGCTAAATTATGAGTCCCAACCTCTATTTATAGGGGCTGGAAAACTCTAAAAAATAGGCCCGAAGTGTAGAACACGAATCAGGACTCATCTTTTTGCGAAAAGATCAAAAAGGGTGTGCCTTATCATTAAAGGCCGTTGGGCCAAAGCCCGAAAGGAGGAAATTTGGCCCTTTTAGAGTGCCGTTCGGCACTCCAAAAGTGTCGAATTGGCTCTTGTACACTTAACGCTCTTTCATGTTCGGGTGCCATTTGGACTCCTCTTCTAGGGCTTTTTGATCTGTCCTTGCACCTAGACGTGTTTTCATCCTCCGTCTATGATTTTTTTTATCTCTTTTTCTAGATAATTTAGGCTTTTCCAAGAATAATTATCTTGTAGATAAATACCCTAAAATAAATCTTGATAAAGTTCAGATTATCCACAATTTTATTGTTATCCAATCATCCATTTTATTCCTATGCATGCATCCCTATTTTAAACACCAATTATCTACCAATCACAAAATTATTTAATTAATTTTAATTGTTTAACCAATCAAAATTAAATTAAATTGAGGATGTGTGGTGACTCTACGTAGACACAATGCATGTTAACCGTACAAACTTGATCATGCGATATCTTTCGATCCAATGGTTCGATTTGGAAACTGGAAACATCATTGCGACCATTAGAATCTCAAGATCATTTTTATGATATGCAATGAATGAGTTATTGCATGTAATGCAAAACAAATTGATGCATGTAATGCAATCATGATTTTTTTGGGGTACATGGATGGTCATTCAAGTCATTCTCCTTGATTAAATCGTGGGTGCAAAATTAAGTGTCTATACCCCCAATTTCAAAATAACCAACATAAGCTTATACTTAAACAATATATGTGCGGAAGGATAAGTACAAGCAATACCCAAATAAACAAACTACTATAAACCATAATTAATCATAACACAACAACAATTAAACGGCAAGAGTAAAGGTTAGAGAGAAGCAAACATGAAGATAACACTGGCATGTGTTATCGAAGAGGAAACCAAAGAACTCGGCGAAAAACCTCTCCACCGCCGTCCAAGCGGTAAAATGATCCACTAAAGAATAAAGTTGGGATACACGAATAGCAATAGACCATTCAAGCCTAATCTATCCAATGCACCTAAGCCCTCAAAGCTTTTTGCTCCAACAACGTTAAGTCTAACCGTGTCTTCTTTAGCTTTTTGAATCCCACAATAAGCTCATTCATCGGCCAAATAAATTGGTCATCTATGAACTGCTTCCCAAGCACCAAATTACCTCCAACTGATATAGGTATGGTGAGATAAGGATTTGGTTATTGAACCTCTCAAGGGTATGTCAATGGAGAGTGTGAGAGTAGAGGAATTTGGAGAATCAAATGTCTAAGATTGTGGATGAGTCAATTTTTTTTTTCTCTAGGGTTTCTCTCTCAAAATTCTCTCTAGAAGCTCTCTACATTTTGTGAGTATAAGGGTATGTATAGTAGGGTACGTGAGGAATGTGAAAAGACATTTTTCTACAAAACATGGTGTTCTAGCGACTCACTCACTACTGGGATGAGTTGCGAGTTTGAGTCACGAAATAACTGCCAGGCTAGACTGTCCTTGTTTGTCCTATAGTGCTCCAGCTGTCATGAACCTTTAGCTTCCTGCATGCTTCACACATGTGGAATTTTGGCGAGTCGCCAGTTGCGAGTCATTCGCGAGATCCAGTCGTAAGAACCTCTCTAAATGCTCACACACTTGAATTCTTCACACTCTCTCACACACAACTCTTACATGATTTTCACCTAAATACAGGGTATCTAATTGCTAAAATACAAGAAAATTTGGCGCGGAATAAAGCCAACACGTGGTTGAATAAATTCAACCTTACAATCTCTACCTTTGGCTATTCCATGACAAAACCCTAAAACAAACTCTAGACTTAAAATGTGAGTTGGGAATGGTTGCCAAAACTCACTCACACCAAACTCTAGATTCTGTGAAGCTCTTGAACCATACGGACAAGTTTTCCTGAAAACAATAACACAAGAAGTTCATTGGAAACAGAAATCTTAAAATGCGTATAGAGCAAGCACAATGCGATCAAGCAATAATGCATATAACAATAAAGCATGGCTTGACCAAACAAGAACAATCACTATAAGTAGTGACCACAATGATCATTCACACAATGAATGAACATCCGGACATGCAAGCTAATAAGCTCAATGCAAAGTATTATTTGCATGTCCAACACTCAACCAATGCAAGAACACTAAAGTTATTGCATCATGGATACAAGATCCAATAAGGGCACAAGAGTACTAAAAATAATGAAAACATAATCCAAAAGTAGTAGAAATCTACAAAGCAAAGGTACATATTTAGGCATAGTTTAAATATTTAAAGCATTCAACCATTCATAATGCACCATATCCAAGTATTTTCAAAACCAAATACTAAGGGCACGTTTGGTAGACTGTAATACACGCTGTAATGTAATAGATATTCCTATGACATAACTATTCAGTTGTTTGGTTATGCTTTTATTATATTAAATAGTTATTCCTTATGAATAGTTATTCTTCAAAATGAGGAATAACTATTCCTTATCAAAAATACTGAATATCTATTCCTTCACCTTATGTAATAACTTTTTAAAAAAGTTCCCTAAAAAGCCACTAGTTGCCACATCTTCAAAAGGAAAGAAAATAAATTTTCCTTCTTGTTAATTATTAACTCTATTTTGAACACCCTAAAATAAGCGTATTTTAGAAAATTTGACTTAAAAATGATTTTATTACACCTTCTATTTATACTCTACTAAATTATGGATGCATATTTAGAATTCTATTCTTAAATGGTCACCAAACTAATGAATAGTAATACTTATTACATTCCAACTTAATGTATTCCTTGTAATACTTATTCATATTTCCATGTAATAATCATTACAGTGTACCAAATGTGCCCTAAAGTCATAGAGTACTAAATCCATAAAGTACTAAAATAAGTGCTATGAAAACCCATAATAAAAACTAAAAACATAAAAGCTACAAAAACTTGTAAAAGTTCTCCCCCTTAAGGTAAGGCTCCCCCTCAAGAGCTACTCTATACTACATCCCATTTTTTATCGAAATGGCCAAAGGGCTAAGGCTAGATCGTGAAGCTATCAAACTTGGCTATGAGTAAGTTGATTTGGTCTTGAATAGTGGTCAGCCCGTAGGAGTGCTTAGTTTGGACTTCTCTTAAACCAACAATCCTCTCAAGAATGATCTGACAAGCATCTGAAGGTACTGATGAAGACGATGAAGCTCTGCTTCTTCCATGACCACCACCTCTTCGTGAAGAAGATGGTTGTCCTTCCACTTCAGTCTCAATGTCCTTCCACTTCAGTCTCAATGTCCATAGGATGTTCTTATTCAAGATCATCCGCTTCCTTATTACCTAGAAGACAAACTCTACTCCTTATGATTGTTTGAGAGTTGATAGCTAAAGGTACACTCATGAGGCTTATGTCCTGTGGAGTCTCCACACCTTTTTCATGGAGGATCCTCATGATTAGACTAGGGAGAACAAGTTTTGGCCTTGAGGCTGCCCTTGTTTCTTCGGCCATGATGGAGAATACATGAGCACCGATTTCAATATAGGTTCTCTCCCAAAGCTCCATGAGGATGATGGCCCTAGCATTGTTGATGGTGGTCATCTTCCTTACTGGATTGAGATTGAACAACATGATGTAGGTAAGGCATCTCAAATCCTGAGGGAAAGTGGTTGTGCTGAGGCATTTCCCTTCCTTAGCACCACCAATACGGGATTGAAACGTCTCTATAGAGAGCATCCTGTCCTTGAAGGGAGTGAATTCTTCATGATCTAAGTCTCAATGTCCAAGAACACCATCAATGTCCCCCACTTCAAGAGTGAATTCCCTCTAACCCAACAATCGATGTAATCGTTTCGGAGTACAGCATTGGCATAGAATTCCCTAATCAGTGGTTCACAAACCCCGGGGAGATCACCAAGAAGCTTTTCCCAACCTTTTTCTGCAAAACAGCTTGGGATGAAGTAATCCTTAAGATCGACAAAATCTACAAATAGCTACTGAATGATTGGAGCCTTCTCAAAGTGTTGGGTGTATCGCTCAAAGTGTTGGGTAGAGCGAATCTAGGTCTCATCCATGCACTTCCTCTTGTCACCACGTTGAGTAACAGTTTTTCCTCTTGCCATCTGCAGAACAGAGCAGCAAATACCACAAAAAAGAGCACAAAATATGGTAACAAACTTGATTAGCAACAAGTTAGTACCAACACAATGAACTTTGAATTAAAATCCTAAAACTAAATTTAAAGCGTAATTCAAAAACCAAATGACATGTGAAGACATAAAACATCAAAACATGATAGAATCATGGCATTGAACACTCAACATGTCAAAGAATGTGTGTGTGTGTGTGTGTGCGCGCGCGCACGCACACACACATCATATGCAAAACTGTGCATCTAGGGCAATGTGTAAAAACACATAATCATTTGATGTTTCAAAATCAAAGAAATGTGATTATCCCTATAATCTTTGTATTCAATGGAATCCAAAGAGACACAAAAACATCTAAGAGACATGGTATGCACAACTCAACACAAAACAATGTACAATGCATAAAAATGAAAAACAACCATGTCAACAAGTACAATAAACATTATACCAACAAAACCCATATATCAAACTCATCAAAACATCAAGAAAACCATATTCAACAACTATATTTCCATATCTCAACATATATACAAAATCCAAGAAAACTAAGGGCTAGAAACTTGAAATACATTGAAGAAAAGAGAAAACCCATACCTTTTCTTGAAGATTGATGAAGGATTGATGAAGAGAATGGAGGATTTGTGAGTGAAAATGGAGGTTTTGTGAGTGACAATGGAGGTTTTGGGAGAGGGAGAGGTGGACAAGACAAGTGTGTGCACATGATGTGATGGAAAACTAAAAATTTTTTGAAATCTGTCTTTGATTTAACCCCATTTGTGCAAAACACACGATTTTCTCGACTCAACTGACCTGCGAGCTAGTCGCCAAAATCCCTTGAACAAAATTTTGAAAATTTTGTAATGTCTTTTCCGCAACTAGAAAGTCCACCCGTGAGTGAGTCGCGAAACCTTCTGTGTAAGTTCGCGACTGGAGCTTCCACTCGTGACCAAGTCACGAAAATGACCAAAACCCAGAAAATTTGAAAAATTTTCTAAGTTTTTTTCGCGACTGGATGACTCACTAGCCAGGGAGTCACGAGAGCTTCTGAGTAAGCTCGCAACTGGGCCTTGTGACTAGCATAACCTGCGAGTGAGTTGCCAAAATCAAAGTTGTAAAAATTTTGGATTTTCTGAAATTTTCAAAATAAAACACTTTCCAAAAACAACTAAAAATACTAAAAAAAATCTTTTTGTGTTTGATCAACATTTGATTGAGTATGTACAATACATTTAATCAAGTACAATCACACAAATGAATTAGGCATTCATTGAACATAGACATTTGTGATGTGTGTGGGTACCAAATGTGAGATAGTCCTTAGTCTAATGTGAAGCTTTAATGATCAATTCAACCAAGACATACACAATTAGCACTAAGTAGAGTGACCAATCTCAATTATAGAAATATGCATATATGATCTCCCACAAAACTTGATTACATAACATTAAAGCATTTCTTTTGTCTTCTTACATAACATTTGATTATTTAAGAACGAAACATCTTATTTTAAGATCGATGTTTGAAATTTTTGATATTTTAATTTTGAGTGTAAGCCTTTGGCTTTTTAGGCACCATACATTTTCATTATAAGTCACTTTCCCTTTTTCCTAGTCAAATACTAGTATGTACGACGGTTTTTGCAGCTCATTATCTCTTTTCGAGATTTGACATTTGTTGAGCTATAAACAAAAACATAAAGGAGTGGAAAGATATATAGGCATAAGTCTATGCATGTCTCAAGATCAACAAAACTATTGGCTAATCATTCATGACAAGTTTAAAGATCTATTTATAACAATCACATAGATGTCAAGATTTTTCCCACAATGACACAAGTGCATAGAAAACAAGCCAAGCTCGTAAATGCACAAAGCCATTTGTATGAAGGAACAAGGCCAAACATGCATGTGACAAAACACAATAATGCTAATCAAACTTTTTGGATTTTTTACTTTTTATGTGTTTTTGGATTTTTGAGACAAAACAAGTAAAGATTGATCAAAAAGAACAAACATTCAAAGCTTAAAAAAACAAAAACATAAACAAAAATAGTAAAAACATGCTAGAATGTGAAACATAAGCCAACAACCAAACAAAGTCTCAACATATTGAAAGAATTAATGCAAGGACATGTTCTAATTCTTATGCATGAGTACCCTTCTTCACCTACACGACACGTGCGTTTGGGGTGATATCTTTATAGGATTGGGTACTTGAGTTGCGATTCTCAAACCTTAGAGTGAAGTTTTCCAAACAAGAAGTGATGGTGTCTATCATCTTCATCACATCACCAATACCGGGATCGACTTCTCGCCCCTTTGATTGCTTGTGGTTCCCCTTGCCCTTTCCTTGTCCTCTTAGCCTTTAGAACTTGCATTCTTCAATACTTGAAGCTTGTGGCAATTTGGCCTAGCATGTCTTCGGATTCCACAATGGTGGCAAAAATGTTGTGTTTAAGGACCCTTCTGTGACTTCAGAAGAGACTTCCCTTTTGCCTTGGGTTTTGCTACAAGTGGCTTTGAAGGTTTTGTCAAAATCTTTTGAGCAATCACATTTGGCTTCTTCTCAACCTTCACATTCTCAAAAATTGGACTTGATACCATTGGTTCCTTGGCTTTAACAAACTTCATCTCCTTAGACATATTGGCGCTTGAGCTACTTTCATCGATGTATCCCAAGCTACTTCTATCGGAAGAGGGCTTTTGATAAGTAAGCACCTTATCAAGTTTCTTTGAAGCAACCCACTCTACTTTGGCATTAGCTTGGATAACTTCAAGCTCAAGAAACTTGATCCTAGAGAAGGCATTCGTTAGCTCTTCATTCATCGCTTCTACTTTGCATTTTGTTTCTTTGTACCTCACAAGTATTCTCTTGTAATCCTTTTCAGCTTTCTTCATTTTCCTAATGGCTACCTTAGCCACTTTAGCATACTCTCTGGTCTTCTCAAGAAGAGAATTATAGGATTCTTGCAATCCCTTTGTTCCGGCATAGGTGCATTCTTCATCTTCATCATCGAATTCCTCTCCAACCCCTATAGACTCCACTTCGATGTGCTTACCGAGCTCTTCCACTAGAGTGCTCAAATCTTCCGAAGAGTCCACGAGGGCGATAGCCATAAATGCGGAGTAGTTTCCTTCTCCATCATAACTTTCTTCCGAATTCGAATTAGAGCTGTCTGAGTCACTAAGGGTAGTAGCAAAGACTTTACCCTTTGCCTTCAAATAAGTTGGGCATTCTTTCTTCACATGCCCATGCCCTTTGCACTCATAGCACGTGATCGCTTAAGATGGAGAATAATCTTTGGAATCCTTCTTAAAGTCTTTCTTGTCCTTCTTGAAATTTGAGAATTTCCCTTTTTCAAAAGACTTCCCATCCTTCTTGAATTTTAAGAACTTGCGAAATTTCTTTGCAAGTTATGCCACTTCCTTTTCAACCTCATCCTCATCCGAGGAGTCTTGAGCTTTCACTCACTCATTAATTGTCTTAAGAGCAAGAGATTTGCTCTTCCTTTGTGATGGTAGAGATAGCTTATAAGTTTGAAGAGAACCGATGAGTTCTTGAATTTTTATCTCATCAAGGTCTTTACTCTCTTCAATTGCAGTGACCTTGGCACGGAATCTCCCCGGAATTGATTGTAAAATCTTTCTTACAACGTTGGAGTCCTCCATCTTTTCACCTAAGCTGAATTTGCCAATCACCACTTAATTCAACTTCCCATAAAAGGAGTCGAACAACTCATCTTTGCTCATCTTTAGTTCTTTGAATAGTGGTGAGCATTTGTAACTTGGTGTCTTTCACCTTCTTGGTGCCTTCATATGTGGTCTCCAGAATTTCTCATGCCTCCTTGGCGATTGTAGCATGTGAAATCTTGTGGAATACATCAGGTGAGACACCATAAAAGATAGCATTCAAAGCTTTACTATTAGCATTGGCCGCCGCAAGGGTTGCCTTATCCCAAGTAGATTTAGCAGCCTCCAGCCTAGTCCAACCTTTCTCAATGGCATCCCATATGCACGCATCAATAAAGCACAAGAATGCACGCATACGCACTTTCCAAAAAGCGTAATTACTCCCATCAAAGAAGAGAGGTGCATTTAGGTTTGAGACCTATCCATTGTAGGGTCTAGGATCACACTTAGGATGTATAAATCTGACAAAGTGTACCTACTCTGATACCAATTGAAAGTTCACTTGGTGTATAAAACACTAGTGAATGTTTAGACCCCCAATTTCAAAATAACCAACACAAGCTTATACTCAAACATATGTGCAGAATGATAAGTACAAACAATACCCAAATAAACAAACTACTCTAAACCATAATTAATCACAACACAATAGCAATTAAAAGGCAAGAGTAAGGGTTAAAGAGAAGCAAACACAAAGATTACACCAGCATGTGTTATCGAAGAGAAAACCAAAGAACTCGGTGAAAAACTTCTCTGCTGCCCTTCAAGCGGTAAAATAATCCACTAAAGAATAAAGTTGGGATACACGAATCGCAATAGACCCTCCAAGCCTAATCTACCCAATGCTCCTAAGCCCTCCAAGTTTCTTGCTCCAACCAGGTTAAGCCTAACCAAGTCTTCTTTAGCTTTCCGAATCCCGCAATAAGCCCATTGCATCAACCAAATAAATTGGTCATCTCTGAACTGCTTCCCAAGTACCAAATTACCTCCTCACTGATATAGGTATGGTGAGATAAGGATTTTGCTAATGAACCTCTCAAGGGTATGTCAATGAAGAGGGTGAGAGTAGAGGAATTTGGATAATCAAAGGTATAAGATTGTGAATGAGTCAATCTTATTTTTCTCTAGGGTTTCTCTCTCAAAATTCTCTCTAGAAGCTCTCTACATTTCGTGAGTATAAGGGTATCTATAGTAGGGTACGTGAGGAATGTGAAAAGACATTTTTCTGCAAAACAAGGTGTTCTGGAGACTCACTCGCTACTAGGATAAGTCACAAGTTTGAGTGGCGAAATAACCACCAAGTTAGATTGTCCTTTTTTTTTTTCTTGTAGTGCTCCAGCTGTCATGACCCTCCAACTTACTGCATGCTTTACACATATGGCATTTTGGTGAGTCGCAAGTCGCGAGTCACTTGCGAGATCCAGTTGCGAGAACCTCTCTGAATGCTCACACACTTGAATTCTTCACACTCTCTCACACACAACCCTTACATGATTCCCACCTAAATATAAGGTATCTAATTGTTGAAATACAAGCAAATTTGGCAAAGAATAAAGCTAACATGTGGTTGAATAAATGTTAGGATATGTGCCCTTAAATCCTATTGTATGATGCTATGTATGATATTATGTATGACATTATGTGAGAACTGATGTATAACTTAATATTGTGTTTAATAAAGTTGTCTTATCTAAAATAATGGTAACATGAATATTCGGACATTATCAAATAGTCCATGAGATGCATAGTATGTGATTTATGTGATTTAGTCACAGAAGATATAGATCACAAGTCCTTTGTAAACTCAAAATTTTGGTTCGTAGTCGGTGATGAAATTGGGCATTTCATCTGCGAAGACTATAACATATTAACTACGATGATTTGTCTTGATCATGGAAGTGGTGACTTCTAGTTAATATGTTGATATGTTTTAAGAGTTAAGACATATTGAACTGGACCGCTGTGAGATTTATTATTCTCCTAACGACTGTCAATTGAATAATAAATCTCACGACTTGTATTCACATGAACTCTTAATCCTGAGAGAATAATGGACCTGATCATGAAATGTAGGTTGCTTTGATCTATCAGGAGTGAGATCTAAAGTAATGATCAAAACCTCAGTATGTTGGGCAGCCACATTTAGTGTTGATGGAACATATATTCTCAAGATGGAATTCATAGTCTCTTAACGGAGATATAAAATATTCCCTTGAGATAAGTTTAATGGGTTCAGTTATTCAGAGAGTTAGGCCTAACCACTTTAGTAAGACTAAAGTATATATTTATGAAATTGGATTTCATAAATATATGGTGAATAACTCATAAGGATTAAACCGGGTACTCAAGGATTAAGATGTAGTAATTTACAAAGTAGCAGTCTATATTTATGACTTTGTGTTACTACGAATATTTTATGAAGGGGTTGCATGTATAATAAAGTCTTGGGATATAATTTATTAATGAGGCCTAGAGTGCAATTATATTTATATAGTGGTATTAAATATAATTAATGGTAACTTTGGACTTGTCAAGAGTTGACATAAAAGCCCAAGGCCCATTGGAGCTACTGTCTTATTTGTTCCTTTTTGGTCCCACTCCAAGCCACACACTAAAGCCCAATTGGGAAGGCCCAAAAGGCTAGCCCAATTAGATAATCAGTTATGTGGAGAGAAACATACATAATTTTATATAGAATGAAATGGTTTGTATGTTTAGTATATGTACAATATATGAAATAAGAGAGAGAGAGAGACACTCTTTCATATTCTCTCTAGAAAACATAGAACTGATTAAGAAACCACACATCTTGGGCCTCAAGTGGAATTGGAGTGAAGATTGAAAGTATTCCCGAGTACTTCTTCATTTGGTTTTGAATTTCACCGCATCAAGGTACACTCTCTTGTTCTTATATTCTGAAACCTACATAGTGCATGTTATCAATTGCGAATGAAGTAGATCCGTTTATTTTCCACTGCGCATGTTTTGTATTCGATGCAAACATGTATATTACCCAACAATAAATTCAACCTTACAACCTTGAACCTACTCCCTCTTTTTGTTACGCATTGCCAAAGGCAACCATCAAGGATCAAAGGGAGGAGGAGGTGGAAATGCATTCCTGTACTCAGTAAAGTCAGCTCTAAAGGCAGCAACCTCAGTAATTAGCTCATCAATGAGTTATCCATGAGCTGCCTGAGTGGTCATAAACATCTCCATCATGGCACAGAGTGAGAGAGGAGGAGCAACTGTAGGATCAATAGTATCCACAGCAGCAGTAGGATCCACAGGAACCTCCTCAATAGCAAGCTGATCACCGAAAGAAGGAGCAGCAGTAGAAGCTTTCCCTCTTAGTCTTTTTCAAGTCCTAGTGCTTGGTTTAGCACTCTTCATCTGAGCCTATCGTTGTCTAAGAAAAGTGGATCTTATAGGGGCAGTGATATGTACTAACTCCAAAGAAGGAAAGTCAACTAACCCTAGAAAGAGTAAAACCCTATAGATAAATACAGGAAAGAACAGATTATGTGCCTTAGAATTACTCCTATACACCTCAACAATGGTCTGAATAAAAAAGGAAGGAAAACACATGGACCCGTCTGTGATAAGAGCCTAAACAAAAGCACATCTATCCAAAGGGATGGTGAGAATGTGAGAGATAGGAAAGATGTTATAACATGCTATCCTAAAGAAAAGATAGTTAAGCTTAGTCAACTCACTTGAGTTTAACATGAGTATATGTAGTAGGTTAAACTCTAGATTAACCATACATTAACTATGGTTAATAGACTTCTAGTACAAGTAAGAGACTTGGCTTGCACACGTAGAAGGATTAGGGTTGGGCCTATGCTATTAGGCTAATACATCTCTAACAGTCCCTCAAGCTCAAGGTGGAAGCTTGATGAAGCCTTGAGATTGAATAAGCATGAAAAGATCCCTTGAATAATACCTTAAAGAAACCATAAATGAAGCCATGAAGATGCCTAGAAGAAGCCACAAAGGAACCCAAAGAATGACCTTGAAAGAGACCAGAAGGATCGAGCACTATGGAGAAAGAACCATGCACAATGAAGGAAACGTCTGAAAAATGCCGAAGAAAGGCTACATCAATGACCAAGAAAGCCTAATAGGGCCGAAGAAATGCTACAATGTAGGCTTGAAGAAGATTGCAAAAAGAACGTCGTCATGAAGCACGATTTATGAGTCTTTGTGTGTAGGATGGTCCCAAAATGAATGAGAAATAGGCCATTTGGGCAATTTAAAAGTTTCAAATAAAAAACAAAGCCCCAAATCATAATATACATGAAAAACTGAGTAAGATAGATCTTATTGAAAATTTTCTCCTTTGGTTAAAGTCAATGGTCAAAACACCGAGAATTCAATGATTTGGAAGTTAACGATGGCACTCAGGTTCTAACATGGCGCCAATAGAGAAACTGACTGAGGCATTACGTGCGCTAACATGGGGCTTACGTGACGTGTTGATGTGAGCATTCATGATGATGTCATTCTAAAGTCAGCGAAGGCAATTGGCGCGTGAGGCCGAAACGGTGTGTGAAAGTGCGTGTGAACTTGGGAAGTGCATGAGATTATTGCCGAACTAGAGGTGGCATGTGGAGGCTTGTATAGAGGGTATAGGCAATCGGATATTTGGGTTTTGGTCACCGTAGTCCATGTAGACGCTTGTGTGGTCAGTTTCATGAGAGAAGGTCTAGATTTGCACATCTGAAAAGGAAAAGGCACGACTTGTTTAAGAGGATTAGAGACACAGTGATGCTATGGAGGCTCTGTAGAGGCGACGAGACAAAAACGGTTGCTACTATGATAGGCTAGTGAGGTCCTAATCTTAAGTCTTCAATTAAAGATTGAGTTTGCAAGCAAATAGTGCAAGGAATAATCTAAGAATTTGAAGACTAAGGGGGTAAGCTTGACTGAGAAATTTTGCTAGAGGCCAAGAGTGAAGTTTGGCTTTAATATCATGTTAAATATTAGCATTGATACACCATCTTCAATATGCTATAATAGATGCGAAAGCGGAACGGCCTACATCCACAAGAATTATGTGGTTCAACCTAACGGCCTACATCCATGTAGGAAATCCTATAGGGCTACATCTTTAATATATGAGTGTAATTCAAATCCTATATTACAATGGACTATAACATATGTATATATAGTAAGCTAGACTCTAGACTAACCATTCATTAACTATGGTTAATAGACATATAGTACAGCTTGGTTTTCACACATATATGGATTGGGCTTGGGCCTATATTATAGGGCTAATATATCTCTAAAAATTAGGATATTAAGAGCGTGTTTGGATTTGGAGTATCTCAAAACTCAAAACACATAACTCAAATTCATCACTCATATCTCAAAAACTGAAAACACTAAAAACCCAAAACTACAACTTTTTGTTTGGCTTCAATATCTCAAAACCGTGCCCCACATCTCAGTACTCAACTTTTTCACTTTTTGGAGAAGCCCACAGCCTGCACAGGTCAGAAGGACAATTTTCCCTCGCACGTGTCCTCTTCTCTCTTCTTTCACCCAAAATACTGTTTTGTCTTCCTATCTCCACACACACACACTGAATGTTAGAACAAAGACCATGGTTTTTTCCCTTTCCTTTTCCTTCTTTACATTTTTGCCTACATATCTCGAAGGCCTACCGCCTGCAAATTGCCAACTCGATTTCTGCTAGTGAGTTCCTTTTTCTTCTTTGTTTTATGGGCTATGGTGAACGAGATTTGATCTTCTTCCTCTATCCCGAAAGAACCCCTAAATCCCCAAATTTTGTTTGAAACCCATCTCCATCAAACCCCCTTCTCTGTTTCTTTTAGGCCAATCGTATGCTGTAGTGCCCAAACCCCACAGGGTTTTCCTTTCCTTTTCTACTCTATGCCTCTGTTGTGTCTGATTTCCCCTTCTTACTCTACCCCCAAAGAACCCGAAAGTCAACCAATGGGTTTGTTGGAGCTGTAGTACATGGTTGTTCTTTACTAGTGTTATTTAGGTTCTTTGCAGATCTTGTCAATTCTTTCGGGTCCAATGCCAATAACATGGACAAGATGCTGCAAGAAGTTCTAAAGGTATTATCTTTGTTCACATTGTAATCAAAATATGATTGAAGGTTATAAGCTTTATGGGTTTTTCTTCTTGTTGCAGTATGCATTGTATTTTCTTGCAGTGGGTGCTGCAATACAGGCATCTTCATGGGCATGTTAATGTAAATGAGAGCTTGAAATTTTGATTGCAGAGATATCATGTTGGATGTGGACTGGAGAGAGGCAATCGACGAAGATAAGAATCAAGTACTTAGAGGCGGCTTTGAACCAAGACATTCAGTTCTTTGACACAGAGGTTCGAACCTTAGACATGGTTTTTGCCATTAACAGTGATGCAGTGATTGTCCAAGATGCCATTATCGAGAAGGTGAATCAAAAGGCTGACTTTTTGCTACTTTGCTTCTAAATTAGACTTTGGATAAAACTTGATTTTTTTTTTTTTTTGGTTTGTGTAGTTTGGGAATTTCATCCACTATATGGCAACATTTGTGTCTGGATTTGTGGTGAGTTTCACTGCTGTTTGGAAATTAGGCTTGGTCACTCTTGCTGTGGTGCCTTTCGTAGCTATAATTGGTGGTATCCACACCACCACATTTGCCAAGCTCTCTGGTAAAAGTTAAGGAAGTGATTTTATATTGGTCAAGAGAGGTGAGTGAGATGAGTGAATGGGGAAGTTAGGTTATGAGTAATGTCATCTGAAGGAAAGAGAAATAAATGAGGGAAAAGGTAGTGTAACACTCATTGCTTAAGCCAAGGAGAAGCCAAAAAGAGAGAGAGTTCCAATGTTCTGAAGGTGATGTCACTACATGTTGGGATAAGTGCCCTTAAATCCAATTGTATGATACTATGTATAATATTATGTATGACATTATGTGAGAAATGGTGTATGACTTAATATTGTGTTTAATAAAGTTGCTTTATTCTTATCTAAAATAATGGTAACATGAATATTCAGACATTATCATATAGTCTAAGAGATGCATAGTATGTGATTTATGTGAAAAGTCACAGAAAATATAAATCATAAGTTCTTTATAAACTCAGAATCATAATTCGTAGTCGGTGATGAAATTGGGCATTTCATCTGTGAAGACTATAACATATTAACTAAGATGATTTGTCTTGATCATGGAAATGGAGACTTCTAGTTGATATGTTGATATGTTTTAAGAATTAAGACATATTGAACTGGATCGCTGTGAGATTTATTATTCTCCTAACGACTGTCAATTGAATAATAAATCTCACGACTTCTATTCACATGAACTCTTAATCCTGAGAGAATAATGGACTTGATCATGAAATGTAGGTTGCTTTGATATATTAGGAGTGAGATCTAAAGTAACAGTCAAAACCTCAGTATGTTGAGCAGCCACATTTAATGTTGATGGAACATATATTCTCAAGATGGAATTCATAGTCTCTTGACGGAGATATAAAATATTCCCTTAAGATAAGTTTAATGTGTTCAGTTATTTAGAGAGTTAGGCCTAACCACTATAGTAAGACTAAAGTATATATTTATGAAATTAAATTTTATAAATATATGATGAATAACTTTAAAGGATTAAACCAGGTACTCAAGGATTAAGATGTAGTAATTTACAAAGTGGCAGTCTATATTCATGACTTTGTATTACTTCGAATATTTTATAAAGGGGTTGCAAGTATAATAAAGTCTTGGGATATAATTTATTAATAAGGCCTAGAGTGCAATTATATTTATATAGTGGTATTAAATATAATTAATGGTAACTTTGGACTTGTCAAGAGTTGACAGAAAAGCCTAAGGCCCATTGGAGCTAGTGTCTTATTTGTTCCTTTTGGTCCCACTCCAAGCCATAACTAAAGCCCAATTGGGAAGGCCCAAAAGGCTAGCCCAACTAGATAATCAGTTATGTGAAGAGAAACACACAGAATTTTATATTAAAATGAAATGGTTTGTATGTTCATGTATGTAAGAAAGAAACTCCTTCATATTCTCTCTAGAACAACACATAAAACTGATTGAGAGACCACACATCTTGGGCATCAAGTGGAATTGGAGTGAAGATTAAAAGTGTTCCCGAGTATTTCTAATCTTTGTTTTGAAATACACCATACCGAGGTACACTCTCTTGTTCTTATATTCTGAAATTTACATTGCACATGTTATCTATTGCGAATGAAGTAGATCCGTTAATTTTCCGCTGCGTATGTTTTGTATGCGATACAAACATGTTATTTTCCTTCACATGTAAGGTTGAAATTTATCAACCATTTTGTTGGCTTTATTCCATGCAATTTGCTTGTATTTCAGCACATAGAAACCCTGTATTTAGGTGGGAATCATATAAGGGTAGTGTGTGAGAGAGTGTGAAGAAATGCTCAAGATTGTGCAATGAAGCAGGGACTCATGACTGGATCTCGCAGGTAGCTCGCGACTGGCAAGCCGCTAGAAGATGCACAGGAGTGAAGCGTGTAGAGAAGCAAAATCGTCTGCTAGCTGTTGTACTACACGACAAAATATCCAGTCTGGCCATTTAGTTAGCTCGCGGCTTGAACTTGCGACTTAGTCAAGTCGCAAGGTCAAGTCGCCAGCTAGCTGTGTTTTGAAAAACTGACTCTTCGCATTCCTTTCTCACCCCAGTATAAATACCCCCTATACCCATGAAATGTAGAGAGCTTCTAGAGAGAATTTTGAGAGAGAAACCCTAGAGAAAAACAAGATTGACTCATTCACAATTTTCACATAGAGACTTTTCAAATTCCTCTACTCTCACCCTCTCCATTGTTAGATCCTTGAGAGACTCATAACCCAAAACCTTTTCTCACCATACCCATATCTGTGAGAAGGTTTTTTGGTGCTTTGAGAAGCAATTAGGAAGGAACCAATTGATATTGGTTGATGCTATGGGCTATAGCGGAATTCGATAAGCTAAAAAAGAAATAGGTTTGGCGTAACCTCGTTGGAGTAGGAGCTTAGAGGGCTTAGGTACACTGGGTAAATTAGGCTTAGAGGGCCTATTGCTGTCCTTGTATCCCAGCTACATTCTTTAGTGGATTATTAACCGCTTAGAGGACGACGGAGAGGTTTTACGCCGAGGGCTTCAGTTTCCTCTTTGATAACACATCGTTGTGTTGTCCTTGTGTTTGCATCTCTCTTCCCTTAATCTTTGTCATTTAATTTTTGCTGTGAATGTGATTTTATTTGGTTTAGATTGTTTATCAATTCTGTCATATGCTTATGTTTATTTTTCGCACATAATTTGTTTGATATTAAGCTTGAATTGGTAATTTGTTGTTTGGAGGTCTAAACGTTCATAGTGTTTTTCACACTATTTGAACTTTCACTACACATTGCACCAAGTCCCACATAGTTGAAACTAATAACGAAAATGCCATCAAACTTAGTTTTTGAAAACTGAAAACACCAATAAACCTGTACTCAGTTTTCATTCTTATATCTCAAAATTTTGAGAAACAAGTTTGGGAAACAAAGAATGAAAATAAAGCCAAACAAAATTTCACTCAGTAGGGCCACAAAATTTGAGTTTTGAGTTATATAACTCAAAACAACCCAATCCAAACACCCTTTAAGACATTACAATAATTATGAGATTCCTAACCACAGCCAAAACACTAGATACTTTTTTAGAATTAGATGCTAGTTGGGAGTATATTCTACTCATATTTTTGGGGGTCCGAACTTTTTTGATAGTTTTAGCAGCTCCTGTTCTGCTTTCTGTAAACATCTCTTTAGTTTTGGGTGATGCTTAAATTCAATGCATCTAGTGCACTGGATTCATTGAGATGGGGATATGTGTCTAAAAGTAGATACATGTTATCTTCTCAATGGATCCAAAGCAACTAAACACTAGACCCAAATCTCACCCTTAGTTTTTGGGTAGGAATAGCATCGCCTAGAAGTCACATCAATCTCATCTCATAGAACCTATAGACGTGCTACACTAGGCAGCCACCAAAGTCATGTACATAAGGTAGCCACACAAAATTTTCAAAATAATTTTAGAGAAGTAATGGACTTATTTATTGATATAAGACTGTGACCGCATAATTGAATAACTTAGAGCCATCTAAGAGATATTACACAATTTTTACAACATGGAACTTGCAAAATGCTGTGTTATAAATCACTAAAAAGATATTTCAAATATCACCAATTATAGTTATAAACACTTTATTTTACAAATTTAATTCAGTAAAATTTGTGATAATTTAAGTATTTTTTTGGGATTTGATGTAGTGCAGAGCCATTGAGATTATGAAATTACACAAATAAAAAGAATAGTTAGGTCTCAATTATTAACATGATAATACATGTATCCATCGTACGTATGAGAGTGGCATGTAAGAGGTATGGTCAACAAAGTTTCTACTTATTAAAACCCACATAAAAAGGATCGATAAAAAATAAAATAAAATAAAAAAGCATAGCCGGCCAGGTTGACTTGACTTGTATTTTCTTTTTCTTTTTTTTCTTTTTTTTTTTCATCGAAAGACTTGACTATTGGACTTTTTTCTACCTCAAACCAAATTTCCTACTCATATCCTGGATTGTTCTACGTAATCACACCACAATTTACAAACATTTGATTTAGTCCTCTTCAATCATCACTTATAGAAGTCCTCTTCATCCTTCTTCTGCTCAGCTCTAGCTAACATCTTAATCGACTCTCCGATCATGTATTCAACAAACTCAAATGTTTATCAACAGTACTCTCAAGCCCCAAATCCATTCGGCCAAACCACCACCACTGGTGTCCCGGTGAGCTCCACAGGCCAATACTATGAAACTTCCCAACCAGCTGCGTTCCATGTTCAGTCCTCTACAAACCCAAACTCCTATGACAAGTACTCCCACGCGCCGCCTTCTTTCGACCAAGAGGCCGCCAGTAACGGTGTCCCAGTGAGCTCCACCAGCCAATTCTATGAGGCTTCACAGCCTGCAACCCCGTTTCTTGTTCAGTCTAAAGCTCCAGTGCCTTGGTCAACTGGTCTCTGTGACTGCTTCTCGGATTACAAAAATTGTGAGTAAGAATGTTAACTAGCCCTGTGAAATGGCTCGTGTCCTTGTTTTTTGACACACTGGATAATTTTTACAGGTTGCTTGACTATGTGGTGTCCATGCATTACTTTTGGTCGAATTGCAGAGATTGTGGATAAAGGATCCTCATGTAAGTTTGCTACTACAAGTGATTTATTTTGTCAATTGAAATTTCTCTTTTCTTTTTGTTCTTTTTTTTTTTTTTCCTGAAGAATTTATCAATTCATTTTACTTCGAAGGGTATCTTTTTTTTTTTTTTTAATATAAATTAAGGTAGTTTAAGACAGTAGAAATCAATTACACTAGTTATATTACGAATTTTATTACTCTTTTCATAATTACTGACTTTCATATGATCTGATCAGTGTATAATAAAAGTAGCGTTAGTCATTAAATTAATAAAAATAATATCTTGACTCAAAAAAAAAAAATATATCATTTCAATTACAATTTATTATGGTTAGTAAATTGTGGGGGTAAAAAATAAAAAACTATGAGATGATCCTACATTTTTTTTTTCGAAATAGGATGATCCTAAATTGAAAAAGAATTGTGGTGGTTCATGTATGGTTGGTTGAAATAATAACTAAAATGTGTGTGGCGGCGGGGTGATTTATTTTGCAGCTTGTGGTGCTGGTGGAGCCCTTTACACACTAATTTGTTGTGTGGTTTGTTGTCCATGCTTCTACTCGTGCTTCTATCGTTCAAAAATGAGGCAACAATACACGTTGGAGAAGAGTCCTTGTGGGGATTGCTTGGTTCATTGTTGCTGTGAATCATGTGCCTTGTGCCAAGAGTATCGTGAGCTCGAAAGCCGTGGATATGACATGAAGATTGGTAAAAAAACGAACCATAATGTTGTTCTTTTTATTATTATCTTTATCATTACCATTATTATTGTTAGAGTTAGAAATACTGAATAATTATATTGTATTTCTCAGTAAAAGAATATACATGAGTGTGCCTTTATATAAGAGGCATATGAGTGCAGTACAAGTAGGAGTGTAGTACAAGATGTGTGTTATACAAGTAAACTAGTTAGGCCTAAAGTCCACAACACTATACACGTTAACAGCCCCACTCAAACTCAAGGTGGATGTGAGACCAACTTGAGGTTGTCAACTAAATCACAAAGGCGTCCTTTAGGATGTGACTTGGTGAAGATATCTGCAAGTTGATCTTTGGAGGAGACGGAGAAGAGCTGGACAGCACCATGGACAAGATGAAAACGGATAAAATGACAATCAATCTCGATGTGTTTAGTCCGTTCATGGAAGACATCATTGTGAGCAATATGAATGGCACTCTAGTTGTCACAATAAAGAGGAGTAGCAGAGGATGTAGACACACCTAAGTCCTTAAGAAGCCATCGTAGCCAAAGGAGCTCAGATGTGGTATCAGCAAGGGCACGATATTTTGCTTCAGTACTAGAGCGGGCCACATGAGTTTTTTTCTTGCTTCGCCAAGAAATCAGAGAAGAACTAAGAAGGAAGCAATAACCAGTGGTGGACCTGCAATCAGTGGGATTTATTGCCCAATCAACATCAGAAAATGCACGGAGAATAAGAAGAGACTGAGCAGAGTAGCAAAGACCATGGAAGAAAGTGCTCCTTAGGTATCGAAGAATGGGCAGAACAGCAGCATAGTGAGTCGATCGTGGAGCAGACAGATACTGGCTCACCTGGTGAACAGCATAGGAAATGTTTGGAAGAGTGACAGTGAGATAAACTAGGCTGCCAACCAAGCATTTGTAAAGAGAGGGATTAAGCAATGGTTTCCCTCTTGAGAGAGTCAAATGCGCATTAAGCTCAACTGGAGTGTCAACAGTCTTGCTATCAGTGAGTCCAGCTCGAGACAAGAGTTCAGATGCATACTTGGCTTGAGTAATATAAAGTCCATTTGTAAAATGAGTGATTTCAAGACCCAAGAAGTAGCTGAGATGTCCAAGATCTTTCATCTCAAATTGCTGACTGAAAAAATCCTTGAGTTCTTGAATGACACTAAGGTCATCACCAGTTATGATCATATCATCCACATACAGGAGAAGTAGAATAGTGCATTTGTCAGTGCGACGAAGAAATAAGGCAGAATCAAAATGACTGGCCATGTAACCCAAGCGAGAGATGGTAGAGCTGAATTTGGCAAACCAAGCTCGTGGAGCTTGTTTAAGGCCATAAAGTGCACGTCGAAAGTGACAAACCTTGTTTTATTCAACAGAGAGACCAGGAGAAGGTCGCATATAAACTTCTTCACTTAAATCCCCATTAAGGAATGCATTTTTGACATCCATTTGAAAAAGGTCCCATTTACTAGCAGCAGCAGCAGCAACAGCTAAGAGGGCACGAACAGATGAGATACAAGCAACCGGAGCAAAGGTCTCTTCATAATCAATCCCATACTCTTGTGTAAAACCTTTTGCAACAGGACGAGCTTTGTAGCGCTCAATGGACCCATCAAAGCGAGTCTTAATCTTGTAGATCCACTTACAACCAACCACAGATTTCCTAGGGGGGAGAGTCACCAAATCCCAAGTATGGTTTTTAGATAATGCATCAAGTTCCTCTTTCATTGCAATCTGCCATAAAGGGTCAGTGGAAGCCTTACGATAGGCGTAAGGCTCGTGTAGTGTAGTAAGGGCAGTGTAACAATGATAGTCAAGTAAATGTGTAGGAATGGATCTTACTCGAGTTGAGTGTCGAGGTGAAATGTCTTGTGCAAGATCTTCAGACGGAGCAGGAGCAGGGGACCCAAGCTCAAGGTTGGGGTTGGGTTGCTCGTCTTCAACCTGTTCATCTTCCACATGTTCATTAAAGGGTGAACTAGGAAAGGGATCAATGATATTTGGTGGTTGGACAGAGAAGTCTACATGAGAATGAGGCGCAACTACAGAAGGATCAGGAGCAGCTACAGAAGGAATATATGCCTCATCTGGAAAAAGATCTAAGACAGAGGAGGAAGATAAGGAGGCACGAAAGTGAGAGAGCTCGACAAAAAGACGATGCTCCCAAAAGACAACATTGCGGGAGACACAAAAACGATAAGAAACAGGATCATAACACCGATACCCCTTTTGAGTTTTGTCATAGCCAAGAAAACAACAAAGCCTTGACCGAGGTTCAAGTTTGTTATGCTCATGTGGCTGAAGAAGAACAAAACAGGTAGAACCGAAGGAGCGAAGGTGATGATAATCTGAAGATGACCCAAAAAGGCACTCATATGGAGTTTGATTTTAGATGACAGGACTAGGAATGTGATTAATAATATGAACAGCATGGAGTGTAGCTTCGTCCCAAAAAGGAGCAGGAACTTTGGCAAAGAGAAGGAGAGCACGAACAGTATCAAGAATATGACGAAGTTTTCGTTCGGCTTTACCATTTTGCTGAGAGGTACCTGGACAAGTTAGTTGATAAACAATGCCATAGGAATGCAAAACAGCTTGGAAAGCATATTGAGTGTACTCAAGAGCATTATCAGATCGAAAAATTTTGATACGTTTGAAAAATTGAGTTTCAACCATTTTTGCAAAATTAGAATATACTTGCAATAATTCAGAATGATGTTTCATATGAAATATCTAGCTATAACAGCAATAATCATCAACAAAGACAACAAAATATCGAGATCCACCAATACTAGAGACAGAGGAAGGTCCCCAAACATCGGAATAAATTAGGTCAAAGATATCAGTGGACACTGATTCACTAGTATTGAAAGACAAAGCTGGTTGTTTTCCTAATTGACATGAAACACAATCAAAATTTTCTATTGACACTGAGCCTAACAAACCTTTAGAAGCCAAGTGTTGTACCCGAGAGGAAGATGCGTGACCAAGTCGGGCATGCCAAAGTGCAAAGGAAGGAATAGAAGAAACTGCAGCAGCTGCAGCAACAAAAATAAGAGCAACAAGTGAAAGATGAAGGTTGTCCACGGGAAACATACGTCCAACTCTACGACCGGTCCCAAGCTCCTGTCCCGTCCTCGGATCTTATACAATACACCCAGAATAATCAAAGATAATGCGATAACTCAACTCAGCTAATTGTCCCACAGAAAATAAATTGTAAGAAAGGTTAGGAACATTAAAGACCCTAGGAACTGAGAGGTTAGAGGTCGAAATAGAACCTATATTATGACCAGACATTGTGGAACTATTTGCTGTGTGAATATTAAGAGGATGTGGTACAGGTTGAAGTTCAGAGAATAAGGACGAGTGAGGTGTCATGTGATTGCAACAAACAAAATCCATAAGCCAAGAGGAAGGAGACATACTGGATAAAGCTGAGAGAGAAGAGGAATAAGATGTATTACCAACCATACGAATGACATTTGTGATGATGTTTATAAGGTCATCTCTGGAAATGGTGAAAGTGGATCTAGAAGACTGAGACTGTGCAGTGACGGTAGCCATTGGTTGGACACTCTCAGTGTTAGCAACAGTAGCAAAAATTTGAAACAGCTGTTTTGTTGCGGTGATAGCAAGTCTCAATATTGTGGCCAAGACGTTCGTAAAAATTACAAAAACGTTTGCTGGATTGTTGGGAACGATTATTGCAATAAGAAGAAGACATGTCCTTATTCTTCATTTAGAAGCCAAATATGTAAAAATGGACTGCAAAAATGAAATCTACACGAAAAACTGGGTAAAGAGCACCTGGACTGCAAAAAGTCAACTCTGGCCAAAAGTCAACTATCAAACCTGGTCAAAGTCAAGGTCAACCATCAACAGATAAGGTCAACGGATGACGTCAGCAGATGATGTCACCAGATGATGTGGCACTGACGTAAGCTGATGATGTCAGCTAGGGCTGACGTGGCAGTGGTGACGTCAGAGATGACGTCAGCAAGTAACCTAGTGGAGCGTGGATGAACTTCGCCAAAGCTTTGGGCGGCGCGTGAGGGCGCGTGGATTGTCTGATGAAGCTGGTTCTTTTCCGAAGATGCATATCGAAGGAAGACGATTCTGATGGTGTCGGCAGCAACAAGATCGGAGCAACCCTGGTGGCGTGTGAAGCGCATGGAAGTGCTCGGCAAAAACTTTGACCAGCGCGTGGAGGCGTGTGGATGGTCAGATATGAATGTTTCTAGCGGAGATGTGTAGAGTGAATGAAAATCTACACGGTGATATGTCTTATGTCCTAATCGGAGGTCACAGGTGGCAGATCCGATGATGGCAGTGGTTTTGGCGGCGGAGGATGAGCTTCTGGCGGTGGAAATTGAACCTTGAAGGTTTACTAACCAAGGAAGCTGAGGCAGCGGAAAATACCGACCAAACAAAACTGCAAGACACAAGAAAATTAGAGCAATGGCTCTGATACCATGTTAGAGTTAGAAATACTGAATAATTGTATTGTATTTCTCAGTAAAAGAATATACATGAGTGTGCCTTTATATAGGAGGCATATGAGTGCAGTACAAGTAGAAGTGTAGTACAAGATGTGTGCTGTACAAGTAAACTAGTTAGACCTAAAGCTGACAACACTATACACGTTAACAATTATTATTAGATTAAATACACTAACCTCACCAATATACTGGCCAATTTAAATTGAGGTGAAGGAAAGAAGAGTTGAGGAGAATAGAGAGAAGTAGAGTAAAATTAGTCATTCTAGCCTAGCCAACTCTACTCTATTCTATTCCCATTTACTCTCTCCTAATCAAAAGTGGCCACTAAGGTTTATCGAAATGATAATTTCCAAGAATTTGGGTAAATGACACTTCCTCCTTGAAATTTCTATAAATGCAACAAATAAGTTGATGCATGCATAAATTTAACTCAGAAGAAAATATTTCTCTAAAAAAAGAAAAGAAAAATCTAATCTATGGATGAAATCATATTAACCTCTCTTGAGATCTATATAAATGAAACTAATCCTTTACGTTTGAACAAATGAGTATAAGTCACTCTATTGGTCTTTTTTATGTGTATGAATTTCTTTTTATAAAAACAAGAAAAAAAGAAAAGAATATTCATTTAAAAGAATATTGACTTTTCTGTAATGTTTATAGAAATCTCAAGAGGATGAGTATGTAAATACAAATTTGAGTAGTGTCATATTAATAAATCTCAAATGGTTTTGTAATTTACCTTTTTACTTTATTTATTTATATTTTAGTTTTTATGTGACTATCAATTTTTATGGGACATGGTCTTATCATAGCTTGTGTAATATGTATGTATGCATGAATGGATCTAACAATTTTATCTTGAGAAACCAAAGCAATAATGTAATAGGAATTGAAGAGTTGTGTTGGAAAGGGATGGATTTCTTTGCCTTCTTGAAAACGTTCTTAGAAAGAAAAAGGAAATTTGGGGGACCTCACGTAGGACTAATCCGAGTGTGTCTATATAGTATATATATAAATATATATATAAATCTTTTTTTTTTTTGAGAAGAAAATATATATAAATCTTAGATTACCACCATTCAAATTTGTTATCTCATTTCTACCAGACAAGAGAACCGATTCATGGAAACGTGATATTTCTGAAATATGTTTTATATTATAAACCAAACATGAGAATCCTGGTAGATTCCTTAAAAGTGATGGGAATCTTTATTGATAGATTTTTTAATACTGTTTTCTTTGAAGGTTGGCATGGAAATGTGGAGCGCCGTAATCGGGGTGTCACCATGGCCTCAACCGCTCCCGTGGTGGAAGGAGGCATGACCCGGTAGAGTGCATCAATGCGAGATCTACAGTGGTTGACTTAATTAACTAGCAAATATGTATTAATATTTTTTTTATGAAAAAAAATAGCAAATATATCAAAGTGACTAATATTTATGCACTACAGTTATGTTATTCTTGTGCTTGAAACAATGTTTTTAACGAATAAAATCATTCCCAGCAGCATTCAAAAACCTAACCGAGGGTACACATGTAATTATTCATTTACAAGAATAGATATGAACTCGTTTGTGATTATTTCCTTCTATTATTATTACTTGTATGTAACCTGTGCTTACGCACAGAAATTATGAATTGTAAAGGTGTTATTGATGTTAGTTTAGGTAATAAAACATATAGGACATTAGTTTTGTTAAGTTATGATTTTTCACATAACATTTGTGTTGGCTTCATTTCATGACAAAAAGTGTTGTAATTTCATTAATTTATTTCCTTGTATTTTGTGGGATTTAATTATAATGGGTTTAGTATTAAGTTGGTGAAGATTGCTCAAGATAGTGAAAATTCGCGACTTGCTCACGACAGACTTGCGGGTTGGCAACCCTCGAAAGGTCACATGAGAAACACATTTTAGAAGCTGAAGAGTCAAGTGCCAAATTGTATTTCGCCAGTCACTTTGCGACTTGGCTAACTCGCAAGTGACCCTCAAAACTCTCTATCTGGATGTTTTTAAGTGTGACTTTTATATCAATCACTCATACTATATTTACCATCATTACCCACAAAACGGTAAGGAGTCTATTCAGAAGAAAACCCTAGAAAGGGTTCTACAACACACCCACCATCTTAGAGAGAGCTACTCATCCTTAAGTGAGAAATCATTGTTGTCTCTTCTCGTTCCTCTCTCCCATTATCATACCTTGAGAGGAGATTTGTACCCAAACACAACCCACACCAATTCAGAATTTAAAGAGTATTTGGGAGCTTGGGAAGCATTGGGTATTTGTCAAAATAAGCCGATGAGGCTTGGCGGATGCAATTAGGCGGTATTGCAGGATATGGGAAGCTAGTGAAGACAAGACTCTGAAAAGTCTGTTGATAGCTAGAGCTTAAAGGAATCAAGTACATTAGATAAATTAGGCTTGAAGGGTCTTTTTGGTATCCTTATACTCCAACTTATTCATTAGTGTATCATTTCGATTTCGAGAGCCATGGAGAAATTTTTTGCTGAGTTCTTTAGTTTCCTCTTCGATAACACATTGTCATGTTATCTTGTGTTTGCTATTCTTTTACCCACTATTTCCATTTTAGCATTACACTTTTTTGTTCATCCATGAAATTGTTGAGTGCTTCGATTAATTAATTTGCTGATCACATATATTCCGCATCAAGTGTGTTTAGATTAAAATTAATCAAGCTGCAATTAAGAATTGGAGATTTAAACAAGCAATAGTGTTTTACAATATTTGAGCTTTCAATCGGTATTAGAGCGAGTACACTTGTTTTGCACTACAAAAAAAGGCCTATTGCTGTGGGGCAAAACCGCCGCTAAAGGTACATTTGAGCTTTAGCGGCAGGTGCTATTGCGGCAGTACGTCCCGTCAGTGTAGCAATGCCGTTGTAGATATATTGCAGCGGTACCAAAAACACCGTTTGTATATTCACCTTGTAGTGTCAGTTTTGGTTTATTGCGGCAGGCAATAAACCGCCGCCATATGCTGTTAAGATTCGGAGATATCAACTTTTAGCAGCAGTTTCAGTGTGCCACTATAGAGTTCCACCTTTAGTGGCAGGCATATGGTGCCGCTATAGGTCTTTAATTAAAATGGTATACTTGCACTGGTAGCGGCGGCTAGAAACGTTGCTATAGAGTTTCACCTTTTGCGGCGGGCATGAGGTGTAGCTATAGGTCATCATTTAATACAGAACAAATGCACTTTGTTACCTAAATAGATGTAGTTACAATAAATGTTACCTCTCTATGGGATATATCCAACGATAATGAACTAGGCCACCCACTTTGGCTTCACTAGCCAAATGCATAATTAGATGTACCATCACTATAAAAAAAGGAGGAAATATCCTTTCCAACTCACACAACGTCATTGTAATTCTCTTCTCAATAGCCCCAAGTTCCTCCACATTTAGTACTTTGGAACATATCTCCCTAAAGATACAAGATAAGTCAATCAAGGGCCTACTTTCTTCAATTGGCAAAGATCAATGTATTGCTATTGGGAAAAGTTGCTGCATTAAGATGCGATTATCATGGCTCTTCACCCCACTAATCTTGCGCTCTTTAAGTTTAACAAAATGTGAGATGTTTGAAGAATAACCATCTGGCACTCTTACATCCTTCAAAACTTGCAGAAAACTATCCTTTTTACTTGCATTCATATGGAAGCAAGCATGTGGCATATGTGATTAATCATTCCCAACCTTTTCCAAGTGAAGTTTGCTTCTTATACCCATATCTTTTAAGTCTTGGCGTGCCTTCAAGTTATCCTTTGTTTTGCCATCCAAGTTCAACAATGTGTTAATTATATTATCGACCACATTTTTTTCAATATGCATCACGTCAAGATTGTGGCGCAAGACATGCTCCTCCCAATAAGGCAAAGACAAAACTATACTTCTCTTCTTCCACACAGTTAAGGCTTCCCCTTCTCTTTTTCTTTTATTGGTCAAATTAACTTTTTTCTTCCCAAACACATGATCGGCTACAACATCCATTTGTAACATGATTTCCCCATCGGATACTATGATAGGAGCTAATCTCATATCAACATTCCCATCAAATGATTTTTTTTGCTTACGGAATTTATGATCACTACCCAAGAATCGCCTATATCCAATGTAACTAAATTTTCTTCCATATCTTAACCAACGAGACTTACTATCATAGTTACAAGGAGGACATGCAAGAGCACCTTTGGTACTCCAACCCAAGATATCACCATAGGTAGGAAAATCATTAATGGTCCACAATAATGTAGCATGCATTTGCAATGATTTTTTGGAAGACACATCAAATGTTTTTACTCCAACATCACATAACTCCTTCAATTCTTCTACTAGGGGTTGTAAGTACATATCTATATCATTCCCAGGAGAGATTGGACCAGGAATCAATAATGATAGCATGAAATAAGACCTTTTCATGCAAATCCATGGAGGGAGATTATATGGGATCAAAATGACAAGCCATGTACTATGAGTAGTACTTATATTTCCATACGGGTTGAATCCATCGACTGCTAATCCAAGCCTCACATTATGAGGATCAGATGAGAACTCTGTGTACTTAGAGTTAAATGATTTCCAAGCTTCAGAATCAGCAAGATTCCTCATTAACCCGTCATTCACACGACTATTGGCATGCCATGTCATATGATTGGCTGTTTTAGGAGACATAATTAGTCATTTCAATCTTGCCTTTAAAGGGAACCAAACATAGAATCTTTGCAGCTTTCTTTTTTCCTTTCTTAGATGAAGCATTAGTACTTTGTTGACCTTTAGACTCTAACTTTCCCATCTTGAAAGGTTACAATTTGGACAAGCTTCAAGGTTGGCATTCTCCTTCCAATATAAAACACAATCCTTAGGACAAGCATGAATCTTCTCATAGCTCAAACCCAGATCCTTAATAATCTTCTTAGCCTCATAACAATATTTTGTCAACTTAGCATTTGAAGGAAGGAAATCAAGCAAAAATTGCAGCAATATGGTAAATGATTAGTTAGTCCAACCATTAAGACACATAATGTGTTACAAATGCACAATGGCTGACAATTTGCTAAAATGCTTACAACCTTCATAACAAGGTCGATTAGCATCTTCAAGCAATTTCATAAACTGAAAGGCAACTTCATTAGGACCTTCTGCAGGACCTTCTGTGGGTTGTTTCACACTAGGGACTTCTTCCATTGGCATAGATGCCATATCATGTATAGAGAACATGTCATGCAACATGCCACAAAGATTGGCATATTCTATCGGTTTTTCTTGGACATGACTATTAGGAATTTCAATAGAAGTCTTTATAGATGATGATTCCCCATTAA
The DNA here is from genome assembly GCA_033629205.1 of Lithocarpus polystachyus. Lineage (NCBI taxonomy): Eukaryota > Viridiplantae > Streptophyta > Magnoliopsida > Fagales > Fagaceae > Lithocarpus > Lithocarpus polystachyus. Next base: position 42,159,842 of record CM066164.1, read on the forward strand.
AAACCCAAGGGTCATAACCCCTACAAATCCCATTTGACACTAAGTGAACCCGTACAACATCTGTAGGCCACGAATTTGCATGCACACATTTTTTACATGGACATGAAATCATTCCATCCGAGTGTGCATGGTTAGATGAAAAATTCAAAAATTGTTGGACTCCATCTACATATGCTTGTGACCTTCTATTGGTAATATTCATCCAACTCTTATCCATTGCTATGAAATGGTTTACAATAAACACCTATCATGTGATTTCATGAATGCACAAAACAAGGGTTAACAAATCATTTTTACTCTAACAAAACAAACCTATATTCCTAAAAAAAAAAACAATGAATTTAAACACATAGAGAAGTTATCAATACATTTGGTAACTATAACATCATAAATATCTCATTTCATTTTCTTGTTCCACATGTGTGAAAAAGGTAGAAAGAAGCCCCTAAAATGAATTAATCAAATAAAAACAACTCAACAAGAATCAAAGTGCATGAAAAAAACAAAGTGCATGACTATATTCAAAATTCATAAGCTTATACAACAGAATCAACAGAAGATAGATCCCAAGACAACATAATAAGCAAAAACAGACAAATTTGTCATATGACTGGCAGCACTGAGATAGATAAGTTACAATACATACACACAAACAATATACGTTGGTCTACATTTAATACAAGCATCATTGCTTATAATTGCACAACGTAATAGATAGCAAGCATCACCAGTTATTTAACCTGAAAATAGCAAACCTAATTAATCACATACCATACTTCTCTTCATGCTAAACCATTATCAAAACAAAGATAATCTTTCCCTCTATCCAAACAAATGTTTAATTCTTGTAAACCAAGCATTTCAAGATACAAATGTTTTGACATAACAACATGGTCATTGATAACAAGTTCTCTTATTAAAGCTTTGTTATTGTTCTAGTGAACTATGTAGTAACCGATTATTCCATTCTCACTGGTCCACTGGCTCAAACATGGAGAGGCACAAGGGAATGCACTAACTGCAATTAGTTATATAATTTCCTTTTGCCCACACTTTGGTCCTTTAGCAATATTACTTCAATCCACAAGTCTAGTCAACCGCACTCTTATTCGATACCACCTATCTTATCAAGTCAATTAGACCTCAGTTGAGAGTCCCAACAAGAACAACATCAAAGTTACAGTCCTTGTTAACAATTCATTTTTCGTTTAAATAAAAACTACAATTTTATTATTCTGATTGACATGGTCTTCTTAAGTTTTTTTTTTTTTTTTTTTTTTTTTTTTTTGGGAAGCTTCATAAGTTCTTTAACTCGTTCTAAAATATAAACCGCCAAACACATCAGTACCCATTCTTCCTAGTCAATCCAGTAGACCAATCACAACTCAATCAACATATTGAGTTTACCCAACAATATACATTGGCCCAACAATTTATAACATTCATTACTAACATGCCTATTCTATTTAGGTTTTTCACCATACAATCCCTAAAATTGATATTCCCAAGAAAGTTTTCATCCTAACAAAAACAATCAAGCCACAAAAAGTAACACATAGCAATAATGCTAAATCGAAATTAGACCAAAGAAAAAATACATATAGAGAAACAAGTAAACACAATTTCGTAAAGTACCTTTCCCTTAGTTCAACTTTGAAATCGGATCCTCCAAATCCAAAATCTACAAAATTTCATACATGAACTTAAAAAAATTAAGAACAAAACATATTTGAAATTAAAAAAAAAAATCAAAAAATGGGTATCGGCGATACATCAACTTATGATACCTTAGTGAAGAACACGAGAATGGTAGAATCAGTGGGTATCGGTGATATGACTAGGAAGAATGGGTATCGATGGATGAGCTGTGTGTCAGCAATATGACTAGGAATAATGGGTATCGGCGGACGAATGGGTCTTCGCGAAATGCAGGTGGGTTTGGAAATGAAAAGACAAAAAAAAAAGATTTTGAGGTTTGAAGAGAGATTTTAAAGTCTGAGGGAAAACACAAAGGCGCTAAAATGAAAAGAAAAATGGCCCTTAAAGGACAAAAAAAGAGGGGAAAAATTAGACTACATTCAGGCAATTAAAGGGTCCTATTGCGGCAATCCACACCGCCACTATAACTAAGAAGCTATGCCGTAAAAAGTATCTATTGCGGTGGTTTGACAATACCGTTGCTATAGCTAAATAGAACGCTGCTAAAACACATTTATTGCAGTGGTTTTATGTACCGCCACCGTAATATACCGCAAAATGATATATCTATTGCAGCGATTTGATGGAGCGCCGCTATAACTACGTCCAACGCTGCTAAAATATATATATATATATATATATATTGTGGCGGTTTTATTTACCACTGCTATAGTACGCCGCAAAAGGGTAGATGTATTGCGGCGGTCTAAATGAACGCCGCAATATATCTTATATATAGGGGCGGTCCAAAAAAGCGCCGTAATATGTGACTTATAGCGGCGTTTTTCAAAACAACCAAAACAGCTAGTTTTTTTTTTTTTTTTTTTTTTTTTTTTTTTTTTTTTTTTGTAGTCTTGGTTTAAATACCTAAGTGCGATCTTTGACCCTTTGTGTTAATTTTCATGGATTGTTCTTTGTGTGCTTCTTTGCATGTTTTGGATGATGTTGATTGTAACATGTCATGTGTTTGTGAAAATTCCTCTATAAGTGTTTATCCTCATGCTTGTGATGACATGTTACATGAATATTTGGGTGTTGTTAATATTCCAATTGTCAAAATCTTGAAGAAAAAGACTAAGAAGTTTCACGAGAATTTGAGCATGTTCATTTGTGAAAAGCATGATTTGATTGCTAAGCTCAATGAATCCAACAACTTGGTTGAAAAGTATTAGAAACTTGCTGAACATTCTTGTGAAAAGTTGAAAGAGTTTGAATTTTTGAATATGGACTTGGATGCTAAACTTGTTTTGTCTAACAAACTTGTTGATGATCTTAAATGTGAAAATAAATCTCTTAAGATGCATGCCAAGTGTTTGATTGTTGAACCAATTGCCAAAAATGAAAATGTTATTTGTTGCAATCATGTTGTGAAACCCGATTTTCTGTCTATTATGAGTTTTACCTCTAAAGACAAATCTGTGTACATACCTCCACATAAAAGAAATCAAAAAATGGATTCTCATCCTAGGGATTTGAATTGATCTAAGTTTATTCTTACTTGCCACCATTGCGGTGTGATTGGTCATATCAGACCTCAATGTTCCATGTTGAAAAGAGAACAAAACCATGTTGTTAGATCCCTCCCTAAAAAGCCTAGTAGACCTAAACACATTGTTTGTCACTATTGTGGTGTTTTTGGTCATCTAAGACCTCATTGCTCTAAGTTTCAAGCTCTTAAAAGAATCAAAAGAAAAGAGAAACTTGAACTTCATGGAAGTTGAGCTAAGAAAACAAAACTAGATATTGATGAAAATAGTGTTAGGACATATATGTTTCACTTATTAGGAACATATGTCATTATGTTATGTAATTGGCTAATCCTTTGACAAAACGCACTTTACTTGTAATTGGTAGATCTAGGATGTATTTAATACTTTAAAAAACTTTGTTTCAAGATCAAGTGCTGAAACCATACAAATCTATCCAAGATTCAAGCCAAGAAAGTGCCTGTCATTAAAGCTCAACAGCTAGCCATCTGTCGAGGTTTAAAGAGCTATTCAGCCCCGAGGCTTGACAGCAACTCGATAGATAGGGTATCTGTCGAGGTTTATGAAAAAACAGATTTTCAGTTCTGTTTTGGCTCTAATTCGTGATTATGTGTTTGGGCTTTCTTTTCTCACAGCCTTAGACATATAAAAGAGTTATTTTAAGGGCCGTCAAAGTGGACACAAGTTGCACAAGTGCTGAGCAAAGTTCGTTCAAGCAAATTGTGACCAGAGATAGAGTTTAGCCCTAGTTCATCTTTCTTGTGAAGAAGTTGCTGTGTTTGTACACCGTAGGGTTTTGTGACCAAGCATCTTCTGGATCTTCATCGTGTGATGAACTGAAGAACTTTGCAACCAACAACTTTCTCTAGTTGGTAATTCAAGTCGCGTACTGGGATCCGCACAATTGGTTAGTCACGTATTGGGAGCCCTGCATCTTTCTTGTGAAAAAGTTGTTGTGTTTGTACACCGTAAGGTTTTGTGACCAAGCATCTTGTGGATCTTCATCGTGTGATGAACTGAAGAACTTTATAGCCAACAACTTTCTCTAGTTTGTAATTGAAGTCGTGTGCTAGGATCTGCGCAATTGGTTAGTCACATACTGGAAGCCGTGCATCAAAAGGAGAAATTGTCACTATAGAATAAGTCCAATTGGGTATTGGGGTAAAGGTTCAATTGTAAGTTGGTATAAGGCACTGGGATTCCTTTATTTGTAACCGCTTATTGTGATAATAGTGGAATTTCGGGAGTAGTGACCTTAAAATCACCCGATGGGGTTTTTACCATGTAGGTTTTCCCCATTCGTAAACAAATCACCGTGTCAATTTATTTTCCGCTGTATACTTTAGTTAATTGGTGATTTTTTTGTGCTATTACACATTTTGCATGTTAATTAACTTAATTAATTCTCTTAGCTAAATTAATTGGTTAATTTATCACAAGGGGTCAATTCATTTTTGGCCTATCAAGTGGTATCAGAACAGGCACACTCTGATTAGGGTTAATCTTTGTTGTGTTGATACATTGACCCCGGTTTGTCATGGATAGAGGACAGTCTCTTATAATACCTCCTTTATTTGTTGGCACTAACTATGCATACTGGAAAGTACACATGAGAGCTTTCTTGCAGTCACTAAATGAGAAGGGGTGGCAAGCTGTAAAGATTGGCTGGACCAAGCCGAAGGAAGCGCCAGCCGATTGGGACGATGCAAAGATCAAGCCGGAAAACTTCAGTAGTAGGGCATTGAATGCTTTATTCAGTGCGGTCACTAATGAGGAATTCTAGAAGATATCCTCTACTGAAACTGCTAAGGAGGCATAGACCATTTTCCAGACAACCTATGAGGAAACCAAAGCTATCAAGGATTCAAAGCTGCAAAGGCTCATTACATGCTTTAAAGATATCAAAATGGAGGAGGATGAGTTGTTTGATGAGTTCTATGCTAAGCTTAAGGATATAGTGAACTCAGCTTTTAATCTTGGGGAAACCATTCTTGAACCCAAGATTGTGTGAAAGGTGTTCAGATCTCTACCCAAGAGACTTCATGCCAAAATTACGGCAATCGAGGAATCAAAGGATATTGACAAGATTCCTTTGACAAAGTTGGTTGGTAATCTACAGACCTATGAGTTGGGTTTGTCTAGAATCGAGAAGTCTAGCAAGGGCAAGAGCATGGCATTGAAAGCCAAGAGCAATGATACTAATGAGTCTTCAGATGATGAGAATTCTAAGATGAAGTCTTACATTACAAGACAGTTTAAGAAGTTCATGAAAAATACTAATGCAAAGGGCTTCGATAAAGACCGTAGACAGTCAAATTCTTCTTAGTCTAAGAGCCAAGACGAAGGAAAGAAGGATGCTAGGGATGGTGGTCAGTACACTATTCCCGCAGGACCTAAGTGCTTTGGGTGTCAAGGGTTCAATCACATGAAGCAAGAGTGTCCTACATATCTCAAGAGCATTAGGAAGAGCAAGGCACTTACTGCTACCTTGAGCGTCACTGAGTCTGAAGATGATTTTGACAATGAGGATAACGGAATCTTGAATGCCTTTACTGCGATTGTCAATCCTACTGAGGGGATTGTTGAAGATGTGGATGAAGAAGAAGAATCGGTGGAGTCCAAGTTTGAGAAGATGGATGAACAAGATGACATCCACAGAGCCTATGCAAAGTTGTACAAGGTCTCAGAAAAGCATGAGTATTGTATAGGTTGACCACCAACAAGCTCAGTGATGTGGAGCTTGAGCGTGAAGAGCTCTCCACAAAGTTTGATGAATCAAATCAGACTATTAGAGCACTGAGGTTTGAGAACAACTTCTTGGCTGAAAAGATTAAGAAGCTTGAGGTAGAACTATTTCAAGTCAAAACTCAGCTGGAAAGGACTTCAAGTGCGAAGCTTGACGAGATGCTCAGCATTCAGAAATCTGCTTCAGATCGAACCAGTTTATGGTATGATTTCTCTTCTTCTACTATTGCTTATACTAGTTCTATAGTGTTTGTTCCACTTGCTAATAATGTTGAAATTGAGAACATAAATGTTGAAAATAAATTAGCTAGTGAGAACATAGACAAGGGTAAGTCTATCTTAGGAGCACCTCCTAAAATTGATAAGAATGAGACTAAAAACCCTAGGGCTAAAAGGGCTAACTCTCAAAAGCCGAAACAGAAGAAGTAGCATATCTGTCATCACTGTGGTGCAGTCAGTCATACTCAACCAAATTACTATAAGTGGTTAGCCACTCAACAAAGCAACGGCATGATCACATCGAGAAGCCAGAATCTGCTTCAATCCTCTCTTGCTCCCCTTGGAGATCTTCTCAAAACCCTCATGTTCCTTTCTAGCTTGAATGGTTTCAATTCTTCTCCCTCACTGCCGGATCAAGGATTTTCTAGACGGAGAGGTTCTTCCAAGGTGTGGAAGGAAAAAGGCTCCAAGTGATTATATCACTTTCTTCTCTCTCTTCGTGTTTTGTTTTGGCATAACTTGTGTATTTTGTGTTTTTTTTTTTTTTTTTTTTTGAGTTAGTCTAGTTTTATGCTTTGCTTTGTTTAACATGTTTTTGTTTTCTTGTTTTCATTTTTGTTTATTTTGTTTTTGATATAAAAATTAAAAAAAAATTGAAAAATCAGAAAAATACAAAAACAGTGTGTGTTATATGTACATTGGTACTTGTGTACCTTGGATGGCCATTGAAACAAAGTTCCCTAAACTTTGTATCTTTTGTAGCTTAGATGAGCATCTCTATGCATAACTAAGCAAGTGAGCTTTGTGGCTCGTCTTAGTGATGAGTAAAATTAAGTTATCTCTTGTACTTAACACTCGTATCACTCTTTTTGACTGGTAGAACTAGAAAATCCTAAGAGAAAGGCATAAATAACCATCTCACCACTGTTGCCCACCAATTATGAAATGACATCTGTATGCTTCGGCATAGCAAAAGTACAATGTCAATGACATCTGTATGCTTCGACATAGCAAAAGTGCAATGTCAAATGCTTACTTCACTAGGTATTTCTTTTCTCTCTTTTACATTCCCATGAATGATATGCTTAATAAAAGAAAAAATGTAAAGAAAAATAAAAAGCAAAAAGAATAAAAATGCTTTATATATGATTGCAAGCGTGTACTCTAGGAGATGTGGGAGTTATTGTATGTATCTTGAAGGTGATAGTCCCCATCAAACAATTATGATTGTGTGTGAGTTAAAGTGATTTTCTCATATCACAAATCGTCATAACATGTATACACTTATGCAATCTTGCAATTTTTTTCACACACAACACGTAATATTCTTTACTACTCTTGATACATGTGCAGGTACAATGTGATTTGGCCATCACAAATTTTACATGTGTTAATGTATGCTCACTAAACTATCTTAACTTGTTTTTGAAATTTAAAATTGGTTAGACTTGTTTAGTGTGTGTGTGTGTGTGTGTGTGTGTGTGTGTGTGTGTGTGTGTGTGTGTGTTTTGGGATCAATGTGCTTAAAATTGTTGTTGAAGATTTTGAGAACTTAAAATGCTGTTTGGATCATTGGTTGAGTTGCATGCTCGATTACATTTCATATATGTGTTTTTCCCTTCTTGAAAAACTGCCTTTTAGCAATCTTGACACCTCCTCGACACCACCTTGACACCTGGCAATCTGTCAAGCTCTTAAGTTGTTTCTTATCACAAGACACCTCTCGACAGCTAGGTGGATCGATCGAGATTTCTTCTGGACCCTCGATAGCTTCTCGACACTTGGTGGATCAATCGAGCTTCTTTTGTCTGTTCTTTGTTTTGTCCCTTGACAGATCCTCAATAGTTTCATCTGTTGACGTTTTGTGTTCTCGACACCTTTCTCGACAGATGTCTTGACACCTCTCGACACCTCTATCTGTCAAGATTTACTGAGGTTCTATAAATAGGTTCTGTGTGATCCGGACTTCATTTCTCTCGATCTCTCTCTTGATAGCTTCCTCTTTTCACATACTCAACCTCTCTCACTCACTCCAATCTTCTTCCTCAAGGTTTCATCAAGCTCTTACAAGTTTTTCTTCACTTGGTAAGCTTCGAATCTCTCATTTACATGCATTTCATGTTTTGAAACCTAGATTTTGGGGTTTTTTCAAAATTGATGAGTTTTTGTTGAAATTTTGGGATGGGTTTTTGCTTAAATGAGATTAAGATCTCATGCATTGCATCACATAAGCATTATAACAGTATTATCATGCATTTAGATGTGTGCAAATTGATTGTGTGCTGGTAGAATTGGATTGGGTTAAGCCCATAACGTCTTTTATATTACATGTCACATGTTCATGCATTTCCCATGCATACATACTCTCTTTTCAATATATTGTTTTATATTTGAATTGCTTTGGAGCTTTTCTGATTGTCTCCTTCTTTCCTCCTCTCTCTCTCTCTCTCTCTCTCTCTCTCTCTCTCTCTCTCTCTCTCTCTCTCTCTCTCTCTCTCTCTCTCTCTCTCATTTACGTTAATGCGTTAATGGCACCGAAACATAAGTTTGCTCCGTCCTAAAACCCTCTTCATTCTAGGGCCTCTTCATCTTTTGATCCTACCCCTTCTTCTGTTAGGTTCCGTGATGAGGATGCCCGAAACGACTTCTTGAAGAACTTCTCTAAACGAGGTGTTCATTCGAAACGCCGAGTTATTTTGGCGGACTTCGCCAACACTGACCTACCTGATGTCATTCACAGTCGAGGTTGGGAGTCACTATGTGATGTCCCGGTCACATGTCCTTCCGTGCTAATCCAGGAGTTCTACTCCAACATGCATGGAATTGATCCTTTAGTACCTCTTTTTCATACTCGCATTTGAGGTACACGCATAGTGGTCACACCGAAGTTGGTATCCGATGCACTCCGTGTCCCGAAGGTAGAGCATCCTGACTACCCCGGTTGTGAGCGTCTAAGGACTGTGTCCAAAGACGAGATGATCTCTGCTTTCTGCGAGTGCCCTTCTGATTGGGGTGAGCATCAGTTTACACCATGTAAGGCTTTTGCTAAAAGTCCTAGATTCATAAACATAGTGATGACTTTTGTTTTGCACCCACTCTCTCACTATAACTCTATCATAGAGCCTCGTGCTCAATTTTTGCTTTCTCTTCTTGAGCATCTCACTATAGACTTTCCCTCGCATTTCATTCTTTTTATCATAAATGTCTATAGGCATACGGCAACCCACGATAAGCTCATCTTCCCTTCAGCTATCACCCGAATTCTGTGCCATTTTTCTGTTCCTTGTCCCTCTTCCAACCACTTCTCCATTATGTGTGCCATTGACTACGCTACCGTTAAACGGAGCGAGGCACAGTTTATGTGACTATGAAGAAAAAAATATTTTTTTTCATATAATAACTAATTTTTTTGTTGAAAAGGATAGTTTATATGAATTGATTATTGTGCTCATATTATATAAGAACTCATTTTTCTAATAGTTTATGAGAAGTAGTATTTTTTATAGTTATCTTAAAAAAAATACGTATTATTTATCAATCTATCTATATTTTTTAAAAAAATATTAAATATAAATATTTATTTTATTTTATTTTATTTTCATGCATAGAAGACAGTCAACCTTTTTCAGCATAAGTTCACAAGCCAAAGTGCTTCCCACATTGATTCAAAATAAAAGAAAAAAATTGCAAACAACAAAAAAAGAAATGAAGGCACAATAATAGAAAGAAGGCTAATTAAGCTATTTGACTTAAACTACAATTTTAAATTCTCATTTTATACTCAATTCCGTGAGATCAAATTTTGATGAGTCAAGGTAGAAAACAACTAGGCCCCCATCTTTCCCTCCCACTTCTCCGTTCTTAACCAAAAAATGTAAAAGATATATTTTCTACCCCCTTTTTCACTAAGGCTCTCCATCTACTCAGGTTTCACCCCAACAAAATACACCGTTAAGGATTATCTTCTATCGTGAAAATACCCACCAAAAAAAAAAAAAATATATATATATATATATATATATATATATAGATATACATATTTATATTTAGAATACTAAGTATTTTCAACACACACACAAGAGAAGATGAGAGAATTTCTTAAAGAAACTAACAGTGGTATATAAAACAACTAGAGAGACATACACCAAGTCTTATATCTACAAATAACTTTCACACTTCTCTGCTAGAAAACCTTTGGGATAAACAATTATTACTTCAGTAATTATGACTCAATGGACACTTTCTATTTCCTTAAATTCCCTCTAAAATTAAGGTACTTTATGTTGATATGCCTACTTTCTTTTTCTTTTTCTTTTTTTGAGATAATAGATAGATTTTTTCTTTTTTCTTTTTTTGAGAATGAATAATAGATAGAACTTTATTGATGTAAACTATATGAAATCTGTATGGATTACAAGCTTTGATGTGAGCAACATGGGCAGTACAAGATGGCCAACAGAAATACAGTAAACCATCCACAGACCAAACCAGAAGAAAGGAAAAAAATAGCAAAAACACAGACAGCAGTGCAGAAAGAAAACAAAAGCCCCCAGCAGCACCCATTATACCTATACTTGAGCTGTATTTAGTCTCTGGTACTCCCCTAGCAAACCGGTAGCCTCCTTAAAAATGTTTTTCGGATGCCGTTGGATTTTCTCTATTAGGTTTTTAGATCCCTGTAAACTAGATTGTTTAACTTAATTAATTAACCAAGTGAATACTTAGGTTTATTATTCAAATCTAGGTTAAAACAAAACAATCATATCATGCAAAGCAGCAGAAAATAAAAAATACAATGATAAGATGACCCAGAAAAATCAAACCGGTAAATTTAACCTAGCTATCCTCAAGGTAAAAAAAATATAAAAATATAAAAAAAAAATCCACTAGAAAGAATTGAAGTTTGTACAATAGAACTTAGATTACTAACATCCTTTTGCTACCTCAAGTAGAAAACTTACTACCACGACCCCATGATAGCTCCGAGTTCACGAACTACTTCTTTCCTTAGCCTTTGCAACACAAGCACCCATACTTGTGATAAAAAACACAAACTCTCATGTTTGTGACTCCAAGACCACCTTTGAAAGTTTAGATCATCAGCACCTTTGATAACTAGAGAAGGTAGCAACTTCTACAACACTAAATCTTGATATTCTTCAAGGAATAACACCGGTAGAAGACATGAGATAGCTCTTTGGGTACAAAACCCTAGATATAAAGGAGGCACACTCTTCTCTCTCTGACAAGCCCTATGAAAATGTGCTTAGGGTTTCCTTTATATACTAGTAGTGTTTTACTTGAAACCCAATACATTTAAGTAGGTTTTGGGCTAAAATAGAATTCTTCAGATACATGTTTCGATTGGTCGAGCCTGTCTTTCGATCAATTGAACCAGGGAAATTCTGAAATCTTCTTTTTGCAGCTTACTTGTTCTTGAATCTTGACTTGAATACCTTGAGCATTGTCTAATAATACCTATAGACTCTAGGATCTATATCTAGACAAGTTTGTGCTCACGATTTGCCAATTGTTCTAAACTTTTAGAACCTAACATTCTCAAAGTAGAATTTGTTCCTTGCATCCCAAATTGCCCAAGACATTGTTGCCCACTACTCTAACTCTGCCTGAGTTAGTCTGTCAACCATCATCCTAAATAGATAGAAAAATTCTAGAGCTGCATTTGAACATTTCTAGATTTTTCCACAGCATAAAGCCCATATATTCCTAATAAACGGACATTCCAACAGCATATGTTCAACCGATTCTGTAGTCTGGCAACAAAACCCACACCTAGCTCCACCTGCAATCTCTGCTTGTGCAAATTTTCTTGAGTTGGTAGTATATTTGAACAAGCTCGCCAAAGAAAAGTACGTACCTTTGGAGGGAAATCTAGTTTCTAGATTTTTTTTTCTAGATAGGCTGATCCATCCTAGCCATTGAGTGCTCAGTTCTGGATTGTTCCTTTAATCTCAATGCTACCTGATATGTTGATTTCACCATGAAGGTCTTGCTGCAATTCTCCTTCCAAATCAGAGTGTTGTGGTATTCAGCAAAGGAATGGCCAGAATTTCCATCCGGTTTTCGTAAGCAAAGAGATCAAAAATGCTATTCCTATCCCACTACATAGTATTAGTGTCCATAACCTCTCTTACAAACACAGTTGGCCAAGCTTCCCCTAGGAAAATTGGTTTATGGGACAGACATTTATGAGTTGATACTTCAATTTTTTTGCCATCACCAACCTTCCAAATTGAACCCTCTCTGATAATCTCCCTTGCTGCCAACAAGCTACGCCATACATAGGAGGGATTGTTACCAAGAACTGTGAAAGCTCGAAAATGTGTTAAAAACACAAGAGCTATTTAGACCCCTAAATTAAATATTACGGCTCGATAGATTTTACTCTAACTTATACTAAGTGTAAAATAAAGTAAATGCGAGATAAACAAATAAACTACTCTAACCCATAATCAATATATCCCAGCAGTAAATTGAAAGGTAAAAGAGTAGGGAAGAAGAATGCAAACACAAGATAACACGCCGATGTGTTATCGAAGAGGAAACCGAAGTACTCAGCGTAAAACCTCTCCGCCACCCTCCAAGCGGTAATCGATCCACTAGACAATCAGTTGAGATACACGAATAACAAAAGACCCTCCAAGCCTAATCTATCAAATGCACCTAAGCCCTCCAAGCTCCTACTCCAACAAGGCTTCTAGGAACCGTGTCCTGTCTAGCTCTCCGGATCCCGCAATACGCCCGATTGCATCCGCCAAAGCCTGGCTTCTTCCAATGCTTCCCAGCAGCACCAAAACCTCACTTGACACTCTGAAAGGGTGTGATAAGTGTTTGGGCTATCAACCTCTCAAGTGTATGAAAATGGAGAGGTAGGAGTTGAGGAAAATCCACAATGAATGGTATAAAGAATTGTGGGTATAACAATCTCTAACTCTCAATGTTTGTGGCTAGAGTTTTTTCTCAGAAGCACTGCTCAACATTTGTGGGTAATGTGGGTATATAAAGTGTGGGTACAGATAGTGTGTATTAGATATGACAGTTCAGCAAAACAGAATATTTCGCGGGTATCTTGTAGAAACGTCTTACCTGCGAGACACTTGCGAAAACCAGCTGTCACCAACCTGTCCTAACTCTTCGTATTCCAGTCATATGCAGGGCACATGAGTCACTTCGCGAGTAAGCTTCTCGCGAGACACCCACGAAAGCTTCTTGCTCTTCACTTTGCCTGAATCTTCACACTCTCTCTCACACACAACCCTTACAATAAAATTCCACATAAAATACAAGGTACAAAAGATTGAATATAATTACAATCAAATTTGGCACGGAATTAAAGCCAACATAAAATAGTTGTAAATCACAACTTTACAAACTGCATATACGAATGAGCAATTGGGGAAATATCTTGTTTTATACACCCTATAAAACAAAGAATGAGTACTATGGATCAGCCGCCGTGCTTGTTTAGCTAGTAAAGCTAAATTAAATGCTTGAATTTCCCGAAATCCCATGCCACCATTTCATTTAAAAGCACACAACTTCTTCCAATTGATCCAGTGTATTTTCTTCTCATCCTTTGTCTATCCCCACCAATATTTTGCCAAAGTAAAGTTGATGGTATCACATAAGGCCTTAGGCACCCCACAATGCTTATTCTAAGGATAGTACCTCATTTGATTTAATCCTGATGATTTACTCTTTTAGAAAGTAGCTTAGACACTTGGCACTTGTTTTTAAAAGAGATTTATTTACAAGCAATATGTATAAATAAAGGTGAATATTTACAGGATTCATGTGAATTTATTTATACATAAGTAACACATGGATTTAAAATATTTATAAGATAACATGTATCCTGGGTATCCTATAATGCGTTTGTCTTTTGCTTATTTCTAATAGCTCATTTGTATAGTATATATCAAAAAATATAACTTTTGGGAAGTTTTATGTCAAAGTATAACAAAAAATTAAAAGTCAACTGATTTGAAAAAAAAAAATAAAGGAAAAATACTCTTACACCCCTTGAACTCGAGGCTAATGACCATTACTCCTTCTAAACTTTTATTTTTGCCAATTTACTCCCAAAACTTACATTTGTGCCAAATTAATACATTACTTATTTTTCTGTTAATAAACTAACAGACTACCCATGTGATACACGTGTAACATAAAAATTACCAAAATCATATGTCTGAAAGTGAAACCCATGGAGAGAAGAGAGAGAAACTAGGTTCAGTTTAGAGAGAGAGAGAGAGAGAGAGAGTATGGGGAAGGAGAGAGGAGGAAATTCTTAGGGGGGGTTTGGCAATGGAAATGTTTTTGGGAATAGTCGTATACTTGAGACTTTGGACCATTAACTGTTCTTTTTCTTCCTATGACACCAAACTCGTATGGTATTTTGCTTCCTTCTACATTTTCTCTCCTTTTTTCTTTAGGGTTCTGACTTGGTCCGTAAACTTTGTTTTCCGTTTTATCTTCTTTTCAAAATCTTAATATGTAATTAAACAAGTGACTTTTCTTTTTATACTTTAGAATCTTTTAGAAGACAGTTAGATCTAGCAAACAGGAAAACAATGAATGAATTTGCAGAGCGGAGGCTTAAATATGATGTGGAGGTAGAGAGGTCTACAAACTCACTCAGATCTCTGTCTGAAGTCTGAACTGCACCTAGTTTCTCTCTCTTCTCTCTATGAGTTTCACCTTCAGTAATTTGATTTTGGTAATTTTTATGTTACACGTGTGTCTCACGAGAAGTCTGTTAGTTTATTAACGGCAAACTAACTAATGTACTAATTTGGCATAAATGTTAAAAATTTAATAAATAAATTGGCTAAAATAAAAGCTCAATTGGTGTGATAATCATAACACTAAAATTAAGGAGGCGTTAGAACATTTTTCCAAAGAAAAGAAAACTAAAAGTTAAACTATTTGAAAATAAATAATTAAAAATAAAAATAAAAACAACAACAACAACAACTTAGACAAATATAAAAAATAAGAAACAAAAAGCTGTAACCAAAATCACACAGTAGAAATTTCTGAAGTCGCAAGGGCAACGGTGTCGAAAAATCCTTATAGGATCCTGTCAAAACATTGAACAAACCAAGCGACACGTAACAACTTGACATTCATTGTACATTTATTGTGAGCCAGTGAAGTCGCAATACATCTTTTGCTTTTTAGTCTTTCTCTAGTGAATTATTTTATTGGTTGCGGGATGCTCCTCAACAGAGGATGGGTAGTCCATCTACATCACATATACCGTGAGGCAAACTTTGTAGCAAATGGTCTCGCGAAGAGGGGGAGGATGCAAGCTAGCTTTTTGGAAACGTTTTCTGATTGTCCTTTTGTGTTCTGTAAATATGTATGGAACTTTTTGTGTATAGGGACTCCACGTGAGTGTCCTTTAGTTCCTGTAACTAGACATCTTTCACAGGTGTCTATTGGGCAAATCTGATGTTCTAGCTTTTTTATATAAATAAAATCCCCTTCTTACCAAAAATAAAATACTAATTTTATTGATTCTTCGGTGGCTGTCTCCGTGTGTGGAGCTAGGGCGATAGAGAAAAAGGACATGGGTATTTGGAAACAAAATGATGCAGGACAACCTAGGCTTCCCACCTAGATTAGTCCTACAATGAACCTTAGGCTTCTCACCTAAGGTGTTTGGAATCACCACCAAAAAAATCAATGCAAATAATCTCAATAATAATAATAATAGTCTGTTCAATACAAAAGAAACCATCTGGAACTTTATATACAGCTTCCAGGAATCACAATGATAAAGATAAACTCTCCTAAACAAATCCTAAACAACCTCAAATACTAACATGATAATCCTAACAATCTCAAATACTAGTTTGATAATCCTAAAACAATTTCAAATACTAATCCGATAAACAAAGGATAATGATGAACTAATCCTAACCAAACTCAAATACTAATCCAAACTAACAAATAACTACGTTACAATCTGAAATTACCCGCTGAAAATCTAAAATGAAATATTGAAATAATTTTTGGTTATGCTCCTGCATTATACTCCTCTGGTTAAGAAAACTCGACCTCGAGTTTTGTAGTGATGAAGAATTAAGACTTTGGTGCTTAATACTTCCCTCAGATCAGAAATCACCCTAGGAAGCACTGAGAGTAGAATAACCTTCAATTCCATGACACCATAGAACTCCTCTGGAAACACAAAATCAATGTGTTGAACAGGAACAATTTTATTTTGAACCATAGTATCAACTTTTTGGACTTCAACAACTTGTAGATGTTCATCAACCTCATGGATCATGACGGACTCAATACCACTTTCATCAGAATCAACCTCCACATCAAGTGCACCCTCTACATCTTCGATCACTTGTTGAAATTTCTCTTCTTGTGTAGACTCTATAATAGGTTCTTCTTGCTGCATGAATGTTGAAACATCATCTATTGGCACTTATACCTCTATTTCAACATTAGTCTTTGGTGGAACCTGAGCATCCTTTTTTTGAGTAGAAGAGTCTAGCAAAACCATTATTTTTCTTAAGTCTTGAGCTATGGCAGTGAGTTCTTGACGGAAGGATAAGATGTTTTCTTGCTGAATACTGTCTCTGTGGTGCAGAAAATTGCCATGAGAGGATTGAGGTCGATAATTCTCTTGATAGCATTGGGGAACATATTTCTCTCTATGTATTTGTTTCATTTCATTCCAATCAGTTATTGCAGGCTTGCTCCTTCCTTTGAGATTATTCTTAATACTACGCCAAAAGTCTCTAGCTCTACTTCTCAATTTCAACCTGGCAAACCTAACCTTATTAGCATCTGGCAAACATATTTGATCAAAGAATTGATCCATCTCATCTAACCATTTAATGAAGGTCCATGGATCTGGACGTCCATCAAATATTGGTGCTTCTAAGACTACCATGATTCACTGGAATGGACTTTCAACAATCTGAAATGAACATGGGCTTGGTAATCTGGGCTTTGGCTGGGGCTCTGTACTGATCATTATGTGGGGCTTGATCAACGTGGCTTGTACGTGAACTCTAGCTAAACTTTTCTGCCTTTGACTTTTTTTTTTTTTTTTTGAAATACAATAAAGAAAAATCAAAATATAAAACTAAACCTACTAATGCCAAACAATAGCACGTCAGTCAAACTAAAATATTACACACGAAAGCTAAAGAGAAACAGAGGGAAAACTAAAAAAAAAGAAGAAGGGATCGGCGCTCGCAAGAGTGATCAGCGAAGAGGCTCATTGGTGATCTGTCAGTGGCACTCAGTGGTGGAGATCGGAGCTAGTGAGGCAGATCTCGGTGGCTGATGGCAGAACTAGGAGCTTCGTGAAGTGGCAGGGAGAGACCGGTGACGGCGGATCTCGGCAGCGTTGCTCCAATAGTGACACCGGCTTGCTGACTGTCAAACGCTTTTGCTCTTGATCTAACGGTTTGAAGTTGTGGATCTGTTTTTTTTTTTTTCTGGTGGAATGTACGTTCTCTGTTTCTAATCTGGTGGTAGTCCTCAGAGTCGGGCACGGATTGGCTTTTCTGTTGGTTTTGGGATGAAGAATTCATGTGGCCAAAGGGGGTAAATGGTTCGGATTGGTTTACTTTCTGGTTTGCAGATTTCGTGAGGTAAGAAATTGGGTTGTTGTGGTTTGCAAATCTCGTGGGGTAAGTATTTGAGTAATGGCATGTTTGGCGGTGGTTTTGTTTTCTGATGGTGAGTGTGGCTGTGGGTGTCAGTTGTGAGTTTGGTTGCTGATTGTTGCTGAAAGGGTAGATCGGGTTGGGCTCTGATACCAATTTGATGCAGGACAACCTAGGCTTCCCACCTAAGGTGTTTGGAATCACCACCAAACAAATCAATGTGAATAATCTCAATAATAATAAAAATAGTCTGTTCAATACAAAAGAAACCATCTGGAGCTTTATATACAGCTTCCAGGAATCACAATGATAAAGATAAACTCTCCTAAAAAAATCCTAAACAACCTCAAATACTAACATGATAATCCTAACAATCTCAAATACTAGTTTGATAATCCTAAAACAATTTCAAATACTAATCCGATAATTCTAAACAAAGGATAATGATGAACTAATCCTAACCAAACTCAAATACTAATCCAAACTAACAAATAACTATGTTACAATCTGAAATTACCCGCTGAAAATCTAAAATGAAATATTGAAATAATTTTTGGTTATGCTCCTGCATTACAAAATATATATATATATATATATGGAAATAAAATTTCAACAAGCACCATAAAAACACTCCGATACAAAACAAGCAAAACTTACATGAAAAGCTTTTAGGAAAAACCGACGGCAGCTCCAAAAAATTCACTATGAAAGTAAAGATTGCAATACTTAAGTTTATATCAAACTTGAGTTCACAATAAATTGGAGATACAACAAATAATCTCAATGAGTAAATATAATCTCACTACAAAACAAATAGCAAAATCTTCCTTTCTAACACTTCAACTCTCTGTGATGATCTCAGCACTAAAAAATCCCCCAGGAGAACACCACCAATCTTCCTTATGTATAGCTGAAGCCTTAAGTAAAGAAATATAGTTAAAATTTAAAAAATAAATAAAAATAAAATAAAATAAAAACTCTTTTTTTTCTTTTTCATTCTCATGCTCGGGTCCGTTTCATTGGAAGGGTGGAAAAGTGAAAAGATAGAAAATGGTGAGAAAATAGAATAGATTTTAATTTCTCTCTTTTTTGTTTGGTTGAGAGTGGAAAAGTGGAGGAGTGAAAAAAAATAAGTTTGAATAAATTACTCATATATCCTTGTTAAACAATAATGCCCAATTAAAACAAAAAAAAATGTGACAAATAACCCCAAAAAAAAATATCAATCACCCAAAATTATTAAAAAAATAAAAATCATGTCCCAAAAGAAAAAAGGACGAAGCCCACGTGCACTTGCACATGGGCATTTTTGTCAATCAAGAAAAAATGCGTCCCCTAGTTTTCTCCCTATTTTGGGGAGAAAACATTTTGGTGGGCCCAGGGACAAAACATCGGGGCCCACCCACTTATTTTCCCTCCCCTCCCTCAAACCAAACACTTACCAAAAATGTTCTCTTTTTTTTCTTTTTCTTTTTTCATTCTCCCTAAAATCCACCCAACCAAACACACCTATTAATACTGTATTTTTCTCCATCTGTTTTAAATTGCACCTTTCACGAAAGCTCTCTGAGTATGTGTCTATGTCTCAACCTCACATCACCAAATGGCCAAATGGCCTTTCTTTGCTTCAACTTTTTTTCCCCTCCAAGGCGTTTCCCACACGCACAAAGTCATGTCCCTGTAAACACAAAATTTTTCTCAATTGTAGAAAATCATATCAAACAACTGAAAATAAATATGGTTTGCAAATATAAATTTGTATTGATGAATAATGAGTACAATCTCTATTTCAATTCTTTTACAAAAGAATTACCCTCTGATTCTATCTTCGTTGAACTTGACTCAAATAAGAAATCTTCTTGAATTTGGCTAGAAGATGGATCGAATGGTCTCCACAACAAATCTTTAGCTTCGAGCTTATTAGAAATTTATTGTTCTTCGAATCTTTGAGTGTGAAGGTTTTTTAGGTTGAAGTTCTTCAAGGCTTTTGAGGCTTGATCCGTCGAGCTTCAAAGATTTGGGGTTTGTTGAAGTTTATGGAGGCTTTTTGTATCTTAATTCCAATAGAACTTCAAGGCTTGATCCGTCGAGCTTCAAAGATTTGGGGTTTGTTGAAGTTTATGGAGGCTTTTTGTAACTTAATTATTTGAATGTTTTTCGTATGTTCTCGAGGGCAGAATTTTTCCAGAGCTTCAACATCTTGGAAAAAATCCCCTTTCAAATGACAGAGAATGTCCTCTATTTATAGTGGTTTCAAAGGATAAGCTCCCCTTTGAATTGATATGCTTGAAAATATGTAGTTGACTTTTGATTGGCCCAAATTCTTTTTTAGAGATAATTATCTCTATTTATCTATTTTGATAAAAATAATGTTTTGATAAAGATAATAATCAACAAAGATAAATAATTATCTCTATTTAATTTATTTTAATAAAGATAATTATCTATCAATTTTGAATAGAAAATTTATCTCTATTTTATTTATTTATTTATTTTAATAAAGATAGTTATCCATAAATTTTGAATAGAAAATTTATCTTTATTTTGTGGACCAAGTGACACGTGGCAAATTTTAATATGCCAACGTAATATCCATTTGGATGACACATGTCATCATTTGATTTAGTTAATTTGATGACAAATTAATTTAAATTTTGTCACTAAATTTTGATGTGGCATTTTGTAATTGGCTTGACAAATTTTTGCCTCCTACAAATGCCCCCTCGAGACTTGGACATATACACAATTTTGGGTGTGGAAAATGGTCAAGTCTCGACAACTTCATGCTTTGATGCTATTATTTTCAAAACCTTTCATATATACTTTTTCAATCTTGAAAATTTGCAAGAAAACTTAATTTAGAACCCATAGAATTTCCAATATGATAGGAAGTTCCCCATGTACATTATTCCAAAGTGTCTGTCACCATGCTTCTTCCTTGGAATCGTGTGACCAACATTTAGCAAGGTGGAGTCCATAGGTTGGGTAAATCCAAACAGGAGAGTGACTTGATAACCCACACTTCAAGGAGTTTTAATGTGATGCAATCAAATAGAATTCTTATTCAAATAGGAATTGTTTGAAAAGAATTCAAACGTGGAAGTGGCAGCATTCAAATGCCTTGGCTACGGATCCACACACTTCTCCCAGTAATAACAGACCCGTGTATATGTAAACCACATCCTCATATGATATTACTTTGATAAGAATTTTGTTCTTACCCAAAGTCTCATATAGATAACTTTTAATAACAAGAACTTCCCTAGCTAACGAGTTTTTCAGCTGCACGACTTCTAGGCCTTTAAAGTTTAAACAAATAGGCCAAGTCAGACCTTAGCTAATATTATATTTTGACTGAAATATCAGCACTCTCCAAGCTGATTAAGTTCTTTATCTCCAATTTGGAGACCTTCTTGACTTAGAAGTGTAATGCCTCGTAACAAAGTGACCACTATAAAAGCAAGCCTTCGGTGAACAAATCCCCACTATTTTTTTTCAAAAGTCGAATAGAGGTATGAGATCTCTCCTTTTATTTTCTTGTTCTCTTTGGCACAATATGCTGATTTGAATATGCTGTTCCAGATTTAATCTCAAGTTTTTTTGAAATCCTTCATGCCAATACCAGTATCTTAATTACAGAAGGCAGGTGCTTTTCTCTCCATCAGGTATAATAACCTTCTTTTATCCTTGTTTTTTCTCATGCATGCTTTTCTTTTCTTTTCTTTTTTTTCCTTTTTTTTTTTTTTTTTTCTTCTTAGTCAGGTGGCAACACATGATCTCTATTTTTTTTTTCTTTTTTTTCTTTTTTTTTTATTATGACCTCATTCTTATTTTTAAAAAACCATGCTCATGACTCTTTTTCTTCTTGTAGTATCCGGCCCCACAATTTTCATTGCTTCTAAAGACTACCGCAACTGTGTTAAATTTTATACAAGCTCGATTATGGAACTTCCTCTTCGAGAGGTACATTCTTGTACTCGGTTTTTTTTTTTATATGCAATATTTTCTTCTGCATGCTATGATTTTCTCTTGACATACATACTTGAGATGCGGGACTTGGGTTATCCATCTCTCTCAAGTGTGTAAATTTTTTTTTTTTTTGAAAGAAAATACTTGAGATGCGGGACTTGGGTTATCCATCTCTGTCAAGTGTGTAATTTTTTTTTTTTTTTTTTTTGAAAGAAAATACTTGAGATGCAAGACTTGGGTTATCCATCTCTCTCAAGTATTAAGATTTGAAAGTATTCACTTGAGATGCGGGACTTGGGTTATCCATCTCTCTCAAGTGTGTAAATTTTTTTTTTTTTTTTTTTTTTTGTTTCTTTCTAGAAATAATTGTGAAAACTGACTTTTTCTCTCTTTTTTTTTTTTTTTTTTTTTTTTAGTGTGTCCAAGCCTTTTCCTTTGAAGATTCGTATATTGGCAACAAACCGGCCCTATTCATTTATTCAGAGAAAGACAACAAAGACGCGAAGCCTTCGACTCTATAGAACAATTAGTGCCACAAATAAAGTCCAAGCAAGTTGAAGAGGATGACACCATAGAAACTCCGTAAGATCAACTTGAAAGCATTAAGTCAACTACTGTGATTGAAGACCAAGATGTGGAGGCCTTGAAGAAGATACAAAGCACCTTAGAGAGCAAGCATTCCAATTTGAAGAACTTGAAGTGGATGCCTTGATCGTACTTTTTTTTTCTTTTTTTAGAAGAAATCTGCAATGCTTAGGATTTAGTCATGATGTAGTTTGGAATTTTCCTTTAATATGATTGAACTTCTTAGTCTCTACTCTCCCTCCTTTTTTTGTTTGACATGTGATTGAACTAATTTTGTTCAATTTGTAGCATGTAATTGAACTTCTTAGTTAAAAACTAATTGCTCAAAATTATTTTTCAACAGGCAACTCAACTTAGTATAGACTACCAAGCTCCTTACGTACCCCTTGAAAGGTTCAAAGCCATCTCATAATTTAAAGGGCTTTTGTTTTAACACGTGGCTGAACTTAGTATGAAATACCAAGCTGCCTACGTACCCCTTGAAATGGATCAAGTCACCGCGTAGTTCAAAATGGATTTTGATTTGAGACGTGACTGAACTTAGTATAAAATACTAAGCTGCCTACGTACCCCTTGAGAGGGATTAAGTCACCACGTAGTTCAAAACGGATTTTGATTTGAGACATGACTGAACTTAGTATAAAATACTAAGCTGCCTACGCACCCCTTAAGAGGGATTAAGTCACCATGTAGTTCAAAAGGTTTTCAAACTAGAGTTTTTTTTTTTTTTTTTTTTTTTTTTTGGTGCCCTAACTTTTGCCTAGGCCACCTTATAAAAAGGTTTTCAATCTAGCAAGCTTTTTTTTTTTTTAAAACACTTTCAAAAGTAATGGGAGAACATCATGTACTTTTTGAGTGTTGAAGTAGACAGTTTTAGGCTCTTAATAAGGAGCATTTCAAATTTCAAGCATAGTAACGTGTCAAGAATTTGCCATTGATGGGGCCAATTCTTAAACCATCTTCAGCAACCAACTTGTATGCGCCATTTGTATAAGCTTCTTGAACAACATATGGTCCATCCCATTTTGACAAAAACTTATTCTTGGTGCGATGAGGGATGATGATGGGCCTTCGCACAGTAAGAACCAAGTCTCCAACTTGGAAAGATCGAGCACGAACCTTCTTATTAAAAGTCCTAGAAATGCGAACTTGATAACACTCAAGGCGTTGTTGTGCCTCAAGCCCTTTTTCATCCAAAGCTTCCAATTCTTCAAGTCATAGACGAACATTGTCCTCGTTAGAGAGGCCTTCTTGAATGGCAATATTTAATGAAGGGATTTGGCGTTCAAGTGGTAAAACAGCTTCTACCCCATAAACAAGAGAGTAGGGTGTAGCTTGAGTAGGTGTTCGGTATGTTGTGCGATACGCCCACAAAGCTTCTTCAACTCTTTCATGCCAATTTCTTTTTGACTTCCCTACAACTTTCTTGAGAAGATTGCATAGAGTTTTGTTAAAAGCTTCTACAAGACCATTAGCCGAAGCATTATACATTGAGGAGTTATGTTGCTTAAAACCAAAGTCATTGCAAAGCTTGTCCATCGACTTGTTGTAGAATTCTTTCCCATTATCAGTGATTATGTAACGAGGCACACCATGTCTGAAGATGATGTTTCTTTTGATGAAGTTCACAACAGTTTCTTTATTCACTTCTCGAAATACAGCAGCTTCAGCCCATTTGGAAAAATAATCTGTTGCAGCTAGGATATATGAATGCCCACCAGAGGACTTTGGAGTCAATGGTCCAACCACATCTAAGCCCCAAGCATCGAATGGCCATGAAGCTACAGTAGGGTGTAAGGGTTCTGGAGGTTGATGAATGAAATTTGCATGGAATTGACATGCTAAACATCTTTTTGCATAATCCATACAATCTTTGACCATAGTGGGCCAATAATAACCCATCCGCTTAATTTGAAAATGAAGTTTGGGACCAGATTGGTGAGCACCACAAATCCCTTAATGAGCTTCTTCAAGTGCCTTGGCAGCTTCCTCATCATCTAAGCAACGAAGGAGAAGGCCATCAAAAGAACAGCGATATAAGGTATTTTTATAATAAACAAAACATGGAATTCGTTGCTGAATCTCTACTCTATGTCGAGGATCATTAGGCAACTTCCCATGTTCTATGTAATCAATGATGGGTTGTCGGAAATCTTCTCTTTCTATCTCAAATACTAAAATTGCATTAACTCCTTCTTCTATCTTATCTTCTTCAAAGTTTGGAGGAATTACCCATGTCTGGCATATTAGAATTTTCACCACAGGCTCTTGTAGAGTAAGAGTTGTTGCTAATTTTGCCAAGGCATCAACTTGCTTATTCTCATTTCTTGGGACATGTGTAATACTAATATAATCGAACCAGTCCAAAAGTCTTTTGGTATATTTGCAATATGGGATCAATTTAGGTTTCTTCACATCATAGTGCAGAAGCACTTGATTTATGACTAATTTCGAATCACCAAAGACTTCCAAACGAGTTGTTTTCACATCCATTGCCAATTCAAGACCTAGGATTAGTGCTTGGTATTCGGCAACATTGTTTGAACAACATTCTGTGAGAGTGAATGCATATGGGAGGACATCTGCTTCCGGAGTTACAAACACTACCCCAGCACCAACACCACTACATTGAGCAACTCCATTGAAGAACATTTTCCATGTTTGTGAGATTTCAATGAGCATTACTTCTTCATCAGGAAGGTCATCAGACAGTTCCCAATCATCAAGAATAGGATGGTCAGCAAGGAAGTCGGCCAAAGCTTGTCCTTTCACCGCCTTTTGCTGGACATATATTATCTCGAACTCTTGGAGTAAAAGAGCCCATTTTGCTAGCCTCCCTAAAAGAACTAGCTTAGTCATTATGTACTTGATAGGATCTGCCCATGAAATGAGTCGTATTGAATGGGCTTGTAGGTAATGCCTTAGCTTTTGAATGGCAAACATCAAAGCTAGACATGTCTTTTCAATTGGTGAGTAATTAAGCTCAGCACCATGTAGGGTTCTACTCAAGTAATAAAGAGCATTCTCCTTTCCTTCTTCATTTTCTTGTGCCAGGAGCACTCCTAAAGATTGTTCTTATGCTGCTATGTAAAGAATAAGCAGCCATCCATGTAAAGGTGCTCGTAGGACAGGAGGATTCAACAAGTATGTTTTGATGCTCTCAACAGTATTTCTGCATGCTTCATCCCATACAAATGGGACATCTTTCTTCATAAGGCGACTGAAAGGTTGACAGTGCCCAGCCAAGTTGGATATGAACCTCCTAATGTAGGCAAGCTTTCCTTGAAGACTTTTGAGATCATGAATATTTCGAGGCTCCGGCATTTTCTGAATAGCATCAATTTTCGAACTATCTATCTCAATTCCTCTGTGTCGAACTATGAATACTAGGAATTTTCCCGATGTAACTCCAAATGCACACTTTAAAGGATTCATTTTGAGTTGGTACCTACGAAGTCGCTCAAAAACTTGACACAGGTCTTGAAGGTGCTCCATCCTTTTCTTCGACTTTACCACCAAATCATCAACATAGCATTCCACATTCTTATGGAGTATATCATCAAATATATTTTGCATTGCCTTTTGATAAGTGGCACCAGCATTTTTTAACCCAAATGGCATAACTTTATAACAATAAATCCCTTTTGGTGTACGAAAAGCAGTGAGCTCTTCATCTTTCGGAGCCATGCAAATTTGATTATAACCAGAGAACCCATCCATAAATGAAAGAGCTTCATAGCCTACTGTAGCATCAACCATAATTTTTGTTAAAGGGAGAGGAAAATCATCTTTTGGACATGCCCTATTGAGGTCAGGAAAGTCGACACAAATGCAGATTTGCCCAATCTTCTTTCTTACCGGAACAATGTTTGATATCCATGAAGGATACTGGACTTCACGAATGAAGCCAACTTCAATAAGTTTGTTGACTTCACCTTCAATTTGGGAGATTAATTCAGGCTGAAACCTATGTTGTGCTTGCTTTGTTGGTCGTACCCCATGTCTTATTGATAAATGATGAACGGCAATCTTTGGATCAAGACCAGGCATTTCTTTGTATGTCCAAGCAAAAACATCCCTATATTCTTTGAGGAGTTCAATATAGGTATCTTCCTCTTCTAGAGGTAAACTTGCATTTATGAAGACTGGCTTAGGGTCCTCGGTGGTGCCAATGTTGACTTCCTTCAATTCATCAACTATAGCTTTTATGCCTTCTTCAAATAAGGGTGGAGCATCCTTGGTGTCATCTTCAACAAGGGTTTTTTCTTTCGTGTCTTCAATGATTGTTATATGATTGACTGAGGTAACAGTTTCATCTTCTAGTTCTTGGTTTGTGGTCACCATCGTACACCTTTTTATAGTCAAGGCTTCTCCAGTATTCACTTCCTAAATGGTTCTACGTTTCATACAAGACGGAATGGAGCGTCGAATCTCATTTGAATCTTGATTCACAATAAGTGATTCGTTAGCACCTCTAGGGAGGAGATTTGTCCTCTCATTCTGCTCTTGCTTTGCCTTCAGATCTTTTAAGAGTCTGGAAGGAATTGCATGACTGAGCCTTGTGAGAACTGAACCTCGGGCGCCAACAACAGAGTTATCTTCTTGTGTCCCCAACCTATCAAATACTGAGATATGGGAAGTGGGTCGACCAATGCGATAAAAAAAAATGATTTCTTTGATAAGTTCGAAGATTGTTCTTCTTCTTTATCATCTATTGAAATCATCAAAATGCTAGCTTTCCGAATGGGGATGTGAATGGTAGTTGGTGGAGTGTATCCAACTCCAGCCTTAGAACTTGTTCCCTTAACACCCTTGGCTTTCATTGTCTTTTGTCCTTCTTTTCCAGAGGCCTCAGGGATGAGCTTACCTAAACCACTTGGATTTTCATGATTATAACCAGCTTTTTCCATGAGTCTATACGCGTTGGGGTCAAAGCCTTCTTTGGTTCTTTTGGTGGGCAAAGTCCCATGCTCCATAATTGGTCCTTGGGATGGTCTTGTAAACCCTTTCAACGGTTGACTTGGGAATCTTGGTTTTGTGATTTTAGTAACTGGCAAGTTTAATCCTTGCAAATTCTTCGATGTTGACTTCTCATCTCCTGAAAATGGGGATTGGCCTTCTTTTCTTTTGGCGACTGGAACATAGTGTAGCACAGTGGCTACTTTAGTTACTTCTGAAGTATGATGCTTCTTCTCTTCCATAGAAGTCTTGGTTTGCTTGGTTTCCTTCTCCTCAATTGGAGGATCAATTTTTTGAGCCTTGGAGTGGGGCTTTTCTTCTTTGCTAGATGGTGAAGCCACAACTTGGGTTTCTTCTATCGTATCGTCTTCCAAATAAAATTTTGCATCAGCAAAGTGTGACTCAGCTACAGTAAAGGGCTTATCATCAGCTACAATCTTCTTGACTTGTCCATCTTGGAAATATTTGAAGCATTAGTGATACGTAGATGGCATAACACCATACTCATGCAGCCATGGTCTTCCAATAAGCAGTTTGTAAGTGTCTTGGCATCAATAACATGAAAGAGTGCACTTGATTCCATTTCACCAATTAGCATATGAAGTCTAATCTTCCCAATAGCTTTTTGTCCACCTTGATTAAAGCCTTGAATCATCAACCTACTAGGAAGTAGTTCATCCAAGGAGATTCCAAGTTCTTTCAATATTTTGAGTGGGAGGATATTGACTGCAGATCCACCATCAATAAGGATACGATTGACTTGTTGTTCTCGAATGTGCCCAGTTACAAACAAGGGACGATTGTGAATCTTGGAGCCCGACAAACGATCATCATCAGTAAAAATGATTGAAGACCAGTATGCCCTATACACGATAGCTCGTTTTGTCTCTTCCTCACTATCTGAAGAGTCTTCTTCACCACTTACTTGATAACATGTAAGAGATGCAAAGATATAATCCTCAGGAACTGGCACTAGGGAGAAAGGTATTTTCACCTCAATAGGCTCAAATGAACCAAATTGTATAGTAGAAGTAGTTGTTGAGACCACCATGGCTAAATTGGCAGTCGCGACTTCATCATCAAACGTGATTTTTCCTTGATGGACTAGCTCCATTATTTTATCTTTCAACACAAAGCATTGCTCTATGGGGTGGCCTACAAGGCAAAGATACTTGCAATACTTGGGATCATTTGTTTGGTCAGCCTCTTCAGGACGTTTCATTTCTGGTAGCTCAATCAAATTCAACTCCAGTAAATGATCCAACATGTTGGAGACTTCGGAATCAGGGAATGGATATTGCTTTTCTTGCATTTCTTGTAATGTTGGTCTTCTTCTTCTTTCTTGAGTGAGAGCAGATGTTTGTTCTTTTATCTTGGGTTTAACTAGAACTTTGAGAGGAGTAGTAGTTATAATCAAGGACTGTTTTTTTTTCCGGTTGAGGAGGGAATTTGCCCCCTTTGCGAGTATCTTGCCCTTCTCTCCCCTTACAGGGTTCTTGAACAAGGGGACCTTGGTGACCATTGGAAGCAATGCTAAGCTCCATGTCATAAGCACGTGTTGCTAATTCTTCAAATGTTTTAGACTTTATTCCTTGAAGAATATAGCTTATAGCCCAATTCATTCCTTGAATACACATCTCAATTGTGGACGCCTCAAATAATAGATCCTTGCAGTTAAGACTAAGGTTTCTCCACCGTTGAATGTAATCAATGACGGGCTCTTCTTTCCACTGCTTTGAATTGGTGAGTTCTATCATGCTAACAGTACGTCTAGTATTGTAGAAACGATTTAGGAATTCTCTTTCCATTTGATTCCAACTATCAATAGAGCCAGGCGTCAGATCGGTATACCAGTCAAACGCATTTCCCTTCAAAGAGCGAACAAATTGCTTGACCATGAGATCCCCATAAGTTCCAGCATTGTTACAAGTTTCCACAAAGTGAGCTACATGTTGCCTAGGATTGCCTTTACCCTCAGATTGTTGGAACTTCAGTGGCTAATAGTTTTGAGGCATCCTCAAGAGATCTATCCTTTGAGTGTATGGTTTAGCATAGACAATGGATGCCTAACTTCCACCCCCAACTTGTTCTTTGATAGCCTCCTTGATTAACTCCTTGAGATGGTCAGGAGAGATAGA
Source organism: Lithocarpus polystachyus (assembly GCA_033629205.1). Taxonomy (NCBI): domain Eukaryota; kingdom Viridiplantae; phylum Streptophyta; class Magnoliopsida; order Fagales; family Fagaceae; genus Lithocarpus; species Lithocarpus polystachyus. The sequence goes on from CM066164.1 coordinate 42,189,305, forward strand.
CCCCTCTGTAGAGAAATTGAGATCCTTTGTTGAATTTTTTGGTTTGTCATTATGGGTTTGTTTCGACCTAGAGCTTTCATCTTCATGATTTAGTCCAAATGTATTCCCCATCTTATCCACTAGGAGAGTTATTTGTGCATCTCTTAATGCTTCCCTCTCTTTCATGGACTTCATTAGCTCTTCTAAAGTTTGGGCTATAGTTGAGACTTGCTCCTCCAAAGATGTTGTGTTAGTCATCATAACTGGCATGGCAAATGAACTAACAGAGTGAGGGGATTCCCTAAGCTTAAAAGTAGGGATATTTTCTGAAAAAGAGAATTCAAAGCTATCAAGTGATTCATCCTCTTCTTCAACAATTGGAGCTTCTAGTGTAGGCTCCAGTGACAAAGCTGGTTGAGACAACACTTCTTTGACAAAGCTAGCTACATCTTTGTTTGCCCCCTGAGTAGATGAGGTTGTTTGTGACTCCTCAGTTTCAGAAGTGTTGAAAATAGATGAGGATTGGGGTATGGGTGTCGTTTGAGCATAGACTTCTGCAAGGGCTTTTATCCTTCCCTTTGTCATGGGTCTAGTATAGGGAATATCAAAGTTTGAATCAAGTGTAGGATCAACTTCACTTGTTCCAAAAAGAGGGTTGTCAATTTGAGTCTTCTTTGAAGCCATATGACTTCAAAGGATGTGACAAGTTGATAAAGAAGAGATGAGAGGTAGAGATTGTCCCACCGGGCGTGCCAAAAATTTGTAAACACAAAATTTTTCTCAATTGTAGAAAATCAAATCAAACAACTGAAAATAAATATGGTTTGCAAATATAAATTTGTATTGATGAATAATGAGTACAATCTCTATTTTAATTCTTTTACAAAAGAATACCCTCTGATTCTATCTTCGTTGAACTTGACTTAAACAAGAAATCTTCTTGAATTTGGCTAGAAGATGGATCGAATGGTCTCCACAACAAATCTCTAGCTTCGAGCTTATTAGAGATTAATTGTTCTTCGAGTCTTTGAGTGTGAAGGTTTTTAGGTTGAAGTTCTTCAGGGCTTTTGAGGCTTGATCCGTCGAGCTTCAAAGATTTGGCGTTTGTTGAAGTTTATGGAAGCTTTTTGTAGCTTAATTCCAATAGAACTTCGAGGCTTGATCCATCGAGTTTCAAAGATTTGGGGTTTGTTGAAGTTTATGGAGGCTTTTTGTAGCTTAATTATTTGAATGTTTTTCGTATGTTCTCGAGGTAGAATTTTTCCAGAGCTTCAACGTCTTGGAAAAAATCCCCTTTCAAATGACAGAGAATGTCCTCTATTTATAGTGGTTTCAAAGGATAAGCTCCCCTTTGAATTGATATACTTGAAAATATGTAGTTGACTTTTGATTGGCCCAAATTCTTTTTTAGAGATAATTATCTCTATTTATCTATTTTGATAAAGATAATTTTTTGATAAAGGTAATAATCAACAAAAATAAATAATTATCTCTATTTAATTTATTTTAATAAAGATAATTATCTATCAATTTTGAATAGAAAATTTATCTCTATTTTATTTATTTATTTATTTATTTATTTATTTTAATAAAGATAGTTATCCATAAATTTTGAATAGAAAATTTATCTTTATTTTGTGGGCCAAGTGACACGTGGCAAATTTTAATATGCCAACGTAATATCCATTTGGATGACACATGTCATCATTTGATTTAGTTAATTTGATGACAAATTAATTTAAATTTTGTCACTAAATTTTGATGTGGCATTTTGTAATTGGCTTGACAAATTTTTGCCTCCTACAGTCCCATAAATGAAAGGTTGACTTTTCATAAGCTTGCAAGACAATTTTCTCTCATGTTTTTCACCTAATGAAACAAGCTAGAATTTAGTTCTCTCCCCACTTTTCTTTTCTTTAATTTCTATCCTGCCAGTTACAACCCCACTAAACGGGGATAGAGCTTTAACAAGGTGTGGGCTAGACCACACTAGGTGCCATGGACCCGAAAATTCTCCCATGCATGATTATGAATCCTTTTATGTCATAATACATAACTCTCAATGCATAGATGGTGGACCAAATAAACAAAATAAAAATCTCTCAAAAGTTGGGTCCAAGTTTCACTTCAATATTACCCATTAGTTTTAAGTTGAACACGGAGAATGTCAATTTGAACTCCTAGGGAGCATTTGGTTCTCTTGATGCTACATTACATTGTGTCGGGGGAGAAAAAGTTTTTTCTTCCGACAAATGAGATTTGTATTAAATTGGAGGCCTAAACCGAAACTCAACGATGGGCTTAAAGCACGGCCTAAAGGCTATCGGTGAAGATCCGAAGAATTCACCTTATTTTTATGCCTTGGGCTTAGGTGGAGACTGACAAGGATGGCCCATAAACGATCCCTACAGCAAACACGTCAGCACGATTAAAGAACATTTTGTAGAAAATAACCCAGCAATAAAATAAGACAGAACAAATAAACCTTCAGCTGTTAGCTATTTCATAGATTAAGAAAAGTATCTACATTTTCAAACTCATCATCCACTGGCTCTGGAGAAGAGACTTCTAATACAATAATATGAGGGCTATAGTAACAGTTACATCATAGCCTTCAATGGTAAATGAGTAAATAAATGTTAAGGGCTCCATTATGATGAATAATAAAGAAAACTTAGTATGAGATGAAGGGAGAGATTGGCTCTGGAGAAGAGTCTTCTAATACAATAATATGAGGGCTATAGTAACAATTACATCATAGCCTTCAATGGTAAATGAGTAAATAAATGTTATGGGCTCCATTATGACGAATAATGAAGAAAACTTAGTGTGAGATGAAGGGAGAGAGAGAGATTCCAACTAGTGCAGTAAGATCATTATGGTGCTAGGGTGTGCTCATGGATATAGTATGTATGGTGAGAAGTGAAGAACATTTCAAGTAGTAGGAGTAGTGAGAGAGAGTGTTTAGTGAAGATGCTGGGACTTTCTGCTGGAGACAAGTAAAAGCTTATAAGTAGAGATGTGAGGAGTATTTGTGAGCTGTTGGCTGAAGAGTTTAGTTTCTAAGTTTGAAACTAAGAGCTCAGAGACTCAAAACTTTTCTATAGCTTGGAGAAGGCTCAGACAAAAAAATTAAGGAAGAACTTCTTTCTATTAGTGTATCTCTTAGTCCGTGTTAAGGTATTAATGGAATGTTCCATTTATAATTGAATTTGAAGGGGGTAATCAACAAATAATCTCTGCTAAATCAACCTCAATCTTCAGAAAATTCTTAGAGAATCAATCCTAGGATTTTGACCAAGAGTGGTAAGCTCAGCCTTTGGAAAGTTCTTGCTATTTTGGGGTAACAACAGTTAGGATTCTGACCTAGCATTAAATGATTATTGGCCTTAGCTAATGGGATTAAAGCATGGATTAGGCTAATGATCTTGGTTTTGCTGCTACTAGAACCAGAGCTCCCTAGGGCGGATTGTATCACCCCAAGCTAGGTGTCAATCTTAAAGCCCTTTGTTGGAAACTCTGCTGGGATCCCTTTAAAGCCCTCCAAACCACATTTCCCTAAGTTTCCCTATTTGGGTTCATGTGCTTGGTTCATGAACCAAAAAGTACTCGTTTTTGGCAAGATAATGAGCTATTTTCAAGTTGTTGCAAGAGCGTTCATGGTCTGGTTATGGATGCCCTTAGCTCTTGACAAAATGAGTTGGAGAAGAGAAGAGATGCAGATGGCTGAAGCTTCCCAACTTTATGTCATATCGCCTCAGCTTTATGTCACATGAGAAATGTTGAAAATGAGCTTGGCAAGGAAAGGTTTAACCCCTACTAGACACATGTCCTCTTCTGGTCTGATTGGAGAAGTTAGAACTTATGGCAATGGGCTTCAGCTGTCAGATTATGCTGAAACTTGGCTGGCCAGCTCACATGAGCTTCAGCTGCTAGGATTTATGTGAGCTAGGCTGGGTCAGCTGAGTCTTGTAATTGAGCTTCTTTGGGCTTGGTCAACCCTACAAAAATGAATAGTTTTGCTATGGGTGATATACATAGGCTTCTGTAGTTAGTTGTTTATGGAAAATTAAGCATTGTTCCCAAAAAATTTTTAAAAGAAACATTTTTGAGGGATGAGTAATTTATAGTTCTCATGAGTTAAGGACTTTAGTATATGAAAATATATTTTTGCCAAGAAATAGTTTTGGGCTTTGAGCATAATGTAATTGTTTTTGCCAAAATAGTATTTTGGGCTATTACAAAATGTTGCCAAAATAGATTTGGGCTCTGTGAAAGTAGTGCCAAATTATCATTGGGCTTTATGAAAATAGTGCAAAATTATTATTTGGGCTTTATGAAAATAGTGTCAAATTATTATTTGGGCTTTGTAAGATAGGTGCCAAAATAGCATTTGGGCTTTGTAAAATAGTGTCAAATTATCATTTGGGCTTTATGAAAATAGTGTCAAATTATTATTTAGTCTTTATGAAAATGATGCCAAATTATTATTTGGGCTTTGTAAAATAGGTGCCAAAATAAGTATTTGGGTTTTGTAAAATAAATTTGAAATTTTGTAAAAATATTGTCGTGTAGCAATAGGCTTTAGAGGTGCCGTGTAGCAACGGGCTTTGTAAAGGTGCCGTGTAGCAATAGTCTTTAGAGGTGCCGTATAGCAACAAACTTAAAAGGTGCCATGTAGCAACAGGCTTTGTAAAAGTGTCGTGTAGCAACTGGCTTTTAGAGGTGCCGTGTAGCAATGGACTTTGTAAAGGGTTTTGTTGGGCTTTTTGGGTTTTTCTCACAAGATAAATGAGTTTGGGCTTTTTATAGAGATGGTATAATTTTGTGGCCCAATTTTGGTTATAATGTGATGAGTATTTTTGTGAAAACCCAAGTTGGATAATATGTGGGATATAATGGATAATATTTGTGAGAGGGCCAAAAGTAATTTATGGGGCTTATATAGGAAATATTTGTGGGAGCCCAAGTTGGGCAATAATGTGGGAAATATTTATATGGGCTCAAAATAGCTTATGGGCATGTGTGTGTATATATTTTTTTATGAGTGGACTAATTAAATTAGGACCCGAAAATTTGTACCTTAACATTTAGCCGCCTGAGTCACGTGGGAGCAATTTCTGTTTGGTCACACATGCGAGTTTTAAATTTTGGTGGCAGTTGTGAATTGTGGGCTTCTGCAACTTTTCCACGTCCTGCACTTTCAATTATTCCCCCATGTTTCTTACATTAAATGCTAGTCTTTTCCCCATGTCTTGTCACTTGCAACTTTTCACGTTTACTAGTAAAAGGGTTGCCTTGGTTACTCCTTTTATTTTTTCTTGGACCGAAAATAAAGAGATTAAGGCAGAGAGAAAGAGCCTTTTCTTCTTCTTCTTCTTATTTTCGGTGAAGGGTGAGAGAGTAACACCAATTTCAACCAAGGCAGAGAAAGTGACTGAGATTTTTGGCAAAACAAAGAGAGACAGAGCTTTTCCTTTCTCCTTTTTCTTGTCTTCAACTAAGAGTGAGAGAAATAGAGAGCTTTGGCTAGGGTTAAGAGACAAACTGAGTTTTTTCTCTCTTCCCTTGTTGATTTCTACCAAGTGAGAGAAAGACCTATAGCTTCTTTTGTTTCTCGTGGTGGCAGTGACGGTTCTTCTGCCTCGTTTTTGTTTCTAAGTGTTGAGGACTCTTTTTTCGGCCCACTTGGCACTACTTCATTAGCAACCCATGTCACATCAACATATTATTGATTTTTTGGGTAAATCTTTTTAAAGCCCAAAATAAGCTCATATTTCATTCAACTACATGGATTGGGCTCACATGGCCCGCGAGATCCTTACTTCAAGAGGCGGATGCATGGTCCATATTTCCTTTTCATCAATTGGGATCATAACCCCACGACATCATCAACATCAACATATGGATCGGGCTGAAGCAATGAATCAAAGCTCACGGCCCATATTACCTCTCTTACACTCTTGGCAAGCACCTTCTTCAACAAGAACCCATATTTACACAAAATGACAACAAAACTCGAGGTACGTCATCTCATCTTCGGCTTATAATCCAAGCTCATAAGTCTCTTTGGGGACACTTTGGCAGTTGTGATTTGGAGGGCCAAAAGGTATGTTCAATAAAGTTCCACTGGTTTAAAGTTGATAAAAGAAACATGTTGCTTGGCGTGTCTTCTTCAACTCCCTGAACTCTGACGAGTCTGTGTGTAGTGGGTAACATATGATAAGCATCTCTTATCACATAGCAATTTAGATGATAAAATTCCCCATTTCTCTTTTCCTAAAACTTAATATTCATCATGTGACAAATGCTTAATATCCCCAGTCATCTAACTACTGAGAAAATAACTATTCATTCAATCTCTAGCTGTTCCTATACAAATTTAGAAACTTCATTATATTATTCTAAATAAATCTTATTGCTACTTTCAGCTCAAATCCAACTCAAACACATGGCCTAATCTGATTGGCTATCTTTAATCTCCAACTATATACAAAATATTCATGATATCTCTAATACTTAGCTGCTATCTGCCACAATCAAACCATATATTTCTCTGCCAGCTGCCAGAGAAAAGCATTAAATGCTCTTCTTGCTCACCAAGATTAAGTCACAACACAATGAGACCTTAACTAGATCTCTAAAGCTTCATTAACTTTCAACCAATTCTTCTATTACTTGCTAGAAGTGTGTTGTAATAGAACCTTGCACCAAAAACACAAAACCCAAAAAGGGAATCATTTCCAGCAAAATCTCAGCAGTGTATTCAGCACTTGACACCTGGCTGGAAGTGATATTATCAACCATTTAATGCTGAAATCCCAGAAACCAGCTGTTATACCTAAAATAGCAAGATACCCTTAAAAGAGATCTTCCCATTTTCAGCTAAATCTAAGAAATAAATGCTGAATGTCTTCTCCAGCAGTCAGAAATCACCCATCTGACCTCATTTGCTTCTGCTCAAAGCAGCAGCTATCTTATGATAGCTGTAAGAGCTATCTCATTATAGCTGTCACAGCTTTTCCTGACAGCTGGGACAGCCTTTTCAGAACAGCTGTGATAGCTAACCCAACAGCTTGAGTATTACTGATTTTTCCTCATTTGGCTAAAACCAAAACTAACTAAAGAAACTATTTTTCTCTTGTTAAAATACTTTCCTTTTCTGCTACTCTTTCCCCAACAGCTCTTACCCAAAACAGCAAGAATAACTTAAAGCTAAACATACCATTTTAGCCAAATCTTAAGATGGATCTCTGAAGATTTATTGCTATTTGGAACAGATTTTGGCTGAGATTATTTGTTAAAAAATCCCCCCTTAAACTCAGCTAAATAGAACCCTTCACCAACACCTAAAAGGGGGACAACCAATGGAAAGCAATCTATACAACTTCTCTAACGGTTATAATCTCATATTTTTACTATCTTTGACCTCCACATCTCTCATACTTCCATATAGCATACATATTACAAATACTACATCCCACAAAACATCTCTATCTTTTACCATCTTCATACTTCTCAAGAGATATCAAACACTCAAGCTAAAAGCACTTTTCATGGAAGGCATAAACTTCTAATGCTAAAGCCCTTCTCTTAGAAGGCACCAAGATCTCATATCAAAGCCCTTCTCATGGAAGGCACAAATCCATCTTACATAAAGCCCTTATCTTAGAAGGCACAAATACTCCATACAAAAGTCCTTCTCATGAAAGGCAACACTATTCATAACTTCACAATAACTAAAAAAGCATTGTCAAGGGGAAAACTCATTTAAGTGCATGATAAGAAGGGCAAGCTTAACTAGCCCCTACACACAGCTGGACATACTCTCTCTCCATCCAATTGCACCCATTTTTACCCCTAAATCTTAAAGTTATCATGGAAAACTATCTCTCTACCGCTGGGGTTACTCTGCTGGGATATTATTAATTCATAGAAGCTGTACAGTTGGGGCTGCAAACCATCAAAGATAAGTGACTCTGCTTCTATATCTTTGAATTTACATCATTGAATACATGATTACTTCACATTTAAATACATATTACTTTATTCCAACTACTATTACAACTATTAACCAAGGCGTAAACTCATTTAAATGCATGATAAGAGAGGTAAGCTTAACTAGCCTCTACCGCTGGCATTCTGCTGAAATCCTATTAGCTCACTGATGCTACACAGCTGGAGTATAAATTATACAAAGATTAGTGACTTTACTTCCATATCTTTAAATTTACATTATTAAGTACATGATTACTTTACTTCTAAATAAATACTACTTTATTTCAACTATTATTATAACTACTAATCAAAGCTATCATATCAAACGCATATTACATATTTATTCAACCATTATCGTGATTCTTAAACTTTGGCTTTAATGGCTTTGTAGGCCTAAAAGTACGCCGATAGGCGTTGGACCACGTGGCCCAATGTTGAATTCTGGACACAACTCCCCAAACAGAACCTGAGCCTAGTAAGGTCATCCCTCCAATAGACCACACGTGGCTGAGCAACCGAAAAAGGCCCCCGAACACTAAGAAAATAATATTTCTGGTTCTGTGAGTTATGGTTGAAGGAGAAGAACCGCTGGGTTTTGGTGATGCTGGTATTGCTGGGGTGGCTGTGCCAGGAAGTGAGGCTACGGCTAGGGGCATGGCTGAGGCAGTTGCTAGGGGTGCTGGTGCAAAGGTTGAGCTTGGAAAGTCCTTGTTACCACCACAAGACCCATGGTATTATTCAACTTCTCTGTTTCCAGCAGCTGGGGCTCCTGAGGTTAGCCTACCCGATGTGCCAAAGAAGTGGATTTTGAATGGTGAAGCCCCCAGTCATGAAACAGCATGGGTCCTAGCCACTTCTGGTATAATAGACCTGCAGTTCCAGCAAAAAAAGCTTTTGCCAGCCCTATTCAATTTTTGTGTCCTTGTGGCACAACTATTGGTTAGTCTGATTGGGTGGAGCAAGAGGTTGTTGATGAAGGATTCTGTCAAATTCTAAGCGTTGCCAAGATTTTTGAAGCTATGGTTATGCCCCGTGGGTGGAACATGTATAGAGATGTAATAGCTCTTCGACTTCTAGTACGTCGTTGGAACCCTGATACCCACACTTTCTTTTTTCCTTAGGGGTGAGACTACAGTCACCCTTGAAGATGTGGAAAGGATTTGCTTGCTGTCCAACATGGGAGATGTGAATCCGCTAAAGCTAAGGCTGTCTGATGAGGAGTCTATGATTGCCAGAAAGTTGCTGGAGACTTTTGAAGGCACTTCTGCGTCTTAGGGAGGTAATAGAGCCAGGTTCTCCTTTTGGATTTCTGAGTTTAGAGAGTCTGAGGATGTTGATACAAGAAGAGTTGCATTCTTAGCTTTGTGGATGAGCAAGTGTGTGTTCAATTCTGACTCGGTACAATTCATGAAGTCTTTCACATTTCCTTTAGCCATAGTATTATGCAAAGGTGTGTCCTTGACTTTAGGTGCTTTGTGTTTAGGCACTTTTTATTCTGAGCTTGATAGGTTACATAGTGATGAGCTTGAAGGACCACCATACCACATTATTGAGTCTAGTATTAATGTAGTATTGTTGCAAACTTTCATATGGGAGTCGAAAAATTATGTTGACGTTGGTAAAGATGTTGGCGATGTAAAGGCAACCAATTAGGTGGTCGGAGCTACTAGTCCTAATGGTGAGCTTCAATTTCTTGGCTTTGAAGATGGTCTTCCTTTGCTCATGAAGTGGATGGGGTTGAAGGCTAAGAACCTTCCTTCAATCACATTGCTAGATGATGGGGCTCACTTTGCTTGGAAGCCCTATTCTTATGTTGATGCAGGGTTTACTGTCCTAACCTTTTTCGAAATGCTAGGCCCAGATCTTAAGAGTTCAAACTGAATGATCATGAGAAGATTCCCAACTTCTTGCTTATCACATCCCCTTCATACATTCCATATCTAAGGGGTGCCGGGTTTGATTTGACACAATATAATCCCCATAGAGTTTTGAGGCAATTTGGGTTTAATCAAGATGTTTCAGACATTAATGCCACATGATGTTCTTTAAGTGATGCAATGAAGCCACTGGTTCATGATACAACAATAAAGTATTGGGCTAGCAAGGTAGGGAGAGTCTTGGTTCCAAGTAGACACAGTGAGGGGTATACTACCATAAACATGAAGTTGTATTGGAGAAAGGTGCTAAGCACCTTTGTTGATTATGTGAGCACCCGGGAGGTTAAGCAAGTAGTGATAAGTCCTCCTTTGAGGGAGCTTTCTGCCAATACTCGACTTATTCCAAATACAAGAGCAACTTCGGCATGGGCTATTAGACATTAATGGTTGGATGGTTCATAAGGGCGATGTTCCCATGGAATGGAGCAAGAAAAACACTATAATGAGAGCCCCCAAGTCTAATCCAGCCACTGGTGCAACCAAAAGATCTTGTGGCAAATCACCTTCTTCCGAAGATAAGCCCAAAAAGGTAAGGCGTAAGAGAGCAAGTGTTGAGAAGCCTAAGACTGGCAGTCCCAAGCCCCGAGCTATTGTCCAATCTGGTTCTGATGTAGCTCCAACCATTAAGTCCAATGTCCCAGCTGCTGCATTTGCTAGTACACCTTCGCTGTTAAAGCAATACAGAAGGAAGACTAGTGCTGGCTGAATAAAGGTTCTTGAATCTTCAAAAGAGGTATCCTTACAGAGCTCTTATCTTCTTACATCCTTTCCATCTTTCTTTTTTTTCTTCTTTGCCTTTATTTTTGGTGCTAATTATATGTTTTCATGGCTGCAACTGTCTGGTGATAGTGAAGAGACACAATCAAAGGGGTATGATTTCGAGTATACAGCTGCTAACTTCAGTAAACTACTGTTCCTCGCTTCGGTTTCTTCTCGTGTTTCCTCTCCTACCGTCCTTTGTTCTCTAGGTCCAACTGATGAAGATATAAAGATGGCTGGCGAGAGTCCTACTATTGCTATCACTGCTGGAGAGACTGCTGCTGGAAAGTCCAGTAAAGAACATATTGGCAAGGACCCTAATGTTGTTGTTACTACTAGAGAAGCTGCTGTTGATGTGCCCAGCCAAGGACACGTTGTTTCTTCGACCATTCATGATGTACACCACAACAAAGAACCTCTAGGTATGATAACTGCTAGGAAGGCAAGTTTCATGTTCAATAATACTTGGCTATATGAGTGCTTTCTGTTACTGCTGGGGACATAATCATGTCCTTTCTTTTCTTTTTTTCTTTTTTTGCAGAGCTACAGGTTGAGTCTTCTGGTGCTGCCATCAAGGGGATGAGTCTTGAAGAATTCTTAGGGAGATTCGTAGAAGATAAAGAGAATGAGAAGGTGCCAGCTGACTTCTATCCCCTCTCAAGTAATACTGTCATGTTCTAAAGGTCTGAAATTCCTATAGAAGGTCAACCATTGCTGGCAGCAATTGTAAGGAAACACCCGTACTTCATGACTGGATGCAAGCTAGGTGCTTCATTGAGGAAATCTAGACTTTAATTGCTTGTTGCAGTATTGCTAGATATGCAACGTACAAAACTTGAGAGGTCAAACATGAAGAAAGCACTTGAGTGGAAGAATGCTCTCAAGGATCTGTTGTTCAAGAAGTTTGGAGTCCAATTCATCCTTGATAGGATTTGGGCTGTTGCTGAGGCTTGTATTACTCGGGATGACGAGCTTACAATGAAGATAGCTGATCTTGAGAAAGAAATTGCAGCAAAGAGAGTTGAGCTTTCACTTTTGTTAAGTCAGAAGGATGAAACGATGCGATCCTCGTCAGCTAGAGGTGCTTCTTCCTTAGTAGAAACCTTTAGCGATGGCTTGTTTGACTAGCTTTTTTTTTCATTATTATTATTAGTAGCTTGGTATTTGGACAATTTTTTTTCGTAATTAAACATGTCTTGTATTCTAGGTTTATTTGGCTATATAGGCTGTGTTTTATGCAAAGGTACACCAGCCATACAAACTTTATGTAGTAGCTTGATATCTCCCCAACTATGCAGGCTGTGTTTTGTTTATGCACAAGTATATAAACTTATTTTTTGAAGAATTCTTTATTTATCAAAGAATAGTATGTTTATGCTAAAATATTGTCATGGAAATCATATACATAGTTTTGAAAATATTCATTGTGCCTGTGACCGTTTCAAGTTCAAAATACTCAGCTGTTAAGGCTGTAACTTTATTCATAGTTTAGAGTATACATGTTTATGTATGGAAAGTAATATTAGAGCATTTGCAAATATAAGAAGTTCGTTTTCGAGACAAAAGGCAATGTTTAATTCTTATTCACATAGTAGCGGTTTAAGATCATATAAAAGAGAGTTACTTGGTACATACTTGAAAGTTGAGTTAAGCATAGTACAACTTAAGCCATTTGCCATTGATAGGTTTCATGAGACTTTCACCTTCTGCTGTAGCTAGACAATAGTAACCACTGTCACCGGCTTCCCTTATGAGATATAGCCCCTCCCAACTTGGGGCAAACTTAGAGGGTGCTGAGAGATTCCTCCTGATATGATCTACTAACTTTAAAATCATTTGTCCCTTGACAAAAACCCTGGATTTCATGGCCTCGTTGTAAGCATTGGCCATCTGTTGCTGATACCGCTAGGTGTAGTTATAGCCAAGGTTTCATGTATCCTCCAAGGTTTCAAGGTCTGTTGTTCTGATTTTAGCACAAATGGTAGCATCCATGTCTGTTTCTTGTCCATGAACAACCCCTGGGGTGGGAACCAATAGCTCGACTAGAGATATAGCCTCGATACCATACACAAGAGAGAACGGTGATAGTCTAGTGGCTGTTTTGCTTGAGCTTCAGTATGCCCATACGGTTTCCAACAGGTGTTCTGTCCAGCCACCCTCATATTCATGCACCATCTTGCTAAGAATTCTCAATAGCACTCAGTTGGTAGCTTCCGCTTGACCATTGCCTTGTGGATATTAGGGAGTGGACTTATAGTGCTTGATGTGGTGATGGTCAAGTAATTTCCAGGCATCTTTGTTGACAAAAGGAGTGCCATTGTCAGTAACAATCTTGTGAGGGATGCCAAATCTACAGATTATATGTTCTCGGATAAAGTTTACAACCGCTGGGCCTGTAGCCTTCTTTTGAGGAATGGCTTCAACCCACTTTATAAAGTACTAGGTAGCCACTAGTATCCAAATATGACCCTTGGATGCTGGATTGATTGGGCCTATTAGGTCAAGCCCCCAAGTATGGAACAGCCAAGGAGTCATCATATTTTGGAGGTTGGTGGGGTGAGTATGTATGAGGTTTCCATGGACTTGGCAAGTATGGCAAGTCTTCACACATTTAGCTGCGTCTTGTTTCATGGTGGGCCAGAAATACCCCAAGTTAAGCAGCTGCTAGAGGAGTCGCTTTTTGCCTTGATGGTCACCACACTCTCCTGCATGTACCTCTTGCATAACCGATTGTGCTTCGGAGGTCCCTAAGCATCTCAAGGGCTCCCCATTGAACCATTTCTAAAAAGAATACCTCCTTCCACAAAATAGCGCGTAGCCAATTTTTTCAAACGGTAGGCCTCCTCATGATTATCGAGCAAGATGCCTTCTATGAAATATTCAAGGAAAGGTATACACCAATCACTGGTGGTAGAAACTGCACATGACTCCATCTAATCAAAAGTGTATTGGCAGTTGGTGCATTATTCTTGGACGGCGGCAGCTTGTTTGCTCATTTTTGGCCAGTAATACCTTAGCCGCTGCAGGTGTCTGTAGAGACTGACAGAACCACTAGCACCACATGAATTTTCATGAACTTCTTTCAATCGCTTAGTGGACTCACCAGGGCTCAAGCACCTAGCTACTCCTCCAGGATGTTTTCTGTATAGCTCTCCTGCCATTAGAGTATAATCTTTGAGCACCTTCAAATGATCTTTCTCATCTAGTGATAGTAGTGCTTCTTTTAAGGGGAGACCGCCAATCTGTCTGTCCCAACGGTTGATCAAAAAACTCTTCCTTCAGCATTTGTACAACTGGGATAGGCCTTTTTACAATGGTGACATCTGTAGTTGCGCCTTCAAATCTGGTTTTTGATCCCAATGTGGCTAGAGCATCAGCAAAGCAATTATCAGACCTTAGGGAGTGTTCAATGTTGAATTCTTAAAAAGAGTCCTCCAACCTTTGAACGATAGCTCTATATGGAGCTAAAGATGGTTCCTTGAGTGCAAAATCTCCTCTAGCTTGGCAAACAACCAGATTTGAATCTCTAATTACTTGAAGATGTTTGATACCCATTTCACGAGCTACCGCTAGGCCCGTAAGATGTGCTTCATATTCAGCCATATTGTTGGTGCATGGAAAATCAAGCTTGAATGACATAACTACTGTTTCTTCGGTACTTTTGGATAGAACTATTCCAGCCCCTCCTTCGAAAGTGGTAGAGGATCCATCAAAACGTAAAGTTCAAACAGCTCTAGCTATTTCCATCAGTGCAATTTCTAGCATCCCGCCAGGTACATCATCAATAATGTCCCAACTGTCCTCGCCAGGAAAATTTGACAACAAATCAGCAATGGCTTGACCCCTTACAGCTGTTAAGGCGATTGCTATGATCTCAAACTCAGATAGTTGTAAGAGCCATTATGCTAGCCTTCTGGAAAGAAACGGCCAGCTCAAAAGTGAGTGGATTGGATGAGATTTTGTTAAGAGTTGTACCGTGTGAGCTAGCAGATAATGACGCAACCGCTAGGTAGCATATATTAGAGCAAGACAAGCCCTTTCAGCCCTTAGGTAGCGAGTTTCAGCATCTTTTAACTTCCTACTAATATAATAAACCGACCGCTCTCAAGCCCTTCTCAATCATCTTGGGCTATAAGTGCCCCAATTGCCTCATCATTGGTAGCCAAATACAACTTGAGTGGTTTCCCTATTATGGGTGCATATACGGTTGGCAGTCTGGTCATGAGTTGCTACAGCTGGAGGAATGTCTGCTGGCATTTGGAATCCCAGCGGAAGGGTTTTCCTTTTTTCATTAGTGGTGTGAAGACATGTGAGGGCAGCGAGACTCAGAATAAACCACCGGATGTAAGAGAGCTTACCAAGGAAACTTTTGAGCTGTGTGAGTGTAGTAGGTGGCTTCATAGTAGTAATGGCTTGCACTTTGCTAGGATCAACATCTATGCCTCTTTGGTGAACAAGAAATCCCAGAAATTTCCCAGCCGTAACTCCAAAGGCACATTTGAGTGGATTCATGCGAAGCTTGTAAATTCGACATCTTTCAAAGACTTTTCATAAGATGGCAAGATGATCTCCTCTTGTCTTTAACTTCACAACAATGTTGTCCATATAGTCCTCAATTTCTTTATGCATCATGTCATGAAAGATTGCAGTCATAGCCCATTGATATGTGGCTCCGGCATTTTTGAGACCAAAGGGCATGACGGTGTAGTAAAAGTTGCCGATAGGAGTTTGGAAGGCTGTTTTGGCTGCATCTTTAGATGACATTCTGATTTGATTATAACCGCTGAAGCCATCAATGAATGAAAACATAGCATGCCTAGCAGCTGAATCAATGAGAATATCCATGTTCGAAAGTGGAAACTCATCTTTAGGAAATGCTTTATAAAGATTTCAGAAGTCAACGCAACATCGTATTTGCCCATTCTTTTTCTTGACCGGTACAATGTTTGAAAGCCATTTTGGGTACATGATGGGCTTGATGAACCGAGCTGTGAGGAGTTTCTGAACTTCTTGAACAATCTGAGCTTCAACATCAAGATGGAAGGTCGGCATGGGCTGGAGGCTCTTCAAATAGTTCTACCAGACTGCTGGGCAAATTTTCTTCTACCGCTAGGGATTCTGTTTCTTGAGTATAGCAACATATTGGTGTAGTACCCACTTCATTTAGTTTGGACCTTTTCTATTTGAGACTACTAGGCCCTGCGTACCATCATAAACAATACCCCAAACGACCATCGGGCAGCTGGACTTGCACACATCGTGGTTATAAGACACTACTAGAGGTTTCCCCACGTTCTCTTTTCTTTCTCATTTGATCCAAGAAAAACCTCGTGTCTATTTCTGGATTATTCTAAATATCTTGCCAGCTAGATAATGGGATCCCAACAGGCCTTGAAGTAGAATCTTCCCCACTTGGGGTGAGCTCATCATAGAAAGTAGCCTCAAAGTAGTATGCCTTGAATAGATCAAATGGTGTAGGATTAGCAGGGATGCATATGGGCTTACCATTAAATCTTCCCTTGACACATTGATGGTAAGTGGATGGTACAAGCTTGTGTTTGTGGAGCCATGGCCTCCCAAGTAGAGCATGATAAGAAACGAGTGAGTCGATAACATGAAATTTGATGAGAGCAATAATGGGCCTCACTTTAAGAACCAACTGTATACTCCCAATAGTGCATTCATGAATTCCAACAAAACCAAAAACCTTCATAGGAGCCCCAACGATCCTGCTGAGTGGGAATCTCAGCTGCTTTGAGTGTGCTGGTTGGAATAAGATTAAGTGATGCACTAGTGTCGACTAGTGCCCTTCTTATGTGAACGTCATTAATCTAAGCAACAATATATAATGGTCTACTATGATCAGGGTGTTGTACCTCTATATCCTTGTCGATGAAGGTAATGGCATTGGTAGTCTCTAGGAAGGCACGGCTGGCATGAGCTTCAGCTGTGAGGCAGTGGGTTCTTGAACTAGCAGCAATGGATACGAGAGCTTCGGTCGATATTCCCCTTGACTCTTCCTTGAGCCCCAATTGGTTGAACAAAGTCCGAAAGGCAAGGCTTCTTTGAAGAGCAGAGATAGATGCTGAGGGCATACCTGTACCACTGGCCACCTCGTCCTCATCAGCCCCACTATGAAAGAGGATAGCCACTATGGCTTTCCCTCTGTGATGCTGAGGATGTGAGTCCCGCTAGACCTCTTGCTCAAGAGTGAGGTTCAAAGTGCCATCTGAAATTTTCTTGAGAAATGTTCTTCGGACTGCTCTATAATCTCTAGTTCCATGACTCACATATCGATGATACCGACAATAGAAAGGATTTTGCATATCTTCTGAAGTAGGTTCTCGAATAGGCTTAAAAGGCCTAAGCACTCCATCATCCACCCATTTGTCAATGACAGCATTCATTTCTTCATCGGTGTATGGTATGGGTGGGTACTCTTCTTCCTCTTCTCATTTTCGCTTCTCTCCAATCATTGGTTCACTATTGGAGACTGTGAGAGCTTGGGGAACACTCTTCTTTTCTAGCTTGGGTTTTTCAGCGGTGGAGGGCTTGACTGATACGGCTGTCTTACAAGCTTTCTGAAGTAGCTAAGAAAACTGAATAATATCGAGATTCTCTAAATGGTCCCGATACTCATGAGACATGTTGTCAATGCAAATTTCAATGAGCTCTTGTTCTTTGCATTGCCCATAACAATCAAGAGCAGCATCTCTAAATCATCAAATGAAGTCAAGGAGTCCTTTGGAGGACTTTTGCTTAGTGTTGTGAAAAGTGAGGATAGTAACTTTTTCTTCTCCGTGGAAATACTTTGAGCAAAAATTTTCAACCATGTCATCCTACATAGCAATGGAACCTGGCTGGAGAGTGGAATACCATGTGTAGGCATGATTGGTAAGAGATTTTGAGAACTCCCTTAGGCAAAGATCATCATTTCCAGCAAAAGGACCCATAGAATCAAGAAACTTGTTGACATGCTCAATTGCATTCCCTTTCCTCCCATCATAAAGCGAGAAGGTGGAAGTCTCATATTTCTCCGGATATGACTTGCTTAGTAACTCAGCTAGGTATGGTGGCCTTCGAACAAAGTGCCTTGGTTCCCTTGGTTGGCTAACCCTTTCCCGTTCTAGCAAAGCAATAAGATTAGATGATGTAACAAACTAAGGAAAAGAGGCATTTTACTCACCAGATTAAGGATTCCCAGTGGCTAATCCCCTCTCCAACTGTGTTCTAGGATCTGGTCCTTCATGTAACGACGGGTGTGTTGGCCCTTGAGTCTCTCTTAAGACTCTTAAGGATTTAGCAAGCTCGAACTAGGCCTATTACATTCCTTGGAGTGTGTCCAAAAGGAAAGAGAATCTTCGGTCAAAACACTCTTAGTTAACCTCATGTTGGTCAGCTTGTTCTCCTTGCGGAGCTGGGCTGTGATGGCTTTATCCTGCTGGCAAGCTGGTGTTTCAAGTCCCTTCTTGCCGGCTATTCCACAACCTAGAAGGCATAGTGAGCTCTTGGCTTCAATAGGCTCCCCAGTGGAGTCACCAAAATATCAGGGGCGAAAAAGTTCTTTCTTCTGACAAATGAGATTTGTATTTGGTTAAGGGCCTAAACCAAAGCTCGACAATGGCCTCGAAGCACAGCCCAAAGGCTATCAGTGAAGATCCGAAGAATTCACTTTATTTTTATGCCTTAGGCTTAGGTTGAGACTGACAAAGAAGGCCCATAAACAATCCCTACAGCAGAAACGTAAGCACGATTAAAGAACATTCTACAGAAAATCACCCAAGAGTAAAATATCCCAGCGATAGACTATCCCAGAAGTAAAATAAAACGTAACAGAATAAACCTTCAGCTGTTAGTTATTTCACAAATTAATGAAAGTATCTACATTTTCAAACACATCATCCATTGGCTCTAGAGAAGAGTCTTCTAATACAATAATATGAGGGAAAATTCTATAATAACAGTTACATCATAGCCTTCAATAGTAAATGAGTAAATAAATGTTATGGGCTTCATTATGACGAATAAAGAAGAAAACTTAATGTGAGATGAAGGGAAAGAGAGATTCTAACTAGTGCAGCAAAATCATTATGGTACCAGGGTGTGCTCATGGATATAGTATATATGGTGAGAAGTGAAAAACATTTCAGGTAGTAGGAGCAGTGAGAGAGAGTGTTTAATGAAGCTGCTGGAACTTTCTGCTGGGGACGGGTAAAAGCTTATAAGTAGATATGTGAGGAGTATTTATGAGCTGTTAGCTAAAGAGCTTAGTTTCTAAGTTCAAAACTAAGAGCTCAAAGACTCAAAACTTTTCTAGAGCTTGGAGAAGGATCAGACAGAAAAATTAAGGAAGAACTTCTTTCTATTAGTGTATCTCTTAGTCCGTGTTAAGGTGTTAATGGAGAGTTCCATTTATATTTGAATTTGAGGGGCTAATCAGCAAATAATCTCTGCTAAATCAACCTCAATTTTTAGAAAATTCTTAGAGAATCGTTCATAGGATTTTGACCAAGAGTGGTAAGCTCAGCCTTTGGAAAGTTCTTACTGTTTTGGGTAATAACAGCTGGGATTCTGACCTAGCATTAAATGATGATTGGCCTTAGCTGATGGGATTAAAGCATGGATTAGGCTAATGATCTTGGTTTTGCTGGTACTAGAATCAGAGCTCCCTAGGGCAGATTGTATCACCCCAAGCTAGGTGTCAATCTTGGAGCCATTTGCAGGGAACTCTGCTTGGATCTCTTTAATGTCCTCCAAACCACATTTCTCTAAGTTTCTCCATTTGGGTTTATGTGCTTGGTCCATGAACCAGAAAATACTCATTTTTTGCAAGATAGTGAGCTATTTTCAAGTTGTTGCAGGAGCTTTCATGGTCTGGTAATGGCCGCCCTTAGCCCTTGACCGAATGAGTTGGAGAAGAGAGGAGATACAGCTAGATGAAGCTTCCCAGCTTTATGTCATATCACCTTAACTTTATGTCACAAGAGAAATGAAGAAAATGAGCTTGGCAAGGAAAGGTTTAACCCCTGCTGGACACGTGTCCTCTTCTAGTCTGATTAGACAAATTGGAACTAATGGCAATGGGCTCTCGCTGTCAGATTATGCTAAAACTTGGCTGGCCAGCTCACGTGAGCTTCAGCTGCTAGGATTTGTATGTGGGCTTGGCTGGGTCAGTTGAGTCTTATAATTGAGCTTCTTTGGAGTTGGTCATCCCTACAAAAATGAATAGTTTTGCTATGGGTGATATACATGGGCTTTTGTAGTTAGTTGTTTATGGAAAATTAAGCATATTTCCCATAAATTTTGTAAAAGAAACATTTTTGAAGGATGAGTAATTTATATTTCCCATGAGTTAGGGACTTTAGTATATGAAAATATATTTTTGCCAAGAAATAGTTTTAGGCTTTGAGCATAATGTAATTGTTTTTGCCAAAATAGTATTTTGGGCTTTTATAAATAGTTGCCAAAATAGATTTGGGCTCTGTGAAAATAATGCCAAATTGTCATTTGGGCTTTATGAAAATGGTGTCAAATTATTATTTGGGCTTTATGAAAATAGTGTCAAATCATTATTTGAGCTTTGTAAGATATGTACCAAAATAGCATTTAAGCTTTGTAAAATAGTGCCAAATTATCATTTGAGCTTTATAAAAATAGTGCCAAATTATTATTTGGGCTTTATGAAAATGGTGCCAAATCATTATTTGGGCTTCATGAAAGTTGTGCCAAATTATTATTTGAGCTTTGTAAGATAGGTGCCAAAATACGTATTTGGGCTTTGTAAAATAATTTGAGATTTTGTAAAAATATTGTCGTATAGCAACGAGCTTTAGAGGTGCCGCATAGGAACGGGCTTTGTGAAGGTGCCATGTAGCAACAGACTTTTAGAGATCCCATGTAGCAACAGGCTTTGTAAAGGGTTTTGTTGGGCTTTTTGGGTTTTGCCCACAAGGTAAATGAGTTTGGGCCTTTTATAGAGATGGTATAATTTTGTGGCCCAATTTTGGTAATAATGTGATGAGTATTTTTGTGAAAACCCGAGTTGAATAATATGTGGGATATAATGGGTAATATTTGTGAGAGGGCCAAAGGTAATTTATGGGGCTTATATAGGAAATATTTGTGGGAGCCCAAGTTGGGCAATAATGTGGGAAATATTTATGTGGGCTCAAAATAGCTTATGGGCTTGTGTGGGTATATATTTTTTTGTGAGTGGACTAATGAAATTAGGGCCAGAAAATTTGTACCTCAACACATTGTAATGTTACATTATTTTAATCTCTCACTAATTACATTACCATCATAATCCAAGATTATAACATTCCTTTACTTTTTTTTCTTTTCTATGAGAAGATAACATTCCTATACTTGATTCATAAACATTTTTAGTAACAATTAAAATTATTATAATAACAAATTGATTAAAATGACCTCAACGCCAAAAAAAGCAAAAATTACCCTTGGAAGACCCAAAATGACCCTCTGAAACCTCAAAAATTATCAAAAATGCCCTATATCCATGAAAAATTACCAAAATAACCTTAAAACCTCAAAATGACCGTAATTACACACGAACACTCTAAAATAACCAAAATACTTCGAAAACCTCTAAAATAACCAAAATACCTCCAAACCTCTAAATTGAACCCAATACCCTTAAAATCTCTAAAATGACAAAAAAAAAACCTCTAAAAATATAAAATGGCCAAAATACTGTCAAACCTCTAAAATGACCCAAATACTTGAAAGCTATAAAATGATCAAATATCCTAAATATCTGAAATGGCCAAAATACTCCTTTACCTCTATGGCCAAAAAATATCATAAAACCACTAAAATTACTAAAATATCTCTAAAAGCTCTAAGATGACCAAAATACCCTAAAACCATCAATTTTTTGGTTATCTTAGAGTTATCGTGGGTAATTTTGTCATTTTTGCAATTTTGGGGTATTTTGGACATTTTAGAGATTTCAAGGTATTTTTACTCATTCTAGAGGATTTGAGAGCATTTTGGTTATTTTAGATATTTTAGTGGTATTTTAATTGTTTTAGAGGTTTTGAGATATTTTGGTCATTTTAGAAGTTTCATGGTATTTTTAACCATTCTAGCACTTTCAAGGGTATTTTAGTCATTTTATAGGTTTTAGGGTATTTTCGTTATTTTAGAGAGTTTGCAAGTATTTTAATCATTATAGTGGTCTTGGGTATATTTTGGTAACTTTAGTGGTTTCAGGAGTATTTTGGTTATTTTAGAAGTTTCGGGGTATTTTTTGTCATTTTAGAGGTTTTAAGGTATTTTTGCTCATTTTTTAAGCTTCGGGGGGTATTTTAGTCATTTTAGAGGTTTCAATGGTATGAAGTTTGTTAGTTTGTTTAGATCCATGTAAACTCAAATTGTTTAACCTAATTAATTAACTAATTTGATACTTAGGTTTATTATTCAGATCTAAGTTAAATACATACAATCATATCACTTAATGTGAAAAAGTAAAAAAAAAAAAAAAAGTGATATGATGACCCAAGAAAACCAATGAAACTGTCCAATTTCAAAGTAAAAACATAGGGAGAATTTAACCTAAATTATCCTCAAGGCAACAAATTCACTATGATAGAATGGAAGTTTTACAATAGATTTTGCCCTAAATCTAAAACTACCTCTTGTAGTACTTACTCACGTGACTACACGCAGCTCCGAATTTACAGACTCTTCTATCTAAATTTGTTGAACATAAACACCCATGTTTGTGACTCTGAGATCTCACTCAAAACTTTAAATCATCAGCTATGTATGATCTTGTTGTAGCAACTTTAGACCTACTAGCTCTAATAATGTGTAGATGGAATTTCGGTAGTAACTTTCAAAGGAGAAGGCACAGTATCTTTTAGATCTCAAAATAGCACCTTCAAAGTCTCTTCAAAACGTGCCTTAGGGTTTCCTTTAAATATTAGGGGAATTAGATTTGAAACCCTAATCACTTAGTGGGATTAATGAGCTATTGGGCCGAAATTAAATTCTGTAGATTTGTGTCTTAATCAGTCGAGCCTTCTTATCAATCAGTCGAACCTGGCATGTTTTGAAATCTTGAACTTGCAACACCTTAAGCATAGTCTAATCATACCTATAAACTTAAGAATCTATATTTAAACAAGTTTATGTTCACGATTTGTTAATTATTCTAAACTTTTAGAACCTAAAAAGTTTTCAAGTTATTTTGGTAATTTTTGAGGTTTTAGGGGTATTTTGGTTATTCTAGTAGTTTTAGGAGTATTTTGGTCATTTTAAAGGTTTCCGGGGATTTTTGGTCATTTTAAAGGTTTCCATATATTTTTACTTATTTTAGAGGTTTTAGGGAGATTTTGGTCATTTAGAGGTTTTGAGGGTATTTTAGTCGGTTTAGAGGTTTTTGGGTATTTTGGGTCATTTTAGAGATTTTTGAGTATTTTGGTCATTTTAGAGGTTTCAGGGTACATTTTGGTTATTTTTGAGGTTTTAGGGGTATCTTTGTCATTTCAGAAATTTTGGGGTCTTTTAGAGGTTTCTTGATATTTTAGTTATTCTCGTGAATAAAATATAATTTATTAGTATAAGTAATTTTGTCAATTGTATAAATTATTTTATCCCCCATTATTAAGTAATGTAAGATTACTCCCATTTAATTAATAAGATAATGAGATTAAGGTGATGTAATACATTTTATAATCTTAAATTACCATAATCTTAGAAAAAAATCAAATGATACATTACGGTAATGTGCATCACAAAAAGATCACATTACAACGAACCAAACATCCCCTTATTCTTCATTGAGTTACAAAACTCTTTACATTACGAAGGTTGTAAGTGAGTTAAGCTTTGCCAAGTAGTGCATGTTTTAAGTTTTGCTTAATCTCGAGATAAGCTTAAAATAATGTTTGAGTTTGAGCTCGATCTTGAGAAAGCCAAAAAGTTTGAGCTTGGTTTGACTTGGCTTGATTAATTAGTCAAGCCAAGCTTAAGCTTAATATCAAGTTCAAACTCTAGCTCAAGTCAAGCTATTATGCTTGAGCTCTAACAAAACTACATTATCAAGTTATCAAGTGCTTAAATCTCCAAAAATCAAGTAGAAAAATAGCATACTCATCTTATCTTACTTCTAGTCCCACCAATGATTAGCTATTATTTAAATTACAACTTTGCATAATTAAATTTATTCATTCATCCGTTCTGGTTTATAGGATATAGTTTCACCAATTGTTCAAAATACAATTTTTACATCCATACTAGATAGTGAAAAACTAGAAAAAGACTTGTACGTAATTATTATGGACGGAAAATAAATAATATGTTTCATAACTTTATATTAGATATTTAACGGGGAATGACTATACGTGACCCACTTAATTTTTTTTTTCTTTTTAAATATAATTAAAATCTAAAGTTGTGATTGGTTAGTTTAAAGGGAATGAAAATATTAAGATAATTAATAAGTAGTAGTCCCATATGGACCAGTTCGTGAATTTCCAATAAACACGAACTAGTCCATATGGGAGACAGTCAAACACACGCAAAAGAATAGACTGAATCAGTGAGACATCGTATTCAGCCAAAAAAATTGTAAATAAAAACGAGTCAGTCAAGCATGGCTGCTTATGACAGTTCACATTTAGTTAATTTCTTCCTTTCTTCCTTTCACAAACTAGGAATACTCCTATATAACCCCAGTAGAAAAACATCTCTGTAACTCTCTCAAATACTCTTTCAGCCTTTTTCCTTTCAACAACATATACCTTTGTCATGTATTCATCAAACCCAAGTGCTCCCCAAAAGTATGCCGACGCGCCACCTCCATATGGGCAGGCCCCCGTGACGGGTATTCCAGTGAACACATACCAACCCCATGCAGCTCCATTTCAGGTTCAGTCTAGTGCTCGGGTACCTTGGTCCAGTGGCCTCTGTGACTGCAGCGATGATGTCGGAAATTGTAAGAAATTTAACCCTTTTGGCATGTATCATAAAATATATATGAATCTTATGAAATCCAATAAATCTAGAGTCTCAAAATATTTCATAACAAATATATTATCTATGGATATGATTGATGGTCTAGTGCTCGTAGGGGTGTCAATATTCGACCCAATCCGCGAACACGACACAAACTCGACACGGGTTTTTTCGGGTTAGGGTTCAGCCTTAATGGGTTTGGGTCATAAACGGGTCGACCCGAAAGCAACAAGATAAGAAACGTTCATAAACGGGTCAACCCAAATAACCCGTAATAGACACGTTTGACACGCCAATTTATTTGTGTCAACCCGAAATGACCCACTTAACACAACTCGTTTAACTCGTATAACAAATAAATATTTATTTTATTTTAGATTTGTCAAATACCTTTTATATCCAACATATATTTTAAATTTAAAAAGAAAAGTGAGTAATTACAAAAATTTACAAGGGATATAATTGGAAATTGAAACTTTACAGACCCTAGAACTACTAATATATATATATATATATATATATATTTGCATAGAACTTGCACAAATGAAATTGGATGAGCTTGTGGAAAATGTTATGAAT
Source organism: Lithocarpus polystachyus (assembly GCA_033629205.1). NCBI lineage: Eukaryota > Viridiplantae > Streptophyta > Magnoliopsida > Fagales > Fagaceae > Lithocarpus > Lithocarpus polystachyus. Next base: position 42,214,540 of record CM066164.1, read on the forward strand.
TTGGACATTAACAAAGAGTCTATGGATGATAATCGTGGTCATAGTCAGGATTAGTCTACTATTTGCTCAAATTCTTTCAATATTGATACTTAGCATTTGGCGAGTTTTAAGGATATTATACTTTTGTTGAACTATGTTATTTTATTTTTGTTAAACTTTGTTATTTTTAATTTGGGTTGAAGTGTATGCACTTCTTTTGAAATGTAAAGAACTTACTTCTAGATGAATGTTATATTTTTGTTAAACTATATTATTTTGAATGTAGGTTGAAGACTTGAAGTGTATGCACTGTTTTTTGAAATGTAAAAAAAAATTATTTATAGATGGATGTTATATTTAATATTATGCAAGTTGAAATGGGTTGTGTTACTTTCGTGTCAACCCAACACAACTCGTTTATTAAGCGTGTCAAATGGGTTGGGTCAGGTCAACCCGCCTTATTAATAGGTCGGGTTAGGGTTGAAGGATCATGACACGATTATTAAATGGGTCGAGTTAGGGTTGAGTCATTTAGTCGAATACCCCTACCTCAACACGACGCGAACCCAACACGTTACCCGAATTGACACCCCTAAGTGCTCGGGTACCTTGGTCCAGTGGCCTCCGTGACTGTGGCGATGATGTCGGAAATTGTAAGAAATTTAACCCTTTTGGCATGTATCATAAAATATATATGAATCTTATGAACTTCAATAAATCTAGAGTCACAAAAGATTTCATAACAAATATATTATCTATGGATATGATTGATGGTTAATGGTAAATAATAAACCTTGGTCCAGTGGCCTCTGTGACTACGGCAATGATGTCGGAAATTGTAAGAAATTTAACCCTTTTGGCATGTATCATAAAATATATATGAATCTTATAAACTTCCACAAATCTAGAGTCACAAAATATTTCATAACAAATATATTATCTATGGATATGATTGATGGATAATGGTAAATAATAAAAAAGTACGAGTGATATAGGGGCCAATATAAGAATCAATACAAATTGATCAATTTAATAATTGTTAAATTTGTTATGTAAAATAGTGTTGTCTTTTTTCTTTTTTCTTTTTTGAGAAAATTAGAAAATTCTATTCAAAGAGAGGAGAAATACATGCCAACAAGTAGGCAACAAGAAAATAATGTAAAATAGCGTGTCTACAACACTATTCTTAGAATTTACAAGCTGCTGTTTATTGGTATTATTGGTGTTTTTCACAGGTTGCATAACATGTTGGTGCCCTTGTATTACTTTTGGGCAAATTGCGGAGATTGCAGATAGAGGAACAACATGTAAGTTTGTTTGGTGAGTTTGGTTTTAATTAAATTTGATGTATTCGGGTGATGGTGATGGTGATGGTGATGTTGATGGGTGATTTGTATGTTTGCAGCTTGTGCTACTAGTGGAGTACTGTATGCATTAATTAATTGGTTGACTGGTTGTGGATGTTTGTACTCATGCTGCTATCGCTCCAAAATAAGGCGGCAGTACGCGCTGGAGGAGGGCTCTTGTGGGGATTGCATAGTTCATTGCTGCTGTGAGCAATGTGCCTTGTGCCAAGAGTATCGTGAGCTCAAACACCAAGGTTTCGACCTCAGCATCGGTAAAAACAACCTTCTTTTCTCTCTCCCACACGACACACGACACACTCACACGCTGTTTGATGTAGAATTTTTTTTTTTGGGTTAATATTAATTATGCTTGTTTGGTTTAGGAGTCTTTTAAGCGATATAATCCAAAACTCACATCTGAGTTATCAAAATACATAGAACTCACAAAAAAATTTTTGTTTGGCTTGTTTTTCGACCTTTATTTCCATCACTCAATTTTCTGATTTTTGAGTTATAAGTTATGAAAACTGAAAACACATTTTAAGTGTTTTCAAGTTATGGAAACAGAATTATGATGGCATTTTTAAAATTAAACTCACATCCCAGCCGCAATGTTTGACAAATGGATTTTTTTTTTTTTTCCTTTCTTTTGGGTGAAACCCAGCCGCAATGTTTGACAAACCTTTAGTGACTTTTTTTTTTTTTTTTAGTGAAACCCAGCCGCAAGTGATGAGTCTGTTTTTGAAGTTGAAAATGAGTGATGAGTCTATTTTTTAAGTTGAAAATTGAGTCTGAGTTAAGGTGCCAAACAGGGGATTTGAAAAATTGGGATATCTTAAGTGATAAGTGAAAAAAATTGAGTGATGACAAATTACAAACCAATCGGTCCCTAATTCTTGATGGTGATTTTTAATTTGGTTTTCTTTTTGATTGTTTAGGATGGCAAGGAAATGTGGAGCAACGGACCCAAGGAGTGATGACTGCAACGGCTCCTGTGATCCAAGGAGGCATGAATCGATAGAGTGCATCATATTTTTATTTTGTTGTTCATTAAACCAGTAATCTGAGTGCTAAAGATTATATTGTCCTCCAGTTTGTAACACTAAAATTATATATATATATATATATATATATATATATATGATCAACAAGGAGTTTTATTTTATAGAATTTTTTTCATGTGTTTCAAATATGTCATATAATGAGAAAGTATTTGCTATCAAATAATACTGTGTAACTAGTATCAAAATTCATGCAATTGTGTGATAGATTAAAATAATTTTATAAAATCTTATATTTATTATGAAATTACACTATTGCATAAATTGCTCATGTTTGACTTCAATTGGTGTTATAACTTGATGAAGAAGTCATTGCTTCCGAACAGTCAAAAAATATTTGAAGATTAGAAGATTTATGCATAAAAATTATTGAAACAAACCTCTATATATATATATATATATATATATATGAGTTGGTGGCTTGTTTGGTGACCCAATTCTAGGTAAACTACTAGCTAGTACATTGAGTTGCCGTGTATAACGAATATAAGCACACGAAAACAAAGTCCAACTTGGTTTTGGACTTTGTGCACAACAAGTATAAGACCGCCCCTTGCTGATTATATATATGTTACTGTGCAGCAAACTAATTCAATTATATATATATATATATATATATATATATATATATATATGAGTTGCTGGCTTGTTTGGTCACCAAATTCTAGGTAAACTACTAGGATATTGAGTTGGCCGTGTGTAACGAGTATAAGCACATGAAAACAAAGTCCAACTAATTCAATTATATATGAGTTGCTGGCTTGTTTGGTCACCCAATTCTAGGTAAATTACTAGGATATTGAGTTGGCCGTGTATAACGAGTGTAAGCACATGAAAACAAAGTCCAACTTGGTTTATATATAAATAAATAAATAAATATATATATATATATATATATATATATATATATAAGCACATGAAAACCAAGTCCAACTAATTCAATTATATATATGAGTTGCTGGCTTGTTTGGTCACCCAATTCTAGGTAAACTACTAGGATATTGAGCTGGCCGTGTATAACGAGTATAAGCACATGAAAACAAAGTCCAACTTGGTTTATATATATAAATATATATATATATATATATATATGTGTGTGTGTGTGTGTGTGTGTATGTATGTATATGTTACTATGCAGCAATAATACAATAGCGAATAGCGTATTCTATTCTTTGCGAGAGAGAACAATGGTGTATTTGGGACTAAGATATTGTGAGAGTACTTGTGTGCTAGCTGCTATTGTAATATTTTTATTTTATAGTGGAACTTTCTCTATTGCGGTCTGTGAACAAAGGAATATTGCCGAACTACATAAATTTTGTGTATATTTTTCTTCTCTCTTCTTTAATCTTACGTAAGTGGGTTTATTTTCACAATACTATACAATAGATAAATATAAGACGAAGATGAGTTACCTCAAAAGAATAATTTATGCTTATAACTGTTGAAATATTCCATTTCAATTATTGCAAAAATATAGATATTAAAACTTCATAAAAGCAACAACAAAAAAAAAAAAAAACCAAAAGATTCAGGGCCCACATATTATATAAACATAACAAATGTGAATGTGTGTGCGTGTGCGTGTGTGTAACTACACAATAGAAAAATATAAGAAAAATATGTGTTACACTCAAAAGAATAATTCATGACTATAGTTATTGAAATCTGCCAGATAATTTCAAATATTACAATAAAATAATAATAATTCAAATGTTAAAACTTTTGAAATGCAAAAAAAATTAAAGAATCAGAAGAGTTAACGCCTATAAATTATTGAAACAAAACAATATATATATATATATAGTTTTGTTGCAATAATATATAGGCAGTGAATCTTCTGATTTTTTAATAAGAGATCTAGGATTCAATCTCTCCTACTCCAAAAACCGATTAGTGTCATGGTCGATGATAAAGAGTTATCATTAGGAGCAAACGACATAGGAAAAAGATTCAGAGCTTAGAAATTATTGAAACAATTCAGAAAATATATGACAAGTCAAAAGAAAAACGTAAGAAAAAGATAAAGGAGAATAATCCACGATTAGACCAAAAAAATTAAAGAATTGGAAGCATATATTTATTTTTTTTGAATGTACAATGGTCAAGATTCCAAAAAATATTGTGAAATTTGTGGTGAGACTTTCAATTAACTACGTTATGTATTCTAGTACGTGACTTTATAAGTGAGCTCACAATGCATAGGCAAGACAAATCTTTACATTATTATTACTAGTGTGTAATCTCGTGCATATACACGGATACATTTAGAAACAATCACAATTTTATTACCACTTACTAGACTATCAAGTTTTGCACCCAATAATTTACTTGCCACAAAAATTAAAAAATTAAATGGGACACAAGGCACAAAATTAAACTCCAATTAAAATTCAATTTAGAATCTAATTGAATTTAGACTCTTTAACTTTTGCACCTAATAATTCACTTGACACACAAATTTTAAAATTAAATGAGACACATGACGCAAAATTAAACTTCAATTTAGAATTTAATTAGACTTTCTCTCAACTATATATATATATATATATATAATTTAGAATCTAATTAGATCTAGACTTTTCAGTTTTTGCACCCAATAATTTACTTACTACAAAAATTAAAAAATTAAATGGGACACATGACACAAAATTGAACTCCAATTAAAATTCAATTTAAAATCTAATTGAATATAGACTTTTTGACTTTTATACCTAATAATTTACTTGATACAAAAATTTAAAAATTAGATGAGAAACATGGTGTAAAATTAGACTTCAATTTAGAATTTAATTGGATTTTCTCTCAGCTTTATATATGTATATATATATTATTAATTGTCAATGCCTGCAACTATTATAAATTAAAAATTGGTCTAAATTGTCTTGCATACATTATCTTCAGAAACGGAGTCAGGACTTGAAGTTAGGGGGCGGAAGTATAAACAAAAAAAAAAAATTGAAACTCCAAATAAACGTTCATTTAATAAACCATCAACAAAGAAAAATACACAAAATTATTTTTTTTTTAAGATATTACAATGCAATTATTACAATGTTGCACCACTATTATTAGCTTCTAAATAACTTGAAGCTTTTCTTTTGAAAAGATTGAATATGGTAGTTGATTTTTTCATAATCTACAAATAAAATATAATTTAAAATTATCATGTCATTATATGGTCAATAATCTACAATCATTATACACAATAAACAAACACTATGCACACAAGCACTCAACAATTAACCAATAAATTTTAAAGTTGCAAATAATCTCTTTAATTATTTACCAAAAAAAACTTCTCTTTAATTTAAAAAAATATACAAAACTAATATACAAAAACACTAACAAACAAAAGAAAAGAATTACATAAAATGAACAAAACATCACATCACATGTGCTATTGGATAGGTGTTGCCGTTGGGTGTTCTCTTACTCCCGGTTAGAATCGGCTTTGATTTTTTTTTTTTTTTTTTTTTTCTTGTTTGTGAGTGTTTTGGAGTGTTGTTTGGGCCTAATTTTTGTTATTGGACTAATATTTTTTTATAACTTTTAAAAATATCAATGATATTGTTAAGGTGGTAAAATGCAATTTTATTTAAACAAATTATTAAAAATAATATTATATATATATATATATATACACTAAAAAATTTTTAAAAATCTAGGGGGCATTGCCCTACGTCCAACAGTAGCTCTGTCCCTGATTATCTTAACAATTGGATACCTTACGATGGGGTGGGCTCCCAATAGGACCGGTTCACACGTAAATTTAAATTGGAGAATTAAATCACCATACAGTCGCTGGTCTTACCGTGCTAGGACGATTAATGCAATCAAAATTCCATAATCGACAATTCAACTCTTATCCAGCGGCCCAGCCCAATAGCCCATCAACAACCTGTAACATACATATTGGGCATTTGGCATCAACAACTTTAAGTCTTTAACAGTTTAGCACATTGGCTAAGGATACTACAGCAAATCAACATAGCATATTATGGGGCAGCCATGTAGTCGTAAAAACTCAATATTGAAAAAAAAATTTAAACAAAAAACAAAGAGTTTGAGGGACTATTTAGTGGCAACTGGCAACATACAACACCATTGGCTCCGAGTCTAAGATAGGAGGACTTTGACATATCCTGAGAAAAGGTAGGACAATTTAGGCAATTTCTCTCGGCTTCTATATTGTCTCTCATTATTATTATTATTATTATTATTATTATTATTATCTTCTTAACCACATGCAGTGAAGTTGAAGGAACCTCATTGATTTAGCAGCTAGTTTTTGTGCAGACAGTGACAATCTTTAGAAATTTGAATCTTTGGAAATCCTACATTTTCGAAAGTTATGGTTGATTTATAAGGACGGTATTAGAACTTAGAGTTAGGGAGACAACTTTGTTGCTAGTTGCATGTGGCAACTCCGGCTTCTGACTTTGCTGAGGGTTTTTTTTTTTTTTTTTTTTTTTTTTTTTTTTTTTTTGTTGTCTCTGTTGTGTGTGTTGGCTAAATAAGGTCAAAATTTTTTTTTTTTTTTAAATAAAGGCCGAGTTATTTATTTTTGGTAAAATAGGTTAATTATGCTTAATTTTTTTTAGTTTTACTATTGGTAATTTTCTTTTCTTTTTCTTTTTCTTTTTTTGGCCTTGTATATTTTGTTTAAGATTGTAGATCTACAAATTTTTTTTATAACCTTTAAAATGAGAAAAATGCTAGAGTTACAAACATTTTTTAACAGATTGCTAATATGGTGAGTAAATAAAATAATGTAAGTTGTTGATGCAAAAACAAACCAATAAAAATTTGTTATCTCAACAATTTGTAAAAATGAGATAAAAAAATTTGTGGCTATAGTATTCCCTTAAAGAATCAATGATATTGTTAAGGAGGGGTAAAGTGTAATTTTATAGAAAATAATTGTTAAAATTAGTACCTATAGTACCTATATATATATATATATATATATAGAGAGAGAGAGAGAGAGAGAGAGTTGGGTTCAAGTTATACCTTGTGTAACTCTAAGTAATATTACATCACTCAATAACTTATTATTAAATTCATATTTTGAATATCTCACCGTTAAATTACGTATTCTATATGTTTGCAACATTTATGTCAATTATTAGGTCAATCAGATGTTATTTACCCTTCAATCCATAAACTTATCTTTTATGCATTATTTTAAATTACAAGAACTTGAATTTAAATAATTGAATAATAACATGGATATTGATCTTTAATCATCTTGAAAATTTGTAAGCATAGAGAATATGAGAATATTATGTAATTTAACGGTGAATTTATTGAAATTCGCATCCAATTAAAATATATGGAGTGGTTTTAGTGTAATGTTGCTTAAAGTTACACTAGGTTTAATTCACACGCACAAATTTCTCTCTCTCTTGCACCCCTCAAACACACTATATAATTGATAGTAGATCTTCTCTCTCACTTGACTCTTGAGAACCCAGACCTCAAGTGCCAATCTCTATGATGTCAACTTCCTCACTACCCAGTCCCCACTACTCAAGTACCCAACCAATCCCAACACTTTTTGACTCGAAGCTCCACTAGCTCCAATCACACTTTCGATAAGCACAAGCATCGCTTCCTTGGTTGTAATGTATTTATCTAAGTGGTTTGGATCTAATGTGTAGTTTAGGTTTGAAGATGTGTGGCATGGTTTAGGATTTTGATTAAGGAATTTTAGATCTAATTTGAGATTTTGATCTTCTCTCTCTCCAATGAACCATCCCTAGCCATTGCCAAAAAAATAACCCCGCCGTAGATCAAAAAACCGACCCCAACAAGGCTAATCAGTACCAGTTAAGGGATCACTGACCCCGACGGTTAAGTGAGAAAAGCCCCAAATATCAGTATCGCCCGACTGATGAACACCCGTAGTTCCAAGGTGTGGGTATTTGATTTCCTACTAGGTAAGTAAATCTAAACCCATAATTAACAAAAAGCAATAGCAAATTAGAAATCTAAAAGAAAAGGGGAAAAAAAACTATTAGACATGGTATTATATTCAGCAATACACTAATTGTTTAAAATGTAAGAATGATAACTTACTATATACTGTAGTATCTAACATCACAACCCATCAAATTTATAAGATTCTTTGTTATTTAAAAAAAAATTATAAGATACTTAGACAAGACAAAAGACAAATTTATATAATCTAATATAAAACTCAACATCCATATGACATTAGTTTTGGTCCATAATATGCCATTCAACAGAATTTTAAAACTCAAATACATGGTGATATAAAATCACGTAGCACAATATCCTTGACACTGAGAAGCACTTGAAAATTCTCAAATTGCACATTCCTGAATTTCCTCCAATTGAATCTGAAAGCATAGGACACAAAATATAGTGAATAAGTGGATAAAGAAGAATGTCAAAAAGTGGTATAGAGAAGATGGTCAATTACATAAAAATGGTGTTAATACACGAAGGGAAAACAAAAAATACAAAATTTTATTATGTTTGTGGCACCACTAATTGCCACAGTTGAGTATTCTAAATTGATAATATTGATATTACAATAAAACTATGCTAAGGCAATGTATTCAAGATAGTTTTCATTAAGTTCCTTACCACTGTCACATTTTAGGACTCGTACATCATTTTCCAACAAACCCTTAAGAGAAAATCATTAAGCAGCTTGCCGATCTTAATTGTTGGCGAAACTACAATATTGGTCCCTCAAGTTTATCCTGTGTGCACAATTGGTCCCTTAAGTTTCAACTGAACACAATTGGTCCCTCAAGTTTAAAAAATGAGTTGTATCAGTCCTTTTACTAATCACCGTTAGTAATGTTACTTACGTGGCTAACAGTACAATGACTTGGCATTTTTTTAATTAAAAAATTACAATAACTAATTTCCACATAAGATTTGAGTGACCCGGTTGAAATCAAATTTTAAATTATAACCAAGTTTCAAATTAAACCCATTTATTATCTAATTTTGTTTCACATAAACGCACGATGGCGCCAGAGAGAGAAAGGGGACAAACCCTAGCCGCCAGTGGTAAAGACCCAAAGCCTTATCCTCCTCTGACCCACCGCCGGTGGAGACCCAAGCCCTAGCCGCCGCCGACGACAGCCACTGACCCGCGTCCCTGCTTCTCTTGGACAACCACTAACCCGCCTCCCTCCTCCCATCTCAGGTATTACACTTTTTCCTATGGTATCTCACCTCAATTTAGGTCCATGTAAGATTTAGATCCAAAGTTTTTGGGATAATTTGTATCATAGTTTGGTGACCATAAGATTCAGACCTAGTGAATTTAACAACAACAACGTTGTCAGTGCTCCAATAGATTTAGATAGATTTAAGTCAAAACAAATGCTCAAGGATTTTTTTTTTTTTTTTTTTTTTTACTAGTTTTACTATTGGTCGTCATAGTCCTCTTATGTTTCTTTTCATTTAGTAAGTGTTTATTTTATTTTTAAATTTTTTATGGATTTTTTTTTTTTTATCTTGGTTTGGCTACGTGAGGCCTATTCCTTATGTTATCTCTGGCAATGTTTCTTTGAGTCAAGAGTTGAATGAACCTATGCTTTCATTCCATAAGTCTTCAGCTGAAAGTTGTTAGGGTACTTTTTATTACACCTGATTTTATTTACACACACCATTTTATTTAAAACCCAAGAATACTTATACTTGGTAATATTCGAAAAGTCCATGATTCAAGTCCATGGCAAAACAATTTTATCAATGGAATTCAAATCCATAAATCAAAGCCCATGATTTAAACCCATGGCAATTTATCTAAAAGCCCAATTCTCATTGGCAACATCGAAGCCCAATTCTCATTGGCAACATCAAAGCCCAATTTCTATTGGCAACATTAAAGCCCAATTTTCATTGGCAACATTAAAGCCCAATTCTCAGTGGCATTACTTTATCAAAAAAACACCCAAAATTATCAACACTTGGCAAAGAAAATATACATATATATATATATATATATCATGGTAAAATGTTATTATAAAAAAGGACCATGGTGATCGTCCTAAGGATCATCCTCTCGTATTATAAACTCACGAAGAGCATAAACACCATTTGCATCACGACATATATTTTCAACACTCGTGGTAAAACATTCAAACCTACAAGCTCATCATTCAAATTACGATGCGATTATTAGAAGCCATGAACATTGTTTTATGGAATTCATCATAGTAAATAATGTTTACAAAAGAATTCCGAAAAACTTGTCTTGTTATTCCAAACACTACAACTAATTGTCCAAAGGCCCATTGCAAATATTTATGAAAAACCCAAAAAATATTTACTAATAAAAATCCATGGCAACATGTGCACATAACCCAGCCCAAGGGAATTAGCCCATGTGAGCAAGCTCAAGCAAAGAAAGGACATGTGGCCTAACTAAAAGTGGTAAAATGGAGCAAAGTTCTAGTCCAAAAAGTCCCAAGCAAGAGTCTTAAGAAAGGGTGACCAGCCCTTGATCATCCTTAACCAAAAAACAACTAGAGACCCCAACAAGAAAACTAAGCCTTTGAGAATGAACTAAGGCTGTCCCATCAGGTTTTTGCCACCCTCTGCCTGACGTGAACAGTGCCAAAGGGCTGTCATATCAGCTGAAGTCTAAAGGATGATTAAACTCCATCATCTTCCTCAAAGCTGTACCTCCAGCGGAAGAGGTGCTGAAGCCAAATTATCCAAATTTCAACAAATTAATGCTATAAATGGCAAAAACGTTCAAGAAATGATTCATGTACCAAGCCCATAAATCCTAAAGAGGAAAAATTGGGAACATGTGGTTTGGAGGGCATAAAGAGATCTCCAGCGGAACCCCCTGAAGTAGACTAGAACTTGACACCTGGCTTGGGGTGTTAGATCTTGCTTTTTGGGGGACCAAATCTCGGTTGCAGCATTAGGATTCTCTCTTGATACACAATAATCAAGCTCAGCCCAAGAATCCTAGCATTTAATGCAAAAAGCTCTAAAATCTCATCATTACTCAAAGAAGCAAGGCAACCCCTTAAATGGTTTTTTCTACTTCTGATCAACCCCAGGAAAGTTTGACTTTGATTTCGTCAGCCTTGATACGTCATGCGTTTTGGATCCTTGTCAATTAATGCATCTCTTCAGCTCCATTATAAATAGACCAGCAGATTAACCCCAAGAGCAAGCTGACTACCCCTCTGAAACTTTGAGATTTGTTGGTCATTCTTTTTTGTTGGTTCAGCTTTCTTGTAGCTCATCATCCACCGTCTTCAACCTTCACCCATCTAATCCCAGATATCCTTCACCCCCTTTACACTACCATAGTTCATAGATGTCTTCCAACTAGTCACAAACAGCCATTTACTCATAAAAGACTTCAGTCCCAGCATCTGTCCCATACCACTCAAAAAAAACAGACCTCATTTATCTCGTCCATACCTTATAAACATACGCTCATCAAAGTTTTAGTTTAGTATTTGCTGCTCCGAGCTGGGATCTTTCTCTCCCTTCACACCATGCCAATTAATCCTCCTTTTTTTCTTCCTACGGAACCTTTAATCTTTACTTTTTACTTTACAATTGAAGGATATGATGTATTTTTAACAATTGAACTCTTCCCTCACACTGATGTAATGGTGGCTGAAAGTGCAATAAATTCCTCTTGAACAAGACACATAAGTACCTAAAATTTTCCTTAATTTGTCTAAATACTGATTGCTGGACCATGTAATTCCATCCCTACTGTTGGACAATTTATCTTTTGGACTTAAATGTAACTTTACCCTTATCGCTGGAGAATTTATTTCCCTTGAACTATCAAAACAGGACCATTAATGTACTAACTAAGCATCGTAAAGTATTCTTTTATTGGGCTTTTGTTGTTGTTTTGTTGAATGCAGCCATTGTCTCCTTGCTTGGATAGGCTTGTCATCACACCGATAGCCTTTGGGTGTCCGCTTAAAAGCCCATAATTGAGTTTCGGTTTGGTTCCCCAACATCTTATTCAGAAGCTTCAATTTTCCCCTCCAACATTTTGGCGACTCCGCTGGGGAAGCCAATCAATAGGTGAAAGTCTATCATGCCTCCAAGGTTGAGCAATAGCCGGCAAGAAGCAAGTCAAGATAATGCAGCAGCACAAAGCCACCAGAGTCCAATCGCACAAGATGATCAATCTGAGCAGCCTGGAGTTAACCATGAGAATTCTAATCACCACTCGCTTTTGTTCTTGAAATGTTACATAGAATGCAACAAGCTCAGTTTGAACTAGCTGAATCTGTCAGAGTTCTAAAGGAAGCTCAAGGTCATGGTGTCCAACCGCCACGTACAGAACCAGATCCTTGCACGCAACAAGAAAGGGGGTCAGCAACTAGGAATCATCAATCTGGTGATCAAAACACTCCTGCACAGCAGTTTGTCACTTTTTCAGATCTTACTTCTCTACTGGAGAGAGAAAGAGGCAGGCAACGAAAGGAGCCTAGGCATTATATCCGTGCACCCCCATATCCAGCGGAGCTACTTAGCAAACCATATCCGGAGAAGTATGAAACACCTACATTTGCCCTTTATGATGGGAGGAAAGGGAATGCAATGGAGCATGTCAACAAATTTATGGATTCCATGGGACCATTTGCAGGAGACGGGGAGCTTTGTCTAAGGGAGTTCTCAAAATCCCTCACTGATCGTGCTTACACATGGTATTCTACCCTTCAACCTAATTCCATCCTTACGTGGGAGGATATGGTGGAAAGCTTCTGTGCTAAATATTTCCATGGCGAGGAGAAGGTCACCATCATCACTCTTCACAATTCAAAACAAAAGCCTTCCGAAGCGCTCCTTGATTTTATCCGACGGTTTAGGGATACCACCCTTGACTGTTATGGACAGTATAAAGAGCAAGAGCTAGTGGAGATTTGTATCGACAACATGTTCCCGGAGTATCGAGCGCACTTTGAACTTGTGCTTTCATTCCACCTGTATGTAACATTTGCATATAATTCAAGGTCATAAAGAAATATCCTAACCATATTAATGACTTAGCAAAATCAATGTCTTTATTTTCCACAAACTAGTTCAGGCTTCTTAGAGTACACCCTCACTATCGAATCTTGGTAAAATGCAGGCAGCAAGTGCACGATGTGATCATCTTGGATTGAGAATACCTCATCACTGTCATAATCCTGGAAAGGTCAAGCTGTTAATTCTCACAATGTGCAAGTAATATTATGTCCTCTAAAAAAAACTGTTCATGAATTATTAGTCAAGCCAATTCAGCTTCAAGAAGGATTATGAATAAAATATATGTATTAATTCGACAATAAAGTAAAGAATAGGGCTAAATTGTATGACATTTTCCTAAACATATTAGTTAGAAAGTTATTTAAAATAGTGAATTTTGATAGAGAAATATTTATTATAAATTAAGTGTTGCCCTTTCAAATTAATGTCCATTTGTTAGGGTTTTGAGACTAATAAAAGAGTTATTATGAACTGTATAATTAATAATGCTAGGAATACAAAAACTTACATAATTTTTGGCATAATTCGCTACATTATGAGTTGTGAGTGGTGAAAATGTAGACCCACCATTTTTTTTTCAACACTCACAACTTGCCACGTAGTGAGTTGTGACAAAAGTTATATAATTTTTTGTAGTCCTTAAAAAACTCAACAAAAATAGAATGGATTTTTGAAAATTATGACAAAACATTTAATTTGGAGTCAAAAGGATAATGTAACCCAATTATGTTAAATGTATGACTTATGAATAGAATATGGTTGTTGCACATATTAAATAGAATATGGAATTTTGAGCAACAATTTTTAGTTTTTAAACAATATTACATATATTTTTACACACTTTTTCACCCACATGTATTTTTAAAATATACAAACAAAGTTACTAAAACAACGTTACTAAAACAACGTTACCAAACGGACCCTAAAAATTAACCTTTAGCAAACCAGATACTAATGCTATTAACAGAAGGAATTTAGGGCATTTTTATATATGGGACTTGGAACTCTTTCTACACTTGATGGTTTCTTGGTCTTTTTTGTTGTTTGAGGTCGATTGAAATGACCAATGACTAGTGCATCTACCCATGAAGCATGGTGATTACTCACAACCCACATCCCAAGGTCGGTTGAGGTGATTTATGGGCACTTTATGTCAATAGAATTTGTTGTCTGCGCTTTCTTGTAGTCAAGCACATGAAAGCAAGAACGGGCATCTACCCCATTTTTCCCTTCTAGAAGCCAATTATCAGTTGCTCACAAAAACTAAGAAAAATATAAAAATTGAAAACAACCTTAATTCCACCCAAGATGCAAAACGTGGCCGCAAAACCCACTCAAACACCTCCACTTTGCTAAATTTGGTCTAATATGGGAATTCCAAAGCAAAATATGTAGTTTGACCAACTATTCGATCATTCGATTCTACTCCTAATGTGTGGTTAATCCAAATCCTTTAAATTGATAAATGGATTGCCAAAATCGAATGTAATAGGAACAAAATGTCACAAAAATGAGAAAAGCTTCTAGAACCGAAATCCTAATCCCAACTGAATTTAGGGTTTAATCAAAACCTGACCAAATGATCTCCAAATTGTGCAAAATCACATATCTTTCGAAAGCTTGCACAATAAAACTTATCATATTCAACTTCAACCCCAAACAACCAATTTATCAGAAAACTCACAAAAATCACATACAGTGAAACGCTTCGAAAATACCTTAGGAGGCTTATAATTCTGAAAATCATACAAAACGCTCCAACCAAAGTACATAAAAAATAAAATAAAAATAAAAACTTATGTGTAATAGGCTTTCCAATGGCGTATGGCATGCTCAATTCCAAGTTCAATAAGGCCTCCATGCAAATGCATGCACTTTCACTACAATAATCAAAAAAATTTATGACGCACCAACTTCTCGGAGTCATAACTTTTCACACCGACCTGTAAATAACTCAAACTCGGTGTCATAACTCCTACCCCTCTGTTTGGGCATCAAGCATGAAGTAAGCCTTTCCATGCTTAAAAGGAGCTTCCTGGCTTCAGTAGTCTTTCTTTTGAGTAGTCTTTAGTAGTTTGGGAGTCTCATAGAGTTCACCCAGGGTTGTAGGATATATGATTGATTGACATCAACAGATTGCTATTGTCAAACGTCTTTCGACTAAGAACTCTATGGGGGTTACTATCAAACCACCAAAGTAGCTAGGTGGTGGTTCTCTAGGAGTTCTTCCAGGATAGTAGCATGTCTAATTCATTAGCATCAATGAATTACTACTTAGAGAGTCTCACGACTAAGAACTTCATAAAGATATTACTCACTAGAGCTTTGAGAAAATGGGATTGAACTCTACCGAAATACTGCCAAAATGTTGTTGGCATGCTGACTGCTACATCCACCATGTTGTTGTTTTATGATCAAGTAGCCGAGTAGACGTTGTCTACTTAAACAATACATTGCTCTTAAACCCTTCTCCTATAACATAGCTATGTATACATGCATGCATCCTTCATAATCATATAAACCAATGCAAAAATTATATCAAAATTCTGGTTTTCTAATTTTTCACCCCAAAAAACAAATTCTTCATTTTATATTTTTAAGTGTAGAAATTTTGTCCGAAATTTTACTTTGATCCTTGTTTCTTGGTTTTTCACTAAAATCATCATTTTCCAAACATATTAACTTTATCCAAAATTCTGCTTTGATCCTAGTTTCTTGATTTTCCTCAAAATCATAATTTTTAAAAATTTTCCAAATGCAAAAATTCTATCCAAAATTTTGATTTGGTCCTGGTTTCTTGACTTTTCACTAAAAAAAACTTTATTTTTAAATAATTTTTAAAATAAAAAAATTCTATCCAACATTCTACCTTAATTTTGCTTTCCTGATTTTTTTTTTTTTAGTAAAATATAATAAATTTCAAAAACTAACTCTTGCAAAACTCCTGCTCTGCTTTCCACATTTCAAAAACCAATATTTTGCAAACGTATACCCTAGTTTTAAGGTTTTCCTTTTAAAAAACCTCATTAGCAAGTGAGATCACAAGGATGTCTCCCTCCGTGTGATCGACTAGTTCAAACCTCATCAAAAGATGAACCACATCATTTACCATAGAATAATGAGATCCTGATAATGGCTAGGACCCCCTCCAAACATATCTGCAATGGGTGCCAATAACATTTCGAGTCCATCTTAACATCGTCCCCTTATTAGTCACGGGTTTTACAAAACCATTAATATCATGTTTTGTGTATTTTTCTTGATGTGTGAATTATAACGGGGACATATGCCCCTTAAGATTGGGCAAGTATTTTGTTTATGGGTCATGTTAACAAGTGTCCTTAGAGTAATAATTAACAATCTATTTTAGAAAAGTTTTAACAACACTTTTATGGAAAATAGAAAAAGCTGTCAAAACATTAATTGCTTTTTTTTCCATAAAAATTTTCTTTAAATGTATTATTAACCATTACTTTAAGGACATCCATTAACATTTCTCTTTATTTATAGTATCGCACACATTTTTAAGGAATAATTAAAATTTAGGTGCTGTTTATAGGGTTAGGGTGCCTAATACCTTCGGAATTAAATCCCGAATTTGTTTTTTGGTTCCACATATTATTTAATTTAATTTAGGATTAGAGAAAATAAATTTAGGGGGTAAAACCTTTTTTTTTTTTTTTCAAAACTTGGGTGATCAACCACACCTTTAAGAAATTTCAATAATTGGTGGTTACACCATACACTCTATATCCACATCCCCTCCACACAAGCACCCACGACATGCACCATGAAAAGGAGGGACCGTCATCCCATCTCACGTGAATATGCATTGTCGACAAATCGCCATTAACCTTTTTTTTTTTTTTTTTTTGGTAAAATGGAAAATGCATTAACGAAGAATCAAAGGGGAGGGGAATGTTCAATGATGGTTCTGTTATGATACATCCCATCTCTGTCCGAGCTTAGCAGCTCCCAAAGATCCACAGGCAGATCATTATACAATACAAAAGTCCTATCTTGCTTAGTTCCGAATCGGGCCAAAAAGTTAGCGCACCTATTTGCTTCATGATAGCAATGATCGATCCGGACTTGGGCTATTTGCAAAATCAGCAGCCTGTAGTCATCAATAAGGGGCATAGCACACAAATTAGCATTAGAAGGATTGGATAGGAGCTGAACAATAGCACTGCATCAAGATGAATCTCAACAGTATTCAAATTCAGTTCGTGTCAGAGATTTAAGCCGTCCCTAAGAGCCCAAAGCTCTGCTATAAAGCTGTTAGAGCACCCAAGCCTCCTAGAAAGCCACCCATCCACTCTCCCTAGCTATTCCTTATGAGACCGCCACACCCAGCTCGGCCTGGGTTGCCTAAGGCTACTCCATCATTGTTCAAACGAGCCCACCCCGCTTGAGGCTTCTCCCACCTTATTCGCACAACCTTCCTGCAACCTGAAATCTTAGCATTTAAGCCACAGAGCTTCTCTATGGACATTAGATTGAGCACTCTGATTCCTAAAAACATCATCATTTCTATGCTTCCACAACAGCCAAATGGTGTAAGAAAACAAAATTTTCCAAGGGGGCTGCTCTCTCAATCTGCAAGTATTACCCTTGCAATTTTTTTCTAGCCAATGTATTAGAGATCCCTCATAAAAGGAGCTGGTTGGGCAGATTCCCAACCTCTCCCAGGTCTGTCTAGAATTCACACAGTCCCTTAATCTGTGCAGAATTGATTCAGGCTCTCTTTGACACAAAGGGCAGGTATCGGACACAAAGGGCAAGTCGCCATTAACCTTAAACGATGGGTACGCTAGCTAGCTGCGCTGGTTCGTCCAAGCGATCCTAAACCAATGATAGATAGCGCTTGACTCTCGTTTTAGCCTGCTTTGCGTCACAATATTTGGTTGTTTGAGCTTAACCCTCCAAACCGATCGAGCTCGGGATACAAGACCCAAGTTTGTACCCTCACTCTCTTGTGTTCAGATCAAATCATGGCTTCTCTCAGGCCCAACTCACTCTCGCAAAGCTGCCAAACCAAAGTCCTGACTCCCTTGCACATTTCTTAGTTTAGGAGATGGTCTTGGTCTGATCAAGTGAATCCTACTCTCCTTTGTATTATTATACGGACGAGGCTTCTAGTCCTAGAAATAGAATTGGCCCAGATACACTGGTTATCAAACCCTTTTCAGATTTGCATGCATAAAAAAAATGCTGTTTACTGTGGAGATGTCATACAAGGATGCACATAGTCCCTAGCAGTGGCGGCTCCAAGAATGTTTCTCATAGTGTTCCTGAGTGAGCTTGTTCTGTTACAAATTTTTTTTTTTCTTCAGATTCTCTGTTACAATTTTTTCTTCTTTAGATTTTAGTTCAATTTTTTTTTTTTTTAGCTTTTTCTTTTTGATTAAAAGCAATGTTATGAATACCATTTTGGAACCCTGTTTTGATTTGCTTAGTGGAACGGAATATTTTAGTACTGATCTATTTTGACGTACCGTTTCAAGATGTTTCGGGGTTTTTTAAAAAAAATTAAAAATAATATATATTTATATTTTCTTATACAACATAAAATTATTTATCCAAATAAGTAAATCTCAAATAAAACAAATCATTTATAAGTTTTTTCTTTTTTTGACACCCAAATCATTTAATATTACATAACAATTACCAATTTAGAGTATTAAAACATAAATATGAAATTAAATAATGAAAAACAACAACAAAAAATAGTACAATAAGAGTGTATATATATATATATATATATGTATATCATAATATTGAGAAGAGACAAGACTCAACAAATAAGTTTGAAATCAAAATCTTTTGTCAGCTTTTTAAGTTTTGTCATTTTCAAAGCTTTGTAACATGGGTGGAGTCAGCAAGCTAACAGTCTAAAAGGCAAACTAAAGAAAAAACTAGACAAAGCAAAAACTAGAGTAAAAAGAGAAAGAAGAGGCAGACTAGTAGAGTGTTTGAGACGAAACAAAGAAGAAAAAGAAGGGGTGATCTTTGCGATGGCTGGATTTGTTTTTTTAGGCATTTGACACAGGTAATGACATGCTATGTTGACGAGTTTGTCAATTTAGAGATTTTTCTTTTTTTCTTCTTCTAAAAACTGGTACCAATCAAAATACAACAAATAATCCACCAAAATTTAATTTTATTGGCATAAAAAATTTTTGAGTGTTCCTAATTTTTTTTGAGGGTGTTCTTAATTTTTTTAAAAAGTAAGTAAATAAATTTTTTTTAATTATTATATTTAAAAATTATATATATATTTTTTAGGTCAAGGTGGTCCTATGACCACCCTAACATGTATGTGGCGCCGCCACTGGTCCCTAGCTCTATGATTATTCTCACATTAACTACTAATCCTCAACTGCCCTGTCCCTGTGTGCAATATAATATGGTTTACTGAACTTTTTTCGTGATTCAAAAGTAAAAAAATGCACACGGTTTCAGCCATGGCTGCGCTTGACTTGTAAAATATGAACATTCTGCAGTCAACATTTCTTAATCCTTATACAAACAAAACGAATCCCGGCATTTCCTCCACCACTAATCCACCATATTATATATATCCCTATCCAAGTATCGCTTCCTCATAATTCTTTCAGCCTTTAAACCTTCTTTGTTCAAATCAATACGCAGTCCCATTTACTAACTCATCATGTATTCATCAAGCCCAAGTTCAACAGAGCAGTACTCCCATGCGCCGCCACCATTTGCTCAGGCCACCGTGACTGGTGTTCCAATGAACTCGACAAGCCAATACCACGAGAATTCCCAGCCAGCTTCATTTCAAGCTCCAGTCCCTTGGTCCTCTGGCCTCTATGACTGCTGTCATGACGTCCCAAATTGTAAGATATAGCTTAACACTTTGGCGTGACACCCTATAAGACATCAGTGAAACTACAAACACTAACACTTTTTACAATTTTTTTTTCCATAACATGACAAGGTTGTTATATAATAAAAATTGTGTCAATAATAAAGCTAGACGAAAGTGATATTATTCCCAACAAAAGAACTCATATCAATAATTGTAAGAACAAAAGTTCTGAAAAATATTACTATAAGAGACGCCCTCATTATTCATATACTTTTACTAAAGTTAAATGCTACAATTAATGTTGCTCGGTATTTTTCACAGGTTGCCTGACATGCTGGTGCCCATGCATTACCTTTGGCCGAATTGCAGATATTGTTGATAAAGGATCAAAAAGTAAGTATACAGTGAATGCATATATCCAGTGGATGTGGATGGTGATGGTTTTTGGTGGTGTTGATTTTTAATTTGTGCGGCATGGTGATTTGTGTTGCAGTTACTGGATTTAGTGAAGTAGTTTACGCACTAATTGCCAATTTGATTAATTGTGGATGCTTGTACTCGTACCCATATCGCACAAAAATCAGGCAGCAGTACATGTTAGAGGAGAGGCCTTGTGGGGATTGCTTGGTTCATTTCTGCTGCGAGCCATGTGCCTTATGCCAAGAGTATCGTGAGCTTCAAGCCCGCGGATTCGACATGACCATAGGTTGAAAAAAGCACACTTCTCTTCTCTTCTCTTCTCTTCTCTTTTTTGTTTACAAGTAATTGAAAAAAAAAAAAAAAATTCCTTGCAAATCTTGGATAAGTTGTAGGTAGAAATATATGACATAAAAGAAGAAAAATTACAATATGTTAAAAGGTTTCATTATATTTTCAAAACGTAGTTTCTAAATAAGTTTCACTCTTTTATATTGACCCAAATGACATATATAGTCATGCATAAAAATACAAAGGTCGTATTGCTAGTAAGTAAATTGAAAATGGTATTATTCCTATTGAGGATGAGTGAATTAATTTACCGCATTATTAATATTTTAAAAAAACACTCACACACTTAGACTGGTTTTGTAATAAAAATAAGTGTGGATATACCTATAAATAATAAGATCAAAAAATATATACCTATGAATAATAGAAAATGAAATAAAGTCCAAAAAGTAATAATAATAACTGGTTGTATAATATATCTTCTAGGGTTGCTCTTGAGGGTGAGTTTTGATTTTTTTTTTTTTTTTTTTTTTTTTTTTTGGAAAATTGTTTAGGCTGGAAAGGAAATGTGGAGCAACGAACTGGTGGAGCGATGGCTACAACAGCTCCAGCGTTCCAAGGAAGCATGAATCGCTAGAATATTGATCAAACATCGATCTATGATCTTATTGTTGATTGGCCTATTAATAATTAAGAAGATTCATAAGATTTGTGTCCTCGAGTCATGATTGCAATAATAAGACTACTGCTGTATCTGTTAAGAGCTCCATTTTTTCGTTCGCTAGTATTGTCCATTTGTTTTGTGGC
Source organism: Lithocarpus polystachyus (assembly GCA_033629205.1). Classification (NCBI taxonomy): domain Eukaryota; kingdom Viridiplantae; phylum Streptophyta; class Magnoliopsida; order Fagales; family Fagaceae; genus Lithocarpus; species Lithocarpus polystachyus. The sequence goes on from CM066164.1 coordinate 42,236,289, forward strand.
ACGTGCCACCATATGTAATGAAGATAGATGGATGTGTGTGCTTCATATGTAATAAAGATAGATGAAGGCGTGCTTCATTTTTTGTTTGTTCGCATACTTCAAGTTTTTCATTTCATTTAAGGGGATCCTTTTGGGATCGGTTTATTTTATTAAAACTGAAATTTTTTATTGAAAATATTGTAAATAAAGTTAAAAATTAGCTGAAATAGTACAGTAAAATTCACGAATAGTATTAAAAAAATATAATAAAACCTATAAATAATAGAAAAAATAAACTAAATAGTAAAATTAATTGACAAAATTAATCTTTGCCAAACGAACACGAAATCTTACATCTATTTCTGGTACTGGTCCTTCCATCCACTTTCATCAAGTGCGCTACCATTAAGAGTTTAAAAAATCAAGCCTTGGCAATTGCACCTTGGGCCAATTTTTTCACATTAAAAAAAAGTCTTTAAAAAAATATTATACATATATATAGTTTTTTTAAAATTAATCCAAAAAAAAATTATTTGAACTTAACTACTACATATAAAAAAAAAAAAAAAAAATCTTCTCTCTCCTGAACCAAATTCATTATCTCTTTACTTCCTCTATTTCTTTTTGCCTGTTTAGCATTAATTGGCTTTTTTGTTTGAGGTTTGTCGCTTCAAATTGCAAGAGTGGCTCTTCGAGTCTTTTCAAAACAATGGGATGAGTTGTCAACTTTGAATTCTAGCTCACTCAGATCACACCTTTGTAGGGCAAGAAGTTCAAAACTTGACTTTTTTTTTTTTTTTTTTTTTTTGAGATAAAGTTCAAAACTTGACTTACAGAAGGAAGCACATAATATTCTAATATTAGTAAAGGCGTCTTATATAGCATATCTAAACACGGGAATTTTCTTGCTCTTGAGCACCTTTTTTTTCAATAAGGACATTTATGTTTTACTGATAGATTTATGGGGCCTAATCTGATACTTAAAGTGTCCAATAAGCCATATTTAGCAGTTCCACTATCAGTAATACATGGAAAATTTGAGGTATTATATATATATATATATATATATATATATATATGTATGTGTATATATATATATATATATATATATATATATATACAAGATATTACTTTTGTATAATTTTCTAAAACCTTGGTTTTTTTTTTTTTTAATTTCTAAATACAACCATACTTCAGCCAGCTTTCTATAAAATGTCAAATAAATTGACATAAAATGGACTAAAACTTGTCATTCTCTCTCTCCATTATTTCATAGTGGTGAAATCTCAAACCAACATACGAGATAGTTCTTTTTGCTAATGTGGATGTGACTTGAACTTTTAATATGGTTGATTCTAGTTAGGCCAAGTATGTCTTATAATTGGGATTGCAAATTAGCAAATTGTATGTGATATGCTCCTATATAATTGTGGGTGAGTTGGGCGGCCCGATGAACCAGGCCAGCCCGCATAAGCAAAGCCCAACATGAAGCCCGAGGCCCAAGGCCCACTAGGTAATATAAGCCCAATATACGAGAGAGAGGTAATCCCGGGCTTCATCCTGATGGGTCCGATCTTTAGCTAAGTGCCGGGAATTGGGGAGACTGTGCCCCGAGAGTTTCCCTATTGGTTGGTGTCTAAGCTGACCACAAAGAAAACCTATGCATGGTCCCCACGGGGTCGGTCACCAAGAACTATCAATTCTAAGAGGAACCCACTCTCGAACACTGTCCGGCCTATGGAACAAATTTCAAGAGAATCCTTTAAACTCATGAGGATCCCTTAAGATTCTGTTGGGCATGGGAATGCATGAGTGAGTGGGGAAGGAAATGATGGCCACCCCACTAACGAAGGGCTATAAAAGGAGGTCGAAGCAAGAGAAGAAGGGGTTGGATTCTTAGGGGGTAAAAAGGGAAGAGTGAAACTGAAACAGAGGGAGAGCAGGAGTGAGGTGACATACTGGGAAATTCAGGCTAGTAAAGGGAGAGTGCAACCACTAGTTTGGGGCCTCGTTTGGTAGGATTAAGCACATTATCCACATACAAATAAGTTGTGAGCAAGTTATTGCGTTAGGACAATTTCAGGCATGCACAATAATGATATCCATTAATACAAGCATTTGACTTTTTTAACTTTTTCTTATATTTTTTACATTATTTTTTATAGTTCGCATTTTTTCATATCAACATTTTAATAATATTTTTTAATTTTTTTGAGAGTTAGTTAGAATTCATCATCTTTTTGGATAAAGCAACACAACATTAAACAAATTATGAATTAATTTAGATTTTATATTCCCTGAGCAAATTTTTAATAAAATAAAAAAATGTTTTTTTTATATTCTTTAATTTGAATTTTTGTATATTATGTTAATAATTATTAATTAAATTTTTATTAAATATAAATTTTTTTTGTCAATTTTTTTTTTTTTTTTTTTTTTTTTTTTTTTTTTGCGCAATACTGCGTAGATGAGCTACTGCCTACTAGTTATATAATAAAAAATAAAATTGTGTCCTACATGTTACGTGAATGTCTGAATGACATGTAGCTCAGCGTAAATGTTCACATCATAGTATTTTGCTAGTGTTATCTTAAAATAATTAACATAACTTATTTCAAGTAAAAATTTATTACAAAATTGCAAGAAATATAATACTACTCTAGTCAAAATTCTGTTACAATGTTTCAAATGACTTATTCTTAATTGAACCAACATTTTTTAAATCCCTTCTGGATATAGTTCTCAATGGTTGTTGTCACAGGGGACCTTATGCATTGGGGGGTCAGGGCCCCTCCAAAATTTTTTAAAATCTCTCTAATTATAAGAAAAACTAAGCCACAATCATTTTGATTTAAGAGCTGGCCCCCCACAAGATTAAAAGATTGCCCCCCTCTTCAACATGTCTCTCATAAAATTCTACCCACCCCAAATACCAACTGTGTAGTCATAAAAATTAACTCATTTTGTCTTTTCTATTCTTCTCTAAAGCATGAAAGCCACATTCATATCTTTTTAGTTTTTAGTCATTCAATTTTTTTGAAAGGATAAAACTGAGGTATAGTACATTAGATTGTCTGATTAAATTCATATGTATTGAATTTAATTGTCCTTAAAAATAATAACATTATTTGTATTTTATTGGTCATGCTAAACATGTTTTTGAATTAAATTGAAGAACTTAATGTATTACACTTAGGTTATTGTACTTAAATTTTGCACTTTCTCAAAACTATTACAATATCCCATTCCACTTTACAACCACCAAAAAGACTCTCCTCATCACCTAGTGCTCTCTCGTCAATTTCTCTTCATTAATTCTTCCATAGGATGCTCTCATATAATCACATTGTCATTAGTTTCTCCCTCTTCTTTAACAAAGAGTTTTCTTATTTAAAGCTAAGCAAATATTGAGAGATACCAACTTCTTCTTCTTCTGCAGTTTTGTTTGTATACTTATATTTGATTTCCGTGAATGTTAGTTTTTCAAAAGAATAGGAGAAACTTAAGGGAAAAAAAAAAGACTTAAGATGCTCAATTGGTTGACTAGCTTGTTAGTATTTTGATTCTTGAGTACTAATTAGAATTACGCTGACAAAAAAATTCTGACAATAATTTTGTGTTATAAATATACTGTACTTTAAATTTTTCATTGATTTGCAAATCAATATAATAGTTATACCTTGACCCTTCCAAGCAAAAATTTCTGACTACCCCTTAGTTGTTGACGTAACTCTTTTATTTATTGGGTCTTTGGTCATACAACTTTTTATATAGGATTAGAAAATAATGAGCAATTTATAGTCAAGAAATATTGGGTCCAAAAATGCACATGGTGCCTCTAAGTTGTTGGGCTCTAGCCTAATTTACTTTACCACAAGGCCCACATTTGCAAGTGAGCTCATCATAAGGGAGTGCTCTTGGAAGCACACAATTTACTCCCACAAAGTGTTTGCCTACTCATAGCGTCATAGTCATAAATAATTCAGATCGCACACATATCAGCATTATCTTCTTCGTTAAGCTGCTGGAGTAAAGGATTAAAAATTTAAAACCCGTAAAGATTTGCTAGACTCACAGAAAATCTTCCTGAAGATTGGAAGATTCTCAAAAATGCTTATCAATCATATCAAATGATGAACCCATACCTTCTATCCTGTCGAAGCATTAGTTGCTTCCAACAGCTCATGCAATAATCACCTCTTTTTTTGAAGTTAATGAAGTACTAAAAGTTGATTTAGTAAATTTTTAAAAAAAATTGTGGGAAAAAATAAATCAACAATATTTTTTTAGTGCTTTTAATATTTCTTAATTATTAATAAAGTTGTGTCAACAGCTCATGCAATAATCACCTCTTTTTTTGAAGTTAATGAAGTACTAAAAGTTGATTTAGTAAATTTAAAAAAAAAAATTTGTAGAAAAAAATAAATCAACAATATATTTTTGGTGCTTTTAATATTTCTTAATTATTAATAAAGTTGTTTCAAAAATTTTTAAAAATAATTTATTAACAATTTTTTAAAAAACACCTCTTAACAGGAATCCTTCTATATTTAGCCCAAACAAAACAATATATAAATAGGAGGCATATAAGCGTCTAAGACAGCCACCTAAGACCTCCAACTAAAAGAAAGTCTCCTCTTATATTATATTTTGATTAAGACTTATTTGACCTTTTACCTAGATTTTTTATAATAAAAAAAATAATAATAAGGCTCATATTGTTAGCTAATAGAATGCATTGTATATTAAAAAGGCACTCACTGTAATTCAAAACACAAAAACCTAGCCTGTACTTTTTATTAAAAAATAAAAATAAAAAACAATAGATAAAGAGTATATAGACACTAGCCATTATCACGTGAACCCATTTGTGACTTTATGTAAAGTTTTTTTATATTTTAATTAGTTTGATTTTTCCCAATTCCTTTGGTACCGATTTTTTTTAATATTTCAAGTAATTTATTTAAGTTGTATTGTTTAAGTATATTTTCATTATGTAAAGTTTTTTTATATTTTAATTAGTTTTGATTTTTCCCAATTCCATTGGTACTGATTTTTTAATACTTCATGTAATTTATTTAATTTGTATTGTTTAAGTATATTTTCATTAGTTATCATTTAAAAATTATAATTTATTCAGTTATATGATAAATAAATGTTTTATTTGTGCAAGTTTAGAGTATAAAGTAACCATATCATTTAGTAAAGTTGTAATTTTACTTTTGATAAATTAGATCTATTGGTCTATACTTTAAATTTCATTTTAGTTAAATTATAAATTTCTATTATAAATTGTGTTTCATTTACTTATAAATATTTTTTAAAATGATAAATGACTACTAGAAAATATACATCTAGATATGAAAAACTTTTTAAAAAAATAAAAGAAGAAAGTGTTAGAGACATATTTTATGTAATTAACTAATCTTTTAACAAAATGCACTTTACTTGTAATTGGGTAGATCTAGGATGGGTTTAGGACTTCAAAAAACATGTTGTTCAAGTCAAGTGTTAAAGGTATGAAGATCTGACCAAAAAATAAGTGAAGAAAAGTTGTTCATTAAAAATCTTGACAGCAATCTCGACAGAAAGACTTCTATCGAGGTTTATAGTCGAAGCTCAACACAAACTCGACACAAGCTGTTTCTGTCAAAATTTACGAAATCAGAACTTCCAGATCTGATTTTCAACCCAAGTTGAAATATTTGTATAGGGTTTCTTTTCTCACAACCCTAGACATATATAAGGCTTATTTCAAAAAGCCGTCGTGCATGCAATTGAGTGCCCTAATTCATTATTCTCTTTGAAGAAGCTACTGCGTCTTTACGCCAAGGGTTTTGTGACCAATGAGCGTCTTGATCTGCATCATTGATGAACTGAAGAACTTTGCAACCAACAACCTCTTCAAGTTGGTAGAGTTAGTTACGTATTAGGATCCGTGCACATTGGTTAGTCACATACTGAGATTCGTGCATCAAGGGAAAGATTGTCGCTACAATACAAATTCAATTGGGTATTGGAATAAAGGTTCAACTATAGATTGATATTTCGGGATAGGCCAAAGGGTTTGGTAAGATTCTTTATACTTGTAATCGCTTGTGATTGATAATAGTCGATTCTTGAGAGTGGTGACCTTAAAATCACCCGGTGAAATTTTGCCTCGGTGGATTTCCCCATTCATAAATAAATCATCTGTGTCAAATTTATCTTCAAGTTGGTAGAGTTAGTTACGTATTAGGATCCGTGCACATTGGTTAGTCACAAACCTGAGATTCGTGCATCAAGGGAAAGATTGTCGCTACAATACAAATTCAATTGAGTATTGGAATAAAGGTTCAACTGTAGATTGATATTTCGGGATAGGCCAAAGGGTTTGGTAAGATTCTTTATACTTGTAATCGCTTGTGATCATTGATAATAGTGGATTCTTGAGAGTGGTGACCTTAAAATCACCCGGTGAAATTTTGCCTCGGTGGATTTCCCCATTCATAAATAAATCATCTGTGTCAAATTTATTTTCCGCTGCATTTAATATAATTGATGATTTGTTTGTACTACCACGCTGTTGCATGAAATTTGATCTAATTAATTAACTTGGATAATTAATTAATTGCAATGGGTCAATTCATTTTAACACAACGGAAAAGAAAACTAGAAAAAAAAAAATGAATATCAAAAGGAATCTATAGATAAATTCGTTGTTAACATTAAACAAGACACAACAAAAAAAATTGAGTGAAAATATAATAAATGAACAAGAAATCCATTAAAAAGATTTAAAAGATAATGATGAAAATAGTCTTAATTAAATAAATATTATTTAATTAATATTTAAATAAAATAAAAAGGCCCACTTAAAGTTTTTGCCTTAAACGGTTAAACCCCAAAATTGATTGAGCTGGCCCTGGTAAGTGGAGTTAGGACAAGAAGTTTTGAAAAGCATTCATGCGCACATCTACTTAGGTAGGGAACGCTCCTTTAGATCATGGCCTAATTTTGCTTTCTCTTAAACAAACTTATTTGTTATTTTTGCAATTCAATCAGTAGATTTTTTATCTCTTTCACTCTTTCTTCTTTTTAGCATAAATCAAACCCAAATCATTTCTACATTTTCAACTCAACCAGTTTTATTATATATGAGAAGATAACAGATGTTAAATCATGTTGCCAACATTTTTTTAGAACAAAAATATATATTTTTTATATAAGTAATAATAGTTTATTATTTGGATTTGAAACTGTTTTGATATATTTCACTTGAACCTTGAAAAAACAAACAAATGAGACCAATCCAATCTTTCATATCATACTTTACTAGGACAAGATAATGAAGTTAAAATTGATTTGCCTTTTTTCTGATAATTCTATAGTTAGAGAGAGGGAACTTTGGACGTCTCAGCTAGAATCACCAAAAAACTCCAATTAAACTACAAGGGTATTGACTAAGTTAAAATCCATAACTTAGGTGGTCATGATATGAAATTTTGACATGACATATCAATAATGTAGACAATTTTTTTGCTTTTAATAAAGTTGAATTCTTTCATTATTATCTGTTGTGTCAAATTTTTTTATTCTTTATTTTTTTTTTTTAGAATTCTTTTCTTTTTTTTTATAGAGTTTTAACTTATGACGTCCGCTCCTGATAAGCGCTCTTTGTCATCAAACCAAGACACCAATTAGTTTTTGATATAGGCGAGAATTGAACCACAAATCTCTTATTCAACCATCAGAGACTTTACCAGCTAAACTAACTAGAACTCACAAATTTTTTTATTCTTATTTTAAGATAGAATGGCACTTTCTTGCGAAATAGTTTTTGTAACTAATTTATGGCTGCGTTTGTTTTGGCAGTAAACGAAATCCGGAAAACATTTTACACCTGTGGGCTTGTTTGGATTGTTCAGAAAATTCAAACGGAAAATGGTTTCCGTTGACTATAAAATATGAGGCCTTCAACTGTAATCCATTTTCCGGACCTATTTTACCTTCAAACTAATTCCAGCCATTTTCCATTGCAACCAGAACACAGAGAGAGAGAGAGAGAGAGAGAGAGAGAGAGAGAGAGAGAGAGAGAGAGAGAGAGAGAAAGCAACGCCAAATCGCTCACCGCCCATAAGCACCGCCGAATCAGACCCCAGCACCGACGAATCGCGCCATCTGAAGCACCATCGAGATCGCACCCTAGCACCGATCGCGCCACCGAATCGCGCCCCAGCACCGATCGCACCCCAGCACCTGAAGCACCCTAGCATGGATTGAAATTTTTTGGTATAAAATTTGGTTGGGAACCGAGAAAATGTGTAAAATTTGTAAGAAAATAGCATTTTCAGAATACTACCAAACACTGTAAATTATTTTTTGGACTATTTTCCATTGCAAAACCAAACACTCAAGTTTCATTTTACTTACGGGAATTCACTTTCACCTGCATTTATTTTACACTCGAAATTCAATTTACATTGAACCAAACACAGCCTATATCTCAAAATAATAAGCCAACACATCTATAAGTTTATTGTAAATATAAGACTACATAGACATGCTTAAATAGGTAATGAAAACAAGCCTTTAGGTCAGCAGCTAGCCTAGAGAATGTTTTGGCCCAAAACTACATCTAATGTTGTGGCCCAAAACTACATCTAATGTTGTGCAATGTATTTTGAACGCGAATCATACCCTAAGTAGGAATGTTTAGAAAGGGAATTGATAAAAAAACTTTAAAAAGGAAAGAAGGGGGAGTGAAGTTAGCTAAAAATAAACTCCTCCTCCCTCCCCTAAATCCAATCGTACCATTAAGATTCCTTGACTTGGACTAGTAATGCCCGAATTTCGATAGTTGAGCTCCCATTGTCTCAGTAGGAACGTCTTGAAAGAGTCATTGGACCTACATGACAGCATTTAATAGTTTAGTTAACCAACTGGCACGCTTTTGCATTAAATGTATCAAGACTAACTATTTTTGAACAACAATAAAGCAAGCACCTTAGGAGTCCATCCTTCCACCAATTTGAGTGGATGGTATGTTGTCAAGTTCCTTCCCGCCCCCCCCCCCCCCCCCCCCTTACTAAAACAAATATACAAGGAACTAATCACCAACTCCTACTTAAGAAAAAAACCTACAAATACCCACCGTTAACTAAAAGGGTAAATTACAACTTATCTATCTGTAATTTGGCTGAAATTTAAGTTGCTTACCTATAATTTAAAATTTAACACTTTACTCACTTGAGATTTGACTGAAATTTAAGTTGCCTACCTGTGGTTTGAAATCTCATGAGGTAAGTGTTCCACTAAATTTATTTTTATCTTATTTGATCTTGTATTTTTTATGTTTTTGCATTTTTGGAGGAAAGAAACATAAAAGTGAAACAAAATCATATATTTAGCCATGTTTTTAACATAGATGGGTTAAAGAAATCTAACTGAACTAACCTCAGATGGATAAAATGTTAAATTTTAAATCACAAGTATGCAACTTAAATTTCGGCCAAACCACATGTAGCTAAATATAACGTTATGCTTTTCTCTATACCTCATTAATCTACAATTCTTCTCCAAAATTCTTTCCACTAACTTAACCTGTAGATTGCCTCTCTTCCAATCAACCCCTCCAATTTATTCGAAGAGGTTGTTCAATTTCTGTAAGTTCAAATCTGGTTAATTTCCACTCGCTTGTAACACTGTTTTGTTGGAATCCTTGGTTTGGTTCTCCTTTATTTTTATTTTTTTATGAATAAAAGACTTTAATTGAAGAAGAAGAAAAACATCAGCCTTTTTTACAATTACATCTACAACATTGTTCAGTTGGAATTCTTGTTTTAGTTCTCCTTTATAAAACTTATCCCCTAACTTCTTTCAAAAAACTTACCCCTACATTCAAAGGAAGTAAATTATGTTGCTGATTTCATATTTTCATTGGCATTATTCTTTTGTTTATAAAAACAAAGATTCTTTTGGATTGAGCCTATTATAAGAGACATGATGGACGCTAAGTGTGCATTTGTTTTGTGATGATTCTACGTTAGAATTAGTGTTTGCTTTTGCGTTTATGTTTGTGTTTGGCTAGTCCTATGATACTGTTTATGGACCAGCCAAACACTAAAAACGCGTGAAGAGTTTTTACTACAGCGTTTTTGTCAATTAAAAAATAATTTGTTATAGTGTTTTTGACAATAAGTTTTCAGCAATAAATTATATCTAAACACACCCAAAGTGTTGTTCGTTTTTATTATCGTTTTGAGACAAAAAAAAAAAAACAAAACAAAAACAAAATAAAACCCCACACATGATAAGAAGAGGAAATGAAATCCATAGGTGGGAGCCATTGGACTGTCAATGGTCAATGTCCAAATGAACTCACGAGGGGAATGGCCTAAAGGAGGGACAATGAAAACACCCTACCGACTTTCAAAATGAGTTTTTATGGGGACCGACTCCAGCTTTATCCCGCAATTGCCGTTTGTTTTGTCTCGAAAACTTAGGCCCACCTTGAGATTGAGAGAATCGGCACTAATTACATTACGAAACCTTTTGCTTTTAAAGCCTTTTCCTAACTCCAGTCCACATTATAGGATTGGTTTATAGCCCAAATCCATTCGTTTATTTCTAGTCAAACTTTGTTTTTAACCTTCCGATCAGGCTTCTTGATAATACAAAAGAGTTGCGGAATATATTAAAGAATGCAAAAGAAATAAAGATTTAAAATAGCTTCAAAAGTCTGACAGTTGAAACTAGACATTCTAGAATCTAGACTGGATTTGGTTTGACAAAAGTATTTTTCCTTCCTTCTTTCTTTTATTTTTCTCCCCCTCCTAATGCTATAGGAATAACATTTTTAACACGAAATTCTACAATTATTGAGTTGACATGTTTTGATTCTAAGCTTACCTACCATGATACTACATTATTATTATTATTATTATTATTATTATTATGAACAAAAAAAAGTTCTCATACGTGTCATTATTGACCCGACTCACTTAAATCAGTAGAACTCATTACATGAGCATTTTTGAGTGCATTAGGGCTATCCACGTCGTAACACAGTATTTTTGCGAAACGCACGACTCAAACTAGGCAACTCTTAAACCTGTAGATGTGACTCAGTCTGAAATTCCTACCAATACACCACACTCCAAGGACCTACATTAACAATTTGTCATAGCTGTGAAATTTATTATGACCCTAAACATGTTGTAAGTGTGTGTCGCAATCTATATCATATATATACAAATTGTTTTATTTACGTAGAAAAATATACAAATTGTTAATCTTACTATACATATATCAATAAATAAATGTCAAATATGAAAGATAATAGGAAAGCTTGAATTTTATATATATATAGTGTGCCGCAATCTATATCATATATATACAAATTGTTTTATTTTTTTATTTTGGTAGAAAAATATACAAATTGTTAATCCACAAAAAATATTTATTTACTATACATATATCAATAAATAAAAGTCAAATAGGAAAGATAATAGGAAAGCTTGAATTTTATATAATATATATATATATATTTTTTTTTTTTTTGATGGTACGGAAAGTATGAACTCAAAAAGTGAAATCATTCATTCCACCACTTTTCTTTTTCTTTTTCCTTTTTCCTTGTGTCTATGTTTTCATTTTCAATTCATTGGTTCCTAAGGTCTGGATTGTTGACATGGATTTTTAAATGCCTCTATCAGAGATTCAAAGTATATAAACACACACATGTATATGTATATTTACTTAATGGTTTTTCTTTCTGACTTTTTTACTTAGGGTGACAAAATGTCATTGAAAATTTGAACAAAATTGTTTCTAAAAACTGATAGATCTGTAACTAAAACATCCAATCTATAATGCGTTTAAGAGGTTATTAAAGAAAAAAAAAATTGATAATATTATGAATCTAGAAAGGATTGAATAAAATGAAAGTGCATAAAAATGTTTTTATTTTCTTAATTTGGATTATATATGATTAAAAAGGTATGAAAAAAAGCACACAAATCATCATTTGACTTTTATATATATATATATATATATATATATATATATATATATAAAGAGGAGACTACTCTAACCATGGAAAAGAAGCCCTCATTCATTCCCTTGGCCGAGGTACCTTGCTGAAGAAAAACTTTCATATACGCCAGGTGCATGAGACACCAGCTCCCTTGCTAAATTAGGAGACAATCCCTCCTTCAATCCAAGTCTTCCAACCACATGCACCTAAGATCGAACTTGGTCAATCAAACTATGGTGACAATCGGGCTTCAGAGCAGGGATACTAACCCAAGCCATGTGGAGTGGGATTGAAATTGGAAATAGAGTTCAATCAATCGTGAGGAAAACAAAAAGGCCTAAAATTGGAAGAAGATCCAACCCCCCCCCCCCCCCCCCCCTCCCCCCACCCCTAAAAAATAGAGATCATAAGATGCTTCTTTGAGAAACCTTGTTGGATTAGTTGAGCACCTATCAACATTTAATGCTCCCAACAACCAAGAAAGGCATGAATTAAATGTTGTTAGGTTTTAAAAATTTAGAACAATTAGCAAATCATAAATACAAACTTGTCTAGATATAGATTCTAGAGTCTATAGATATTATTAGACAATGCTTTAGGTGATACAAGTTAAAATTCAAGAATATACAAGCTGCAAAAAGAAGAATTCGAAATCTGTTTAGTTCGATCGATCGAATGACAGGCTCAACCGATCGAAACATGTATCTGCAGAATACTATTTCAGCCCAAACTCTACTTAAACGTATTGGGTTTCAAGTAAAACACTACTAGTATATAAAGGAAACTCTAAGCACATTTTTATAAGGCTTTTTAGAGAGAGAAGAGTGTGCCTCTTTTGTAGATCTAAGGTTTTATACTCAAAAGCTCTCTAAAGTCTTCTACCAGTGTTATTCTTTGAAAAATCTCAAGATCCGGTATTGTAGAAGTTGTTGTATACAAGATCAACGTCTAAGGAGATCCAAAACCTTTAAGTGGAGTCTCAAAGTTGCAAGTGTGGGTGCTTGTATTGCAAAGGCCTAATAGAAAAGAAGTCCATAAATTCGGAACTTGCACATGGTCATGTCAGTAAGTTTTACATGTGGTAGCAATAGGATGTTAGTGTCTAAGTCTTATTGTAAACTTTGATTCTCTATAATAAATTTGCTTTTTACCTTGAGGATAGCTAGGTTAAATCCTCCCCAGGATTATTATCGGTTTGGTTTTCCTGGGTGATCATATTATTGTGTTCTTTATTTTTCGCTACTTTACATGATATGACTTTATTGTTTTAACCTAGATCTAAATAATAAACCTAAGTATTCACTTGGTTAATTAATTAGGTTAAACATATTGTATTAAAGGGTCTAAAAACTAACGAATGTTATTTGACATAAAGAGGAGACTGCTCTGACCATTGGTAGAAGGATTTCAGCCTTTACCTAGTCACTTCAACCGGCTTCAGATAGGAAGAGTTGTTAGTAATCAACTTAGGGTTCTTAAGGAACAACATTAGTCAATTTAGGGTTCTTAGGGAAACAAGATGGCAAAGAAGCCATCATTCATTTTACAAACTCTGGCCTTTAAGGCCCTCCTATAAATTAATACCTAATGGACCCTATCAGGTAAGGGGTTGAATAACCAATATTCTCTCAACTACATGCTACCAAAACTTCACACAAACACACCATTTATGTTATTTGTCCATCTCTAACTTAAGCTTCCCATTAAATAGGGAATAATGGAAATCAGAAGGGACCATGTAGCAACCAATCAATGCTTCATAAAATAATTTTGAGTTATAATCAAGTTAGGGTTTTTATTCATTATTCAACGTAGTAATTATAACCACCACGCATCCTTAACGTGATGGTCACTCCATAAGTACAAGTTATTGCAGAATTGGGGAGTAAAGGCCGAAATTCAAATTTCTAAGAGGAAACTTCAAACACATACAATTAAATTATGTTAGAGTAGGATTTTTATCTCAAATAATGGGGAAAAAAAACATAATTATTATAGGAAGCAAACTATTAATTAAAGATGAGAAAATATAATTGAACAAAAACGTATATAACAATGTAATAGAACACAACACTTACATTAAAATTGTTATTACAAAACTATTATTAAAAACAGTGTGCATGACAATCAAATAGGGTATTTACTTGATGCAACCACAATTTTTAGGACCTAATTTTCATTATATAGCGTGTAACTTTTGTTTTTTCATTTTTGGTACATTTTATCTATTGGAGGGTAAAAACTCAATAGACATTTGAGAAAAATTCATTAATTCAGCCCAATTTAAACAAAATGAATATAAGAGGGGGAAAATGGAACTTAGATCTCATTTCACCATTTCATTTTCTTAAAAATAAAAAGTAAATTACTTTTCAAATCTTTAAATTTTAGATATATTTTATTTAAATCTTAAACTTTTAAATTGTTTTATTTAAGCTCCAATGTTTTTTGAAATGTTAGTTTAAACAAGATATATCAAGGTTGCCCGACTTTTTAGAATTGCTCAAGGGGCAGAGTTTGTAAACAAATGCAACGATTGATGAGGCGAAGTACTCTCAAATCAATCAAATTGCTCCTTGCCTTAATGAAAGGAGCAAAGATATACTCATTTAATTACAACTTACAAGAACATAGAACAATAAATAATATTAGTACCACACATTTTATAATTACTACATACACAAATTATTTTATAATATTTTCACAAATTATTGATGTGATTTTTTTTTTTTTTTGAGGTAAGAGATAGAAATTTTATTGATATAATACGGTGTACAAAATGTATGTACCCTGTTTCAGCATTCCGAAAACAGGGGCAATTGGGCAAAAGAAAAGAGCAACATAATCCTATAATCGAGGGACAGAAACTGCATAGTACTGGCTCGATACTCCCTGTGCTCCAATACGAAGCTTCAGCGTCTCTGTCATTCTGTTGTGTTGCCATGAATCTCTGGTATTCTTGCTAAAAAACCGAGGGCTCTCCAAGAAATATCTTTTGGATGAAGTTGGACCACTGAATGTAGAGCCCAGCAAAAACACGAATAGAGGACCCGAAACATTCTACACTTGTGCTGCATTCAATCTCTGGTACTCCACAAGAAAACCAGAAGCCTCCCGTAGAATTTGTTCTGGATGCCGCTGGGTTTTCTCAAAATAGAATTTATTTCTCGCGTTCCAAATCGCCCATGACACCGTAGCCCACTGCTCTAATTCCTGTAGAGTAAGCTTGTCCTTCAACAACCTGAAAAGGCAGTAAAAATCTGGAGCCTCATTCGGGCATTTCTGGATTTTTCCACTGCTTAATGCCCACACGTTCCTTGCTAAAGGGCACTCCCACAGCACATGTTCAACAGTTTCCATACACTGGTAGCACAGCCCACACATTGGCTCTACTTGCACTTTGCGCCTATGTAGATTTCCCCTTGTAGGCAGAATATTTGAGCACGCACGCCATAGAAACGTACGTACCTTTGGAGGGACATTTAATTTCCAAATTTTCTTCCATGTTGGCCGATCCATCCTAGCTCTTGAGTGCTCACATTGTGTTTTGTCCTTGATTCGCAGTGCTACCCGGTATGTCGATTTTACCGTGAACTTGTTGCTGCCATTTTCCTTCCAAATTAGTTTGTCCCGTGCTGTGTTATTCTGCAATGGAATGGACAGGATTTCCATTCGAGTTCTATTCGAGTTCTGCTCGGCCAAAAATGTTTGTATGTGAGCTGATGAACTCTGAGACAATGCAGTGGGATAGGGATAAAATTTTTGACCTTATTGATGTGATAAATTATTACTGGTTTATCATCTGGGCCTATTACGAATATTACATTTTTACCTACTAATAACTATTTACCATATTAGCAATTTGTTAAATAGTTAGTCAATGTCTACCTTTTTTAGTCAAAAAAAAATTATAGGTAGTCGGTTGAGCATTCTCTTACTTTTATACCTAATTTGTCTTGAAAAAAACTGTAATTAATTGTATATCACTTCACAAGAAACCCAAATTTTTTTTTTATAACTTACAATCTATCGCGTAGAACAATTTTGACAAAACGTACAAAAATACGTGATAATAAGATTATGGAAAAAAAAATTAATAATTACTTTAATGGCACTATTTAGTGAACTAATTTGAAATAGTTTTTATAAAGAAGGAAATAAAATAATTAATATTTTGATAAATTTTTTTATTTTTTATAAAAGTAATATTAAAATTTTTTAAAATAATTTATTAAGTTAGTCGTTAACTATTGCAAAAGAGAACGACAGTTAAATGGTAAGAGCATCCACACTAGATGTGGTAAATGTGCCAAATGCCAAATATTTGGCACATTTACCACACCAAACACCAAATAACCCATTTATCAGATGTGCCAAATCTTATAATTTTTGCAACACATGAACAGTGCCGTTGCATTTTGCCACTGTATGGACAGAAATGGCATTTCTGTTTATTATTTTTTTATTCGTGCTATCTCTCTCTCCCAACCGGTGTGATCCCAGCTCCTCCCTCAACCTCAAACTTCTTCTCTCTTTGCACCTCAAATCAAACCCAAAAATCTTCTTTCTTCTCTCTTTGCACCTCAAATCAAACTCCAATCCTAGTTCAAAACAAAACCCAGGAATGGAATCATCATAAACCAAACAGATCTTCATCCTGTCAGAAAAAGAACAAAGGAATCGGTGATGGAGGCGAGGTAGAGCTTGGTGCCAGGAACGGAGAAGCCATGAAAATCGGCGTGCGAGCAGTAAGCGAGGTTCGTGAGGGCGAGTCCGCCGCCGGAGTGTTCGTCACGATCATGCTTGTCGACGACAGTGAAACCCAGTTTTTATTCAGGTCGGGCCCGTGGAGTTGATGATACACTTCGGGTTTGCAGCGGTACAAGAATCGGTGACGAAAATCATTTCGGGTTTGCTGATACAGGTTGGCCGTTGAGGGTGGTTGATGAGTCACCGGTGACTTTTTTCTGGTTTTCAATTCACGTTATTTTTTTTTTTCTTGTGATTGTGGCTGCAACAATTTTTCTAGTTGTTGTAGTTGTAGTTGTCGGTGTTGGTGTTGGTGTTGGTGTTGATGATAGGAGAAGAATTTAATATATTATTTTAATATGTAGTAAATATTATTTTAATGTATAAAATTAGATAATAGAACATCTGATAAATGAGATATTGTAAAATGATGTCGTAAAATAATAAAGTAAAATTTTAATGTGATAAAATGACATGTTTTTTACAACATCTATTACGGATGCTCTAATCAAATTATTGCCACAGAGAATGACAGTGAAAACTTAAAAAAGGAAAGGACACATGAGACTGTTAAACAGTTAAAGCTACGCAAGGTTCTCGACTAGTACTACTTTAAACTTTACCATATTAATTATAGTGCTTTTGGACCTTCCTCTGGGACTTGGTCGGCAGTTTCCCAATAATCAAAGTAAACACTAATTTGTCCCCTCTGCCCTCTATCCTCTCCATGCCTTTAGACCCAACCACCTCGTCCATACCATACGCAACAAAATAAACGAAAACAACAGCACCAACAAACGCATCAAAAGAAAAGAAAAAGAAAAAGAATAAAGAGCAAAATAAACCCAACAAACATATAAACATTACGTTCGAGACCTTTGTTTCCTTTCCTTTCCTTTGCTTTTCCAGTCTCACTCTCTCTTTTTCCTCTGCACATTTACTTTTCTTTCAAACAAATGGAACACTAAAACACAGTAGTAGTGGGAGTGATGCGAGAGTGAAGAAGAAGAAGAAGAAGCAGTGAGTGAGTGAGTGAGTGAGAGAAAAGAGAAAGAAGAAATGGAGGGATCAGCAGAGGAAGAGCTGGAGAGGAGGAGCAAGTTCCTCAGCAGTTTGATACAGAAGAAGAAAGCGATAGAGCAAGAAGATCAGCATGACTATCTCAACGTTCGCGTTAGAGCCTCTGACATGCCACTTGCTTTGCAAAACCGTGCCTTTCGTTGCGCACGTGACCACCTCGACTCCATGCCTTCCAAGCTCGACAGTAAACGCCTTGCTCTCGCGCTTAAGAAGGTCAAAAATTGGTTATTCTTTTTCTTTTATTCTTATTGGTTTTGCTTTTATTTTTTTTATTTTTTCCCCTTTTTTTTTTTAGATTTTTGAGTTGGGTTTGTTTGGATACTTGTTTATTGGAGTGATCGGAGTAACGGGTAGTGAAGCAAATTTAGTGTGGTGCATGTGGTCCTGCTTGGTTTTTGCTAGTCTTGGACTCGAGCTGAATGTGTTTGCCTTTTCTTTTTTCTTTTTTCTTTCTGGGTTCTGATTTTTGTTTTGTACTTATAGGATAATTTAATTTTGATTGTTAATTGGTGCGTTTTAGAGCAAAGGTTATTGAATAGATATATAGTATAGAGATGGTCCAATGAATTATTTGTCTTGGTTTGAGCTGAAAAGGGTATGTTCTTTTATTCGCCTTGGGTTCTGTTTTTTCTGGTGTTTATATGTGGTCTAATAGGGTTACTGGATTTATATTTGTTTTTTATTTTTATATTTTGCCTGTTTCGACTGGGCAGATTGAATGAATCTATGTGAAGCTGTAATTGCTTAGCAGCGTTAGAGTGTTTCTGTTTCTGTCTTTCCTGGTGATGATCTTTATCTTGTCAGTCTGTTTATCTGGATTGTTATTTTAAATATTTTTGGTGAGGATCTCAAATAACTTTGTGTAAGGATGGTCCAAATGGTCAGTTGTGTTAGCTTGAGCTTAAAATCTTCTCTCTGACTCTCTTAAATTCTTTTCTGGTCATTATATTGAGAATAAACTTAATTGATTTTGCCTTTATTCGTAATTGCTAGAATTGAAGTGTTCCAAATGTTTGGTACCGTCAGATTGAGCTGGTGGCTTTTTCAATTGCAATCTTCACACTTGGATGCCAAATTTTAATTTACTGTAATTTGTATGTGTTAAGTGAAGTAACTTACACTTGGTCCAATGTTTAGTTGGATTAAGCTGAAAATATATAAGAATTCTCTCACACACTAATGCTTTTTTATTTTGTCTCGAATAAATTTATTTGGTATCGCCATTTAAATTTAGACAAGCGCAGTAATTGGGCAACTTGTATACCGATCCAATTGCTTGGTTATTTCAGATTAAGCTACAAAACACATACACACACACGCACACATGCAGTTTTCTACTATAACCTTTCTTGTTATGAACTTCATTTGTTAGTTTGAGATCAAATGCTTTATTTGGATGGCTTCATTTCAAATTCAGAGTAAACCACAATACAAGTGGTCCCTTAGGTTCATTGTGTTGGCTTAAACTGAATTTAATCCTAATTCATCAGGAGGGTGTATATTGAGTTGGGTTTCTTACTTAGAGTCTGGTTCTATATTGTATGGTTTTTGGATGGAGAATACAAATGCATGAAAATACAGATATCATGACATGGTTTTTAAGTTAGCTATTGACCTGGTTGGTTCCAACTTGGTCGTGTTTGAGAGCATAAGCTTGATCCAGCCTCTTAAATTCTAATCTTTTTTTTTTTTGGAGAAATTCTTAAATGTAACTAATTAGGCTGTATTGGTTACCCGAAAATGAACTGTCTGGCAAAGTGTTCTGTTCGCTTCTAATTTAGACATTCTGCATAAGATGGTCAACATTATAGTTTTGTTTATGTCAAAAAGGCAATGGAATTTGTTCATGTCAAGAAGGCAACAAGAGAGAGGGGATGTGCTGCCATAGATGGCAAAAGAGAAGTTATAAAAGTGCTTTCTTTTTATAAAGGTAGTCATAGCTAAGGTTTAGTGCTTAAGAGTCAAAGCAAAAATATGAAAAAGAAGCATCAAGGCTTGGTTTGAGTATCTTAATATAGTGGTATCAATTTAGCATTACAATACATGGTTCTAGTTCATAGTGCTGAAAGAGAAGATTACTGACGCAGTGATGCTGGCATGTAGTTAGTGCTAGTAAAATTTTCTAAAGTTGTAATTAGATCATGATGTGAGAGGCAATCCTAATCATTTGTGAAGCCAACATGATATTCACAAATAAGAGGAGGACATCTAAGGTTGGGTTCACAAATGAGGGGACTAAGGTTACTTCTTTTATTAGAGAAAAAAAATATTCACTACTAGATTAAAAATAGATCCTACATGATAGAAAATTCTAATTCTAGAGAGGTGTTTCTCTCTGTTTTTGCAAATTGTAAGATGGAGGGATAAAACTCTGGAAACAAACCCCAAAGAGGCGGTAGAATGTCATCTGGCCATTAGGCCACTGGCCCTAATTTTAAGGATATGTAATGTTTTGATTTATACCATTTCAGTATGTTTTTCTGTCTTCTAATGGTGAGACTCCAAGATTTTTCTCCTCTTTTTTTTTTTCTTCTTCAAATTTCAGCCACATCCAGACATAATTTTTACACCATTAACCCTTAAGAATCATATTCTATAAAACTATAACCATCAATTTTCATAAGAAATCTTCAAAAATATCAAAACTGCCATTATTGGTATTAATCATGGATACTCGCACAGCCCCCTGCATAACACCTTTTTGGTTCTCAGTTTTCTTTTCTTTTCTTATTTTTGGACCTGAAACCCTCCATTATCCTTAAACCAGTCTTCTTAGTTATATTTAGGTACTGTTTTTTATTCCTATATTGATTGTAGCAGAATGTTAATCCTTGAATTAAAGGTCCATCCTCCAACAGATTTGCCGCTTTCGATTGTGTTGGCTTGGACTTGCCATTATTCTGCCTCTAGATTGAGATGCATGAAAAATTATAGCCTCTAGCGATTCAATATAATTCTCTTCTCCTGGTTTTCTTTTACTCTTTGGTTTCTTTTCTATTCTTCTTGTCAATATATGTTTCTTCTTCTTCATCTTTTTTTTTTTTTTTTGGTTGGGAAAATATGTTATTGAATGCAACCATTTTCTTCCTCACGCT
This sequence comes from Lithocarpus polystachyus, assembly GCA_033629205.1. Lineage (NCBI taxonomy): Eukaryota > Viridiplantae > Streptophyta > Magnoliopsida > Fagales > Fagaceae > Lithocarpus > Lithocarpus polystachyus. The sequence goes on from CM066164.1 coordinate 42,257,208, forward strand.
ATCAAATCCCTTTGTCAGATTTTTTTCTATTGAAGTTTTTCTGCTACAATCACATTCCTGTTCCTTTCTCTCTCCCCTGCTTTCCTCACATTCATCGTAAAAGTCATCATTACATTTTCTATATTTATTTGTCAAGTGTTAAATTGCCATTTTTTTGTCAATTTTATTTTTAGGTGAAGATTGAATTCAAACAAGATGCGTGGTGAAACACAAAATTGCCAAAAATTCAAGTATAGTCAACCAGTTGGTTGTCATAGTGCATCACTAGTACTTGGCTCATGAATGGTAAAGGTTGCATCATCTAGAGTTTGTGAAATCAAAAACAGTTTTGAAATGAGAAACATAATCTCAGCTAATTGATAGTTTCTAGGTTTAAACTTCTTTTGCGTTTATATAATGATGTCTACTAAAACAATTAACTGTATGAAATACACTAACAATTGTTACCTTTTTTTTCCCATTTTTTAATAATTTGTCTTGCTGTGCATGAACATTAAATAGCTGAAATTATTAGGCTTGGTGATATTAGAGTATAATATAATACATATACGACAAGCTAACCTTAACATGGATCCTAGCTTAGTAGGTAATTGAGACTTATGGTACAAGTAGCAATTATAAGAACCTTGTAATTCACCTTATCAAAAAAAAAAAAAATGATAACTTTTTGATTCATAAAAATTGTAATTTTAAGTGATCTGCCATCAAGCTAATTGGTTGATGATTTTACATTTTTTTTTCGTTGAAGGGTGATCTGTATTTATAAAAAATTAAAAAAAAAAAAAGGGGGGGGGGGGGGGGGTTTCATAGACGATGTTTGAGCTTCCTTTTCTTTTTTATGGTACTGCTTTTCAAGATGACCTTAATTGGAGAAGCAAGAGCATTTGATGACTTGATTTAAAAGTGACAGGCTGTCTGATATGCATATGGAACTGGTCTTCAGTTGTGTTTTAATCCTTGCTATATAAGCCATTGGAATGACAAGGGCATTGCAAACAACACTTGATATTAGCCCAAACATTGAGAAAGCTAGATTGCAATCAAATTAATTTTATGAGTCTGACCTATCATCATGGAATACATGGAGATAATAATGATGATTGGTATATGATCATAGAACCGAACATTGATATTTCTGGTGATGTGAGTGGAACAAAATTTGATTTTAAACCTCTATACAGCAGCTTCTATGGCAGAGTGGTGTTGAAAAGAAGGAACAGAGAGAGAGAAAGAGTTCTCTAAACTAGACCCTATACTTTGGTTTACTTCCTTGAATGTGCTTTTTGTGAATATATAAAATTTCATGGATTCAGTATGGCCACTGGAAAATTGCTGCCAGTTCTCCTTATTGTTCCAGAAAAGTTCCAAGACCATTTACTGTTAAGGCATCATATTGCCTTTTTTCTTCTTTTAATTTTATTATGCAGAAAGCTTCTGATTAAGTTTTTTTACTTGACAGGAATTTGATTCATCATATGGTCCAGCTTGGCACTGCATTGTGGGAACTAGCTTTGGCTCATATGTCACACATTCCATAGGGGGCTTCTTGTATTTTTCAATTGACAAGGTTTACATCCTTCTATTCAAGACTGCTGTTGAGCCTTTAGAACAGTCTTAACAATTGAGTTGTATCCACTGTGTTCTATGAAATTAAATATTTCCACGCTCAACTTGAATGTAAAATTATAGACTGCGATATACAGAAACATTTTCTATTCTGTGTTGTATTTTTTTCGTTCTATATTGGTGACTCTCCTTATAGTAAGTACATAAATGGTGCTAGTTTCTTGTGATAAGCTGCACAATATTCCTATAGGCTATAGTCAATTTTGCTACATACTTTCATTCTGTAAAACATAGAGTTATGCCTCACTTTTCAGATTGAGTAAATTAATTTGCGTTTCCATAAAGCTTGAACGCAACTCTCTTAGTGATTGGTTACGTGTGTGCGTGTTAATTTCAACTTATATTTGGTGCAACTTTTGGCCAATGTCACACCAACAAATATCTTTTTTCTGGCCAAGCATTTCATCAAATGTGCGGTGTCGTATAGTCAGATACTCCTCAAACCCGTCAAGCTTGTGAAATATTTGATATTAATTGAAGATTAAGAAGTATCCCATCTACATATTATTAAAAAATCTAGTTGTTACCTTTTTAGAATATGCTTCATACATGAATTCATAGACTCGGTGGTGAGATAAGATGCAATTTAATAGTAGACTTGAAAAATATTAATCTAATAAAAAGTTACTGAACAGTATATCTTTGTTATGCTAGATATGATTTGAATCTAACATGCCCTTAATCATTCTTAGCTACATGCTAATATTTCAAAATTTGGATTACATGTTACATTTAGTTTGTCACCATGGTAAATTCGTTCTTGAATTCAACTTTAGCAATATTCATTTGCTAGCTAGGAAAGAAGACTCCGTCTGAAAATTCTACATACCGACTCACAAGTCACAACTTGCACATGTGGCTTATATCATCCTAGTCTCGAAACTCTTAACTACTAAGTTTGTTGTAGCCTTTCTTATCCTTCAACCTCAAACTCTCTCCTCTCTCTGCCAAGTAAAATAAAAGTTCCTTCTTCCTTTCAATTCTGATTCTGTTGCTTCATGCAGCTTATATAACTCCTTTAAATCATTCTTATTTTGAATTTCTATTGTCAATTCCCAAACCCACGGACATGGAAATTTCACATGTTGTGGAGGACAACAGAAATGAAGACACGCAGAATTCACAAACTCTACTTTCATCCAAATCCTGTTTAAGTTACCAAAACGAGTATACACATGAAGTAGAACCAGGGCCACCCCATGAGTCTTTGTTCCTCGTTTTGCCTTACCTTCCTTTGTTTGAGCTTCTTGCCATGAGTGAAGTTTGCATGTCATTAAGAGATGCAGTGCACAATGATGTACTGCTATGGCTGAATATCATTGTTGAAAGGCCTTTAAGTTTAAGGTTGTCTGATGAGATTCTGATGAAGATCACTTCAAAAGCGAGTGGTAGGCTGAAAACTTTGGTTCTGATAAACTGTGAGAAGATTACAGATGATGGGCTTCAGCTAGTCATAAGGAAAAACCCCCATATCAACAAGGTATGAAAACCAAAAAATTGATGTCTGATGTTTCTTTATGTTCCATCTCCAATTAATTTGAAGTTTAAATTTTAGTTTTGGTGCTTTAATTGGATGAAGTAGTTCATATTGGGACAGTTGATAGCCATGAATAATTTGCATTGAATTGTTAAGAGATGGCAATGGATAAGATTTGCCTGGTGGTGGGAACTGGGATTTCCTCTATCATAAAAGTCTGTCTAGTCTCCTCTTTCATGATACGATCGGCTCACTTGGGTGCTAAATTGAGTTGTAGAGCAATATAATATATGTATGTACTACATATATGTTTATGGTGCGGTTCAACTCAGTTATCAATCTGGGTACAAAAGTGAGCTGATCCTGCACCAGCACAACTTATTAAAAACAGTACTTCCACAGGGAAGAATAAAAGGCACTGTGATATGCTTTTGCCATTTAGCCTAGGCATTGGCCTCTACAGCTGCCTGGACAGAGCCTTGTTCAATTGCTCCCAACAATAAACTAGATTCAATTCATAAATCAATGGAATGGGGATTTATTTGGACACAGCCCTCTGTGCACATAGTTTACGCTGCATTTTTTTTTATAGATGAATTAGTTTATGCTATACTTTTTTTTGGAAATCGGTTTATGCTATACTTGATTCATACATTTCTGCATATTACATCGTTTGATTTACTGTATCAAGATTTTACCCCCCTCAAAAAAAAAAAAAAAAAAAAAAAAGAAACTTTTTGTGATCAAAATTACTTTAATTGATAAATGTACCAGAATTGCAAAAGCTCTCAACCATAACATTGTTTGATTTATTATGTCAGTTTGTAAGCATTCTGCCATCTTATAATGAAATTGATGCTACTTTTAGCATTTTTCACTGAAAATATTTATCCCATCAATGAATCCTTTCGGGGGGAAAAGTGCCTTAGATTAGATTTCCCAAATAAATAGAGAGGAAAACGGGGGGAAAAATACATGCCATATCGAAACACCCTTTAACTAGTGTGATTTGGCAGGCAGAACAGAACATTTAGATCATGGTTGTTATGCAACAATTTAGTTTTCTTACTCATTCTTTGAAGACAGTCATGTAACAAATATATATTAGCAGACAGTTTTTAACTGCATTATTGTTTTTTGCATATGGATTCAGCTCTTCCTACCAGAATGCGCTGGCTTAACCCCTGAGGGAGTCATTAGAGCTGTAAACACATTATCCGAAAATCATCATGGTTTAGAAAGTATAAGGATACATGGCATCTACAACATAAAGAAAGATCACCTCGACACAATTCGCTCGTATTTCCAAATGAAACTGCCTCAGCAGGAGCATCGAAGGCAGCAACCTTTTCTATTTCATCACAGGAATTCCCCAGAGTTCAGAAATGAAGAAAGTAGCCCTATGATCAACATTGACGTGGATATCTGCCCAAAGTGCAACAGTGTAAGTATGGTTTATGACTGTCCACGAGAGACCTGCAAGAAAAAGAGTTGCAAGGCATGCAACCTTTGCATTCCGAGGTGTGAAGAGTGTGGTGGATGCATCATAGAATCTGAAGAACTGGAAGCCACTGCGTGTGGTGACAACTTGTGTTCAAACTGCTGGTTGCAGCTTCCTAAATGTAATTTCTGTAACCAGCCATATTGCAAGCTACACATCAATCACCAACACAGGCAATCCAGCTCTACTGGTTTCGTTTGTGATGCTTGTCATGTGAAATTTGTTGCGATGTTGGATGCTTGCTACTGCTAATGTCGAGTATTGACATGCACACTCTAGTTGTAGAATGTCATAATCAACCTCAAATCATATTTCTCATATTAGTTCATCACTCGTTTATATGTACAACTTAATGAGAATTGAAGATGCGTCTCATGTAACTCTTGCTTCAATGTTACTCCACTTATTAACTTTTTATTAGATTAATAGTTTAAATTTTTCACCAATAGATTACGTGTTTTCTATATTCTTAATAGCATGCATGTCAGAATTTTGTATCAATTAGATGTTACTATTTGATCAATAAACTAGTTGTATATAATTTACAATTACAAATATATATATATATATATATATATAACAAATGAGATAGTTATTGATTTTTGATAATTTTGATATTTTGCAAACATGTAGGATATAATAAGAATTTAATCCAATGATGGAATTGTGTGTGCATGTATATGTATAATAGAAAATTATTTTATGGTGCGACAATAACAAATATTATACTATGTGTAATTTGAATCACCATCGTTTTACATGATGTTTGGCAAGAGTTGAGTGATTTGAATGATAGTGCTTCAACAAATGTATTGTACTCACAACAATTGCCTCATCAAGGCCCCAGTAGTACGCACATCTACGCCGGGTGTTAGCTTATTCATTCTCTAAGAAAGCGTAGATGCGAAGGTTCGGATTGAATTCCAACCGCAAGGCCTTTCATAATTAGTTTTTTCTTTCTCCTTTTTTTTTTTTGTCTATTTTAGCATAAGATTCTACTTTTTTTTTATTTTACACAATCACTTTTAAAAAACACTCACATAAGATTATTTATTCTACATTCTATTTTAATTACATAATCTTTTTTATTCTTTTTTATTATTATCTTCAGAGAGAGAGAGAGAGAGAGAGAGAATCTGGTGAGAGCAAGAGTTAAGAGAAATAAAAATTAAATAATGAAATACAAAGTTACAGTAAGTTCCAAGTCCACATCAACAACGCCCAGAAAACACTCATTGAAGAGAGGACCCACAAAAGAAATCTTACTTTCCTTTAAAAATAAAAAAATAAGATAAGCCTCGAGACGGAAGATTTTATCTAGAAATGGAAGCTGTCTCCCCCAGTTGGATTGCCCCTCGAATCTAGAGCTAATTAGTTCTCCTTGAAATGCGTTGAGGCACAACAATTGACATATCTATAATCTATGTATACATATATATATATATATATATATATATTAAAAATAAAAAATAAGAGAAAATCAAATTATAATCTAAATTTAATTTCAATTGAAGTTCAATTGTGAACCATGTGGCTCATTTAATTTTTAATTTTTGTGTCAAATGAATTATTAAGTGTAAAAATTGCAAAGTTCAAATCCAATTAGATTCTAAATTGGATTTCAATTGAGGTCCAATTTTGAGTTACGTGTCCATTTAATTTTTAATTTTTGTGAAAAGTGAATTATTGAGTACAAACATCAAAGAGTCTAAATCCAATTAAATTCACAAGAGCACGTGCGCACGCACACATATATAATGAGAAATGATTACTCGTTTTAAAAATTTATGGTTTAAAAAATGTGTAAGCTAATATCATATATGATTTCAACGTCTTCTAAAAAATAGTATAATTTAAACCATCTACTTATTATTGTTTTTAATTATACATGTGCATATGCATGAGGTTACACACTAGTATATATAAAATAGAAACATGCCTCATATATTATGTTGTATATATTTTTGAGGTCTCACAATCTTACATATCAATACTATTTTCACACACACATATATATTAATTGAATATAAATTATATTATTAACTTAAAACATCCATAAAAATCTTAGCATAACCTATTGTGGGTTCTTTTTTTGGACAGTACCTAAGCCCAAGTAGAAACAAGGATCTTGAGCCTTATACTTGTTGTTTGATGGACTGGGCTTGATTCATCGCAGCTATATTAGGCTGATTACGAACCAAGTTGTGCACAAAATATGGATCTTACAATACATACACACTTATACATACAAAATATATATGTATTGCACAATAGGGAACAGTAAAGAATGATATAAGTAAAAGGAAAAGTGAATAAATCGTTAGGAATCCTCAAAATAATAAATAATGCTTCATTATTTCTTGAGTTTCTAATACATTATGTCTTTTTTGTACTGGGATATGTTACAAGGTCCAAATAAGTTTAAAAGTTATAGACTTGGACAGCTTTTTTAGGCTTCTAAGACTTGTGAGGGTTGAATCCCTTTGAATCCAAGTGTATCCTCTAGTGTCTGTCTCGAGATCCTAGACAGAGTTTTCCTTCTTTTCTCCCCTTTTGAATTCTAAATGAGTTTTTTAAAGGATCTTTTCTCTCTGATTTACTATTGCTGAATGATTTTTGTTGTTGACTCTATCCCCTTTTATAGTGCCTTACTAGGGTTTTTGGGGTACCACTGTTTACCTCCATTTGCTGCCCTGAGTACCAAAACTAATGTTGTGTCAGCAACATTGGTAGCTAGTCCCTTCTTTATTTTCTCATTATTTCCCCTTTTGAGGTTTCCCTCTCAGAAGTTCCTAGCTGACCTTCCCTTTTTGGGAGGTCCTAGAGTCTGACTTTTAATCCCCCTTTTCCAAAGCTCTTAGATGCTACTTTTCAGATCCACCTTTTAGGATACTTCACCTTTTGTCATTTTCTCTAAATGGGCAGATTTTTCTCTGTCAAGCTGAAAGATCATTAGCCACCTTCCTTCATGGTCCACTTTCCTGCATTCCCCGAGGTACTGGACTTTTTCTTTTGGAATGCTGATTCCTAAGTCATCTGCCTTTTTCTAAACCATGGGTGGTTGATGAGACACATCCACCTTCGTTCTTTATGTCCATGAGCATGCTCCCTTAAGCTGTCCTAATCCCAACTGACTTCTTTCTGCATATCTCGAGGATCCCGGGCTTCTGGGAATCCCAAGTATCCTAGTCTGGTCCCTTTCTGGGCTCCCCAGCAAGTTTTCTTCACAAGGGCCGAGCTAAACTTCTTTTTTTCCTTTTTCTTTATTTTCTAAGGCCCAAAACTTGTCCATTCATGGGTTTGGATCTCCTCTCACTTATCTTAAGTGGGCCTTGATTGACGGATTTGGGCCTTGTCCCTTCTTTAAAGGCCCAAATGGATTCTTTTTCTTAAATTTGTAATATTTTGGGTCTTGACACTTTACTTGTGATATTTTAGATCTCAACACCTATTTTCCTTAAACGATAGAGTATATAATTCAATATACAAATACAATCATAATGCATTACACAATTTACCCACTAGTTTTATTTATAATATAAAAATAATAATAATATCACTATAAACACAAAATTTCTCAATAGTAGAAAATCAAACAATTGAAAAAGTGTTTCACAAATATAATTTTGTATTAATCAAGTAGTGAGTTCAATCTCTGTTTCGATTGTTTTACAAAAGAATACTCCTCTGATTCTATCTTCTTTGAACTTGACTTGAACAAGAAATCATCTTGGCTTTGGTTGGAAGATGGATTGAACGGTCTTTACAACAAATCCCTGGCTTTGAGCTTGTTAGAGATTTGTTGTTTTTCAAGTTCTTCGAATGTTCTTTGAAGATTCTTGGATTTTAGGTTGAAATTCTTCGGTGCTTTAGAGACAGAATTTCTCCAAAGCTCTAGCTTCTTGAAAACTTGGTGTTGAAAATGAGAGAGAATGTCCTCTATTTATAATAGTTTCAGAGGATAGGCTTCATTTTGAATTGATATTCTTGAAAATATGTAGTAAACTCTGATTGACCTAAATTTTGCTTAAAGATGATTATCTCTATTTATCTATTCTAATAAAGATCATATTTTGATAAAGATAATAATCAACAAAGACAAATAACTATCTCCATTTTATTTATTTATTTTAATAAAGATAATTATCCATTAATTTTGAATAGAAAATTTATCTTTATTTTATTAATTTATTTCAAGAAAAACAATTATCCATAAATTTTGAAAAAGAAATTTATCTTTATCTTGTAGACCAAATGACACGTGGCAAATTTCAATATGCCAATGTGATGTCAATTTGGATGACACATGTCATCATTTGACTTTATTTAATAACATATTAATTTGGAATTTGTCAGTAAATTTTTTATGTGGCATTTTGTAATTGGCTTGACAAATTTTTGCCTCCTACAATCACTATTCTCAAATAAATGAAATGTATAATTTGTCCTCTGGAATGGATTTTTTTTATTAAAAGAAAATCTCCAATGCATGTTTTTTGACAAATACACTATGCCTATTGAACTACTATATTATTTTACTCTGCAACCTGTTAAATTGAGACATGAAAAATCTCAAAAATATTAAATAATTCAGATCTTAAACTAATATAAAAATTCATGACACTAATCAAGAGACATGACTTAAACCATAATATATTACAATAAGAAGCTCTTATACGTTCCCAAAAATCCTTATTCTTAACCAACTCTTCATTAGGATCATCTTTCTTTGTATATATTTTTTTTTTTTTTGGTAAGAATACTTCAATTTCCAATCTAAAATATTATTATATTGAAACTTCTCAATATAACACATGCATTATAAAACCGTTTGTCATAAAAGTTTTATATATATATATATATATATATATATATATATATGGTATCAAATATCAAAAAACAAAAACAAATAACAAAAAATTTAAGAGTTGCACAAGAGGAATGGATAATATTGAAATGAAGAGACTTTGGCCAACAGTGACATTGTTTATTATAGTTGTACCTGTTGCAATGAAAGCAGTGATCTTCTCTCTCCCTCTGTTCCTCCCCTTTCACCTCACAATATGGCTGTAGCTTCACATATTGATATGGAGAAGTTTACAGATAAAGAAGAGTGCATCAAATACCATCAAAAAAAAAAAAAAAGAAGAGTGCATCAAATATTGTGATGAATCTTGCGCAGACTTTGATATCAACAAAGATTGAAGAAGGAGCATTTTGGTAATGTCAGAGAAAGAATCAAAGAGTTGGAGAAAAAAAATTGAAGAAGTCCAAGGTGCAAAGCCTACCAAAGAGAATCTGGAATTAGAAGCCGCCCTTAACCTTGAGTTAGATGACTGGTTGGCCAAAGAGTCTCAAATGGCATCAAAAATCTAGGGAGATTTGGCTCAAAGAAGGGGATGGGAATTCAAGATTCTTTCATCTCACCACTTTGGTAAGAAAGAGAAGAAACTTCATTTCTGATATCAAACAGGAGGACGGTTCCTGGATTTCGGGCAGAGAGGCCACCCAAGAGTATTTTAATGCCAATTTTCAATCCTTATGCCAGTCAAGTAGACCCCAAATCCCAGAAAACTTGGAAATTCTCATTGATGCTTATGTCTCAATAGAAGAGAATGTTGAGTTGTGCAGAATCCCTACTAGAGAAGAAGTTAAGAAGGCGATATTTGAGATTAAATCACTTAAATCTCCTGGTCTAGACAGCCTTCCAGCCCTCTTCTATAAGCACTATTGGGAAATTGTTGGGGACCAAGTTACTATTGAAAAAATACATGTTTGTATCACATACAAAACATACGCAATGGAAAATTAACGAATCTACTTCATTCGCAATTGATAACATGTACTATGTAAATTTCAGAATCTAAGAACAAGAAAGTGTACTTTGGTGCGGTGAAATTCAAAACAAAAGATTAGAAGTACTTGGGAACACTTTTAATCTTCACTCCAATTTTACTTAATGCCCAAGAAGTGTGGTCTCTCGATCAGTTTCCAAGGAGAGAATAAGAGAATATCTAACACTCACATACAAATCATTTCATTCCTCGTAAGATCTTTATGAAAAAACTTATGAAAAAACTTATGAAATTTTGTATGTCTCTCCTTATATATAACTGATTATTTAATTGGACTATCCTTTTGGGTCATTCCAATTGGGCTCTAGTATGTGGCTTGGAGTGAGACCAAAAGGGAACAAATAAGACTCTAGTTCCAATGGGCCTTGGGCTTTTCTGTCAACTCTTAACAAGTCCAAAATTACCATTAATTATATTCAATACCACTATATGAATATAATTGCACTCTAGGCCTTATTAATAAATTATATTCCAAGACTTTATTATACATGTAACTCCTTCATTAAAATATTCATAGTAATACAAAGTCATAAATATAGACTGTCACTTTGAAGATTACTACATCTTAATTCTTGAGTACCCGGTTTAATCTTTAATGTTATTCATCATATATTTATGAAATCCAATTCCATAAATATTACTTTAGTAACTTTTTACTAAAGTGGTTGGACCCAACACTCTGAATAACCAAACTCATTAAACTTATCTCAAGGAAATATTTTATATCTCCGTTAAGAGATTATGAATTTCATCTTAAGAATATATGTTCCATTAACACTAAATGCAGTTGCCCAACATACTGAGATTTTGATTGTGACTTATAGATATCACTTCTGATATATCAAAGCAACCTACACCTCATGATCATGTCCATTATTCTCTCGGGATTTAGAGTTGATGTAAATAAAAGTCGTGAGATTTATTATTCATTTGACAGCCATTAGAAGAATAATAAATCTCACAGCGGTCCAATTCAATATGTTTTAACTCTTAAAATATATCAACATACCAACTAGAAGTCTCCACTGCCATGGTCAAGACAAATCATCTTAGTTGATATATTATAGTCTTCGCAGATGAAATGCCCAATTTCATCACCAACTATGAACTAAAATTCTGTGTTTACAAAAAACTTGTGATCTATATCTTCTGTGACTAAATCACATATTATGCATCTCATGGACTAAAATAATGTCTCATTAGTTCATTTATAAATAGTCTCATATAATTAAACAATTTAATTATTTATGACATGCCAATAAATTAGATTTTAGGGCATGAACCCCAACAGTTACTTTGGCAAATCAAGGCTTCTTCAGGCATGGGAAACTTCACCAAGAATTCAACAACACCTTCATTATGTTAATTCCAAAGAAAAATGGAGCATGTAATTTTAATCAATTCCGTCCTATTAGTCTGTGCAATGTGGTATATAAAGCGATATCAAAAATTCTAGTTGGCAAACTAAGACCTCTTCTGGATAAAATGGAGGATTCAGCTCAAGTTGCTTTTGTTCCAAGTAGATGCATAACGGAAAATATTGTGCTAGCACAAGAGATAGTTCATATGTAGCACCCCATAATTTTATTACTTAATTAATTTTTAAACGTAAAATTAAAAAGGTGGCCCACAATTAAATGGATTTAATTAATTTGGGCCTAAAATATTAAAAATAATTTGAGCCCAAGTGAGGTGGCGTAAGTGAAAAAAAAATATGGGCCTTGATAACTCTAGCCTTTTACCTTTTAAGTTACATGTGTACTCTTCTTTTTCTACTTTCAGCCGCAACACATTAGGGAGAGCAGTTTCTTTTCTTCTCTACGGCTTGCACAAGTTGTTCAGGTATGGCTGTCTTGCTCCAAACTTAAGAAGGTTGAATAGTCAATAGCTAGCATTTTTCTTGAACCTAGACTAATTATACTACTAGAAAAGTGCTCTTATATTGTATTATATTAGATAAAGGATGGTCAATATGTCAGGAAAGACTTTGATGTGTACTTCATAGAGGAAAAGTGTTGGACCTTATCATTTTTTTTGTCACCATGTGAAAGGGAAAAAAGGGGCTGCCTTGTGGTTTTATATTTATAACCGTATATGGCCATCTTGGATTTAAAACTATGATTAAATTAATGGGAAAAAGGGTGCTCCATGGTTAGTATATAATTTCACATAGCCTCCATTGTTGACCAATTCAACTATCACCTTTTATTCTTGTCTAAGACTAGTCCAATGGCTTAAAGGAATTGTTGGTAAGTCTTGGACGTGGCTGCCATGTTGGGTTGAATATATATATATATATATATATATATATATATATATATATATATATATATATAATTATAGAGTTAATAGATGTCCAGTGGCATCAAGGGAGAATATAGGCAACCGGATTGATAAATTAAGAGTACAATAATATGTGGCTTCTACTTTTGACTAATAGATATAAATGGGGTTGATCAGATATGTATATATATCACATGACTTCCAATATTTGGTGAATATATATGATATTAGAGTGAATACATTCCGAGCCACTAGATTGATGAATTAAGACTATACGTGGCTTCCAATATTAAATTGGATAGATGTAATGTTAGAGTGAATTGGATCGTTAAGTGAATAAATCGAGGATTTTGGATATATCAATATTGTCTAGGATTATACCGTTTAAGTGTAAAAATAGATTTTTAAGTGGGAAATCGTGTATTGATGAACCTATTTTTGGTGTTGCTAGGTTCTAATTCTGCTGAATTATTGTGATTCAAGGGAGGTTGATTTCTTTTATTTTCGCAATTAAGAGGTAAGTGGATGTTTACTAATTTTGAAGGTTTTCGCAAAACAGTGTTGATTATTTAAACGATTCTATATTAAAGAAATATATTAATATTCTTTAAATAAATTAATATTTTATAAATGTTTGATGTGCATATTGACAATTTGTTTTATGAAAAACTTATGGGACAACCTAAATTTATTTAAAAATATGTGTGTTATATCCGTATATTTTTGAGATTCATGAATGAATTATTTTTGTGAGCATATTGAATATGTGTTGAAAACCTATGGCAAGTCGTGATTTGAAGCTCAGTATTGTATTTAGTCCTTAGTAAGGGACCATTATACTGCAGCTAATCCTTAGCAAGGGACGGTCCCAGAAAAGGGAACAGTGCACATTGATAGCTCCTTAGCAAGGGAGTATACTATTGAGGATCCAAAAAGGAAGCTCCTCAGCAAAGGAGTGCACCTTTAGGTTTCAAAAGAGTCATCCTTAAGAAAAGGGATGAAAAGGAGGCTCCAGTCCTAAAAAGGGGACAGCGCAACCCTGTCAATGGGGCGTAAATGTTGACCACGAGAAAAGCCTAGGAAATTGTGTTTATGATGGTATTGATATATATATATATATATATATATATATTATGATGGCTCACAATATGAAGATATTTTGTTTTATATGAAATATTTGCTGATAAAATATTGATGAATTGCAACAGTTTGAAAGGTTGTTTCCATACCCCAAGGTTAGTGAATTCCACTTATTGAGTTATCTCACTCCCCTTTTTATTTTCCCTCACAGATACTTTAGAGGGATTATTGGAGTAGAGACTCTTGGGAGACAGCAGTTACGAACTATTTTGTGGAACTGAGGATCTTTATTATTATTATTTTTTTATGGTATTAAACTTTGTATTGGAGAATTATTTTTGAGGATATTTACTTTTTGGTGGATTAGAGCTCTGACATTTGTGATAAGAATTAAGGTTGCTAGTTTCTTTATTTAATATTTTATGGATTATTCTGATTGAATAGACTTTTATTACTTATGATTCTGGGCGTTACATCATAGCTTCAGACACATGAAAAGGAAGAAAGGATTCCTCGGAGTGAAGATAGATTTTCAAAAAGCTTATGATATAATGGAATAAGGATTGATCCAAAGGGTCCTAAAGGCCTTTGGCTTCAATGAGCAGTTTACAAATCTAATTCAGCAATGCCTATCTACAGTTCATTACTCTTTGCTCTTAAATGGAGGAATTTGCCCTGCATTCCAACCGGAACAAGGATTGAGACAAGGGAATACTCTATCTCCTTATTTCTTTATTCTGGGCAGTGAAGTGCTGATGCGCTTGATCAACAGAGAAATAATCCAGCACAAGTTGTCTAGAGTAAAGCTTGAAAGAATAGCCCCTCCCATATCTAAACTTTGCTATGCAGATGACATAATTCTCTTTTGCAAAGCGTCTATGGCTGAGTTATCTTCCTTAAAGGAGTGTTTGGGGAAATATTGCCCATGGTCGGGACAAATAATCAGTGTGGAAAAGTCCGGGGTTTTCCCTTCCAAAGGGGATAGTCCTCATTTCCTCAATCAAATCCAAGCTCATTGAGGCCTAAGAAAACTCTGTCCTTCAGCAAAATATTTGGGAATCCCATTATTCCTCACCCCCATAGGAAAAAGGACCTTAATGACATTAAGGAGCAGATAGAGAACAAACTCAGTAGTTGGAAAAGCAAGAATCTGTCTTGGGCAGGCCGTACTACTCTTATCAAATTTGTGGCTCAAGCCATCCCGTCCTACTCCATGTCTATCCTCCAATTCCCTAAGGGGCTTTGTGAACAATTGGATGTTATTGTGAGGTGCTTTTGGTGGAATCCAAAATCTGATAAGGGGTCTTATTCTTCTCGTATTGCTTGGGCTTCATTATGTTGGCCTCTCAAAGAGGGTGGATTGGGATTTAGAAAGTTTTGGGAATTTAATCAAGCTTTGCTAGCTAAACTCGCATGGTGGCTCCTAGCAGGTAAAGATTGCCTTTGTATAAATCTCCTCAGAGCAAAATATAAAGTTAGAAACAATTGGCTTAACCGTAAAGCCTCTGGTAGTATTTCTCCGATTTGGAAAAGCTTAGAGGGTATAAAACAACTCATCGCTCAAGGTGCGTGTATTATGATTGAAAGTGGGGATTTTGTTTGTATATAGGAAGATCCTTGGATCCCATATCACCTATACTTTCGGCCAAATTTGTGTGAGAATGCATCTCTGGATGGAGCTATAGTTGTATCACAATTGCTGGATCACAGCAAGACACGGTGGGATATATCCAAATTGAGGTCTATTTTCGATGACGCAACGGTAACCTCAATTTGCCGAATCCCTTTACCTCTTAAGGTTCGTTCCGATAAATGGATATGGACTAAATCTGTGTCTGAAGAGCTGTCTGTTAAGTCAACTTATTGTCTTGGTAGAAGCTCTAACCCTCCTCCAAACCAAGACTTGCTGAGAGGCCAAATTTGGAAGACCAGAATTCATGAAAGATTGAAGATGGTTTTATGGAGAGTAGCTGCAAATTGTCTCCCCACGAAGGATCAAAGGCTAAGGTATAATGCCAATGCAGACACCATTTGTCACCTATGTAGTACTGGCCAAGAGTCAACTATCCATCTTTTTATTAATTGCCCACTAGCTAGAGCTTTGTGGTTCAGTAGTCAACGGGGAATAAGGGTTGATAATTGTGAGCTGTCCACCCCGGCCTAATTCATCCATTTTCTGCTTGCTCCTCCTTTCCAAGAAGAAAGTGAGGACTTGCTTCTTTTTGGGGCCTTACTTTGTGATTTGATTTGGAGACTAAGGAATAAGGCTCTATTTGAGGGAAGAGTAGTCAGTTATGAAGATTTAAGAGCCAAAATTATTAGATTGTTTGCGGAGCATTGTAAAGTCAGACCCTCTCCTCAAATTCGAGGCAATAAAGTTCTAGCTAAATGGTTGAAACCTGGGAATGACTCTTTTAAAATAAATGTTGATGCTGCTGTAGGCGCCCATCATTCTGCTGCTGCAGTCATAGCTAGGGACTAGAGAGGGGAGTTGGTATTTGCTTGCTCCAAAAAAGTGAACACCACCCTCCCTCTCTAGGCAGAACCAGAGGCTCTTTTATGGGCTTTGCAACTTGCTGAGCCTTTAAATTTAGCACCAATAATGTTAGAAGGCGACTCTCAAGTTTGCTACAAATCTATCTCAATGCAAGGCATGGACATCCCATGGACTATTGAGAATGTCATTCAAAGTGTAAAGTATCTGGCCTCCAATCTCCCTTTTTTGTCTTTTAGGTGGGTCCCTAGAGAAGCCAATGAGGCCACCCACTCTCTTGCTGAATGGAGTTTGATGTATAGTGTATTTGGTTCTTTTGGCTTTGGTAACAACCCTTCCTGTTTTGTTAAGGTTATCAGGAAGGAGGCTGGGTGCCTTGTTGGTTTGTAGTTCTTTTTCTTTGAATAAAATTTTCCATTCAAAAAAAAAAAAAAAAAAAACAAAGAACTTGTACTTTGTGTGACCATGTGTATCATAGTACTTTGCAAGGATTGGATTTTTCAAAAATGGCATGCCAAAGATCGTGAAAATTATAAAAGAAAAGCAAAAAAGGACTTTGGTTTACGCAATTATTTGGGATAATAATAGACATCTATTGGTTTCATTGGCTGTAATTTGGTAAAATTATTTAGGTGGGTCTTATTATAGAATAATTTATATATATATTTATGTTATATCATTAAAATAAAACTTTGATTTTGAATAAAGGTTAATTATTGTTGCACACAACCAATTACATACAATCGTATACACAACTTGTGAAATCGTGTTTTCAAAACATAATTTTACCGTTATAACTAAAATCATGTTTTCAAAACTTGATTTTAACTTAAGTGTACTTACACAATGTGTGTGACGACCATTACACTTAATAAAATTGCTCATTAAGATTCAAAATTCTTATTTTGTCTCCTACATGTTTCATAATGGCATGTAACCCATTGGAAAAACCATATTTTGACCCCCAAACCACCAATAAGCATATTAATTGATCAAAATTTTGACTTATTCCAAATTAACAAGTATCACACACAAGTATTTTAAATGTAGCTATCTAAAAGCAATAACAATCAAACAGTAAAGGCACACAAATTTGGTAAGGAAGTGGAAAACCATTGAAGCACTTGTTCAAAGAAAAGATCACTGTTGATGATTTTTTTTTTTTTTTTTTTTTTTTGAGAAACCAGAATGGGCTATCACTGAAATAAGAAAAACTTTAAGACATAATATTACATTGAAAATCCACTATAGAAGACATAATATTACAACAACCTATACTTGCAAAACTTTGGCAATCTTAGACTCTCTATGTAACCTCAGCAAATGGCTCACTTGCCTTCCCACTGCAATGGCCCCAAAACTCTGGAATTCTTTTACATGCACTTTCTCCACAAACTAACATCATTCGCAACAACACTGAACACTAATGCCTCAAGGAACTCTCTAGAGGATTCTACCAATAAACTCACTGGTAGAGGTCTAGGTATTCTGTGATGATGCACAAAAATCGTCAATGAGCTGATTATCCACAAGCACTCCAATGGGGTACCTGAAGAACAAGAAAACCAAGAACCAACAGAGAGCACTGGTGGGGTGCCGGCCAAAGACCCTCCGAAAGTTAAATCAGTGAAAGAATAATCACCAAGAACTCAGTAGTATAAAAGCTAGGGATTTTTTGAGTACCTTAGGCAAGAGGAGGTTAAGTGCTTATATAGTGGAGTAGGATCGTTCAGGATCCCATAGATATCGGATTTTTCCTTGTATGGAGGATACAGAGTTTAATGTCCCAAGATTTAGGGGTTTCCTTCCCATATTAGGAGGATACAAGCGTGTAGAAAGGTCTTTGGACGTGTTGTGCAAGTTATTGCCAAGTAGGGATTTATGAATGGTGTGCACGTAAAGGTTTTTGGGACCCATGGATCAATCATCAGAGTTAGGGGCATCAGTTCGTCCGGCTTGCATCTTTGTTTGTCGGGTTCATCCGCTTTCTACACGAGGTTTCTCAATATTTGTCAGTATGGTCCCACTTTCATCCGTGGGCCTGGTCCCATGTTCATCCATCGGCTCAAGCTGATATTCTCGCTCGTCGCCTACTCAAGTAGTTGCTAATAGCACCTTTAGAGACGCTGGGTGGTTGCATCGTCGAGGCCCATCCTTCTAAACCGATAGATCTTAGACCCTTATGGGCCCACTGGAAGGAGGTACAGCCCGAAGAGCGACAAGTTTCAAAGACGTATGGTCAGAAAAAAAAATACCCTTATCAATCTATGGTGTGTAAAACTCAAAAATAATCTCATGACTAAGGACCGTGGAGAGGAACTTCCAAAGAGAAATTTGGAAAAATGCCTCACAAGGAGAAACATTTTAAGGAGAGAAATTTAAAACTATTCAGGCTTAAGAATGTTTGTTCTCAATGTAATCTTGATATGATATTGGTAACCTCTCTTTTCTCAATTAGTGTTGCATTGTTAATTCTAACAGGGAAATCATTAGGTTATGTTGTCAAGCCCTCAAAGTTGAATTACTTTTTATCACAATTTCACTCATACAAACTTTGAAGGACAACATTGTTGTACCATTCTCAAATGGTCATTTCTCACTAATTTCAAATCAAAATTAGGTTAAATTGGTGTTCATTATAAATCAACGGATCTATACTTTCCAATGAAACAAGTTTCACTTAAAAAGACATTCTAGTATAAAAAGAAATGAGTAAAAGATCATCATCATACTTAAACAGATGATAACATCGTCATCTTTGAGCAGCATTTATACTTTCCAATGAAAAAAGTTTCACTGAAAAAGTTTTTTTTTTTTTTTTTTTAGGTGCAAAAAGATATTCTAGTGTAAAAGATATGAGTAAAAGATCATCAACTCATCATACTTAAGCAGATGATAACCTTGTCGTCTTTAAGCAGCTTCTAAACTCAACTCTAACACATTTCTATTTATACAACCTAAATTTAATGTGTTTTGAAACTAGGATTTTCCAACACATCTATGAACCCTAAGAACCCCCTTCTCATCAATTCTATGACAAAACATCACAATACAATGACTAAATGAAATACAAAGTAACCCTATAGACCACAAATAAAACTTAGAACTACTTTCTATTACACAAGACCTAAAACCCATCTTCTTGTTAAAGGTTGTTAGTGGTGGGGCAAAAAAGTAATTTTAGTGATAAGTTCAAATTAGAATCAATAACAACTAACAACTTATGATTTGTTGTGAAAATGTTATGGACATAGCACTTCTCACTAAAAAAATCCATATAAACAGACATTAAACTTTAAGTACAAAACGGACTCCTATAAAAATTAATTAATTAAAAATTAAAAAAAAATCAAAACTTTAAACACAATTTCAAACATACAAAAAATTTCCAAATCCTTTTTCTATTAGGAAAATAGGGTTTGAACAAGAAGAAGAATAAATAATATTGGTTTTGAGGAATGTTGAATCGTTGCCTTTAAAACAATAATTGTCCTAAATCAAAATAGAGTTTGTTATCAGGTTCCAAGCAAATTGTCCCAAGGATGAAATAAAAGTCTAAACTAGTGTTATGAATACCATTTCGAGATCCATTTTGGTTTGTCTATTGGAATGAAATATTTCGGTACCGGCCTATTTCGGCATATCGTTTTAGACCATTTCAAATTACCACATATATATAAATATAAATATATAAAAAATATAATATAATGAATTTAATATATTTGCTTTTTTTTTTAAATCTCAAATAAAGTAAGCATATGATTATTAAAAAATCATTTGTTGCATTTTTGTAAATAAAGTCAACATGTTGAGAAATTAAATACTAGGAACATTCTTGAAATTTAACTTTTCCCATTTCCCAAACCCACCCACATGAACCTCTCCATCTATTTATCAGGAAATTATTGTGTAATCCTAAAGTACCATAAATGCATACTCTCTCCTCTCATATGAATGGTGGGTCCCACATAAGTGAGACCGACTATTCATGTGAGAGGAGGGAGTACGCATTTATGATACTCCAAGAATACCTAATAATTTTCCCTCTTTATCACCTACCCCATTTATTTCCTTTGTCTCACACACTTCTCAATGTTCTCATTCAAGAGTTTCAAAAGTCTGGAGCCTTACCACTCACCAGTGCTCTGTCTCGGTCTCTCCTCTTTGTTCTATTTTTCTGTTTCTTCTTATTCTTTCTCTCTCTACTGTGTTTGCTCTTCATTAATTTTTTTCATCTTGTGTTTTTTCTTCTCCGTTTTAAACAGAGACAAAGGCAATGTATCAATTTTCTTTTTTCTTGGTAAGGCAGCAACTAATGGATCGAACATCAAATTCAGGGGAAAAAGGCCAAAGATTCATACCGGTTGAGTCTTTAATCTGGCCGGTATTGACCGAAATGCCCGGAATAGCTTGAAATGGGCCGAAATTCCACCAGAGGTGAAACAGGGGTGGTCACTATTCCAGTTTACTCACCAGTACAAGATATTAACAATGGTCTAAACTCTACAGATATCATCTTAATTAAGAATTCCAGCATTTCCTTGTATAACTTTTCTATAATAAAAAAATGAATATGATTTGTTCTTTTTTTAGGATAAATTTGACGGTTATAACAAGGAATGAGAATTTGGACCATAGAATCTTTGTTATAAACACTAAAAAGTACGGATTGAAATACAAGGTTCTTAACTTGAATATGATTATTTAAAAGAAAAATCAAGAGACACCCATGAAAAAGTAAAATTGAAATGTCACATTTGAAAAATCACAACTTTCGAAACATTGTTAAAATTGTTACTAGGCATTAGAAGAAATCAACCTTCACTGAAGGCACACTTCTATGCATAATTCTGTAAAGTTTGAAGCATCAAATTGTTTCTTTCAACTCTTGAGCAAATTGCTTTTTTGCTTGAGCAAGATGTCAAGCAAATCTGAAATACCTTTAAACAAAAAGTTTGCGTGTTATTGCAAAATATCTTGCACAAGAGCGATCATATAACCGCCACTTCTCTCAAACAAACTTCTAACATAAATTTTGCTCATATAATCTATATATATATATATATATATATAAAACCGAAGCCTCTAAAGCTCTCACAATTTTTTACGTCAGCACAATATTTAAATAAAATTATTATTTTATTTTTAAAAAAATTATTTTTTTAGTTCAAACTTAACTAGAGGTAAAACTCTATCTCTCTAATAAGTCCAACTTAAATTCAAACTCATCATTATCATTATTTAATTAAAACTGCTAAAGTTGTCAAGAACACCACAATTAATCCATCGGTTAGTTGTTTGGACTTTGAAGTCTAAATCTAGAATTTTCAATTAGGGATATTAAAATGGAAAATACAAATATTACAATGATGCACAATAAGCCGTCAAATATCATTGGTTCAATACCTATCCAACACTTCAAGAGTTAGTAGGGTATGGAAATAAAATGTTTGTGGAAAAATTTACTGAAAAGAAAGGAAAAAAGACGTTATTGAAGGTATTTCTTAATTTTATGCATAAGGTGGAAAGGAAGACAAATAAATTAAAGACAATGCATAGAAACCATATTTTATTAGAGATCAAATTCTATGAATATCATTTATATTATTTATAATAATAATAATAATAAAATAATATATATATATATATATATATATAAAACCGAAGTATTTGAAACTCTTACAATATTTAAATAAAATTATCATTTTATTTAAATAATTTTTTTTTAGTCCAAACTTAACCAGGAGTGAAGCTTTATTGTTATAATAAGTCCAACTTAAACTCAAACTCAAACTTATCATTATCTTTTTTAAAAAATTAAATTATTTTTATTTAATCAAAACTTAACAAAGAGTGAAACTCTATCTCTATAATAAGTCCAACTTAAACTCAAACTCAAACGTTGATAATCTATATAAAAACAAAAATTATGATAGGACTCCAAAAAAAAAAAAAAAGACTCACATTGATAATCGTGGGTTTGGTTTTAGGTTGAAATTTTTACTAATTTTTTTTTTATCGTACATGGCAGATAAAACATCTCTATTTTTTTTGGAGAAAAATCAAAGATGCAACTTATGTCTTCCAGTCTAGGGAACGATAAATTTTTATTTGGTATGTTATATATAAATTTGTTGAATTTGGTTTGGTTCTAAAGTAGAATTTGGAGATTCTATAAATTTTGAAATTTAAGTCTTGGGGTTTTTGGTATTTGCATTTTAGTAAGTTGACCTTAATTCTTCACCTTAAATGTTTTTTTTATTTAAATTCATGTGATTTTTTGTTTTTTTATTAAAAGCTATATTTTTTTGTTGATTAATTATTTGTTTGGATTAATTTCAACGTCTATTTACACACTGCTGGATTTTTTTTCAGAGTCAATGGATTAGCGACTAGTATACTATTAAAGTGAAATTTCAAAAAAGAATTCTAATTAAATTCTAATTGCATCCCAAAATATCTTTAATTGGATACAAGTGTTTTCAGATTTTAAATGGACTTCAATTTTGAGCCAAGTGTCAAAATATCTTTAATTTCATAATAGTTATCTTTAAATGTAGATTCATGAATCTAAATTTAAAAAACAAAAAAAGATTAAATTAAAATTTATTAAATGTAGCACTTTGAATGTGTAATAACCTATTTAAATTATTTTGAATCAACCTAAAACTAATTTAAGCACGTTCTATTTTAATCATATTTGAAACCAATTATAATCAATCTAAAACTAATCCAAATTTTCTTACAAAAAAAATTATTAGTGCAAATATAAATTTTAATAAAAAATTTTCGATATTCTTAAAAAAAAATTGGTAATTTATATCTCATTAAAAAATGTAAACATGAAATAAATTTATTGCATCAGAATGACAAAAATGAAGTAAAGAAGTAACAAAAAAAAATTTTTTTCTTTTTTTTGTGTCTAAAATAAAAACAATTTGTTTCCTTCACCTTATATAGTTGCAAGGCTTTTTAAAGAGTTGACAATAATATAAGAGAAATTCACAATATTTTCACAATATTTTCATAACAAAGTCTAAGTACCAAGTTGTTATTAACGGTTACCGGTGGATATAAATGTAATTTCAGTGGTACTCAAACTAGAAAAAATAACAACTTACCCCCTTAGGATTTATTGACTACAAAGCTTTATCTAGGTAAGTAGCAACATTACTATGCACTTCA
The DNA here is from genome assembly GCA_033629205.1 of Lithocarpus polystachyus. NCBI lineage: Eukaryota > Viridiplantae > Streptophyta > Magnoliopsida > Fagales > Fagaceae > Lithocarpus > Lithocarpus polystachyus. The sequence continues at coordinate 42,280,709 of CM066164.1, forward strand.
TTTTTTTTTTTTTTTTTTATATATACCCATAAGAATGTATTGAGTGTTGAGAAGATAACACTAAGGACCTCTAATTCAGTAGGTAATATAACATATAGAGCAATTACATCAGATCATGTAAAGTCTTGCAAAATAGAAAAAAATGGTATTTTTACACATTTTAACACAAAAAACTCCCACATCAGATCGTGCAAAATTGTGCAAAAATGCACAATTACTACAGTAACCGTGCATATATGCACGGTTACTGTAGCTTGTATTCATTATTTTATCAATATTCCGTTCGCACCATTTTTTCTCTCTCTTTTCCGTTCACAACGACTTCAGCTTACTCCTCTTCTTTCACCTCAGATGCACACAAACACATCCACACACAAATTCATCCAAACAAATCAACACACCCACACATAAACCAACACAGACAAAGACCCGGGAGGATCGGCCGGTGAAGAAGATCGGCCGGTGACGAAGATCTGGATCGTGGATCGGCTGGTGAAGGGTCTAGATCATGGCCGGTGAAGAGGTCTGTTCGTGGCCGGTGAAGAAGGATCGGAGTGGATCGATGCTTGATCGGAGTGGATCGGAGCTAGGGAGATGTGGATCGGACTGCATAGGTGCTTGATCGGAGCGGATCGGAGCTAGGGAGATGTGGATTGGAGTGGATCAGAGCTTGATCAGAGTGGATCGAAGCAGATCGGAGCTAGGGAGATGTGGATCGGTGCTTGATCGAAGTGGATCGGAGCTTGGGAGTCTCGGATTTGATTGGTGCTTGTGGGTCGGAGTAGATCGGGTCTTGGCCGGAGATGTGCTGATCGGGTAGAGATGGGAGAGAGAGCAAGAACTCAGAATGGGTAGAGAGAGGGAGAGAGACGGGTATAGAGAGAGAGAGAGAGAGAGAGAGAGAGAGAGCAAAAATCAAAAATGGGTAGGGAGAGAGAGAGGCGCGCGTGTATATAGAGAAATAATAAAAATTTTGAGAAATTGATTATTTAATTAAAAGAGGTGATAAAATAGATGAACTGATGTGGGTGTTTTGTAAAAGTAAACATGTAAAATAGAAAAAGTAAGTTTTTAGTATAAAAATGAATGTGTAAAATAGAAGAACTGATGTAAATACTCTAAGAGCATTCACATCAGCTCTTTTATAATAAAAAAAATGTTATTTTGACACACTAAAAACTTACTTTATTATTTTACTACATCATTTTACAATATTTCATTCATCACATCTTCTATTTTAACGTTCACCACATTAAATAATAATATCATCCCATTCAAATAATACAAACAACCAAAAAAAGTAAAAAGCCTTTTTTTCATTCATTTTACATACTGTCTCTCTCCCCGAAGCACTCTCTTCCTCCCCAAATTCGTTTCGGTCTCTTTGAAGCTCTCTCCTCCTCCCCAGTTCAACTTTTTTTCTTATCAAAACCCAATAGATCAAGCACAAATCAAATATCAAACACAAACCAAACATCAAATCCAAATTAGCCAAACCAAATCTAGTATCAAACCAAGTTACCAAACATATCAAACACAAATCAATAGAAAATCAGCCCAGCGAAGCCAAGCCATAGCCACCACCCACAACCCATAAACCAAACAAACCCACGACCCAGCCTGCCACCACCAAAATCAACCCAAAATAAAGAAATTTTGGTTTAATCAATGCGAAAATGAATTTACTTGAGGCGTTTGGCTGAAAAATGAAGAGAAGGAGAGCTCAAAACAGGAAAAAATGGAGGATTTACGGACCCAACGACCGTGATCCATCGCCACAACAGCTAGCACCATCACGATCTGCCACCACCATCTGAATCCTCAGGAATCACAACCACCACCATCGAAGATAGAGGGACAAAAGAATGGAGAGATGACTAAAAGAGGGAGGAGAGCGACGAGAGTTGTCTGAGAAGAGAGAAGAGTGCAAAGAGAAAAGAGGAAAAAACAAAAAGGAAAACGGAGAAGGATAACAGTCATTCGAGGGAGAAAAGGGAAATAGAGAATAAATTAATATTAAATATTATAGCATATTTGGCCGTACCATTCTAAAGATAAAACATTACAGTAGCATGTTTCAAATTTTTTAATAAACATTACTGTGACATGTTTCGAGTGATAGAGTATTTGCAGCAGTGTAGCTAAATAGCTATATAGCTATTTTAGCTACACCAAAATACAAAAAAAAAGAGTTGCAACAGTATAGTTAAAAGTAAAATTTTTAACTTCATTGCTACAGTGCACAATTATATACGAGAGCTAAAAAAAATAATTTTTTATTCCTCTAGTAGAATTAAAATAATATACATTTGTTTCGTTTTTTTATTTTCTTTTATTCTCGTCGTGCCTCTCTCTCAGTCACTCTCTGAAGCTCTCACATCTCTTTGTCTCACCTATTCTCAAAACTCTCTCAAGTTCACTCTCTCAAACTCTCTCCCTCATAGCCGCCTCACCCCAGCCTGCCATTGTCGCCGCCTCAGCTCGCCTCCCTTCGTCGACCATTCGCCTCCCTTCGTCGACCATTCGCCTCCCTTCACTCCCTTCGCACCCAATCAGCAACCCTTTGCCTCCTACCCATCCAGCGACCCTTCGTCTCCCACCCCCAACCGGTGACCCTTCGTGTGATGGGCATTTTTTTTCCCCTTTTGAGTTAATTTTTGTTCAATGATTCTAATTCTTTTGGGTATTTTTGTTTAATGATTCTAGTTCCTTTGAGTATTTTTGTTTAATGATTCTAAATGTTTGATGTTAATTTTTTTTGTTTAATGATTCTAGTTCCCTTGGGTATGTTTTTTTGTTTGATACAATAATGGGTACGTGTATTTTTATCTAGTTTGGATATTTGATATTTACTATGTAATAATTGTGCAAAAAGTTTCTTTAATGTTACAAAGATTTCATTTTTATTATTGTTAATTATTATTAGTGTTGGTGGTGGCGGCAGTGGTGGAAGAGTCAGTAGCGGCGGCAGTAGTGACACGATTGTGGTGGCGGTAGCGGTTGCGGGTGATTGTGATGGTTGTTTATTGTAGTGAATATATTATTTTATTGTGTTAAAAGCTAAAATAAATCCACTGCTGCAGCATGTTTTGTAAAGTGAGTAGGTAAAATAAATAAAGTAATTTTTGTAGTACCAAATAACTAAATTTTTAACTCCACTGCTGTGGATGCTCAACGAAGGTAATTTTTTTGGTCTTTGGTGTATTTAATGCTAAAAATTTAGCATTTAACACACCTAATGAAAATGCTCTAAGGACACCAAAAATCCCAAAAGTTTAAACTTATAAGTTCGGATTCAATTATGTTATAAAAATGTTTAGCCTACATTGGTTATGTGTATTTAATATCCGTTGTTTATAACCCCAATCTACAACTACAAAAATTAGACTCTTTTGTAGTTGTACTCTAGTTATGTAATGTATTATAAATCCAGTTTAAAACATTATTATTACTATTTTCTTGTGTGTTCTAATAAGTATTACTATTTATTCAAAAAAAAAAAAAAAAAACCTCCACTTCTTCTCATTAGTATCTAATGTAAAATTTCACAAATTTAACCTATGCTAGTATATAAAATTAAAAATTAAAAAAAAATAATTATAGTGCTGGTGCTACTACTTATTTATCTACTAATTTGTTTGTAAGAGTAGAAAATTTTCGCACAAAAATGAAAAGAGAGTCTACGAAGCCAAAAATAAAATGAATAGAAAGAAGGCAAGAAAAGAGTTGAAAGAGATAGAGAAAAGGAATAAAAGCAAAATGTCTCTAATCTGCACCCATAGTTCAGATGAACGCACTTTTTATTATTATGCTAACTAGGGACAGCCGGGTTTACAAATTAGGCAACCCATGATTGGAATTTGGGTCAACCACAGGGCCCATCCAGAATCTTTTGCATTGAAAGGCACTACAGAATCGAAATGTAAGTTACAGCAACATTGTTGAGAAGCAAACAACTTCCCAACATATTGGGGGGACCAAATGAAGATCATGATGGACCACAATTTAAGAAGGGTCAGGTCCCCAGATCACCCTTCAAAGAATACGTTAGTGGAAACCAAATTTTTGCCTCAACAAGATTAGTTACACGAATAGTCCCCACTTAATCCCCTTCCGGTTTGTTTGTACAGAATCCAATAGATAAATCACTATCAACTAACTTACTTGCCGGATATATATATGACCCTTCAAATCCTCTTCCAGAGGAACAAAACTGGGTATACTGCAAGTTTTTTCAACAGATGCAGAATCGCATATATCTCTGAACAATTCCAACATTTGTCGAAAGAGTTGCAAACAAATGCATGAATTTTTCACATTAAAACTGCACTCAAAACTAAAATGCCTACAATCACAGAGCTCGTGAAAGAACCATCACCATGGAAATATTGTGATAGGCAGCCAGAAGTGGTCGAATTTGAAGATGGGGCCAGTGATGTGCCATTTACGATCGTGCCATTTTTCCCAACACTACATTTCACGAAACAGACAGAAAAGTTCAGTGCCATAATATGTAACTTATTTCAAAACTTTTAAGATGTAATCAAGAAGTATAAATGGATGTTCATTGGAGAAAATAAAGATTTTGAGCAATTAACAAAGGGGTAAGTAGCACAGAACCATATAATTAAATGTTTCAGTTCATACCTTCCGGGAACTATACAAGTACCATGACCTGCAAGAATCGGCAAAAAACAAACATTAGTACTATTAAGGTGCAAGTATAAAACAAATAGAAATGAAAAAGCGTTTTCTTTGATTTATAGCAACTCATTAAAACAATGGTTTTGTCAGAACAGTCTAAGGATCAAGTTACAAAAATCTTTGCCAGTTTGCTTGTGCCTTTCATTTTGTGAAAAATCCAAAAACACACCTCAAACACCAAGTTAAACTATATGTTCTTTCTTGAAAATTGGGTGGTAGGGGGGGGGGGGGGGGGTGTTGATTGGGGGGAGGGGAGGATACACATGCATGCACTTTAACTGTTTAGTTTTTTCCCCCTGTTTTGGAGGCATGGCTTTCATTCTTGATGCACGCACTCTACTACCAAGGTTATTATTGAGCTCACATATTAAGCCATCTCTACAACAAAAGACAAAATACAACACTTTAACCAAGTCAGAATTCCATACTTGGATCTGTTGTAGTGATAGTCGCCACCCCCTTAAAATCACAGGTCCCAGAAGATTTAGCCATCTGCTGAAAATATGCATTGAATGCATATGTTGCATGTGTCACAACATTATTAGGTTCATAACATGGTTGCCCCTGCAACAAAGGTGAGCAATCCACCTTCCCTGGCCCACAAGCCCAATCCAGTGCTGCCTGTAGCATTTTTGGATCAGCGCCATCCTTTGCAACACAGAAGGTTTGGTTTGTGGTGTCATTGGCCAAAACAGTCCCCGCACCAGTCAAATGTAAGGTATAAACTGGCATGCCATTAGCATTGAAAAGCCCCCAGTTCTTTTCAGAGACTGAGCCAGGTCTCAAATCCTCATTGTAAAGCTCATAGATATAAGTACTAACTGCAATCCCAGGATGCTTAGGAGTCCCTGTGTTGTTAAGCACATGCCTGATCAAGTTACTGTTGTAAGTGTTGGCATTTTCAACGGTTGCATCTGGCTCAGCTGAGTCACCCTTGGATGGCCAACCTGACTCAGTAACTACTATGGGGACATTGGTGAAATTTAGATAGGACATTGCAAAATAAGTTGCATCAACAAGAGCATCAAAGACATTAGTGTAATGAAGGAGCGTGTTAGCATCCACAGCTTCCTTGTTAGGAGGAAGAGGGCGGAACAATGCATAGTCCAATGGGATCACTCCATTGGATTGCATGTAATCATAATATGGGTACACATTAATCATAAGGTATGATCCTGTAGACTGCAAAAATTTGAGCAAGGGAACCATGACTGGATCCCATGAGCGGTTAAAGAAGGCTTGGGAAGGTGGGAACGAGTCAAGGATAACGGAAGAAGAGTGCGGAGTGGAGACTCTGATTTGGCGATCTAGATTAGAGGCAACAAGGGCAGAGTGGATGAACTTTAACGCTGAGACTAGGACTGGAGCAGCATTTGGGAGGGTCGTTAGGACTTCAGATCCAACAGCTATTGCTGTAATGTTGGTAGCAGGGACATGAGCTAGAACATTACGAGTAACCCAGTTGGCTGCAGTGGCATTGGACTGACCAATCCCAAGGAGCTGGTCATTGGGAACGGCAACAGTCACCTGGATGCCTGTGTTGGCAAGGGCAAGGAGCATGGCTCGGTCAGCATCATAGAGCCTGACATGTCGAATATTCTGCGCTTTAAGAAGGGCCACTACCTGAGTTGGGCTTGGCATGTTAGAGAGGTCTGTACCAAGATTTACTCCAATGAAGGCATCTGCAAAAGGAAAAACAAGGATGAAGGCTTAGACATATACCTTGTCCATGGGAAACAGATTATGTTCCATATTCAATAAAGCACAACACTAAAATACGATACTATGTGCAACAAAGCCATAGTTTAATGTGGACAAACAATCAAACATGTATGCATTATTGAGATGAGAGTAAAAAGAATCTAATCATTCAGAAGACTTTCAATATCATCAATTGGCCTTCTTATAATATCGACTTGATCAAATGATCATCACCCATTCACATACTTTATGATCAATCACAACAAGCAGATTTTAAAAGCTCTAAGTTTCAAGGATAAAGTTAATTATATTCCAACAGAAGACTCTCAATATCATCCTATAATCCTAACAAACTGGCTATATATATATATAAAATAAAAAATAAAAAATAAATAAAAAATAAAAAACCTGCAATAACACTAGTTACCATGTGATAGTTTAAGCTACATACGGTACAATGAGGTAAACCCAAATGATCATCTACCATTCACATAGTTTCTGAATAATCAACAAGAATATTTAGTGTGTTAAGTCTCACAAGTAAAGCTGATGATAAGCCAACCACAAATACATGATTGATCAAACGTAAACAGAATATATAAACTCAGATATTACCAAACATCCATCTACTCTAAGTGGGTCTAGTTTAACACCTGGGTAAGACCCAATCCAATCAGACCAATTCCAGTTAAGAATCATCATAATGCAATGAGCAAAATTTGTCACCCCAATATTTAGTTGGAAGGGATATGTTGTGATCAGCCCCTAGATTATGGGGCTCATTGTCCCTCCAAAGTCAGATATTAAGCTTGAGGACTAATTTGATCTTAGATATCATAACACTTACTAGAACTAAAGTTAACAGTCTTTAAATTATAGAAATACACAAGACACAAGAGGCATTATAAAATTTTGAGATCATTGTATGTCTGCTACTGGAAAAATCTGATGGATGACAATAATTTACTAATCTTGCTATTGAGATCTGGATTTTTATGTTTTCCTCTTCTGTTTAGGACATAAAAAATTATACAATCAAACAGCTATGATGGGCTTCCAGACAAGTGACAACTAGAAAGAGAATGAGCAGCCAACAAAATTAAGGATGCTAAATATCTGGGCCATACTTAGGTTGGTATATGTGTGTGTGTGTGTGTGTGTGTGTGTGTGTATAACAATAGAATGCCATCATCAGAAATCACAGTTTTGGCCATCTGTAGCACATTCATATGTCAAAATAATGGAGCTTTGCTTACCTCTGATTGTTAATCAAAGAAAACAAACAGTATCCTAGTGTTTAGATGCTTCTAGAAAATAACAAACATTAACTAAGAGCACAAATTGCATGGTCCCATACATGAAAAATTCAAATATATAATCCCATAACTTTTTTCTTTTTTTGAGAAAAACATACACACACATGGGAAAGGGAATGGGGTTGTAATCCCATAACTTAAAATGTATATAAATGATTTAAGACATCTAGACCAAGCTTAAGAAACCACATAATTTCCTAGGTGGAAAGTCATGTGGTGCTCAGTTGCTCACCACCTTAGCACCTGGCACTCATTCATGACAGACTTCAAGGTAATTCACAGCTTGTTCCTTCCTAATACATCAATAATATTTTGGCAAAAAAGATCCAATGTATACGTTAGAACAGATTCATAAATGCATATCAATAAATTTTTGGCAAGAAAGTACAAATTATTAAATGTTGGCTGGCTGGTCGGTGAGCATCACATAAGACTTGTAGCATTGCTTCCAACAAATTATCATACTAGGAGGCCTGCCACACCAAAAATTACCTGGCACTCTGTACACAAATCCAAGAAATATAATTTTAACCATTAAATAGAATCCTGGAACACTTTTTTTTTTCTAACTGAAGATACTGCATTTTTTTTTAGTAAGTTGTGGCCTAATGGAAGGGTTTGATCAAATGATTAAATTCACTATTTCCTAAGCTTTTGGGACAACCAATCATTTATCAGGATATCAGAGCACGAGGTTTTGGGTTCAAACCTTGTCTCCACCTTGCCCCTTTTAAAAAATATATATATTCCCACATGTTGGACCCCACTTAATAAGGGCAATTTAGGTGAAGGGAGAGTTGTTAGATAAAATGATTCTTGTGAGACAGTTGGTCGTTTATAAGGGATGAGGAAGGGGAGATTGGAACTAATGACCTTTGCTTCATGAACTGTGGTCCCCAGCCATAATTTCCTAAGATACAACTCCCTAAAAAGTACAATAGAGAAAAGATGACTAAGACCATACTATTACAATCACCCCACCTGGGTCTATGAAATAGTTTACAACTTTGTACTCTAAAATACCCTAAGATTTAGAACTGAGTCATTTAGATAGGGCCAATTCCATATTCAGAATAGTTGAGGAAGGTGTGGGCTTATGCACATAATACAGTGGACCAACCGTCCAGTATATTAGATTCCAGAATCAGAATGACAATACTGCCCTTTTTTTGAATAAGAACTACATGGTTTTCCAATTCATACTCTCCACTGCAGATGTTTTGGCCCACATTTTCTTTGGAAATGAAGTATAAGGTGCTAAAGCGCTGACAAGTGAGCTGGGGCGCAATAATGTATTATAGCCTATTAAAGAGCCTTAAGGACAGATCAGAGATTTTAAAATAAAAGGGAAAGATTTGCTACAGAGACTTCCTGCTTTGGTCAGTTGAAAGCAAGATAACCACCAAGACCAGTCTACTCCTCTCTCTCTCTCTCTCTCTCTCTCTCCCACAAACTGTTTGTTCAAATCACTCAATAGATATCCAATACATTATACAATTATAGAGGAAAATATGAAAGGAGGCATTTTACATAACTGAGTTTGAATCAATGGGACACATAAAAAGAACTACTACTTCACCCATTTTAGAGATGAAGGAAAAGAAATTGCTCAGTTTCAACAAAAGTTATAAGATACCCATAAAAATAGAGGCAACCCACATAGAAAACACATCGAGCACACATATAATGCAACTTGAAAAGGGGAGGAAGAAAAGAGAAGGCTATTAGCAGATAGTACATCAAAAATGGTATAAGGGAATGAGACCCATTAGTTTTAAATCATAAAATGCTAAACATATATAGAATAATAAGTAAGGTAAGCCATAAGTGAGCACACAAAAGCTCAGTTTCAGCAAAGAAAATGGATAGCCAGAAGTTATAATACAAACAGAAAGACAAAGGAAAACAACGAGAGCAAAAATAGAAAGAAAGAAGCTCACCTTCATCGGCAGAAACCACAGAGACCGCTAGTAGGAAGAAAAGCAACAGCATAGCCATTGAATCACAGTATGAAATCCTTTATCTTCCAAAACAACAACACAAACCCACTTAGACCAATCTAAAAGAAAGCAAGAAAAAAGGATATCTGAACCAACCCAAAAGAGATAACCAAAAAAAAAATATTGGAGACACAGAGCGAGAGAGAGAGAGAGAGAAAAGGGAGCTCCTTTTGAGGTGTGTAAAAGTTGAAGAATTATATATAGGCAGAAGCGTTTTTGAGCTTCTTTTTAGTTTAAGTTTAGTTTAGTTTAGTTGGGAGCTGTTGGGTTTTTTAAGGTGGGAAAGAAAATGAGGGTTATTTGACTGAAATCGAACGGCTGAGAGTGACATGAGGGTGCATGGTGAGCAGTGAGGAGGAGTAGCACAGAATATAAGAAGTTGTGGCGTGGGGGTTTCACTTCAGGACTTCAAAGTTTAAACTATGTTTTACGCTTTGTATGTGAATCCAATGCGTGTCAGAGAGTCACGACCCACGAGGAAACCAGTGTATGACGTGGAATTGTAGCTGGATTCAACGGTTATATTCCGGACACAGACTCATTTTAAAATGTTTGTTTGTTTGTTTTTTTGTATTCTAGACAAGGGTAGCCCCACGAGGGGCAAGGAAAGAGTTTGTCTGCATACCGGAAGTTTATAAGAGAAGATCTGGGACCATAATTCTCTTTTTCTTTTTCTTTTTCTTTTCTCTTTTATTTTTTTGAGCAATAAATGTTAGATAGGTTGATTATTGTACCTTCTTTCTCAAGCGATAATTATAGTAGCACTCTAAGCACTCTTAAACTAAGATCTCACACTATAGTAATCAATAAATTAAGTAAATAACTTAAAGGTGAGGTATAAAAAGCCACAACACACAGCTAGTGGAGGACTCGAACACATACCCTAAGGCATGTTGGCCCAAGCTCTTACTTAGCGGAGTACCATAATTTTCTTTTATCATAGTTCTAATATGATAAATTGTGAATGGTAAAAAAGAAATGTAAGAAATTTGTTATATCCAAAATAGGCAACTATTTACAATCTGTCATGTCAGAATTGTGATAAAAAATATTATAGAATTTGAATAACTTGAAATAAAAATAATGAAATGGAAAAAAAATGTTGCAAAGATGGAAATATGAGTGTGGTTTTGCTTCAGTAGAAGAGGAATTCATTGTGGGTACCTGAGGACAATAAAAGGAGTAGGACAAGTCATCACAAGTGCAAGGTTGAGAGGTTTTTTTTTTTTTTTTTTTTTTCAGTTCATAATCTTGCAATGTGCAGAGTTGAGAGTTGGAGGCTTAAAAAGATGGAATACTTATTAAAAATTTGACACTGACTATAGTAATGGTTGAAGGGACCTTATTCATAAGCTTCCGACTCCATCGAAGAACAAGCATCTTAGTGTTGAGCAACGCTTACGAATATATATTGTTCACATTTATAGTATTATATTGTTTACTACTCTTAACAATTTAATTTTTATTTTATGGGTTTTGTCTTGTGTTAAGGAGAGAGTTGGATAGTATATGTGTTTAAATTACTGAGAGTTATACAGTGGGGTTGAGCTTACACCCGTAAAGTCTTCATGCACCCCTCTATTCCCCTTTTGTAAAAGAAAATGAAAACCCTTTTTAAGAGCATCAGCATTGGCACTTTCATATGCCATATCTTAGCACCCTTTAGCATTTTTGCCTAAAAATCATCCAGCATCAGGAATTGTAAACACCAACTATTACAAAAAAATTTGCAATAATGCTACAGTGCAATTCTAAAGATAGAATTGCACTGTAGCACAATTCTAAAAAAAAAAACTAATATTTTATTCTTAGATTTCTCTCTCTTCACCCGGTCTCCCCTCTCTCTGTCTTTCTTCTTTCTCTGAATCACTTTCCTCTCTTTCTCCCTCTTCTCTACAATCAACAAAGCTCCACCGTGATCATCAACCCATGGGCAAGCACCAACGGAGCTCCGCGGAGCATCCACCGTGATCATCTTTTTTTCTTCTTTTTTTTCCTCTCTATCTTCCCTTGAATCAAGCCTCCATGGTGGAGATGTGGCGTGGGACGATTGGTGGCTGAGTTTCATCTTCCATGGTGTGAGTTTCATTTTCGGTGGCTAAGTTCCATTTTTGGTGGTATGGGTTTCATTGATCAATGGATGGGTTTCAATTTTGGTGGTGTGGGTTGGTAGCCATTGAGGTGGATCGGCGACCGGTGGTCATGGTTTTTGTGGGTTTGTGGCGGTTAAGGTGGATCAGCGACCAGCGTGGATTTTGGCTGTGGGTTTGGCCGGTGGGTATGGGTTTTGGCCAGTGCTAGAGGTTGAGGTAGAAAGAGCGGTTGGTGGCTCTCTCAGTGATCGACGACCGGCGTGGGTTTTGGCCGTGGGTTTGGCCGGTGGGTATGGGTTTTGGCCGGTGCTAAAGGTTGAGGGAGAAAGAGAGGTTGGCCGGTGGGTTTGGCCGGTGGGTATGGGTTTTGGCCGTGGGTTTGAATTTAATTTTATTGCGTGAAATATTATTTTAATAAGTAGAATAAGAAAATAAAAGTTTGGGATGCTAGAAGTATTGTAAAATGATATGGTATAATGATAAAGTGACTTTTTGAGATGGTAAAATAGAGTAGAATTGAAATTGTGGGATGTGAATGCTCTAAGGGGTCTATAGACTTTGACTCAAAGAAAGAAGTGGATCTTGATTTTATAAGTCCCAGAACTATCTTAGGAGTTTTATGGTGGACCTGTAACTTACACCTAGAGCACTAGCAATAGTTGCACTAAAAAGTTAAAAAGTTATTTTTAGCACCACTACATATAAAAAAAAGTGTTACAATAGTGGAGCTAAAGGTAAAATTTTTACCTTCATTGCTACAGTGCATAGCTATATCTATATATGGCTATGCACGGTAGCTGAGAGCTAAAAAAAATCATTTTTTATTCTCCATCCGCTTAAAATAATATTTGTTTGTTTTTTTTTTTTCTATTCTTTTGTTCTCCAACCATGCAAGCCTTTGAAGACAAAACACTCAACTCCCTCAAACTTACTCTCAACTCCCTTAAACGACTCTCTTAAACTCACTTTCTCAAACTCTCACCTCTCTATCTCACCGCCGCCGGCCCGACTCTATCCTCAACGTCACCGGCCCATCAAAGCTCGACGTCATCGACCCACTAGCTAACCCACTTCGTCGAACTCCCAAGCCGACCCAAGCCCCAAGCCGTCGATCCACGCCTCCGACCCATCTCGACCTTCTCTGATGCTCTCAACTCTCTCAAACTCTCACCTCTAAACTCTCACCTTTCTGTCCCTCCGCCACCGCAGCCGATCCACGCCTCTGACCCGACTTGCCTTCAAATGAGTTGTCTCTGTCTTCTTCATCTACATGCTTGGGATTTTTTATTTGGGTAGTTGGAATGATAAATTTATAATATTTGTTGAATCCAATGATAAATCGTTGAGGTTTGGAATGTATTGGGAATTTTCTGTTTGCAAGAATTTATGTTTTTGTTTTTAAATGTTAGTTTGAGAATTTTCTGTGTGTGGGGAAGGCTACAATTTTTTTTATTTCGGTCAAAGAGCCGGTGGCGGCGATAGTGGCAGCGGTAGCGGTGGTTGTGATTGTTGTTTATTGTAGTAGATATATTATTTTATTGTAGTGGATTTATTATTTTATTGTAGTAGATATATTATTTTATTGTGATATTTATATTATTTTATTGTATTGAAAGCTAAAATAGATCCACTGTACTGGATGTTTTAAAAAGTGAGTAGGTAATATAGATAAAGTAACTTTTTGTAGTGCTAAATAACAAAAATTTTAGCTTCACTGCTGTAGATGCTCTACTTTCATCTACTATTCTTATTCTTCTTACTTGGCAAAAGAATATAAAGCCCTTTAAAAGATCCCATGGGCTTTGTCCCATGATGCTAAGGAGAAAGTTGGAACTTATACCTTGTTTGAATGTTTTTTAAGGGGGGAGGGGGAGAGATTTGGAAAGCTTCTAACTATTTTTAACCTCTCATTTTTAATTTCCCAAAATTGGAGAGATTTGGAAGAAGAGTAGAGCATAAAAATGCTTGACCAAATTTACCTTTACCATATTAACAAAATTACAAACTATAAAAAGGCTAATTATTCCCCTCCCTCTTATTTTAATTTTAAAAAGGCGAAACTATAATATTGGTCCCTCAAGTTTACTCTATGTGCGCAATTGGTCCCTCAAGTTTCAAGCGAGCACAATTGCTCCCTCAAGTTTTAAAACTAAGTTGTATTAGTCATTTTATTAACTGCCGTTAATGGTGTTACTTACATGGCTAACAGAACAATAACCTGGCATTTTTTTGAATGACATGGCATGTTTTTAATTAAAAAATTGCAACCTGTACCAAATTTAAAAAAAAAAAAAGAAAGTATTTTCTACTCCACACTCACAAAAATTTCAATCCAAAAACAAAGAAACCAAAAATCCATGTGCGAGTGTGTGTAAGAGGAATTTGCTAGCGGACACTTTGAAGATCGTAGAGAAGAACAAAATCTGTAAGCGTAAAGATGAGGATTGTAGGAAAGTTGTCACTATAAGAGCACAATGAATCTGAATTCCCACACACCAATGTTTGGTGGGGACTTTCATATATATATATATATATATATATATATATATTGTTAGGATATATGTGAATCATGTTAAGAACATATGTCAATGTAGAATTCGCGAATCCTTTGACAAAATGCATTTTACTTGTAATTGGGTAGATCTAGAATGTGTTTAATACTTCAAGAAACATATTGTTCAAGTCAAGTATTAAAGCCATGAAGATTGGACCAAGAAACAAGTGAAGAAGGGTTGTTCATTAAAGCTGGACAGATTCTCGATTGCTCTCAACAAATAGCTATCTATCGAGGTTTAATGAGTCTCGACAACTCTTGATAGATACTATCTATCGAGGTTTGGATAGCTGCTTGATAGATGTATCTATCGAGAATTATGAAATTCAAATTTCCAGATCTGATTTTCGGCCTATGCTAACATATATGTATAGGGTTTCTTTTCTCACAATTCTAGACATATATAAAACTTATTTTAAAGGTCGTCACACATGAGAATACAAGGAGAACATATGCAAAAAGTGACCAATGCCTTATTCTCTCTGAAAGAAACTACTGCGTCTTTTCGCCTTAGGGTTTTGTAACAAAGTGCTTCTTGATCTTCATTGTTGATGAAATGAAGAACTTTATAGCCAACATCTTCTTCAAGTTGGTAAGTTGTCACATACTGGGATCCGTGCAAAAAGGGTGGCGGGTGGAATTCATATATTGAAGAGTTCAGAGGTTCTGAAACGGTAGAAAGTTTCTGCTATAAGTTCATCTACGGGATTGTAGAGTCTAGGGACAAAGGTTTTGTACTAGACCTAAAACTTCTTTTTATTATAGTGGATTACTTTTCGGGAAGGTTTCCCCTCAGATTTTTTACTGTGAAATTAGTTTATTTCATTGGTTTTCCTTGGTTATCATATCTTATCTTATTTACTTTTTCGCTGTGCATGATATTGATGTTTGTTTGTTTTAACAAGTTTTATTCATAATAAATCTAATTAACAACTTGGGTTTAAAACTTGTCAATTTTATCAACCGAGGCCTAAATTTTCTAACAAGCGGTATCAAAGCGGGTACACTCTGATTGGATTAATTTTTTGAGTGTGTTCCTTGACCCCCGTTATCAAGGATCGTAGTCAATCTCTTTTGATTCTTCCTTTATTTGATGACACTAATTATGCATACTGGAAAGTTCGTATGAAAGTTTTTATGCAAGCTCTAAGTGAACAAGTATGGCAAGCTGTTGAAGTTGACTAGATTAAGCCAAAGGAAGTGCCAATGGATTGGGATGAGGCAACAATTAAAGCGGTAAATTTCAATAGTAGGGCCTTGAATGCTTTGTTTTGTGGGGTGACCAATGAGGAATTTAAGAAAATATCATCTACGGAAGTTGCCAAGGAAGCATGGACCATTCTTGAGACCACCTATGAAGGTACTAAGGCAGTAAAGACCGTGAAGCTTCAAAGACTCACTAGTAGTTTTTAAGAAATAAAGATGGAGGAGGATGGGACATTTGATGAGTTCTACGCTAAACTCAAGGATATTATGAATTCTGCTTTCAATCTTGGAGAATCTATTGCGGAATCCAAAATTGTTAGGAAAATTCTTAGGTCTTTACCTGAAAGGTTTCATGCTAAGATCACTGTCATTGAAGAAGTGAAGGACATTGATCAAATTCCTTTGATTGAGCTTGTAGGGAACCTTCAAACCTATGAGATTGGATTAGGTTTAATGGGAAAAGGTGGAAAGAGTAGAAACTTGGCTTTTATGGGTGTAGAGGAAGAGATTGATGACTCTCAAGATGAAGATGAAAGCAAAAATGAAGATGATAATGATGATAAGGATAAGGATCTAACCTTCATAGCTAATGAGATTATCAAATTTCTTCAATTAGGAAAAAAGGATAAGGACAAACCTTCTAGGAATTCTAAATCCTCTAGGAAGGGTAAGAATGAGAACCTCTTATCCAGTGCCATGAGTGCAAAGGTTTTGGTCATATGAGGATAGAGTGCTCAAACTACCTAATGAAGGAAAAGACCAAGAAGTCAAAAGATAAAGGGTTGATTGCTACCTGGAGTGATACTGAGGATGACTCTTCTAATGAGTATATGGATGAATGTGGTCACTTTATAACTATTACTACCACAACCGATAAGGTGATCATGGAGAGTGCTAGTGACAGTGAAGATTCTTCTGATGATGAAGTATCCAAGAAGTTAACCCTTTAAGGAGCCTATGATAAGTTATGTAATGAATTCATAAAATCTGAAATAACTTCCCATCTTTGTAGAAAGAAGCTTATTGAGGTTAAAACTAAAAAAGCTGATCTATTAGTCAAATTAGATGAGACTACAAGGTTAGTTGAGACTCTTATTATGAAGAACACCTCATTAGAAGAGAAGGTTAAGAATCTTGAGGTGGAGCTTAGTCAAGCTAGAACTTAAATAGAGAGGATGTCTAGTGCAAAACTTGATGAGGTATTGAGTGCTCAAAAACCTAGTTTTGATAAGACTGGCTTAGGATATGTTGTTTCCTCCGGCCCCTTCTCTTCCACGACTTCTGGATTAAGGACTGTCTTTGTACCCCAATCTGAGAAAGGTGATAAAGGTATGAAATCCAAAACTGATATGGCTAATTCTAAATCCATGTTAGACCTCATGTTTGTCACTATTGTGGTATTTCTTGACACATTCGTCCTAATTGTTTTAAGTTGTATCCTCAAAAGTAAGTGTCCAAACAGTCACAGGTTTCCTCTCAAGGACCTACACCATTGTTTAGAGAGTTATTAAAAGTTTTGAGCTTTTTAACTCAATTTCAAGAGAATTTTAATTCTTCTATGTCCTTTGGTAGAATACTAGGACACGTGTCTTTTCATCTTCACAACCAAAGACTCGTGCTGTATGGGTGAGAACGGAGCATAAGGCTGCGTTTGTTTTGGCAGTAAACACTTTCAGGAAAACGTTTTACACCCTTGTGTGTGTTTGTTTTGCTATGGAAAATATGGTCAATGGAAAACGAATGCAGCCTTGACTGGAAAATAGGCCCTTTGACCCGGAAAATGAACTCCTCTTCTGTTTTACCTTCAAATTATTTCCGGAAAATAGGCCAGACGCGCACAGAGAGAGAGAGAGAGAGAGAGAGAGAGAGAGAGAGAGAGAGAGTAAGCCGGAGAGCCAAGCCCAGCTCTGGTCCCCGACCCACGGCCACGCCGGTCTGATCTCGCCGCCTCAAAACCATCGCCGATCTGATCGCGCGGCCTCGAAGCCGTCGCCGATCAGATCGCGCGGCCTCGAAGCCGTCGCCGATCAGATCGGGCGGCCTCGAAGCCGTCGCCGATCAGATCGGGCGGCCAAAGACTCGTGCTGTATGGGTGAGAACGGAGCATAAGGCTGCGTTTGTTTTGGCAGTAAACACTTTCAGGAAAACGTTTTACACCCTTGTGTGTGTTTGTTTTGCTATGGAAAATATGGTCAATGGAAAACGAATGCAGCCTTGACTGGAAAATAGGCCCTTTGACCCGGAAAATGAACTCCTCTTCTGTTTTACCTTCAAATTATTTCCGGAAAATAGGCCAGACGCGCACAGAGAGAGAGAGAGAGAGAGAGAGAGAGAGTAAGCCGGAGAGCCAAGCCCAGCTCTGGTCCCCGACCCACGGCCACGCCGGTCTGATCTCGCCGCCTCAAAACCATCGCCGATCTGATCGCGCGGCCTCGAAGCCGTCGCCGATCAGATCGCGCGGCCTCGAAGTCGTCGCCGATCAGATCGAGCGGCCTCGAAGCCGTCGCCGATCAGATCGCGCGGCCTCGAAGCCGTCGCCGATCTGATCGCGCGGCCGATCTGATCGCGCGGCCTCGAAGCCCTCTCCGATCTGATCGCGCGGCCTCGAAGCCGTCGCCGATCAAATCGCGCGGCCTCGAAGCCGTCGCCGATCAAATCGCCTTCGCTCCCGTCCGCGCGATCTTAGCCTTCTCTCCCTTTTCCTTCTTCTCTCATGACCGGATTTGATGAAATTTTTTTTTTTGGGTTTTGATTCTGTTGTGTCTATCCGAGAAATAATATTATGTGTTAAGTGGATTGATTGAAATTTTTTGTTATAAAATTTGTTTGGGAACTGAGAAAATGGATGAGAAAATGTGTAAAATTTGTAGGAAAATAGCATTTTCAGAATGTTACCAAACACCGTAAATCGTTTTTTGAACTATTTTCCATTGCAAAACCAAACACACAAGTTTCATTTTACTTACGGGAATTCACTTTCCCCTGCATTCATTTTACACTCGGAGTTCAATTTACATTTAACCAAACGCAGCCTAAGACTTAACTATCTTTTCTGTTTGTCCTCTACTTTAATTCTTTCTATCTAAAATAGAACTCTCTTTGCTTGATTTCCTTTTGAAATCATGCTTTCATGCATCTGCATCTATCTTCATGCTTTCATGCTGTTTGTCTGTTTTTGTTTGGTTGTTTAGTTTTTATTTTGATTTGTTTTCAAATTAAAAAAAAAAAAAAAAAAAACAGTGTGTATTTATGTACATTGGTACTTGTGTACTTTGGATGGCCATTGAAATAAAGTTTTTTAAACTTTGTATCTTTTGTAACTTAGATAAGCATCTCTATACACAACTAAGCAAGTGTGCTTTGTGGCTCGTGTTTGTGATGAGTAAGATTAAGTAATCTCTTGTACTTAACACTCGTATCACTCTTTTTGACAGGTAGGACTAGAAAATCATAAGAGAAAGGCATAAATAATCATCTCACTACTGTTGCCCGCCAATCATGAAATGACATCTGTATGCTTCAGCATAGCAAAAGTGCAATGTTAAAAGCTTAACATCATTGGGTATTTCTTTTCTCTCTCTTATATGTCTATGCATAGTTTACTTAAAAGAAAATATGCAAAGAAAAATAAAAAGCAAAAAGAATTAAAATGCATATATGATTGCAAGCGTATCTTCTAGGAGATGTGAGAGTTATAGGATGTACCTCGAATGTGATAATCCCTATCAAGCAGTTATGATTGTGTATGAGTTAAAGTGATTTTCTCATATCTCAAATCGTCATAACATGAGACACTTATGCAACCTTGCGATGTTTTTCACACACAACATGCAATATTCTTTGCTACTTTTGATATATGTGCAGGTACAATGTGATTTGATCATCATAAGAAATACATGTGTTAATGTATGCTCACTAAGTTATCTTAACTTGTTTTTGAAATATAAAATTGGTTAGACTTGTTTAGGTGTGTGTGTGTGTGTGTGTGTGTGTTTTGAATCTATATGCTTGACATTTTTCTTATTGAGAGATGTTTTTGAGAGTTTAACATGTTGTTTGGATCTTTGGTTGGGTAGCATGCTTGATTGCATTCATTTATGTGTTTTTCTTTTCTTTGAAAAATTGTTTTTGCCCATCTCGACAGCTTCTCGATACCTCTCGACAGATTGCTATCTATCTAGCCCTTCTTTCTTCTTGTCTCGATAAAAGTTAACGCAATCTTAATTCATCGAGCTTTCTGGACTTTGTCTCGATAGCTTCTCGACATATTATCGATCCATCGAGAGACTTTCTGTCTGCTTGACAAATGCTCGACAGTTGTTCGATCCATCAAGGTTGGCTTCTGCTCAATAGCTTCTCGATCTGTCGAGATCCTCTTGCATGCATTGTTTTTCACATGTTTTGCATCTTTCTTTTATCTTGTCATCCATAGCATCTTATTTCATTACATTTATGCATTTATACGGATTCCTTGTGCCCCTTTGATTATCTTTGATCATCTTTATGTTTCTCGGGTAAAACTTTTTAACTTCTTGTACCCTTTGTCAATCATGACAAAAAGGGGGAGAAATTGTGGAGAATAGGTTGTTTCTTTTTAAGATTCTACATGTTAGGGGGAGTTGTGTTTCATTTTGTTAGGGGGAGTGCTTACTTTCTTCTTCTTGTACATTGGTCTTGTGACCATGTTTATATACATTGTGCTTATCTTTGATATATATATATATATATATATGATGTATGTTTTTATTCACCTACCTCTACATGTGTTGTTTCTTTTCTCTCTTTATACACAAGTTTTTTTATGTATGCAATCTTTTATTTATGTTTCACACTAAGATGCCTTGATGAGTTTTGTTTAAAGTGTTTCAGAAATATAGGTTGTCAAAGTCTTCATGCTATGAACTTCTTGCAAAGTTTTTCAAAAGTTTGTGTTAGGGTATACTTTATTGTATTTAACAAGTGAGTATGAGTTGAGTGATTTATGACTTCTCTTATACGTTCATTTGTTTGTTGTGGTTTTATCACGAATTGCCAAAGGGGGAGATTGTTAGGACATATGTGAATCATGTTAGGAACATATATCAATGAAGAATTGGCTAATCTTTTAACAAAACGCACTTTACTTATAATTGGGTAGATCTAGGATGTATTTAATACTTCAAAAAATATGTTGTTCAAGTCAAGTATTAAAGCCATGAAAATTGGACCAAGAAAAAAGTGAAGAATGGTTGTTCATTATAGCTAGACAGATTCTCGATAGCTCTCGACAGATAGCTATCTATCAAGGTTTAATGAGTCTCAACAACTCTTGACAGATACTATCTATTGAGGTCTCGATAGGTTCTTGACAGATGTATCTATCAAGAATTACAAAATTCAAATTTCCAGATCTGGTTTTCAGCCCATGCTGACATAGGGTTTTTTTTCTCACAACCCTAAACATATATAAGACTTATTTTAAAGGCCATCACACATGAGAATACAAGGAGAACATATGCAAAAAAGTGACCAATGCCTTATTCTCTCTGAAAGAAGCTACTGCATCTTTTCGCCTTAAGGTTTTGTAACCAAGTGCTTCTTAATCTTCATTGTTAATGAAGTAAAGAACTTTGCACTCAACATCTTCTTTAAGTTGTTGAGTTAGTCACGTACTGAAAGCGATGTATCATTGGTTAGTCATGTACTGGGATCAGTGCAAAAAAGGTGGCATTCATATATTGAAGGGTTCAGAGGTTCTAAAGTGGTAGAAGGTTTCTGCTGTAAATTCATCTACGAGATTATAGAGTCTAGGGATAAAGATTTAGTACTAAATTTGAAACTTCTCTTTATTATAGTGGATTGCTTTTCGGGAAGGTTTCTCCCCAAATTTTTTACTGTAAAACTAGTTTGCTTCATTAGTTTTCCTAGGTTATCATATCTTGTCTTATGTACTTTTCTGCTATGCATGATTTTAACATAATATTGACGTTTTTTTGTTTTAACAAGTTTTATTCATAATAAATCTAATTAACAACTTGAGTTTAAAACTTGTTAGTTTTATCAACTTGGGTCTAAATTTCCCAACATATATATTGAATTTGTACACAATGAAAGGCAATTGATGGGTCCTTGATTCCAAAATATCCTCAATAGTCATTGATGGATGGTTGGCTCTTGGATATGACACTTCAATTTGTAAGTCTCACTAGGAAAAATGTTCCTCCTATACTGTGGGTAATTCTTTTTCCTTCAATTTTCTTTCTTATGCTTTGAAACTATGTTTCCTTTTGTTTCTTGTTTTAGGTGCATGTCTCTGTGTGTTATCTAAGAAAAAAATAAGCGAAACAAGAGGAAATAAAAACAATTAGTTGTTTCTATTTGTTGTGGATAGCCTGACATGGGTTTTTTAGTTTCTTTGTTTTTGGGTTGAAATTTTTGTGAGTGTGGAGTAGAAAATTCTTTTTTTTTTAAAAAAAAATTAGTAACAACTTGTAAATATTATTTCTTACGTGTAAATTTATTTTATAATTTTTTAATTAAAAAATGCCACATCATTAAAAAAAATGTCAAGTTATTGTTCCGTTAGCCACGTAAGTAACACCACTAATAGCAGTTAGTAAAAAGACTAACACAACTCAGTTTTAAAACTTGAGGGACCAATTGTGCTCACTTGAAACTTGAAGGACCAATTACGCACACATGATAAACTTGAGGGACCAATATTATAGTTTCGCCTTTTCAAAACATTCAAACAAGGTGGAGGATAATCATTTCCCTCTACTCTTCTCCCCACTACTCTTCGCTCCACTACTCTCCTCCCCTTTACTCCCTTCCATACTCCTTTCCCTCCAAACTTCCAAACATAGCATAAGGGTCTGTTTGGATTGAGGGGAGAGGGAGGGGAAGTAAAGGGGAGTAAAATAGAGTTGGCTGAAAATAGGCTAATTTTGGGTCAATTCTACTCTACTCTACTCTACTTCTCCTTCCTCCCCCTCAATTTAAACGGACCATTAGTTTTATAAATGTTTAAATTTGGTAGGCTTTGGGGTATTACTATAAGGCCATCATCTGCTTCTCCCATGCTCCTTACTTATTTACCCCTTGCAAAAAAAAAAAAAAAAAAAAAAACTTAATTTATTTTGTGTCATTTTAAGGGGGTTTACTACTCTTTTTGGCTTCTTTTTATTACACTTTAAGGGTCATTGATTAATTGTTCTAAGGTTTCAGGGTTTTGATTTTTTTATAAAAATAATATGATCATATCATTGCAGGATGACTATTCTTAATTGCCAATAATATTGTTTTAAGCACATTAGTTTCTTCAAGAATTCTAGCATTTTGTTTATTTCGGCACAATTTGAGATTTTAGTTTTTGTTTCCCTCTTACAAACTTAAGCTTCAATGAACAATTGAAGGAAATTATTGTTTCGTCAAGCTCCTAGCTATGCCAAGTGATAGTGAATTAGAATGGACCACTGCTTCACGACAAAGAATATCAAAAATATTAAAAGAGATCAAACCCCGACCAAAATGGTTATCTGAGTGACTTAATGAGTTGGAAGCTCGAATGGTAGTTCGATAAAGGCAAACATAAACAAAAATGTGGTTTTTGAGGATGAATATCATGATTTAAAGAAATATAAATTCTTTCATGTTGCTTGACCCATAAAACATGTGGCACGAGGTAGATAATAGAGGATGAACAAGTTAAAAGTGTTTACTATGTAGATTGAGAATCTACATCAATTTAATGATGATGATTGACTGAATTGAGTGTTTCATTGCATTTTATATATATTCAAGAAAATAATGTACATCAAGCATTTGATGCAAATCTTAAGAATATTTTCTTTTTCTCTTTTTGGTGGGAAGAATATTTTCTTAGACATGGAAGGTTTGCATATACATGTTAGGTGGATGAAGTCATTTTATGTTTCTGATAATGTTATTTAATACTTCTAAAAAAAAAGATAATGTTATTTAATATTTGAGCAAACTAATATGCAACAAAAACTTAATAATTAATATTGATAAAGAAATCAGCAATGAATTTAAATTCAAGTGCCTAACTTAAGTCCCATCTATAAGAATTCTCTACTACTACAACTTTTTCTTTGTTATTTCTTTTTTAATTCTACATTGATTTAGTGTGCGTTTGGCATGATTAATTTTGCCAACTTATTTTACTATTCAGCTTATTTTTGCTACTATTCATGAGTTTTACTGCACTTTTTGGTACTATTCATGGATCTCACTGTACTATTTCAGCTAGGTTTTACCTTTATCTACAATACTTTCAACAAAAAGTTTTCAGTTTCAACAGAATAAGTGAATCTCGAACAGACCTTTAGTTTGGGAGGGAATTCAAAATGGCAAATCTAAGAACTACGTTTGGGAGGGAATTCAAATTGGCAAATCTAAGAAGTAGTTCGTAATATAATACTTATTAATTTGACATTTAGTTACTGGTTTTCATTTACTTAATATTAGCTTTAACAAAGGCATAAATGAAACAATTTTTATTGGTACATGTCATCATTCATTTGACTGTTTGGAATATTTTTTTTCAAATTAGTTTGGGTGGCACGTGTTGCTTCCTTGAGCGAGAAAATTAAGATAGAACTTCTAATTGAAGAAAAATGAAACTATGTACTTAAACTGAGAGTAACTATTTAGAACCCATTTGTTAAAGGTAGTATCCACTCACTAAAAACTTTTAGGAATGATAACAAATATCATCTTCTTCTGACAATAAACAATTGGGTTTTGCTAAGACATTATCAAAATATCTAAATTTTAGCAATGAACGATATCACTACAATTGAAAGTCTTCTTCAAATACTTGCAATTATCCATAATAAAGATTTTGTTATTCATATTTCTTTTTTTATAACCTTACATTTTATGATTCTAGCTGCGATATTTAGCTTACTTAGCTTTTAATAAACACCCTTTTAAGTAGGAAAAAAAAAAGGATAACAAAAGGCATGTGTCATTGAATTTTGTGGTGGGCCTTTTCATGATTTTGGGCTGGACTGCCTCCTGCTGTACTGATGCCCAAGCGTTCTGGGTAAGAGAGTTGGGACTAGTCCAATTGCAATTCACCTTAGTCCAGTCTATGTACAAGCTATGCCTCGTTTGCCGAAACTTCGGTCACATACCCATGGTAGGCGAAGCTGTTACAAGGAGTTTACGACAGACATGTACAATATAACAATAAAGGCAATATGTTTTCTTGTTAAACAGAATAAATGATGAATCCTTAAGCAAAGTAGAAAAAAAAGAACTGTATAAGAGACACGTTATAAGTGAGATTATAAATGCGAGAAAGGAAATAATCTTGATAAACGGCAAAATCAAAAAGAAAAGGTTAGTCTGCTGTGTTTAATTGTGTTATAGGACTAAGGCCAAGGAGAGAACCACTCCCTCAATGCGGATAACCTCATCTGTTGTAGAAATTATCCATTTTAAGGGAACGAATCTGAATGGCTTGTGCCCAAATAAATCCTTTACCCTTAACGGAGGACAAGCTTTTAGAGGAAGAGAATAGATTAGCCTATTGGTATATGCCTGCCATTTTACACTCTCTGTTTTCCCTTCCTGATTCTTTCTTTCTTCTTTGTTTTTGTTATTTTTTATTCTTTCTCCCTTCTTTTCTTTTCTCAGAGCCTACCCATGTAGTAATGTTGTGATTCTCTCATAGTGGTTACTATTGCTGTGATGATAATGATATTGTGCACGGCAAGAGTCCTTTATATACTGCCTGCCGTGACTAGCTTTTACCATTTTAGCCTTTAACTACTTTTGTCTGGTCTAGGCGTCCTTGTCGACCACCACTGGTTTGTCAGCTATCCAGACACCACCATTTTTCTATGCTGGCTACGCCATTTCCCATCACCAGACAAAGAAGATTATTTTGTTTGCTTGCTCACCATGGCACTCTTACCCTCCATAGCGTGGGTGTTCTCTCTTTATCCCTTATGGCATGCACTAAGTGGTTCCAACTCATCATCGCTTCTTTTGGGTGATAAGTCATCCCAGCAGGATATTACCCCCAAAAGAATCTGAGCAGGAACCCTAGAATAGGCTTTTCCTTCTCCCCACTGCCAGATCATATCCCCTCTTACCTCTGACCCATGACCCACCACTCCTGTATTGGTTGGGTACAAGTTGGTGGTGTTTGGGCTTTGTGCGTGCTCCACTTCTGTGTACATTCAAAGCTTGCCCGCTGCTCATGCATTTACCATGGTCTGGAGGCTCGTTTGTGTATTCTGCCATTCATCCTTGACCTCTTATGGTGTGAACTATTTTCTGATTTCCCATTCTTTATGGCCTGCTCCCTTTAAGGGCTGGGCTTTGCTTGACTGTGGTTTTTTCCTCCTTCAGCTTACTCTTGTGCTCCTTCCATAGCCTTGCTACCATTCCTACCACGCTACTCTGCTATTCATGCTGTGGTGTTATTTGACCCAAGCTTGCTGGGTCTCTTTTAGGCCTGTAGTGTGTTCCTTTCTTAATTAGCTATAATGACTGGGTATGGTCATTGGATTTACACTCATGCTACTTTGGGCTTTCTTGACCCATTACATTGCTTGTGGGCTCCTTTATCTCATTTATTTCTTCTTGGGCATCCTTGGCCCGTTTGCTTTCCTTGGGTATCCTCGGCACATTTTCTAATTCAGCGTTCCCATGGGCTTTTACTAACTCTTTTGGGCTTCCCTAGCCTAATTACCTTATCCTTTATCCTTGGGGCTCATGAGCTTTCCATCAACCGCTTACTTTCTTACTTTCTTATTTTATTACTTCGGGCTTGCTGTGACCCATTCTTACTTTTCTACATCACATAATGCCCATGAGTTTACTACTTTTCTTTCTGGGCTCCTTTAGGCCCATTTGCTTTCCTTAAGGCCCATTTATTTACTATATGGCCCTATGATCCATTATTCCTGCCATTTGGGCTTAATATTTTTTCTATCAATCTACTAACTCTCCTCTGCCCATATTGTTGGGCTTCTTCCTGCTACTAGGCTCCCAAAATGAACATCAACAAAGTTTTCATTAGATAAAATTTCAAGTCAAAACAATTAACCTAGGAAAATCAACGTCCTCTAGGTAACAAATAAAATGCACTATATCACCATTCCAACTTTTCAAGTATGACTACCACATAAAACTCAAATGACAAAACTAAGGTAAAATACCTTAGGTACTGTTCCTTAGGTTCTTCTTTTAAAATTCAGCTATGTGGTTCTTTTCTTATGGGATGAAAGTGTATTTTTGGTTAAATAGTCTCATGGCTGAATTTTAAGAAGGGAACCTAAGGAACAATACTTAAGTAATGTATCTAAGTTTTGCCAAAACTCAAAATACATGGAGAAAATTTTTGGGATATTAAAATTTAATGGGAGTATTTTAGACATTGTACAATGGAACATTTTATGAATCATAAGATTTCAAAACGGTTTAACTAGGAAAGTAACAGTTGGGGGTATGTGCTCGGTTTTAAAGTTTAGGGAGAAATGAAACTACCCTAAACTTAAAAGGCCCAATTTTTATTTTTTACTTTTGGTGTAAAACTATCTTCTTCTTCTTCTTCTTCTTCTTTTAAAAAAAAAAAATTTGTCAGAAAACTGAGTGTGAAAAAGTGAATTTTAGCTTACCAAATTTGACTAAACAAAAAAAAAAAAAAAAAGTCTAGGAACATAAAAAAATATTACAACATTTTCACAATACCTCTATTTTCGACTGTTGTGAGTCTTAGTCTAATATTATATTATCTTATTTTAATCTATAAGAAACTTACATCTCAGTAGTTGTGAAAATATTGTGATAACTACAAAATATCACCACATTTTCACAATACAATACCTTTATTTTTAGTTGTGCTAGATTTTAGTCTGATATATATATATATATATATATATATATATTGGACCTATAAGGAATTGACACATGCTTCACAACATTTTCACAATATCATTATGTATACATTGTACTTACAATATAGATTTATATTGTAGACACATAAAAATTGGCAAATGTTGTACATATTTGCAAAATTTGTACAATATTTTTTTCTCTTTTTATCTTTTTTTTTTTTGTAAATGTGTATAATATTTGCCACTTTTGTGTGTCTACCATGTAAGTTTACATTGCAAGTACAAAAGTAAACAATCCTTTAAAAAAATTCAAACCAAATTGGGTACTTGAAGGAGAAAAAATAAATTAAAAAAAAAAAGAGAAAAGAAAAAGGGCAGCTCATCAATTGACTAAACCAAAACCACTAGTAAACCACTAATTATGAGCCAATTGGCTCTTTTTATATAGTTAATAGAAATAGAAATTAGTTCCTATAACCGAGGCCGCCTTTTGAACTAAAAGAAATGAAACTTATTCGTTGCAATTGGATGAAGGAATAAGTACTACCATCACTATAGCCCACCCCAAGGACCGAGAACCCTTTAAAAGAAAAAACAATAACAACAAACAATCATCCCTGTCAAGCATTAGTATAAAGTATACACACATTGTCCATAATTTTCCATACAATATCAACATTTTTTAAGCATTTCCACATTTAACATGTGAAATGGATGATGTGTATGGATAATGTATATTAATGAGTGTGCAAGAATTAATGCCAAATAATTTGGTCTAAGTTTACGATATACCTTTGGTCAATGATGAACACTTTTATTTTCCAGCTCCATCTCCTAAATAAAATTTAGAACATCAATTAGCTTGTAAATAAGTTTGACAAGTAGTACCATAGAAATGAACAGAGAGTAAGATAGGAATCATTCTTTTTTGCAAATATGCAATTTCAACCTGCAACATTTCATGTTGTTGTAGTGAACAAGTAAGAGAATCAAACTTTCTTGTTTACTCAACCAAATATATAAATAAATAAAAAGTAAGAGAATCATACAACATTACAAGGGAGGAAAATCAAATGACATATGCCTATTGAGTGTCAAATTGGCGCTGCAAGTGTTCCAAAGATACCTCATTTAAGCTAAGCCAATGTATGAAAAGATATCAATGAAGAGTGTGAAAGTTGAAAGATTCATGAAAATCTTAGGTTTTGAGCACAAAGAATGATTATGGAAGAATGTTTGCATGTAAAGTTGCTCCAACCTACATTGAAGTAATAAAAAATATTTAGTATTTTAAAAAATAAGGAAAAATATTTATAACTTATTCAAGCCGATTTTTTTTCTAGGAAGACCTAATTGTCAAGAATTTTGCACGCTGAGTGAAAAGTCATCAAAATTCAGGACAAAATGTGCAAATGCCCTTTTCACACAAACTAAGCAGCCTTTTACCCTCTTTCCCAAACTAATTAGAAAAATGCCCCTCTTTTGAAACTTGATTCTCTCAAAATCGAGTTTAAAAAAAAAAAATTTTTGGAGTCCTATAGTGGCGTTTTAAGGAGTCTATAGTGACGTTTTCAGGACCTATAGTGGCGTTTTATAACTCGACTTCCATGAAATCGAGTTATATGCAATTTTTTTTATTTTTTTTGCCTATAACTAGACTTTGTAAAGATCGAGTTATAAAACGCCACTATAGGTCCTGGAAACGTCGCTATAAGCTCCTTAAAAACGCCGCTATAGGGCCTAACTCGATTTTTAAAAAATCGATTTTCAAAACAAGGGCATTTCCCTAATTAGTTTGGAAAAATGGGCAAAATGTTGCTTAGTTTGTGTGAAAAGGGTATAGGCCAATTTTGTCCTCAAAATTCACGATAAGGCTTTGGTGCAGGGAAGTATGATGACATCTGATATGATTTAGAACTAGATGGAAAATGGCTTGCTTAGAACAATTGATAGGTGATTCGGCAAAGAACACACTTTTCTCAAAGAAAACTCTTAACTCTTAATTCGATCAATATCCAAGGACTTGTTTACAAAGTGCTTACATTACGGTACATACTAGTAAGTTTCTCTTCCAAGCCCAACACTGGGATACTTATGTTCATAGCAATGTCGGCCTTTTTGGTTCAAGTGGCATATAAGAATATGTCTCTCAAGACAATACCAAAATAGGTCATTGTTAGACTCCACCTTTGAACCCATTTTGTACTGGATATGGTGGAAGTTTGACATCAAAATTCTCCCACTCACTCATTTCCTACGAGAAAATAGATAATATAGATGAAATGTTTTTTTTTCTTTGACATCACAAATACAAATAACCTTATATTGCAGATAGTTAAGATATGTGGTATTAGCAAGCAACACGTAGTAAACAATCTATCATGGCTTGGAAGAACAGCTTGTTCTTTGGTAAAAGGATTACATATTATATAGGAATTGACAAATGTTACTGAATTGTAACGGTAGCAAAGTAACAAACCATTACAATAGTCAATTATCTCAACTGTAAAGTTCTAATTTACAACTGTTTTTTGTTGGCTTTAATTCCGTGTCAAATTTGATTGTAATTTTATTCAATCTTTTATACCCTGTATTTATTGTGGGATTTAATTGTAAGAGTTGTGTGATAGAGAGAGAGTGTGTGTGTGTGTGTGAAGACTCAAGCAATTGAAGACAGAAGAGTTTTCGCAGGTATCTCGTGACTAAGCATCCAGCGAAATGATGCATGTGCCCTGCACATGACTGGAATGCGAAGAGTTAGGACAGATGGAGACAACTGTGTTTCGCGAATAGCTCACGGGTAAGGCCTTCCCGCGAGACACTCGCGAAACATTTTGTTTTGGACTGTACTATTTGATACACACTTTCTGTACCCACACTATACATACCCATATTACCCACAGATGTTGAGGAGTGCTTCTAAGAGAAAACCTTAGCCACAAACCTTGAGAGTTAGAGATTGTTATACCCACAATCCTCTATACAATTGCTTGTGGATTTTCCTCAACTTTTACCTCTCCATTTTCATATCCTTAAGAGGTTGATAGCCCAAACACTTACCACACTCTTTCAGAGTGTTCAGTGAGGTTTTAGTGCTACTGGGAAGCATTGGAAGAAGCCAAGGATGGCAGATGCAACATTGAGCTTGTTGCGGGATTTGAAGAGCTAGACAAGACACGGTTTCGAGTAGCCTTGTTGGAGTAGGAGCTTGGAGGGCTTAGGTACATCGGGTAGATTAGACTTGGAGGGTCTCTTGCTAACTCATGTATCTTAACTGATTGTCTAGTGGATCGATTACCGCTTGGAGGGCGGCAGAGAGGTTTTACGCCGAGGACTTCGGTTTCCTCTTCGATAATATATCGTTGTGTTGTCTTTGTGTTTACCTCCTTCTTCCCTACTCTTTTTCCTTTCGTTTTACTGCTGTGTTGTTATGAATATGGATTAGAGTGGCCTGTTTGTTTTTTGCTTGCATTTACTCTGTTCCGCACTTAGTATAAGTTAGAGTAAAATCAATCGAGCTGTAATTTTAATTTGGGAGTCAAAATAGCTCGTGTTTTCACACATTTTAGAGCTTTCATCAACCAGGTCGAAGTTGTTGTTCCTCAGATAGCTCAATGATGGTAAACCACCAACAAATTCTTGAATGGAAATATACATTCACTACAAAAAAAAAAGTTTATTGCAATGAAAAAAATCGTTGCAATAACATTAGAGTCATGTAATAATTGATACGGGGTATTGCAATAAAATTTGAGGTAATAGGTATGTAAAACAAAACCTATGAAGCACGAGTGCAGCCTTAGGACCACCGCACCCGCACCCGACGCGCACCGACGCAACGTGCGGTGGTCGACGCCATAGAACGCGCGTCAGTGCCGTGTTGTTGTTGTTGTTGTTTTTTTTTTTTTTTTTTTTTTTTTTGCGGATTCGGCGCTGAACTAGGCCAATTCAGGCCGAATTAGACCGTATCGGCCGAAATAAGCTGAAACGAGCCAAAACCAACTTTGAATCAGGCCGAAATTCTAGTATTAAAAAAAATTATGCAAAAGCAAAACTCACCGTTTTGAACATTTGAAGCAACTTTAAACCAAAAAAAAAAAAAAACCTAATCCCTCTCAATTCCTCTCTACCTCTCTCATTATCTCACTCTTCGTCTCCCTTTTCTCACTCCCTAACCCACGACCACTCACTCAGATTCTCAAAATCTCTCCTTTGCCTCACTACCCAAGCTCTCTCGATCTCAATCTCTCGGTCTCAATCTCGCCATCTCTCGGTCTCAAGCTCACTTAGGTATTTTGCTTTCATTCTCACCCTTCCATTGTACTCTCACATGCTCTATTGCTCATTCTATATTTGTCCCTCAATTTGTATCTATTATCTGATTTTTTATTTATTTTTTATTTTTTTATATAAGCTGTAATGTTAAGACTTAGGTTGATCACTTGATTTCTTATTTAGTTATTATATATTTGTCAAATTATTTGTAGGTTAAACAACTTAAGTTGAAATTATTGAATTTTCAATGGATGAAGCTACTAGCTTAGAACCTTCATCAGATGAAGGTCCTCTTTGGAAGTATGTAACTAAATTGGAAAAACCTCCTACTTCTACTTCTAAATCAGGTGGAAACACATAATTTAAGTGCAACTATTGTGATGGAGTTTTTGTGGGGTCCTATTCTAGGGTTAAGGCTCATTTATGAAAACTTAGTGGTAAAGGTATTAGAGCGTGTAAGAATGTGACATCGGCCCATAGATTGGATATGCAAAAAGTGCATGATCAGGTTGAGAATGATAAGTTAGAGTGAGAATGCAGAAGTTGAATTCCCTTACCCCTACCTCTCCATGGGCCAATTCCCTCATTCCGGAGACAAGAAGGGAGTGGTAGTACAGATGCAGTGGTTGATGGTAATAGGAGGAAGGTGATTGTGAATTCTCCTTTGGAGGGAGCATTCTAGAATAGTGCTAGAGCTAAATTGGACAGTAGAATTGCTAGGATGTTTTATACCGATGGGCTTCCATTTCACTTTGCAAAGAATCCAAATTATCATAATTCCTATGCATATGCTGCTACCTATAACATTCCGGGTTATGTTCCTCCTGGATATAATGCCTTGAGAACAACACTTTTGCAAAAAGAAAGAGCTAACATTGAAAGACTTTTGAAACCAATTAAGGACTCTTGGCATGCAAATGGTGTAAGTATAGTTTCTGATGGATGGTCAGATCCACAAAGAAGGCCTCTTATTAATATTATGGTTGCATCAGATAGGGGTCCAGTGTTTATAAAGGCAATTGATGGGTCAAGTGAGTTCAAAGACAAACATTTTATTGCTAGGGTATTGAAGGATGCTATAAAAGATATTGGACATGAAAAAGTTGTCCAAGTCATCATTGATAATGCTATTGTGATGAAGGCTGCTAGAGCTCTTTTTGAAGGTGGGTTTCCCAAAATATATTGGACACCATGTGTTGTACACATTCTCAATCTAGCTTTGAAAAATATTTGTGCAACTAAAAACACTGAAAAGAATGAAGTTACATATGAGGAATGTAGTTGGATTACACGTATTGCTGATGATGCATCCTTTATACTTGATTTTATCATGAACCATTCAATGAGGTTGACAATGTTTAATGAATTTTGTCCATTAAAACTGCTCCAAGTTGTTGATACTAGATTTGCTTCAGTCATAGTTATGTTGAAAAGGTTGTAGTTGATAAAAAGATGTCTTCAAGCCATGTCTATTAGTGACCAATGGGCTTCTTATAGGGAGGATGATGTTGGAAAAGCTCAAAAAGTGAAAGATTTGATTTTAAGTGATCATTGGTGGGATGTTGTTGATTATATCATTGAATTCACAACACCTATTTATGATATGTTACGAGAAGCTGACACAGATAGACCTTGTTTTCATCTTGTGTATGAAATGTAGGATTCAATAATAGAGAAGGTGAATGCAGTAATATATCTGCATGAAGACTTGGAAGCATATGAGTATAGCTCATTTTTTTAATGTGGTGTATGATATACTCATTAATCGATGGACTAAAAATTGTACACCACTACATTGCTTGGCTCATTCCTTAAATCCTAAGTAGATACTTTCATTTTCTATTTTCCTTAGGTCCCCCTTTTAGTAAAACACACGTTTCATCATCTATATTTGTTTTTTTATTTTTAACTAGATATTACTCTATTGAATGGCTTTCAGAGAATCCGAAACGTGTTCCTCCACATCAAGATCATGAAATTTCTATAGAAAGGAGCAAGAGTTTGGAGCGATTCTTTGAAGATGAGAATGGATTAAGAGTGGTGAAAGTTGAGTTTGTTACATTTTCAGGAGGGAGGTTTCCTTCACCAGATGCCTTGACAGATAGATGAGTCTTACAACCTTTGGTTTAGTGGCAATACCAAGGCTCTTCATTACCAAAGCTTCAAACCCTTGCCTTTAAACTTCTTGGACAACCTTGTTCATCCTCATGTGTTGAGAGGAATTAGAGCACATACAAATTCATTCATTCCTTAAAAAGAAACAAAATGGCTCCTGCACATGTTGAGGATTTGGTATATGTGCATTCTAATCTTCAACTCTTGTCAAGGCGCCATGAGAAGTATGTAAATGCAGCAATAAAGATGTTGGATATTGTAGAAGACTCTTGGAATGAGAGTGACATACATGGAGGAGCTAGAATTCTTGAGAATGCTACCCTTATACTTAATGAGCTAGAGTTGGAGGCCATGGTTATTGAGAATGCTAGCATTAGTGAAAGTGAAGTTCAAAGTGAAGCTATTGATCTTGAAAATGAGGATGACAATTGTATTTGATTGTCTTGAACACTTATATTTTATTTTGTTTTAGTTTCGAACTTACGGGTTGTATTCTAATTTCCGAACATCATGGAATATTTTAGTTTCAAACTTGTGGGTTGTATTCTAATTTATGAACATCATGTTTTAATTATTATTTACTATTACTCTTAAATTGACATATGTTTGCAATTATATGAAAAAAATATGCTTAGCAATATATAGAAAATATAAATAAAAATATTTTTAATAATTTTTTTAAAAAAAGGTATCCCTCCACACCCGCACCCTACTTTTTCAAAAATTGCTGAGTCCCGCATCTGCATTGAACCCGAATCCGCACCCTTGCTTCATAGAACAAAACACTGTTGCAATAAACTCCAAATATTTTAATGACAACTTTGATGCGCATATATATATATATATATATATATATAGTTGAAAAATCAATTTACTGTTTCGAATATCTTGTACGTATAGGCTATTACTTCACAAATCTTGTTGTAATAGATTGCAAAATAATTAACCAAAATAAGTTGAATTAAATTATTGCAATGTCGGCCTTTTTGGTTTAGGTGGCATGTAAGAATATACCCCTTAAGACAATTCCAAAATAGATCATTGTTAGACACCACATTTGAACCTATTTTGTACTAGTCAGTTAAGGGTGGAAGTTTGACATCAAAACTCTCTCACTCACCCATCTCCCAAGAAAAAATATACAATATAGATGAAGGGTTTTTTTTTTCTTTGATGTCACAAATACAAATAACCTTATATTGTAGATAGCCAAGATATGTGGTATTAGCAAGCAACATGTAATGAACAATCTACTATGTCTTGGAAGAACATGTTCTTTGGTCAAAGGATTACATATTATATAGGATTTGACAAATGTTACTGAATTGTAACAGCAGCAAAGCAACAAACCATTACAACAGTCAATTACCTCAACCAGGTCAAAGTTGTTGTTCTTTAGATAGCTCAATGATAGTAGACCACCAATACATTCTTAAATGGAAATAAACATTTACCACAAAAAGAAAAAAAAAGTTTATTCCAACGAAAAAAATCATTGTAATAACATTGGATTCATTTTAATAGTTGATACGAGATGTTGAAATAAAATTAGAGGTAATAGGTTTGTGCAACAAAAAATTTTGTTGCAATAAGTTCCAAATATTTTAATGGCATATATATATATATTGTTGCAATAAACAATTTACTGTTTCGAATATCTTGTAGATATAAGCTATTAATTCACGAATTTTATTGCAATAGATTGCAAATAATTGACCAAAATAAGTTGAATTAAGTTATTGCAGTGTCAGTCTTTTTGGTTTAGGTGGCATATAAGAATATGCCCCTTAAGACAATCCCAAAATAGGTCATTGTTAGACACCACATTTGAACCCATTTTGTACTGGTCTGATAATGGTGAAAGTTTGACATCAAAGTCTTCCACTCACCCATCTTCCACAAAAAAAATAGACAATATTCATGAAGGGGGTTTTTTTTTTTCTTTGACGTTACAAATACAAGTAACCTTATATTGCAGATAATCAAGATATGTGGTATTAGCGAGCAATACAAAGTAAATAATCTGCATGGTTGGAAGAACATGTTTTTTGATCAAGGGATTACATATTATATAAGATTTGACAAATTTTATTGAATTGTAACAGTAGCAAAACAACTAACCATTACAATAGTCAATTATCTCAACCAAGTTGAAGTTGTTGTTCCTTAGATAACTCAACGATGTTAAACCACCAATACATTCTTGAATGGAAATAAACATTCACTACAAGAAAAATAAAAGTTTATTGCAACGAAAAAAATCGTTGCAATAACATTGGAGTCATTGCAATAGTTGATTTAAAGTGTTGCAATAAAATTTGAGGTCATAGGTTTGTGCAACAAAAACTTTTATTGCAATAAGCTCCAAATATTTTAATGACAACTTTGATGCATTTATATATATATATATATATATATATATATATATATATATATTTTGGTTGTAATAAACAATTTATTGTTTAGAATATCTTGTAGGTATAAACTATTACTTTACGAATCTTATTGCCATAGATTGCAAATAATTGACCAAATAAGTTGAATTAAATTATTACAGTGTCAGTCTTTTTGGTTCAAGTGGCATATAAGAATATGTCCCTCTAGCCAATCCCAAAATTGGTCATTGTTAGACACCACTTTTGAGCTCATTTTGTACTGGTCAGATAATAGTGGAAGTTTGACATCAAAAGTCCCACACTCACCCATCTCCCATGAAAAAATAGATAATATAGATGAATGGTTTTTTATTTATTTTTTATTTGATGTCACAAATACAAATAACCTTATATTGCTGATAGTCAAAACATGTTGTATTAGCAAGCAATACGTAGTAAACAATCTATCATGGCTTGGAAGAACAACATGTTCTTTGGTTAAAAGATCACATATTATATAGAATTTGACAAATATTACAGAATTGTAATGATAGCAAAGTAACAAACCATTATAACAGTCAATTACCTTAACTGGGTCAAAGCTGTTGTTTTTTAGATAGCTTAATGATGGTAGACTACCAACACATTCTTGAATGAAAATAAACATTTACTACAAGAAAAAAATGTTTATTGCAATGAAAAAAATCGTTGCAATAATATTAGAGTCATGCAATAGTTGATATGAGGTATTGCAATAAAATTTAAGGCAATAAGTTTAATTAACAAAAAATTTTGTTGCAATAAACTCCAAATATTTTAATGACAATTTTGATTCAATGATATTGTTGCAATAAATAATTTACTAATTTGAATATCTTGTAAGTTTTCCATTAAAACTTTTTTTTTAAAAATAACCTATTACAGCAATTTTAAAATTACCACTATATGTCTTGCCATAGGTGAGAGACCTATTACGATTGCCACTATAGGTTTTAAATTAAAATTCATTTTCTTTAAAGACCTATTACAGCAGTTTTAAAACCGCCGCTATAGGTTCAAATTATTCCCAAATTTGAATGACCAATTGCAGCAGTTTTAAAATCACCACAATAGGTCTACATTACAAAATTTTCACAGGGCCTATTGCGACGGTTTTGAACTGCCACAATAGGTATTCACACCTACAACGAGTTTGAAAATCGTTCAATACGTTTAAAGTCAAAAATTAGGTTTACAAAATTCATATGACCTATTATGACGCTTTTGGACCATTGCAGTAGGTATTTGGAATTGAAATACTTATTATGGTTCTTTTGAACTGCCGCAATGGGTCTATATTCCAAAAAATTCGTAGAACCTATTACGACGGTTTTAAACTGTTAGAATAGGTATTCACAATATAAATAGCTATTATGGCAGTTTGAAATCGTCGCAATAGGATTGAAGTAAAAAATCGGGTTTTCAAAATTTTTAAAATTTTTTGAAAGATGCTTGACTTTTTGTGGCATTTTAAAACCATGGATATAACCTCATAATGTTTAGCATGGTTGGGAAGAATGACATGTTCTTTGGTCAAAGGATTGCATATTATATAGGATCTGACAAATGCTATTGATTTGTAATGGTAACAAAATGACAAATCATTACAACAATCAATTACCTCAACTAGGTCGAAA
Source organism: Lithocarpus polystachyus (assembly GCA_033629205.1). Lineage (NCBI taxonomy): Eukaryota > Viridiplantae > Streptophyta > Magnoliopsida > Fagales > Fagaceae > Lithocarpus > Lithocarpus polystachyus. The sequence goes on from CM066164.1 coordinate 42,318,579, forward strand.
GTTGTTGTCCTTCAGATGGCTCAATGATGGTAGACTACCAGTACATTCTTGAATGGAAATAAATATTGGCTCAAAAAAAATCCACCTCTGACAGGATGGAAGGTTATGGGTTGGTTAAAGTCATAACGACGCCACAGTTTCAATGGGGATCATCAATGGTGAAGCTTTCATAGAACCCAATAAGAATGTTGAATATCTCCTTGCAACTAAAGAGATGTTTGGCAACCAATTTTGGTTTTTTTGCAAATGATTCTAGACTTTTGGTTACACTTATTATGTTGCAAATTTCTCTCGGAGGGAGATGTGCAAATATTTCAATTAAAATATCACTATTTGCTTGGATAGTAAAAAAAAAAAAAGAAGAAGTTTTCTCCTAATCAATGTAAAGAACGCACAATAATGTTTGGAGAAGAAAACACAAGATTTGGAAGAAGATTTATCCGTGTAAGTGTAAGCACGGGTTTTGAAATACGAAGAAAGAGTGGATAAATCATACATGTGAATGGTTGGTTCAAGTCAATGTAGAGAACACACAACAATTTCCTAAAAACACTTGTTAACTTAATCTTTTCTAAATAACAATTTTGATTTGGTTAGAGTTTTACATTTGTTTAAATCATACGGGTAAGTGGTTGGTTCAAGTCAATGTAAAGAACACACAACAATGTCCTAAATACATCCGTTAACCTAACATTTTTTAAATAACAATTTTGATTTGGTTAGAGTTTTACATTTGCTAGGGTAAATTCCATTTGCATATCCTAAGATTTGAGCTAATATTAACTAGATTTGAGCTAATGTTAACTAGATTCGAGATTTTTCAAAACTTACCAATTTGGTCCCTAAAACTAACTTAATTAGTAAAAACTGTTTGACCAGTTAGTCATTTTCTCAATTGTCTTAGCAACTAAGTTTACTTTAATGATCAAATTGGTCTGTTCTGAATAGTCTTGAACTTGATTGTTATTAGCCTAAACCATAGGATATATGAATGAAATTTACCCATTTTGTTAATTTTTATTACTTTTATTGAAATTGGGAGTTTTTTTTTTTTTGAGAAATAAAATTGGGAGAAAATCTAATGGATGTAAAACAGCATAACGAAATCTTATTCCATCAAATTGAGGTTTATATACGTAACCCGAAATCACAGAGCAAATGAAAATAACTATAAACTGAAAAATGACTTGCCTTCTCCTCTAACAACTAACTTAAGTGGCACGTGACTTGCACATGGACAGCAACTAAGCATAAAACAACTAACTAAACGACCTGTAGTTATGCACTACTTATTACAAAAAGGTAAAAACGAGTTGTCGCATAGCAGCTACAGGTCTTCGTTCTAAAGCATTTCTACGGGTCAGCGGTCACTTGACTCACTTCTTTTCTTTCTTCCAAAACAAATTCGGAGCCCCGAACCCGAACCCAGCAGTCCACCCATGACCCACCCTCTCAAAATTTGATTGGTCCCCCCAACCCCAAATTCCGTTCATTCAAAAACAGTTGCACTTTCTTTCTTTCCTTCTAGTCTTCACAGACGCACACTTCACATTTCTCTCTCTCTCTCTCTCTCTCTCTTCCTCCATGAGTGAAAATGGATCAAACCCAAAACCAAGCTCAGAGATCAGCTCCGACTGCGGCTCCAGCTTCAGCCTCCTCCTCAGCTTCTCGTGCCTACCAGTTCCCCCCTGCTCGCGCTGCTATCGTCGATCTCTTCAACCTCTACTTAGGCGTATTCACTCTCTCCCAATTCTCATCCCTTCCTTTTCTTCTTCTTCCTCTTCTTCTCAATTAATTAAAATATTGTGTGTTTCTTAATTTTGCAGAGAAGTAGCCGCCAGAAACCCGAAGATTCTATTCGAGAACCTCCGTAAGTACATACATATCTATGCGTTTGTGTTTCTATTTCTATATTGAAACTGTTTTTTTAGGGTTGAGTTGCATGAGGCAGTGTTAATTTGTTCATATTGCTAGCTTCTCTTGTCCAAATTTAAGTTTTTAGGCTCTACTCATTGAAAGACAGATGAAATTGCGTTGTTTATTTCGTCCTAAGTTGAGAAAATCCTTTTTTTAGTTAGTCTTTCGAATGAAGCAACGGAAAATTTAACGACAATGCTATATAGGTATGAATTGAAACTGGTTACGCTAAGGCAATTTTGTTTGAACTTCCTAATCAATGAGTTTCTCACTGATATAATATATAACTCCGCCCGTGTCTGTGCTTAGTGTCGTATATTTGTTAACAGAGGTTCCAAGCCCCGGAAAAAGGAAGAGGGTTGCTGTAGGTTGACAGCCAGCGTAAAATTTAGTCACTCATGAATGAAAAAGATATTGTTTCATTAATTTTCTGTAGTGATGCATACAAAGTAAGTTGTGCTTCTAGGAGTGTGAGTATTTCCTTGAACTTTGCTTTTTTACATCCTCTACATACTAAGCATGCCTTGCCAGTCTATGAGCTACCAAATTTCCTTTCTTGCTTACATGGGATATATGCCAGTTTCTGAAAGTATTAAGAGTCTTTCTTTCTTCATCTAGGATATGACCTACCTTTAAAACGACACAAAGCTCCTACACGTACCCCTTTTTTTTTTGAGTTGCTCTCTTAAAAATCCACTATTATGATACGTTTTTACAGTAATTTGTGGTGGCAAGCCAAACCAGTAGTTGAGATGCCCTTATTTTATAATGTCAGTTTGGCTATACAAATTTTTGTTTCAATTCAGCTAGAAAAGACTCAAAATTATCTGTAAATAAGATGAGCTTTGACAAATTTAGATGCAAAAGGAAGGCCTAATAAAAGAACAGTTTGTTTCATAGATGTATCAAAATATTTGGCATAATTTGTGTTGTGAGTATATTCTACCGTAACTGTTCAAACCTTGAATAGGTGCGATAAGAATCACAAAATTTTGGAATTTCTAGGATTCTGTGATAAGCTTTTTGCTCTCTTAGTGCTCTAATCGTTGTTTAAATAACCAATCTTCAGGAACAAGACACAAAAGCGTGTGCTTGCACTAAACAGGGAGCTTCCTCCTCGGAATGAGCAGTTCCTCTTAGATTTTGAACAACTTCAAAGCCAGTTTTCTGTGAGTTTCTGAATTTTAATTATTCTTTTTGCATCATATGTCTTCTTTCATTAGTTTTTATTTTTATTTTTTGGTTTCATTCAACTTAATTGTGCCATTGTGCTTCTGTGTATTGATGCTGGTCATGTTTTTCAGGACCACGAGCAACTGCGTGCTGTGACAGAATCTGTTCTTATATCTCTGGTTGTGCAGTGTAGTGGTCATGCACCACGGGCTGAATTTCTTCTCTTTGCTTTACGGAGCTTGTGTAGTATAGGTTACATTAACTGGGATACTCTTTTGCCATCCCTTCTTTCATCGATCTCCTCTGCAGAAGTGACAGTGGGTCAGGGGAGTCAAGTGATGCCTGCTGTTTCAACTTCACAGTCTGTGATGCTTCCACCTTCGAGCTCAATTTCCAATTCTTCTAATTTTCAGTCTTCAAATCCAGCATCGCCATTGCCTTCAGTTCATGGAATTGGGTCCCCTGCCCAATCAACGACTGAACCACCATCATGTGCAACTCTGTCACCAGCCAAATCATTTGATATTTCCTGTAATGGACAGCAATCTACAGCCAGAGTAAATTCATCTATAAGAGATAATGCTGTAAGCAGTCTACGTCAGCTGTGTTGCAAGATTATTTTGGCTGGTCTTGAATTTAATTTAAAACCAGTGACTCATGCAGAAATTTTCTACCACATGCTGAATTGGCTGGTTAATTGGGATCAAAGACAACAGGGGATTGATGAATCTGATGCAGTGAAATCTTGGAGACCTGACAAGGCTCTTATTGAATGGCTGCACAGTTGTTTGGATGTGATTTGGCTTTTGGTTGAAGAGGATAAATGCCGAGTACCCTTCTATGAATTATTGCGGAGTGGTGTGCAGTTCATAGAAAACATACCTGATGATGAAGCCTTATTTACACTTATCTTAGAGATCCATCGGAGGCGAGATATGATGGCTATGCACATGCAAATGCTAGATCAACACTTGCATTGCCCTACATTTGGTACTCATCGGATTCTGTCTCAAACGGCTCCTAATATTGCAGGTGAAGCAGTAGCAAACATGCGATATTCGCCAATCACATATCCAAGTGTACTTGGAGAACCATTGCATGGAGAGGTGAGACATTTTCCTTGATTTCATAATCAGAATCCAACATTTCATGCAAATGAAACATTATATAATCTTTGGAATATCATAAACATGTTCTTGGTGGTTTAATGGCCTTTGTAAGTGTGTAGTGCAAATTCTTAAATTGTTTTGTGTGATTGGTTCTACTTCAATTCGATTTGCTCACTGTCATAAGTTCTAATTTAAGGGCCTGCCACAAGTCACAGCATTTTTCTTGTTTACTGATTTATTTTATTTTATTCTAAAAATCCACAAAAGAAATGATGATTTTGTCATTTTTATTAACAATTATTGTTATTATTTGATTATTCTCTATCCACTGACAAATATGCGAAGTGCTACTTGAGTGATAATGTTGCTGCATAGATAGTAAATTTGTAAGCTACGCTGTGTTTGAGAGAAACTTTAGCTGTGTAGATTCAACTTATGAAATAGAAAGGGTTTAATAACATATTATAGGTAATTTTGCTATTATGGAATTTTAATGAACATGACCTGCAAAGCATAAAGTAGACTGGATGAAAATCATGAGTATTCTTTCCCCAAGTTGTGGGATAATCAATAGAAGAGATGATGTAAAGCTCTCTAGTGCTTTTACAAAGTAATGCATGAACCTCTGATGGAACACACATGGTGTACAAAGTCTCCCACTAATGGATCCTGTTCATTAGGCTAATTTTTTATATGCTTCTCAGTTCTAAGTATGTTTTAGAAAGTCTTTGTTATTGGATAGGGTTTATAGTATTTCAAATTAGTGCACTTCCTTTCCCTTAGGCTCTCTCTGCTTTCTTGCCAGTTTGTTTGTGTAGATAAGCACAAATGGCCACTTGCTCCCTGTTATCAGTTTATTAGTAAAATAAGGGAAAAAAAAAGCTGCTTGGTGACGTAGGACAAGTGAAAACAAACAAAATCTGATTTAAATATCCTGGGGCAGATCTGGTAGCACTTGGGAAACTTAGATTTTTAGGAATTAGGGTTAGGTTTTGGTGGGGAAAGGCTGGAAAATTATGAGGGCTGTAGGGTTTCCAATGGGGGAAAGGAATAGAAGGGTTTGGGGATGAAACAAAGGTGAAAAGTCAGAATTTGGGTTGCTGTGAACGGTAGCCGTACATAGACTTCCTAAGCATCACATCTTGGTTAGGGTTAAATCACACAAAGCAATAAAAGCTTCATAGCTTCTCTAAAAATCTGAAAATTTTATGCATTACAATCTTTTAAGTAAAAGTCTAATACCTGTTCCTAGTTGAAATAGGATTTCTTAAAACCCTAATAAAACTTGAGCTTGAATTCCTTAAGCTTTTACTACTAAGCCCAACTAAATTAAAAAAACTTAAATAAAACCCAAAATAAGACCTAGTGGACCACTAGCACAAACCATGTCTATAATTTAGGAAATTACAAAATTGCCCTTAACACATAAAACAAAATAAAATATAAAATTGAGATTATATGCATTTTTTTTTTGATAACTAATAAAAATATAGGATAAAGTTTAGCTATAAAATTGGTTGTAGCTTAAGACTACAACTTTAAAAAAATTGACATTACTACATATTTTGAAAATCTATCTGTTGAATTGCATATTCTTTACAATTTTAATTCACATGTCAAATTTTGTGCCAATCGAATATTATTTACTATATGATTTATAAGCTTATATTTTATGCATAATTTTAAACTACAAAAACTTGCAATTTAAATAATTTATTGATGACATAACTATTGATATTTAATTTTCTATAAATTTTGCAAGCATGGAAAATATAAGAAAAAAATGTAATTCAATGGTGGATTTGTCAAAATTTACCTCCAATAAAAAAATATTGAGTAAGGTTAGACTACAACCAATTTTGTAGCTAAACTTTATCCAAATATATATATATATATATATATATATATATATAAAGAAGTCACCCAAGTATACAAGAAATATAGTGGAGTGAAACAATTAGTTACAAAAATTGCATAAATATAATAAATCAACAATAGAAAAGAAAAAAAGATTCCTCAAGTGAGTTAGCCAGTCCAATAAAGTTTGGAAAAAGAATAACTTGAGAGCAGGCATAGAGTGCTTGATATCTTCAAAACTTCTGCTATTTGTTCCTTCCAAATGCACCACATCAGACAGTGTGGGATAATCATCCAAATGTGACCATTTTGATGATGACAAAAAAAGTGACCTTGCTTGCAAGCTAGGAGCTCAACTACAGATTTTGGCATCACCTGGAAAATTCCAAACAAACCAAAAGTCATGGACTACAAATCTGAAATGATGGGGTAATGTAGAAAAAGGTGGTCAATAGATTCACCATTACATTTGCACATATAACACAAATTTATGATCTTTACCTTCTCTTCATTAAGTTGTCAATAGTCAAAATATTATCCAAAGCTGTAGTCTATACAAAGAAAGCTACTCTCAAAGGGACCTTGGATCTCTAAATGATTTTCCAAGGGAAGAGATGATCAGTAGTAGCAGTATTAGTATTAGAGTCCAAAGGTTGGTAATAAACACCAACCTTAAAGCCTTTTTTCTTATCCACTTTCTAGCACATCTTATCCTCTCCAATCCCTCTAATTTCCAAATCATAAATGTTAGTCATGAAAGTCATCAAGGACTCCAATTCCCAATCTTGTATTGCCCGCATAAAGTGTGGAGATCCTAGTGAAGAACCAAATTGGTGAAATGCATAAAATCTGCCACATTGGCATCTTTATTGCGGCTAAATCTAAATAACTTGGGGTAACAAACAACAAGAGAAGTCTGCCCACACCATTGATCTTGCCAAAATTTCACCTGTCTTAAAACTGAAATTACATGCATCTAGTCCACTCCTGTTGCTTTTATGTATAAATATATAAATATGCATGCATGTGTATATGTATGTAGTTATACCTCTACGTGCGTGAATGTGTGTCTTGCAATTTTATTTGGATTAGAATCAGCTGCAGTTGCTTAAATTAGCTTCTTTTCATTGGAATAGGATCTTTCAATGTCTATTCAGAAGGGAAGTTTGGACTAAATTAGTTTCTTTTCATTGGAATAGGATCTTGCAATGTCTATTCAGAAGGGAAGTTTGGACTGGGAGAGAGCTTTGCGTTGTATAAGGCATGCTCTTCGCACTACTCCATCACCTGATTGGTGGAAGCGTGTGCTTCTTGTGGCTCCATCCTATAAGAGTTCTCAACCGCCAACTCCTGGTGCTGTTTTTACTTCTGAAATGATTTGTGAGGCAACTATTGATAGAATTATTGAACTATTGAAGTTGACAAACTCAGGCAATCATCTCTTCCTTAATTTTCTATTTATTGAATTGTATTCCAAGTTAAAATGCCAATTCACTTTCCCATCGCTTACTTTAATTGTGGGAGTTAGTAGTACTTTTTCTATCTTTAAAAATTCGATAATTTGATACTCAGTTTTTTATTTTTTTAAAAATATTTTTTTAATGCTTTTAAGAGTGCCCATTAGGGATTATTATTTTTAGTTTGTAGTATTATTGCCTTTTGGACATAAGGATAAATTGCTTAGCCCATTAGGGGTGAAAAGCTCCTGGAGTACCCAGTAAATGGTTTTGGCGGGTAGGGTTAGTTACCCATAGGAGTTTGATTAATAGTGAGGATTGTTGTACGATATGTTGTGCAGCGTGAAGGTTTGGAAGAAGTGGCAACAAGTTTTCCACTGGCTGTTGAAGCAAAGATGAAACAGAGGGAGTCTGAGTTGTTTGCTCAGAGAAAGAAGATAAAGGGAGGCAGGAGCGGTTTACGGGAACTACGGAGCTATTTAGTTCTATTAATTATGACTCTTCCTCAGTTAGGCCTTGCAGTGTTAGTAGGGAGAGAGCTTTGATTGTGTCTAAATGAATTCGAAGATTGTATCTTGTAATGTGTGAGGACTGCATGAAAGGGATAAAAGGCTTCAAATTAAGAACCTTATCAGAATGTGGCAAGCTGATATAATATGTATGCAAGAGACAAAGATGGAATTGATTACTAGAGGATTTGTTAGAAGTTTATGGGGTTGTCACTATGTGGATTGGGTGTACTTGGGTTCTTTGGGCGCCTCAGGAGGGATTTTGGTTATGTGGGATAGTAGGGGAGTGGAGAAGTTAGAAGAAGCTGTGGGGCACTACTCAGTTTCTTGCAAATTCAAGAATGTGGGTGATAAGTTTGAATGGGCATTCACTGGTGTTTATGGTCCTAATGTGGACAGGGAGTGTAGATTGTTGTGGGAGGAATTGTTGGGTCTTCATAGTTGGTGGAACGTGCCTTGGTGTGTATCAGGGGATTTCAATGTTGTTCGTTTCCCAACGGAGCGATTAGGGGCTGCTAATTTTTCTCAAGCAATGCATGACTTTTCAGATTTCATTTCTGTGCATGGTTTGTTGGATATTATCCTTATTGCAGGTGGGAGGTATACACGGTCCAATTCCAACTCTGGATCCAGGTTAGATCGATTCCTTTTTTCTCATGCTTGGGAAGATCATTATCCCAATATGTCACATAGGAGGTTGGCTAGAGTCTTATCTGAACACTTTCCAATTATCCTGGAGGGTGGTGCAATTCAGAAGGGATGAAGACCTTTTTGTTTTGAGAATTTGTGGCTCCAGGTGGAAGGTTTTGTGGGGAAGGTGAAAGATTGGTGGGATTCTTATCAATTCCAAGGTACACCTAGCTACAGAATGGCCATGAAATTAAAAGCCCTGAAGGCAGACTTGAAGAAGTGGAACAAATTGGAGTTTGGAAACGTGGCTGTAAAAAAAATACAACTGTGGAGTGATTTGAATGCTTGGGATGCAAAAGAGGAAGTGGTAGTTCTATCAAAAGAGGAGAAGTTAGAGAAGGTAAGGCTTCAAATAGAATTTAAAAAAATCAGCATTTTGGAAGGGATTAGTTGGAGGCAAAAATCAAGAATGCTCTACTTGAAGGAAGGGGACAGCAACACAAAGTTCTTTCATCAAATGGCTAACTCACATAGAAGAAACAATGCAATTACTAATCTCAAGGTTGATGGGTTCCTGACTTCTGATCAAAAAAGTATAGAGGATTGCATTATTCAGTTTTATACAAATTTATTTACGAAACATAAAGTCTATCGCCCACATCCGGATGTGCTGAATTTTCCTAAAATCTTTGATGACAAGGCTGGCTGGTTGGTGAGGCCTTTTGATGATGTAGAAGTTTTTGGGGTAGTTAAAGACTTTGAGGGGGATAAAACTCCTGGCCCAGATGGCTTCCCTATGGCTTTTTTCCAAGCTTGCTGGGATATTATCAAATTAGATCTCATGGAGATTTTTCAAAATTTTTTTTTTTTTTTTTTGAGAGGTTAGTTCTAGAAAAGTTTAAATGCAACCTTTATCTCTTTGATTCCCAAAAAGTCAGATGCAGTAGAGGTGAAATATTTTCGGCCTATTAGTCTAATAGGGGGGGTTTACAAAATTATTGCTAAAGTATTGGCTAATAGGCTGAAAGAGGTGATCGGGGAAGTTATTTCGGAGTCTCAAAATGCTTTTGTTAAGAATAAGCAGATTCTAGACTCATGTCTTATTGCAAATGAATGTTTGGATAGTAGGCTGAGATCAGGAATTCCGGATGTGTTATGCAAGTTGGATGTGGAGAAGGCTTATGATCATGTGAACCGGGGTTTCCTAATGCATATGCTTGAGCGGCTTGGGTTCCCCGAAAAGTGGAGAAAATGGATTTTTTATTGTATATCCACGGTCAAATTCTCAGTTCTGATTAATGGAGCTCCATGTGGTTTCTTTGAGAATTATAGAGGCTTACGACAAGGTGATCCTCCTTTGTCTTCTTTATTATTTGTTGTTGTTATGGAGGCAATTAGCAAAATGATGGATAAGGCGATGACGGAAGGTTGATTGTCCGGATTTAGTGTGGGTACCTCCACAGGTGACCACTTACAGGTATCTCATCTTCTCTTTGCAGATGATACATTGGTTATGTGCAATGCTGATATCGACCAGATGCTGTTTTGCGCTTGATTTTTTCATGGTTTGAGATTGTATCGAGATTGAAGATTAGTTTGGATAAGTTTGAACTAGTTCCTGTGGGAGTGGTTCCAAATTTTGGGATGCTAGTAGATGCGTTGGGTTGTAAGCAGGGCTTTCTTCCTATGAAATATCTAGGTCTTCCATTGGATGCAAAATGGAAAGATGGAGCAGTTTGGAATCCCATCATTGAGAAGGTGGAAAGGAGTTTAGCAGGATGGAAAAGATTGTATCTATCCAAAGGGGGGAGACTTACTCTCATAAAAAGTTCTTTATTCAATTTACCTGCTTATCTCCTTTCCTTTTTTCCAATTCCAGCAGATATAGCATATCTTATAGAATAACTCCAACGAAATTTTCTTTGGGGTGGTCTGAGAGATGATTCTAAACGTTATTTGGTGAATTGGTCCAAGGTATGCTCTCCTATCCAGTTTGGGGGTCTAGCAATTCGAAACTTGAGATACTTTAATGAAGCACTATTGGGAAAATGGTTGTGGAGATTTGGGTATGAGAGAGAAGCGCTATGGAGAAGGGTTATAAGGGCTAAATATGGAGCAGAGGAGGGAGATTGGTACTCTAATTCGGTTCCAGGCTCCTATGGGGTGAGCTTATGGAAAACTATGTTGGTCTACTTTTTATCGCTATATTCAGTTTCAGATTAGAGATGGGACTAAAGTGAAATTTTAGCATGATTTTTGGTGTAGGGATAATCCTTTGAGTATGTATTTTCCAGATTTATTCAGAATCAGTAATGATAAGGAGGCTTATGTGGCTGATCTCATGCAGTTTCCTATTGGGGTTCTTTTTTGGGACTTAGAATTCCTGTGAGATATTCATGATAGGGGGAATCAGATTCTCTGTCTTTTTTTGGAATGTTATATATGGAGTCTCTTTAAAAGGTATTGGTGATGATAAGATATGTTGGACTCCTGCTAAGAGCAAGGGTTTTAAGGTAAGTAGTTACTATCAGGCTTTGCTGGGTGTATGTATTTGGAAGCAAAAGGTTCCCTCTAGAGTTGCATTTTTTGTTTGGACAGTAGCTTTAGGAACGATCTTGACTATTGATAATTTACGCAAGAAGAAGGTGTTGATTCTAGGTTGGTGTTATATGTGCAAAAGTAATGGAGAATCGGTAGACCATCTTTTACTACATTGTCCTATTGTTTATGAATTGTGGTCTATGGTGTTCACGTTGTTTGGTATCCACTGGGTGATGCCAAAGACTGTAGTTGAGCTCCTTGCTTGTTGGCAAGGAAATTTTGGTCATCATCGTAATGGTGTTATTTGGATGGCTGTCCTCATTGTTTGATGTGGTGCATTTGGTGGGAGAGAAACAACCGGTGTTTTGAAAATTCTGAAAGGATTATAGCCGGTTTAAAACTTTTCTTCTTTAAAACTCTATCGGATTGGATGTCTATCATAGGAAGTCATTCTATTTCTTCAATCTATGATTTGATGGATGCTGGTAATTTATGTATTTGATTATGTTGGTCCCCGGCTGTATACTTCCTGTATACTCGGATGACTCATTATTAAGTTCTTGAATAAAATTTCCTTTACTTATCAAAAAAAAAAAAAAAACCACTAATCTGAGTGAAGTTCTCCTGCCAAAAAAAAAAAAAAAAAAAAATCAGTATTAAAAAAATTTAAATGAAATTGCAGTGCTGTAATATACATCAAGGTTATTGGTGGGAGTGGACTTGCTGAGGTCACGTGAAGGATACTAGTTACATTCAAGCAATCAAAATTTACTAGTCATGTTAGTCATTGTAGCCTATTTTTTGCAAGTGGCTTTCTATCTGCTTGACTTCATATCCTATTTTACTATATGCTTGTTTTCATGTCCTTTTTTTTTTTTTTTTTTTTTTAATTGCATGTTTTGTTCATTGTGGCTGTTTATATGATGACTAATCATGGGCAATTTCTGGAAGTATATTTTTTGTAAGCTAAAATCTTGTACATTTTTTTTCTTGATTTTGGCAGAGATAAATTGCTGGCAGGAGTGGCTTATCCTTTCAGATATCTTCTTTTTTCTTACGAAAAGTGGGTGTATTGACTTTGTTGATTTTGTGGACAAGCTACTTTCACGGGTTACAGAGGGTGATCCACACATTCTTAAGACAAATAACGTTACTTTGCTGCTTGCACAAGTTATGAGGGTTGAGCTTGTGATGAATGCTTTGAATTCAGATCCTAGAAAGGTTGTTTCTTAACCGTAAAAATTCATTGCCTTTCTACTGTGTTGATATTCTTGGCACCTTCACTACTGATACAACATCATTAAAAGAATTGATGATTCTTTTGTTCTCTTGTCTAAGGTGTATATTTTAGCTAAACTAATCTTTCTGCTGGCGGGAGGGGGGTGGGTATTTTGTCCATTGGACAATGTGTGTCTCCAAACATGTTTGGAGCTATCTTTTCCAATTCATTATGCTGCAAGTTATAAGACAATCCATGTGTATTATTTAATCAAACCTCATGACTCATTAAAAAGGTCATGCGATTAAAACTACACATGGATGGTCTCTTTAATTGCCACATAGTAGGTTGAAGCAAGATCACTCTAAATATGTTTGGAGCCAAACCTTTTTCTTATGTGTAATCCTATGTTGCAGAAATTTAGGTTTCTCTTTAAATTTTTTGATGATTCTTTTGGTGTTGAGCACATTAATCAAGTTGATATCCTGTACCTGAGGCATTTTGTTCCCGCTGGCAGATGGAAACGACTAGAAAACTAATATCATTTCATCGAGAAGAAAGAAGCTCTGATCCTAATAATCCTCAAAGTATCCTGCTTGAATATATAAGTAGTTGTCAGAATTTACGTATTTGGTCACTGAACACAGCCATTAGGGATTATTTGAACAATGAACAGCTCCAGAAGGGAAAGCAAATAGATGAATGGTGGAGGCAAGCGAGCAAAGGTACATTTTTATTCCTGTTGTTTCATGGAGTTTAGTTTATTTTCCTTGACCACATGGGTACTGCTGCTGATGAAATGAAAAAAATGTTATCTGATTGTGCTGTATGCTTATTTGTTGAGTCAGTTTATGGTATGAGTGTTTGCGTTACAATTGCTGCTACTTTGGATATGTAGGACACTTCTCCCTTTGTTACAGGAACCTTATGACTATATGAGTCCTTACACATATATGAGCTTGTGGTACTTCATCAGCCCAATTTATTTATTTATTTTTTAATTAATATTTTTAGAAAAATCAAATCAAAGACATTTTGATCATGACATCAATGTAACGACTAACGAGGGTTTAGTATCGTAATTTCTTGTTCATTTTCTGAAATTGAAAAATGAATTATCAACCTTTAATGTTTGTTTCAAAATTGTCCTTATTCTTTGTAATGTCCCATAAAAGTCCTTATCATCATCTAATAGATGAAAAAAGATAAAGTAGCAAACGAAATTCATGAAATTGAGGTCACTTTGATGATGTGTCACGTTAGTAATTTTCCATCCATTAGATGAGGATAAGGTCCTGTTTATACAATTTTGAAAGTATAGGGACTAAAGTAAAACATTTTGAGTATAAGGAATATTTTGTAACAAAGGTCAAAGGTTAAGGGCCAAATATGCAATTTAACCTATTTTTTTTATTTGGGACAAAGTCTGTTGTTGTTGTTGTTGTTGTTAAGTTTTCAATTGTTTATCAATGCTTGATTGAGACTCAAAATGTTACATTCATTATAGTACTTATAGAAATAACAGATTTAATGTTAAGAATGATAGTAATTGAAAGAATAAGAGATATTTAAAATAATTATAATAAAATTATGTTGATTTTTTTGTACATACCTATAGCTAGCAAACTAGAATATATATATATATATATATGCTAATTAAAGTTTACAAAGATGATAAGTTATCTTAAAAAAATAAATAGTGTATATGTGTGTGCGTGTGTGTATAGACAAGTAATGGAAATTTTATTCAAATTATAAAAATAAGTCACCCAAGTATACATGATGTATACAACTCTGGACCAATGCAATTAAGCACACAAATTACAAGCATCCATCAAATCATGAACCAAAGAAATAGAATGACTTGCTACGATTGAAATCCATTCCAATAGTATTTTAAAGAAGAAAAGTTTTAGATTTGCTATTGTCCTTTCAGAGTCCTTGAGCTTCGATTATTTCTCCCGCCAAATGCACCAAATCAAGCAATGAGGAACAACCATCCAAAAGACACTATTACAATGACATTCAAACTTTCCTTGCCAACACGCTAGAAGCTCATTCACAGTTTTCGGCATTACCTAATGAATACCAAACAAGAACACCATAGACCACAGCTCAGAAGCAATATGACATTGTAGTAAAATACCAAACAAGAACACCATAGACCACAACTTGGAAGCAATATGACATTGTAGTAAAAGATGGTCTATTGATTTGAAACAATATGACATTGTAGTAAAAGACCAATCCAAAATCCATACTTTCCTTTCACATAAATTATCAATCATCACGTTTTAAAGAAGAAAAATTTTAGATCTCCTACTGTTCTTAGCCAAAGCTCTGATTATCTCTCATGCCAAATGCAACCAAATTAAGCAATGAGGAACAACCATCCAAAAGACACCATCACAATGACGCCCAAACTTTCCTTGCCAACAAGCTAGAAGCTCAACCACAATCTTTGGCATTACCTAGTGAATACCAAACAAGGTGAAGACCATAGACCTCGGCTCGGAAGCAATAAGACATTGTAGTAAAAGATGATCTACTGATTCCTTATTGATTTTTCACATATAACCTGAAAAGCAAGGACATGGCATTTTGCTTATTGTGCCCACGTTGGACATGAATGGAACACAGGGTACACATGGGACACGGCTGCATGTGTCCTAACCCTTTTTTTTTTTTTTTTTTTTTAAATTATCGAATACGGTCAGGGCACAAGGTATGTCAAAAACAGAAAGAAAAAAAGAGGGGGGAAAAATCTGGAAACCTTGCATCTCCATTCTCCATCTTCAGTCTTCCTCATGCTTCAGTTTCTCCCACGCTATGTCTCTTCATCTTTCATAGCTTTCTCTCTCATTTTTTGTTTTCAAAACTTATATTTTTTATTTTATTTTTGAGAGTTGTGTGACTAATTTATCTTTTTTATTTATTATTTATTATTTTTTTATAGAGTTGTGTGGTTGTCTGCCTCTTTTGTTCAATTTAACTTTTAAGTGGCCAGCTGTTGGCCACTTCCCTACATCTTTCGCTGCGTCATTTTTTTTTTTTCAATTCACATATTAGAATGACACACTCACATAATGGGCTTTAAATGTACTTGTGACTTGGGACATGGGCTTAAATATAATTAAGACATGAGCTTCCCATTTGGTAGAGGAGTTGGAGTAATGATGTTTGAGTGTTTTTGTTATATGTGTAGGTGAAAAAGTGTGTAGAAATATGTATAATATTGTTTAAAATGTGAAAATATGTGTTAGAACTAATCTACCAAACACCCCAAATTATTAAAGGAGGTAATATTTTAAATTATATATATATATATATATATTAAAGACTCTTAGACTTTAATTAAATAAAATATTCATTGTTTCTCTTAAATTGATATATGTTTAATATTATATGAAAAATAAATGCTTAACCATATTTAAAAATTTAAATAAAAATATATTTAATAATTAATTAATATACTTATCCCTGCCCTTGCCATACATGTGTCCTACTTTTTCAAAAATTGCTGTGTCACCGTACCGTATCTGTACTTGTGCTTCTTAACATATAATACCATTCCAAAATCCACAATTTCCTTTTTACTAATTCCCCACTGCGGTCCAAACTAAGAACATAGCTCTAGAAAGGACTTTTTGCTTCCAAATGCTCCTTTAAGGGAGGGATTGATTATATCCATCAAAACCCAATAATGGTTGCTAACCTCAAAACCCCTTCCCTTAGTAGGCATCCAACACATCTTATTCTCACCAGTTGCTCTCAAAGATACTCCATAGATAACATCCACAGATTAAAAAAATACTCTAATTCCCAATCCTTAATTGCTTGCAAGAATTTCATATCCCAATAAAGAACAACATTGGGGAACTTCACGAGATCAACCACATAAGCCTCCTTGTTACTATTGATTCTGAATAACTCTAGGAAACACAATAAAGGGCTATTCCCCCATCAAACATCATGCCAAAATTTCACTCTAGATCCATTACCAATCTCAAACTAAATATAGCGAGAAAAGGTAGGCCAACCACCTCTAATAATCTTCCATAAGCTCACCCCATAAGAATTTGGAATGGAATTAGAGCACCAGCCTCCACCCTCACTTCCATATTAACGCTTATCACCCTTCTCCAAAACACTCGTTTTCAGTCCCAAATCTCCACAACCATTTTCCCAACAAAACTTCATTAAAGCGTCTCAAACTCCTAATTGCCAAACCTCCATACTAAAGAGGAGAACATACCTTATATCAATTCACCAAGTGAAATTTTGAATCATCTCCCATATCACTCAAATGGAAATTCCATTGGAGTTGTTCTATGCGAATTGTGGTGTCCACCGGCATAGGCAATAGGGAAAGGAAATAGGTCAGCATGGGAAATAGGGAAGGAAATATGTCAGTAGATTGGATAAAGTACTTTTTAATTTTTTATAAGAGTAACTCTTACCTCCTTTAGACAGGAGATCTACTATTGGATATTGCACATTTCTAAGGAGAACTTGATCACTAGCAAAATTAAGAAGCAAAATTGATGCAGGGAGCATTAAAATCATCTAAAATTTTATTTTTGAATGTAAAATTAATTTTGTTTTCAAATTTTGAATTTGGTTTAATGTTGTTGGTTTTAAGGGATTTGATTAGATGTTTTCCATGTTAGTATAATCTGTACAATTTCAATAAGAATAATTTATGATGAGTTGAGAATATATCTCCTCTTTTGTTCTCTTTGTTTGGTGGTGATGCCAAACGCCCTTAGGTGGTAAAGCTTAGGGTTTGCAGGCAGGTTCTAGGCGGTGAAGCCTAGGATTTGTTTTGTTGTTCCTTTCTTATCCTTATTTTCCTACCCTTGTTCTACATAAAAAATGTTGTCTTGTTCTAGTTTAGAGACCAAGTGTATGGCCATGACTCATACATCATGTGAACTTATGTGGATCAAGCACCTTCTTGAGCAATTAAGGTTTCATATGTAGTTGCCATGACTATGCATGCGATAACTAAAAGCAATCCACATTACTTCAAATCCTATGTTTCATGAGCAGACTAAGCATATAGAGCTGGATTGCTATCTTGTTCGAGAAAGAGTGGAAAGTGGTGTTAGTACTACGCCATATGTTTCTATAGGAGCTCAAACCGCTGATATATTTACTAAGCCTTTGTTTAAAACTACATTGGATTTGTTATGTTATAAGTTGGGATTGTATGACATTTTTTTGAGGCAAATTAGTCAAAATATATTAGAAATCATTATATAAATAATTAATTAGTTTTAACCCTACACTGATGTAGGACAAATTAGGGATTTGTCTACGTTTAGTTGAGGTGGTTTTTGGGTTAGGAAAGAAGAAGAATTAGAGAGCAGTTGGGGCTGTTTAGGGACTGTGTGAACAGTACCCGTGAATGGTAACCTTAGAAAGAAAGTAGAGAGAGAGAGAGTAGAAAGAAGGAGAAAAAAACAACAAAGGCCAACGTGTCTATTGCCTAAAATACTCAATTTTATTAATCAATTCATTCTACTTCTTTGAATACATATACTAGTAGTAATATGATTCCTTCTAGTATTAGGACTACTAATAAAACCTAATAAATACTTAACTTGGACCCAAATAAAATAAACCTAAGATATTTAAAATCCTAGAAGATTCTAGACACAAGAAAAAGACCAAAATACCCTTAATTCGCAGTAATTGCAGAAATTACAGATTTACCCCTGAATATAAAATTGACCATAACTAATACAATAAAAACCCAAATTAAAATCTGTTTTAACCCTAAAAGACTCATACTTAGACCATTAAAAGGGCACGATTTTCACTTCAATTGGACTTCGCATGAGGACCCAATAAAATAATTCTTGAATAGGTGAATTTGCAAAGTAATAGCATATTAATCTTTTTTTTTTTTTTTGATAAGTTAATAGCATATTAATCTTACATGACTTCATCATACACATGATCTTTTTATTGGTCCTCTGACTTTTAGAATGTCTTGTTGAAGTGGATTGAGTGCCCTAATTCATCTTCAATTTTATTTTTTTTTCTGCCATTTCTTTCAGCATGAAATAACTTGGCAAATATATTTATATTAAAAACCGTGGGAGGAATTGTTTATGTGGTTTTATCCACTTCACTAGATTGTTGTCCTTCCTCGATTTAAAGCTTTGCTTCTCATATACATGTTTTGCATTTTTCTCTTTATTTTTTTTTAATATTGCTTATTAAAAACAAGTCTGATATCCTCATTTTTGGGGCATTTTCTTTAATAGCAAATGGTGAAACTGTTCTTGGATTTATTTTAACAATGATTCATATCTGCTGCGGAGTGTGTACCAAAATATTTGTAATGGGGTCTGTTCTTGTCCATTTCTTACACGTGTTGGTTTTTCATTTCAGGTGACCGCATTATGGATTACATGAATATGGATGATAGATCAATTGGGATGTTTTGGGTTGTGTCTTATACCATGGGACAACCAGCTTGTGAAATGGTAATGAATTGGTTAAACTCTGCTGGAGTTACAGAATTGTTACCAGGACCAAATCTACAGTCCAATGAGAGGGTAATGGTTATGCGGGAAGTAAGCCCCTTGCCAATGTCATTATTATCTGGCTTTTCCATGAACCTATGTTTGAAGCTTGCCTTTCAAATGGAAGAAAGTTTATTTGCTGGGCAGGTACGCTAGTTTATATAGGTTCAATTCAATATAATTTTTTTAAATGAGTACTAGAAAATATTCTTAATTGTATTATAATACTTAATCATGTCATATATGCTAAGACTAATCTTTACATGTATTTGTTTACTAGAAAATCTGCCCAACTTATATGATTGAAATTGTATTAATATTGTAGAAAAAATTGAGTGAATGAAACTCATTATGTAATAAATCTTACTAAGGGTTTTTCCCCTCATTTCAAGAGGTATAGACTGCCAAAGCATAATAATCAACTCTGGAACCATCCAAAAATCTACATGGAAAGGAGAGCCAACAATATGTAAAGAGTTATTTGATTACTATAAGTGCATTGTCTGATATTATGTCCTGGAAACGTATAAAGTATGAATTATAAACTAGATATAACTTTGAACAAGATCTCTATAAATCTGGGAATGTGGTTCAACGAGATCTCTATAAATTTGGAACTATCTTTTGACATTTATGTTTAACATTTCAATGCAGGTTGTGCCTAGCATCGCAATGGTTGAAACATATACTAGATTGCTGGTCATTGCACCTCACTCATTATTTCGTTCACACTTCAGCGTAATTTCTTGTGCCGTTTAAAAGCTTTTATTTTTATTTTTATTGCTACGTTATTATTCTCATTTCTTGCAAGTAAGTATGCTCTGTAGTAATGCATTCATAATATGTAGAGAGGGAATCAGTTTTCTCCCTTGTTTTCTGGTCTTTAAGCTAGAGCGGGCTTCATAATGTCGGCAGCCTCCAACTTTGTTCATTATGGGATTCTGTCTGAAGTGTCTATGTCAACCTGTAAGGGGTTCACCTGTAGCTTGGTTGACATCTTCATATTTCAATTGTTTGGGTGACAAGAAAAAAATGTATAATGGATAAAGCAATGTCTATAAATTTGGCATGAATTGGGTCTTACTCTACCATTCTACCCTGCTACGCTAGCAAGAGAATGAAAGTCTTTCAAATGGTCATCCTCAGATTTAGATCTTGTCTTTTAACGTGCCAATTATTTATTTATTTATTTTTTAAAAGGTAAACACAACTCATACATAGATATCGAACTTGTGACCTTACCCTCCAGCCCTTGTTTATTGGGGGAAGAGATGTCATTTGGTCCAAAGATGATAGACCTGGTGCTTATTTTGGTGTCACGCTATTAACCTAGGAACTTTGATCTTAGCTTTCATATTGTTTTGTCCTCATTCCTGGAGCTATATAGTTTTAGTTTTAGCTGCTCATATAAAAAAAAATGTGAACACTGGGTACTTGAGCTATGAGTTCTTAAACTATTGCTCCAAGATTTACACTCTGCTTTTGGACACCTTTACACTTGCTTTGAAGCAGTTTCCAGGTTAAAGGTGAGCTTGGGTAAGTCTGAATTGGTGAATTGGGGATGTTCCAAATTTGGGGGAGCTAGTGACTATTTTGGGTTGTAAACAGTCGAATTTACCAATGTAATACTTAGGTCTTTGGATGCCAAATTCAAAGATGAGACAATTTGGACATTGGAACTCAATTCTGGAGGTGAAGAGAAGATTGGCAGGATTAAGCGACTTTATTTATCTTAGGGCGAAAAATTATGGTAATTAAAAGTACCCTTTCCAACTTACCCACCTATTTTATCTCTCTGTTTCCTATCCCAATTGAGGTGGCTAGTTGAATAGAAAAGTTACATAGAGATTTCTTATGGAGTGGCTTAGGCAAGGAGTCCAAGATCCATTTAGTGAACTGGACTAAGATATGTGGGAGGTTGGCCATTAGGAGTTTGAAGAGATTTAATCAAGCTTTTCTCAGTGGTTCTAGAGATTAGGTATGGAGCGAGATACGTTATGGAGGAGTAGTAGGGGAGAAGTATGGTAGTGTATGGGGTGGTTGGTGCATGAATGTTGTCAAGGGACTTTACGGTTTTAGTTTTAGGACATTTATAAGTCGAGAGTGGGCTTCTTTTTCGCAGTACCTTCAGTTTGAGGTGGGAGATGGGACAAAGGTGAAATCGTGTTATGATTTATGGTATGGCGAATTTCAGTTGTAGGTGGCATACTCAAAACTGTTTTCCATTACATGAACATGGAAGCTGAAGTGGCAGATCTTAAAAAGTTTGGCAATGGCTTTCTACATTCGGATCTTAATTTCTCAAGAACTGTGCATGATTGGGAGTTGGAGTCATTGTTGTCATTTATAAATGTAATTTATTCCATTTCAATGAGGGGAAATGGGGAGGATAAGTTTTGTTAGATGCCAGCTAAGAGAAGTGGTTTTAAGGTCAAAAGCTATTGTCAAACAGACTTTAATTTCAATTGAAGATGCAAATTATCTTTGGAAAGGTATTTGGAAGACCAAAGTACCACTGTGAGTCGCATTATTTTCATGGATTGTAGAGTTGTGGAAAATTTTGACAATTAATAATTTGAGAAAGAGAAATCTTATTATGATAGATTGATGTTGTGTGTAAAAGAAGTGGTGAGACTATGTCATGCCCCAACTCATCATTGGCATGATATTGTTCGCTTTGAGTTGTCCCCCACGGTTTTAAAAGGATTTATACCAATTAGAGTCCAAAACCTCCATATCAGGTGCATGACCCCCTTACCTAGGCAATGTGGACTTATTTAAGATTTGGTTCTCCCTCACCTAACCCACGTCTTTTGGACTTTTGGTCCCCATTAAGGGCCATGTGTCCCTGTGTGGGACCCACACATCATCCTGTTGTGTAGGGGTCAGCTCTGAAACCATTTTATTGTGGGGACCCAAATCTTGACTAAGTTGCACATCGCCTAGGTGCCCGGGGGGGGGGGGGGGGGGCGGTGTCTTACGCCTTATATGGAGGTCTTAGACTTTAATTGGCATGAGGCCTTTAAAATCCGCGGGGCAACCCAAAGCAAACAGTATCATGCCAATGATGAGTTGGGGTGTGACACTATGGATCATCTACTCCTCCATTGTTCTTTGGCTCGAGAGTTGTGGACTTTGATCTTTAATCTGTTTTGGGTTCAGTGGGTTATTCCAAAAAACATACTAGTGTTGGTTTGTGAGCAAGGGCGGCTAGGGCAACATCAACATATAGAAATTTGGAGGGCAGTTCCCAATTATGTAATATGTTGTCTTTCGGCATTCCTCATTGGGATTTAAATTTCTCAAAAATTGTGCATGATTGGGACTTGGAGTCATTGTCATCTTTTATGGATGTAATTTATTCTATTCCAGTGAGGGGGAATGGGGAGGCTAAGCTTTGTTGGAATCCTTCTAAAAGAAGGGGTTTTGAGGTCAAAAGATATTGGCGAACTTTAATTTCTACGGAAGACATGAATTTTCCTTGGAAAGATATCTGGAGGAGCAAAGTTCCACCTAGAGTTGCATTCTTTACATGGACTGCAATGTTGGGGAAAATCTTGACAATCGATAATTGAGAAAGAGAAATCTTATTGAACACTTTTAATGTGTGAGTGTGACTTTGGGTGTAAGTGGAGTTGTGAATCAATTAAGCACCTGTTACTGCACTGTCCTATAGCTAGAGAGCTGTGATCTTTTGCATTTACAACTTTTGGAGTAATTTGGGTGTTGCCAAACCAGGTGATTGATATGTTGACTGCTTGCAGAGGGTTCTTTGGACGTCACTGAAACAGGGTTGTGTAGCAAGCTACTCCACATTGCATTATGTAGACCTTATGGAGAGAGAAATTGTTGAACTTTTGAGGACGAAGAGCATTCTATGCAGGATATTAAGCATAGTTTTGTGATCTTTGTTTGAATATTGTACTACGACTTTGGGAGAAGGGGGGGGGGGGTGTCATGTAGTTCTCTTGTTGATTTTTTGGACTTAATGAGTTTCCCTTTGTAATTCTTTAAGGGTGCTTGCATTTGAGTGTACCTTTTTGTAATAAATTATTCTCTTAATTATCATCAAAGAAAAGGTGAATCTACTAGCGTGGGTTTGCTTTAAAACTCTATTGATGGGGATATGATTGGTTTTCCTTGGATAAGCATCTGGATTGTTAAGGTTCTTGGAAAGGTTGCTTTCTTTGCAGGGACGGTAGTGCTGGATTACATTATAATAGTGAATCACTTCAGAAGTGGAACATATTGATTATCGATTGATGTTGTGTGTGCAAGAATAGCAGGGAATTAGTTGAGCACCTTCTACCTCATTGTACTGTGTCGAGTTATTTGGTTGTTTGTGTTCACTTTCTTTGAAGTTTCATGGCTTATGCAGAAGACTGGTTCAGATGCTAATCTATTGGACATGGAGATCTCATTGTCACAGAAGCTCTAAAGCTTGGAATGATGTTCCATTTTGCATGTTGTTGACAATTTGGCTTGACAAAAATAGCATATCCGTTGATGACTTTGGACATCTAAACTACATCATCAAACAATCAATGTTAAGATGTTTGTATGATTGGGCTGCTGTTTTAGGAAATGTTCTCTAATATTCTCTTTACAAATCTTGGATAGCTTAAACTTAAGTGTAATATTCAGGAGTGGAATAGGACATATTCTGTACGTTGTCTATTTATCTTTCTGAATAAATTATTTTACCATAAAAAATTCCTCTTGCTGCCTCTAGTACTCACCATATTCTTACCTTTCTGTTCAAGATATTTGTCTCACAGCGATGATGTATCTTATAACTGCCATTTACTGCAGAATTTGGCACAAAGGAACCCAGCATTATTGAACAAGCCTGGTGTAACTCTTTTGGTGCTTGAAATTTTGAATTACCGTTTGCTGCCATTATATAGGTGATACTTCTGTGGTCCATGTTTTTGAATCACAATATTTTGATCAATTACCATGTGCTTCTGGATCTCTTTATTCCAAAATTTGCCTCTTGGTTTAGAGTCCAAATTTCCATAAACTTCATACGCTTTAAGCTTGATTCCCTTGGATGCAATCTGATAGTATTGCAACTTAATTTTTTAGTTTGACATACTCTCTTTTACTGTAGGTACCAAGGAAAAAGCAAAGCCTTGATGTACGATGTCACGAAAATAATTTCTGTAAGAAAAGGGAAACGCGGAGAGCATCGTGTATTTAGATTGGCTGAAAACTTGTGCATGAATCTTATTTTGTCACTCAGAGATTTTTTCTCGGTGAAAAGGGAAGGGAAGGTGGATACTGTTGTCTTCCAACTGAATTTTTTTTTTTTTCGGGGGTGTGGGGAGGGGAAGGTAGGGATTTTTTTTACCCTTCTGAATTCAACTAAAATATGATTCTTCTGTTTTTTCTTTTTGAAGGGTCCAACTGAATTCACGGAAACTTTAAATAGGATAACCATTATAACACTTGCCATCACGATTAAAACACGTGGAATTGCGGATGCGGATCACCTGCTTTATCTTCAAACTATGTTAGAACAGATAATGGCAACTAGTCAACATACATGGTCAGAGAAAACACTGCGCTACTTTCCTTCTGTTCTGCGTGACGCCTTAATGGGGCGGATGGATAAAAGGAGCGCAGTGATTCAAGCATGGCAACAGGTTCATCATTTTTAATTTTATTTTTGGTTCCTTAATATGCTTTTTTCTAGAATAATTTCTTCTTCTTCCTGTTGAAGTTTCCTTTGTATTCGTTAAGATTGAAAATGTCTTTACTCGTCTTGAAATAAGTTTTGTGACCTGTCATATTACGACAAATTATGAGATTTATTAGGGGGAAGGAAAGTGAAGAGAATCAGGGACACGTATAAAATTAGTAGTACAAATGTTGCTTGCTACTTCTATCCCACTTTTTCTTATATAATTATGATTAATTTCTACTCCTGAAAATATTTCCACAAAAAGTAGCAAAGATCCTCCCCAAGATTTATAGGATGCTACAAGTGAAAATTAAATGAATTTGTGTTCAAAATGTTTTTTGCCGACTTGGTTAGACTATTACCATAAAAGTTCAGTGCTTCATAACCATCTGGAAGAAAAAAAAATCAGCAGCGATTAAATGGATCATCATGTTTAGATTGTAAACATGAAGCACCTTCTCACATTATGAGTGACAACTCATCTGTTGTACAATATGATTATTGTTCTGAACTAATGGATGAAGATGCCACTGCACATATATTATTAGCCTGTTCACTATGTTTCTTCTAGATGTTCACATGACATTGTATGTATGGTTTTCATTAGTTGATCTTTTAAATTGAGCTGTCCTCTAGGGGAATCTCAATTTCTTTCCTTTTGTTATTTGTTGGTTGGTTCACTCATATTTAGGCCACTGACCTATGTCCAATATAATAGTAATAAGTGTTATTGAACAAAAGCATTGAGTCCACGGTGTATGCAAACTAATTTTATTGAACCTATGTCCAATAAAAATTGTTTGCATACCCCTGCTGTTTTTGTGCAATTATGGTGTGGTTAGGGAAAACAAATCTTCTTTGGAAATCTAAAGTTAAGACAAAGTCCAAGAATAAGTGCCCATAGTAATTAACTAGGTTATCATTATATTTAGTTTATGTTTTATTTGGTTTTTCTAGAGTCAAGGGTATTTTATTTCAGTATGGGCTATAGTTGTGGCCCATGGGTTTTATTTTATTAGCAAGTCTGATTTAGTTTATGAATCTTTATATGTTGGCTTTGGTTCAATTCAATTAGGGTTATTTTCCTACAAATAGTTTCAAGAGGATTAGAGCCCTGGCTTCAAACTTGCACTCTCTTTATGAGGTAGGGTTACCACTTGAGCTTTAGGGCTCGATTGTCAATTAGGGTTTGGATTATTAGTCAAAGAAGGAGTCTTAGTTCTATTAGGACTAGTTAGGAGTTAGGGTCTATATAATTGTATTATAATACTTGTTAGAAGTATATGGATAAATGATTAAATTTACCATATCTCAATAGCTTAAGCTTTTGGGACAATCGGTAATTTAACAAAATATTAGAGTAGGTACCCTCCACTCTACCTTCCATTTAAATTCCTACGTCTTGGGCCTCACCTATTAAAAGGTAGTTTCGGCCCACACGTGAAGAAGAGTGTTAGAAATATGTAGTTAAATGATTAAATTTACTATATTTCAATAGTTTAAGCTTTTGGGACAATTAGTGTTTATGCAAACTGTTTGGTAATCTGTCACTATTCACAGCACTGTTTATGCAAACTGTTCAAGCATACTGTTCATATTTTGTGGGTAGATAAGATTTCCATATCTTCTTATCTCTTTGCAATCATGAATCAATTCTTTTCTCTTCTCTACAAAACCTAGTTATTCTAGAACCCTAACCCTTCTTAACCATATCACAAACCTTCCAAGCCCTATGCCTACCACAAGCGCACTTAGACAATTCCCCCACTCTGTCATATGTCATCTTGTGGATACATATACTTTTAGGAGTTTTTAAAAAAAATTAAAAACATAAAGTTATTCCCTCGTCTCAAATTAAGTAGATTTAAAAAAAAAATCCTGTCTCAAATTAAGTACCGGGTTTTTAATTTTGTCAATTGAAGACATGTTCTTTTTAAAAGACATCAATGGGAGGCCTCTGTTCATTTCACACTTATCCAATCATGCATGAAAGTAAGCAGAACATTGTCAATTCCAAAATGGATTGCCCATTCGCTTCAAACACACAAGCATTTGGTTCTACCCAAATATTCCATATTATGCACAACGGAATCACATTCCAAATATCAACATTTGATTTTGTCCAAATTGCCCCTTGAACAAGTCAATAGTCCCAATACCCTCTTAGGCATAACCTAATAAATCCCAAATAAACGGAATACCATTGACTGCAATTCTTGACCAACCTCACAATGGGGAATCAAGTGATCTATGCATTCCCTATTTTCCTTGCACATGCAACCACCGCAAAAATAAAGAGTTTATCAAACATACAATTTTCTGGTCTGTTTTCCCACTCTTTCTCATAAACCTTACATACCACACAAACTAAAAAATGCTATAAACCAACATCTTTTCCCTGAAACATCATCCTCAACCAAAAAATTCCTACTTTCTCAACAAAACAACATTTCCACATTTTCTTGCCAAACCAAACAAAAAGAAAGAAAGAAAGAAAGAAAGAAAGAAAGAAAAACACTTACACATAAAAACGCACCAATGGCTAGAAAACCACTAGAGCTGCAATGTCCCATATTAAACCCGAAATCCACTCACAAGATAACACATCCCACCCATTGAAAAATTTTGATGCTAAGGAAGGGGAGTTTGGACTCTCTGATGGGGAGAAATGTGAAAGGGTTTAAGTGAGGCCCCAAGTGGAGCATATTCTTTCTTTGGAAGAAATATCATGGAGACAAAAATCGAGGATGTTATGCATCAAGAAATGAGATAATAATACTAAGTTCTTCCACAAGGTGGCTAATTCCCATAAAAGGTATAATCATCTGACTATCTTGGAGGTGGATGGGGTGATTTATGAGGAGTTTGAGGTAGCTACTCAGGTAATGCAGTTTATAAAACTTTGTATCATGAGCTAGAGGGGTGGAGGCCTTTCGTGGAGGGTTTGGAGTTTGATCAAATTGGGGGAATGGAGAGGGGTTGGCTTGAAAGGAAGTTTGAGAAAGAGGAGATTCTTTAGGTTGTTAGAGACATGGAAGGGGATAAAGAAATTAAACTCCTAAACCAACAAGGAAATGAAAATAACAAAATACTTAAAAGAAATATGAATTATTAAATGACTGGGTTTAGTAGGTCTTTAAGCCCGACTATTAGCAGGCTCCATCCATTAGGTCACGAGTTGGGCCGTCTTCTTTTTTGTCTACACCCAAAGGTTCGTATATTTTGAGGACTATAGCTTGTGTCTGCACCATGGGATGCACTGTGTGCATTTGGTATAGCTTATTTTCATTGGCTTATTTTGCGTAAAAATAGATAGGATAAAAGTGCCTCTGTACGTAGAGAAAATGAGATTTTAAATAGCTGTAAATTGGCCAGCTTAATAGATAAGCGTACTAATCAGTTATATCAAACAGAAGCTTACTGAAGCAATGTTTCCCAATTGATATTATAGTAAATATGCAAATATAAACCTGCAAATTGTATATATTTTTTTTCAAGTATGTGCTTTCTAATAACTTGAGCATTCTACCAGTGTTAGAACTTTAACTAATTGTGCAGGTGGAAACCACTGTAATTAACCAATGCAAGCAACTCCTTTCACCGTCAGCTGAACCTTCTTATGTTACAACCTATGTCAGTCATAGTTTTCCTCAACACCGAAACTGTCTTTGTGCTGGTGCTTGGGTACTAATGCATGGGCACCCAGAGAGCATAAACAGTGCAAACTTGGTACGAAAGTTCCACTTATCCTGGAATGATATTTGAATAGTATTTATGCAATGCTACTTCATTTCTGTACAGCCTTTTTCTTTTTCCCCTCCCCTGGGAGATTGTTGTATCGCATCTTTAAGAACAATTATTGTATAGTTATATATAGTTATATCAATTTACCTACCAAAAAAACAAAAAATATTTAAGAACAATCATTTCTTCTCTTGTAATGGAGAACAGGCACGTGTCTTGAGGGAGTTTTCCCCAGAAGAAGTTACAGCTAATATTTACCAAATGGTGGACGTGCTACTTCATCATATTCAAATGGAACTTCAGCATGGACATCCCTTACAGGTACTAGATTGTGCCAAGTTCTCTTAATTTTTATGTAGCAATGCCTACTAGTTTGTTCATTCAGCCCTTTCATGTTTTTCATTTTCAGGACCTTTTGTTAAAAGCTTGTGCAAACCTTGCATTTTTTGTTTGGACCCATGAGTTGCTTCCCTTTGATATTTTGCTTCTAGCACTTATTGACCGTGATGAAGATCCCCATGCTTTGCGTATAGTGGTACATACTTATTCACTTATCTTACTCAAATTATTGCTTGAATCTATTTAACTTTTTCAGACTTCTGGATTTTCATTCATGGTATTGTGGAGATTTACTTGATTGTGTTTATTTTTCTTGAGCTCTCCTAGAAATTATAGACTTCACCAATTTTTATTTTATTTTTGATAAGTGACTTAACCAAACTTTTATTGATGGTTGTATGAAAAATTCTTATCCTTGTAAATGAAAATGAGCAGTCATTAGTTGTGTTTAACGCTTTTGATGGTGTAATCTGTATGTTGCAGATCAATTTACTTGAGAGGCAAGAGCTCCAACAAAGAGTAAAATTATATTGTATGAATCGTGGTGCCCCAGAGCATTGGCTTCACTCTGGAATCTTCAAGCGAGTTGAATTGCAAAAGGCTCTCGGGAATCATCTCTCATGGAAGGACAGGTGACATTTGTAAATTTATAACTTGCCTAAATAGTATGGTATGTTCATGAGACCAAGGCCACAAAATCTAATTCTGAGTTAAACCTTGTTAACTGAATTAACTTGTGGTAATATCTGGATCTTAGAACAGAATAAACATTATTTTTGGGCTGCCTGTGGCAACTCTTGTTGAAGGTTATAGTTGGAGGTTCTTGTAGAAACTTGCGCACTTTCTTAATGTTGGAAGTAAAGGGATGCAAATTAAAATGAGAGAGAACTCAGCTAAAAGGTAACAGGTGGCTATCATTCTCATAATGGTATTTTGAGAATGAGATGCAAACATGTACAACCAAGTGATTCAATAGATGCAAAGAGTGGCGTTTTTTGCACCACAATGAGGACCCATAATTATCGAGAGATTGAGAACAAATGTGGTGCCTTGTTCCTTCGTGCTACAATTTCTTTTCTAACAGAAATTTCATCTTACATATGGTAAGCAAGCCTTGTGTACTGATGACTCATCCTAAGGTCACTATCAAAAGGGTTTAGACTTGGATTTGTATAAAATCCCACCTGCTGTTCCTACTCTATTCCAACAATCAAGTACCATCAAAACAGTACATTCAACTTTAATTACATCCAGATCCAAACATCAAGTATCCAATACGTTCAACTTTTAACACCCAATAAAAAAACCAATCACCAAAACCATCAAAACTAAACTGTAACTAACATAGGCAAAGCTTCAGCACAAAAAGTAGTTATTACTTCTTAGTCATTGAAATGAAATTGAAAAAGAGAAATGCTCCAAATGAGGATTTCAGACACTAATTCCGCCTAAATATCATACATTCATGACAGCTAGTAAAGAAATTAGAATTAAAAAAAAAAATCAGTTTTTTAAGTATGTTTTCAAAATACACAAGCATGTGCTTCTCGCATGATTAACTTTGTTAGGTTTTAGTGGACAAAATTATAGGATGTTCAATTTTTTGCAAACCTCAAATCCAAGGGGTTTGATTATGCAAATTGAAAGTCAGAGTGAATTGACACTAATGTCAAAGTTCAAGGGCGATATTTGTAATAACCCCTAAATGTTATGACAAAAAACTTGATGAATCAAATGTTATTGATGTGTTATAAAACAACTAATTGATTAATAAAATGAAGTCAAATAAAACATAATTTATCACCTAAAAAGAATCACATGCATGCACGTGCTCAAATACAGCAAGTCAACAACAACAATACCTTAGTCCCAATTTTTCAAGGTCAACTATGGATCTTCAACAGATTAGTTGGGGTTGACCACATATATTCTTATCTTCCATCCTATATTATCCGAATTCATACTCTCTATTACTTCCTTAATTGACACATGCCACTTCTACTAATGCTATTTCTGGTCTTCCTCTACCCTTTTTTTGTTCCCTCAACTTGAATCAACTCATTCTTTCTTTCCAGTGTATTAGTTACTCTCCTCTAAACTTGACCAAACTATCTTAAGCAACTCTCCCTATCTTTTCTTGAATTAGGGGCCACTCCTATGGATTTTCTTATTTTGAATCTTATCTTTCCATATATTTCCATCTATTCTTCTTAGCATTCTCATTTCAGCTACACTCATCTAATGAATATGTTGTTTCTTAACAGCTCAACATTCACTACCATAGAGCATAGCTAGTCTTATAGCAATCTTATGAAATTTTTCCTTTAACTTAGTAAGTATCCTACATGCAAGCAGTACTCCTAATGCATGTGCTCCAATATGAGTCTTACAAATTATTCATATGCGCAATTGTTTCTTGGTTTTGTCTAGTAGAGTATTCACCAAATTAATACTCAATACTTGTTTCTTTGTCTACAATCATAGCCTACGAACTCTATTTTGTGGCAAATTTCTATACACCTTTTATGATAGTAATCTGTCAAACTAAGGGCAGAATCTTGTTGTCTCTGTGCATTTCATTGTCTTGAACTTCATAAAAGATGCTAAAGCCAACACTTTTTGATAGGTAACGTAAATTTTTATTAAAAAATCATAGCCAACCGGAGTACATTGGAGATGTACTTTAGGGGCAAAAATCAAGAACTAAGAATACAACGATCAAGTAAAACAAGAAGGGAAAAACAAGAAAAAGGAGACAGAACCAAACTTCATTCAAGGAGAGTGTGAAAGAAAAAAGACTTAATCTCTAGCATAGACCGTCACATCTCTCGAAACTTCTAGCATTCCTTTCTTGCCAAATACACCATACCAAGCAATGTGGCACAAGCCTCCAAATAGGAATATTACTATGTTGTCTGAATTTACCCTGCCAAGACTTGAACGACTCAATAACCTTATGTGGCATAACCCAATGAATCCCAAACAAACAGAACACCAAAGACCACAACTCATATGCTATAGAACAATGAAGAAGATGATTAACTGACTCCCCACACCTTTTGCACATATAACACCAATTAAGGACAATAATACGCCTTTTCCGAAGGTTATCTGTTGTTAAAATCTTACCTAAAAAAGCAGACCATGAAACAAAAGTTACCCTTGGAGGAACCTTGGTTTGCCACACCACTTTTCATGGGAAAGATATTACAAGAGGGGATAAAGAAAGATAATATCCTCGTACCTCAAACCTCTACTCATTGTTGGCGTCCAACAAACTTTGATAGGACCAATACCTTGCACAAATGAAGAGTAGACCATGCCCATAAATAAAGCCAACACTTAACAGTCCAGTAACTCTACTAGATCGAACTACTAAATAAATAAGACTAGCCATGCAATTGCAGCCCTTCGCCAGCATATTTAAATGAAAGCCAAATATAAACTAACATATTAACCTAATAAAGTACAATGAACAATAATTCTGAGACAAAAAAAGGCTTCTTTGATGTTGTGGGGGTGATAGTTTTGACCTTGTGCTTTGAAATAGGATTTTCCCCCAGTCATATAAGTACTACGGCATGAAAAGATGCAACAAGGGTTATGTTTATAACATAACCCATTTTTGGATATAAATAGTGAGACTTCTTGAAGGTTATGATAGTGGAAGGTGGGGGGGACGTGTAGGAGGATAAAATTGTGTCTATGTTGCATGAACACTTGTAAATGTGAACAGTAACTTTCTTACATGACATGGTATAGGCATGTAGTTTGTATTTGACATGGCTTTGTTGGATAGGTACTTACTAGGACATATGGGCCAAAGGGTGAGATGTGGAGATTTTGAATAGTTTTAGCTGTCTGCCTTTCGCACTATCCAGGACTTGTGCTCAAGTCCATGCACCATAGTTTATGTTCAAAATTATAAACCTCTGTATTAATTATTTTATTGGTAATTGGTTACACATGCACCCAATGAATTTTGTATCCATGACCTTTCTCTCCACTCACACTTGTAAAAGGAGGAAGTGCTATTTGAGCCAGAACTCTTTGGTACTTTCCTATTACTACATCACACTGTTATGTTTTTCTTCTTGTCTTCTGCTGCTCTGCAGCTGCCCGTGTAAATCCATCAGCTTGTCAATGCTGTGTCAGTTTTGGTATCTTAGTTATATTTGTGCAAGATAACTGCCAATCAAACTAAAATTTTTGAAGTTTACTAATTACGGATCCTCTTCTTGTCAGTATTAAAACCATAAGATTACGTTCCATCCAGAATTGTGATTAGCATATACAGGGGCCAAGTAGAACAGAACCACCGAGGTGGCTATAATAACCATCATGGTTACTTTCATGGTCCATCTTCCAGCCAGTCAAATTAGTAACTTAAACTTGTTTATGCTTTCTGAAATCTCTTTGCTTAAGAGGTGTAAAACAGTATTTGGTACTTCTATTCAGAGGATCATTGTGGTCCTTGATGCAACCTGTTTGAGTGGCATAGAGTACCTTTTTAGTTTCTCATGTTTCTTGTAAAATAATTTATTACTTCATTGTATCAATATTAATCAGTTATGTACTCTATGATGGTGTTATTTCAAAGGCATCTTGAAGGGCATTGTTATCAATTTTTTGCTACAATCTTATCTATTTTAATGTTTGTATACTATATTCACTGACATTGCTTGAAATAAGCTTCACAGGTATCCCACATTCTTTGATGATGTTGCAGCCCGTTTGCTTCCAGTCATCCCCTTAATTGTTTATAGACTTATCGAGAATGATGCCATAGATCCAGCTGACAGACTTCTTGCCATGTATTCTCCATTTCTTGCTTACCACCCACTAAAATTTACATTTGTTCGTGACATACTTGCGTATTTCTATGGTCATCTTTCTGCAAAGCTCATAGTCCGGATATTGAAGGTTCTTGATCTCACGAAGGTAATGATACTTCCTTCTATTTCTTTTTGATCATTACAAATATATGTTCTCCTACAACTTTCTCATTGGCTCGAAATTATTTTCAGATACCTTTTTCTGAGTCATTCCCACAGCACATCACTTCATCAAATCCTGTGTGCCCACCTATGGACTATTTTGCTACTCTCTTATTGGGACTTGTGAATAATGTTATACCGCCATTACATAGCAACTCGAAATCTGGATCAATGGGAGAACATTTAAGTAATTCAGTGCGTGCTCCACTTAATAAGACTCCAGCAACATCTCAGTCTGGGCTGGGAAATGCTTCTGAGGGCCAGAAAGCATTTTATCAAATTCAGGATCCTGGCACCTACACTCAACTGGTCCTTGAAACAGCTGTCATAGAATTACTCTCTCTCCCTGTGTCTGCATCCCAGATTGTGTCTTCATTGGTCCAGATAGTTGTCAATATACAACCAACATTAATTCAATCCAGCAATGGTCTGCATGGAGCTTCAAATGGTGTTGGGCAAGCTTCCGTATTGCCAACATCCCCTTCAGGAGGAAGCACAGATTCCTTGAGTGCTGGCAGATCAACTACTTCGGTTTCAGGAATAAATACCTCTAACATTGTTTCTCGAAGTGGTTATACGTGCCAACAACTATCTTGCTTATTGATCCAAGCTTGTGGTCTCCTACTGGCTCAGCTTCCTCCTGATTTCCACATGCAACTTTATATAGAGACATCACGTATAATAAAAGAGAGTTGGTGGCTCACTGATGGCAAAAGGTCACTGGGAGAACTAGACTCTGCTGTTGGCTATGCTTTGTTGGATCCATCATGGGCTGCTCAAGACAATACCTCAACAGCCATTGGTATGCTATAATATGTATGGTGGCTGTTTACTGATAAACCACATTATATTTCTTTGCATGAGATTTATAATTATTCCAATTATATTTTCAGTTATTCTTTATTGATCATTGGACAATGAAATCTCAAGTGATTTTCATTGTGCAAAATATTGTCTTGTGTGATGTGGATTATTTGGAGGGAGCGTAACAGTTGTATATTTGAGGATATGGAGCTTACTGGGGATCAGCTCCTAGCTTTATTTGCAGGGACCCTGTTTGATTGGTCTTGTGTGTGGGATTTTACTTATAGGGAATCCATTCCACTCTTTTTAGATTCCCTTTCTTCTTGTACATAGATTTTTTTTTTTCCTTTTATGCTCTTTGTGCATATTTTTTTGATGAATACAATTTTCCTTACCTATCAAAAAATTATATATATATGCATGTGTGTGTACATATGTGCCACTGCATGAAAAATATAAGTTTTTTCTTCACACAAAAATTTGCATTTTGAAAATTCACTTTGATACTACTTTTTAAATTATATTTCCAAACCCATTGTCAATTTTTAGTGCCGCCATCATATTGATGGCTCAGGTGTGTTAGCTCTACCTAATTTTGGCCCATCAAAGCGGGTTCCTCAGAGGAATAAGATTATATCCACTTGGTCCTTACTGTTAATCTCTATTTACTTGACAAGTAAACTTATAGAATTGCTGTGAGTTACATTCTTATGAGCTGTGACTCATGTCAGTGGACGATGCTAAAGCTTCATTTTGTTTCTATTGCTATAACTTCTTTTCATGTATGTAAGGAGTATAATTTTCAGCCGTTTAGGAGCTTTTGCTGATGAATGATAACCAACCTTTATATGCTTGGTTTTGTAATGTCTGATTGGTTTGAATAGGAACTCAAGTAGCTTATAGTTCTTATTTGCAAGTCCAACTAGGGCATTTGAGCCATGGTGACAAATATTTTCTCTGTGGATCTGTGTTTTTTTTTTTTGTGTGGTCTTCCTCTCTTCAGTTGCCATTGGCTATTTCTTTTGCCTCACTTCTATCACCCATTTAACAATAACAAGATGCAAATCTAGGGTAGTAAAGGAAGCACCAATTCTGCTTTAGTGTAAGCTTCATGTCAATTGTTAATGGTAGGAAAGAACAATCTTCTTCTAAAGGAATTTTAAGAATTCTTAAACCTACATATTGCATCTGACTAAATGACTTGAGGAGCAAGTAAAACTGTCTGAGAAGATACATAATGTTGGCAAACTCTGATGTGTGCAAATGATAATTCACAGTTGAAGGATCTTCTCAATAACATACAAGGTATTGTAGCCTCACTTTCTCTTATGGTTGGTGGTAAAATTTTTTGATTATGTGAACAAAGACCTACAAGGGTTCATTATGGAAGCTTTTAACTGTGGTATGAAAGAAAATTTGTAGATGAATGTAAAGTATTTTAGAATGCTAATTAGGAAATTTGTGATAACTAGTTCAAGAGCAGGATGATTTAGTATTTGAAGAAATATTGTTGCTCTCCAAGCCTTTCTGTTTCTGTTAATACTGAATTCAACTGTGTATATGATCTTTTATGTCATGCATCCTGACTGGAAGTCTGATCCTGTTTTTTTTCAGGTAATATAGTTGCCCTTCTTCATTCTTTTTTCAGTAACCTTCCACAGGAATGGCTTGAAGGGACTCATGTCATCATTAAACATCTCAGGCCAGTGACATCAGTTGCAATGTTGAGAATAGCATTCCGTATAATGGGTCCATTGCTCCCAAGGCTTGCCAATGCTCACTCTCTCTTCAATAAGGTACAGAAAGTCACAAATTCATTCCTGTTGCTTATTTGAATGCTTTCTTAGTGGCTGTGATGAACTCAGTATCCCCATTCTGCCCTGGACAACCACTTGTAACTTTTATTCTGTTCATTTATTTATTTCTTCTGATGTCATTCACAGATATAATGAACCCATACAAAAAGCTTGCTGCCTTTTTCAGTTGTTAAAACTAAGACATAAGAGCCGTAAGGACAGGATTGAATTTCCAGGGATTTGCAATGTTTCCTGGGACCAGCATCCAGTTAACCAAAGTTAAAAATAAATGCGTCACTGTTCCAGTCACCATTTGTGAATGTTAAGATTCTATTCATTATTTTGTTTAGGTGAATTCTGTTGGTTTTGAAGAAAATTGTGTTAGTTTTTTTTTTAACTACCCTAATTCAAGTTTTATTGTACTTAATTAGATAATATGGAAATTACAAGTATGCCCTCACAAATGGCAAAACTCACAAAATTAGATAATGTGAGAATAAATCTGTCTTCCAACTAGGCGCTGTATCTTCTTTCATCAGCTGGTACAGCCCCTAGATCTTCATCCAATATATGATTTCGCTCTATTAGGGTATCACAGGCCTTGTAGCCAAGCTGATGCAGGACAAATTAGGGATTTGTCTACTTTTAGTTGTGGTGGATTTAGGGTAGGAAAGAAGAAGCATTAGAGAGAAGCTAGGGCTGTTTAGGGGTTGTGTGAACAGTACCGTGAATGGTAACCCTAGAAAGAAAGAAGAGAAAATAAAGAAAAGAGAGAAAGAGAAAGAAACAACAAAGGCCAACATGCCTATTGCTCAAAACGCTCAATTTTATTAATCTACTCATCCTCTTTTCTTTGAATACATTGAGCACAATATATATAAAAACTCTTACTTGTATTAGTAGTAATATGATTCCTACTAGTATTAGGACTACTAATAAAACCTAATAAATACTAACTTGGACCCAAAGTAAATAAACCTAAGATACTTAAAACCTAGAAAATTCTAGACTCAACAAAATTACCAAAATACCCTTAATTCGTAGGAATTGCAGAAATTACAGATTTGCCCCTCAATATAAAACTGACCATAACTAATAAAATAAAGACCCAAATTAAAAAATGTTTTAACCCTAAAAAATTCATACTTAGACCATTAAAAGGGCGCCACTTTCACTTCAATAGGACTTCACATGAGGACCCAATAAAATAATTCTTGAATAGGCAAATTTGCAAAGTAATAGCATATTAATCTTCCACGACTCCATCACAAGCATTCCTGTTTCTTCTGGAACATGTTTGTGCTAGGATATAAATATATTTTAC
Source organism: Lithocarpus polystachyus (assembly GCA_033629205.1). Taxonomy (NCBI): domain Eukaryota; kingdom Viridiplantae; phylum Streptophyta; class Magnoliopsida; order Fagales; family Fagaceae; genus Lithocarpus; species Lithocarpus polystachyus. Next base: position 42,356,217 of record CM066164.1, read on the forward strand.
TTGGATTTTGCTACTTTAGTCTCTAGAAAATACTTCAAATCTCCAAGGTCTTTTATTTCTAATTCACTAGCTAAATATTCTTTCAATCTTTGTACTTCCTTAGGATCATCACCTGTTGATAAAATATACCATTGACCTAAACAATAAGAAATAATCTAACCCTGAGGCGAGTGCGTAATAAATATAGTGTGATCACTCTGAGCCTATCTGTCTCCATAAGCATACATGGCTCAACTAAATTGTTTAAATCATGCTCTAGGAGATTGCTTCAATCCATATAGATGATTTATTCAATTTGCATACCTTCCTTATGTTTAGGGATTTCTTAAACCTGGAGGAACATTCATATGAACCTCCTCTTCTAAATCATTACAGAGAGCTTTTGTTTTTCTTTAACATTGAGCTAATTCAAAGTCCAATTCAAATTAGCTTCTAATGATTGAAGAAGATGTATAGATTTCAAATTAGCTGCTAATGATAGGACATGTATGAATTTCTTAGCCATTTAAGCAAATGTCTCTTGATAGTCAATAGTGTAGGTATGAGTACACCCATTTGCAACCAATCTGGCCTTGTATCTTTCTACGGACTCTTCAAACTTGCGCTTAACATTATACACCCACTTGCAGCCAACTGTCCTTTTCTCTTTAGGCAACTCAACTAGTTCTGAAGTCTTGTTTTTGTGTAATGCTGTCATTTCCTCAATTGTAGCATCTTTCCATTTAGGATCAATAGGAGCATCATGTTCACACTGAGTAATCAGAACAGAAGACAACTGAGACATAAATGAATGATAAGTAGGTGAATTTTTTTAATAAGAGATGTAATTTGATATTGGATGTTGAGTACAAGATCTAATTCCCTTACAAAGGGCAATAAGAGTTCTTATCATGATTGGGAGTAGGGATGGGATTAGAGATATCACCTGAACATAAGGAGCTTGATTGGCATGGAATTATTACGGTGATCTTCTCTTTTTATCTCTTGGAATACTTCAAAGTAACATTCCTAGTGAGAGGAAATCCTCCTCCACTCAAGAGTGCTACTTCTGTTCCACCACAGAAGTCTGTTGGGATAGCTGTTGGAGTGGTTCTTCATTTCGGATGATGGAGTAATCACAGGCAGCACACTAGACTGGGATTAAGGTTCATCTTTACTAATTCTCCTCTTGAAGAGGAGTGTTTGAACCAGAAAAATAAGCATAAGACTTGAAGAAAGTGACATCTATGGAGAAAAAATTTACGAGAAGGGAGATGGATTAACCTAGAAAGATACAGTTAGTGCAGGAGGATCCAACCCACCACCTTTTGGGTCATGAATATGGACAAAACAGGTACAACCAAATACACGAGTGAGATGAAAGAGGTTTGAAGAGGAGGGAAGTGATATTTCCTCCATAGGAGTATTGAAATTTAAGACTCATGATGGCTTGCCATTAATAAGATATGTTGTTGTGAGATTGACAACGGTCTAGTAAGATTTTGGAACATTCATAGCAAGCAATAATGAATGTGCAATATCTAAGATATGATGATTTGCCCCTTTAGTACATTTCCTATGTACTGGGCTGTGTTATTTTTTCAAATAAAATCTTTATGTTACTTATCAAAAAAAAAAAGATATGATGATTTTTATGTTCAACAGCTGCATTCTGATCCCATGAATATATTATCCCCCATTGTCGAATTGAACAATTTTCCACCGTTGTACCAAATTGAATTTACATCATTTTATGAAAGACACCCAAGTAGTGCGATAGTAATCATTAATAAACGTGACAAACCAACAAAACCCTGGAAAAGATTCCACACTAGAGGGCCCAAAAACATCAGTAATTCAATTATAAACAATGGTGAAATTATTCTAACTTTAGTTAGAAGGTGATAGGAAGAAGCATGATGATGTTTGGCAAGTTCACAATTTTCACAATGAACACTGGAAATATTTAACTAAGAATATAAAAGAGGGGGGGGGGGGGGGTGGGGAGAAAAAAGGAAAAAAGAAGGTAATAGTGGAAAGGGTGGATGGCCTAATCTCCAATGTCACAACAATGTTTGCTCAGTGGAGGAATCTGAAGGCCAAGACTGAAATGCCTGTGGTATGGAGGAATCTAGAATATAAAGATCATCTTGTGCTCTATAATTACTAATCATCCTCCGTGTTGAGATCCTAGAAAATACAAAATGGAGAAGATTATTACACTATAATTAAGGTCTTTAGTGATTTGGCTAATAGAGTGTAAATTGTTGAGGAAATTGGCAAAGTATTGCACTGCAATTAAGGTCTTTAGTGATTTGGCTAAGAGACAAAAGAAGCTGTAGCCTGAATATTACCTTCGCCTAAGATAGAAGAGTCTCATATGCAATTTTAACTTTTTCTCTACCCGAGAAAGTGGAAGATGAAAAAAACAAAAGTAAAATATATTAGTCATATGGTCAGATACTCTAGAATCAATGATCCACAGTGAATCAATGCTAATATAGATGTATTTGAGGAATGTCGTCAAGTTACTTGAGTGAGTGAGAGAGGAGGTTGCACTGATGGACGATTCCAATTGGGTCATAAATAGTATAGTAGTTTCAATTTCTGCCAAAGATCGAGAGTGTGGCTCTAACAAAGCTGGAGACGAGGTTTTAGATATCGAATCAATAATATCAGTATGATTAGCATGAGGCGGGGAAACTTTTCTTGAGCAACCGCCTTTGCCTCTAGTTGCGTGACCTCAGAGATTCCAATAAGTCTCATATGCCTAGGTTTGTCGTAGTGATCATAGAACAACTTGTCCTATTCTTTAATAACAAGAAAACTGCCTGGAATTCCTTTAGAGTTTGTTCGGTTAGAGGAGTGGAAAAGTGGAAGGATGGAAAATATTTAGTTTTCCCTCTTGTGTGTTTAGTTGGAGGGATGGAAAAGTGGGAGGGTGGAAAATTCTTTTGTTTGGTTGGAGAGAAAAAGGGAAGGATAGAAAATGTAATTTATATAAATTGACTATTATACCTTTGTTACATAATATGTAAGAAATAGATTTATTTGTAATCATTAAATAATATAATATTTATCACATCATATATATAAATTTATATTATTATAATGTAAAAATTAGATTAGGTCACGTTGAAAAAAAAAAAATAATAACGTTCACATTCATCAATAACGTTGAAAAGAAAAAAAAAACAATGTTCAATAACGTTGAAAAGAAAAGAAAAGAAAAGAAAAAAAGAGAACGTTGAAAAAAAATAGGTAGGAAGAGGGCATTTTTGTAAAAATGCTATTATAGAACTTTTTTCTCCAGATTTTCCTTCTGATTTGGAAGGAAAAAAAATGTGGGCCTGGAGAGAACTTTCTCTCGAGTTTTCTCTCCTTATTTTCCTTCCCCATACGAACAATGGAAAACAACATTTTCCACCTTATTTCCTCCCTCTATTTTCCATCCTCCCTATTTTCCTTCCAAAGGAACGCACCCTTAGTATCCCTAGAAGATAAAGTGACCAACATAGATTTCTCCTAAGAACCATTGTGGTGTATAATACCCTTGCGAATTTCATCTCTCTAGACATAGGCAAAAATATCCTAAAAAGGAGGATGTGGTTCCTTTCTCAACAGCTGTATATGAATAGGTTCATACTCAGGGTTTAGCCTAGCTAAGAATTTAAGTAAATTCTCTTATTCAATCATTTTTTGGAACATTAAAATGTCAGCAGCACACTCAAATTGGAAATTCTGATAACAGCCAAAATTCTTGCCAAAAGCTATGGAGTGTGCTTCTGAAATACTTAGACATTTTTTTCTGGCTGCTTCATCTCTTTTGTAGGTAGTAGTCTTTAAAAAGAAAAAACGTAGTTAGAGGCCAAGCCCACTGTTTTTCTTGTGAAAGTGACACTTCAAATGATATCACAGTGCTAGATTCCTTTTGTGAGCATATGTTCGAGCCAAAGTATTCCAAATCTCCTTTGTTGTTTACAGTACCAGGTATCCATTACTAGTTTCTGGTTGCATAGAATGCAAGAGCCACCACATTAACAGGGAGTTTTCAAAATCCCACTTGTCATAGGTCCTCCCATTTTTCCATTTACTTGTAAGAAATTACTTAGCTAACTGTAACCAAGCAACTGTGTAATGCGAAGAGTGGGGTTCTTAGTGGGAATAGGCAACTGATCCACAAATCTTGTTTGGAAATTTGTAAAATTCTAGCTTAGGGTTCTTAGTGGGAATAGGTGATTGACCCACAAATCCTGTTTGTAAAAGTTGTAATATTAGAGAGTTTTGACCTATTAGTTTGGTGGGAAGTGAATAAAATTCTAGCTAAGGTGTCGGCGAAAAGAATGAGAGGGGCATTGAATAATCTTGTCTCTAAATCTCAGAATTTGTTTGTGGGAGGAAGGCAGATTTTAGACTCTGTGCTCATTGCTAATGAGTACGTAGATAGTACAATAAGCCATATTCTTGAAATGCTTTGCAAGTTGGGCATTGAAAAAGCATATGGAGTACTTGAAATTGATCAACTAATACTATTCCCTGAATATTTCCCTCTGGTTAGCAGCACCCCTTCCCAAATTTCTTGTCCTATTTTTTCCTACCTTCTGTATATCATTCCTGTCTGCTTTCTTTTTCCTAGTGTAGCCTAATGTGTGTTCTGAAAATTTTTAGTAAGGGCAGGGCAAAGCACGGGACAAAAGAAGCAATAAAGATTGAAACATACTTTTTCTGGTAATCATATGAGAGGTTACAACTTACAACCAATGGTGATGTAAGTTTGTTTTCACCGGTAAAATATGAATCCTACCATTGGCTGATACAGTTTTAAGTTAATTGCAAAAAACATCACACAGATTAGGAAAGAACCAATTCATATGCTAAATTGGACTTGATTCCAATTTGTTATTCCTAGGTACTAATCTAGATAGAGCTAAGTGAAAAATTCTTTCATAGATGGGGACCCACAATATAATGTGTTAATTTTTTTATTAGTAGTGGTATTTTATTAAAAAGAAAATGTATGGATTGTAAACTTTCTTTAGAAGTCCAGTTCCTCTATACATTCAGGAAGATACTGAGGACTGCTCAGTAGACTAATGTAACTTTCTTTGTGCAGTGCTTACACTTGCTCATTATTGAGCAATTATTAGACAATACATGCCATTCTAGTCTAATAGTGTGAAGGTACTGTGCGGAGTTTAGTGCTGCAAAGAAGGAAATTCTATATGAAAAAAAGAGTCATGACAAGGTAGAGGCCTAACAGATTTGATTGGGCAGGATTAGGCTCCGTTTTAAGTGTACATCTGAGTATTTACGTAGCTGTGAGGCAATCTTATAGTATGGAAGTGAAAAAATATTATTGGCGATGAGATCTAGTGCAAAAAAAAGTAAACAATTGACTGGAATCAGAAAATGATATCTTTCTATAGCTTGTGGGTATTGGTTCCAAATGTCTATGAACTCTTGTTACAGTGAATCAACCTTTGGTATCACCCAGTGCTAAATGATTAATCTTACACATTAATTTTAGGGGGAAATTACACTTTTCCCCCATAAATTATACCCCTTTTACACTTACTCCCCTAAACTATTAGAATACACTCTTACTTCCCTAAACCATTACCCATGGGATGGGGTGCAATTGTTACACGGGTAATAATTTAGGGGGGTAAGTGTGCACTCTCATAGTTTTGGGAGGTAAGTGCAAAAGGGGGTATATGCTCTCCTATCTAGTCTGAGGGTGGTGTCGATGAAAAGATGACGTCCTTGGGTGTATGCTTTTCGCAAATGATATAGCGTTAGCGGATGAAACTAGAAATGTAATTAACACCAAGTTGGTAATCTGAAGGGATGCTTTAGAATTTAAAGGTTTTAGGTTCAATGTCTAAAATAGAGTACATGAAGTATATGTTTAGTACAAGGAGAAACAAAAATGGAGGGGATGTAAAACTTAATGATCAGGAAAAACCAAAGAGTGAGTGTTTTCAATATCTTGGAAAAAATGAATGGAGTGATTGAAAATGGTGTGAATCACAGGATAAGAGTAGGGTTGATGATGTGGAGAAGTGTATTAGTAGTATTGTGTGATTGTACAATACCTATTAAGTTAAAGATAAAGTTCTACAAGACTACTATAAGATTAGTTATGCTATTTGGTATTGCATGTTGGGCTATCATGAAGCAATATGTACATAAAACGAGTGTAGTGAAAATGAGAATGTTAAGATGTTAAGTTTTGGAATATGGTTCCAGCTTGTTTAATGTGGTTAATTTGGCAGAAGCATAATAATCGTACTTTTGAAGATATTGTGAGATCAATAGATCTTTTGAAGCCTATACTAGTTGGGACCTCATTTCAATAGGGTAAAATTTGGGGTTTTACACAATGAATTTCCATTTTTAAATTTCTTCTTTCTATTCATGTCTCTTCTTGAGGTACTTGTATTTGTTTTGAGTTCTGACTGTTCACAGTTCACATCCTTTTTATGAAATAAATCTTTGATTACCTATAAAAAAAAAAAAGAAAAAAAAAAAAAAAGAATGTTAAGATGGATAAGTAGAAATAGAAGGAAAAGAAGGATATGAAATGAACAAATTCGTCTAAAGATAGGGTTGGCATCTATTGATAAATAGATGATGGAGAGTCACTAGAGATGGTTTTGTTATGTGCAAAAAAGTTCCTCAGTGAGGAAAAATGGTTTGCTTCAGGTCGAGCGAAAGAAAAGTAGAAGACCCAAAACAAAACTAGTAGAAGTAGTAAGAAATGACAAGTACTATATTATGATTTGGATGAGATTGAATGATGGAAAAGAATACATGTCGCCAACCCTAACTATCTATTGAGGATTCATAACTGACCTAAGATTTTATAACTAAAACTTTATCCTTGTAAGGAGAAAATCAAGACTTTATGTCAATGCTCAAGGAAATTGTTTCTTATAGGTTTTCTTACGTGTGAAGTATCGTGTAAGTTGAGCATGCCTAGCAATACTGTCTTTTATAAAGTTCGAGTACAATCTTTCTCTGTTTCCCTTTTCCTGTGGTTTGATAAACATTCCATCCTTAGCAATGCAGTCATTCTTTTTCTTTCCTATGACTGATATATTTAATACCCTTTCCATATGGTTTGTAGGATCACCAAGTTCTTACAAATGCATTGATTTCTCTATTGGTGAACCAATCATAACATTATATTTTTCTTCATTACCTAAATTTCTATATTGTGAAGCTTGGCTGGTTTTGTAGTTGTTTTGTTAAAACAATTCATCATTGGTTAGAACTCTGAGGGAAATCCTCTCCACCAGAAATATATAAAATAATAAAGTTGAATCCATCCTCTTCTTTTCTATCTCGCTTTTCCTGACAGATGATTGGGCTGAGTTAATTAATAACTGAGAGGATCAGTGGCTGTGAGGGATGTTACCAGTGTACTGTGTACTGCACCACCCAATATAGAATTAGAGAATCTGCCATTGAGAGAGCCTGACTCCTCTGCATGTCATCTATATATGCTGCAATCGAAGACGTTTGACTATTTGTTGAATTTCTAATATTTTGTCACACAAGCTTTAGTAACCTCACAATTTTACACATCATTGTTTTAGTTTTTGTTTATTTAATTTTTTAACTCTACAGGACTCTAAAACCCCACACGCAGAACCAAACTATGATAGAGTCACTCTTGAAATCTTGAACACATCCACTTCCAGCATCCTTGAATTTAAACCCACCATATTGAAAGAGATTGTGCCAGCTGTGCTGTCCATGTTACGCTTTTTATATAGAGGAGGCCACCGACTTTCAAATTGCTTTAACAATTGCTTCCTACAGCTTCCACCATTGGTCTTCTTTGTTTACCGTGTGGTGGTTTTGGTACTGTTCTTTGAGGCATGCTTGCTTTTCCTCTCTCTCTCTCTCTCTCTCCCCTTCTTCTTCACCCTTTCTCATTGTATTCCTCTCTAATTCTGATCAACCTTCAATCTCCTCTTTGCAGCTTCTTTTCTTGACCTCTGTCTAACCCAATCAGAGCAAAATTAGGTCACCTTGATTTCACCTTTTAATTCAGTGCTTGGCTATTTTGTTTTTTTGAAGCTTTGATTTGTTTGTCTCTCTCTGCCAATCACACCCCTCTAAAAAAAATTTCTTTATTATTTTGGTGTGGACTTAATTAAGGAGACTCTATGTTGCATGCATTAAAATTGGTTGACAGAATACCTGATTGTTTTGTTCCTATTCTAGAATTTGGTACCATGTACATCTTTGCAGGTCACATTAGCTTAAATTCGAGTTTGACTCACATTACTAATCAATTATAGAATACATGACAGAGCATGCTCAACGTCTAACAAGCACACACGACAGTACATGCAATGTCTTACAGATAATCAATATGTAATCTGTAAACCCAACTATGTTACCTGTCATATTAGGTGAAAGTTATGTTATTCTGTAGAGATTAAGTTCTTGGTCTCAGGTTCTTAAAAGCTTTCTTTGAATTGTCTATATAAAATATTTTTATTTTGCTCTCTCTCTCTTTTTGTTGAAAATGTTTTATTGATCCAGTCATTTAGTTAGCTCTATATACAAAAATCTACTATAGTCATTTAGCCTCTGTTATAGGCAATCAGAAGGAATAATCTTTGTGCCTTTGTGGTCATTGCTATCCACTAATAGGATTCATCATTCCAAATGTTAAGTTGGGTTCTTTCAAGGTTTTGTTGTTGGGTATTATAGAAGAGATTTGTCTATTTGTTAAATAATTAGAAAATATTCAATATGAAGTAGATTTTGTTAAATGGGTATAGAATATATGTTTGATGCTTTTCTTTTTTTATTGTTTGTTTTTATTTATTTATTGAAATTGGGAATTTATGAGTTATGGGTTATGAATTCTAGATTTTAACAAATTTCTCAAATCAAATGATAGTGTGGGATCAAGGGGTTTGTGCTTTTATCGACAATTATTGCAATAGGTTACTACAGTAGACACTCATTAAACAATAAATTTTGGATATAAAACTTTTTTAATTTGTTAAATTCCTAATTTGTAGATTTTATTTTATCAAGATTCACGAGCTGCACTTATCAATTTTAAAAAAAAATTAAAAAAGATCAAGAGCTATACATTGGGGAACATATTCAATTTCAGGTGTGTTAACAAATTATGTTAGTTTATAATAAAGGGTCCGGTTAATGTATACTCTTAGGCCAAACATTAACCATCCATAATAGGAAACTTTTTATAGAAAATTGAAAAAACTGTCAAATTAGTTAGTTACTTTTTTATTTTTCCATAAAAAAATTTCCTAAAATGGTTTACTAACATATGTTCTTATGGCATACATTAGTAAAACCCTATAATAAATTATATTTTTTTTATGTTCCATATTTATGCATTGTAAATAATAATAATAACTATACAAGACATTTTTTTCTTCATCTTATAACATATAACTGTTTAATATATGTTTTAGCTATATAGTGTTATTTACAAATTCAGTATCTGCAATTGTAGTAAAATAAAGCAAGATTAAATCATATATCATACTCAATACATTTCTCGTGCATCGTACTGGTTAGCGACTAGTTAGTTAAAAAATCAAAGTGCAAGATTGTCCTTTATTATGCCATATTGGATGACCAATTGTCCAATAAGCTTAAACTGATGGCAGCAGGCCCCACAGTAGACATGTTAACACACCCACTAATACTTGCCCATGTTAAGACATGGACCCTAAAACACAAGCAGAACGGAAAGAACCAAAAGACTGAAACATAAACTATAACAGGTTACAGGTAGGGATTGCAACAATTCAAACCAAAAACCTTGTACAGAAACACTGGGAACTATTATCATGTTAAAGAATCATCATATGAGAAAGATAGGATGAGAGTCTCTACCATAGGGAGTTGCTGGCTCCTCTGGCATTGATTAATAAAATGAAAAGTAAAAAATTACACCCTCACACGTAACTCTTTGGCCAGTTATCAGTTAAGATTTACATGTAATCGGACTCATCAAAAAAAAAAAAAAAAAGATTTATTTGTAATCTGATTTGGTGAAATTAAGTTAGAGCACATTGGATGAAGATTTCGGAACATTTAGTTTACGTATTTGTTTAGGTCCGTTAATTATTCCCCTCACCAATGACAGCTCCTGATATGAATCAAGTATTCATAATATCTAACTAATATGTCCAAGCAGTAGACCCACTTTTCTCCCGCCCAATATTTTCCACCATTTGAGTGAACTTCTTAGATTATCTTAAAAACTGTTGCAATCAGTGTGTGTATATGGGTCATATATATTGAAGAATGCTTGATTTCTTATCTTTTACGTGTGTTTGATTTCTTATCTCTTATGTTTTTAACAAAAATCTTTCAGACCCTCTCATTACTTTTAAGTGTAATGGTTGATGTGTTTGGGAGGAATTCACAACCATCAATTCCTGTTGAAGCGTCAGAAATAGCAGATCTCATTGACTTCCTGTAAGTGTTAATTTTTTGTGCTTCAGAACTTCTGTGATACAAAGATTAAAATTACATTCTTTCTATTTCCTGAATACTTTCGTATTTGCATAACCAATGCATTTTTCAGCCATCATGTTATCCATTATGAAGGGCAGGGAGGGCCTGTGCAAGCCAACAGCAAGCCTCGACCAGAGGCACTGGCTCTCTGTGGGAGAGCATCAGAAAGTTTATGTCCGGATGTTCAGCATCTTCTGTCCCACCTAAAACCTGATGTAAATTCTTCCATTTATGCTGCTACCCATCCAAAGCTGGTCCAGAATCCGTCATAACAATTTTGGTGGCATTTCTAGTATGCTGATCAGTACATGTACATGGTGCTATTCTGAGCTAAAATGATACTCAAAGGGAGATCTACTAGTATACAGACAAAGACAGCCATGCCAAACACCCTATCCCGAAGATAAAAGAAAGGGATTTAGGAAGATTTTATAGTTTCTTGGATCTTGAGAGGAACTTGTAGGAACTTATGCGATAAACCTTGTAATATCATCCATCAATAGTATCTGAAAAAGTAAATGTTATTTGTTCTAATGTAGAAGGGCATGAATGTTGTACTAATTAGTAAAAGTCGGTCTATATTGAAGGGACAAAATTGTAGAGACTACTTTCTAATTCGCTTATCACATATAGAAAGTAGAAGGCTAGATGCATCGTATATAGAAGGGACTAAAGTCAGCAACTCTCATATCTTCCTATTATGGTATCCCAACTCATTTTAGAAGGGCAGCATGCCTGGAACACAGCTTTAGTCCATGAGTTGTTTGACCCAGAAGATGTCCAAGCCATTCTATCAATCCCTCTTCCTATAAGATCCAATGAAGGCAAAGCTTATTTGGGTTCTCTACTCCAAAGGAGCCTTCACTGTTAAATCTGCCTATCACTCGGTCATACAACATACCACTACCAGCACACTCCATCAAATCCCAAACTCCTTGGAAGAAGTTTGGAAGATGAATGCACCCGAAAGAATTAGGATTTTCTTATGGAGAATTGGTGTAAATGTCCTTGCAAAAGAAAATATGTTGAGAAGATTAGAAGTAACAGATTCCAAGTTTGTTCTCTGCGGGGAAGACTTTAAAACCACATGGCGCATGTTTTTTCAAATGCCTTGTCGCCAAAGCTATCTGGCATTTAGCCTGTTGTGGTTTTAGGGCAAATGAATTTTGGATCAGTTCCAATGAGGACATTGTCAAGTTAGTCCTAAACCCTCCAAACTCATCATGTACCGTCAATGAAATCTGGTTAGTCTCCCTAAATATGGCTTTTACTCTACAAGGAATATGGTGCCTATGTAATAATGTCCTGCACAATGGAGGCCCAGCTGATATTTATGGTTCCATTCATCAAATTCACTAGAGGTTTATGGAGTTTTCAACCCTAACAAACCAATCTACTCGCCTCCCTCCACCCCCATCGCTTGCAAGTTGGGTTCCCCGACCTACGGATTGGGTCAAGCTTAATGTTGATGCTGCCATATCAACTACCAAGGTAGCTCTAGCGGTAGTTGCTTGAAACAACAGTGGTGATGTGATCAAGGTCTGGACTAAGTTGCAAAATAGCTGCTCACCCCACTAGCTGAAGCATCATCAATTCTTTGGGCTGCCCAATTAGCAAAATCAGAAGCATGGTCCCAAATTATTGTTGAGGGTGACGCTAAAATTTGTTTCGACTCCTTATCTGCTAAAGCTACATATGCTGATTGGTCAATCAAAATCGTGCTAGATAACTCTTTATGTTTAGCTAAATCCTTTTCTAATTGTTCCTTTAGTTGGGTTAAGAGAGACTGCAATGTTGCAGCTCATAAAGTTGCTAAGTTTGCTTTAAATCCTAATGTTTCCTTTTGTTTCAATAATGGCGATCCACCCCCTTTTTACTTTCTGCTTGTAAGGTGGATTGCCCTTTTTGTAAGTCGTTTTTGAGTAATACAAATTGCAGATTATAAAAAATAAAAAATAAAAAGATAAAAAAAAGGACTAAATTGACCGTAACATGATTTAGTCCACAAACTTTATGCCTAAAGCTTGGATTAAAATGAAATCGTTAGAGGTTTGATCTAAGATTCTTTAAATGGCTTTTTTTTTTTTTTTTTAATTTTAATTTTATGGGTATTGATACCAGATAATGGACCAATTCTTTAGCAAAATCTCAAATTGGACTGGTGAGTAGAGTTGCCACCATTCATTCGGTTTTTTATGTGGTTGATCATGCAATTCTTAATTTTATTTTATTGCAAACCAAGGGCTAAGAGCATGTGTGATCTCCTATACTTAATTAGGCAATAAAGTGTCTACTAATCATTATATGGGTTTGGGGATTTATTTATGCAAGGAATGTGCTAGACACCTTGCAACACCTATTTAACAACGTTAACTATTTTGCTATCATTTTTACTATTTTAATTTAACACATGAGGATGACGTGATATTTTTTTTTAGAATATTATTCGAACGACATCATTCTCATATCTTTTTAATGTGTTTGGATTTGAAAGCCTGGATTGAGCTAAACCTCAGTATTGAAAGATTTGAGTCCATAAAAAGATTGTCAAGCCAAGTCCATAAAAAATTATATTTGCACTAATGACTGATTTTATTATTTTGATTATTTTAATTTAACACATAAGGACGATGGGATAGTTGCTTTAGAATATTATATGGATTAGAGAGATTATACTTTGAGGAGCCTTTGACTGCTTTGTACGTGTGACGAGACTTTTTCTTTTTGGTTTAGTAAAAATATGGGGCTAAGTACTCCTATTATAAAGTCAAAACTGAGCTAAACCTCAGTATTGAAAGATTTGAGTCCATAGAAAGATTGTCAAGCCAAGTCCATAAAAAATTATATTTGCATTAATGACTGATTTTATTATTTTGATTATTTTAATTTAACACATAAGGACGATGGGATAGTTGCTTCAGAATATTATATGGATTAGAGAGATTATACTTTGAGGAGCCTTTGACTGCTTTGCATGTGTGACGAGACTTTTTCTTTTTGGTTTAGTAAAAATATGGGGCTAAGTACTCTTATTATATAGTCAAAAAATAAATTGTCTTTATTTTTTATATATAATTTTTATTTTAAAAATTTAATTTATAAGTGGATAAAGTAATTTAAAAATTAATAGGAGATTAATCCTATTTTTTAAATAATGTTTTAGTGAGAGTTAGAGTTATATTTTTATTGGATTGTTCTTTAATTTTGTCTCTATATAAACATAAAGGTGTAAATGTATTTTTAAACAAACAAAAAAAAAAGGATTCAAAATAAAAAAAATTCTTTAAATAATAATATAAATAACATATAAAGATACTATTTAACTCAAAAGCCTTATAAGTTTTGCGCAAATTATATTATATTAACCGCTCAATATTTACATTCTTTTTCAATGTCACTCTCACTTGAATTCCCAACCGGATGACTTCTTGATTCCAATTTGTAACCGAAAGTCTGAGACTTATCCCTTCTTTTTTAGAGGTTGTGATCCAAAAGTCCCTTCATTCAGCAAGAAGGAGAAACTCACTCCATACATGATACATGTAGGCCTCTAAAGTGACCCCATTTGCGTTGGTGGTGACAGGCTAGACGTCACTAAAAAATTTTATAATTAAAAAAGAAAAAAGAAAAGAAAAAAACAGGCTTCGTTGATTGGTAGCTATCTAATAAAAATCTTTGACAAAAATACACGTTATGTTAATACAAGGGGGACCCACACGGCATCAAAAAACAAACATTCAATTAAAAAAACGTGACTGATCGATGTTGTACCATGTACCAACTTGGAGGGTAGATTTTTTCTTTTTTTCTTTCTTCTGTTGTTGGTGCCGACGGGACCAAAATGGAATTGAAATTTAATAATAAATTGTTTAATTTCAACCTTTCACGTCCGGGAAAGGACAGCCACTCCTTATTTGTTGTTGTCATCGATCTATAGCTTCCTGTGAGCACGTGAAACTTGTTTATAGACTTCATGATTTTTTTTTTTTTTTTAATTTATTCTTTCCCTTCTATGATTTGAGATTCATCTTTCACGTCCGCATATTACAACCACAAATTTTTATTCTCATTAGCCATTTGAATTTAGTTTACAAGCAACAGAAGGAAGGAAATGGAAGAAAAATAAATGAGACTATTTTCATTTTTAATTTTGGTACCCTATTCCTTTCACTTTGTGGAATGTTTTCAAATGTAGGGTCAAAGTGAAATGAAAGATGAAGAGATAAATAGGATAATGATGTTCGCTCTTTTTTTTTTTTTTTTTTTGAAACCGAAGTTTGCTTTGCTTGAAACAAGGTGATAGTCTCATATTATGTCATCCTAAAATTAGGATAAGATGTTTCATGATCAATCTTAACACCATCTTATTAATGGATTATTATCATAATAATTCAAGATATTCATTATATTAAACATTCTTATATTCGTTAGAATTTTGAAGGCTGTGGAGCGAAATAGAATATTAGGATCCTAGTTTTCTGGTTTTTAAATATATAAGAATCTAAATGTACTATCAAATTATTTAAGATTAAGTATTATTTTTTATCAAATAAAATGAAATTTTACTTGAAGTGATACTGTACACATTTAAATTTAAGAAAAATTACATTTTACCACCTAAACTATACCTTATGTTACACTTTACACTCTAAACTTTTCAAATGTACGTTTTGCACCCTAAAATATGACTCCTGTTACACTTTGCACTTTACTATTAAGTTTGCTATTAACTTGTATGAAAATTCAAAGTTTAGGGTGCAAAGTGTAATAAGAAGTATAGTTTAGGGTGAAAAAATGTAATTTGTCTTTTGTTTTTAAAGTATTGAGAAGATGGGCAATTAGGTCTTTTTACATGGTGTCATATTTTTCTATCCAAATTAACAACAAACTTAATATCATGGTGCAAAATATAACAAGGGTCATAATTTAGGGTGCAAAAAGTGCATTAAAAAAGTTAAAGGTGCAAAGTATAACATGAGGTATAGTTTAAGATGGTAAAGTGTAATTTTCTCTTACATTTAATAGAAATTAAATCATCATTATATATAACTAGATCTTCTCAATATAATATGAAAAATAGTGAATTTTGATCATGAAAAACATATCATAAGTTGTATATATTGTTTGTGATTTAGGATTAGCAAAAATGTATTCACACAACAATAATATATATATATATATATATATATATATATAAACCACTTTTTTTTTATGAGTAAGAAATATATATATATATATATCTTAAAAAAAACACTACTTTATGCAAAAGAAGTACAAAACAGTCAAGCAGTAGATGAAAAAGAAAGAAAGAGCAAATAAGAAAATTAATTATAAAAAAAAAAAAAAGAGAGGAGAGAACTAAGGAACAAATTGGGAGAATCACAAGATCTACTTCCAAAATAGAGAACCACTAAAAAAAGCAAGCGGTTGATCTTCTCAATTGTCCAAGTCTTCAAAAGTCTGCCGACTATCCTCCCTTTGTAAACTCACATAATTAAGAGAATAATGTCAAGAGTCTTGTAACTTAATTTGTTGGTAGCTTCTGATATTTCTATGAGATCCAAAGTTCAAATTTCTCTTTCCCTAATTATCCATAATATGGATTATAGAAACTCTTAATTGAACGTCACAAATTTACCTCATAAATACACGAACTCACACACAAACATTCACAAACCTCACACACATATGAAACTCTTACAAACTTTGCACACAAACTCACAATCCCAAAAACTCAATACATCCAATAACACACACACACACACACAAATTACTTTCCAAAAAATTCATTTCATATTCTTTTAGAGTTTTATCCACTCCCTATATGGGAGTACCCTTGAGCCAAAATTACTAAACCTTTTGTAATAACACCTATTTATAAGGCTCTTATTTTATTCTTTGGTGATAAGGAATACCCCAATTACTTCTTCCATAGCATGATAAAAATAGGGTTAAATACCTATAAAAAAAAGAAGAAGATAAAAATAGGGTTAAATGCAAAGATATTTCATATAAATACACCTCATGTGCTACAAAACTGACTTTTTAAAATCGTATTTGAATTTAAAATAATATAACTGCCCATACTGTTAAACTTTTATCACTCTTATTGGAAAAAAAAAAAACCATGTGAACATGTATTACATGAGAATTAGTTACTTTGCATGTGTTTTGGCTCATGAGGTACTTTTCGTTCAAAAAATTATTGAAATCTAACAAAATGGTCAATTACGTTATTTTAAATACCCTGGACTTATTAGTCAATTTCGTAGCATGAGTAATGAGTGTATTTGATTATGACTTATACCATAAGGAGTCTCTTTGCATTTAGCCCATGAAATACACAAATAAAATAGGGTCAAATGCAAAGATATCCCATATAAATACACCTCATGTGCTACAAAATTAACTTTTTAAACTTGTATTTAAATTTAAAACAATAATTGACCATTCTATTAGACTTTTGTGACTTTTATTGAAAAAATAAAATAAATAACCATTTGAACATGCATATTACATGATAATAAGCTACTTTGCATGTGTTTTGATTTACGTGTTGCTTACATGGTCATTTTTCGTCCAATAAAAGTGATTAAACTCTAAATAAATGGTCAATTACACTATTTTAAAAACCCAAGGCTTATTAGTCAATTTCATAGCATGAGTAATGAGTGTATTTGATAATGACTTATACCATAAGGAGTTTCTTTGCATTTGGCCCATAAATGCAAAAATAAAAATAGGGTTAAAAGCAAAGATATCCCATATAAATAAACCTCATATGCTACATAAGTGACTTTTTAACTCGTATTTAAATTTAAAATAATATAAATGATCATTCAGTTAGATTTTTATCACTTTTATTGGAAAAAATAACCATGTGAACATGTGTGTTACATGAGAATTAGTTACTTAGCATGTGTTTTGGCTCACGTAATGCTTACATGGTCATTTTTCGTCTAGTAAAAGTGATTAAAGTCTAACAAAATGGTCAATTGCTCTATTTCAAAATACCCAAAACTTATTTGTCAATTTCGTAGCATGAATAATGAGTGTATTTAATAACGACGTGTACCATAAGGAGTCTCTTTGCATTTAGCCCACAAAATACACAAAAAAAAAAAAAAAAATCATTTGGCCTAAACCCCTCTTAAAAAAAAATAAGTAGCCTTCTTTTTTGATACTTTGAGTAGCCTTCTTTATTCCCCTGAAAAATAAGTAGTAACATATAATTACTACATGTCTTTGATCTATATTAAATAGATTGATTGAAGCAAACTAACTTTCACAAATTAATTGGCGAAAAAAAAAATCACTAATTAGGCTTGGAGTTGAGAGATCACTTAATGCCTATGGAGAGAGAGATATCTAATATGAAGATTGGATCATTCCATTTATTACTAACGGTTCGTCAATTTAAAATTCTGTTCCAGCTCCTTGAGAAGGGATAAAGAAAATGAAAAAAGTTCTAGATCTTTAAAATATTTGCTATATTAATGTGCCAAAATTGATAAATATGAAATGTAACTGAACAATTGGAATTGGAGTATTTGATAGTTTTTTTTTTTTTTTTGAGAAACACACGCGCGCGCATATATAAGGGGAGTATTTGATAGTTGAGTCCTTTTAGGTGCACAACAAAACTTCACAATAATTTTATAATAGATCAAGTAAGCTGCGAGCAAAAGAACATGTTGTACCCAACAAACGTGGCCAAAATAATTAACATCATTTTTCAAACAATATAATTAATAGATACCGTTTTCAAATTATATTTTTTATTAGCATCTCGAGTGTAAAAGGACCGATTTTGGGCTATAAATCGAGTCTCAGAGACTTGATTTTCATGGTCTAACAAAGTCTGATGTGGCATTTTTTCCACGTGTACATCTAAAAATCGAGTTTCTAAGACTCGATTTCCTTAAAACATATACACCAAGTCTGAGCTCCAAAATCTTTTAGAACGAACACCATTTACACCTTCTCATCAGAGAAGAAAGAGATAGAAAAAAAAAATGAAGATCGGAAGATCTAAAAATGAAG
This sequence comes from Lithocarpus polystachyus, assembly GCA_033629205.1. NCBI lineage: Eukaryota > Viridiplantae > Streptophyta > Magnoliopsida > Fagales > Fagaceae > Lithocarpus > Lithocarpus polystachyus. The sequence goes on from CM066164.1 coordinate 42,374,763, forward strand.
ATCAAGAAGAAGAAGAAGAACCGAAAAGATGAAGAAGAAGAAGACAAGCTCATACCCAGCACACACAAACCGAGGAGAAGAAGATCGGAAGCAGACTGAGATGGTTTTGATCGTGGCTAGCCGTGGGTCGCCATGGGTCTGGTTTTGATCGCCGTGGGTCGCTGTGGGTTGCCGTGGGTCTAGGTCGTCGTGGGTCTGACTCTCTCCCACAGTACCAAATCGGCTATGGCTCTCTCCCTCCCGTGGGTTGAAGGTGATCGGTGGTTTTGATGGGTGGGTGGCTGGATCGGTGGTTTTGAAGGTGATCATTTCAGGAAAAAAAAAATTGTTATTTTGTGGATATGTTGATACAAAAGCGAGAGAGAAAGAGATAGAGAAGAAATTTCAGAGGTGGATGTGTTGATACAGAAGCGAGAGAGAAAGAGATAGAGAAGAAATTTCAGAGAGTTTTTTATTTTGCAAATCGATTGTCAGATACTCGATTTCCATGTAGACGCCACGTGAAAAAAAATGCCACATCAGACATAATCAGACCATAAAAATCGAGTCTCAAAGACTCGATTTATAGGCCCTAAATCGAGTTTTTTAGACTCGAGATGCTAGTAAAAAATATAGTTTGAAAACGGTATCTATTAATTATATTATTTGAAAAATGATGTTAATTTCCCATTTTGGCCAACAAACGTTACAACTGTGTTGTACCCAATAGATTAAGTAAAAACCTTTAGAACCCAACCTTATCCTCTTATAAAATTTATTTCCACTCAATGAAGAAGATATTTTCTCACTTGAGGACGAGCTTTCAAACCCCACTTGAGTCTAGACCCACGTCGGTTCTAACGTCGATTCTTCAACATGTAGGAAGTACTATAATCACACACAACGTCCAGGCTGGAGGATTGGTGCCCCTACCCCTTTTACTCCCAAAAATTAAGAAATCTAATACCTAACCTAACTAGCCTAACACATAATTACAATTTAGTCACACCCAATTTATAGGTGAGGTTCCTAAGAACCTGTGGTTCCAATTAGCTGTTAAAGAACAATTATTATGGATCAGATACACTGAAGGCTTAAATACTATCATATCTATCAAAAAATATAAGGAAGAGCTTAGACTTAAACTACACTAACATTGATCAAGAAACAGTAAATATAATCCTTACACTAGGCAATAATTTCACAATGTAACAATATAGTTGAATACATGCAAAGTGGACTTAAACATTGAAATGTCGGAAGCAAAAATATGATTGCATCCGAAATAATAAGAAAAGGCCCTACACCAACTATATATATAGAAACTTAGTTAAGTTTCAAATTAAAGTCAGGATTAAAGTTGTTTCGAGAGAAAATATAATCCGTCTGCTTACATCTTTAACTTACTACATAAATCTGCAATAATCCTTTCCTAATTGGACCTCTCATACATCGTGGCTACCCTCCTTGCTTTCCAAGAGAGAACCAGCACCTGCAGCAGGACTGGCACAGAAATTTGCACCGTTGGATTCTTGGGCAGTGCATTCAGGAGATTTCTTGTTGAGGTTATATGGCCCTAAATTCATTACCCTGCATCCATGAAGAAAGGCCTTAAATCAGTAACAGCTTTCTAATGCCCCAGATATAATTTGATGCCTGAGTTAAAAGACTGTTGAATAATAAGTATGTTTGCTTGTATACTTCAATCATGAATCAAGGTGCCTATATGAAATTAAATTTTAAAATCCAGGCAAAGAACCAGCCTTTGCGAACCTTTGAATCTACAATCAAGTTTGCTGGCAGTAAGCAAGAATTATATATACTCTCGAAAGTTGTGTAGCCCCAAACATCTTTTAAACCAAATCCAATTCAACACAGAACCTCACAATAGTGTTTAAAGATGGCTCCTTCAACAGGCAAATAGGTAGATAGCAAACACAATCAATCATGTCTTAACTTACATAAGAACGTATATATTTATAAATTACTATCTAAATTGTTTCAAGGGCTAAGGTAGAACTAAAAATGCTAAAACATGTTCTCTTTTGGTCACCCACCCCCACACACACACACACACACGGGGGGGGGGGGGGGGGGGGGAGAGAGAGAGAGAGAGAGAGAGAGAGCTATTACAACAACTGACCTTTCCTTGCGCTTCTCCAAAAATCGAGCCAAGGATGCCTTTCGTGCTTGTGGAACAGGTGCAACTGCATGGAAAATTGAATGTCATTCTTATGAAGTGGTGTTGCAATAATAAATCTAACCAGTACTAATATTCTTAATGATTAGACACAAATAAACAGCTTCAAATTTGAACTATGTGAGGCAGCTGAAAACGCCTCCTTTGCCAAAATGTACATTTTTTTGCAATAAGTTAAGAATTGTTCACAACATCTACATGTTTAAGTGTTCACAATAATTAGAATAACTAGGATATAATTCAAGTATGGCTAAAGATAAAGGTTGCAAGATTACGGAGTTATTCATTTCAAAGTTCTATTTTAAGGTCAGCAAATATGTACAAAACCTCCAATAACACAAGGCCTTACCAGATGGAAACTGGACCACCATTTTAGGCATTTGCAGAGGCACCGCTTTGCTAACAGGAGTTGTTGGAGCTCCAGTGGTTTTAGCAGCCATCGACTCATCATTGCCAGTGGATCCACTTCCCGACTGGGCACCAGTATGTGAAGAAACCGACAAGGGACTTGAAAGACCAGAGCAAGGGTGTGTGTTTATGGGCTGATTCACAGTAACACCATCAGCAGCTGCCAATTTTGAGCTAGGTGCTTGAACTTGAGCTTTTGGATGTGCTGCATTAGAAGCAATAGATCCATTCCCAGCCAACAACATTATAGCCTGAGCCTGGAAAAGATGACCCAATTTAAGCCGATCTATGACCCAAGATGCAGTTGATAACCAGCTTGTGGTGTTTGTGTTCTGTGCATTTAGCGTTTGTGCGTGTGCGTGTGTGAGAGAGAGAGAGAGAGAGAGAGAGAGAGGATACCTTCTCAGGGGTAATGTCATCATAAACATGCACAGTACCTCCATAAAAGATGGTCAATTGAGCAGAAGACCCAGAGGCCTTGACACCATTCCTACAGGAGATATTCCAATATAAGACATTTAATCTCCAAATAACTATAGAGTTGTAAGCAAAAAATGGTCACCGTATAAGTGTTTAAGGACAATCAAAGAAAATACCATGGTTCAGTTATCCCAGTATTGTTAGCAGCAGTGGGAATAACTGAATGTGGAGCAGTAGCCGGAATCCCTCCAAGTAACTGTTGCTTCACATTGACACCAGCCAAATTCTGACCAGCAGTAGCAAAATGATTCTTGAAGAAGGGGTTTCCAACAGAAAACATCTTCACATCATGTTGCACAGGGTAACATGTCAGGGAAAAATGATTCGCACCTTGCCTATTGTGATTGAAGGACTTCTATATAGTAAAAACAGAAAACCAATGGGGGGAAGGGCAACAACATATCAGATGTGACTTATGGAATTAATATCAAATTGATAAACCAAGTAACGGGGGTTCTTGAAAAAGTTCTTATATCACCAATATCAGTACTCCAAGGCTCTCACAGATAAAGTCCTTAACCCTTTTTTATTTATTTATTTAAATTATCCTTTTTTATGCAACAAAAATGACTTGGTTCAAATACTGGGTAAAACAAATTAAACTTTTCTAAAATGTTATTTATGAAAATAAAGCATTCTGATCTCATTTCCATGTAATTCTCAAAAAACCCTTATAAATATATATATATATATATATACACACACACACACATATATATCAACAAGAAATGGAATAATATCAAACCTGGATTTCAGCCATAGACCGTTTCTGACTAGCATCAAAAGCATCTGCAGTTGAGATAGACATAAATCCAGATGACATGTGGGAGTCAGAAGCAGTCTTTTGATTCTTGTCTTCTTGAGAAACCTTGAAAGACATCAAATGAGAAATGGCAGAAACCTTGTTTAAGAACTGCCAATGTGCTCCTACACATTTAGTAAACACTAGAGATCCTCAGAAAATGTCCAGAACTACTAAGCTATACACACTATATGCCTTTCACTTCATAACAAAACAAAAATGAGAAGAAAGAAAGGGAAAAAAATAGAAGAGAAAAAAGAGACAACTTTGAAGAGATAGACCCTCTTTTTCCTTTTTTGGGTTGGGTTGCAGTGACAGATTGGAACATCAAAGTCACAAAAATAAGCAAAAACCATATTATTCCTTTAGTTCTTGGTATCAACAGATTTTTTTTTCCTGTAAACAGTTTAACAAGTAAAATCAATTAAAAATTAATAAGGATTCACAAATTTACTAGTGCCCAGGTGGATATTAAATATACAATTTACTACCACATGTTGTCATCCAAATAAAGTATAAACTTGAAAGTTTAAACCTTTATTGAACTCCAATTCAAATAAGAAAATTATTTGGAGGTAAAATAAATAAATAAATTAGCGACAAGACATAAAAATAGGTCTAATCGGTGTTGTCCAAATAAAGCCTTCTGAATCACACACAAATAGAGAGAGAGAGAAGGGAAATTCTTTCTTAAAAAATATATAAATAAATAAAATAAAAAAACCACAGCCTAAAAACTAAAAAAAAGCCATTTATTTTGTCTTAAGAAATTCAATTCCATGCACACACAAACTACAAACTAGAATAAAAATTAAACACACCCATAATTCCGACAAAAAAAAAAATTCAAGTTTTTAAATGAGAATAATAATAAGTGAAGCTTTGCAACAAATTTAATAAGTGAACAAACAAATATTCAAAGTAGAGCAAAAATAAGAAGAAGAAGAAGAAGAAGAAGAAGAAAAAAAAAAGACTAATAATATAAGAAGAACAATAATAATATACCAGAGTCTTGGCATGCATCATTGTTAATCTCTTCCTTCACCACAGCCAACGGTTCTTTTGAGCTCAAACCCAGAAAATCTCTCTCCATTACAGAACCCCAGAAAAAAAAAAAAAAAAAAAAAGAAGAAGAAGAAGTAGAATTTCAAAGCAGACCCACCTCAAATCCAAAGCCAAAAAGACACTTCTTCCAACCCACCAAACCCTTCTCCTTCACATGAACAAAAGAGAGAGAGAGAAAGAGAGAGAGAGAGAGAGAGGCAGAGCAAAAAGCTTTCAACTACAGCAAAAAGAAGACACAGAGAGAATTCAGAGATGTAAATGTGTGCTTGTACAGGAGTGGTTTTAATGAAATCTTAACCGTCAATTTTTTTTATTTGTGTGTGTGTGTGTGTGTGTGTATGTTTATGTTATAAAAGAACATATATACATAGCATTTATCAATAGGTGGTTGAGTTACCGATATATCCGGTCAGAGTAACCGGCTGGTCCGGTACCGTACCACGTGCTTAGGTCTTTAATTCACTGATTGTTGGTACATCTTGGTGGTACCCCACCTGTCTGCGGTTCCGTTTTTTTTTGCAACATAACTAGACTTGACACGTGTATAGCACGTGACAAATTTTAATTATAATTTTTTTTTTTGGAGATGTGGAAATTTTAGTTATAAATAATATTGTCGTAATACTATTTTACATTATTTTTTTGTTATAATTATTGATATAATAAATTCTTGCTAATTATTAGATGAGATTAACTACTCATTACATCATCGGTTCTTATTTTTTATAATTTTTTTTTTACAATATATTTTATTTTGTACACATTTTACCACAACTGTCAAACGTAATAAAATGTGATTAACTATTTCTCATGTATCAAAAAATATATATATTTGTCACTATCACATGGATGAATTATTATTTTTTCCATCACTCATAATTTGCCACATAAAATTAAACAGAAAATTAGTCAAAATCAATTACGAGTACAAAGTATGCATTTTACCACAACAGTCTTACATAATAAAATGTGATTAACTATCTGTCGCTGTATCAAAAAAAAAAATTTATTTGTCATATCATATGGATTGACTATTTTTTCTATCACTCACAATTTGTCACATAAAACAGTTGTGACAAAATGTGTATTTTTTTTAGCAAAAAGACTAATAAATTTCATTAAACAAAAAAATTAGTCAAAATCAGCTATAAGTACAAAGTATGCATTTTAAATCTTGAATATAAGTTCCCATAAAAAAAAAAAAAAAAAATCTTGAATATAAGTTCACGCAAGCCTCTTACTTATTTTATTTAGTTTTTGCTTTTCATTTATAATATTTTTAGAAAAAAAAAATCTCAAAACGGGTATAAAATATGTGATAATAACATTTATTTAATTATTACGGTATCGATAGATGACTGGATTGAATTCAATTGAATATGGATTGGAGTGGGAGGCACGCCACAAACACAGCCCCGAGTGCCTAATGCCCCAGCAACTAGTAAGGCATACCTGACAAAACATGGCCGATTAATCGGGGAACCTCTGATGTAAAACTCGCCGTCTTTTAAACTTGATATGTTGTGTTTTTATTTGTTTGTGACAAAATGCGACGTAACGAACAGTACACAGGTGTGTGGTTGTTGGCTGTTTCGTACTACGTAAAATACTAGCGTACAACTACCATGAAGACATATACGCTGTAATAAGAGGCAAATAGATTATATAGTTTGCTGGGGAAAGAGAAAAAGAAAAGGCCAAACTTTGACTCAGCCTTGCAGTTGTTTTAGTTGTAGCTCATCTGGCATTTTTGTTGTGGTTTCAATGTTCAGGGTCTTTCAACTGAAATGTTCAGGGTCTTCAGGCTTTAAATTCTCTACTAATTTTTTTATTTATTTATTAAAAAAGGGGTCCAAACCCATCTCTACTCTACCATGTTCTGAGAGGTAAAAATTAAGAACATATGAGATGGGGATGTTTTCTTCCTTGCAACTCAAAATGGCCTGTTTTGCTAAGTTATGAACAAGAAAAATTATCCTTTCTATACGAAGAAATGATATATCTATAATATTTTTACAATACTTTTGTAACAAATTTTATATAGCAGGTTGTTATTTGTTGTTACTAGTAGGTAAGAAAGTAATTTTAGCGGTGGATCCAAATTAAAGACCTGTAACAACCTGCCAACTAGAATTTTTTGTGAAAATATTATGGACGTAACACTTCTCTTCTATATGTAGTGGATGACTTACAAATCATTTAGAAAAGGAATTCAAAATCAATTTGGTCTTATCAATAATATATTTGATTGCCACCAATGAGGAGAGGATGTGAAGTTTTGTAGGAGTAGAACAAAATTCATACCTTCTCCCATGAGAAAAATGGTTTTTGTAAGTGTTTGGGTGCCATCTTTGAGCCAAAATAAAGGTGGAACCAACATATCTTTTAAACCAAGTCTGAGTTGAAGGTCTCTAATGTGTGAGGGAATAAGCCACTAGTCACATCACATTTGTTGTTGTTGTTGTTGTTTTTTTTTTTTTTTTTTGACAAATTTGTATTGATTTTTATACATATTTAGGTATTTTGGTATTCCGATTCCTGATCACAAGTTATTTTTCTTTATTCCGTTGGTTCGATTTTATTTGGATTAATAATTAGTTGTTTTGCAAGTTGAAATTTTTTTTTCTCAATGATCCATTTAGATGTTAAATTAGGAGGCTTTATTCAATTTTGTTTATTTTTAAATCAATTTGTGTAGACAAATTTGTAGTTTTTTGTAGATAAATTTCTTTTAATATATATAACTGTATAAAATATACTCTATAGCACCACTTATTCAAACAAAAGCAAATGTTAGTCAAACAAAAATAATTGGACGAATGACATATTTTAGCTTTTACAATTGTATTATTATTATTATTATTATTATTATTATTATTGTAAGGATTAGATTTGAGTAACTTGCCTAAAGGATGAATGGACTTAGGTCCAAAAAACCCAATGCAATGAATTTGTAGAGGGTGTGTTGGAAAACAAGGTTTTAGTGAATCAGACAACAATCAAAGTATATCCAAATAACAAGAAAATGAAAATAGACTGGTTTAATGTAAAGAAAATCATTTTCGGCACAGTTCAAGGAGATCAATTCTTATATATCTCTCTCAAGTGTGATTACAAGTTCTATTATTGATTGTTACAGTGTTTTTCTCTTGGTTTTTTCTCCTTTTTTCTCTCAGAGTGTCTCCTATTTTATACTAACTTTCCCTCCCCTTTCTACCATCCACGTGCAGATCAGTTTGTTAATTTTGATCCTTGTCCCATCAGCACATTCAAGAAGTCTTTGGACAGTACCTATAAGGCTGAAAGTTACTGTTCAGACATCACTTCCTCATTAATGCGGTCAAAGAGTTGGCTACAGAGCATTCAATACGGTGGTAGCAGCTTTTCCTTAGATATTTCTCAGCTCCCATTTGTCCTGTACGTTCATAGTGTATATCCTTATCAATAGAACTTCCTGTTACATTATCCTCGATGACAGGACACACACATCTTAATCTTTACTTTGTTTAGCTAAGGGGTTATTCCTCTTCGGACCACCTCCCTCAGCCTTTACAGTTACAACTTGCTTGTGAAGCTCACAGTCTTATGTTTTTTTATATTATTGATCCACCCTCGGACCGTTGACCTCCTCGGACAAGCCCTAGGCCCAATATACATATTTGGGCCCCTTGTCCTTACAATTGCCCCTTAAAATTCCGGTTTTCTCCTCCTATCTGAGGAGAAAAATGGGGTTTTGATGTAAATGAATAAATCTCACATTTTTCTTTTGATTTCCACACGTGAGAATGTTGTTTCGCATGTCCCATAACTGTTCTTGACACTTCTGAGCCAGAAATGTCTTATTAAATACTCCAGGCGGCACCCTATTCCCCACATCCTACAGTGAGATGAAGATCTCACGGTTGGCGTTTCTCTTCAAATTTTGTGTGGTTTAACTCTCACTTAATCCCACCCCCTATATAAGGCGCCTGGTGGGTTTACTTTTCCTTTACTTTAACAAGTTTGCGAACTCTCAAGAAATTCCTAACTCTCCAACCTTCAAGGCTTCCCAAATTCCTAAAGTCTCCAAGTGTTTTTCTCTAAAAAAATTTAAACTTTTAAGAAGTACCAGAAGTAATACAAGTGCTCATTCTCGTAAGTTTCTTCTTTTTTAGGTTATTTTCTCCTCAGCCAAGCTCCCCAGCCTTTCATTCTCTATTTCCTTTCCTTAAAAACTTCATCTGTTGCCCTTTTGCTTAATTAGATGGGTAAATTTAAGCACCTCGTAGACTCTTCCGCCCATATAAAGAGATTTAAGGCTAAGTATCACATTCCACAGGGAGTAGCCCTGCAGTATTGTGCTCCAGAACAAGTGTTGACACATAGAGAAGAAGAGGAGGTCATCATTCCTATGATTGCTTTTATAGAAGGAGGAATGACGCTTCTTATGGGTAGGGTAACCAGAGACTACTTACTCATAGGTTGTGTCCTCACCAGTGCGCACCCAACCTACTTAGGGTCTTAGGCTGCGTCGATGCTCTCAACGAGCACATGGGTTTGAGGCTCACCTGGCATGATGTTGTCCACATATACGAGTGCCATTTGCTCGCTAACTCGGGGTATTATCTCAAGCCCAGATCCTTCATTGTCAGACTTGTATTGTGTCTTCCCAAGTTCAATAAAGGCATGAAGGAAAACTACCTGATCGCCTCTGGGGAATGACACGACGGTCTTTACTGCCTGACTCAAGAAGGAGAGCCAGGTGGGGTATTCTAGGTTTAGATCCCTTCTCTTCTTTCCCTTTTCTTGGAGCATAGGCAGTAGCTTCTCGGCCTCACCATTCCTTCATTCTTTTTGTATTTCGTTCACTTTTGATGATGATTTCATGACACTAATCATAGATTTGCTCCTCGGATGTTTTTGCAGATAAAAGGCAAGTTGCTCCCCAACTCAGCCTTGTCAACATTAAGGGTCTCAATAAGGTGCTAAGATTCGAGATATTCGTGAGTGAAGACAGGAACCTGTGAGCCGTCCATCTGATTTTGGACTTTGTGCCCTTATCAGATACATTTCAAGAAGTAGGCAACGCGATAAGAGTAGGCGACCCTCGGCTAGCCCGGATTGACATTTCAGTGCCCCGTTTCCTAGCCCGAAAAGATCTCCCACTAGTAGAATTGCCTTTTCATCGCGCTCTCCCTGAAGCAGTGGCTCCGAGGGAAGAGACTGCTTCCTCTCGCCTATCTTTAGAGGCTGAGATAGATCAGTTTCGCTTCGAGGAGGAAGGAGAGGTGAAATAAAAGCCCATTGAAATCTTGGACTCTAAGGGCGAGCTTGACAGAGCCTCCATAGCTCACTCCCCTATACTTATAGTCACCCATTTAGACCCCAGTTCCGAGGAAGAAGAAGGAATGAATCTGAACCTGAGGAGAGGTCTAAAGGACATCCTTGCTGGGAGGAAGCAAGGATCATTGTCTAAGGAGGTCCCAAAATCCTAGGTTCCTGCCAATCTCTCCCCTCCCCTTCCCTTTCCTCTCCTTACAACCATAGTCGACCTACTCCTCAATCCTGAATTGAAAAAGTAAAGGAAGGTGCATGAAGTGGAGGAGGGTGAGGTGGTTTCTCAAAAGAGGGCCAAGCAGCAGAAAAATACAAAAGACAAATGGGAATCTTTTGTGGAAAGCAAGGAGGACCCGACTGGGGCCGAGGTGCGCTAACAACAATGCACTTAGGCTCTTCGGCTAAAGCTAGATGGCGCCGCCATCCCGTGGAACTCCTCCAACAAGGAGTTCCAAAAAGGGCACTCGGCCTACGTTGCCGAAGTCCTAGAGCAGCCCCTTCTCCTGCCTAAAGATATGGAGGCTTTAAGGCGCATGAGGCAGCCAGAACTCTTTATGTCCTTGAAAAAGGGTCTCAGCATGGTAAGTTCATCATCATACCTCTTACTTAAATGCTAAGATGGCTTTCCTATTCCCTCTTCATTTTTTTTTAACATGGAATTCCTTTGTCTTTTATATGCAGATTGTCCAAGAGGTTTTTATAGCCAAGGAATGAGTCAAGGACGCCTGGAAAAAGGCCAAGGTTGAGGCCAACCTTTGAGCCGAGGCTGAGAAAGCCCGGGGCACAGCCAAGCAGAAGACTAAAGAGTTCGCGGTGAAGCTGACCGCCGAGGAAAGGGTGCAAAAGAGCGCTGAGGCTGGTCTGAAAAATGCCCAAAACCAGGTTGAAGACCAACGCAAAAAACTCTATCATACTGAGATAGAGTTGGCCACTTAAAAAAACTGGTCCTGGAGCTAAAAGCAAAGCTGTAGAGGGCCAAGGAGGCAGCTCAGACTACCCAGGAAGTTGCTAAGGATGTGGAGCTGGCATCCTATGAGCGTGGGGTGTAAGAAAAAAAGATCTGACTGGCGGATGAGTTGGCGGGGCTTTGTAGAGATTACTGTAAGGAGGTATAGGCAAAGACACTCGACCGAGCAGGAGTCCCTGCTGCCTCTGAGTGGAGGAGTGTTGAGAACATTTTCTACCCTGAAGACATCCGAGAGGTCCCATCAGCACTCCCCCCTTCTGCTTCCCTTGCTCTTCCCTCTCTTGAACAGCTTTCTACCACCCAAGTCCCTCTTTCTCCCATCAACGACCAAAACCTGGAGATTGAGGGGGCCAAGGGAAAGGAAATTGGTCAAGAGGGTCCTCGGGTCGAGGACAAGGGCAGTGGCAAGGAAACCAAGCCCCCGACCAAGACCAAGGATGCTGAGGATGCCCTCACGATCAAAGATGTGGTCTCCAAAGTCAAGGATGCTGAGTCCAAGTCCAAGGCAACTGATTTTGCGGAGGACCCTCCCCGTGCCAAGGCATAGCTTTAGTTTTCCTTTTCTATTTATCTTTTTGTCTTTTGTAATGGCAGTTGGAAGTTGTGTATAATGTACTTTCCTTTTAATTAATGAAAAGATTTCACTTTCTACCTTATGAATCTTTATTCCATAGTTAGTGTATTTATCATTTTTCTCCCTGATGAGACTTAAAACTGATGATTGTGACGATAGTAGTAAATTAATGCCACCTTGACTTTACCAAGGCTGACAGTAGTGCATTGCCGCTAACTCAAACAAATTGAACATGTACAAATGATAAGGAAAATCACCATGTACTTTAGACAAATAATCCAAGAACTTTAACTTACATAAGGCAAGTGATTCGAGAAGTTGAGTACAATTTGAGATCCATTTTAACATTTAGAAAAGTAAATATTGTTAGCACTTAGGAGAATGGCACTAAGTATTAATTTACCCAAGGCAGGTGGTCCGAGAGACCAGGCATAGCTGAGGTTCTGTTTGATAATTAGAAATAATGCCATAAAGTATTAATTTACTGAAAGCATGTGATTCGAAAGACCAGACATAGCTAAGGTTCTTTTTAACATTTAGAAGGATAAGTTGAAATATTAATTTACCCAAAATAGATGATCTGAGAGACCAGATATAATTAAAGTTTTGTTTAATACTTAGAAATAATGACATAAAGTATTAATTTACCCAAAGCATGTAGTCCGAGAGACTAGGCATAGCTGAGGTTCTATTTAACACTTAGAAGGATAGACTAAAGTATTAATTTACCCAAAGTAAATGACCCGAGGGACTAGACATAACTAAAGTTCTGTTTAATACTTAGAAATAATGATATAAAGTTGGCGTAAATGCATTTTTAGTCCCTATATTTTGGCTTTTTTTCATTTTAGTCCCTACATTTTAATTTTACCACTTTTAGCCCCTAAATCAATTATCGCGTTCCGTTTTGGGCCTTTCCGTTAGCTCACTACTAGAATTTGCTTACGTGGCAGATAGAACTATTAAAATAATAAAAAAAATTTTATTTTACTATTAAAAATGCCACGTTAGCTTATAAATTAAAAAAAATTATTTATTAATTTTAACTAAATAAAAAAAATTAAAAATAGATCGTTTAAAAAAGTAATTAAATTAATTAAATTAAAAAAGAATTCTTTACATTATGTTCTTCCCAGTCATCATGAAGAACTTGTTCATGCTCTTCCTCAAATAATATGTTTGGTTGCTGAGGAAATTAAAAAAATCAAGAACATGCCAACACGGAATACGTAAAATCAAAAGGCACAGATCTACAAAATACAAAGACCTTCAAAGATTCAAAACACAAAGAACACAAACCCAAACCCAACCCTTAATCTCTAGCAAACCCAGAACATCACATGAAAAATCAAACCCTCCATACAAACATCAAACCCAGAAACAAACCCATAAATTTCAAACCCAAATTCAAGAAACTCGTAAACAAGCCCAGAAATTTTAAACCCACCGATCTAATAGAGACCCACTGATCTGTGAGAGATTAGAGGTAAATACACTTTAAACCCAAATCCAAACCACCGCCGACCTCAGCCCCTCCATTGTCATCGATCAGTCCATCAAGCCATAAAGTATTAATTTACCCAAAGCATGTGGTCCAAGAGACTAGGCATAGCTGAGATTCTGTTTTACACTTAGAAGTATAAGCTGAAGTATTAATTTACTCAAAGTAGATGATTCGAGAGACCAGACATAATTAAGGTTTTGTTTAATACTTAGAAATAATGACAGGAAGCACAATGCATAACATAATAAACAAGAACATGACAAAGAAAGCTTTCATTAATAATAATACCTTCTTAAGTTATTTACGTTCCAAGAATGTGGTACACCATTTCCATCCAGATCTTCAAGATAATATGCACCTACCCCAGCCACCGAGGTGATGCGATAAAGTCCTTCCCAATTGGGCCCTAACTTTCTCCATGCTGAGATTTTTGCATTACCCATAACCCTTCCCAATACCAAGTCCCCAAGCGCCAATGGCCTCAGTTTCACATTAGCATCATATCCTTGTTTGAGATTGTGTTGATAATAAGCCAATTGGACCATGGCATTCTTTCTTCACTCTTCGACTAAATCCAAGCTTTCCCTTAACAGCCCATCATTGCTCCCCGGGGTGAAAGAACTCGTTCTCAGTGTTGGAAACCTAGTCTCTAGAGGGATGACAGCCTTGGCCCTATAAGTCATTGAAAAGGGCGTTTCCCTAGTGGACCTGTGAGGTGTAGTTCGATATGTTCAAAGGACGTGTGGCAACTCTTCCACCCATTTTCCCTTCGCGTCATCCAGCCTTTTCTTGAGCCCATTCACTATGACTTTATTGACAGCTTCGGCCTATCCATTCCCCTGTGGGTATGCCGGGGTAGAATATCTATTTGTTATGCCTAGATCACAGCAATACCTCTTAAAGGCCTTACTATCGAATTGAAGATCATTGTCCAAGATGAGTGTACAAGGTATTCCAAACCAAGTGACAATATTCTTCCAAACAAATCTTTTGGCATCTACATCCCTGATGTTTGCCAATGGTTCAGCTTCAACCCACTTGGTGAAGTAATCCGTACCAATTAGCAGATATCTCTTATTTCTAGCTGCCTTAGGGAAAGGACCTACAATGTCCAAACCCTATTAAGCAAATAGCCGAGGGCTGGATAGAGGATTAAGGACTCCCTTTAGTTGATGTATGTTTAGTTCAAATCTCTGACATTGATCACACTTCTTTACATACTCTTGTGTTTCCTTCTGCATGTTTGGCCACCAATACCCCTAGGCGAGGGCTCTGTGAGACAAAGACTTGCCCCCTGTATGGCTTTCACAAATCCCTTCATGTAACTCTTCGAAGAGTAGTTCTGATGCCTTAGGGTGTATGCATAGCAAGTATATCCCAAAAAAAGAACGCTTGTACAATTTTTGGTCCTCCGATAACCAAAACTGAGGAGCCTTTCTCCGTATCTTGTCAGCCTCCGATTTCTCCTTGGGTAAGATATCTTCCTTAAGGAACAGCACTATATGGTCCATCTAGCTGGGCCCCATTCTAATTTGACGGATATAGGCCATCTCCTTCTTCACTTCAATGGGCCTTTACAAGTCTTCAACAAGGATGACTCGAGGTAAGCCCTATGTCGAGGAGGTTGCAAAGGAGGCCAGAGAATTAGCATGTGTATTTCCACTCCGGGGGATATGTAGCAATCTGAAAGATTCAATCCTGATTACAGTCGCTTAACATGATTCAAATACTCTTGCATTCTCACATCCCTAGCTTCTAACTCCCCTCTCACTTGGCCCACAACCAATCTTGAGTCCAAGAATATTTCCACCGCCTTTCCGCCCATTTTTTAAACCATGGCCATCCCCACCAATAGAGCCTCATACTTAGTCTTGTTGTTTGTGGCCAAGAAACTCAATCTTAAGGATTTCTCAATAATGATCTTCTCAGAAGATATTAAAACTAGGCCCACCCCAGATCCTCTTTGATTTGTCGGACCATCAACGTACACCTTCCATGACAGAGGTTCCTTTAGGGAAATCATGCCAACTAACTTTCATCCATGTTCGGCCTCTCGACACTCTCTTCCAATGAGGGCTCAATGAATTTAGTCATGAGGTCGGCGAGGACTTGACCCTTGACAGAAGTGCGAGGCATGTATCTGTTATCAAAAGCCCCCAGGATCGTACCCCACTTTGCAATTCTCCCTGTGTAATCAGCACTCAGGAGTAAAGACCTAAGCAGAAGTTGGGTTAGGACAACAACTGTGTGTGATTGAAAATAGTGGGGGAGCTTGTGTGTGGCATGTACTACTGCCAAAATGGCCTTCTCCAGTGGTAGGTAGCAGATTTCGGCCTAATGTAATGACTTGCTCATATAGTAAACTAGTCTCTGCACACCACTATCAACCTGTATAAGCACTAGGCTTACCGCATGGGGAGCCACAACAATGTAAGCAAATAAAACCTCATCTACCTTGGGCCTGGACATAATGGGTAGCCGAGATAGGTATTCCTTCAACTGATGGAAGGCTAGGACGCACTCCTTGGTCCATTCAAATCCCTTCTACTTGTTCAATAATTGGAAGAAAGGCCTACATCTGTCTGCTAATCAAGAAATGAATCGATTTAGGGCAGCAGTTATTCCTGTTAACTTCTAGACCTCTTTGGGATTTTGAGGTGGCTGTAGATTTTTAATTGCTCAAATTTGATCTGGTTTGACTTCAATTATGCAGTGTGTAACTATGTACCCCAAGAACTTTCCTGATCCGACACCAAAAGAGCACTTAGAAGCATTAAGTCACAGCTTGTGTCTCCTTAAGATCTCAAAGATATTTCCGAGGTCTTTAACATGCTCGGATTCTTCCTTATTCTTGACCACCATGTCGTCTATATAAATCTCGATGTTTTTCCCTAACTATGGCTCAAACATCTTGGTCATCATTCTCTGACAAGTAGATCCTTTATTCTTTAGACCAAATGGCATCACCTTGTAGTGGTAATTTCCCGTAGGAGTGACAAAAGCTGTCTTTTCCTGATCATCCAAAGCCAATGGTATTTGGTGGTATCCCTAGAAGGCATCCAGAAACTCATCCGAGGATGGCCTACCGTTGCGTCAACTAGCTGATCAATCTGAGGCATGGGGAAAGGGTCTTTTAGACAAGCCTTATTTAAATCTATGAATTCCACGCAGACTCGCCACTTCCCGCTTTTCTTCTTCACCACTACAATATTGGCCAGTCACTCAGGATAAAGCACCTCTTTAATAGCCTCTAACTTGCTTAAGCTTCATCACCTTGTCTTTGACAGCATCAGAATGGTCTTTAGACGAATGCCAAGGTGGTTGCTTTTTTGGGGGTGACAAATGGATTGACATTCAAATGATGACAAATGAAGCTCGAATCTACCCCAGGAGCTTCGTAAGCATTCCATGCAAACACGTCAATGGTAAAACCAGAGTCCTTGACTGCTATAAATCCTTATCAGTAGAGGCTGAGGAACCGATCTCAAGCTGATGCATAATTGCAACTACCAAGCATTGTATACCCACAAACTGGCTTCCAACCAACTCCTTAATCCGATCTCTGGATGGATACTTCACCTTCAAATGAAGGGTGGAAGAAACAACCCCCAAGGCATGGAACCAAGGCTATGCCATAATGGCTGTGTACGGAGAAAATGCATCCACCACAATAAAATCCACTACCACCACCTCTGAGCCGGCTTGCACTGGTTGTCTAATCTAACCCCTTGGAACAATGACCTTTCCATCAAAACCCGCCAGAGGATAATCATAACTCGTCAAATCTTTCGGTTTCAAATTTAGTCCTTTGTAAAAATCTGGGTACATAATCTTAGCCCCACTACCCTGGTCTACCAGCACTCTCTTCATAACATACCTCCCAATCCTAAAGGTGATTACCAGGGCGTCATCATGTGGTTGGATGGTCCCGGCCTTATCATTGTCCGAGAAGCTTAACGCTGGTCGAAACCCTACTCTGGCCCTCTCCGGCTTGTGTTCAAAATCCTCGATAGATGGCCGAGCCACAAACATCACCCTAGACGGATGAGAACCTGTTCTCCTCAGGGCAGTGAGGATGACGTGGATTGTGCCCAAAGGGGGTCTTGAAGAAGCATTCTCCTGAGCCCCAACCTTGCTTGGCTTTCTTGCTTATTGGGTCGGTACAAAAAATGCTTTAGTCTGCCATCTCGAACCAGTTGCTCCAAATAATTCCATAAAGTTTTGTGGTCCTTAATGGTATGTTCTCGGTCCCAATGATATTGGCAATGAAGGCTCTGATTATGCCTCAAAGGATCTCCTACCATCTTGTTTGGCCATTTGAAATATGGCTCATTCTTGATTTTCTCCAAAACCTGATGTACTGACTCCCTAAACACCGTGTTAACCACCTGGGGAGTGAAAGGCCGAGATTGCCCAGCGAAATCCTTTTGGAGTCGGTTATTGTTATAAAGGTCTGACCTGAAATCCCTCCTCTCCTAAGGGATAGCCTTAGCCTTTCCTTTCCCTTACTGCTAATCTTCCTCCACCCATTTGTGTTCGTTGATACGATCCAAAAGCCGACGCACACTCCTTACCAGTTTTTTGGTTAAAGACTTTCTCAAATCGTGCTCAGCAGGCAAGCCGACCTTGAAAGTCCTGATGGCCAAGTCGTCAAAATCTCCATCGATCTCATTAAACATTTCCTAGTATTTGTCCGAGTCTTTAGGGTCTCTCATTCTTCCATGAACATAGACAACAAGGAATCCAAGGGTTGAGGAACCCTACTACATGTAATGAAGTGTGATCCAAATGCTTGGGTGAGCTCCTTAAAAGAATCAATAAAACCTGCCCCCAATCCATCAAACCATCTCCCCGCCACAGGCCCTAAGCTGGAGGGGAATACCTTACACATCAGGGTTTTGTTTTTGGAGTGCACTAGCATCCTCTGGTTGAAATGGCTTACATGCTCCACAAGGTCTGTACAACCATTGTACATGGTAAACGTAGGCTGAGTGAAACGCCAAAGAAGTTTTCCTCCCTCAATCCTACATGTGAAAGGTGACCAAAAAATTTGGTTGAGCACTCTGCTCATCACATCGTTTCCCAAGCCTTTGGAGGATGAGCTCTTGTTCCTGCGTTCATGGTGGTAATCTTCGTCGTATCAAAAAGACTTACTGGGGGGAGTCTTTGACCTGGACCTATAATTATCATCACTATCAGAGGGAGATTCTAAGCTTAAAGGAGTCTTCCTCCTTTACTTACGACGCAACTTTTTTCGTAAATGATCTATCTCCTGTTGCATGTTCCTAGTATTCTCTTCATGAGAGTGTGGCCCACATCTCGAGACTAGCTCCTGCCATTATGAGTGGTGTGCACACTTCCCTCATGGTTCCTTTCTCGTTCAAGGTGGAGAAAGTGATCATGACGTTGGGATCCCCTTGACTCTACCTGGTTTGGACCTGATCCTTCCATATTTGAACATTAGACTCACTATCATACCAGAATTTTCCACAGACGGTGCCAATTGTAAGGACCAGATTTGAGTCTCTTGCTCAAAGGATGAATGGACTTAGGCCCAAAAAGCCCAATACAATGAGTTTGTAAAGGGTGGGTTAGAAAACTGGGCTTTAGTGAATCAGACAACAATCAAAGTGTATTCAAATAATAAGAAAATGAAGATAGACTGGTGTAATCTAAAAAAAATCATCCTCAGCATAGTCCGAGAAGATCAGTCCTTATATATCTCTGTCAAGTGTGATTACAAGTTCTACTATTGATTGTTACAGTGTTTTTCCCTTGGTTTTTTCTCCTTTTTTTTTCTCAGAGTGTCTCCTATTTTATACTATCTTCCCCTCCCCTTTCTACCATCCACGTGCAGATCAGTTTGTTAATTTTGATCCTTGCCTCATCAGCACCTTCAAGAAGTCTTTGGACAGTACCTATAAGGCCGAAAGTTACTGTTCAGACATCACTTCCTCATTAATGCGGCCAAAGAGTTAGCTATAGAGCATTCAATGCGGTAGCAGCTTTTCCTTAGATATTTCTCAGCTCCCATCTGTCTTGTACGTTCACAGTGTATATCCTTATCAACAGAACTTCCTGGTACGTTATCCCCGATGACAGGATACACACATCTTGATCTTTACTTCGTTTAGCTGAGGGGTTATTCCTCCTCAGACTACCTCCCTTAGCTTTTACAATCACAGTTTGCTTGTGAAGCTCACAGTCTTATGTTTTTTTATACTATTGACCCACCCTCAGACCGTTGACCTCCTCGAACAAGCCCAAGGCCCAATATACATAATTGGGCCCCTTGTCCCTACAATTATGATGTATATAAAAACTTAAATATGAGATTTTGTTAATAACTATTTATTTGATAATCTTTTTGGGTGGATGAGTTTGTAGTTTCTGCAGAAAAAATAATCTCAATAGATTATTAACATATTGTTTTCTCAATCAATCCAATTAATCATTGTTAAGCAATGATTTGATATGATATTTTATTTGTTTGCAAGGCATCTTTATATGGATATGTTTTGATTCAATTTATATTTGTGAATGTATTGAGATAAGCAATGTATTCCAGAAAAGTGATGATTGTACTTTGCATACTTTAAAAGATATAGATTGGTTTGAATAGTGGGAAAAATCTATTTTTCTCATTCTTTTCTAACTATCATGACTGGAAAAACTTAATCCCAAATATATTCTATCATTAGCGAATTAACTCATGAACTAGTAGATGCAAATTTTTATATAAAAAGAATGTAAAATTATATAAATTTTTTATTTATAGAGAACACAAAATTTCGTTACTTAAAAAAAGAAAGCAATATGACACTGTTTATTTTAGATGAAAAAAAAATCCTTGCCCTTTGTTGGTTTGACATAAAGAACATTTCTTATTTAATACTTGAATACATTTAAAATAAAATTCTCTTATGAGAAAACACTTACAAATATTTAAAAAATAAATTATATATTATATTTAATTACAAAATAATCACATATTCTCGTACATCGTGTAGAGTTGCAATTAGTTTTCATAAATTATAAGACATCTTATTGGTTTACACAAGGTTGCAACTAGTTTTCAGAATTTATAAAACATCTTATTGGTTTTCATATGAGGCAACTCGTTGAGAATATAATGGAAAGTATTGCTTACCCTTATAAGTTCTAAGGTGAAACGAAACTTATAAACATAGCATTCATCAATTTTTATTAGGTTTTATCTTTTCATTTAGCAACTCCATTTTGCTGATGTGAATAAGGAGCAATAGCTGTTAAATTATCGATTGTCCTAAAAGCTTAAGCTATTAGGATATAATAAATTTAATCATTTAACCAATACTTCCAACATTCCCCCTCACGTATGGGTCAGAACTACCTTTTAATAGGTGAGGTCCAACATGTTAAATGGGTGGTAGAGTGAAGGTGACAAAGATTGAACTCAAGATATCATGCTCTGATACCATGTTAAATTACTGATTGTCCCAAAAACTTAAACTATTAGGATATGGTAAATTTAATCATTTAACAATACTTCCTACAATAGCTTGGTGAATAACACTATGTTGTGAATAAAACTCACCAAAAGGTGATTCATTTCACCAAATCTATCACATGTTAGAGCCTTGTCTTTTTACTAGGTTGATTCTCAACATCATTTTGTATTATATAAACATTTCTAAATTCTAATATACTCCTTAGCAAATACACATAACAATGCCTTGTGCAATAATCTATGAGAGTAATGTACTACTTTTTACCACCTCTAGTTTGAATAAATTTCAAATTACATATTTTTGTATGAATTAATTCTAGAGGTTCAAGGCTTCTTTTCATTGGGAAATGTCACCAAAATGGCTTAATCAAATTTATTGCTAAATTTGATTTTGGCATTAAAGTAGACATCTTCATTTTCAAATTCAAAATCAAAACTCATAGAAGTGATGCAATATATTACCATCAAATTTAGGCTCTCAAATAGCCAAAATTGTATTTTTCATGCCAAAATCACAATAAATTTGGCACTCCAAATACCAAATTCAAGTTGAGTAGCACTACTGAAGTTCCAAAATTTAATTTCTATGTTATATTTCAATGTTGAAATGTTGGGGAGATAAAAACATTGAGGATATAATATATAGAAACACACTTTAACCCAAAAGGCCTAAGTCTAATAGATATGTGCTCAATTATGTTATATTAACTACTCATTCTTCTCATCAGTATTCAATGTGGGACTTCACTCACACGTGTGACCCAACAATCTCCCCTTTACGTGTGAGTCTTTGTCTCTCTGTATGTTTATCTCCCCAACAAGTCCAAAGCATGAGTTTGAGTGAAAGTAATGGCCGAAGAAGAAGGAAAAGCTCCAGAAATTGAAATGTTTGATGGAACAAACTTTGGGTATTAGAGGATGTAGATAGAAGATTATCTCTATGGGAAGAAACTGCATTTCTCTGTTTAGGAAGGAACCTGATACTATGAAGGATGAAGAATGAATAATAGAACCTTCTTTGTAGACAAGAATTGGAAGTTATTCAATTAATTTTGTCAAGATCAGTTGCACACAATGTTGTGAAGGAGAAGAACATTGTGGGTCTGATAAAGGCTTTGTCTGGTATGAATGAAAGCCGTCAGCTAAAAACAAGGTGCATTTGATGAAGTTGTTTAATTTAAAAAAGGTAGATTGCACTCCTATAGCGTAGCATCTGAATGAGTTCAATACAATCACAAATCAATTATCCTCAGTGGAAATTGAATTTGATGATGAGATTCATGCATTGATTGTTTTGGCTTCTTTACCAAATAGTTGGGAGGCCATGAGAATGGTAATGAGTAATTCTATAGGAAAATGCAAACTTAAATATAATGATATTCGAAATTTGATTTTAAGTGAGGACGTTCGTAGGAGAGATGTGAATATAGACAATGCACAAGATCAAGCTTTTGTCACAAAGAACAAGAGCAGAGGTATAAGCAAATGACTCAATGATTGAAAATTCAATGATATGTCACAATTAAGAAACAGATCTCAGTTTAAGGAAACTAGAGAATGCTTCTATTATGGCAAAAAAAAGCCACATAAGAAGATATTGTTATCACTAGAATAAAGAACAAGCTGAAGGCAAAGATGAAAAGAATGATAGTGAGAAAAATATTATAGCTGCTATGATTTTTGAGGAAGTTATGGTGCTCTCTGTTGAAGAGCAAAAGCGAAAGCATGCTACAAATAATAATGTTGAATGGGTTGTTGATTTGGCAGCCTCCCACCATGTTCTCCCTACGAAAGGATTGTTTACCACGTACAAGTATGAGACTTTGGTACAGCGAAGATGGGTAATTCCAGTTATTCAAAAATTGTAGAAATTGGTGATGTATGCATTAAAACCAATGTTGGTAGCACTATGATGTTGAAGGATGTGCGATATGTTCCAAATTTAAGGATGAATGTGTTTTCTACATTGGCTATGGATCGAGTGTGTTATTGTCACCATCATGGCACTGGAAGATGAAAACTTACTAAGGGATCATTAGTTGTTGCAAGAGGGCATGCTTGTTGTGGTATGTACAGGACTCATGTGAAAACCTGTAAGAAGAAGTTCAATGAGATTAAAGATTTTAAGAAGACTCCACAGATGAGAGTTGGGATTAATGGTGTTGATACCAAGAGAGTAAGATTCTCATTTCCTGATAGTGCTTTAAAAGAGGAAGTGATAGGTAATGAAGAATATGAAAATGCTAAGTTTACATGGAATGATGATGAAGTGAAGACCTTGGAGGTCTTAAGTAGGGGGAGCAATTTTTTTCACTAGAGATTGTTGAACCTTAAGAGAAGAGGACTAATGGACAACATCAAACTATTAGCTTTGAGAATTATGGGGCTTCTAATGAAGGGGAGCCAAAAGATTGGGTTAAGAAAATCCAAGATGAGATTAATTATTTGAGAATGAAAGGTATTGACATTGATGAGGTGTTCACGGTGCTAGTGAAGATAATGAAGTAAGTCAAGCCTTGTGTTGGCTTGACTGGCATGGAATTAAATTGAAGAGATAAATTGAAAATCTCCTCTCATTGATGGACTAGAGGGGGATATTGTTGGGTGCACGACACCAAAAAGATCCAGCCCACAGATTATTATAATAGCCCATGTAATAAGCTTGTTGGACACACATAATTCTATTTCTATGAGAAGTAGGTTTCGTGTTTTTATATAAGTTAAGTTAGGACTCCCAAGTGTTCCTAAGAAAAGAATTAAAAGGGTGGCTATGTGTGTAATATATAAAGACAATATATATTAGGTTTTTGGTGTGTGTCGCATATAGAAGAGACAGAGAAATAGGAAGTTGCACAAGAGAAAAGAGAGAGCAGCCAAGAGGTAGTCGCTTAGAGAAAAAGAAGATAGCCAATAGAGAGAGTTGTGCATGAAGAAGAAAATAGAGGAGAGAGCAAAGTGTTGCCACCTTTAAGAGAAATAATTAGCGTGTGTGAGAGCAAAGAATACAAAGGGGTTTTCTTTAGTTGTGAAACATATACTAGTGGATTTATTATTGTATTAGGCATGGACTTGAGAATATTGTAATTGATTTGATAATAGTGAATTGATTCAGAGTTTGTCCCCTGATTTTTTCATTCAAGGAGAAAAGAGTTTTCACGTAAATATATGTGTTCTTGTATGTGATTGTTATTTTGGATTGCTAATATTGGTTATAATATTATTTGGGACCCAACAAGTAGTGTCAGAGCCGTGGGATAAGGTGGCAAGTTTATCAAGGTTCCTTTCGCAGTTAGAGCCGGAACAAAGGTGTGTGTACTTGAAGCCCTTGCTCAAATGGAGCAAGGGAAGTCCCTTTCACAGTTAGAGCGAAAACGGTATATTGCACCAAGTAAGCTCATATAGCCCACACAAACAATCTTGGAAAAGACCCAACAAATGAGTTTTATTGCCAATAGTGCTAGACAACGATGAAGTGCGAGGTTCCCATGGAGAATAAACGACATGCAAGGTTGACACGTGGAGGCTCATGGATAATGCACTAGTGAAGGGAAAGACCTATTAGACAAGGATCCAGATCCTCTCCATTTCCCTTTGAAATGGAGAGTATCCAGTACATGGCCAGGATTAATCTAAGGATGATCAACGCTCAAAAACGTGCCACGTCATCAGCTTAAACCAAACCAACCCAAACCACACTTAACTATGGTTATACACTTAGCCTTTAACTCAACCGGACAAAAAACACCTTTAGGAGGGAAAAGTGAGGTAGAGGTAATCTGCTGTGCACTGGAAAACAAAAAAAAAAAACATTTTAGGAGGGAAAAGTGTAAGAGGTATGTCCCGTCCAATGCTTCACAGATTTTAACCCAAAAAAAAAAAAAAAAAAGCTTCACGGAATGTTACAGAGGTATCCTACGTTCAAAGCTTCATAGATTTTAACCCAAAAAAAAAAAAAAAAAGAAGCTTCACAGAAGGTTCAGCGAACAAGTTCAGAGCACCTCTGTTTCTATCTTGCCAAAACAGAAGTATATCTGTAAAACTTGTTCATGCTTATCTTATTTGATGTTTGATCATTTTTCTGCATTTATATTGTTGTGTTGGTGAGTTTATATCGTTGTTTTGGTGGCTGGATGCAAGTTAGAGTCTATCTTAATTTTTATTTTTAATTGTTTGAGATAAAGATTGAATCTTTATAATGGTTGGATGATTCTTGGAGTCTATCTCATTTTTCTGCATTTATATTGTTGTCTTGGTGAGTTTATATTGTTGTTTTGATGGATGGATGCAAGTTAGAGTCTATCTTAACTTTTATTTTTAATTTTTTGAGATAAAGATTGAATCTTTATAATGGCTAGATGATTCTTGGAGTATCTTTTTTTATTTTTTTTATATAAAGATTGAATCTTTTTTTTTTTAGATAAAGATTGAATCTTTATTAGTATATGGCATATTTGATTGCTTGGTCTATCCACACCAATGGTCCCTGTTCTACCTAGTCTATTTCCCATTTGATTGCTGACATTCAAGACTTGACTATGTCTTTTGTTTCTATGTACGAGAATGAGAGAAGCTAATTATATAAGTTATTTTCTGCATGTGCAAAGCAAAGAATATATATGTTGAATAGATTAGCTGGTGCCTAGTGGTGTGCCAACTGCCAACTATAAATTATAAAAGACAGCTTTCCTTTTACACCAATTTTTGAAACTTTCCAAGTATGGACCCAGAGAGCATTCAAACTTAGTGTGAGTTTAACAAGTACCATAGTTATCATGAATTCTTCTTTATTGAATCTCCAACCTATATGATTTTGTAATTTAGCATATTGGTTTGGAAGGAATGAGCAGAGGTCCAAGCATGCATTGGGGGTGGTTGGTTTTGAGGTTTTTTCTATCCAATCTGATTTTTTCATTACTTCCTTGAATTGAGAAATTTTCAATTGTTTAATTGAAATCATTTTGTCATGCGTATTGTTCAACTTTCAATATATGAGAGAAGCTAATTATAAGTTCTTTTGTGCAAACAGAATTTTAATATGATGTGAATTTAATGGGTTGATCTAGAGTCTATCCATGATACATCACTGTCAAAATAAATTAAACTAGCAAACTGAATATTATTAATCCAATGACTCTTTCAGCAGCCAAATTTTCTCTTGCTTCCAGTGACTCTTTCATTTTTACTCTGGCTACTCTTTCATTTTTACTCTGTCTCATTTTTTTACATCATCTCTGTTTTGAAAACAAATGATAGGTGAAAGTTATAATAAATTTATGGTCAATTTTTTCTAGGGACAATGATGGGAATACATGTTCCTTCTAATGTGCCCATGGAATCTACCCCATTTAAAGGAATGGAGTTTTAAGAAGATGAGATTGCATATGATTTTTATAATGAATATGGCAGAAAGGCTGGTTTTAGTATTAGAAAAGAGTATGTAAATAAATATAAAAAGACTGGAGTGGTTACTTCAAGGAGATTTGTGTGCACGAAGGAGGGAGTTCGAGGCAAAGATAAGAGAGATCAGAATATAAAGAATCCACGAGTAGAAACAAGATGTGGTTGTGAAGCACGTTTGGTTATTGTACTTAATTGAGATAGTAAAAAATATGTGGTGAGTGAATTTATTGCTGAGCATAACCACTATCTCCACCCCCCATCAACTATGCACATGATGCCATCACAACGAAAAGTGGCTGCAACTCATGCTATTGAAATTGATTTTGCACATGAATCGGGATTAAGATTAAAGCAATCTTATGAGCTTCTTAGTAAGCAAGTTGGTGGATATGATAATCTTGGTTTTACCAAGCAAGATCATAAAAACTATTTACGCATTAAGCGACAGAAGGACATGGAGCATGGGGAAGCTGCTAACTTAGGAAGATATTTTATTCGTCAACTTAAGGAAAATCCCTCATATTATTTCGCTACTCAATTGGACTGTGAAGAGTTGATTACTAATATCTTTTGGGCCGATGCAAGAATGATCAGTGACTATAGCCACTTCGGTGATGTAATAACGTTTGATACAACGTATAGTACAAATAGAGATGCAAGGCCACTTGGAGTATTTTTGGGTCTCAACCACCATAGAGAAACTGTTGTATTTGGAGGTGCACTTTTATATGATGAAACGATTGAATCTTATGTACGGTTATTTGAGACCTTCTTAGAAGCAATGGCCGAAAAGAAGCCAATCACTATTTTCACAGATCAAGATGCAGCAATGTCAGCTGCAATAAAAGTAGCCATGCCTAAGACATATCATGCATTGTGTAGTTGGCATATGTGGCAGAATGCTGAGAAACACTTGGGTCATTTACTCAAAAATGAGTCTTAATTTAACGATGATTTCTTAGCATGTATCTATGAGTATGATGGTGAAGATGAGTTTCTTACAGCTTGGAATGAAATGCTAGATAAGTACGATATTCGTGAAAATAAATGGCTAATTGATCTATTTAAATTGAAGGAAAAATGGGCCCAAGCATATGTTAAGAGAACTTTCACTGCAGGAATGATGACAACCCAGCTTAGTGAGAGTTTCAATGCTGACTTGAAGGATTGCTTGCGTACTGATCTCAATATAACAGAGTTTTTCACTCATTTTGAAAGAGTTGTCAATCAAAAGCGGGATAAGGAGTTAGAAGCAGAATACAACTCTAGACATAAATTTTCAAGATTAAAGCTCAAAAGCTCTCTGATGCTTAACCAAGTAGCAACAGTGTACACGCCTACGTTGTTTGATTTATTTCAAATAGAAGTTGAAGAGGTAATGGCACTTTCCATCCTATAACGCAATGTGAGTCAAACACATAGTTATGTGGTTGGAGTTTTCAATCAATACGGAAAATATGAAGTCATGTGGAATCCATTAGATGAGACTCTATCTTGTAGTTGCAGAAAGTTTGAGTCATTTGGTATTTTATGTAGGCATGGTTTGAAAGTTCTTGATGTATTGGATATCAAGTTGATTCCTAATAGATATATCATGAAGAGGTGGAGAAGAGATGCAAAAGATGGAAGCGGAAACAATTGCACAACACATAACATTAAGCTGGATACTCGATTGGAATATGTAGATCGGTATCAAGATTTATGTCCAAAAAAACTTTGTGACCTTAGAAATTGCAAAGCTAATGTAGAAGAAGACATCATTAGGCCTTCCACTGATTTTGCAGACAAAGAAGATGAATTATGTGCTTCGATTACGATTGTACCAAAAGGGATAAAGAAAAGAGAGATTTATCGTATTAAAAAGCGTGGACCGAAATCATGGATAGAAAAGATGTCGAAACCAAAGGAAGGCACATCAAAGAAACAAACAAAGAAAAGAAAAGTGCAGGAGGTAATCTTCTAAATTATCCTTATTTTCACCATTCTATTTTATTTTTACACATTAATATAGTATACTATTATTGTTGCTAAACTAGTACAATTTTACAGGAAGTATATACACATGACGTCATGGCACAAAAGAAAACTGAGGATATCTCTTCTGAAAATATTACTAGTTTTACACAACTTTTAATGGTAAAGATATTTACAATTATATATTTTAATTTAATATTAATAATAGTTTAAATGCATGATTTGATAATTTTAATGCTAAGCTTGTGATATGTGTAATGTGTAATTGGTTTTGTTGTAGTTGGCTTCTACAAGTTCTGTGTCACTTCAGGGAGGCTCAACAGCAAGTGTTGCATTAGCATCACATTTAGAAAGTATATCAAGTGTTGTAGGCTCCAATGACAAAATTTATGGAAGTGGAGGAAGTAGAGGTCTCTTGACTCAAGGAAGTGTTGCAAGTGGAGGTCCTTTGACTTAAGAAAGTGTTACAAGTGGATGGAATCCGATGGTTCATAAAGTCAAGCCATTTTTCTAGTTTAGGATTATGTTTTATAATCTATGACACATGTTAAGATTACGTGCTCTTGTTTTGTAATTTTCCTAGTTTCGGACTGGAGTTTTGATGGTCCAAAACTTAGTCACATTCAAATGTTTAGATTTTTTATTATTTGGAAATAATACTTAATCTGCATGTCTGATGTATCTCTACAAGATGTTAATTTCTGCATAAATATTTGTTGCTGCAGAAATTGTTACTGTTTCTGCATAATTACTGCATAATTATGTTTTTCTACATAGGTCTGGTATAGTATAATTACGGTTACTGTTTCTGCATAATTACTATTACTGTTTCTGCATAATTACTATTACTGCATAGGTCTGGAATTGCACATTCTGCGTAATTACTGTTTCAGCTTCTTAGGTCCGGTATTGCACATTCTGCATAATTACTATTTTCTCCATAATTGTTAAGCTAGGCAGGAGTTGTATGCATGTCAATTGAGCTATATGTTTTTTTGCACAATTAATGTTTTCTGCATTGTATTGCACATTCTGCATAATTGCTGTATGTTTTCTGCATTGTTTTGCACATTCTGCACACCCACACGCACACTTCTCTGCACACCCTTACACACACAGCTGTCACACCTACACACACACCCTAGCAACTTTACCTGCACCACCTGTGCACACCCACACGCACACTTCCCTGCACACCCTTACACACACAACTATCACACCTACACACACACCCCATCAGCTTTACCCGCACCACCTGTGCACACCCACATGCATACTTCTCTGCACACCCTTACACACATAGCTATCACAACTACACACACAACCCAGCAG
Organism: Lithocarpus polystachyus; assembly: GCA_033629205.1. NCBI lineage: Eukaryota > Viridiplantae > Streptophyta > Magnoliopsida > Fagales > Fagaceae > Lithocarpus > Lithocarpus polystachyus. Next base: position 42,404,253 of record CM066164.1, read on the forward strand.
CTTTACCCGCACCACCTGTGCACACCCTTACACCTACTTACAAATATCTACAAATATCAATAGCCCACAACTGTCACAATCCTTATTTACAAATATTTGCAAATATCCACACATGTTACAAATATTTGCAAATATCCACACTGCCATTGTACTTAGGTTGCACCCCTATGAGTTACTTGGCATTACAATCAAAATTCAATCCAACAGAGTAGACAATAAGAGAATTTAATAAAAAAATGAACAAATTTTATTAAAATGAACACTTTGATCACATAACAAGAATTCCATTGAAATAAACACTTTGATTCTATGATTATAGTAACATGAAACTTCTACAATTGGTGTGCTTATTGCTTGACTATACATTCCACTTCTTGCTTCTTGATTATACATTCCATCCAAAGTCTACAATTTTCAATCTTAGCTTGATCACTTCGACTTGCCTTGTGTTAAACAACTTGCCCCATCTCTTGGTATGAATGTATGATGCTTTGGCAGTATACCTACAAACTTCATTCCTCAATCTATCAAGGTGTACATAAAACTCTCATAATTTCATTCACGTGTTAACATAAACAAAGAAGATTTAGGAGCTAGGAATTCATTAATCTCTTCGGAAAATAATTCTGCTGAAGAAATTTTGCAAACTTGAAAATGAAAGCAAGACAACAACAAAAATTGTGTGAAAGATCTAAAAATGAGGCTGTACCCAGTGCACAAGTCTTCCCCTTATGTAGTTAAAATAAATAACTAAATAAAAAGACAACTGCTTGCTAGCATTTCTTGCATCACTTTCACACATTGAACAATGAACTAGTTATTTAGTTACCACTGAGCATATAAAGCAAAAATGTATAAACAGAACACTCTTAAGTAACACTAGCTCCAGTTCACTACATTTTAGAAAACCATTGGCAGTCAAGAGAAACTATTTAGCTTTGAAATTGTGAATAAATTAAGTTAATTTATAACATCACAGCTTTTTTAAACCTTGACTGTAGCTGTTTCTCCAACGCTAAAGGTCAGCCATTTGATAGCTGTAAAACTCAAAACAAAAAAACACAAAGTTTCTTCAACTAGTATTTCTGAGCAATTAAACACAGTTTAAACTTTATAGTACAATACCCTATTATTTTCTTCTTTATATCTTTCTATTTTTTAAAAGAGAGTTTGCAAAAAGAAAAAGAAAAAGCCCTAACCAATATCAAATTTCAATCTAACTAGCTAAACCACATGAACTCTCAAAAAATCACAGAAATCACTGACCCAAGCCGTTGAAGAAGAACCATAAGCCGCAGAACATAGCCCACGCAACAACGTTGACTTGGCACAATGGCTGGGGGCACCGGCGACGGTGAGGACCGTGGGATGGAGAGAGAAAATTGGCTTGGCACTGTGGCTGGTGGCATCGACGACGGTGAGAACCGTGGAATGGAGAGAGAAAATCGGCTTGGCACGATGGCTGGTGGCATCGGCAACGGTGAGGACCGTGGGATGGAGAGAAAATCCTTGAAGATGAGAGTTTGAACTTTGAAATTTCAGATGGGCTGGTGAGAGAAGAATATGCTGAGCAAACTTGGGTTAAGTTTATGTGGTTTGGGTTAAGCAACCATAGTTAGGTGTGGTTTGGGTTAAGCTGGTGATGTGGCACGTTTTTTAGCGTTGATCATCCTCAGAAAAATCATGGCCGTGTACTGGACACTCTCCATTTCAAAGGGAAATGGAAAGGATCCAGATCCATTAGACAAAGGGGAGCAAGTAGGACTTGTTAATGGTCCACAAAGAGGTTTTGAAGCCCACAAGGAGGCAAAGTGAAGTCCCACATTGAATAATGATAAAAAGAATGAGTAGTTTTTTTATTTTTAGAAGAAGAAGAATAAGTAATTGATATAACATAATTAAACATATACCCATTAGGCTAGCTAGATTTTTTGGGTTAAAATGCGTCTTTATGTGTTATATTAATTATTCATTCTTCTTATCATTATTCAATGTTAGACTTCACTTATTTAATGTGGGGCTTCACTCATATGTGTAACTCAACATAAAATTGTAATCTCTCCCCCTTTTTTCAAATAACTTATACTGTGCACCAAAAAATAATAATAATAATACTAATAATAATAGTAATAATAATAATAATAAGTTCACATTATTTAAAAATTCACCCGGGTTTTGAGAATAGATTAGAACTTAGAAGGATTTCTCTCACAAGTTAAAAATACTTATAATTTTTTTTAATAAAGTAATTTGTAAGTTTACCTTTTCTCTTTAGATTTGAATACTCATGACTAAAAGCATATCTTTAATTAATTAACTAATTTCTTCCTTGTTTTCAATTTCTTACGCTTGCTCTAACCAAAGTTATTGGAGCCCATATCATGTGGAAGAAAATTTATTTAAACGTGAGAATTTCTTTGAATTTATCCTAAACTTGTTGCTTTCTTTTTCTGACAGTCATGTGATCATTTTCCCCCCCTTTTTCTGACAGCCTTTTTGATGATAAATCATACTCACATACCCACCAAGACAAGACAACCCCCCAAAAATTTTCATAACAAAAAAAAAATAAAAAATAAAAAGACAACCCCCCAAAAAGGAAAAGACTGAATAGAATTTGTCATTGCCACCCCTTAAGACTCAAGACTGACACAAATAATCAAATATATATGGTCCTTATATCCATTATTCATATTCACATTGAAAAAAAAAAATTACTGAGGAATTTTGAAGAACGTATTTTTGAAATTTATTCTATACTCCCAATTTTAAAACTATTTGTATGGTCAAGTTTTCTGTGTTGCATTTTTTTTTTTTTTAGTGAATGGGTTGCACATGTTTATATTGTAGAATTTCTCTTATTTCTTTGATTCTTGAGCCTGAGAACAATTTGTTGCTTGTTGATTGCCGGCATCTTTACACAATAATTCACTTGAATGGGAAGTTTGTATGTAATTGACCAATCATAGTCACGTGCTGTAATCTTGAATTGTTTTATGTCACATGGCAAGCTGACCCTCAAATTTAGGTACATTTTTTGGATTCCTAAGATCCAATAAAAGATTTTCTATGCATGTGACTTGCTCGTTCATGAGCTTAGTGGGGTACCAAGTTAATCATTGCTTATGCTAGCTACTCATTTACCATTGTAAATAAAGATATTTCTTCATATGAATTAAAGCACTATAATTTTTACCAAGAAAATAACTAGCCATCTATCATTTCTGGTTCCAAATTTACCATCATAATCCTCATGGGTATGTGTCTTCAAATTTCTTTACTTGTTTTCAATTTTCCATGCATGTGACATGCTCGTTCGTGAGCTGAGTAAGGTTCCAAGTTAATCATTGCTTAACTAGCCATTTACTGTTGTAAACAATGATTTTTCTTCTTGTGGAATTAAAGCAGTATAATTTTTACCAAAAAAAAAAAAAAAAAAACTAGCAACTTACCAGTTCTGGTTCCAAATTCTTCATGAAAATGTAGCTTTTTCAATGTCCTTGTTTCAAGTCAATGCCAAAGGAATTTATACATTGAATATTGACAAATTATTGATAATTTTGAAAGTTTTAATGGTTAAGAAATTGCAGATATTTAATTATTTGACTATAACTTTCACACTTCTATTTGGCTTAATTTCCCTTTCAATAAGTGGAGTCTAACATTACTATGATACTATGTTAAATGATTGATTATTCAAAAATCTAAAATATCAAGAAATGATTAATTTAATTATTTAATCATAATTTTAATACATCGTGTGGGTGCCCCTACTTTTTTGTTTATTCTTTTTTTTTTTTTTTTATAAACAAAGGTATTCAAACCTCTTTGAATATTTTACTATTCCCTTGGGTTATTAGAGGGAGCCTTGGAGGTGGGTCCAAGATGTTAGCAAGAAGTTTTAAGCCCGTGATATTATGGATATTGCATGAGGCCTTAGGAACCACTAAGTCAATTCCTTGAAAATTTTTTGTTTATTCATTTAGACTATTAATGTTAGTAAAAGAAATCTGATGTAATTTCAATTTATTTTATAGTAAGTTTCTAGAGTTTTTTATTTATTTTATTTTTATATTTAAATCTAGGTTTCTTTTCTCTTATTTTTTTAACAACTTATAGAGAATCTATATTTACAAATCCCCTATTGACCATAGCTCGAATCACAAACTGCCTCATTGCCTCCCTTAATGGGGGAAAAAAGTGCTATACAGGGCCGGTTGAATGGTAGAGCAAGAGATACGATCGCCTAAGACCCCAAGTAAAAAAAAAGGCCCCCAAATTTTAACCAATAGGGTTATTTATAATCAATAAATAAAATAATATTTTTTTACTAGATGAAAAAAAAATAAAAAATAGAGAAAAATATAACGTCCACAATATTTTTCACAATACTTTTACAACTAATGTTAAGTAGCAGGTTGTTACAACTTGTTATTGATGGGAAAAAAAATAATTATAGTGATATTTTCTAATAGAAAACAAAAAGCAACTTAAAACCTAGAATTTGTTATAAAAAATATTGTGAATGTTGCACTTCTTAAAAAAAAAAAAAGAATAATAATAAGAGTTTAGTTAGCAAACTTTTACTAGTTCTCATTAAGTCTACCACTAACACCACGTACTCTTTTACTTACCACTATCAATCTGCCACATCAACAAGTATGAAAAATTTTGTCAAATTTTTTCTGTCTATATTTTTTTTTTAAATTCTACATAGTTCATGTTAATTAGTAGTAATTTTGTATCTAAAACAAGATAATCAATTTTCGCCTTAGGCCCCCAAATGCAACAAGCTACCCCTAGTGCTATACTACTATTAAGTTAGAAGGTTATTGGTAATTGGAAATAATTTAACACAAGTACTACCAGTACTGGTACTAGTTCACATCGAGTAGGGTTTTTTTTTGGGGGGGGGGGGGGTGTGAGCATCAATAATTAGGACTAGTAACCTAGATTAAAAAAAAAAAAAAAAAAAAAAACCTGTTATTTGAAAGGAAAAGGGTTTCCTCTTAAGAGTTTGTTGACCAAATTTTTACCTTCTAACAAAAATTACAGAAAATAAAATAAATGAGAGAGAGAGAGAGAGAGAGAGAGAGAGAGAGAGAGGGGTATAAAGCATATACATATTCTCTCTATTCTATTGTCCAAAGTTCAAACCGGCAAGAATTGCCTTATGCATGAAAGAATCACAAAGGATATGAACTAAATATTAATACTAATCTAAGGGAAAGGCTTAGGTCCAATACGTCCTGTGTAATGGACCCGATGAGATGCTATCACGTAATAATTCTTAGATACATGGTAGCTTCTTATTGGGTCCAGTGCAAGCGACACTAGACCCAAGCTAAACCCCTAATCTAATGCCTCCTAAGCAAAAAATAAACACTATTACTAATTTAATACCTCGTCACCTTTAGGGGGAGTAGGGAAAGGGGAGGGGGGGGGGGGGCCTAGGGGCGCCATGGCCCCCCTACCTTTTAAAATATCATCCCTCCCTTTTGTATTTTTGGTATAAAAATAATTTGGACATAAATTTAAATAATGGCCCCCTGGATTATTTTTAACAAAACATGTAATGCAATGATATAGTTGATCAATGCATTTTTGGTTCTCTCTAATTACCCATAGGAAATGTCTAGGACCACATAATTTTTCACAACTTCTTGCCACAACTGTGACAGGGTAGAGTGTAATTGGTAAAGAAAAAATTGTGAGTCCATGTGTAAGTGATAGTTAACCACTCACAATCTGTCATATTAGAGTTGTGGCAAAGAAATTGTGGAATAGTTTGTGGTCCTAGAACTACTCTCACCTATATGGCATAAATAGCTCATTAAATTAAAGTGCATTTAATGTATACCATACACAATTTAATTATGTTTCATTTTTATTAAATTGACTTGTACATTTTTAGACATGTTAAGACTTATTATTATTATTATTATTATTATTATTATTATTATTATTTGCAAAGATGTGAAGACTTAGTTGATGTAAATATTTTTTGTTTATGTAATAAATAGCATATGTTAAATTAAAATTACAAACATTCTTCGTATGTAAGAAAGAAAGAAATACACACACACTAGCCTCATCTTATGCGCTTTACGTGTGTGATGAGGCTTTTCTTTTTGGTCTAGTATCATAATTTTTCTTTTTAAAAATTTTTTTTAGATAATTTTGTTTTGAAGATATGAATTAGTAGGAGAGTGTCCTATTTTGTAGGCATTTTAAGTGGAGTTAAAGATATATTTTTACCAGGTTTTCCTTAAGTTTTTTCCTTGTTAAATGTAAGATTTAGGGGTAATTCTGAACCATATAAAAGTCAAGTCCAAAGAGGGGAATCCTCTTATAGATAGTATGTCCTCAAGTTTTTTTTCCTGTTAAACGTAAGGTTTAAGGATATTTTTGAACCACATAAAAGTTAAGTCCAAAGAGGGTAATCCTTACACACACACACACACTAGTATATTCTTGTGTGATGCATTGATGAAGATTCATATGTAAGCTAAATTTTTTAAAAAATAATTAAAACAAAATTATTAAATAAATAGTACTAATAAATTCTAAAATAAGTAAGTAATTATAATAAAAAAATTACTTTAAGTTCTAATTGCTTAGAGTTTGGACTTTATCAATCTTCATCTATTTTTATATTTTAAAATTCTCTTTGTACTTTGTGTTAATTTCTTAATATGAGAGATATAATGAGTTTGATCATTCCTATTTGAGTTATGTTTAATCTATGCCCTAACCAACATAAATAATAATAAACAAAATAGTTTCTCAATACAGATTTTTTCCTAGTGATAGTCTAATTAAAAAAAAAAAAAAATCAACACACTCACAAATTAAATACAATAAACAAAACCCAAAATCAAAACATACACAAAAGAGTTCAAAAATTGAGAACAAAAAAAAAAAAAAAAAAAACTTAAATAAGATAACCAAGAATTTAAATGGGTGTCCATTGTTTTGCTTAACTAGCCATTTACTGTTGTAAACAGTGATTTTTCTTCTTATGCATTAAAGCATTATAATTTTTACCCAAAAAAAAAAAAAAATTAGCAACTTGCCATTTCTAGTTCCAAATTCTTCATGAAAATGTAGCTTTCCCAATGTTCTTGTTTCAAGTTAATGCCAAAGGAATTGTTCATTGAATATTGATAAATTATTGATAATCTTGAAAGTTTTAACAGTTAAGAAATTGTAAGTATTTAATCATTTGACCATAACTTTCACACTTCTATGTGGCTTAAACTCCCCTTTAATAAGTGGAGTCCAACATTATTATGATCCTATGATAAATTATTGATTATTCAAAAAAAATAAAATATCAAGAAATGATGAATTTAATTATTTAATCATAATTTTAATACATATCACTTAGAGATACAAGTAATTTGTTAAATCTATTAAGCTTGTGTCATTGTCATGCTCATGAGTTATGAGTGTCTACCGCTCATTTATCATTTAAGTTTTTCAAGCATTGATTATTCAATGGGTAAACAATAATATGGTTACATCGTGTGGTTGCCTCTACCTTTTTGTTTATTCATTTTTTTACATAAATAAACAATGGTATTTAAACATTTTCGAATATCTGACTATTCCATTAGGTTATTACAGGGAGAAATTTATTAGAAGTAGTTCCAAAGTGTTGGCAAGAAGTTTTGAACCTAGGATCTTATGGATATCGCATGAGACTTTAAGAACCACTAAACCAATCACTGAGGATTTTTTTTTTTTTATTCATTTAGACTATTAGTGTTAGTAATCAATTTATTTCAAAGTAAGTTTCTATAGTTTTTTTTATAAAAATTTTTATATTTAAACCTAGGTTTCTTTTCTTTTTTTTTTTTTTTTTACAACTTATATTACAGAGAATCTATACTTACAAAATCCGTGTTGACTATAGCTCCAATCGCAAACTGCCTTATTGCCTCCCTTAATGGGGAAAAAAAGTGCTATACTGTTATTAAGTTAGAAGGTTATATTGGTAATTGGCAATAATTAAACAGAGGTTCTACCAGTGGTACTAGTTCACATCAGGCAGGGTTTATTTATTTTTTTTTTTTTTTGGGTTTAGCATCAATAATTAGGACAAGTAACCTAGATTAATAAATAAATAAAAACTGTTATTAGAAAGGAAAAGGGTACCCTCTTAAGAGTTTGTTGACCAAATTTTTACTTTCTAACAAAAATTACATAAATAAAATAAATGAGAGAGAGAGAGAGAGAGAGGGGGGGGGGGGGGTATAAAGCATATACACATTCTCTCTACTCTATTGTCCAAAGTTCAAACCAGTAAGAATTGCCTTATGCATGAAAGAGTCATAAACCATACGAACTAAATATTAATACTAATCTAGGGGAAAGGCTTAGGTCCAATGCATCATGTACAATAGATCTGATGGGATGCTGTCATGTGACAGTTTATGAACACATGGCAACATCCTATTGGGTCCAATGCAAAAGACATTGAACCCATAATCTAATGCCTCTTGAGCAAAAAATTAGCACTATTAATAATTTAATACCTCGTCACCTTCAGGGGCGTAAGAGGGGGGGGGGGGGGGCCTAGGGTCATCCCTCCCTTCTATATTTTTGGTACGAAAAATAATTTGGACAAATATAAATAATAACCCCCTAGATTTTTACTAAAAATATGTAATGCAATTATATAGTTGATCCATGTATTTTTTTTATTCCCTCTAATTGCCCATAGGTCATAAATAGCTCATTAAATTAAAGTGTATTTAATGTATACCATAAGCAATTTAATTATGTTTTATTTTTATTAAGTTGACTTCTACATTTTTAGACATGTCAAAAATTATTATTATTATTATTATTATTTTCTTTTGGAAAGATGTGAAGACTTCCTTGATGTAAATATTTTTGTTTTTGGTTTACGTAATAAATATCATATGTTAAATTAAAGTTACAAACGTTCTTCATGTCTAAGAAGTATATATATATATATATATATATATATATATATATATATATATATTGCTTGATCCCTTGAAAAAATTTTTTAACTCCACCACTAGTCACTTTATGTCCTATTATCCTATATATACAATATTATATATATACAAGTACATTTCTATGCGATGCACGGCTTGATGAAAAATTCATATGTAAGCTAAATTTTTTTTAAAAATAATTAAATAAATTGTAATAATAAATACTAAAATAAGTAAGTAATTTTAATCAAAAAATTACTTTAAGTTCTAATTGTTTAGAGTTTGGACTTTATCAGTATTTATCTATTTTTATATTTTAAAAATCTCTTTGTGCTTTGTGTTAATTTCTTAATATGAGATATGGAATGAGTTTGATCATTCCTATTTGGACTATGTTTAATCTATGCCCTAGCCAACATAAATAATAATAAACAAAATAGTTCCTTAATACAGATTTTTTCCTAGTGATAGTCTAATTAAAAAAAAAATCAACACACTCACAAATTAAATACAATAAACAAACATTCAAAACAAATACAATAAACAAAACCCAAAATGAAAACATACACAAAAAAGTTAAAAAAATTGAGAATAAAAAAAAATTAAAAACTTGAAATAAGAGAACTAAGAACTTAAATGAGTGTCCATTATTTTGCTTCTTTATAGTAAACTTCATTTGACATAATATCCTCATGCAAATTCAGAAGTAAAGAACAATAAGTAAGATGGATTTATTAGATTAAAATATAAGCGTAAGTTGCATCTTGGGAAAAAAAAAAGTGAAAAAAAAAAAAATACAACAACGTGGGGTGTATTGTGTAGAATTTAATTATAGGGACAACTTTATTGGTTAAGAGTGATTATATTGAAAAGTCATGGCTTTTTAAATTTCTAAAACTTAGATGATAAAGTTTTATATAAATTAAATTATTGTTAAATCTTATTCCTTAGTCAAGAGTCTTATAACTTAATATCCTAATAAAATGTTAATTTAATAAGATGCAACTTAAGGAAAAACAAAAAAAAACAAAAACAAAAACAAAAACATGAGTTGTGTGGTATTAAAGTTTAGAAAATTTTGATGATAGACTTTTAGTTTTATTTAAATTAAACAGTTTGTTGGGTTATAGATTGACCCAAGTTGATTAATTAGGTCAAATTACATGTTGGAAGCACGAATAAAACACCAAATAAACTAGAGTGTAGCAGAAAGTAAATTTGACACGATGATTTGTTGACTAATGGGGAAATCATCTCACAAGGCAAAAACTCCACTGGGTGATTTTCAGATCACCACTTCTAAGAATCACTAATCAAAATCAAGAGATTACAAGTACAAGTAATCTTACCCTAACTTGGTCTACCTACAGTTGAATCCTTACACCAATCCCCAATTGGTCTTGATTTTGTAGAGATTTCTTCGCTTTACACGGATCCCAGTATGTGACTAACTCCAAGCAACTTGAAACTTGTTGTTGGATACAAAGTCTTTCAATACATTTGTAGAGAAGGAAGCACTTTGTCACAAAATCCTAAGGCGCATAAAAACGCAGTAGTTTTACAATAAGTGTTTATATTCTCTAATTGAGTCTCTATATCTTATGATGACTTTAAAATAAAGCTTTTATATCTCCTAGAAGTTTAGTGAACAAAACCCTAGAAGTCCAAATCATCATGAGCTGCAAAAAACATATATAAAAATATTGGTTCTACGAAGCTTGATAAATCAAGAGGTGTCGAGCTTGTATCGAGACATCTCATTAATTCTCAATAAATAGCTTGTATCGAGTTAGTGTCGAGGTTCACTTTTTCAGCTTTTCTTCATTTGTTTCTTAGTGCAGTCTTCATGTCTTCAATAATATCACCTGATAAGGTCCTAAGATATAATTCATGATATTCTAGAAACCACTTAAAACTACCAAATTACAAGTAAAGTGCATTTTGTCAAATGATATACCAACATATGAAAAATATGACCCCAACATAGTTGTTAAATGTTATCCCCTAATTTGAGGAAATATGTCATAACAAATAATAATATAAATTAATTTGCTAATTAGTTCTTCTTAAATGTTGATGGTAGATTTTTAGTTGGAGTAGAAGTCAAAATGTTTTTTTTTTTTTTGGTTGAGAAAGAAAACGTGGGTTGTTGTTTGGAATTTAGTTTAGAATTTTTTATAATATACTTTTAGTTTGAATAGAATTTAAATTTGTTGAAGTTTAAATGATAAGTTTTATCTAAATTAAACAATTGCTAAATATTATCCCTTAATTTGAGGAATTATATCATAACAAATGTTATAAAAATAATTTATTAATTAGTTGTTCTTAAAATATTGATAATAGACTTTTAGATAAAGTAGAAGTTAAAATGTGAGTTTTTTTTTTTTTTAATAAAAAGAAAAGGTGGGTTGTTGTTTGAGATTAAAGTTTAGAATTTTTTATAAAAGACTTTTAGTCATTTAATTATAATTTAAATTTGTTGAAATTTAAATAATAAAGTTTTACGTAAATTAAACAGTTGTTAAATATTATCCCTTAATTAGTATGTAACCCTTGTTTACACACGGAAATGGTGAATTGTTGTAGTACTATTAATGTTAACTTAGGTTATTAAACATATATGACATTAGTTCAACCTGGACATTTGGAGGTAATAAAACACTTTTTTCTTGCAATTTTCATGATATTGGTTATGCCAAGTTTCTCATTACACTGCTGTTATGTATATAATTTCGAAAATTATTATTGGATACTACATATATAATATTAATTCACAATCACTGTTCGTAAAATTCTACTAAATACAACACCAAACAAAAGAATGAATTGATCTAATAGTATCTCCTAAATTGAATAGATCATACATTGTCAAAGTATATTACATAAATGACTTATAAATTCAAATTATTTTTAGTTACACAAAAAATGACTCATAAATATAAAATTAGTCAAACTATTTCTTCCTCTAATTTTATATATAGAGTTAGATATATGATTAGGTTTTTTATGATAACCCGTGCTTACGCACGGAAACATTGAACAATAATAGTAAATAATAATAAATTTGAAGAATTTTGTTAGTATTGTGCTTATTATATTTATTTTTGGAAATATGTATTTAATTTTAATAATAATAATAATAATATTATTATTATTATTGTTGTTGTTGTTGTTGTTAATATTTGTATATTGAGTATGATACTATGAAACTTGGTGGTTAACAACGGCAATTACAAAATTACATAATGAAATTGTTTGTTTATTGATTAGGAATTAAAAAAAATTGAAATTAACATTTAGAATAATAAATGAAAATTAGCTTGTTTTTTTATATTAAATAAAAAGACTTTTATTGCACACGAAAGAAATATACAATAGAATTAGTCATGCCAAGGCTATTCTTCCTAAGGGATTAATCCCCTCACCAAAATAACTTAGAAAAGAGTTTGACAAAGACCATCTTGCTAAGAGATGTGCAGCTTTGTTAGTATTTCTATACACCCAATTAAACTACAGCTGGTCAAATCTTGCATATAGCAATCTGAATTCAACAACAAAATTAACAGTTTTCAAGTGCACTAATTTGGATCTATTGGTCACTGCCTCAACACAATTTTTGGAATTGGATAAAATTTAACTATAAAATTGGTTGTAGTCTAAAATTACAATCTTACTCAATATCTTTTTATTAGATATGAATTTTGAGAAATCCACTATTAAATTACATATTCTTCTTAAATTGCAAGTTTTTGTAGTATAAAATTTTGTATAAAATATAAGTTTATAGATTATATAGTAAAAAATATATGATTGATACAAATTAAATTTGATACATGCATTAAGAGCGTTAAGAACATGGAATTCAATGATTAGATTTTCAAAATATACAGTAATGTTTATTTTTTGAGTAAAGTTGTAGCTTAAGGTTACAACTAATTTTGTAGCTAAACTTTGTCTTTTGGAATTACCCTTGATTACCATTTATAGTCTTATCAGAAATAATTAGATGGACAAAGTTTAACTACAAAATTGGTTGTAGCCTAAGACTACAACCTTACTCAATAAAATAAACATTATTATATATTTTCAAAATCTAACTGTTGAATTGTATATTTTTTATGCTCTTAACACTCATGTTGAATTTTATGTCAATCGGATATTATTTATTATATGATCTATAAACTTATATTTGATGCATAATTTTAAATTACAAAAATTTTCAACTTAAACAGTTTATTGCTGACATAGCTATTGATATTTAATTTTCAAAAAATTTTGCAAGCATGGTAAATATAAGAAGAAGATGTAATCCAATGATGAGTTTGTCAAAATTCACCTCCAATAAAAAGATATTGAGTAAGTTTGTAGCCTTAAGCTACAATCAATTTTGTAGCTAAACTTTGTCCTAATTGGATTAGTGGCTTTGTTTATTGTTGAGATGCAACCGAAAACAAAAAAGGCATACTACAACAACAAAATTAATTATAAATAAAATCTCCAGACAACATTATAATGAAGTATTGTTTCCAAAAGCCATATGTTTCAAATTCCTATGGTTGCTTATTTTAATCCTCATACGGGATATAAATTTCATTTATACACTTGAATTTTGATATTGTTAAATTCAATGGTTAGTTTTGAAGCAAATGAGTTGTTAACTGTGAAAAAAAGATGTGAGAAAAGGAATTGACAATGTTTAATAAATCAATGAATATGAATAGAGAAGGAGCTACAAGTTTACTTAAAAATCTGTTTGCTGTGTGTTGGGGGGTTGCTGGTGTGTTGTTGAGACTTCTTTGATGATGGTAGCAAGTGGTTAGAGCTTGAGATTATCTTTAGAGAAACATTTAAGAGAAAGAGAGGAGCTTGAGAGTCTACATAGAAGTGTCTAGGTGAAAAGTTCTTGTTTAAGTTATTTTTATGGTCTTCTTGGTTTTTGTATTAGGTGTTAATGTATCATTTATTTTGACACAAAAATTTAAAAAATTTAGATGAGACACATGGCGCAAAATTGAGACTCCAATTAAAATCTAATTGAATTTTCTCTGAATTTTGACTATTAATATATATAGATTATAGATTGGACTCCTCATTTTCTACACTAAATTAATTCACTTTGTATAAAAATTAAAAAACTTAAATTAGATAGAACACGTGGCTCAAAATTAAACTCTAATTGAAGTTCAATTTTTACACAAAATTAACTTACTTGGCACAAAAATTTAAAAACTTAGATTAGATAGGATACGTGACACAAAATTAGACTCTAATTGAAATCTAATTTAAAATCTAATTGAAATTTCTCTTAGTTTTGGATATTAATATATACTAGTGTGTAATCCCGTGCATATGCACGGGTCCATTTAAAACAATCACAATTACATAAAATATATATATATATATATATACACATATATGATTTGAAATTTAATTGGATCTAGACTCTTCGGTTTTTGCCCCTAATAATTCACTTGCCACAAAAATTAACAAATTAGATGAGATACATAACGTAAAATTGAACTCCAATTAAAATTCAATCTAAAATCTAATTGAATTTAAACATTTTGATTTTTGCACCTAATAATTCACTTGACACAAAAATTTAAAAATTAAATAACACGTGACACAAAATTAGACTCTAATTTAGAATTTAATTAAATTTTCTCTCCGCTTTAGCTATTAATATATATATATATATATATATATATGACTTATAAATTTGAATTATTTTAGTTATATGATTATGTTTTTTTATGGTTTATTATATTGAACTTCTCGTTTTCTATGTTAAATTAACTAATTTGGTACAAAAATTTAAAAATTTAGATTAGATGGGAAATGTGGCGCAAAATTAAACTCTAATTGAAATTCAATTTTTACCAAAATTAACTTACTTGGCACAAAATTCTAAAATTTAGATTAGATGAGACACGTGACGTAAAATTAGATACTAATTGAATTCCAATTTGAAATTTAATTAGATTTTCTCTCTGTTTTACCTATTATTATATATATAGAATATAGACTAGTGTGTAGTCCCGTGCATATGCACTGGTACAATTAAAAACAATCACAATTATATAATTCAAATTATACATTATTTTTAGAAGAGGTTCAAATTATACACAGTATTAGCTTACACTTTTTTAAAACTACATATTTCTAAAATATGTAATAGTTTCTCATATTATATATATATATATATATATATATATATATATGGTTGGGTTCAAATTACACTTGGTGTAACTCTAAACAATGTTACACCTTCAATATTTTTTACTTAGATACGAATTTTGAGAAATCCATCGTTAAATTATATTATCTTTGTATATTCTCCATACTTGTAAAATTTCAAGGTGATCAAAGATTAATAGCCATATCATCAATCAATTATTTAAATTTAACTTTTTGTAGTTTAAAATAATACATAACATATTAGTTTATGGATCGAATAGTAAATAAAATTCAATTAAAATGAAAATTGGCATGAATGTTAAGAACATATAAAATATGTAATTCACCGGTAAATATGAATTCTATAACTACTTATTAGGTGGTGTAACATTCCTTAGAGTTACACCAGGTGTCACTTGAAACTAATCCATATATATATATATATATATATTTATATATATAATTTTAAATTTAATTGGTTTTAAATTTTTCGGTTTTTGCACTCAATAATTCACTTTCCATAAATATTAAAAACTTAAATGGATGCATGGCAGAAAATTAAACTCCAATTGAAATCTAATTTAGAATTTAATTAGATTTGGACTCTTCGATTTTTACACTCAGGGTTTGTTTGGAATCCGCTACTGAAAGTCCTGTAGATAAAAGTAAAAGTTAACTAAAATAGTGCAGTAGAGCCTATAATTAGTACCAAAAAGTGCAGTGGACTCATGAATAGTAGAAAAAAATAAGCTGAATAGTAAAATAAATAAGATACATGACGCAAAATTGAAAATTCAATTAAAATCTAATTGAATTTTCTCTATATATATATATATATATATATATATATATTCATGGAAATTATTCAAATATATATAAAATATTTGGGTTTGGTCACATTTTTTTTGTTTTTTTGAGAAATTGGCCAAGGAAGCAAGCCAGGCTATTTTTTTGCTACAACATCAGAATCATAAAACTTATAAATGTCGGAAGGGACAAAATTCCTTCACACTAAAACAGGAAAAGAACTTTTGCTCTCGGGGCTAGAGCGTGTGCCAAAGCATTGCCTTGCCGGCGCGTATGAGAGAAAGAAAAAAACTGAAAAGAATTAACTGAAAACATAATGTCCTTAATCAAATGACTCACGGAAGGATGATGAAAAGACTGGTTTTTAATCACCAAGATTGATTCCTCTGAGTCTCCTTCAAAGATTGAGTTGTGCAAGTCGAGTTCTTGAAGAAAACTTACTGCCCGTCGAGCTGCCAATGTTTCCAGAGCAACTATGGATGATGGCAGAGGGATCTCGGACATAGCTGCTAGCACTTCACCGGAGGAGTTTCGAACCACAACTCCAATACTTGCTGCTCCCAATTCCTCAAAAAACAGCACCGTCAAAATTTGTTTTAAGGCGCTCGGGTTGGGTGGCTTCCAGATGGTTTCCTTTGGTGGCTGCTTGATGATGGGCTTGCAGTTTTTTTTTTTTTTTTTGCAGGTAATTCTAATCCTTTTGGGTTGTAGTTAATTTTTTTTTACTAAATAGTAATACTTATTAGAACACCCATAAATTTTATCATTTCAGTAAAAAAAGAACACATACGAAAATAATAATAGTATTTTAAATCAAATTTATAATACGTTACATAATCAAAATACAACCACAAAATGACCTTAGCTTAATTTAGTATATGCTTGGTCACATATGTTTTTTCCTTTTTTTTTTTTTTTTTTCCAAGGAACCATATGTTTTTTCCTTAATTAACTAATCTTGCACTCATTAAAAAAAAAAAAACCAATCTTGTATATATTCCATAATGGTATTAGTATATTACAATTTACAGATGTGGATTACCATCTGTTTTTAAATATAAAATATCACTAATTTTCTTTTGAAGCTCCATGTTTTAATATTATAACCGATGGGAACTAATTATTACTTTATTAAACAAAACCATGTGCTACGGTCACTTTTTTTGCTACGGTCACTTAGAATTATATAAAGATTTGATTCTCATAGACATAGTTCTTTTTGCTCTTTTCTCTCCTGTGGTCCAGAGTTGACCGACTACTTGATTCTCTTGGGATTCACGTTGGGTTAAGAGAACCTGTGAGATTAGGTAGTGTTTGGCATCTCCTTTAAAAAGGCATTTTAAAAAGAAAATATATTTTACAATTTTTAATAGTCTTTGACAATTTTTTTAAGTTCTTTTGTGAAATTGACTTATCTTAATAAAAAAAATTGCATTAATTAGAAAATTCTGCATTACATTTGCATTAAAAATTGACTTATCCTAATTAAACAAATTGGTATATTAAACTCAACTTCACTCCACCTATTATTTTAATTTGAAATGACTGTGAACATTTTGATTTTAGATAATAAATAGAATAAACAAATATTCCCTTGAGATGTTAGTACGAATAGAATGCATCAATCATTTCTAATCAATTAATTCTTTTAATTTCTTTATGAATGAAAGTTTAGGAAAAGTGATTATATATGATGATGCACGAAAATCGTCAATGAGTTATTGACTTTAAATCACGCTAGTGGGTTACCTGCAGAACAAGAACATAAGAACCAAACAGAAGGCACTGGCGTGATACCGGTCAAAGACCTTTTGAAGGTTTAGTTAGTGAATGAGAAATCTCTAAGAACTCTATAGTAAGAAATTTAGGAATTTTCTACTCATTGAGAAAGAAGGAAAACTGTCACTTATATAGTGGGTGGGGGGGGGGGGGGGGGGGAGCCTTAGATCATGATAATAGGAGGTTTTTCCTTAAGGGTAGAAGGTGGAGTTAATGCTTCCCGAGATCTTAGGGATACTCTCCCTTTTGGGAAGGGAAATCGTGCTATAAGGTCTCTGTGCGTGATACGTAAAGTGTTTCCATATATAAGTATGCGTGTGGATCAAGTAAAGCCACATAGGACCCGTTAGCTTTCCTCTATGTCGGTTTAGGACTCCTCGTTGCTCAGGGATCCTCCGTCGGTTTGTGGGGGAGACGCGCCCGTTGGCTTTATGGTTGCACCGTCCACATTACCATCGTTTGAGGACTCTGCCGGTTTCTACGAGACCGATAGTTCCATGGGTACCGTCTGCCTTCATAGGCTTTATTTGTTCATGGGCCTCAACTTCTTTGCCAAAAATACCCTTATTAATATATTCTAATATTCAGTACTCCAAAAGTAATGTTACATTCTTTCATATGGTGGAGTTTGATACTACGAGGAGTTTTGACAAAAGACTAGTAAGGAGATATTGTTGTTAGGATAATAAGATTTTTAGATGTTGACTAATTGTATGATAAATATATTTATAATTATTGGGTTTTGATTGTACAAAATGGTAATGAAAGCTTAGTTTGAAGCTTTTGTTCACTGTGTAAGAAAGACAGATTGGGTTGTGTGAAACTAAAGTCCCAATCGTATGAGTTCAATCTTGGTTGTACGAGATCCAGGCAAATACTCTTGATCAACCGAAACATTGTTATAGAAATTCCAAGATTTGCTTCAAGAGTTGGTTTTGTGACCATCTCTAGCCAAAACCCTACTCATGGCAAAATTTGCCAAACAGTATAATTCTGGAAAATTATTAGGCGTATGGCATGTGTTCAAAGTTAATTAATTAGTTAGACTCTTTTTGGAAGTCGATTTTAAGAAACTCAACTTCTAGGCAAAATCCAGCAAATAAATAAGTCTGACGTGGATCAAAAAAAGGAAAAAAGCCATGTGAAAGTCGAGTTTACTGAACTCGACTTCAAGCTTAGGTTAAAAAAAATTTCATGGGGGTAAAGGGGAATCCTAGTTTAATATAATCGATTTTGAAGGCCTTCCTCTTTGATGAACCTTCTCTCTCTCTCTCTCTCTCTCTCTCTCTCTCTCTCTCTCTCTTGTAGAACTTTGAAGTAGAACTTGCAATTTCATTCGTCCATCATCTTCCTCTGTGGTGAGAAATCCGACTCAACAGGTTCAAATCCACTTTGTTAACCTAAGCTTGAAGTTGAGTTCACTATACTCGACTTTTAATAGAAGTCGAGTTCAGTAAACTTGACTTCCACGTGGCTTTTTTCGAGTTTAGTAAACTTGACTTCCACATGGCTTTTTTCCTTTTTTTAATCCAAGTCAGACTTATTTATTTGCTGGATTTTTCCTAGAAGTCGAGTTTCTTAAAATCAACTTCCAAAAAGAGTCCAACTAGCTAATTATTGAACGTATGCCATCTGCCTAATAATTTTCCAAAATTATACTGTTTGGCAAATTTTGCCCCCTACTCATCATATAAAAACCTATGACAATCCTAATCTTTAGAGGAGTCTACAACTATTGAAATACAAAGAAAAACCCACTGAACTCATTCATTGTCTTTCAAGTCTCTTCAAATGATCATTTTTGAGAGAAAATTTTCACTCAAACATTAAGATCACCCATTAAGTGTATGGGGTGCTTTATGAAACCACAAAATGGAAAGAAATCTTCAAGCGACTTGAAGTAATTGAGATATCGATTTTGCGGTCGAGATCGACTTACTGCGTTGGATCACTGTAAAGATTTAAGCTAGATTAGCAATTGCAGCAGAAGTGTGGAGCTCAATATAGTGTCTAATTACTTGTATTGGAAGTTTTATACGTTAGCTTGTATCACAACTTTTTCATATATAGTTGATTTGAAAAGCTGGGTGGGGACTCAGCGTTTCACTTCATAAATAATTTCTCATCTCAACTATGTGGTTGTTCATGTAATTGTTTGAGAGTCTTAGATTATCTATATATATATATATATATATATATATATATATATAAAACCAAAGCCTTTGACCTCTCCACTATTTTCCACATTAGCATTTTTTATTTATATTTTTTAATTTGATTTAGAACTTTTAAGATGTATTCAAACGCAAACACCTCCTCTCCCATATAGTTTTCTATTTTGTTTTGGACTCTTCTTTCTCTTCTTCTTTAATTCTCTGAAAACTATTCATACGGTTTTGTTAATTAGCATATAACATTCAAAAGTAGCATAAATCGACCATCACTTGGAACCAAAAGTTAATCGGCAATATGGATGGTAGAGAAACCCAATTATTGAGCTCCGGTACCAAACGTGGTGGTTACATCACCTTCCCTTTCATCATTGGTCAACCTCTTTCTCTCTCTATGTCTGTCTAACACAAAGAATTTGTTTGAATCAATATATTTCTTATTTCTATTTACATCAAGTAGGGGCAGTGGCAGGCTTCATACTTGGAGGAGGGGGATGGATATCAAACCTGATCGTATATTTGATTCAAGTGTTCAATGTGAAAAGCATAAATGCTACTCTGATTTTCAAACATAGTGAGTGGTAACACCAATTTGCTTCCGATCATTTGAGCAATTGTTGCTGACTCTTTCTTTGGTACTTTCTTTGTTGCTGCAGTTTCTGCTTGTATCTCTTTGCTAGTAATACTCTTTCCTGTGTGTAGTTTGCTTGCTGGACTCTGTTGTTTGTTTATCTCGAGTTATATTTAATTTTTCAATATAATTGATTGATTGATATTTTTCTCTCGACTGTGATTTGCTTATGTTCTTTGTGTGTTTGCAAAGTTTATCATTTGGTAGATGTCAAAATTGATCCTCTTCTATATATCTTTTCCAAGTAACATTTTTAATTATTTGTGTGATTCGCTTATGTTCTTTACGTTTATAGGTTTATAATATTATATTACCGAGCAGTTGATTTCTTTTTTCTTTTTTTTTAATAGAGATTTCCTATTGCCATGTTATTAAGTCATGAGAGAATATTATAAATATCAAATATACATGATAGTGTTGCTTATTGTAAATTAATGTATTTGTCTTTGGTTTTGAGATTTGCTTAATTGTTTTATTTTTTATCTCATCGTATTTGCTTAGTAGTTTAAACTAACCTAACTCATTATGTTTTCTATTCTAACTTATTGCAACTTTTTATTGCTCTCTTAATTTATCTGGGTTGGTTGAAAATTTAGTTCATGTCCATGTTGATGTTGTTTAATTTGATTGTGTGGAACTTTATGGACCTTAAAACCCTATATCAAGACCAGTTTTGGTGTGTACTATATCCATAAAGGCATAAACGTGTATAATCACTAAGTCATTACTTGAGATGCTACGGGTGTAAACATGTCTAAAAAAGTTGTTTACAATTTTACAATATCAGAATAAGCAGAATGATTGTCTATGCACAGTTTAATTCCCAGTTTATACTCTGTTTGTATTAATATGAGACCAGTTTTTAGAATTCTCAGTTTATGCTCTGTTTATATTAATATGAGACTTTTTTTTTTCATTTGTTTGTGAGTGGATTTAATTTAAGTTTATGGGCTGTGTTTTTGTTAATTTTAATTTAAGTTTGATTAATATTTTTCACTTAGTAATTTAATGTTTCATATCAAAAATATGAATTTTTGAGACTGGAATCTTAATGTTCAAGAGGAAGAAACAAAGAATTGTTTAAATGTTTGTACAATATAACTTTCTCGTGCATCGCACGGGTTAGCAACTAGTTAATTGAAAAATTAAGAAAAATTGATAATATGCCATATATAAGATCTAAACATCTAATTTTCATATGATAATAAGCCGTACAGTATTAATAAATTAATGGCAATACATTTTTTTTTTTTTTTTTTGGTTGAAAGGAATGGCAATACTTTGGTTTTTTTTTTTTTTTTTTTTTTTTTTTTTTTTTGGAGAAGC
Organism: Lithocarpus polystachyus; assembly: GCA_033629205.1. Taxonomy (NCBI): domain Eukaryota; kingdom Viridiplantae; phylum Streptophyta; class Magnoliopsida; order Fagales; family Fagaceae; genus Lithocarpus; species Lithocarpus polystachyus. Next base: position 42,426,119 of record CM066164.1, read on the forward strand.
AATACTTTGTTGGTTAGTAATTAGTTTGTACCGAATTAAGAATTCTTGAGCATAGTTTGCTGTAGGTCTGCATTCAAATTCGCCGAGGTTATATATTTTAATGTCTGAAAGTGAGAAAAGTTAATAAAAAATGTTCAAAATTAGAGATGCTGAATTGCTGTTAGCCACTTGTTCATACAACATTATACCAATATTAGAGCCCATATTTCTAAATTATTACTATCATAATATAATAGAATTAGCCAACTGGATCGGCTTCATAAAGAAAAACAGCAGAAACTTAACTCGTTGTTTTATTTTTTCATTAAATCTCGTTTTTTCTGTTGTATAGTGTATTCTGTTTCGGAATTCATGCTGCGCACATCATTGTTAGATATATTATCATAGCGGGTGTGGGTTCCAGTTAGCTTAATTGGTAAAATCTCTGATAGTTATATAAGAGATCTGGGGTTCAATCTTCGCCTACACAAAAAATTTATTAGTGTCTTGGTCTAATAATAAAGAGCTATTATCAAGAGTGGACGTCAAATGTTGAAACTCTCTCAAAAAAATATTATCATAGCGGGTTTGTTGATTGGTCCCCAATTTTTACATCAATTAAATTGGTGACTACTTTACATTAGAAGATATATATATATATATATATATATATATATATATATATATATATATATATATATATAGAGAGAGAGAGAGAGAGAGAGAGAGAGAGAGAGAGAGATGAGTTCAAGTTACACATGGTATAACTTCATAAGAGTTACATATTTTTTGGATCATTGATTTGTATTAGATCTAAAAGTGAAAAAAAACTCATGGTCATATTATTATTATTTCCTAGAAATTAGTAATTAAGTCATTAACTCTTCTTATTAAAAATAAAAAAAATAAAAAACAACATTAACTTTCTGCTCTCTACTCTCCATCATCAGCATTAACTCGGTGAGTGTTATCCATTTAAGCATCATATTCACCGACCCAATTCAACATAGCCCTGGCCACGAACGATTGACTAAAAAAATCATTGTACTCCCTGATTAAAATTACACACCGACAGGCATGATATGATCTACCATTCCCAGCCATTAACTTGCCTTTGTACATATGACATGAGCAGTAACTGACAATTGATGGTTTTTGTTTTTATCCTTTACCCAAAGTATATATCATGCCTTGTCAAAATAAAAAGTATGATAAATCATTGTTGACAAAAATTCACTCATGTCTATTCTACTGTCCTGCTGCATTTCAATTCTTTTTAATAAGAAAAATTAATGACTTAGTTACTAATTTTTAAGAACAATAAATACATGACTATGAGTGTTTTTTTCACTCTTAAATATAATACAAATCAATGGTCTAAAAAAGGTGTAACTCTTATGAAGTTACACCAGGTGTAACTTGAACCCATCTTATATATATATATATATATATATATATATATATATAAGAAAATATTTCAATTTGTAGAGCCTATTCCATGATGATTGCTCCTTATCATTTGGCCAAGACATCAATTAGTTTTTGGTAAAAACAGGTTCCAAATCCTAAATCTCTTATTCAATAATTAAAAATTTTATTAGTTGAACTAACTTAAAACAATTGCGTTAGAATATTTGGTTAATTAGTATAAGCAAATATATTTTCTTTTGTTAATATAATAATTAATTAGAACTATCATTGCACACCAATGATGTGATGGTCATTTTACATGTATAAGTTCTTGTGGGATAAGAGGAAAATAATCGAGATTCAAGTTTCCAGAAAAGAATTACACGCACTTAAATTAAACTAGAGTAAATTATACATATAATTGCTCTAGCAACATCTAAAAGTATGCAAATCACAGCATACTCTTAGTGTGATGGTCACTCCACAAGTATAAGTGCTTGTGAGGTGTGGGGGGTAAAAGCCGGGATTCAAGTCTTCAGAAGGGAATTTCACACACATATACATTTAGATTAAGCTAGAGTAGAATTCTATATTGTATTTTTAAAAAAAAGTATTCAATTAATAATATTTACATAAAAAAAAAGTACGCAATTAATATACGTGTGACCGAATTAAATATTGGACATAAAATTGAGTACGTCTTCTACAATTATTTTTTGAGTACATTTTCTACACATGTAGAAAGAAGGGGCTACACTTTTTTCCCATGTGAACATTTAATAAGATATTGTCCTTTGGTGCATTGTCCTGTGCAGTGGTTGGGGCGAAAAATTCTAGTGCTACAAACTAGTGCACAACTCGCCCATGTGGCGAGTTGTGGTTGGTGGAGGGGTGACCACCATCACCCCTCCACCAACCACAACTTGCCACATGGGCGAGTTGTGCACTAGTTTGTGGCACCAGATGAACTCGATTGGGCTTATCCCAGGACATTTGTCTCTCTGAGTAGGTTCTACCGTTCTACCCATCCCCTTTTTTTTTATAAGAAAAAGATATAATATATATATATATATATATATATATAAAATATAAAAGAAAGTATAGAAACAATAAAAACTACTTTAATTATTTAATTTTGTAATAGGGTGTCTGACAGCACATGGGAAAATTGGGAAAAGAGAAAATTTTAATTTATTTTGAACTAGCACTTTTCTTTTGCCACATGTGTTTTGATCATATATGATAAGAGTTAGTGTTGATGCTTGATAATATACCACCAGTAAAATCCCCACCACGAGGCAAGCTTGTTTCTAGAATCTAGATCATTTTAAAAGGATTATATTTAATTATATTAATATTAACTTTCGAGAAAAAAAAAAACTTTTATTTGTTGTTTTCTCCTTCATTTTTGAAAAGCCTGATCTTGAAGTTTCTTTTGTATATATTTTCCTTCCCTATTTAGAAGTTTCTTTTTCATTCTTTTTTCTCAACTTTGGGAGCGTGGTTATAATTTTTATGCATTTCTTAATCCAGAAGAAGCGTTATGAAAAGGGCAAATATAAAAAGAAAAAGATAGTTCAAAAGACTTGATTAAACAAGACAACATTTAGCTAGTTGCTAGAGATGTTTTAAAGGTAGTAAAAATACAGATATTATAGACAATGCAAGTAGATATAAAGGGGCGCAAAAGTTGGCCACTTAGTGCTAATAAACCAGTGCATGTATAATAACAGGCAGGTGGATATTATAGTCATCACCAACTTCATAGTTAGCATGGTCAAGGAATATGCCTTAGTTATTGCTAACGAGAAGACTAAGGTATTGAATAGAGTTGAAGAACCTGAACCTTGGCAACCCTCTCCTACATGCATGGTCAAACTTAATGTGGATGCAGTTGTCACTGATGATTTAGCTGCCCTAGTAGTGGTGGCAAGAGACAGTTCTAGTGAAGTGCTCAAAGTTCGGACCAAGCTACATGAGTTGTGCTCCCCTTTGCAGGTTGAGCCTTTACATAGACTTGTCAAATCCTAGAAAGCAATCTCCATGCAATCAAAAAGCAAGGGGAAAAAGCACTCCCCCTCCTCCTTTATGTTTGGTGCTTACAATTAACCCCATTATCTTTGAAACTAACCAATTTTACCATTTGTGTTTGGAAAATAAGCAAATACTCCCTAATTTATAACTTCCTCAGTTAAATCTAATGAAATTTTTTGAAGAAATTATTAATCGTACACCATAGGGAAGAGAAAAAGTTGAGGATTATATTGTTATTTTCTTGGATTATTGTGATTCCATTGGATTTAACTGGAAAATTAACAGATCATTTAAGGTATTTGTTCATTTTCCAAATATAGAGGGAGAAATTAATTAGTTTCAAAGATAAAGGAGAGAATCATAAATTATCCTAAACATAGAGGGAAAAGTACTTTTTCTCATAAAGCAAAATAGTTTAATTGGCGGAATTGAAAAGATTGGGTACTAACAAACTTATATGCTAGGAAAGAGTTGGTTTCAAGAATAATATTGGAAAAAGTTATATCCCTAGCTAGCATTATTAGACCTACTATGAGAGTCTGAATGCCCATAATTCTACAACACAACTATATAAAGATTAGGGTTACCTTTAATTTAAACCTCCATCAATATTAAGTTCAACACTACCAAGCGAGGGTGAAGCCCAAAAAATCCAACTGGAAAATTTTTGAATTGAGTGATTTGGAGGGGTAAACACACACACACACACAAAAGAAAAAAAAAAAAAAAAAAAGAGAGAGAGAGAGAGATAATAAAACAAATTAGTAAATTACAGATACTTGGATATGTAACAATTAATATGATCAGTTTGTATTGATATTTTTCTTAGGGATTTTATCCTAAGGAACTGGACCCTCATAATTAAATCACATGATGAGATGAGGGAGCTAGGGTAGAATGGTACCGTAGATATTTTTCGGTTTTTCCATTAACTTCACACAACTACTTTGGTACAAATTAAAGTATGGATAGGAAGAACTGTTTGGATCTTTATTATGATACTGTAATTTCAAGCTTGATCTGGTCATTTCACTTGGCCAAAGATAAGGTAAGAGCATTTACTCTTTAATTGATGCTCGCACATTTATTACTTTTTAGAGACCAACAAAGCAACACATCTCGTTCGTGCACAATAATTCACTTGGATTCTAAGATGAGTAAAGTAGGGCTACTTAACTAAGAAATTATTCATCGTTTACACAAATGCCATTGGACCTTATCTCAATCACGTGATGAATTTCTTTAAAATTTTATTTTTAATTCACATGGAAAATATTGCCTCCTTTTGCATGGGTATGTATTTTTGGATAAGAATCATAAGATCCTATAAAGATTTGCCACGTGACACATCCTCCTTCATGAGCCAAATTTTACATTGATATCATGGTTGCTTGGCAAGCAATTCAGTATCATGTTCTCAAGTTCAAACATTCTTCTTTCTCAAAAAAAAAAAAAAAAAGTACAAACATTCTGATAATTTTGTCATTATAAAACACGTGGCTAAAAAGAAAAATGATTTGCCAATTTTTAACTTAGTATTATTGTTAATTTAGATTCTGAACTTCTCTTATTTTCCTTTACTTTAAAAATAAACGTAAGTCAATAAATGCAAAAAAGTAAAGAAATTGTGAAGCTCTAGAATTATCCAGTGGCTGATAAATATATATTTTTTGTTGAGAGAGAGGTAGAACCGTGGCTGATAATTTAAGTTCTTTGTTGACAATATCAAAGTGTAAAATATCAAAGTTTAAAAATGCTCGTTGAGTGTGCCTCGAGCTGTTGAGCAAGAAAAAACAAAAGGTACAAGCCATGGAACATGTTAACAAAGTTGACAACCATGCTCCCTCACATGCACAAATAATGGGGTAAGAAGTAAGGACAGAACTAGGATTCAAACTTAGTGGGGCCAGTGTTTTTTGTTCAAAGGTTTTAAAAAATTAGAATATCAATACTGACAATAATACATTATTAATATTAATTTTTTAATTATTTGTATTTTTTTAAATCAATAATAGGATTTTATAATCAAGAGTTTTCGAGGTTTGATTAAGGTTATACCGATTCTTTATTCTATCCACGTTATAAATAGAAAATATTTATTTATTCTTTTCATATAATTATTTAACTAATAACTTCATAATGATATATATATATATATATGGTTAAAAGATTCTAAAAAAAAAAAAACTATTATATTAATAAAACAGTTAAAATAATGGTTAATAAATATCATGCATTAATATTCAATGATAAAAGGGGTGAGACAATTATTGAAAAAATAGTTTTAAAAAAGAGGTCTATTAAACAATCACATGATAATGGGTAACTTTGAGTCTTTAACTAAGTAAATAATAAAGCTTTATCCATCATTACATTAATTTAGCTAATTAAGGCACAAAATTTATTACCAATAGACTAATCACACATGCTTTGGTGGCATTTAGGTAAGGCACAAAATAATAGATTGTTGTTGTTTCAAACATGTATTACCATTAATGCATGCATGCCAAGTGTGTCCCAAAATTAATAAAACATTAAATATCAATAAAATTCTATCATTCAAAAAATAAATAAAATTTTCATGGGTTGGGTTAAAGATACCAATTGATCTTGTTGGGGATATATTACAAAGTAATAATGGAAGAATAAGGTTAACACAAAAGATAAAGAAAATTCCAGAATTCAAATTTTCACTTTATTCATTTTACAAATGAATACTCTCCAACCTTATATTATTATTATTACAACCTATCGTTGTATATACTTATATATACAACAAACCCAAGCTGTTGGTGACACAAACTGGCGTGTAGATGAAGCAATCAACATCATAGGAGTTGTCTCAATGGCTATGGGGGTGGAGTCATTTGATAGGGGCATAGAGCTCCCAAATGAGAGAAAGAAATTGGGTAAATGTTATTAGGTTTTTGTGATTTGTTTTGCTAGCATTTGTAATTGATTTGTTATTATTTTTGCTTAGACCGAATTTATGATTTATCCAAAGATTTTTCTTGTTATCCGGATATGTGCATTTTTAAAAAAATATTTTTCTTGTTATCTATTTTTGGAATTTCATGGGTCAGTTTGTAAATTTTTTGGGTGTGAAGGGTCAAGTATATAAATTTTAGAGACAATTTTTTTTTTTTTTTGGTGTTATTATATATACTAGTGATTTTTTTTTTCAAAGATTGGGGGGCCCTGAACCCTGAGGTCGTTTCGTCACTGTTAAAAAGTGTTATTGCAAATAAGAGGAGGAGGTATTACATGCATTGAGTGCATGTATGATGTATCCCCTCTGACATGCATGGAGATAGACCAACACGTGTTAAAAGAGCTAACCATTTTCAATTCCCCATAATTCCAAGAAAACTCCTCACCATCGATTTAAAAAAAAAAAAAAAAAGTAGATACATGAAGACCTCCCTTATCGAGAGGTATTTGGTATATACTGGGTATATGCAGCTTTTTCTTAAGAGCCACATTTAAAGGGTCCATCTCATAGGAGAGGGCCCCTTAGGACGTAGGATCTCACATTTGTGCAGTCCATCCCATGTGATAGAGCTCTTATTGTACCAATACATTTGATGTACTTTTTCATGAATATGAATGCCAAATTGACAACCAACCAAAAGGCTAGGCTAGCTATACTAAAAGAGTTATCACCTGAGCACTATTAGGGTTCATCATTGGGCTTCACTTAAGTCGAAGGATATTGGCCCAATATGCCAACATCCTTGATAGAACCATGCTCAAATGTGGTCACTGATGGCTCACCATATCCCACATCATCATTCATCATGGTGAGAGAGGACGCACCATTGCCAACACAAGGGCTCTCCTTCTCTTATCTTCTCATGATTCCACTATCATAACAGACATGGTAAATCTTCATGGAAGAGTGCTCGATATGCCTGTTGTTTCCTCTTTGCTTGACCAAGGAATTCTATAAGGACACATGTCCCCAAGACAAAAAGGAGGAATGGATAATGCGTCAAATACTCTTTTGGGAAGTTTCTTTTTTATTAATTTATTAGATTTAAAAAATATAAAAAATTACACCTTAAGAAAAAAAAAAACACTTTATTTTTAAAATATAAGGAATAATTTCACTGTAAATTTTTATTTTTTCAAGAATCAAAAGACATAGATGTGGTCACATTATTTAAAAGTAGATGAAACTAAATTTTAAATAATGATATTACACTTAAAAAAAAAAAAACCTAATTTTCAATGTAAAAATAAACTCTTTTGTATTCCCTATTCTACCAAAAAGCTACAATGTGGACACCGCAATCATCATTCCTTCGACTTCTTTATATAGCCTTTGTTGGGGAGGAATTATATGAAATCTTTGTTCGATCAAATTGTATTCAATTTTTACACAAAGACATCTTTGTTCTTGAGACCGAGTTTTTTTTTTTTTTTTTTTTTTTTTTTTTTTTTAAGGTCCACCTAAATCCCTCAAGCTTTGTGTATGTTTGTTTACTTTCTTAGATTACTGTTCTATTTTTTTTTCCTTCTTAAACAATTTCTTTTAAGAATAAGCGGATTGGATTGGAATGAACAACAAAGTACTCTTAAAAGAATTTTATTTTTATTGATAAGTTACACTCGTACCAATGGATCTTGAATCCATGATTTCACCTTCGAACTAAATGATCAATTATTATGGAAGAAGGAATTATTGGTTGAGCCATAACTCATTGGCACTCTGATTTATCTATATATAAACTCTCCCAAGTGAAGTTCCACGACTCGTATAACAAGAATAGAGTTTACAAAAAATTGTGCTACACCCTTCACGTCCTTGAGCTCTATTAACCGGTTGGTTTGGACTTTGGAGGACTTGACAAAGTTCACAGGTATTGAATGCTTGAAATGTAGACAAAAAAGAAGAGAATTCTAATGATGGTATAAACTACTATGAAAGAGCTTCCCCCTAACTGTAGTTTAGAGTTTCACAGTTAAGATCTTGCCTCAAACCAGACATTCATCATGACGGTATATATTACTCTACGAAGATTTTACTTAAACTGTATAAGCAAACTGGAAGTCAACTGCAGGACCTGAAATGCAAAAGTTGAAGCAAAAACCACTTAGTATAAACTTTTTGGGTGTTGATAAGAGTTTCACTTTTGATTTCATTACAAAAAAATGGCAAACATTGGGTAGGAGAATTTTGGGTACACGACCGGTGTACATATATGCTTGTGTTTAGCATTAGCTTATTTAGTTTTTTAGTGATTGCTTGTTGCTGAAAATATGTTAAAATATACTTTTACTTTAAAATTAAAAAAAAAAAGTAGTTTTAAAAAGCTGTACATAAAAACTAAAAACTAAAAGCTAACAAAAAATAGTTGGACCCAAATAGACAAAACAAATCCTCTATTCTCATAAAATTATATTAAAAAAAAAAAATGATAGTAAACATCAGTGGTGTTCACAAATCATATGCCAAGCGATAATCTGAATGGATAAGAGCATCAATTTTTTGGGCAGTTTTGAGGGGCAATAGCAATAAATAGTAACCTAAATCAGGTTGAAGTAGATTACATTTGTCGTAGGAGAAAAAGAATTCAGAAGAAAACTAGAAAATTTTAGCCAAAATAAAAACTTTGACGAGATGATCATTCCACAAATATAAATACTTGTGAGATGTGGGAGACAAGAGCCAAGGTTTAAAGTCTTCAGGAGAGAGCATCACATCATATATATTTAGCTTAGACTAAAGTAAAATTTCTATCTTGTATCAAAAAAGAAAAGAAAAGAATATTATAGCCAAGGAGAAGGATGTTGTAGTTACAACTCACTACAAAACCATCCTCATTTCAACGGGCTCGCAGAGTGCAACATCTTTAACAACCCACACATGGCAGGTCTGCAAGAATTAGATAGCATAAAATTTATACTGATTGAAACAAGTAAAAATAAAAACCTGTTCTTAATAAGTCCAAAACAATTTAAACTGACCTTCAATACACTTTACTGTACAAATGAATTTTATCGTACAATCCTCGTATGATCAGAAATGCTATCAAGAGCTCTGGTTAAGGACATTTCAAGAACAGAAAGAAGCACTTCATGAAAGGTAGGATCCGTTTAACCTTGTATAAAGAGAGAGAATTCAATTTGGCTGAAAAGTACGACATGATTCAGGGATACTGAGGATACTAACATCTTTAAACCTGAGGAGCTGACTTTAAATTTTTATAGGGACCCAGTGAAAATACCAAATGTATTGAAGCTTATTTTGGAACTGCTGAATCATTCACAAGTGGTTCACAAATTTCAAGCAGGTCATTGCATAGGCCGGTGAAAACTACTGAATCTGTTTCGATAGGTCTGAACTTGATAAGAGCTGAGGGCACCAAGTCCTCATCCTCTAGTGTTATGGCAGTCTCTCCTGCGGCTGGAAAATGAGGGATCACCCTTCGTTTCACGACTACAGGATGTAATAGCTCAAACTCCAAGCTGGTTTCTTTTAGCGCCGAGCTAACAAACTGATTTATCCAAAAAAAGAAAAGAAAGGAAAGAGCTGAGTTGACAACCTCAAGATAAACTGAAGTTCATATCATTCGTTCAGAATCAGAGACACCATTGTTGATTATTTATCCTCATTTTTTTTCAGAAAAGACAGGAAACTATTCACAAATATAAGGTCCTCAGTGGTAAACAAAGTCCAAATCAATCAGCAAACCTAATGTAGACCACAAAGCTCAAAAATACGCATCTATGCAGACAGACACATTCATAAACATATTTCTTTCCAAGCAGAAATATAAATTATATTGATAATCTGAAACAAGTAAAAAATTTTAACTTTAAGGACGAGTTAGACAATATAACCATACATTGTGCCTTAGAATCTTCAAACTGTTTGTGAATAAGTAATTTCTGTTCAGATTTAAGCCAAAAAGACTTTAGGTGTGGCTGAATTGGACAAATATGAACTGAATATTGGTACAATGCTGCACATACATCCTATGCACAACATTATCATGAGGTGCCACGTCACCCTTGGGGCCAAAGTCCAACCCCAAAAATATAAGGCGGGACATTGCCAGCAGGACATCCATATTTTCACCCAGCATTCAGCATGCTAAGGGTTGTCATTTGTCAGTTTTATCAGAAAAATACTCCAAAAAGAAAATTTACATGCCAAACAAGTAAGTGGCAGCTGGAGTATAACACATGGACTAGGAATTACAAAACCATGTTTCTCATATAGAACGCATCTTAATAGGTTTAGCAATTAATTCCAGTTACCAAAATGAGGGACTGATCCTACAGGAAGTACAACTTGGTACGAAGTCACTGTCTACATTGCAATTACAGAACCAAAAGAAATGGAAAAATTACAACATTGAACAAGAAGTAGCAGAATGGACTAACCTCATAGAGAGAGCTGGTTCGCTCCCAAGGATTGAAGATACCTTGGAGCACCACTCCGTCAGGAAACTGAATCCGGATAACAGTTTTTCTGTACCGCCTCCTAGCAGCTTTTGCCTGCTTTTCCTTGAATGACTTTGGGATCAAGAGCTGAGATTCTGCCATCTTTTTCTTCCTCATATCAGCTTCTCTTTTGATCTCTTCCAATGAGAGGTTATAGAAAGAATCTGGTAGCTCAATTTTTGCTGCTACACTTTCAGGGACAGAAAAGAATACCCGGACCTAAAAACCAGCAGAAGTTAATTGGTAAAAATGGATGGGACACACATTAAAAAAGAAGATTAGAAATACAAGTATGTTAGAAAGCACAAAAAAATGAATAAACGAACACTTCCATTAAATATCAGATATAACATTAATGGGGAACTAGTCTAAACAAAAACAATACGAAGAAGTGTTAGTACAAAACAAAGATAGTACTCTATTTTAATAAAATTCGATAACTATGCACCTTTTTTTTTTTTTTTTTTTTTTTTTTAATTTTTAAAACAGGTTTATCTTATCAGCTATAATAATTAACAGATACAAATTCAATAACATGGTGGTCTTCTTTAAGCAAGTGTGTGTGTGCGCGTGTGTGTGCGCGCGCGCGCGCGTGTAGGTCTTGATAAGAATAAAAAAGTAAATCTAACAACTTTCAATGAAAGACTCCTTTGAACTTTTATATAACCACAGATTTGGCTAAAGTTTACTTTACCTTCAAGGGGCCACTTATTTTGGTGAAAGTAATTTCAATTTTATAGAAGATAATATGAAAAGATGTATGATATAGCAGTTTTGTGCTAATAATCTTTGGACCAAATGGCAACTCCTTCTCCCATAAGTAATAGCCTGTTTGGGAGTTAAAAAAAGGAGGGGGAATAGAGTAGAGGGAGGGAGAGTAATTCAATTATTTTGTTTGGAAGTTTTTTAAGGAAGGAGGGGGAGGGATTTGGAGGGGTTTGGAGGAGTTTCAACTACCTCTAACCTCTCATTTTTAATTCCTCCAAATTGGAGAGATTTGGAGGGAGAGTAGAGTAAATAAGTTATTGGCCAAATGAATTCCCTAATTTACCCTTTCTAAATTAACAAAATTACCGTTTCTAAAGGACTAATTACTCCCTTCCCCCTCCCTAATTTTAAAAACATCCAAACAATGTAGAGGGGAATCATTCTCCTCTATTCTCCTCCCCACTACTCTCATTCCCTCTACTACCTTCTACTCTCCTCCCTCTCTAAACTTCCAAACAAGCCATAAGAGATGGAGTATAAGGTTATGAGTTGATCTCATATGGAACCGTAATTCAAAATAACTCCACCTTCATGTGGCAAACACAATATGAGTGGATAGCATGGAAAATATCCATATTATAGTATGTTTTGAAAGCAAAATCATAAGTTTTAACAAATAGAAACTACCATTGAGAATATAATTTACAAAAGCTAGGGAACTAGTAATTTTTTTTTTTTTTGGGTATATTAACTTTGAGCACAATATTGTGTATTTATTTTTTATTTCTTATTTATTGGTACACAGTGGGTCTGAACCAATGACAAGAGAAAGAATTTGGGGCTCAGTATCAAATAATAAAATACAAAGCTTATAACCAGTAAAGTTTCTACTACAGTATTAAATGAATTTATGCTATCCCTTTATTTCATCAGTAATAATTTGATCGTGTTCTCATACTTATTTTACAAATTATGTTGGAATTAGTCTAACCTATTAAATTTTAGGGACTCAATCAGTTTTTTGTTTTTTTGTTTTTGGGATAGGTAAGAAATTTATTGAAGATAAGAGCACCAACTACATAGAAAATGTACTCAGTTACAACAATCAAGCACAAAAGCTACAAAGATCAACAAAATTGAGTAAGTTTGAAAATGAGAAAAGTCCTGTAGCTGTCACCCAATCAAACAGTCCTAAGGCTGTGTTTGTTTTGACTTCAAACAGTTTTCGGAAATGCGTTTACACCCATGTGTGTGTTTGGGTGGGACTGAAATTTTGGTCAAACGGAATTCTATTTCCGCGTTGACCGTAAAATGGGGCGTTTTTGCTGTAAAATGATTTCATGTTTCATTTTACCTTCAAACACTTTACAGCCCTCACAGCCCCAGCTCCATCTTCTCATCACACGCACACTTTACAGCCCTCACAGCCACTCCAACCGAGCTCCATCTTCTCATCACACGCACACTCCAACCGAGCTCCATCTTCTCCCTCTATCTTCTCCCTCAGCTAGGCCGCTCCATCTTCTCCAAGCTCAGCTGAAGCACTCCTCAGAATGCAGCTGGATCCCGAAGCACTCCTCAGATCGCGCCGGCGCACTCCTCGGATCGCACCTTTGTCCTCTCCAAGCCCAAACCCAGACACGCCGGCGAGATCGCGCCTTGGAGATCTCGCTGTCAAGATCGCGCCTTCGATCTCGTTCGATCGCGCCGGCGAGATCGCGCCTTCGATCTCGTCCCGATCGCCTTCGATCTCGTTCGATCGCGCCGGCGAGATCGCGCCTTCGATCTCGTCCGATCGCCGTCTCACATTTTCTTCCTCCTCAATCTCTCACTCTTTCCCGATCTCTCTTTCCCTCAATCTCTCCCTGTTCTTCCTCGTGAAAAATTGTGAATAATAAAAGATGTTTTAATTTGGATTTTTGGTTGTGTTAATTGGATTGAAATTTTTTTGTTATAAAATTTGTTTGGGAGTTGAGAAAATTAATGAAAAAATGTGTAAAATTTGCATTTTCAGAATGTTACCAAACACCGTAAAACATTTTTTGGACTATTTTCCATTGCAAAACCAAACACTCAAGTTTTATTTTACTTATGGGAATTTACTTTCCCCTGCATTCATTTTACACTCGGAATTCAATTTACATTGAACCAAACCCACCCTAAGAAGCCGTTGTTTCAGATCTAAAATTGTTTGTCACACCCCTCCAAGCGTCACAAAGTCCTCTCCCTCCAAATACACCACATCAAACAAAGCAAAATAGCCTTCCAAACCTCACTACTACGATGTCACCCAAAATGATCTTGCTAACAATCTAGTAAATCAAAAACTTCACTAGGCATCACCCATTGAACTCCAAAGAGGGCAAAAACCATGTCCCACAACTCTCTAACAAACGAATAGAGTAGAAGCAATTGATCAATTGTCTCCTAATCCCTTTTACACAAGCAGCATCTACTCACCAAAGTGATGTTTCATTTCCTCAAATTATCCACTGTTGAGATTCTCCCCAACAATGCAGTCCAAGTGAAGAAATCAACTCGTGGTGGAATCTTAGTTTTCCAAATACTTTTTCAAGGAAACATGCCCATTTCATTAGGTGCTAAAGCTTTAAAATACGATCTCAATTTGAATCCTTTCCTAGAAGACACTTTGACACTTTCAAGCATAGCTTGTCCTCTCCATTGCCTCGCACCGAAGCTGGGTAGAGTAGATCCAAAAAAGATGAAATGGAATCTAATGCTCAAACCTGTATTGGTCCTATAAAATACTATCCCTAATGAATAGAGTCATTACAACATTGCATATGATATGCTACTAAAGCTTCCTTATCACATATAGGGAGTCGATTAACTTTCAATCTTTCATTAGGAACCAAAATAAAATTAGGTTGCATAGTAAGGCTTCAGATTGAATAAAATGGATGAAAAGAATACAGGTGGTTGGCCCTAAATAATCTGCTGAGGATCCATCGGCGACCCCAAAAATTTGGTACTAAGGCTTTGTGTTTGTTGTTGTTGAACCAAACCTTGATATGATCAAAAAAAAAATTAGTTAATATATATTAAGCTTGTATCATGGCTTCCAGATGTTGCCTAAATGGCTGGAAATTGGAGGATAAAAAGATAGCATCGTGCCCTGAGATAATTCAAGCTCAGAACAGACTACTTTGGCTGAAACGAAATCAAAGACTGTTCATTTTTTGCCTGTCGAGTGGGCTCAGTACACCAGTCCCTCTCATATCTGTAGCTCGCTTACTGAGGCAGTTGCAGAGAATGCCTCCAAGCCAACTGCAGATTCTGCATTATACACAGACTGTAAATCTACTCACACACCAATGTCAACATGTCCTGAAATGTGTACCAGATTCAGATTCAAATTTACTTCCATGGTGCATTCGAAATGAAGCTTACTTCCTCCAATTAGGCAGATCAAAGGTCTCCTAAGCTAAAAGTGGTATTCTTGCCTCTGTTCTTCTTACCAAACCTCTTCATGTTTCAGGGCCATAGACTGTGAATTATTTAAACCTTTTAAAAATTGTATTCCCATACTTCCATTATAATTAATCCATTCCCAAATCCTACAACCCCATCAGACTATAAATATATAAATCTGACAGAATATTACAATATGTCTGAAGTAAATGATCATAAAATGTGAATATGCACATAATTCCACAAAAATATTATGCAAGTAATTAGAATAACCAAATAAGTTATGCAAACAACATACCTGCCTGTCGACCTTCTTTGGTTCAATCTGTTTTTCCACATTAGCTGAAGCTGCAGACTGCAAATCTTCTTTCTTTTGTGGTTCCTCAACCTTTTGCGGTCCCAATAAACCCGTTGCACGATTAATTAAACTAATCTGCTCCTCTGTAGGGACCTCCATGACCGCCCACATCTCTCCATCCTCTTCTTTCAATTCAAAACCTACAAACTCCAACAACTCAACCCCTCCTGCAACCTCACCAATGGCCTCCCTTATCTTCGGATTACTCATCCGAATCCTCCTAAACTTGGCATTCTCCGGTTCCCTCACAATATTCCTCAACAGCTTAAGAACAACCTCGACCGATCCCTCCGAGGGCTTCCCGGACACAAAAGCACCAACGCAACACTCCAATTCACTCCTAGACTCCGCCCCATTATCGGGCAAATCCGAACCACCACCGCCATTAGCTTCAACCGAGTTATTGACACAAGTGTCCACATGTACAGACACCTCTTCTTCAGACCTATAAGACTGCCCACAAATCGGACATTCATACACTTTTAGTGAATACCCATTTTGTGATCTCTTCCCAGAAGTGATCATCGAGTCAAATGGATCGAACCCATTTGCTGGTTTGCGATTTGGGGTCGAATCATTCGTCAAATCCGACCTATGGTTCTGATCAGAAATGGGTGCTTTCTGAGGCAAAGGCTTGGGTTTGGAATTTGAAGTCACAGAATTGGGTTCTTTCCGAGGCTGTGGAGATGGGTTTTGAATTTGGGAAGAAGGGCGAGATAGAATTGGATTAGTGGGTCCTGAAGAAGAAGAAGATCCCAAGACTCTACCTTGGCCCTTGAATTTACCGGAAGATGAAGATGAAGATGAAGATGAAGATGAGAAGGGATTGTTGACTTTTTTCATGAACCCTTTGACCTTGTCTTTCATGTCACCCATACTTTTGTACTAGTAAAAAAAATTGCACAAACAAAGAGAATAAAAGGCTAAAGGAGCTTTCTTTTTTTTTCTTTTTCTTTTTTCTGTGACCAAAATCTGAGATTTGGGAAAATAGGGTTTTCTGATTTAAAGAAATTGGATTTTTTTTTAAATTCTTGGGGGGTTGAAGATGATCAAAACCTGGGAGGCTCGGAAGAAGGAAGAGGAAAGCTGGTGTGTGTTGTGTTGTGTTGTGTTTGCGAGTGTGTGTTTCAGTTTTTGTTTGTAGTGGCGAATTGAAATATTTTAGGAGAAAGAAAATCTTAAGACTGGCTGTTATTGGCGCTTGGAAATTGGAATTTCTTGTCCGTGGGAATCGGAATATATTTTACTCTCTAACAGATTCTCCGTCTCTAATTTTTAGATTGAATTTGCTACCAATAGAGATCACTGTAGTTTTTACTATTTATTCTTCAAATGTCTTTTTCTATTATAATAATAAGATATTGAATAAAAAAAATGTTGGAAGATATATAGTTGTTAAAAAAGAATAAATAATGAATAAAGAATGAACGAAAAAATAATATTTAAATAAGATAGAGAAAATTATAGAGAATCTTTTGGAAAACATATTTGAAAAAGTAGATAAGTAAAAACTAACTATCACTGTTCAATGTCCAAACAGTATAAAAATTTAGTTAATCTGTTGGAGATAGAATTTGCCACATTGGCATATACAAATGTTGAGCCCATCTCTGGTTGGGGACGGAGGTGGACCCATTAGGAATGTGCCGGTGGAACAAGAATTGTTTTTGTTTGTTTGTTTGTTTTTTTTTTTTTTTTGACACACCTTTAATGCATTTAAAATGAAGAAATTTAGGAAAATTTTGATAATATATTTTTTTTTAAATTATTTTTTTTTTACATAAAAAGTTTCTAAAAATGTTTCCTAAATTTATGCACTTAGTACATTCGTTAACTTTTGTTTTTAGTTTTTAAGAGTGTTTATTATACGAATATGGTTACACACAAAAGAGTTTGGTTTACTTCCAATACTTTTTAAAAAGGAATCTCCATTTGTTTTAATGAGAAACTATCACATCATTCACTAACTAAAAAAAAAGTGAAGATTAAAACCCACTATTACTTGTTATTGTGTATTTAAAACAAAAGGACACCTTCAGTTAAAAAAGTACTGGAGGTAAACCAAACCCCACACAAAATACACTCAATCACTTTTGACTGTATCTGAGTGTGCACTTATTACCCTTTGTCATTTTCTTTTTAGAAAACAAAGCACTTAATGTCGTAACATTGCCCAAAAATCATTTTAATATTTTAAGTTCAAAGTTAGCCATTTTAGTTAAGGGTGTCCACGGGTTGGTCCAGGTTGAGTTTGTGCCCAACCTGCAACCAACTCAACTGACTCGGGTTATGGATTTTTAGATGGCAGATTAGTCGGATAACCCATCAGATGGTGGTTAGGTCGGTCCAAATTGGTATCTGTAGAGCAAGGTTGAGCAACGGTAGAAACTGCTTCATCAGATTTGGCAAGTCCTCACTGGATTTCTTGAGATCTTGCCATATTCAGCGAGATCTCCACCAAATCTAGCAAAGATCTCACCAGATTTGGTGATATCTCGCCAGATCAGATGGATTTCAAGTAAATCTTCGTCAAAAAATTTCAAATATTGCCAGTTTTCGTAAGTTTTCGTCGAAAAACCATCAAATATCACCGGATTTTTTTGGTTTTACGATTGGGTTGGTTGGCTTGGGTTTTGGGGGAGGAAACCTACCAATCGACCCGAAGGTGTCAAATTCTGAGGGTAGGGACCCACCGCCAATTGTCGGAGTTGTGGGCTCGGGCGGTTGACAAATCGGGTTCGGGCGAGTCGGGTTTTTAAGTTGGGTGAACGCCCTTAATTTTAGTGTGATACTTTTGCCCAAAATTCATTTTAAACTTTTAAATTGGTCGTGAGCATGTTTGTGTGTTTAATAGTGTGCACTAGTTATTACCCTTTTTCTTTTTTTTTTCTAGAAAATGACTCACTTAATGTCGCCCAAAAATCATTTTATTCTTTTAAGTTTGAAGTTGGTCATTTTAGCATAATATTTGATGATGCACGATAAAATCAATAGACTGAATACTTCGAGCTTCAATGGCAAGAAGATAATCTAGAAAAACCTGAAGAGATGAACAAATTATCAAAGGTGATCGGGGAGAACCGGCCAAAAACTCTTTGATGATAAAGTTAGTATATCTCTCAATTTACAATTCCAAATTACTTGGAAAAATGATTTTTTGTACCTTTTTTTATTGGCGATGATTGTTTATATAGTGCACACTGTGGGCAGTTACTTACTCAATAACTTCTCCTATGTTAGAGGAAGTCGAAAAGTTTGGAGTTAACTTCCATAACTGCTATGGAAGTTATATTATTTGGTCATACATTCCATAACTGTCATTGGAGGTGGTTTCATGACAATAACCTTCAATTCGCACTTGCGTTCTGAAACAAGGGTACGAACCTTGTTTCAGAGATTGCGTACGGTGATCATACCCGGAGTCCTTGTAGGCCTTCCAAGGTTCTTCACGGACGGACAACCCTGTTATGGATCCTTGTAGGCCATCCAAGGTTCTTCACGGACGGACGACCTTGTTATGGACGAGGTTTCTGGGCTAAGTCAGCCTCTGCTCTTTCCTTGGACGACCCCTACGGACGAGTGTGGAGTTGGATTAATTTGATACACCATCAGTTGCCCCCTTGTACGTGGGTCGTCCAGGGAAGTGTATTGTCTAATGCCATTCCTTTCGACAAGTGTATTTATGCCAGGAATTGAGTTTACCACGTGTCACGATCTTACTAGAGGATGTTTGCGTCGACTCACTTTTCGAGGAGCATGCCATGTGTTAGCTTTTGGTTGGTTGTGTCGTCTAGGGTGCTAAAGTCTTCCACCTATAAATAGTGGAATTCCTGCGCTACCTTTCCTATTTCTGAAATTTCCTCTCGCTAACATTCTCGTCTTAGCGCCTCGTCTAGAAGTTTCCTGCGACCATACTCTTCGTTTCGATCCAGGTACTTTTCTCACTCTCGTCCTCAGGTTTTAAGTTTTCAAAAAATGACTGAGATTGTCCTTTCCTTCTCTAGCAACAGCGTCGAAAAAGCCATAAACGAGTATCATGAACCTAGTAGTTTTAGTAATTCTAATGATAGTAGAAGTAGTGGTAGTAACAGTAGTAGTGGGGAAAACACCACAGATGAGTACACGTCTGGCGTCCTTGGAGTTCTTTTGGAGGTTCTTCAGGAAGGACTTAGGACGAGAGCAGAGTTTGGGTCACAGGCTAGCACAAGTGCTCCCTTGTCCACTATCCAGGACGAGGTTGAGATTGTTTACAGTTGTGCTATAGGGATTGCCTCCAAGACAGACGAGAAAAGGTTAGGGTCCCTTAAGGCTTGGTACTAAATCCCTGATAGCCTAAACCCTAGGATACCTGTGCGTGGTGAGTGGTGTTGCCAACCCTATTTTGGTGTTGGTATTTATGAGGCTTACCTTCTAGGGGGTTTGAGGTTGCCACTTAATGCCTTTACTAGAGAGTTGCTCACTACGTTAGGCTTAGGTATCTATCAATTCAATCCCAATGCATGGAGGCTAATTGTCTCTATGCAAGTTTTGTGGAGGGAGGCCTTTGAGGGGGACCGTCCTCTTTCCGTGGACGAGTTCCTTTATTGCTACAAACCTTCCGAGATTAACCAATCCTTTAGCTTCTATCAATTCACAGTCAGAGGGAAAGATTGTAGATTGATAAAGTTCCTAGTCACCTCAGATAGGAATTGGAAGGCTGAGTTCTTCTTCGTCTCTGGTTTTTGGGCTGGGAACCCAGTTGAGGTTGACAGGGATCCTTTTGGTCCCTATACAGGAGAGTTAGGGAACCTTTGTCCTGAAGGTATGCTTGAGGTTGTTTATCTTAATATTTTTCATTTGTTATTATTTTTTATCGTTCTTATCTAACAGTTTTGCTCTTCTTCTTCTTTATTTTTTTTTTTTTGTAGGTGTTAGACGACTTCATTTGGACAAGTTCTATCTTGAACGAGTTCAAAAGGCTCGTCTATACACGGACAGGACGTTCCATTTTTTAGTTAGCCTTAGACGCCTTGCTGCCTGGGGGTTAGGCCCTGAGACATCTACTGAGGCTATTGCTCACGAGCTCACTGTACGTAGACGTAAGTTTTATTTTTATTTTTATTTTTATTCTTCTCTTTTCTTATTATTATTATTATTATTATTATTATTATTATTATTAGGGATGGCAACAATGAAAGAGAACAAAGGCAAGGAAGTGATAGACGAGGGGGTTCAATCTTAGCCTCGTCCATTAGTAGGTGATAAGAGGAAAAGTCTGTCCAAAGGAGTTGACTTGGAAAATCTTCCAAGTTGACACAGGGGGAAACAAGCTAAGCATGGGTCGTCCAAGCCTGGGATTGTTAAGCCCAGCCTTTCAGTCCTTCCTACTCAGCAGCCCCCCGTCCATATCCATGATGTTGATTCTGAGCCTCTTGATCTCCCGTCCATGGATGTTCCATCCCCTGCCCAGGTGCTTGTCTCGTCATAGCCTTCTCGATGAGTCCCTCAAAGCCTCATTGAGAATGAAGATTTAGCTTGGGAGAGGTTTGAGAAGGCTGTGACTGACCAAGACGTGGCGGTGTGCTATAACATGTCTTTGAAGGAGTTTGAGCACTCAAGTGTTCATGACCTCTTTAAGTTACACTCCCTTTCATTTTATCTCGTCTTAGCAAAAATATAATCATGCACTTTGTCTAACAACAATTCTTATGCAATCAATGTCTAAGTTCATCGTTGTATCCAAACAAGCGACGGAAATGGACAAGACGAGGATCTTACTGGAGAAGAGGATACAGGTGGTTAAGGACGAGAATAAAAGGTGGGCTGAGGTGGCGGCTAAGGCCAAAGACGAGGCAAAGGAGCTGCAGAACCATATTGAAGAGTTGAAGACTGATGTCATTGAGAAGGACACTCATCTTGATCACCTCCAAAAGAGGAATGACGAGTTGAGTGCCCTTCTTGAGAAAGCTAAGGGAGACGCAGTTGCAGAGTTTAAGGCGTCCAAATAGTACACTGATTTATTGGACACCAACTATGCAGCTGGGTTTGAAGACTTTAGGATGGACGTCATGGAGAATTTCCCTGAGCTTGACTTCAGTTCCATTAAGCTCAACCTTGGTGGTGCTGCTACAAGCTCCCTCCTCCAGATGAGCTCAGACGTTAATATTGAGGACGATGCCACCACCCAGCCAATCCAGGACGACCCTAGTATTGATCCTCCTTAGTGAAGACAACTTTTCATACTTTAGTTTTATCCCCCTTTTTTTTTATTTGGTCTGTTGTTTTGGACCACTTGATGTAACTGAAGTACACTTATTTTGTCCATAGTTTTAGGACGACCTTTTAAACAATTTGCCTTGTTTATTTCAACTTTGTATAAGGGTTTTTGGACGTAGGTTGTCCACCCTTTTTGATTAATTAATGCATGTTTGCTTTATCTTTTATTTACTAAATCTTTGCATGGACGAACTTGTTTTGCATTCTAGAATAATCTTAATTTTGGCTCGTCCATGATTAGGACCTGTTCACGCTCAGCTCCCTTTTTCCTTCTGAATTTAGCATAACTCGTCCATGAGTAGTGTTATCTTTGTTGGTTTCAATCAGCTCAGCATTATTCCTCATCCATTTGTTGGACGATTCTTTGCCTTTGCTTGGATAAGTTGCTGATTTTTGTCCACTTAAAAACAATTCTTTTTTCACTCGTCCAAAGATTGGGTTGTTTTAGCCGACATCTAGTGGATTTCATGAGTGCATTTCCTCATCCATGGCTGAGTTGAGCATTTCCTCGTCCATGGTTGGGTTAACAAGTTGTGGCTCAACTCGTCCCTTGGTTTGGACGAATGTGCCTTATTTTTGCTTTATCTTGATTTGAAGGAAAGCTTATGGACGATACATCCTTGCATTCAAGGATTTTATTCGTTTTTAGTTTATTTTCATACATATACTTAGATATACTTAGAAAAACATCATATATATACTTTAGAAATCCACTTTGTAAATATTCGTCCACAAGTATGGCGTATGCTTAAGAGCTAATGCCTTTAGGGAATTAAAAATGCTTGAACACAAATTCGTCCATAAGTAACACATACTTATACATTTATAATATGGTAGTAATAACCAAATACGAAAAAATAACGATTACTTCAAACATCCATGGCGTTCGTCCTGCGGCAATGCTTGTCCATGGTCATCCTTTATTGGTAGTATCTTCTCAAGTGTTCAACATTCCAAGTGTGTTCTAGCTTCTGGTCCATCCAGGGCTTTCAAGTAGTAGGATCCCTGCCTTTTGCAGTTGATAACCCTGTAAGGTCCTTCCCAATTTGGCCCCAACTTCCCGTGGGCCTGGTTTTTTGTGGCCAAAGAAACCTTTTTTAGGATGAGATTCCTAATGTTGAAGCGCTTGGGCTTTACCATGGCATCATACTGCTTGTCCATAAAGTTTTTATACCTTGCCGTTATTTACTCCTCGTCCATCCTTACCTTGTGAATCAGATCGAGGTTAAGACGAAGTTGTTCCTTGTTTTCTTCATCTTGATACTTCATCACTCTATGGCTGGCCATATGCACTTTCGCAGGTATGACTGCCTCACTCCCATAAGTTAGTTTGAAAGAAGTTTCCCTTGTAGGGGTCTTTGCTGTCGTTTTGTAAGCCCAAAGAACGCCTGGTAGCTCGTCTGGCCATACTCCCTTTACCCCCTCAAGCCGAGTCTTGATGATTTTTAGCAAGGATCAGTTTGCTACTTCTGCTTGGCCATTTGCTTGAGGGTAGGAGGGGGAGGAATAATGATTCTGAATTCCAAAGTGTTCACAGAATTCTCTGAAAAGTGCGTTGTCAAACTGTCGTCCATTATCTAATACCACTACCCTGGGCACCCCGAACTGGCATACAATACTTTTCCAGACGAAGTTCTTAACATTTTGCTGTGTGATCTTTGCTAGTGGTTCTACTTCTACCCACTTAGTGAAGTAGTCAATACCTACCACTAAAAACTTCATCTGCCTGATTTCAAGTGGAAAGGGACCTAAGATGTCTAACCCCCATTGTGCAAAGGGTCACGGGGCCATCATAGGAGTGAGGTACTCTGAGGGTTGTCTGGGGACATTGCTGAATCGTTGATATTGGTTACATACTTTGACATAAGCCATTGCATCTGCTTAAATGGTTGGCCAGTAATAACCTGCGCGGACAACTTTATGCACTAATGCTCTTGCTCCCTAGTGGTTTCCACATGCTCCTTCATGAATTTCTCTTAATACGTAATTCACTTCGTTTGGAGCCAAACATCTTAGATAAGATTGGGAGAATCCTCTTTTGTATAGAACCTCGTCAATAAGGATGTACCTAGCTGACCTGATCCTTAGTTTTCTGGCCTCGTCTCTTCCTTCGAGGAGGCGTCCATCTTTTAAGTAAGCCACTATTGGGGTCATCCAATTGTTTTCACCTTCTATCTGTTGTATCTCAGGAAGATCTATGCTTGGCGTATATTGGACTTCGTCAAACTCACCCATTTGTCCACTTGTTGATGCTTCTTTTGCTAAAGCGTTGCCTTCACGTTCTTCTCCCTTGGTATCTAAATAAAACTAATTTCTTTAAATTTTTTCACAAGACGTCTTACCTTATTAAGATATTTCTTCACGCGTTCTTCTTTTACCTCGTATGTTCCATTTACTTGGCCTATAACCAGCTGAGAATCTCCATGAATGAGTAGTGATTCTGCTCCCAAAGACTTGGCCAACTCCAGCCCTTTCAAAAGGGCTTCATACTCTACTTCATTATTGGTTGGTGTATACTACAGGCGAACTTTGTACTTCAACTCATCTTCTTCCGGGGATTCCAAAATAACTCATATCCCCCCTGTATGTATTGTGGAGGATCCATCCACATGGATAACCCATCTCCGAGGCTTGTCCGGCTTGTCTAATTCTTCCAAGCTTGGAGTGAACTCCGCAATAAAATCTGCCAACACTTGTGCTTTTATCGCGCTCCTTGGTTGGTATCTGACATCAAATTCACTGAGTTCTATAGCCCATTGAACGAGTCATTTTGCAGCCTCTAACTTGCTCATTGCCTTCTTTAATGGATGATCCTTCAAGACAATAATGATGTGTGCTTGAAAATAATGCCTCAGTTTCCTTGAAGCTGTAACCAAAGCAAAGGCTAATTTTTCCCTCATTGGATATCGTCGTTCTGCACCTCTCAAAGATCGGCTTGTGTAATCTCACAGTGGTCCAGTTCAATATGTCTTAACTCTTAAAGCATATCAACATATCAACTAGAAGTCTCCACTTCCATGATCAAGACAAATTATCTTAGTTGATATGTTATAGTCTTCGCAGATGAAATGCCCAATTTCATCACCGATTACGAACTATAATTCTGAGTTTACAAAGAACTTGTGATCTATATCTTTCGTGACTAAATCACATAAATCATATACTATGCATCTCATGAACTATATGATAATGTCCAAATATTCATGTTACCATTGTTTTAGATAATAATAAAACAACTTTATTAATCATAATATTAAATCATACATAATGTTATACATAGCATCGTACAATAGGATTTAAGGGCACATATCCTAACAATCTCTCACTTGTCCTAAAGACTATTGTGCACTAATCTAACTCTCATTCCCTTCAAATGTGACTCAAAAGTCCCTTATGACAAGGTTTTGGTAAATGGATCCGCTAGATTACTTGCACTATCAATCTTTGCTACTACTACGTCTCCTCGAGCAACAAAGTTTCGAATAATGTGATACTTTCTCTCAATGTGCTTTCCTTCTTGTGATTCCTTAGATCCTTAGATTGTGCAACCGCTCCACTATTGTTGCAAAACAATGTGATGGGAACTTACTCCATTCTCACAACACCAAGATCAGAAAGGAATTTCTTGAGCCAAACAGCTTCCTTTGCCGCCTCACAAGCAGCAACATATTTAGCTTCCATGGTGGAATCTGCAATACAAGATTGCTTAACACTCCTTCAACTAATGGCTCCACCTCCCAAGGTGAACACACAACCTGAAGTGGACTTTCTGAAATCAAGATCTGACTGAAAATCTGAATCTGTATATTTCTCGGGTGAAACTTTATAGTTTCATGTACCCTTTGTCAATCATGACAAAAGGGGGAGAAAATGTGATTTCTTTTTAAAATTCTATACGTTAGGAGGAGAAATACATGCCTTTGTAAGGGGAAGATGTGTTTCACCTTGTTAGGGGGAGTGTTTACCTCCTTATTGTTTTAGGAGCTTCTTGTACACTGGTCTTGTGACCATTTTTACATACATTGTACTTATCTATGATATATATATATATATATATATGATGTATGTATATGTCTTTTTCACCTACCTCTACATGTGTTGTTTCTTTTCTATATTTATACACATGTTTCTTATGTATGCAATATTTTATTTCTATTTCACACTAAGATGCTTGATCAGTTTTGTTTAAAGTGTTTCAAAAAGATAGGTTGTCAAATATCATGCTATAAATACTCTTCTTGCAAAGTTTTTCAAGAGTTTATGTTAGGATTATATTTTATTGTACTCAATAAGTGATTATAAGTTTAGTAATTTATGACTTCGCTTATACTTCATTTGTTTGTTATGGTTTTGTCACGGATTGCCAAAGAGGGAGATTGTTAGGATATATGTGAATCATATTAGGAAAATATGTCATCTAGAATTGGCTAATCCTTTGACAAAACACACTTTACTTGTAATTGGATTTATCTAGGATGTGTTTAATACTTCAAGGAACAAGAGTTCAAGTTCAAGTGTTAAAGCCATGTAAATCTGTCTAAGAATCAAGTGAAGAAGTGCTAGATTTTAAAACTCAACAGCTATCTCGACAGATAGCATCTATCGAGGTTTAAAAGAGATCTTCAACTCGATGCTCGACAGTTGCTCAATAGATAACTTATCTATTGAGATTTACGAAAATCAGTTTTTCAGATCTAATTTCACACATATCTGTGTATGCATGCTTAGGCTTTCTTTTCTCTCAACCCTAAACATATATAAAGATTATTTTAATGGCCGTTACAGATGATGCAAGTCAGTAAAACTTGATGCAAAGGTGTTGTTCAAGCACATTGTAACCGGAGACAATTTGCCCTTGTTCGTCATTCTCTCTGAAAAAAGCTATTGCATCTTTGCGCCAAAGGGTTTTGTATCCAAGTGCTTCTTAATCTTCATTGTTGATGAAGTGAAAAATTTTGCAGCCAACAATCTTCTTCATAGTTGGTGAGTTAGTCACGTACTGGGAGCTATGCATCATTAGTTAGTCATGTACTAGGATCCATGCAAAAAGGTGGCGTTCATATATTGAAGAGTTCAGAGATTTTGAAGCGGTAGAAGGTTTCTGTTGTAAGTTCATCTACGAGGATTATAGAGTCTAGGGACAAAAATTTTGTACTAGATCTAAAACTTTTCTTTACTCTAGTGAATTGCTTTTCGAGAAGGTTTCCTCCCAGGTTTTACTATGAAACTAGTTTATTTTATTGGTTTCCTAGGTCATCATATTTTGTCTTATTTACTTTTCCGTTGTGCATGCTATTGACATGATATTGATGTTTGTTTGTTTTAACAAGGTTTATTCATAGTAAATTTAATTAACAACTTGGGTTTAAAACTTGTTAATTCTATCAACCAAGGTCTAAATTTCCCAATAGAAAAGAATCATATCTGTTTTGGTGATGAAAAAATTTTGATTTTGGTTTGTCAAAATGCTAGATCTGTTTTGTAATATGTAGAAAGAAGTGGTTTTTGAAGATAAAAATTTAGATATATGTTTATTACATAAAATAAATTATTTTGATTTGAAAAATATCAAATCTGTTTTTAAGAACTAAAAAAAATGGTTTTTTTGGTTTGTAAAAGATTGGATCTATTTTTTTGATAATAATTAAAAAAAAATGGTTTTTTGGTTTGTAAAAGATCAAATCTGTTTTTTTTTAGAATAAAAAAATGAAAAAGATTTTTTTAAGAAGAGAGTTTTACTCATAATTTAAATTTATGCAACATGAATCAAATGAACAGCCACAACCACAATTATGTTTAATCTTTTTCTTTATTTCAAAAATCTGAATATGTTAAAAAAATCAGATCTATATCTAAGAAAGATACAAATTGGTTTTTGATTAAGAAAAATTCATATCTGCATGTAATAAAGATGTAGATGCATTTTTGTTTAAAGAAAAACTCAGATCTACATCTATCTGCAGATCTATTTTATTTTAAGGAAAATTCTTGATTATATGTAGATTATTGACATTAAGAAAGAGATTATAACAATCATATAAAAAACAAGGTCATGCTTTAACAAAACAATGATTAACCATTCATGTTATGGATAAAAACATTCATCAACATAAAAAGAAGCATAAAAATGATAGGGTGATTGAAAACAGCCTCTTGCATGAGCACTCCTTGTTCTTGGGAGGATGTTTTAGTGTTCAAGAGACTTATTCAATTATCTTTGAAACCTAAAAACCCTAATTTTAGCAACAAATTTCAGAGAGGATCAGCAAATATCAACAATTTGAGAGCCTTAAAACGTATGCCTCTCAAAGCGTCGAAAAAAGGTGTTGAATTATGAGATTTAGTCTCTATTTATAGAAGCCAGAAGACTCTAAAAAATAGCTCCAATGTGTAGAATGCAAATCGGGACTCATCCTTTTACTAAAAGATTGAAAAAGGTGTGCCTTATTGTCACTCGAAGGGCGTTGGGCCAAAGCCCAAAAGGGGGAAATTCGGCCCTTTCAAAGTGCCGTTTGGAACTCCAAAAGTGCCGAATGGGCTCTTGGACACCGAACGTTCTTCTATTTTTGGGTGCGTTTTAGACTCTCCTTCTAGGGGTTTTTGATCCAGTCCTCGCACCTAGACGTGTTTTCGTCCTTTGTCTGTGATTTTTTTTTTTTAATACACCATTATGACCGTATCTCAAGATCATTTTTATGATATGCAATGAACAAATTAATGCATGTAATGCAAGAACAAATTGATGCATGTAATGCAATCATGATTTCTGGGTACAAGGATGGTCATTCTAGTCATCTTCCATAATTAAATCAAGTGAGTTACTATGTAACTAAAAGTTTTCTTGAATTTGCTATCAATCATGAAAACCAAAGAGACTGCAACTTTTATACCAATGAAATGCACTGAATTTAGTATTTATTTTTTAAGAAAATACTGAGAATGAGAGACAGGGAAGAGAGATTTAAAGGCATTATGAAGGAGAGAGAGATTTGAGGGCTACAACCATCTTCAACCTATCCTTCCGCCAACATTATATACCAACATGAACCATTACCGTAGAGGTATTATTAAACAACAAAAAATAGTATCAAATATGTTTTAGCTTTTGTTATTTATTGGGTTGATTTTTGTTATTAATTTAGGTATTCGGGTTATTGGTTTTGCTTAAGGTTGAGTGATGAAGAAAAGAAGGGCACGATCCAAGAAGACACTTGAAACCCATTTTATCTCAGATTTGACAGCCATTAAAGGTATTCCCTCTCTCTATTCCTCTTGCCTTCATTTTCTTTATTTAATGGTTGAACTTACGACCATGGAAGGTACTATTAGGGCTGGCAATTTTTGCCCGACCCGCAGGTACCCGGCCCGGTCCGACCCTAATGGGTCAGATTTTACCCGACCCGATAAAGAATAGGGTCGGGTCCAGGTTTTAGTAAAAACCTGGCCTAACCCGACCCAACCCATCCCGTTTAGAATAAAAATAAAATTACAAAAAAAGCTATATATATATATATATAAAACTTATAACCTGACCCTAACCCTAACCTCTCTTATTCTCACTCACTCATTTCAGCCTCAAGCCAGCTGCCCCCCTCCCTTGAGACCTTGGTCACCATTGATGAGCACCATTAGCAGTACTAGCACTCACATTCACAAGGAAAACATTCTCAGGCTTGATATCACAGTGTACAAACCCACATCCATGAATATGATTAAGCCTTTTTAGAATACACTTGGTGAAGCATTTGACATCAGTTTTAGGCAAACCACACCCACCAGAATTGTGAACCAAATCTCTCAAGCTTCCACCAGAAGCGTACTCAAGCAACAAGTTATAAACCATGTCACCGTTATCTTCAACCGTGGATTCTTCACCAAAGCAGTGAATGACAAAAGGGTAGCTTTGAACATTGTCAAAAACCTCTTTCTCCGTCTGAAGTGTAGCAGAAACAGAAATCTCCGCTGACTTCACTGCCATCAATGAAGGAAAAAAGCGAAACTTGGATGTGGGTTTGGCCAGAAACACAAACCCAAATGCTCCTTTGCCCAACAATGGGCCTCTCTCCTTTGCTGAGTTTTTTAAAGCCTTAAAGACCCTCCCTTTTTTGTCTCTGATTTTTGCTGTGAAAGGTTCTGCAATATGTGATTGGAAGAGCAATTTTTTTTTTTAAATTTTATCCCCATTCTCCATGTGGGTTTGTGTTTTCTTTTTCCTTTTTCGGTTAGTTGAACTCTAAAAGCGTGACAACCATTGTATTTGTCAATATACTTTGTTTAATTTATATGGCCTGTACTTGCTGTATCTTACTAATTTAGCCTCCAAAAATGTTTTTTATTTTTATTTTTATTATTATATGAGCAAGAGCAATATAAATCTGTAATGGCCTGAATTGGTTCTAGATTCTCTCCTCATCTCTCATGTCCGTCTTTGGAAGTTGCACCTCGTTTTCTATCTTTTTTTTTCTTTTTCTTTTTCTTTTTTTTTTCTCAGTTCATTTTGTCTCAATCATGTGAGTTGTTTGTGTTTGTGTTTGTGTTTGTGATTGTGATTTTGAATGGGAAAATCATAAATCTGAATTTGTGATTGTGATTGTGATTTTGAAAGGGAAAATATAAATTTGAAATTTTTGTGTTTGTGTTAGGATTTGTGTTTGTTTTTGTGATTTTGTAATCTGGGCAAACATTTTTTTTTAATGATTGGGCCACGGTGTCGGTATAGGCTTTAGGCAATTTTTATTTATTTATTTATTTTTGGGATTGGGCTATGGTTTGGGCCACGGTTTGAGCCCAACTTGTGGCATGGCTGGCGGGGCCCGCGAGTGCCCGATGGGCTGGGTTTGGGGTTAAGAAAAAAATTCTTTTAATAAACAGGCCCGGTCCGAGTTTTTGGGACAGACCTGCGGGTTGGGTCCGAGTACGAAAAAACCTGGCCCGAACCCAATCTGTTGCCATTCTTTGGTACTATCTTTCTTTGTATTATTCTGCTCTCTTTTTTTCATTTGGTTAAGTTTCGTTTGGTTGCCAAGAAACAATGAATTTTCTTTTGCTTAAACGTTGTTTAGTTGTCGATAAAACAAGATGAGAAAAAAGTGAACGTTTATATTTTTTTTTGGGTCATATTTCACCTTTCTTCTATTGGTTAAAGCTTGGTTGGCCGGTTGCTAAGAAAACAGAGAAGGGAAAATGAGATTCTATTTTTTTTTTTGGGGGGGGTTAACTTTGCTTGGTTGTTGGGAAAACTCTGAAGAGAGAAAAAAAAAAAAAAAACTTTTTTATGTTTAGATTTTGTGTGGTATTTGTGCTAATTGATAAGATGTAGAGTTCTAATAACCTAGATTAACTTTTGGGAAAAACTAATGATAATGACTATTTGCACGCAAGTTATGAGTGCTTAGAGGCTCTTCTATGTTTATTTTTTTTCTAGAAGAAAAAACTTTTCATGTATACTAATTTGGGGTTGTTGCATTTTTCAATCACCAAAAAATCTTAGGGGAGAGATGAGATTTATGCATTTGTAAGTGAAATAATTTTTTTGTGCTACTACTTATCACTCCCCTAAGAATTTTGGTATTTGGAAAATTCAACAACTACAAATTAGTATACATGAAAATTTTTTTCCTTTATAAAAAAATAAAATAATTAAAAGAGCCTCTAAGCATGCGCAACCCTCGAGCAAAGAGGCTAGATATATAGTCATTATATCATATATCAGCACATAGATATATATATATATATATATATATAATCAATCTATTTATATCAGATATAAATTCTGATATCTGAATATTGAAAAGGTAATCTTAAAAATCAGTAAATTCAAATTAGGTCATTAAAATTTATGACTTTTGCTAATGGATTTGTCACATGGCCTATGTTTAAGGTTTCAGCAAGTTCACTAATGAGCTTGTGTAATATTTGATTGTGCATCCTCTATTATTGGTTTTGGTATATTGAACTTTGGCTGAAACAAAAATGTTATGGTTCTGCAGCATAAAAGAGGTTCATTATAATATACTTGAAAATATTTGATGATAATTGAATTTGTTTTATGGGTGAAGCTTTCGCTCACCTAATGGCCTACATGTAGTCAACTAAAAATTTTGATCATATCATTGTTCTAACTTTTTGTATATTTTTTTTACTCACTGATTATAAACTTGGTTTAACTTCATGGCAAATGTTTATCATTGCATACAAAAAAAAAGGTTGAAATCTAGTTGAGTCTCAAATGGTTTAAACAACTAATAACCATTTTTTTGCTTTTTTAGAGGGTTTGGGGCTTTGGGCTGCCGACAGATTGACAGCCAAATAATAATAATAATAAATAACTGACAGCCAGATAATAATAATAATAATAATAATAATAAGAAATTAATTATGTTTATTAATTCAAGTTAACATTAATAGCACTGTTACAATTTGTCATTCTCGTTTGTAAACATAGGTTACATACTAGGGTGGTAAATTATTATTGCCCAAAAGTTAAGAAAATTGGATGTAACATGTCATAAAATTAGACTACAATTTGAGATTTAATTGAATTTTCTCTAAACTTTAACTATATATATATATATATATATATATATATACCTAAATGATGCAAGTTCACATAAAAAAAATTAGAATTTTAATTTAAAATTCAAAATTCAAAACATCGAAGGTTTCACATGATTTATAAATCATTTTGAATTACGGGTTCATATGAGAAGGACGTTCTATACAAAGGTTACTCATGATACCACTTCCTTTTCCATTTGGGATACGGAATTGTTTTTGTTCTTTTATGTCTGGTTGTTCATTTGTATGAAATAAAATCCTGGAAAGCCATTCTAAAGAAAAACATTTGGCTTTTAGGAATTAAGTTTGGGGAAAAGCTCTATCATGTTTCCTTGGAAGATATTTTTCCTGAATGTTCCGTTCAATTAACATAGATGGAACCTCATGAACAAAGGCAGAATTCAATCCAGTTACTAAAGGAATTTGGGGGACAATAATATATTCATGGATCATGGTAACATATGGTACCATGCATACACGTCTTCACTATTAAAATAAAAAAACAGAACCACTCTTCGATCTCTATGAACCACGAGTCCTAAATCTATCAAGCTTCCTAAAAATCTTTCCATTTTTTCATTACCTAAACTATAAAACAAAGTCCGAGATGGCAATACCATATGCAACACTTCAAGCAAAAATTGATAATTGATGCTCCTTTTTAGTCTGCAGATTCTTAAAGCAAAAATATAATTTAAATTGAGTTCATAGAAACAAGAGAAGTGGACATTGATGAGGAATAATCTTCCCAACAAAGAAATTCCATGACATGGCCAAAATGTTTATAGAATATGTAAATGGCATCTTTTTTTTTTTTTAATTAAAAAAAATATTATGGAAAGTAACAAGTGAAAATATTTCAAATGCTATGTTTGACATAATTGAACTACACTTTTATGTGCTCTCCAAAAAGACATAACGATAGGAATGCCTTTAACCAAGTCACTCGACTTGAGAAAAAAAAAAAAAAAGTAAAATAAAAATAAAAGAATTGAGGAGACAAGCATATTAACTTTAAGAATGCATGTATAATTTATTCCAACCTTTCAGATTGCTAAAGAGAAAAAAAAAAAAAAAAAAAAAAAAAAAGAAAAGAAAAAGATCAGGTTTATGTCGAAGATCTGCAAAAACTTCTGCAGCATGAGAAATCTTGTCTGCAAAGTACAGCTGAAGTTTATGAGCCGTTTGACATCAAATAATCTTAAGCTGTTGCATAAAGCTAATGGTAAGTCACAAATGTGCAATACTTGAGCAAAAAATTACTAAAACAATGATATAGATTAGACTTTTAGGAAGCCAGTGATATAGATTAGGAATTTTTTATTTATAAACTTTTCTCTGTCTTGTCAGCAACAAAAATCTCAAATAAATCTTTTCATGCACCAAAAAAATGACTAAAACAATGTTTTAGATTCTAAATTCTTGTGAAGTACAGTGGTTGTTTTAGATTCTATCTTCTTCTAAGGTTCTATAAATAAATTTGACGTCCAAAACAACTGAATTTACTTCAATGCTACCTTATTCCTAGTGAAGATTGATTGTCATATTTTAACCTTGGTCTAAAATGCTATATTTGAAGGTTTTAGTTCTGAATCTCCTCAATAAGAATTGCAAGAAAAACACATAAAATGTGTACAACAAAACAATGAACATATTGTAAGAGATTCTGAGCAAAAGACTTACTCTAAACCTGATGCCATCCCTCCTTTCATGGTCTACTTCTTATGGAAGAAGTCTTCTAACATCAATACCTGTGGGAAATCTATGTTAACCTTGAATCCTGTGCACCCTGAAGTAAAAGTTCAAAGATTTATCAGATCTTAAGTCATGTATTGTAGTTGTTTGCAGAAGATATATAAACATGCCTCTGCATCCATAACAGGATGAACCTTGGATCAGCAAGATATTAGTTAAGGAAACAGCGACAAATCAAGAAACTAGACTGCCAGTGGTTTGGAAATCCATTGGGGAGGTATCATGGAACATTCCTTAGATAGGTTATCATGCCCAAAATAAGAATCAGAAACATAATGAAGACTGAAGTATCAAAATTGCCGGTGGTTTTGGAAACCTCCGTGGGCAGGTCAAGAACATTCCCTAATGTCACTCTTTTTTGTTCCATGGCAGGGAAATCATGAACCTCTTTTCACAGATTGTTCATCAAAAGATGGTTTCATAAATTTGGAAATGAAGAAAACCAAAGAACAAGTAAATTACATCTGATTGTTACGGATACAACCTTTCAACTTAATCACATTCAGAATAGAAATGTACTATTTGAAATCAATGTCAAATGGCTATTACATGCTTTTCATAAAGTTAAAAAAAAAA
Organism: Lithocarpus polystachyus; assembly: GCA_033629205.1. Classification (NCBI taxonomy): domain Eukaryota; kingdom Viridiplantae; phylum Streptophyta; class Magnoliopsida; order Fagales; family Fagaceae; genus Lithocarpus; species Lithocarpus polystachyus. Next base: position 42,460,635 of record CM066164.1, read on the forward strand.
AAAAAATAGAAGAAGAGGCAGACGACCAGACCTTAGACATAAGCAAGCAGCACATTGAAGTACAGAATTATATACAACGAAAGGGAGAATAGAGCAAACACATGCTGCCAGAAGAGGAGTGCTGATGCCTCCTTCACTGCATAACCCCTAAAGCTTGCAATTGCCCCCAACAAAATGGCACTTGGCGTCGTGTATTGTAGCAACAGCACAAACCGGTACATTTGATCCCCATAGACCAAAAAATTTAACTTATCAGCCAACATGATGACCCCAATTCCAAACAAAGGAAGTATTAAAAGCCTTGCTACAATGATTCCAATTGTAGTTCGGATCCCTAAATCAGATTCATTGGGACCCTCAGCTAGCATTCCACCAAGAATAAGCATGGTTGAAGGCACCATTGCCTCAGCCATAAAATCTAAACTGTCTGTGATGAAAGAGACTACAGAATCATCATTAAAAACAAAAGATTTGAGCTGAGGAACAAGTCCTATAATAATAGCTAACAGAGAAGCAATTGTTGGTGGCTGAAGAATGTGATGAATTGGAGTTTTCTCAGCAACAATTCTGATTTTTCTAACCATTCTAGGCTCAGCCAAACACGTAATAGACTTGGGACTACTTGACCTTTCCTCCACTGAATCGAGATCCTGAATAGTTGATTGTGAGATGACAGAGATGCTATTGAAAACCCTTGCTATAAAGGGTGTCTTGCAATGTTCTGTTTCCTTATCTTCAATTCCTGGCCATTCAGCTTCAACAAGAAGTGGCCTACTGAGATCATCAGCAGGTACTTCCTCAATCTCAGCGGGCCCTTCTTCAACTTCAACAATCTCATAAGACTCCAATGGGGGCTCCATCATATGATAAACAAGAGTGTATACAAGAATAACAGAAACCCATTGAGAAAAGGATACATATGCCACACCAGCTGCATAACATTCCTCGCCAAATGGGTTATCAGTACTGTGGCAAACTGATGAGACAATTGCAAGAGGGATATTCCCCGTGTTTCCAAATGCGGTCATGATGATGGTGAATCGAAAGTATTCAGGTGGTGGCCTGCAAATTATAGCCACCAATAACCCTAACACACAACCAATGGCAGTACTGAGAAGAACATTTACAGGGATGAACCACCAATGAATGAAATTTTTTAGACTAATGCATGGACCAAGGTGGGTGAAGATCAGGCAGGGCAAAAATAGAGCAAAAACAAGTTCACTTAGTATCTTGAAAGTCTCTTTCGGGATAGTTTGGATTTTCTTGTGAGCAAGAACTAAACCAATGACAGTTATAGAGAGGAGTTTCAATAAAGGTACTATTGACGCTAGAACAATTTCAGCTTCTGATTTCACTTTTTCATGTAATGAAGCAAGGAAGAACTCCATTCTTTATGCTTTTTAAGAAATTGGAATAATTCTAGGAGACTCCTAAAAAGTTTCACACGCTACCTTTGAATCCAGAAAATCTAAGAATTGAAATTCAGATCCCTTAACAAGTATGGAAGTCATAAGAATTTTATGCAATATACAGAAAACTAAAAACACGGTAGAGTTGAAGAGGATATCAATATCTGCCAGTCACCAAGTTCTACAAGAACTTGAAAACATAGGAATAGAATTTCTCTCAGAACTATATGGAACAAACAATGTTGTTAGCCAGGAAATCTGAAAGCTACCCTAAGCCCAACAATCCCATCCCAACCCAATAGTCATGAAACTAATTAAACATTCCTATAATATCATTGAGACATGGGACAAGACAACATGAGTTTTCCAGAACTAGAAATATAACAATTAGCAGAAATCTGACAATCCTAATAAGTAGGTTCTTCCAGAGGAAAAAGAGGAACTTTACAGATTTGTCAAACTTGGGAAATCTAGAACAGTTTGGAAGTGAAGTGATTAATTTGAAAGTTTGTTGGTGGCTTAATTGGGTAACGTTGGTGTAATAAATAAAATAAAATAAAAGTATTCAACTATATGTCTATATGTCATTGAATTGTAATGTAAAGAGAATCTGTACTAAAATATTTATAATGAATTAGGTGATGACTTTTTTTTTTGCTGAGAAATTAGGTGATGACTTTTTTTTTTTTGCTGAGAAATTAGGTGATGACTTTAATTGTGAGGGATTTCAACTTACAACCTCATCATGAAGATTGTTACGTGTTAGTTATGCATCAGTGAATGTCAGCTCCATCGTGACTGACTGTCAATAGGGTGCCTATTCAAATAATCTGTCCCAACCTCTTTACTTTATTTATGTCACAAAAACTTAGAGCAAGCCGCATTTCTTCCAACAAGTACGGTACCCTTATTGTTATTTATGTTGCCGTAAATTTATGCTATATATTGAAAAAACTAAAATAAACCAACATAGAAATAAGACATAAACAATGTTTGTTGAGAGATTAAAATTGATTACTTAATATATTTAACTCTTATTATTATTATTATTATTATTATTATTATTATTACGTTTTTCTTTCAAAAAAAAATATAAATAAAAAATAATTCACTCTTCTTCTTCTTCTTCTTCTTCTTCTTCTTATTTTTACTTTTTTTTTAACACACTCACAGGTGTCTATCTAATAAATAAATAAATAAGGAAGTCACATTTTTTTTTTTTTGTAAAATTTTGTCATTTTATATAGAACTAGTTAGGAAGGCACGTGCTACCTCTTAAATGAGAAAATTAAAAAAAAAATTACTATTTGAAGAAGTATGAAATTGTACACATAAAAAATATATGCCATACAAAATTAATCTTATTCGTATAATAATTTTGATAATTAATCACACACAAAGTTATAGTAGCTATTTAACATATGAATATCTATTTCACTATAATAGTTTCTTAGTGCTTATTTGCTAAAGATAATATCCACTCACTAGAAGCTTCTAAGAATGACAACGAATATCATTATCTTCCAATAATAACTAACTAATATTTGCTAAGACATTGTAACAATATTTAAATTTTCGTAATGAATGATGTTATATGCTACAATTGAAGCTCCTCATCAAATACCTTCACTCATACACAATGAAAATTTTGTCATTCATACTTTTTTCTTTATCATTCTACATAAGTTTAGGTGCAATGTTTAGCTTACTTAGTTTTTAATGAACACCCATTTTAGGCAAGAAAAAAAAAACAAAAAGATAACAAAAAGCATGTGTCATCAAATTTTCCATTAGATAAATTGTAAGTTTCAAAGATTTAAACCTAGAAAATCAATGTTCTCTGGGTAATAAATAAAACACCTTATATCACAATTCAAACTTTATAAGTATTATAACCATCTAAAACTCAAAATATGTGAACAAATTTTTTGGGATGTTAAAATTTAGTTGGAGTATTTTATACATTACAAAGTGGATATATTTTAAGAATCATAAGCCTTCATTAGGGTTTAATTGAGAAAATAACAATATGACATATTTGCTCTCTTCCAAAATATTAATGAAAAAATTGCTTGATTTTAAAGTTTAAGGAGGAATTTTGAATTACCCCAAACATAAAGGATGAAAAGTGTTTTTATCCTAAGTTTTTTATTTTATTTTTTGGTGTAAAACTATGTGTTTTCCCTTAAAATGTTGTGTAGAGATAAAAATACAATAAAAAAAAAATACAAAAAGTCAACCTAAAAAAACTGTATGTACAATAGTGAATTTTGGCTCAACGAAGTTAACTAAACCAAAAAAAAAAAAAAAAAAAAAATCTAGAAACATAACAAAATGATACAACATTTTCATAATACCTTTATAATTTTTTTATATTTTATTTTGACTTGTAAAGAATTGACACTTCAGCTGTTTTGAATATATAATGACAATAAGATGTCTTAACATTTTCACAAGAGAAATGCAATGTCTACAACATTTTCACAACAAATCATAATCAGTAGGTTGTTACGAGTTGTTATTGGTGGGAAAAAAAAAGGTAATTTCATTGGTAAGTTTAAATTAGAACCAATAATAATCTATCACAACTAATTTGATATGAAAGTGTTGTGAGAAATATTGTGGATGTAGCACTTTTTTTTTTTTTTTTTTTCACAATATCTTAATTTTTAGTTGTGGTTGGTTCCAATATGATATTTATTTTAGAGATAGCATTAAAGGGTACGAATCCTTTGCTTGGCATATCGAAAGTTATATACGTACCATCATGATCATAATATATATATATATATATATATATATTTGATACTTCCTTTGTTGTGTCTTTCTTCTTATCTCCATTGGCGTCACCCTTATTGGAAAGTGAATTCCCTATACCAAGCAGTAAGGCTTGTTTTACCAAAAGAGCGCTAGGGCATGAGGGGTAGAGGGTTGATTAGGGTATGTGTTACGAAATGCAATGGTTGTAAGAATAAAATGTAACAAGTAAGTGTTGAATCTAGGATAGTATGGATAGATTATTTAGATCCAATTCCTCTATTAGCTCTAGATCTAGTGTCCCTCCTGATATTAGAAATGAAGAAGATTACTTTGCTGAAGAAACTGATTTCACTGATTTTAAGAAATAGTGTATTCCTAAAGTTGATACTAAATCCATCTATAAGACTAGTTGGGTCCAATCTACCTTCAATTCAGTTTAGTGTTAGAGCTGTTGAGCAAACATATTCTATTTCAAGAACTCATGAAAAATGTTGTTTATTTAATAGGAGAAGTATTAATGAATTCCTTGCAAAAAAATTCAGTTATTTGCATATTGGATTAGTTCAAGTTGCTGTTAAACCTCTTACCCGAAAAGGTATTAATACTAGTATTCTTGGCATGATCACCTCATCTCTATTTGATGGTCCTATTTATTTTAATTGCTATCCTGATCTTACTCTCGCTTTGGATGATCCTAATATTGTTAAAGCTTTAACTTTAAATATTTTGACATCTAGTTAAGATATGGATGAAGGCAGTAAGCCCTTTGCTATCATTTATCGCATTTATTATAGATTGGTAAATACTACCCTTATTCCTCGTGCTAGACTAAGAGATATTGGGGATAAAACTCTGTTGATCCAATGTTCCACTCCTAATGCTAAGGTTCAAATTCCAAAAATGATTCAATGGAAAGATATTAATCTTCATAAAGAATGGTTGTTGGAATGAGAAGCTTAGCCTACTAAGTTTGTTTTTGATGAGTTAAATCTTGATCACATCCAACAATATCTTGATAGAACTGTTAAAATAAGTTTTGGTGATAGCAAACCTCTTATGATTAAAGAAGGAAGACATTCTTTTGCTGGATCTACTATTTCTGAAGATATTTCAAAAAAATATTAAGATCTCAATGAATTTTTACAAATTTTTTTTGAAAAACCTGATTTAAAGCTGAAAGGAGTTGCAAGTGACAACTCCCAAGTAAGCACTGCTTATTATTCCACAAAAACAAAGCCTTCTTCTAAACATGGCAAGCATGTCATTGAAGAAGAAGAAGAGACCAAATCTGGGTCTCCAATTGCTTTTGATTTTCAAGCTCCTATTGCCCCCGACTTTCAAACCCCTATTATTCATAGCCAACTAAGAGTTTTAAACAAATCTTTTGTTGTTGATATGGTAGCTTTATTTGGAGAGTTTAAATCTGCAAAAAACAAAGAAAAAAAAAATCCTATCATGCTACTTTTGAACAAAAAGAAAAGACCGTGTTAAAAGAAAATGGAAAGAAAAAATGCACCAATTGCAAAAACATATATATTTTTTTTTAATTTCATTGAAAATTACCATGTTCCAAAAAATGTTTCAAAAAATAATAACATGGTAAAAAAATCAAATTTTGTTAAAGAATATAAAACTATTATTCGGTCTAGCCATCCGTCACTTGACACATTTATTATTAACTGTAAAGGGACTGAGATAAAGGCCTCCCCTTTCAAAATTTGAAATAATTGATGTTAACACCCCTATTTCCACTGAAACAAAAAAGATTATTGAACAAAACAATTTTGTTAATAATTCCTTACATATTATTGGCCAACAACTCGACCGTATTGAAGAAAAAATTGACAAACCTACTTCTTCAAAAACTGAAAAACCTTTGGTCGATTTACCTAGCCAAAGGCAAAACTTGAGCCTTAAAACCACCTAGACAAAAACTATTGTAAAAGTTGAACAAATGCTTTTTGATTTACAAAAAATAAAAAATGGGCAGAATACTTCTACGAGTACTGCCCATCCTATTCCAAGAAAAAAAGAAGAGACTATTTTTTCCAAATATTCAGATTTTGACTCCTCATCCTTTGCTTATGATAAATTTGTTTTCAAATTACCTAAAATTAAAAGATTTGTTAGAAAACCCAATCCCATGTCTTTTACAAAAACTAGTATTCAAAACCTACTCCTCCTGATATGCAGTTCGAAGAAAGATTTTCCAAACGCAGTTTCTATTTCTGCTGATAAGCTTTATGGATGGAACATTGATAAACAACAAATTATTAATAAAATGGGTCATATGTCTATGGTTGCTAATGCTTATATTACCAACCATAATCTTGACCATGCTGAAATTGTTGATCTTCTTACTACTGGTTTTTTTGGAAACCTTTGCGGTTGGTGGGAAAAACATCTTACCAAAGAGTCTAGAGAATCCATCAAAAATGCTATTAAAAAAGATGATGATGGTTAACCCATTTTTGGTGAAAGAATTGGCCAAGGTATTCCTGATGAAGTCAATACTTTAATTTATACTATTATTAAACATTTTGTTGGAACTCCTTCTAATATTTCTTCTCGTATCAGTGACTATCTAAACAATTTACGTTGTCCTACTATGTCTGATTGGTACCAAGATGTTTTTATTGCTAGAGTAATTCTTTGGAAAGACTATTTGAAACCCTATTGGAAAGAGAAGTGCATTGCTGGTTTGCCTCCTCTCTTTGCTCATAAGGTAAAAGAAGAATTAACTGATAAAAATGGTACTATTAATTATGATGATTTAACATACGCTGATATTTTTAGCACTATTAAAAAACTTGGTATTAACATGTGTAATGACCAAAAAATGTTAAAAAAACAGTTAAAAAATAGTAAAAAGGCTAAATATGAAATGGGTAATTTCTGTGAACAATATGGTTTACCCCCCCATTGCCCCTTCTAGGAAAAAAAGGAACAAGAAACATGATAAAGCCCATAAAAATTACAAATATAAAAAATATAAAAGGCATTTTACTAAACCTGATGATTTTTATGATAAAAAGGAAAAATGTCTATAAAAAACATGATAAGCAGAAATCTAGTCAAGGAAATTGTTTCAATTGTGGAAAATTTGGTCACTTTAGTAAAGACTACAAACAAAAACCTGGTAATTGAAGAATAAGCTTAATATGATAGATATCAATGATAATGATAAAGAGGATCTGTTTCGGATCCTTGAATCAAGATCTTCTGCTTCATTTAATTCATCAAAAGATGATTTTCTCTCCTTAATTGATTCTGACTATCACTCTAACAGTGAAACTTCTGATTCCCCTAATTTTAAAATTGGTTGTAGAGACTCTTGTTGTTGCAATACTATTAATGTTCTCTCAAAAGGTCGCGAAACAAATAATGTTTTAACCAAAGGAGAAGAACAAGAAAATTTGCTAATAAATTTGATAAGCCAAATTGATAATCTTGAGCTAAAAGAAGAATATCTTTAAAAGCTCAAGAAAACCCTGGTTAAGGATGAAAATGATAAAAAGATGAAATCAAAGATAAGTCTTGATGAAACTTAGGAAAGATTTAAAAAAAAAAGTCCAAAGAGATAACTATTAATGAATTTACAACATGAAATTTCTATTATTAAGAAAGAAATCGTTGAACTAAAAAATGATTTAAAAAATGTTAAAAATGATAACTTTGACTTAAAATAAGAAATGTTACTTTTAAAAATTGATAAACATCATGATAATGAACAATCTAATAGTGAGCCTGATGAGCAAAGAGACGAAGATGACTCCAGCCAACAAGCTCCTCTTTCTATTGTTGCTCCTATTGATAATTGACTCAGTCTTATTAACAGATTGATCCCTCCAAAATTGTTTTCAAAAGTTAAAATTGTTGTCTGCCATGAATATGAATTTAATGTTATTGCTATGATTAACTCTGGTGTTGATATGAATTGCATTCAAGTAGGGATAATTCCTTCCAAATATTATGAAAAATCCACTGAGAAACTATTTTCTGCTAATGCTACTTAAATGAAAATCAAATATGAATTAAATAATGCTCATGTATGCCTTGACAACGTTTGTTTTAAATTTCCTTCTGTTCTTGTTAAAAACATGACTGACAAAGTGATTATTGGTATTCCCTTCATAAATTCTTTATATCCTTTTCTTATTGAACATGATGGTATTACTACTGACCTTTTTGCGCAGAAAGTCAAATTTAAATTTACTTCAAAAATTGAAATTGATGCTGATGTTTCTTTAAACATGATTCATGCTAAAACCAAACATCTAAATTTTCTTAAGCAAGAGGTTAGATATAAGAATATTGTTGAACAACTTTCTGGTAAATTATTACAGTCTAATATTGATAACTTCCATAAAATATTAATTAATGATGTTTGTTCTGATATCCTTAATGCTTTTTGGAATAGGAAAACGCATATTGTTACTTTGCCCTATGTTAAAGATTTTAATGGAAAAAAAAATTCCTACTAAGGCTCGTCCCATTCAAATGAATGCTGAAACTGTTGAATTTTGTAAAAAAGAAATTCATGATTTGCTTGTGAAAAAGCTGATTAGGAATAGTAAGTCCCCCTGGTCTTATGTTGCTTTCTATGTTAAAAAAAATGTTGAAATTGAATGAGGGACCCCTCGCTTAGTTTTTAATTACAAGCCTCTAAATAAAGTATTAGAATGGATTAGGTATCCTATCCCTAACAAGAATGACCTAGTACATAGGCTAAGTGATGCTATCGTATTTTATAAATTCGACATGAAATCTAGGTTTTGGTAAGTCCAAATCAGTGAAGTTGATAAGTACAAAACTGCTTTCACCACCCCATTTGGACATTATGAGTGGAATATTATGCCTTTTGGTCTTAAGAATGCCCCCAGTGAATTCCAAAACATTATGAATCATATTTTCAATTCCTTTAGTCATTTCACCATTATTTACATTGATGATGTTTTTGTCTATTCCAAATCCAACGATGAACATTGGAAACATCTGTATTCGTTCCTTGATACCATCAAACACAATGGCCTTGTTGTCTCTGCTAAGAAAATCAAGCTATTCCAAACAAAGGTCCGTTTCCTTGGCTATGACATTTTTGAAGGACAAATTCATCCCTTTGACAGAGCCATTCAATTTGCTGATAAGTTTCCCGATGTCATTATTGATAAAACACAACTACAAAGACTCCTTATGTCTTTAAATTACATTGCTGACTTCGATAAGGACTTGAGGAAACAATGTAAACCTCTCTTTGATCAGTTACAGAATAATCCTCCGCCTTGGACTGACATCCATACTTCTCTTGTCAAACAAATCAAGTCCCATGTTAAAACTCTGCCTTGTCCTCGTATTCCTACTGTTAATGCTTTCAAAATCATTGAAACTGATGCCTCTGACATTGGTTATGGAGGTATTCTAAAACAACGTGTTTCACCATATTCATCTGAACAAATCGTTCGTTTCCATTCAGGAGTCTGGAATAATGCACAAATAAATTATAGTACCATTAAAAAGGAAATCTTATTTGTAGTATTTTGTATTTCCAAATTTCAAAGTGATTTGCTAAATCAAAAGTTTTTGTTACGAATTGATTGTACAAGAGCTAAATATGTTATAGAAAAGGATGTTGAAAATATTGCTTCAAAACATAATTTTGCCTAATGGCAAGCTATTTTAAGTGTTTTTTATTTTGATATTTGTTAACACTCGATTTTGCAACCATAATTTAATCAAAGAAGATGACTAGAATAACCATTCATATACCCAAAAAAAATCATGATTGCATTACATTCATTAATTCATTCATTGCATATCATAAAAATGATCTTGAGATTCTAACAATCGCAACAGTATGCCCGATTTCCAAATCAGACCGTTGAATTGAAAGATATCGCATGATCAGGTTTGCATGGTCTATATGCATTTTGTTTGGGTGTAACCAACCACGCATGATTAATTTAAATTAATTATAATTGGCTAGACAATTAAAATTAATTAAATAATTTTATGATTGCTTATTAATTAGTATTAAAAATAGGCCTTCTTGCGTGGGAATAAAAGAGGATAATCAGATAGTAACAAAATTGTGGATAATCAAGACTTTTGGAGTATTTATCTACAAGATAATCATTGCTGAAAAGACCTGAATTATTAGAAAACGAGTTTAAATTTTAGAATGTTGATTAAAAACTCGTCTAAGTGCAAGTCCCGGCTAAAAAAACCTCGAAAAAGGAGTCCAAAATGGACCAAAAGTCGAACATGGGACTGGCACCCGAAAGGGCCATTCGGCACTTTTGGAGTGCCGATCGGCACTTGAATTAAGATAAACCTTACCTTTTTTTGATTTTTTAGAGATAAGGATGCGTCCTAGTTTGTATTCTGATCATTTAGCTAATTTTTCAAACATCCCAGCCTCTATAAATAGAGGATGCCTCTCAAAATTCAACAAATTTTTTCGCACTCTCTGACTCCCCTCTTTCCGACTCTTCTCTTCTTTTATTTTCCCTCTTACGTTAAAGAAGTTCTGGAGGCTCTGACCTTAGGAATTTCTTTTTTGCAAGCAAAATATTTTAGGTTTCAAAGAGAATTTAATAAATTTTTTTGAACCCTAAAATATTCCTTCACTACTAAGAAGAGCACGCTCATGCAAGAGGTAATTTTTCTCTGTACTTGATCATTTCCAAGAAAATTTTTCACACAAATTTTTTTTGAAATTGATATCATCTTTTTTTTTTTTTTTTTTGAAACTTTGAAAAAATTTCATTCACTCTTTATGATGATTTTTTTTAAAAAAAAAAAAAAGAAGAAAAGAAATTTTTTTTTGAGAGTTGACTAAGTCAACTTAGTCAAACCTAAGTTGACTCAGCAGCTCAGGTCACTTAAACAACAGGGGCTGAATGGTGTGTGGGTTTTGAAAAGTTATTTTGGCTAGGTTGTAATGGTGTGTGAATTTTTTCAGGTTTGGGTGTATGAATATTTTGGGGTCGGTCCTCAAGTTCGGGAAAATGTTAATGGCATATATCCTAGATTTCTTTGTTGGTTGTCCAAATACTGTTTGTTAACGCCTTCCAAGTGTTCTTTGGAAGTTTGGCGTTTGGTGATTGACAATTTAACTGTTGCTGATGTGAGTTTTTTGTTTGTTTGTTTGTTTGTTTAAAGGTTTCTGTGTTTGATTGTGGTTTGGTCTTCTTTTCATTCTGGGGTTTTTTTTTTTTTTTTTGGTGATTTTCAGATGTCTTTGAATCCTTGGGTTGGATGTGAGGAGTATGTTAAGTGTGAATGGGCTTTAGAGATGAACAGTTGCCAGGTTTTGTTTCAGTGTGGTCATGGGAGGTATTGGTATCTTGGTGATTGGGGTGTTGCCTCAGGTTCACCATGTATATCCTCCTATGACAATTCCAGTTCCTCCTTGTCCCCCCATTCAGTTGGCTAACCTTCTAGCTAATGAAGAGATTGCTTGTGCTCGAATTGGCTATGTTGTTTCTGTTAGGACTAGTGCCCTTAAATCTATTGTAAGATGCCATGTATGATATTATATATGACATTATGTATGACATGATGTATGACTTAATATTGTGATTAATAAAGTTGTTTTATTATTATCTAAAATAATGGTGACATGAATATTCGGACATTATCATATAGTCCATGAGATGCATAGTATGTGATTTATGTGAAAAGTCACAGAAGATATAAATCACAAGTTCTTTGTAAACTCAGAATTTTAGTTCGTAGTCGGTGATGAAATTGGGCATTTCATCTGTGAAGACTATAATATATCAACTAAGATGATTTGTCTTGATCATGGAAGTGGAGACTTCTAGTTGATGTGTTGATATGTTTTAGGAGTTAAGATATATTGGACTGGACCGCTGTAAGATTTATTATTCTCCTAACGACTGTCAATAGAATAATAAATCTCACGACTTTTATTTGCATGGACTCTTAATTTTGAGAGAATAATGGACCTGATCATGAAGTATAGGTTGCTTTGATATAACGGAGATATAAAATATTCCCTTAAGATAAATTTAATGGGTTTGTTATTCAGAATGTTAGGCCTAACTACTTTAGTAAATAGTTACTAAAGTATATATTTATGAAATTGGATTTCATAAATATATGATGAATAACTTAAAGGATTAAATTGGTACTCAATGATTAAGATGTAGTAATTTACAAAGTGGAAGTCTATTTTCATGACTTTGTATTATTACGAATATTTTATGAAGGGGTTGCATGTACAATAATTTATTAATGAGGCTTAGAGTGCAATTATATTTATATGGTGGTATTAAATATAATTAAAGGTAACTTTGGACTTGTCAAGAGTTGATAGAAAAACCCAAGGCCCATTGGAGCTAGTGTCTTATTTGTTCCCTTTTGGTCCCACTCCAAGCCACATATTAGAACCCAGTTGGAAAGGCCCAAAAGACTAGCCCAATTAGATAATCAGTTATAAAAAGACATCTTCATGAAATAATATAAGTGTGAGTGTTGGACACTCTCTCATTCTCTCATGAACAAACACATATAACTGATTTAGAACCCACACATCTTGGGCACAAGTGGAATTAGAGTGAAGATTAAAAGTGTTCCCGAGTACTTATCATCTTCGGTTTTGAAATTCACCACACCCAGGTACACTCTTCTGATTTTATATTCTGAAACTTACATAGTACATGTTATCAATTGCGAATGAAGTAGATCCATTAATTTTCTGCTGCGTTTATTTTGTATGCAATACAAACATGATTTTCCATCAGTTTCAGGGATACCAGGAAATTATCTAGATTTTTATTCAAACTCAATTGCAAGGTTGTCTGGCCGCCTATTGCCTCTGTTTCTCTCTTTCCTTCTGAAGTTGAGTTGCATTTCATCGTGCATGCTCTTTACCCATATTTCCTCTTTGTGACAATGTTTGCATGTTGCATTCTCTGGCTTCATCTTCTGAAGAAGAGGAAGAAGAAGAAGAGAATCCCCCTCCTAGTCATGCTAGTAGCTCTTCTAGTTCTTTCATGGAGACCTATCCTCATTTTCCTGCATGGCAATTTGAAGTGATGAATCTTGATGGATCTTACTGCTCCATGACTTTAGACAGGCCAAAGCACACTCCAAACATCCCTTGGCCTAATCTGGTGTGTTCTTGAATCTTTAGTTCTTTGTCCTCATTTCTTCTTGGCTCATTGAATTGCTCGTGATCTGGTAAATTTGTGTTTCAGGTCGATGTTGATCTTGTGGAAGAAAGATGCAGATGATTGGAGGTTTGCAACTGGTAGCACGCACTCAATCTTCTCGATATGTGATCAATGAAGTGAGCTGAGTATAAGATAATGCTTTCTGAGTCTCTTTACTTGGACTTCCTGATGATTGATCTAACACTTGACTTAATTGATTTTTCAGGTGAGTTGAATGGCATTGGTTGATGCCAACACATGAGCCTTGGAGGGAAGGATCAGAAATCTTGAACTTCAAGACCGATAGCAAGAATCTCGATTTTATGCAAGTTAGGAGGGAGACACTTAGGGTGGCTCCTCTAGAGGTGGGTCGAGGAGATCCTTTCGTAGGCAAACCCAGAGTCCTAATGATGCTTGATTTGCATTTTTAACTTCTGCAAAAACAAGAAGAATCGTTTCTTAGACAAATTTGTATTAATCTTAGCTTTTAGCTCTTTGTCCTTTGAATTGTTTCTGATCTTGTTAATTCTTTAGATGAGACAAGTTTAGAATTCACCTGATGAAGTCTTATAGTAACTAGTTAAACTAATTGACCAATTCCAATGGAATTTACTCTTACTTGAATGAGGCACAGTCGAATGCCCATAATGATCCTTCATATTTGAAAAGCATTATCTTTTTTTCTCTTTCTCCCTTTTCTTTTTGAAAAGAATGAGTAATTTTTACTTGTTCCAGAATGAGGGGATGAGGCATAACCGAATGCCCCTAGTTTAAAAGATGAATACATGACTTTGAAAAATCTCAATTTGATCAAATTTTTTGGAAAGCAATGATGCAGGTAAATTTTTTTTTTTTAAAATGTACAAAGTTTGTCTGAATGCCCCAATTTAACAAGAAAAATCTCTTTGAGTGTTAAATAAGTTAAAAAATGGATCTAAAGAGTGCTCGAAAATGCAAAACATGGTAAATGAGCCTTGGTGGAGTTGAGTGTCGTTCAACACTTGGAGAGTGCTTTTAGAATGCCGAATGGCACTCTAATACATCGATTGGCTTTCGCCATGGTGGGCCGACTCCTCACGCTTTTTCGACGCGTGTTTTGTGTTTTCAAGTTTTTTGAAAGATATTTTCTTCGTTTGTGACCATGAAACGCTTTCCTACTCAAATACAAACTCTTTGAAACTTATTTAAACTTGGTTAAAGACTGAAGTAGCTTATTTTAACATCTTCCTACAAACGAATCTCTGCATCAAGGTTAGCAAAACACAATAATCACAAGCAAAAGTCATCCATGGCTAGCAATCAAAATTTTTTTCATTCAACCATTCATGATATCAACAGATGGATCTGTAGCTTTAATTTTAGTACCAGGACCAATTTTACAGCTTATAAACTAGAGGGAATCAAGGCTTTGAGAAACGTCAAAATCAAGTGGGACTTCCTCCGTGCTACTGTGAAGTTCTGGGACCCTGAAGATCATGTGTTCCGGTTTAAAATTGCTGAACTTTGCCCCACAATTGAATAATTTTCAGCTATTCTTGGTTATGATCCAAGCAAGAAATTTGTAGCAGTTTCTTGTGTAATGCTCTAGGTCTTCCTACTTCAATCACTAGTAGTATGATTAAAAGACATATGGTGAGTCTTTGTGCAATTCTTTCAAGGTTGATTAACAAATGCACTTATGGAGTGACTGACAACATGTAGACAAATTTTGGCTTGGCTCTCTGCTTGGTGGGAAATTTTTGCTTCGCTCTAGAAGTCATGGTTTTGCAGATGCTCGAGCCATAAGTGTTGTGAGTCAAATTAAGGATGGTGATAATCCTGTTTCTCTGATCTTGGTAGAAACTCTTCTAGGACTGGACTTTGTATTTCATGGTGGAGAGTCACAAAACTTTCTTGGGAGTCCCTTGACTTTGCAGATATGGTTGATGGAAAGACTGGATATGATTGCCAGGCCCACAACTAGTAATTATGGTCCTAGCAGTTTTCTTAGTAGGACCATCATCAAAACTAAGTGCCAAACTGAGAGTGATTGGTTGAAAATTTTGAACAAGAAATGCAGTGCCTCCATTCAATGGAATTATTATTGGTGGAAGTGTCCACCCCCTCTACTGCGGTCTCCAAGATCAGATCACATCTTCATAGTTGGATTAAGGAGGGCAACTTTTAATAAGGCGGATAGACTCTTGAGGCAATTCCCATATGAGCAAGGAATGCTGGGTGGAAAAGGAAGAAAACCTTTCACTCTTGTGGACACAAATCCTACTTCTATAAGAAACATGTTGTTGGGCTTAGAGATGGTTGGTCGAGTGGATCAATCTTTTGTCAAGGTTCACTTTCATAAGATGACTACAAAATACTCTAACTAGTTGGTGGACAAGATTAGGAGGTTGACATGGTTGCTATGAGAAAGCATTTTCTTAGAGACAACCGGGAAAGACTTAGTGATGACAACTATGAATTTAAAAGGAGGGATAAAGAGGGCAAAGTACCTAGCACAGAAAAAATCAATGATTAACCAAAAGAGAAAAGACTGAAGACAAAATGACCTTCTTATTTTTTTTTTTTTTGGCTTTGAACATTTTTATTTTAAAAGTTAATGTGAAAGTCTTATGTATAGGAATTATTTAGGACTTGCAAGTTAAGGATTTTGTTTAAGGTTTAGGTTTTTAAAGTTTGATTTTTTTATGACTTGGTTTAGGGTTGGGTTTTTTTTTTTCTTTTTTTCTTTTTCTTTTTCTTTCTGTAATGGCATGGTTTAATGGAATTGTTGGGTTTTGGGAAAAGAAAAATTTTTGCTTAATGGGTAAATGGTGGGTTTGGGGATATTATGACCGGACTAATGTATGGTTGCCTACGTACCTTCTTGGCAGAAGGATTAGGTCATCATGTAGTTCATTTTTTATTTGTCTTAATTTTTTCTTCCATGATCAAGGCTGAGCTTACTGCTTGTGGGGACACTGCCAAATACAAATATAAATCTTCACCAGGCACGGATGGGCTCATCAGTGAAGTGGTGGTTAAGTAGGTCTTGAGATCTTGAAAAGCCTTTTGACACTCGTCCGTCCACTCGAATGCCTTTTTAAGAACCTTGAAGAATGGCAACTACTTATCCGTTGCTTTAGAAACAAATTTGTTAAGAGCGGTAACTCGTCCAGTGAGGGATTGGACTTCTTTGATATTCCCTAGTGGCTTCATATCCAGGATCGCCTGAATTTTTTCAGGGTTCGCTTCAATCCCTCTATGTGAAACCATGAATCTAAGGAATTTTCCCGACGAAACTCCAAAAGCGCACTTATTGGGATTCAACTTCATATTATATTGCTTAGCGTGTCGAAGGTTTCCTGGAGGTCGTCCAAGTGGTCTTTCTCGTCCAAACTTTTCACTAACATATCGTCCACATAAACCTCCACATTTCCTCCTATTTGTGGTTGGAACATGTGATTAACCAACCTTTGATAAGTCGCCCCTGCGTTCTTTAAACCAAAGGGTATCACCTTATAACAAAACAAACCCTGACTAGTGATGAAGGATGTTTTTTCTTGATCTGCCTCGTCCATCTTTATCTGGTTATACCCTGAGAAGGCGTCCATGAAGCTTAACCACTGATGACCCGCTGTTGAATCTACCAACTGGTCGATGTGCGGCAAAGGGTAACTGTCCTTAGGGCAAGCCTTATTCAAATTAGTGAAATCTACACACATTCTCCACTTTTCATTTGCCTTCTTGACCATCACCATATTGGCTAACCAATCTAGGTAATAGACTTCCCGAATAAATTGCGTTGTCGTCAACTTCTGGACTTCTTCCTTAATAGCCTTGTCAGTTATCCTGCTCTAGAGCAAAGACCCTTTTCTTCTGACGGACGGGCTTGTAAGAAGGGTATACGTTCAACCGATGAGAGATGACATTTGGGTCAATCTCAGGCATGTCTTCATGACTCCATGCAAAAACATCAGTACTTTTCCTTAAGAAGTGGACGAGGTCTTGCTTTGTCTCTTTCCTCATGCTTGTCCTAGTTTTAGTAAACTTCTGGGGATCATTCTCGTCTAAAGGAACGTCTTCCAGTGCTTCGGTGGGCTCTGCCATAACTCTTCTTTCCTCAATACTCATCGTCTGAATCTACTTGTCCATGGCCAGCATGGCTAGGTAACATTCTCTTGCTGCTAGCTGATCTTCTTGTACTTGCCCTACCCCATATTCTGTAGGGAACTTGACTGACAGGTGATAAGTAGATGTTACTGCCTTCCAACTATTTAGAGTTGGTCTTCCAATGATGGCATTGTACGATGACGAACAATCCACTACGAGCAAATTTACTTCTTTAGTTATCTGTTGTGGATGTGCCCCCACCACCATAGGCAATGTAACTACTCCCACGGGTTGTACCTTCATTCCCCCGAACCCCACCAAAGGTGAGTTTATTGGACGAAGTATATCTCGTCCAAGCTTCATTTGCTGGAAAGCAGGGTAATACAAGATGTCCGTCGAATTGCCGTTGTCCACCAATACTCTTCTGGTTGTATAATCTGCAATAAGCAAAGTAATGATGATCGCGTCGTCATGGGAGTGGTGAATCGTCTTAGGATCCTCGTCCGTGAATGTAATAGCATGTTCCTTAGTTTTCCTTGTCTTTGGAGATCATCTAAGAGCTGGACGTTCTGCACCACCTTTAAATACGTCTTTCTTGACTTGGAAGATTGTCTTGTCGAGGTTCCTTCTATGATAACTCTTATTTCACCTAGTGGGTGTCGCAGTACCTCTTCTAGTTTTCCCTTCAGCCTTTCGTCTTTGTGATCTTGTCCAAGGAAATTCCTCAGTTTTCCTTGCCTAATGAGATTTTCTATCTGCTGCTTCAGATCAAAACACTCGTCCGTGTCATGCCCATGGTCCCTGTGGAAACGGCAGTACTTGTTCCTATTTTGTTTGTTGGGATCTCCCTTCATTTTCTCCGGCCACTTCAAAGAAGGATCGTCCTTGATTTGCATGAGAACTTGCTCCAGTGGTACGTTCAACGGCGTGAATTGTTGACTCCATGCTGAAGGGCCTGCCTTCTTGTTGTCTCAGTCTTTCTTATCCTCCATTCGTCCCTTCTTTGGATGAGGACCCTGCTTAGAGTGACGCATGGGGTTTGTTTCCATTTTCTTGGCTCTCTTCCTCTTCTTAGCAATGATTGTGTCCTCTGCATTTATAAAGTTTTGGGCCGAATAGACAAGTTTAGCCATAGTCTGAGGCTCTTGTTCATAAAGCTTGTGGATGAATAAGTCAGAGTTAACCCCATTATGGAAGGCCGCCAATAGTAGCTTGTCGTCCATTTTGCCCACCGTCAGGGCTTCCCTATTAAAACCAGTGATGAAGGACCGCAAGCTTTCATTCTCTCCTTATTCTATGGTTAACAGGCTGGACGAAGAACGTTTGTGCCTTTGCCCTCCGATGAAATTATTACAAACAACTTACTTAATTCTTCAAAAGAACTCAATGTATTCGGGGGTATTTTGCTGAATCATACTCGTGCTGGTCCTTTAAGGGTAGTAAGGAAGGCCCTGCACATGATCTCGTCTAGAACTCTCTGAAGATGCATTGTAGTCTTGAATATTGCGATGTGATCACACGGGTCACGCGTCCCATCGTATGAGTCCAAGGAAGGCATTTTGAACTTAGCAGGTAGGGGGTGACTATTAATAGAAGCCGTAAAAGGGGAGTCTGTTCGATGAACCAAATCCTCTACGAGATTTGCCCTTCTCATGTTCTCATTCATCTCGTCCATAGCCTTTCGCATCTGGTCCATTTCCCTTTTCAAGTGTGGCACTCTTCGTGAAGCGGTACCCCTTGACTGGCTTTCGGGCTCGACATTCCCTCTACCTTCTTAACTCTGGGCTTGTCCTTCCTCGAACCTTTCGTGGCGTTGTCTCCGCAAACCAATCTCTCTGGTTAACTCTTGATTCTGACAGGTTAATTCTGTCATAGCGGCTGCCATGGATTGTATATGTTAAATGGAAGGCGGTTGAGTAACGGGCGCTGATTGTCGATCACGGTTGGGATTGCTAGAGGCATCCTTACTTTCTTGGTGACCTGGCCTGGTAGCCCTTGATCTTGTCCGAACCATACAGCCTTTTGTCAAAGGAAGATAAATTGCAAAACATAAACTCTTCCTACAGACGGTGCCAACTGATGATACACGATAAAATCAGTAGACTGAATGCGGCAGGCTTCAATGGCAAGAAGATAATCTGGAAAAACCTGAAGAGATGAACAAATTATCAAAGGTGACTGGGGAGAACCGGCGAAAAACCCTTCGATGATAAGGTTAGTATATCTCTCAACTTACAATTCCAAATTACTTGGAAAAATGATTTTTTGTACCTTTTTTGTTGGCGATGATTGTTTATATAGTGTACACTGTGGGTAGTTACTTGCTCAATAACTTCTCCTATGTTAGAGGAAGTCGAAAAGTTCGGAGTTAACTTCCATAACTGCTATGGAAGTTATATTATTTGGTCATACATTCCATAATTGTCATTGGAGGTGGTTTTGTGACAATAACCTTCAATTTCACACTTGCATTCTAAAACAAGGGTACGAACCTTGTTTCAGAGATTGCGTACGGTGATCATGCCCGGAGTCCTTGTAGGTCGTCCAAGGTTCTTCACGGACGGATGACCCTGTTATGGATCCTTGTAAGCCGTCCAAGGTTCTTCACGGACGGACGACCCTGTTATGGACGAGGTTTCTGGGCTAAGTTATCCTCTGCTCTTTCCTTGGACGACCCCTATGGACGAGTGGAGTTGGATTAATTTGATACACCATCAATATTTTTACCCAAATTTTAGTCTTTTAAATTGGCTGTGATTTTTAGGCAAAGTTATCAAATTAAGTCCTTAAAGGACTAAAATGATTTTTGGACAAAATAAATAGACTAAATTGACCTAAATTTCAAATTTAAAGGATTAAAATGATTTTTGAGCAAAGTTATCAAACTAAAATTATTAATTTAAATTTAGTGGACCAAAATATTTTATTTTTTTAAAGGAAAGTTAGTGTATTTTTGCCAGAACTCACTAAACTTTGTCCAAAAATAAATTTCGTCCATTAAGTTTGGAGGCCGGGTTGAACCTACTCAGTATATCTAGGCCTAGCCGGTTTTACCGGAAAGCAAAAAGCCCATTCTATATAAACAAGCAACCAGGACTTGCGTCTCGTCCATGTCTACGAGAGAGAGAGAAATATGGAAGTAGATGGCAGCAAAGGAAGCATGGCGGAGTCACCGACCAACTCTCAGCAAACAGGTATTCATCTTCATCCTTGTTATTCCAAAACACACACACATATATATGAAATTTGCTTGACTAAGTTGAATGGCTATTATATGAGACTGAATTGAGTGTTTGCTTTTTTCGGGCTTTTGAAATCGAGGGGATGCATAATGCATGCATATATCTGTGATTCCAACTTTAGTTTCTTTTCTTTTCTTAAAACTAAACAGAACCCACATTTGGTTTTGTGTTCTCCTTTTGTTTTCCATGTTATTTTCTTAAAACTTGTGATTATTGGAACTTAAGAGTTATTTGCTGGGTATCTTACTCTCGGTATGTAGCATTTAATGGAATGAACTTAATGTTGATTTCTAATTCTATATGGGATTTATTTACTTGATATGGTAGACCTGGAAATCAATAAATTTATGTCAATCTCTATGTACATAGAAAGATGACGAGAAGTAATATATGCATGTTTACTAATATGTACTCTTTCTCTCCTCTTCTCTTTGTACATTTGTATTATACTAGATGATGAAGTTGCTAACGCTATCTAGGAATATATTTATTTTTCTTTTGAAAAAATGATCTGTTCTTGACATTAATATCAATGGAGGAACTTAATTGAGTCAGCGTCTTACAATTTGGGATTTTTTGGGGCAAGTAATTATGTTTCAGTGTAGGAAAGTTTTATTTGTATGATTCTTCTCTATAGAACATTAAGATGGTTATATTAACGGATATTCTTTGATATCTTGCTTTCAACCCTTCCAACTACATGTTAAGGAACACAAACATAGATTTACATGATCTGTCTTTTGGGGAGACCTACAACAGATTGATTTCCTACAATGGACATAACGTAACAATTTTTTTTTAATTTTTATAACTCAGTAAAAAATTTCGTTGAGATCAATAAAGTGATTACAAACACATGCTAGTATGCTACCAAATCCAACCTCAAAAATAGATCAAAGCAATTACAATAGACCAACTCTAACTCCCTCCACATGGACCAAAGGAACTAACTCTGATAGTACTAACACATTCTACCAAACCAACCTCAGGACACAAACCAGAGCAATTACACCCTCTAACTCCCTCAACATAGACCCAAACAACTAAGCCATCATCAGTTTTTGAACAAAGACAGAGGAATTCTCCATTTACAATAGAGGGCCCTATTGATTGATAAGTAAGTTCCTGAAGTCCCATTTATATTGTATCATAGCACTAACTTCCCACTTTACAGCTTGAATAATTTGCTCTTCAGTTTGAATCTGACTTGAGTGAATCATTGCATTCCATTACAACCATATATGAAATATCAAAGCCCCCCAGCTTAGTTTGCAAAACACAACTTTGACACTTCTGGTTTGAGGTTTTGCAATCCCCAGTCAACCACTTCATCCCAGTAGTATTTAGGTTTGTTGACAAGACAATAGGCCATGATTTTTAATCAAAGTCTACTAGTGAAAAAAGTAAAAGACACTAGATGGCTTCTGTTCTCCAGAACTGTACTATTAAAAGTCGGTCCAAGTGATGCAGTGAATTTGAGCACTTGCATGCACCCAATATACCAGCTTTTGTATTCTTTTGAACAATAATTTACACATTCAAGAAGCCTGGCTAAGAATGAGTTAGTTAAAGATCAGTAAAAATATAGTCAAGTCTTGTCAAGAATTTCCAAGATGTGGTTACAAAGCAGTTTAGCTTAAGCCACATGACTTTGCATCAATAAAATAGAAAAGTCTAGGCATTTCTAAGACTGAAATTTGTGAGCCATTCAATTTAGAATTGAGTTTTCCAAATGGGATCTTGAAGATTTATATTACTTAGGGTCTGTTTGGGATCCGCTTATTTTGCTAAAACCGAAAACTTTTTGTTGAAAGAACTGTAAATAAAGGCAAAAGTTAGCTGAAATAGTATAGTGAGATCCATGAATAGTATCAAAAAGTGTAGTGAGACCCATGAATAATCGCAAAAATAAGCTGAATAGTAAAATAAGTTGGCAAAAATAATATTTGCCAAACGGACACTTAGTTTCACCTCTAAGCAACTTAACAGCTTCCCCATTTCTGTCATTGTTTTCATATTGCCTCCTAAACACATTACTTCAGTATTAGAGCAAAGGTTCTCAATTTAGAACACCAAGAACCAATATTTCTGCCTTGCCCCAGGCCCTAGACACCTTTCAAACCAAACTCAAATCCAAAACCCTTGCTTGGGTGAAACAAGAGTTTGTGATAGTTTTGCAAAGATGGTTCCTGTAGATAAGGTAAAGAAGTAAAAGCATAGAAGGGTTCTAGTGCATCTTGTGACTAACATGGTGAATCTGATTGCCTAAGACCAAGAGCCCTGGCAAGAGCAACAACAAACACAAGAGATTGAGATGGAGATGTTGAGGAGCTAGATTGCATCCTTAACTAAGTTCATTGAAAGGTATCAAGTATCAACTACTTGTCAAGAGTGAAGATGCTATGAACAACTTTGAAAATTCCTTTGGTTGTGTTTCAAGAGGTAGATGTGTACCTGCAAGAGATGAATAAATGCTAGCAGGAGAAGGTTATATGCCTGCAAGGGGAGAACCAAAGTGAGAGTCCAGCATTAAGGTGGAGTTACCTAAGTTTCCTTGGAAGCCTAAAGTTCCAAGAAAGGTAGTGTTTTTTTCCTTTGAACAACAGCTTTGGGGAAACGTCTCTCTATAGATAACCTCAGGAGGTGGAGATTTGTTGTTCTAGATAGGTTTTGCATGTGCAAGAAGGATGGGGAAACTATTGATTATGTAGTTCTGCATAGCAGGGTGGCTAGAGAGCTTTGGAACATGGTTTCTTCATTGTTTGGGGTGCATTGGGTAATGCCAAAAGGTGTTGTGGAGCTCTTGATGAGTTTGAAAGGAAAGTTCATTAGGCGTCCTAATGTTGTGATTTGGAGCATGATCCCCCATTACCTCATGTGGGGTCTGCTGGGAGAGGAATGCTTGGACTTTTGAGGGTAGCAAGAAATCTATTCATGAATTGAAGCTTTTGTACCTCAATTTTTGTTTGAGTGGATAAATGCTTCTATTTGGTTTTCCTTTACTGGTTTGCCTGCTTTTCTTAATCAGCATACTACTTTTAGCATTTAATTTGGAGTTTCCTTTTGTGTACTTGGGTGGTGCCCTTTTAGTTTTTGTTAATGTAACTTTGCTTATTTAAAAAAAAAAAAAAAAATGTTGAGAGGGTCTTTGAATTTTAGAAGGCAAGAAGGTTAAGTTGGTGACTGTGAAGCTCAAAGGAAGAGCAAGCGCTTGGTGGGAGAAGTTGCAGATTCATAGATCAAGAAGAGGTGAAACTCATAAAAGAATGATTCAATATTAGGGGAAATTGAAGCAGAAGTTGAGGGAATAGTTCTTGGTTGTGTGAATGATCATACAGAGGGATTCTACCAAGTGGTGGCTTGGATAGACCTCAATGAAACTAAATGTCAACCTTCCAAGATTGCACACCTAATGCTGCTAGCATGGCTCCTTAAAGCAACAACGCCAAAGCACCTATGAAGACAACCTGTATTAGCATTAAAATTATATGAATGTGGTGAGTCAAGCCACAAGGCATCTGAATGCAAGACAGAAATGATGACCCGTGGCAAACTTTGATGATTGAAGGCTGTGAGGACCCATGTGATGATGAACTCCTGTGTGACTAGTTTGAAGGAGAAGTTGTTGGTGATACCAAGGAGGAAAGGGCCTCGCATTGGTTATGAAAAATACTTTTGATGTAGGACAATCAAGAGAAAATAAAAGAACAAGAAAATTAAAAGTTAAACCCTAAGAATTAACACCTAGGGGTTGCTTGGAATCAAAACCAAGCAAAAAACCTTAGGCATCATCACCTAAGGTGTTAGGAATCATCATCCAACAATTGGAAAATCTCCAATCTGAATTTCATCAATCAATACTCTATTTTCAAAATACAAATAAACTAGACTCTTATATAGAGCTAGAGCTTCTAGGAAATAAATTGATAATGAAAACTGATCCTAACTGAAATCAAATACTTATCCCTATCCGAATAAAAGTCTACAATCATCCAATTTCCTATGAGATAAATACAAACATATGAAAATATAAATTCTAAAATATATTTGGTTTTGCTCCTACATCATACTCCCTTGGTTACCTTGAGTTTTAAAGCGTTGAAGGATGAAAACTCTGGCAAATAACACTTGTTGTAGTCTTTGGGAGCATTGAAAACTAGGAAGCAAGGACACTTCATTTAAGGTGCCTTACCCATGTAGTATCTGTGTCATACTAGCGTCGTACTGGTCATTTTATGTAATAATTTTTTAGAAATTGTCCTTGTCACCATGTCATACCTGTGTTTGTATCTGTACTCATATCCATGTTTGTGCTTCCTAGATTGAAAATAGCTAAACCTTGTATCCACCCAATGAAGTTCTTCTAGAATCACAAACTCAATTTGTGGAATTGGAGTATCAACCCTTTTGACTTCATCAAACTGTAATCTTCATGCACCATGGATGATTCATCAAGTATAGAGGTTTCTACTTCTTTGTCAACATCAGGGTTTGGTGGTACTTGATTTCCCTTCATTTGAGTAGCCAAGTCTTGAACAAGCTTCATTTTTGTAGCCAAATCTTCAACAGTTCTCATTAGATTTGCTAAGTCTTGGCGTATGGCAGATACTTCATGAGTGAGGTGAGCATTGTAGCACTGCCTCATACTTGTTCTTTAATCTTGTAAAATGCCATGAGAAGGTTGTTATAGATCCTTGTGAAAATATTGTGGGAAATATTCAATACAAAGACCTTTCCAAGTAATTTGAGACCATTGGTATCTAAAGTGAAGGCTCTCATAATGATTCCAATACTTTAAAGCACTACCAGCAACTCTTGTTTTGGCAAACTTAACCTTTTCTTTCGCGTTTGATAAACCCACTTTTATAAAAAATAGGTGGCTGGGGCTACTAGTCTACTACCGTGGTTCTCTAAAAATAATAAGCTTCAGTGAAGAATTTAAAAGAACCTGGATTGTTTAATTTGCTGCTGAAAGTCCAACCTGTGCTTCATGGGTTGTGGTCTGGGCTTTCAATTTTTTTTTTTAAATTTTAAATTTAAAAGATTTGGGCGATTTTGGTGATGGTGGCGGGATGGTCTTGGCTGTTGTACGACTTGATTCTCAGGCAGATGGGTTAATGTGGTTTGATGGGAAACACGACAAAGATTTTTTATTTTTTTGGCTGATGGTGGCAGAGTGGCTGAGCATAGTAATTTGGGTTTTGACAGATGGTTCTGTGATGGGTGGAAAAGGAAAACAAGGGATTTTTTTTTTTTTTGGTTGAAATTGGATCTGTTTTGCTCTGATCCCAAAATATGATTCCAAAATCAATGCATAACAATCAAGAGAAAATAAAAGAACAACAAAAATAAAAGATAAACCTTAAGAATCAGTACCAAGCAAAAAAACTTAGGCATCAGCACCTAAGGTGTTAGAACTTGGAAATGGAACTCCCAAAAGCTGTACATTCAATAGTTTATTGTTTAGATTTCATACACACGCGCGCACGGACACACATAATTGTTGGCATGGTGTTTGAAGATTTAGTTAAATTGTCAGGATAGCAAAGTGGGCTTGGGGCTTACAATCTATACCGCTATACGAGCTTCATCTATCCCTCTCAGTCTCCTTATAAAAAGATAGGGTTAAATTGTCAGAATAGCATATTAACAATAAGCCAAATTGGATGAAAATAACAACCTATTCAATTTAATTTTTTGTGTATTGCAGTTTCTGATGATGATGAAATAGACTACTCTGTAAAACCAGAGTTCTATGATCCTAAACTTGATGATAAAGATGAATTGTGGGTTCAAAAGAGAAGAAAAGGTCACACCTCTGATGCTGTACTTAGTTGCCCAGCTTGTTTCACAACTCTCTGTCTGGAGTGCCAAAGGTATATGCATTGGTCTGTATATTGGTAAATTTTGTGTTACTGATTTTTTCTCTTTTTATTTTTATTTTTTTATTGTCTTTTGTGGGGGTGAGTAGCTATTTTCTGTGTCCATGGTTAAAGGTCCATTGTACAGGCCGTTTCCTTGTTTTGTTAAAACAATTTGGTTAGTGATGATGGTGAGTTGATATTGTGATGGAGGTGGAAATGATGGCACTGTGGCTGTGTGGCAGTGATAGTGGACCCCGTGGTAATAAAGTAAAGGTGGCAATTGTGTTTATAATCTTTTGGTGTATGTAAATTTTGGTTTTGGCACCTGCAGTGTGACTGTCATGGTGATAGGGTGGGGTTGGTTGTTGTTGAGGTTGTTTCGTGTGACCTCAAGGAACTTTTTGAAAACCAAATTATGTTGTCAAAGATATAAAAAAAAATACGTCATACCTAGTACACAAAACTCTCACTTTTTGGGGTCTGGAAGAGGTAATTGGTAGGCATCAAAAGCATCTGTGCCATATAAGCATTCCTCTGAAATCTGAATTGGTAATAGTAGCAATAATTTGTTCATAGAGAGATAGTGTATCAAATGCATTTCTTGACATTTAAGCATTCCTCTTAATTGGAATTTGTAGCTATAATGAATTCAGGGAGTTGTCTTTTGAAGCCACATTTTGACTTCAGTAACCTTATTATATTCATTTCTTAGCTGTAGACTTTGTTGATTTCAATAATATTATTGCCTAAAATTTGAGACTATGTCAAAATATATATATTTGTTAGAGCTTGATTGGGTTTTGTAGGCACGAAAAATATGTCACCCAGTACAGGGCAATTTTTGTTATAAACTGCAAGATTGATAGTGATCAAGTCTTCAAGCAAAATGGTCCAAAACTGATAAAAGGCAAGAGCAGGAGGGAAGCAAGTTCTGTTAGTGGTGAAACATTGAAGAAAGTAAGCTGCTCAGCTTGCTCGACAGAGGTTGGAGTCGTTGATGAAGATGAAGTTTATCACTTCTTCAATGCCCTTCCAAGTGAGTCTTGACTTGACATGCCTAGTTTCATTGGGTTTGGCATTAAATAGGTTGTGTATGTACAATTTTGTCCTGGCCGTTGTGAATTTTATTGTTAAAAAAGGTTTATTGCATTGTCAGAGTTAAATGAATGCGTTTTGGTCTTGTATTGCAAAAGCACCTTTTGATGCCTACTTGTATGTATAGTTGGAGAAAGCCTCTAAACTAAATTTCAAATTAAATACCTCACGAGAATATAAACGGCTCTGTTGTGCATGCCTATATGCATGTTGTGTACTGTGACATGTGAGTGACTGGTATTGCCTTTCTATTTAATATATGCGGACAGTGTACTGCGTATCATATAGTGATTTAGTATAGATTTTTTTTGTAAAATTACATTTTTGAAACCTTTCATCAGTTCTCATCATTCACCTATTCTTTTGGGAGCAAAAACCATATTTTGAGCTGAACTCACTGACTCCACCTAGATTTATAAGGATGGAAGTATCATTAGGCCAACAATGGTATCAAAAGGAGAAGTTATCTTGTTGGTCCCGAAGTGTTCTTACAATGAACTTGAGTTGAGCACTGCAAATGCTTTTCTTTCTTTGCGGGTAAAATTTGTGAGCACTACAAATGTGTTCCGTTGAACAAGAGAAGATTTCCTACATGAATCTTGAGCACTGTAAATGCGCTTTGTACTGTGCATATAAAAGTGGGCATCGGCCAATGCGCTTCCTACTTTGGGTTTGACATGTAGAAGTTGATTGTGTATAGAAATAGAATTATAGTATGAAGAGATCATAAGACTGTCCAGTTTGGCTACAAAGATTGCTTAGAAACGAGTACCCTTTTCCAAATTAGCCTGTTTGGGATAACGGTTTAAAACGAGCATTTTGAAAAAATAGCGATTTTGAAAGCTATACTTTGAAAATGTGTGTTCTGAAAACGCAATTAAAGTTGACAAAATTTTCAAAACTATAGTTTAAAAACAAAGTTTTCTTAAAAAATGCAAAGCCAAACGATTGAAATTTGTGTATGTGTTCATTAAAAATCACCATGAAATCACAATTCCAAACAAACCTAATTAATTAATTTAAATACCATTTGATAGGGAAAAGGGAATGTTAGATTCAAAAATTTTCGCCACCTTTTTTTATAGCTTAAATAAACTCAGTGAAAACGAGCTCTTATTATGCATCAATGGCTATGGAAAAAATATTTTGTTAACTTTTTGTGTCATTATACTTATTATTTTATCGGAGTTTGACTTACTTCTAATACTTTTTTAACTAGAGGTTTCCTTTTATTTTAAATACGCAATTGCAAGTGATAGTGAGTATTAATTTCTACATTTTATTTAGTTAGTGAGTGATGTGATAACTTTTCATTAAAATAAAAAAGAGATTCTAGTTAAAAAAAAAAGTATTAGAGGTAAGCCAAACTCATTTTATCATATGCTAATTATATCAGTTGCTATTGTAATCTCACTCTCCCTATCATGCACTCTTCACTTTCTTTCTTTCTCAATTGGAGGTTAATTTGGTTACAATTCCACATATGTAGCATTTATGTTCAAATAGTCTAATAGTTTAGGGAAAATGTCCTCTAATTCTCCAATATTAATTTAAGTAATGAGAGGTTATATCATGTTTCAGGTGTATACACCCAGCTCTCTCACAACACATGGAAGTGGGTCTCACGTGTTGTGAGAGAGTTAAGTATATACACCCGAAACATAATTTCATCTGCCAAGTAAATAAAATGTAACCTGTAATGGAAATTCTTATGATTGTAGCTAAATAGTCCACTCATAGGACCCATTTTATAATTGAAGCACCCAATGAGTCTTTATAAGTAGAACTAAAATTTTAACCAATTTTACAATGCTCCCAAATTTCACAACAAAAATTTTAGCGCCACATAAGCTTATGACGCGTGTTTAGTTTGTCCAATAAAATAATGTCATTTAAACACATATGGTAAATTTATGTGACATTTAAACCAAAAATATGGACGAATGGATTGTTGATGCAAACAAAATATAATTTCATTGGGTAAAATTCAAATTCGGAAACCTTAAGGTGTAAAATCCAAAGATTTCCAAACTTTAGGAGTATGTTTTGCACTTTAGTCTTTTTAATTTTTTTTTAAAAAAGTACATGCAAAAAATATTTAAGAGATCCAAATTGAAAAGAGTTTTTAAAAAAATGATTGCATATCCCTTTCCACAAAGAGAGAATATTCAAAATTGCACATTACCTATTTAAAAAAGATTTATAATTTCCCATCTTCTAAAAGTAGTTGGCTATAGGTGACCCAGATTGAACCAACATTTCAATGGGTCAGGTTCGGGTCGGCTCATCCTTTGGATCAAGCCGATTAAATTTGTACAAACATAAAAACAACAATAACAAAAATTAAGCAAATGTTTTATATTTGAAATATTTTTAAATTACTTATATCCATTGAGCAATCGAAACAAACATCCTTGTATAAATTTGATGAACTATTAGCTTAATAGTATTTTTTTTTTTGGGTTGAGAATTGAAAAAATAAATAGGCAGTGTTCCAAAAATACTTTGATCAATTATGTTACCTTAGGTTGCTTGAACTTTCTCTTAAATTAGAATTACTTATCATGTGAATTCTCTTTATTTTTATTTATTGTTCTTCTATTGGTTCATACTAATTTCAAACTTGTTATTTAGGGTAAAATATTTTTTTTAAATATTATTTATGTCATAAACATGCTTATTTACTTTCAATTTGTGTGTGAGTTAGGGCCGGTCCAAGATTATTTGATGCCTAAGGCGAGAATTTTATAAGGGCCTTTTCACATCTAAATTTCACTTAAATAATATTTATTTATTTTTATTTAATTTCAAATCCATTATTAATTCTTACTTATTAATATGACTAATTCACCCAAAGTGAGCTAATGATAATTACTATATAGGTTTTACAAATTGGCATATCACCTATAAAAGAAAAGTTATTCAAACATTTATTTTATTATATTATTTAAGTAAAACTGATCATATTCCTCTCACATCAGTTTGTAAATTTTTTTCCTAAAATTTGATTAGCTTTAGCATTTTTCATACACTTAATAGTGATTATGTTGTATTTTTATTAATTTCTTTTTTTTTTGTTGGTGGAGAAAATGCTAAATTTATTACAAATTTTACTACAAAAAGCTTACAAACTGAAGTAACAATGAGGTGATACTTCAACAAAATAATAAATGAGTATTGAATTACTTTATTAATGACATATCAATTTGTACGACCTATGTAATAAAACTTGTAATATACTAGCGTAACTCTAATATTTTAGTCCTTCTTAAGATTGCGATAAAATATACATATAACTCACTTTTTCTTTAATTAAAAAAAAAAAAAAAAAAAAAACTTACCACCCAATATTTGGGGGCCTTTTTATGTCAGGGGCCTTAGGCCATGGCCTAAATGGTCTAGGCCTAGGGCCGGCCCTGGTGTGAGTGAGTTATATATATATATATATATATATATATATATATATATATATATGTTTTACTATACACTGTACACACTTATTATGGAGATCAAGTCAAGAAAAAATGAATGTTGAATTTTGTTTTATTAGAATACTTCTTTGTGATGGTTCTGTCAGTCTTGATTAATTCAAAAAGATTTAGTGCTAACTAGTGCTTTTAGAAATTTTCTTTACAGTACTGAATTTAGTAATAATTTTTTGGTGAGTGTCGCTGCTTGTCAAAATGGACGTTGAGGTGCAAAATCAGTTGCATATTAAGGGCAGTGTCCAAAGTATATTTTCATAGGGTTTGGCTATAGCAATCCAGAGTATATCTTGAAAATAATATAACTCTAATAAAAGCTTCAAGTTTTTGTGCCAGAAAGATACTCTTGGTCTAGGAATACTTGTAAATTTACATTTAGAAATGATTGGTTTATGCATGTAGGATTACGAATACCAGGAGACCAGAGGTAGATCACACCTGCACTTCCATTGAATTTGGTGGATGTGATCACTGTAGGTGATGGAGTGCAAATTTTTGCTGACGCATCTGGTAATAATCAGTCACTTGTTGAAGTATGATCTATTTATTTTTGGAATTTTTATATTGGATTGAATATCAATTCTATTTTGGTGGCTTTTGTGAATTTTTTTTTCCAGGCATATATTCAAAGAATACCCCATTTTGTTTTGCCTGTCTTGGAGCCTTTGGGCCCACCTTGTTCTCTATATGGGCCTTATGCCCATCCTTTTTGTCTTGGGCTTTAACTATGTCATGTCATTTGTTTGGGTCTTAAACTCATCCTAATTTTGTCTAAAGGCCTTAAACCCATGTTCTCTCCATCTAAGCCTTATAATTCAATTGATATTTTTTAATATTTTCAACAGAAAGATACAAAATTCAAATCATCCCTCTCTATTGTAAAAAAAGAAATATTGGTGTCAATGGTGGAATTAATTGAAAATGATGTTACTCTAATACTAAAAATCATGAAACAAATTTGAAAAAAGTTGTCAAAATTTTTATATCCTTAGTCAATATATATATATATATATATGTGTGTGTGTGTGTGTGTGTGGATAATATGTGGCCACAATATAACACATCCTCTCGAGGGTAATGTTAAATCCACTTATGCTAGCTGTATTCCAAACGTCATCAATACACTGTTTGGAAAGGAAGTGGAGAGAAAATATAAGAGAGGAAGGTAGGTCATTTTCTCCGTTGCTTAAGGAAAAAAGAGGAGGATAAAAGTTCAATTAGACCCACTTTTTCCAATTTGCCCATATGGGCAGAATTGAAGAGAAACGGGCAATTAAAAATTAAAACCTGACACTTTGACATTTTATGACATGAAAATTACATTTTTTTTCCAAGGTTTTATATTCATCTCTCTCAAATTTAGGTGGGTATAGAAGTAAATAGACTTTTTTTTTTTCCCATCACATTTTCCAGTTTTTACATATAAAGAATAATCGTGTAGAGTGGGAGATTAAGTTGTCTTCACATTTAAAGAAAAAACTGTGGAAAAAAGAGATCCCATATGATTCAAGATTTAAAGAAGGAGAAATGCGAGACAAAAAAGATACTCAAAGCAAAAGAAGGAAATGAGCAGATCAAACACTTACAGTAGATTGTTGGAACTACTCTATATGGTTTTTAAAAATTTTTTTTTTTCATAGTCTGCAATTTTATTTAAAAGACGAAGAAACAAACAGATAAAGACTGCCATACAAGCAAGCTATAAGAGCAGGGGCAGATTGTTGGAGCTAAAACAAAAAGAAACAACAAAAGATAAAAGCTAGTTTAGAAATAATTCATATGTACACACATTACAAGAGCTAAATTTTGAACTAATAAACACGATACCCTTAAATACCCATATTGTTTTATAGTTTTGTATGGGACTTAAATCTATATTTACCTTGTCTAGGGGTATTAAGTTTATTTTTTGTCCTTCATCTAGGGGTTTTAGTCTCATTAAATACCCATATTGTTTTATAGTTTTGTATGGGACTTAATCTATATTTACCTTGTCTAGGGGTATTAAGTTTATTTTTTGTCCTTCATCTAGGGGTTTTAGTCTCATCTAGTTCTTCGTTTGGGCCTTAAGCCCATCCTTGTTTGTCTTGGGGTGTTAGACCTATCTTGTTTTGTCATAGGGCATTAGACCTATTTTTGATTTTGTATAGGGGAATTATGTCTATCATTGTTCTCTGATTGGACCTTAGGCCTATCTTTATTTGACTAGGAGCCTTTAAGCCTACCTTGTTCTCTATTTGGGTCTTACGCCCATCCTTATTTGTCTTGGGCTTTAACTATACTATGTCATTTGTTTGGTCTTTAGGCCCATCCTTATTTTGTCTAGAGGTTCTCTCCATTTAAGTCTTAGGTCTATCTTTATTCTATCTAGGTTTTGAGCATACTTTTATATTATTTTGGGGGCCGTAGGCCTATATTCATATTGCTTACGGTTGTTTATCACTTGTCTTGTTTTTTGTCTTAGCCCTAGAGCCCTTTTGACTTGTCTAGGGGTATTAGGCGTCTATCTTACCAAGTTGACTTTGGCTGATATAATTGATTTCTTTTCTTGCCCATTTAACAAATGCAAAGCCTTTACCATAGTTTCGTTGAAAATCTAATGTAATTTGCATAACCCTTCAAGTTTTGCAATGTCAAATTTGTATGCTTCCACCAAGAGAGAGATGTGGAGTAAAACAATGGAAATCGCACAAAATCAAAATGATCCCTTTCTTTATTTAACAAAAAAAAAAAAAAAAAAAGGAATTCTCCCTTTTATGGCATAAATACATGACTCATGCATTAATCTTATCCCTTAGTTTCTTTAGTTCCACCCTATATTGTAGCTAGGTAATTAATTTTGGTTTAAGAAGCATTGACACGGATATTGATACAAATATGTAATTATATACTATAATTCTAAAAAATTTAGACCACCACCAAGTGAGGATATCCTGATTAATTAAAATAAATTTTATTCCGTCAAAAAAATTTTTCTTAAAAAGTTTTAGGTATGTTTTTATTTAGTTATTGCATATTTATAATTATTTAAAGTTTTCAAAATTAATAGTGTCAAAAATTATAAAGTATATTTAAAATAAATGATATATTTAAAAAAAATTATTTTTCTTCTAACATATCAAAACATTGAGAACATGTAGGAGTATTCATGCCGTCACACGTGGAAGCCTTAGGCATATTAATATATTGGGTCCTTCTTACAAGTTAGTCCTTTGAAGCCTTTTGTTTAGAGTAGTGCTCTCCGTCCACAACATTTTCACAATACTTTCATAAGACAACCACCTCATTTCTTGCTTTTTTTTTTTTTTTTTTTCACTCAAATTTCAAAAAACTCAGGTATATTTAAAAAAAAAAGAAAAAAAAGAATACAGCCATACATACTCCCAATTTCCAACGGCTCTTTTCCCAAAAACTTCTCTCTCTCTCTCTCCACACCCCTTATAAATAAATTAATTCCTCTCTTCTTTTATTTTATTTTTATTAGATCACTCTCTCCTCCTCTTACACACACACACACACACACACACTCTCTCTCTCTCTCTCTCTCTCTCACCGAATCATAACACCACCAGAGAAAAGAGAAGAAATTTTTTTTAGGGCTTAGGGTTAGGATTTTTTTTCAAAAGAACAACCATTTTTAAACAATTTTGTTAGTTAGCATAGTTTCCAAACTATTTAGGAAACTAACATCTTGAGTCTTTTAGAATCGAGTTCACTGTAGCAAATCGAGTCTCAAAGACTCGATTTCTGTGAGGTGCGTAGTTGAGGTGGACTAAAAAAAAAATCGAAGTGGAACTCCCTCCAGAAACAAAGAATGTAGCAACGTAGAAAACACAACACAGACCAACGCAGAAAATAGAAACCCAGAACAACACAGAACAGGAACCCAAAAAAACACAAACAGACTAACCAGAAAAAACAAACCTAGAACATCAACCCAGAAAACACTAACACTAATAGACGAACCCAGAAAACACAAACCCACAACAGAAAATATTACATTGGAGACAGACCAACCCAGGAAAAAAAAAAAAAAAAAAAAAAAAAAACGAATCAAGAGACAAACCAAACCAGAATACACAGAAAACAGACCTTTGGTGTCAAGATTGTGATTTTTGGGTTTGGGTCTTTGCTCCGATTTTGAGATCGTGATTTTTGGGTTTGGGATTTTGAGAAATGGGTTTGGATGTTTAAGGAAAGAGAAGAAGAAGAAGAATTGTCTGGAGAAGAAGAATTGTCTTGGGTTTTTGGGGCTTGGAAGAAGGGAGTGGGAAGGCAGATGGAGAAAGAAAAAAAAATGCAGAAAAAGAATGAAGGAAGAAGATGGTGTAGAGGAAAGACTCGAGTTCCATGTAGATTTTTAGTCCACCTCAACTTTGCCAGCACACAAAAATAGAGTATCTTATACTCGAGTTGCTATCGGAACTCGAGTCTAAGAGACTCGAGATGCTAGTTTCCTAAATAGTTTGGAAGCATTGCTAACTAATAAAATTGTTAGCAAAATGGTGTTATTTTGCAAAAAAAAAAAAAAAAATCCCTTAGGGTTAGGATTTCGTGTGGTTTTGATTTATTCAGTCCCCTATTGTAATTCTTCTCTAGTCAAATTTGGTTGCTAAGGCATTTTAGGGTAGGGTTAGGGTTAGGGTTAGGATTTCGAGTGGTTTCGATTCTTTTTAGGGCTTCAAAATTTTCACTCAGGTAACCATCTCTCTCTCTCTCTCTCTTAATTTTTTGTTCATTTGTTTATTTTTATAATGCTATGTTTGGTTGCTAAGAAAATGTAGCTAAAGGAAAGAGAATAAGGCGAGAAATAAAATGTGTTGTTTCCTCTCTTGGTAACTTTAGATAGCAAATTAGCAAATCTTGGGTTTGGTTTTGTTGAATTTTTTTATTTCCAGAGAAACCAAGATTTAGAGAAAACGTGGGATGTGTAAATTGCTTTTTCGTTTATTTTCCTTCATTTTTCTTGGCTAACAAATAGTGGGTTTTTGCTTTAGTGGGTTAGTTTGTGGTTATTATTGTTGGTGTTTGTGAAGTTGTTATGGGATAATTCACGGAAAATTTTGAATCTTGGAATGTAGGTGTTACTTTGAAACCTTAATTTTCGGAAAGTTGGGGGTTTTTTTAAGTGCTGAAGTGATGAGTGATGAAGAGGGAATAAGCAATGGTGGTGGTACAGAAGGAACTGAAGGGTTTCACTACTTGAAAAGTGAAGCAAGTAATAGCAATTGTAATTGTAATTGATTGTTATGTTCTTCAAGCATTCTCTTCTTGTGCATGTCTTGATTTGCAATTAATTAACACTTTTGTGCTTGTGCAATCAATGGGCTCTAGAGGGATTGAGAGTGGCTTTACTGAAATAAGCATATTTGGTGGTGGTGGTGGTGGTTTTGGAAGTGGTTCTGGGTTTGGATTGAGCACTGATATTGAATTATTTTCCACCAAGTTTAAAGGTTTATGCTTATTTGTTTGCATGAATTTTATAAAAATGCCCCTTTTAAAAAAAAATCAATTGGGGATGTTGATGTGTGGTACATGCTTACGTTTGTGTGAGTCATCTATTAGTATATGTTGTTCATGTAAAATGTTAGTTATGCATTAATCTCTAGAAGCAAGGATTATATTCCAAATACGTTTTTTTCACTGTTATTTTAAGGTTTCCATTGGCTGCTCTTTGTGATCTTAAGTCAACCTTTTCTGGAATCTTTTTTATTATTATTCAAGTTTGAGTGTAATGATGCACGACAAAATCAGTAGGCTGGATGCTTCGGATTTCGATGGCGGCGATGATAATCTAACTAAAAACCTGGAGAGACGAACAAAACAATTAGAGGCGACCGGGGTGGACCGGCCAGAAACCCTCCGATGACAAAGTCAGTGTTTTCTCTAAACTTTGGAAATCCCAAATACTTGGAAAAGTATTCCGTACCTTTTTTGTTTGTCTATTGTTCTTCTTATATAATGCAGGCTAGGAACGGTTTATCAATGTAGTAACTGCTCCTATATTGGAGGATGTCGGAAGGTTCGGGAGTAACCTCCATAACTGCTATGGAGGTTATTCTATTAGGTCGTACGTTTCGCAACGCGGTCATAGGAGGTGGTTTCGTGGCAATGTTCTTGGCTTTGCATATGTTCCAAGTGTGTAAGCCTCGTCTAGGGACGATACGCTGACGGCGTCTAGAGTCAGTGTGGGCCGTCCAAGGGTCTTCTTGGACGGACGATCCTGACATGGACGAGATTCCATGGTCAAGCCATTATCCACTTTCTTTGGACGACCCTCACGGACGAGCGTGGAGTTGGGTAATTTTCAGGACACTATCAGTTGCCCCCGGTCCGTGGGTCGTCTAAGAAGACGTAGCAGGGTGTTTGTTCTTTGGACGTTTGTGTTCATACTCCACGTTTAAACTCGCCACGTGTCACTATCTTAGTAGTGGAGATTCACGTCGATTCATTTTTCAAGGAGTGTGCCACGTGTCAGCTTATGATTGGTTGTGACGTTTCAGGTACTAAAGTCGTCACCTATAAATAGTGCAATTCCTGAGCTACCCTCTCATTTCTGAAAAATTTCTTCCCTGACACTCCTCGTCTTAGCGCCTCGTCTAGAAGTTTTTTGCGTCCATAGCCATCTAGATCCAGGTATTCTCCTTTCCCTCGTCCTTAGGTTTCAACTTCCAAAAAAATGTCTGAAATTGTCCTCACCTCGTCTAGTAACAGCACTGAGAAAGCCATAGACGAATTTCATGAGCCCAGTAGTTTTAGCGGGTCAAGGGATAGTAGTAGTAGTCATAGTAGTAGTGGAGGGAATACCTCAGACGAGTACACGTCTGGGGTCCCTGGGGTTCCCCTAGAGGTTCTCCAGGAGGAGTTTAGGACGAGAGCTGAGTCTGGGTCGAGGGCCGGCACCAGTGCTCCCTCGTCTTCAGCTCAGGACGACGAGGAGATCGTCTATAGCTGTGCTTTGAACATCCCGTCTAGGACAGATGATAAAAGGTTGGAGTCTCTGAAAACTTGATACCAAATCCCCGAAAATTTAAACCCTAGGTTACCCGTCCGTGGGGAATGGTGCTGCCAACCCCACTTTGGAGTTGGTATTTACGAGGCTTACCTCTTGGGTGGTTTGAGGTTGCCTCTTAATGCCTTCTCTAGGGAGTTGCTTTCTAGGTTAGGTTTAGCCATTTGCCAATTGAACCCCAATGCATGGAGACTGATCGTCTCTATGCAAGTCTTATGGAGGGAAGTCTTTGGGGGGGATCGTCCTCTTACTGTGGACGAGTTCCTCTATTGCTACAAGCCTTCTGAGATCAACCAATCCCCTGGCTTCCATCAATTCACAGCTAGAGGGGCAGATTGCAGGTTGATCCAATCTTTGGTTACCTCAGACAGGAACTGGAAGACGGAGTTTTTCTTCGTCTCTGGCCCCTGGGCTGGGAGGCCAAGTGAAGTTGATAGGGACCCACTTGGTCCCTACACAGGAGAACTAAGCAACCTTCGTCCTGAAGGTATGAGGTCATCTGTCCTAAGTTATGTATGTTTAACTTGTTTGTTCTCGTCTAACATTTTCTTTTCTCTTTCAGGTTTTAGAAGACCTCACTTGAGCAAGTTCTACGTTGAACGAGTTCAAAAGGCTTGTCTTTACCTTGACAGGACGTTCCATTTCTTGGTAAGCTTAAGACGCCTGGCCGCTTGGGGTTTAGGACCAGAGCCGTCTGTCGAAGCCATTGCTCACGAACGTACTGTCCGTAGACGTAAGTCTTTTTTTTTTTTTTTATATATATCCTCGTCCTTACTTTGCTTAGTTATTATCTTTATCCATGTTTGTAGGAATGGCTACCATGAACCAAAATAAAGGCAAGGATGTGGTGGACGAGGTGGCTGGGCAATGGGTTCAATCCCAAGCTCGTCCATCAGCTGGCGACAAACGAAAGGCCTTGTCCAAGGCGATCGATTTGGGAAAGCTTCCGAGTCGACGCAAAGAGAAAAGGGTCAAGCATGGCCCATCCAAAACTGGGGTCGTCCAGTCTAACTCTGCGCCTCCTGTCCAACAGACTCCCGTCCAGGTCCATGACGTCGAGGACGAGTTCATTGATCCGCCGTCCAGGCACACGCCGTCCACAATTCAAACGCCTGTCTCACCTCAACCCTCAAGCCAGATCCCTCTGACCCTTCTTGAAGACGAGGACCTTGCATGGGGGAGGTTTGAACGGATGGTGACTGACCAGGATGTGGCGGTGTGCTACAACATGTCCTTGAAGGACTTTGAGCACTCTGGTGTTCATGATCTTTTCAAGGTAATATTTTTTCTTCGTCCTTGTCTTTTCTCGTCTTAACAATACTTTTCCTTATCTGAAAAACTTCAAATTTTATGTAGGCAATGTCCAAGTTTATTGCTGCGTCTAGGCACGCGACAGAACTGGACAAGACGAGGATTTTGCTGGAGAGGAGGGTGCAAGAAGTTAAGGACGAAAGCAAAAGATGGGCCGGGGTGGCAGGCAAGGCCAAGGACGAGCTGAAGGAGCTGCAAAACCATGTCGAAGAGCTGAAGACGGACATTGTTGAGAAGGACACTCGTCTTGATCATCTTCAGAAGAAGAATGACGAGTTGAGTGCCCTTCTTAAAGATGCTAAGAGAGACGGGGTTGCGGAGTTCATGGCGTCCAAAGAGTACACTGATTCTTTGGACACCAACTATGCAGCCGGGTTTGAAGACTTTAGGATGGACGTCATGGAGCAATTTCCCAACCTCGACTTCAGCTTTATAAAGCTCAACCTTGGTGGCGCTGTGTCCAGCTCTCTTCTTCAGACGAGCTCTGAAGACGTTAACATCTAGGACGACGCCACTACTCAGCCAGCCCAAGACGACCCCAGTGCTGACCCTCCCCAATGAAGACTTAACTTTTCTTTGTATTTTAGTTTTAGTTTTTATTTGAGCCATTGTTTAAGACTCTTATATGTAATGCAAGTACACTTTCCTCGTCCAAAGTTTTAGGACGGTGTTTGAAACAATGTTGAGGGTTTTTGGACGTTGGTTGTCCACCCTTTATGGCTAATGAATGCATCTTTGCTTATTTTTCAGTCATTGTATGGACAAATTTGATTCACATTTCAATAAACTTTAATTCTTGACTCGTCCTTCATGGGGACTTATGGTATGGACGAGCTTAGCTAGTGATGTGCTTAGAATGGGACGTCCATAAAAAGTGCCTTTGTTGGCTAATATTATTCTTCGCCCATTTTTTGAACGAGCATTTGCCTAAGGACGAGATGTCAGTTTTTTCTTCAAAACGTTTTTAACTTTTTTAACTCGTCCACGCTTTAGGCTATTCTTAGTTGCTGGATTTTTACACTTGCATTTCCTCGTCCATTGAGACGGCGCATCAGTTTCTCCTGGTTTGGACGAACTTGCCTCATTTTGCTTTATCCTGTTCTAAGGAAAGCTTATGGACGATACATACATTAGCTCGTCCCTTGGTCAGGACGAGTATTGATGGCTTTATCCTTATTTTAAGGAAAGCTTATGGACGATACATCCTTGCGTCCAAGGATTTTCCTCGTCTTCAGTTCATTTTCACACATATTTGGATATACTTCAAAATACATCACATATATGCTTTTAAGAAACTGTAAATATTCGTCCATAGGAATGGCACATGCTTGAGAGCTAGTGCCTTTAGGGAATTACAAACGTTTTAATACAGTAGTTCATAAGTAGTACACATCTAAAACATTAGTAGTAAGCATTTATTAGAAAACTACTTCGAACATCCATGACGTCTGATGCTCGTCCATGGACTATTGATAGTATCTTCTTAAATGTTCAACGTTCCAGGGGTGTTCCAGCTTCCGTCCGTCCAGAGCTTCCAAATAGTAGGATCCTTGTCTCTTGCAGTGAATAACCCTGTAGGGTCCTTCCCAATTTGGTCCCAGCTTCCCATGAGCAGGGTTTTTGGTGGCCAAGGAAACCTTCTTTAGGACGAGGTCCCCTATATTGAAGCGCCTGGGCTTGACCATGGTATCATAGTGCTTGGCCATCAAGTTTTTATACCTCGTCATTCTCTGTTCTGCATTCATCCGTACTTCGTCTAGGAGATCGAGGTTAAGACGAAGCTGGTCACCATTTTCTCCGTCCTGATACTTTATCACCCTATGGCTGGCCATGTGCACCTCCGCAGGTATGACTGCTTCGCTCCCGTAAGCCAGCTTAAAAGGTGTTTCCCCTGTGGGGGTTCTCACTGTCATCCTGTACGCCCAAAGACCGCCCGGTAGTTCATCTGGCCATACACCCTTCGCCCCGTCAAGCCGAGTCTTGATGATTTTCAACAAGGATCGGTTTGCTACTTCTACCTGGCCATTTGCTTGTGGATGGGAGGGGGAGGAATAGTGATTCTGAATGCCGAAGTGTGCACAAAAGTCCCTGAATGGTGCATTGTCAAACTGCCGTCCATTGTCTGATACTAACACCCTGGGCACCCCAAATCGGCATAAGATGTTCTTCCAGACGAAATTTTTGACATTTTGCTGTGTGATCTTTGCTAGTGGTTCTGCTTCTATCCATTTAGTAAAGTAGTCAATACCCACTACCAAAAACTTCATCTGCCTAGTTCCCAGCGGAAAAGGGCCCAAAATGTCTAACCCCCATTGCGCGAAGGGCCAAGGGGACATCATAGGAGTGAGGTACTCTGCGGGTTGTTTGGGGACGTTGCTGAATCGTTGACACTTGTCACATACTTTGACATAAGCTTTTGCGTCTGCTTGCATGGTTGGCCAATAATACCCTGCACGGACGAGTTTATGCACTAGTGCTCTTGCCCCAGAGTGGTTTCCACAGGATCCTTCATGAACCTCTCTTAACACATAGTTTGCCTCGGCCGGAGCTAAGCATCTCAGGTAGGGTTGGGAAAAACCCCTTTTGTACAGCATATCATTTACGAGGACATATCTGGCCGACCTAATTCTTAGTTTCTTCGCCTCGTCCTTCCCCTCCGGTAGCTTTCCGTCTTTTAGATATGCCAATATCGGTGCCATCCAATTGTCTTCGCCCTCTATCTGCTGTACTTCTAGCAGATCTATGCTTGGCATGTATTGTACTTCGTCAAATTCATCCACCTGTCCGCTTGCCGAGGCTTCTTTCGCTAAAGCGTCTGCTTTCATGTTTTCTTCCCTAGGTACCTGAATGAAGCGAGCCTCCTTAAACTTTTTCACGAGGCGTCGCACCTTATTAAGATACCTCTTCATGCGCTCTTCTTTCGCCTCGTATGTCCCATTCACCTGCCCCATGATTAGCTGGGAATCTCCATAGACGAGTATTGACTCTGCTCCTAAGGACTTTGCCAACTCTAGCCCCTTCAGAAGAGCCTCGTACTCGACTTCGTTGTTGGTTGCTGCATATTGTAGGCGGACGTTGTATTCCAGTTCATCTCCTTCTGGGGATGTCAAAATGACTCCTACCCCGCCTGCATGTAATGTGGAGGATCCATCCACATGGATGACCCATCTTTGAACGCTGCCCAGCTCGTCCACACCGTCGGCGTTAGGGGTAAACTCCGCTATGAAATCTGCTAGTACTTGTGCTTTTATTACGCTTCTTGGCTGGTACCTGATTTCGAATTCCCCCAGTTCAATAGCCCATTGGACTAGTCGCCCTGCGGCTTCCAACTTGTTCATTGCCTTCTTCAGTGGATGGTCTGTCAGGACATTGATGACATGCGCTTGAAAATAGTGTCTCAACTTCCTCGAGGCCGTAATCAAAGCGAAAGCCAATTTTTCCATCATAGGATATCGTCCTTCTGCTCCTCTCAGAGCTCGGCTGGTATAGTAGACTGGTTTTTGTACCTTTCCTTCTTCTCTGATCAATGCCGAACTAACAGCATGAGGGGACATCGCCAGATACAAGTATAGTTCTTCACCAGGTATGGATGGACTTAGCAGCGGAGCAGTGGTTAGGTAGGCTTTGAGGTCTTGGAAGGCCCTCTGACATTCGTCCGTCCACTCAAAGGCTTTTTTAAGAACCCTGAAAAATGGTAAACACTTGTCAGTTGCTTTGGAGACAAACCTGTTGAGTGCAGCAACTCGTCCAGTGAGTGCTTGGACTTCTTTGATGTTTCCTGGCGGCTTCATGTCAATGATGGCCTGGATTTTTTCGGGGTTCGCTTCGATCCCCCTATGCGACACCATGAATCCAAGAAATTTTCCCGACGATACTCCGAAAGCGCACTTACTGGGATTCAGTTTCATATTATACCGCCTAAGTGTGTCGAAGGTCTCTTGGAGATCAATCAAGTGACTCTCCTCTTCCAAACTCTTCACTAGCATATCGTCTACATAAACCTCCACATTTCGTCCTATTTGTTGCTGAAACATCTAGTTAACCAGCCTTTGGTAAGTTGCTCCTGCGTTCTTCAAACCAAAGGGCATCACCTTATAACAAAACAATCATTGGCTCGTTACAAAGGACGTTTTTTCCTGGTCTGCCTCGTCCATCTGTATTTGGTTATAGCCCAAGAAAGCGTCCATGAAGCTTAGTAGCCGATGTCCAGCTGTTGAATCCACCAACTGATCAATGCGTGGCAAGGGGTAACTGTCCTTGGGGCAAGCTTTATTCAGATCGGTGAAGTCCACACACATTCTCCACTTGCCGTTTGCTTTTTTGACCATCACTACGTTGGCTAGCCACTCTAGGTAATAGACTTCCCGAATGAACTGCGCTGTCTTCAACTTCAGGACTTCTTCCTTAACAGCCTTGTCCCGTTCTGGAGCAAAAACTCTTTTCTTCTGACGGACGGGCTTGTAAGACGGACATACATTCAATCGATGTGTGATGATACTTGGATCAATTCCCGGCATGTCTTTGTGGCTCCAAGCAAACACATCCATACTCTTCTGTAAAAAATGGACGAGGTCTTGCTTTGTTTCCTTCTTCATGCTTGTTCCAATCCTGGTGAACTTTTTGGGGTCATTCTCGTCCAAAGAAACATCCTCAAGTACCTCGGTAGGCTCTGCAACAACTCTCCTTTCCTCTATGTTCATCGTCTGAGCTACCTCATCCATGGCTAGCATGGCTAGGTAGCATTCTCTCGCTACTAGCTGATCTCCTTGCACTTCCCCCACTCCGTGCTCTGTAGGGAACTTAACCGACAAGTGGTAAGTGGACGTCACTGCCTTCCAACTGTTCAGGGTAGGTCTTCCAATGATAGCATTATACGACGACGAACAGTCCACCACGAGGAAATTTATCTCTTTCGTTGTCTGCTGTGGATGTGTTCCCACCACTACAGGTAGCGCAACGATCCCCAATGGTTGCACCTTCATTCCTCCAAACCCTACCAAGGGTGAATTCACTGGGCGCAGTAAATCTCGTCCGAGGTTCATTTGCTAGAAGGCAGGGTAGTGTAGGATGTCCGCCGAACTGCCGTTGTCAACTAGCACCCTTCTGGTCGTATAACCTGCGATAAGCAGGGTAATAACGATCGCGTCGTCATGGGGGTGGTGAAGCCTCGCAGCGTCCTCGTCTGTGAAGGTAATAGATTGTTCCTCAGCTTCCCTCGTCCTGACAGGTCGTCCTGAGAGTTGAACATTCTGCACTACCTTTAGGTATGTCTTCCGTGACCTGGATGTCTGTCCTGCCGAGGTTCCTCCAAAGATCGTTCTTATTTCTCCTAGCGGTGGTCGGGGCGCCTCTTCCAGCTTTCCTTTCA
Source organism: Lithocarpus polystachyus (assembly GCA_033629205.1). Classification (NCBI taxonomy): domain Eukaryota; kingdom Viridiplantae; phylum Streptophyta; class Magnoliopsida; order Fagales; family Fagaceae; genus Lithocarpus; species Lithocarpus polystachyus. The sequence goes on from CM066164.1 coordinate 42,505,452, forward strand.
ACTTTTCATCCTTCTGATCTCGTCCAAGGAAGTTCCTCAGTTTTCCTTGCCTGATAAGGTTTTCTACTTGCTGTTTCAAATCGAAACATTCGTCCGTGTCATGCCCGTGGTCTCTGTGAAAACGGCAATATTTATTCTTATTGCGCTTGTTGGGGTCTCCCTTCATTTTTTCAGGCCATTTGAGGGACGGATCATCCTTGATCTGCATGAGCACTTGGTCAAGTAGGACATTCAGAGACGTGTAGTGCTGATTTCGTCCTGAGGATGAAGCTGACCTTCTATTATCTTGATCCCTTTTTTCCCCCGCGCGGGCCTTCTTTGGACGGGGAGCTTGCTCCTGGTGACGGGTGTTATCTCCTTCCCTTCTTTCGGCTCTCTTCCTCTTCTTAGCTATGATCGCATCTTCTGCATTCATGAAATTTTGGGCCGAGTGGACGAGCTCAGCCATAGTCTGAGGCTCTTGCTCATAGAGCTTATGGATGAACAAGTCAGAATTGACCCCGTTGTGGAAGGCCGCCAGTAGTAGTTTGTCGTCCATCTCGTCTACGGTGAGGGCTTCTCTGTTGAAACGAGTAATGAACGAGCGCAAGCTCTCGTTTTCCCCTTGCTCAATTGTGAGCAAACTGGACGAGGAACGTTTATGCCTTTGTCCTCCAATAAAATTGTTGACAAACAGTTTACTCAACTCTTCAAACGAACTCACAGAATTTGGAGGTATTTTGCTGAACCATACTCGTGCCGGTCCTTTGAGCGTGGTAGGGAAAGCTCTACACATGATCTCGTCTGGAACTCCTTGGAGATGCATTGTGGTTTTGAAGGTTGCTATGTGATCGCATGGATCACGCGTCCCGTCATATGAGTCTAAGGAAGGTATCTTGAATTTAGCAGGTAGGGGATGGCTGTTAATGGAGGCTGAGAAAGGGGAGTCCGTACGGTGAACCAAGTCTTCTACGGGATTCGTTCTCCTCATGTTCTCCCTCATTTCTTCCATGGCCTTGCGCATTTGGTCCATTTCCCTCTCCAAGTGTGGCACTCTTCGTGAAACGGTACCCCTCGGTTGGCCTTCAGGGTCGGCGTTTTCTCGAATCTCTTGACTCTGGGCTTGTCCTTCCTCGGACCTCTCCTGACGCTGCCTCCGCAAGTGAATCTCCCTAGTCAACTCCTGGTTCTGACGAGTTAACTCTGCCATGGCGGCTGCCATGGATTGTATGTGTTGGAGGGCTGGCTGTTGAGCGACTGGAGCTGACTGTCGATCGCGGTTAGGATTGCTGGAGGCATCTCTACTTTCTTGGTGGCCTGGGCTGGTAGCCCTTGATCTTGTCCGAACCATACAGCCTTTTGTTGAAGGAAAGTAGTTAGTATAAACTTATCTTTCCCACAGACGGCGCCAACTGATGATGCATGACAAAATCAGTAGGCTGGATGCTTCGGATTTCGATGGTGGCGATGATAATCTAACTGAAAACCTGGAGAGACGAACAAAACAATCAGAGGCGACTGGGGTGGACCGGCCAGAAACCCTCCGATGACAAAGTCAGTGTTTTCTCTAAACTTTGGAAATCCTAAATACTTGGAAAAGTATTCCGTACCTTTTTTGTTTGTCTATTGTTCTTCTTATATAATGCAGGCCAGGAACGGTTTATCAATGTAGTAACTGCTCCTATATTGGAGGATGTCGGAAGGTTCGGGAGTAACCTCCATAACTGCTATGGAGGTTATTCTATTAGGTCGTACGTTTCGCAACGCGGTCATAGGAGGTGGTTTCGTGGCAATGTTCTTGGCTTTGCATATGTTCCAAGTGTGTAAGCCTCATCTAGGGACGATACGCTGACGGCGCCCAGAGTCAGTGTGGGCCGTCCAAGGGTCTTCTTGGATGGACGATCCTGACATGGACGAGATTCCATGGTCAAGCCATTATCCACTTTCTTTGGACGACCCTCACGGACGAGCGTGGAGTTGGGTAATTTTCAGGACACTATCAGAGTGCATATTTATGAGTTTAATTAGAACATTTCTAACAATGTCTTCCCCAATTCTTAGGCCGTCCACCTTCAGCAGCAATTGCTCCTCTAAAAGTAATTGTAATTGTAATTGTAATTGATTGTTATGTTCTTCAAGCATTCTCTTCTAGTGCATGTCTTGATTTGCAATTAATTAACACTTTTTTGCTTATGTCAGTCAATGGGCTTTGGAGGGATTGAGAGTGGCTTTAGTGATATAAGCATATCTGGTAGTGGTGGTTTTGGAAGTGGTCTAGGTTTGGATTGAGCACTGATATTGAATTATTTTCCACCAAGTCTAAAGGTTTGTGTTTATTTGTCTTCATGAATTTTACAAAAATGCCCCATTTTTTTTTTATCAATTGGGGATGTTGATGTATGGCACATGCTTAAGTTTGTGTGAGTCATCTATTAGTATATGTTGTTCATCTAAAATGTTAGTTATGCATTAATCTCTAGAAGCAAGGGTTATATTCCAAATATTTTTCACTATTATTTTAAGGTTTCCATTGGCTGCTCTTTATGACCATAGGTCAACCTTTTCTAGAATCTTTATTATTATTATTTTAGTTTGAGTGCATATTTATGAGTTTAATTAGAACATTTCTGACAATGTCTTCCCCAATTCTTAGGCCGTCCACCTTCATCAGCAACTGCTCCTCCAAAAGTAATAGTAATTATAATTGTAATTGTTATGTTTTTCAAGCATTCTCTTCTTGTGCATGTCTTGATTTGCAATTAATTATCACTTCTGTGCTTATGTCAGTCAATGGGCTCTGGATGGATTGAGAGTGGCTTTAGTGATATAAGCATATTTGGTGGTTGTGGTGGTGGTGGTGGTGGTTTTGGAAGTGGTTTTGGGTTTGGATTGAGCACTGATATTGAATTATTTTCCACCAAGTCTAAAGGTTTTTGCTTATTTGTCTTCATGAATTTTACAAAAATGCCCCATTTTTTTCCTATCAATTAGGGATGTTGATGTATGGTACATGCTTAAGTTTGTGTGAGTCATCTATTAGAATATGTTGTTCATCTAAAATGTTAGTTATGCATTAATCTCTAGAAGCAAGGATTATATTCCAAATACGTTTTTTTCATCGTTATTTTAAGGTTTCCATTGGCTGCTCTTTGTGATCTTAGGTCAACCTTTTCTGGAATCTTTTTTATTATTATTTTAGTTTGAGTTTATATTTATGAGTTTAATTAGAACATTTCTGACAATGTTTTCCCCAATTCTTAGGTCGTCCACCTTCATCAGCAATTGCTCCTCCAAAACGTTTTGGCATGCAGCTTGGTAAATCTCAAAGGACAAACCAGATCTTGGAATCTTTGAAGGTAGAAGGCAAAGTCATTCTATTACTATTTGTTTTTGATAAGTCATTCTGTTACTATAATATTATTGTTTGAACAAAGTTTGTCTCCAAACATGTTCGGAGCTATTTCTTCCAAACCATTACACGACGATTTATAAGACTATTTGCATTTATGTTCTATACAAGTCACATGACTCATTAACACATGGATAGTTTCTTCAATTGCCACATAATGAATTGGAATGAATAGCTCCAAATATGTTTGGAGCCAAACTATTCCTTATTGTTTATAGTGACATTATTGAAGCATGCCTAAAACTTCCTTAGATGATTAAAAGTAAAAGCAATCACCGGTAATAGGAAATTAGGTATACTTTTGGTTTTTATCTTAGACACCGTATGGTCCTCATCATGAGAAACTTCTATAGTTGCATTTTCTTTCCGGATGTTAAATTGTAATGTTGTGTTTGCTGCTAAACTGTTTTAACAATCTATTTCTGGCGCATTATGTGAACAGGCAGTGGTCGACATTACACTTTTTCTTCATTGAATTTATGTTTTTTCTTGCCTTGTTGTACAGATTGAAACTGGATGGAAGCCAGGCATCCTTTTCAAAACGCATCCTAACATGAACAAGGAATTATTTTCCAATGAAAATATTTTAGGCCTTAAGGACCCTAAATATCTCTTTATTATTGTTCTCTGGGCATTGTAAAGTTCTATAAATTTCTTGAAGGGATCCTCCTGTGCACTTTTGTGCGGTTGAGTTTCTCTTTTTTTGCAAGAAAACTTTTTAAGTATCACAAAATTATAAATTCTATTAATGATCATATATGTCTTATGTATTGCTCTAATTAATATTCTTATCCTCATACTTAAAACTGACTTATTATTTTGAGAAAATTTTGCAATTGGCAAGTGATAGGGGTAAAGCTCTTACCAGACGGTGGCAGCCTGCACAGGCTGACGGCTCAACCTATGATGACGGATATACATGACGGACGCCGTATGTTAACGACCTGACTCCTAGGGGTCGACGGGGAGAAGGTCGACGGACGTTGTCATCAGGCACTGAAGCCTATCTTGTCACGTACGCTTCCCTGGGAAACTGAATCTTGTCGCATACGCTATCACTTGGCCTGATATCTTACGTAGCACGATTCCCTCCCCCAAAAGGGATGTCTTGCCCAACACACTTGGCGACCCAAGGAGTATCTTACGCCACACGCTACCCAGGGGTAATTCTGGTACAGTGATACCTTCTCCAGTACGCCTCGGCCAAAGACCTCCACTACTACTATAAATACCACCACGCCATCCAAAATCGAGATACGCATACTAAGACCCGACTCTGGCACTCTGGAGTTGTGAACAAAACTAACTTAACCATCGGAGGGTCGTTGGCCGGTACCACACCGGTACTTCCCTTTAAGGTTCTTCTTACTTGTGCAGGTTAATCCGAGGTACGCGCAGGCCGTGCAGTTCACTGGTTTGATTCTTGACATCATCAGTTGGCGCCGTCTGTGAGAATCGCGAGTGCGTAGACTCTGTTACGTGCTTCCTAGACAAAGAGTTGCATGGTACTCACGCGTTCAAAGACGACCACCATGAACGACCAAGGCAACGAACAACGCACCACGGCCCTCGAAAGACAAGTCCAGACACTGGCGGCCGCGATGGAACGACTCACGAAACGCAACAACGACTTGGAAGAACAGTTGCTGCGGAGGAATGCGATGGGTGACAACCCGGGAGAAAATCAGGAGGAGAGCAGTGTCGACGAGGGGAACTACGAAGGCCCTGAGGGAAGCCATGCTTTGAGCCGACCTGAAGGACAGGAGACAAACCGTCCGTCGGCAGATGGGCACGCCCAATCCAACATGGCCACGGAAATGCAGATGATGAAGGAACGTATGGACTTCATGATGAACGCCCTCAAAGGACGAGTATCCAGCGACCTCGACGACCTCGTCCACTGCACAGACTCCCCATTTACAACACCTGTCATTCTGTTCCCTACGCCGCCGAAATTCCGCATGCCTCAGGTGGAAAGCTACGACGGGACCAAGGATCCGCTAGACCACTTGGAGTCCTTCAAGACGCTGATGCTTCTTCACGGCGCACCGGACGAAATCATGTGCCGGGCCTTCCCGGCAAAGCTGAAAGGCTCTGCGAGAACCTGGTTCGGCAGATTGGCGCCCGGTTCTATTGGCACCTTCAGGGAGCTGAGCGCTCTGTTTGCTTCGCAGTTCATCGGGGGACACCGGCACAAAAGATCCACCGCGTGCCTGATGAACATTAAGCAGCGGGAGGATGAGACGCTGAGATCCTATATAGCCCGTTTTAACAAAGAAGCACTATCGATTGACGGAGCGGACGACAGGATACAAGTGGCCGTATTCACAAACGAGCTGCGGAAGGGTAAGTTCTTGTTCTCCTTATACAAAAATGACCCGAAGACGATGTCGGATGTGTTTTACAGGGCAACGAAATACATGAATGCGGAAGATGCATTACTGGCTCGCCAGGAGAAGCCCCCTAGGAAGAGGGAAAGGCAGGAAGACGTCCGACAAGATAAGGGGCGGAAGGCGCCTCGGACAGGAGAAGTCCGAGACAATAGGCGCCCAAAGCCCACCGCCGGGAAATTCGCAAGCTACACCCCATTGACGGCTCCGGTTGATCAGGTCCTGATGCAGATTAAGGACGACGGATCCTTGACGTTTCCGGGAAAGTTGAAATCAAATCCGGACAGATGGCCCAAGGACAAATATTGCCGCTTCCACCGAGACCACGGGCACGATACTGCCGACTGCTATGATTTGAAGCAGTAGATTGAAGCCCTGATTAGGCAAGGAAAGCTGCAGAGGTTCGTCAGTAGAGAAAAGGAAGAAACACCTCGGCAGGAACAGGTCCCCCACCAGGACAATGAATGCCCCAGACCGCCTATAGGGGACATAAGGATGATTGTGGGTGGTACATCGGCTGCCGGTTCAACAAAGAAGGCTCTGAAATCTCACCTCAGGGCGGTTCAGAACGTTCAGGCTGTGAGCTCTGTCCAGAAGAAGCCGCGAATCAACAGCCCCACCATGGAATTCACAGAAGAGGATGCCCAGCACCTCCATCATCCTCACGACGATGCCCTTGTCGTCAACATCCGGATAGGAGACTATAACACATACCGGGTCCTAATCGACAACGGAAGCTCCGCGGATATCCTTTACTATCCCGCATTCCAGCAGATGCGAATCGACAAAGAACGCTTGGTCCCTACCAAGGCACCACTCACAGGTTTCGGGGGGACAAGAGTATACCCCCTCGGCTCGATCACATTGCCCGTCACCGTCGAGGAGTACCCTCGGCAGGTCACTAGGGACGTCACCTTCCTAGTTGTTGATTGCTCCTCGGCATACAACGCAATCATAGGACGGCCCACCCTCAACACCTGGAAGGCTGCAACCTCGACCTATGCCTTAAAGGTCAAGTTCCCTACAGAGCACGGGGTAGGAGAGCTATGGGGAGACCAAGTGGCCGCACGAGAATGCTACTTCGCAATGGTAGACATGAATAGCCAGCTACAGACAATGAACATAGAGCAGAGAACGGGGGCAGAGCCTGTGGAGGAGCTCGAAAAAGTAATTCTCAACGAATCTAAGCTTGACAGAACCACCAGGATCGGTGCCCTCAACAGCCCGGCGACTCGCCAGGCGCTCGTGAATTTTCTCAAGGAAAACCAAGATGTATTCGCCTGGAGCCATGAAGACATGCCGGGAATCGACCCTTCAGTCATGGTACATAGGCTGAACGTGGCAACCTCCTTCTGGCCCGTCAGACAGAAGAAGTGAGTGTTCGCTCCGGAGAGAGACCGCGCAGTGGCAGAGGAGGTCGGCAAGTTATGGGAAGCCGGATTCATCCGGGAAGTAGACTACCCCGACTGGTTGGCCAATGTGGTAATGGTTAAGAAGGCCAGCGGGAAGTGGTGGATGTGTGTGGACTTCACGGACCTGAATAAGGCATGCCCGAAAGACAGCTACCCCCTTCCTCGAGTCGACACCCTGGTAGACTCTACGGCCTGGCACCAGCTGCTGAGCTTTATGGATGCCTTCTCAGGGTATAACCAGATCCGGATGGATGAGGCAGATCAGGAAAAAACCTCGTTCGTCACCAGCCAAGGACTCTTCTGCTACAAGGTAATGCCGTTCGGACTGAAGAATGCGGGTGCCACATACCAGAGGCTCATGAACAAAATGTTTGCCAACCAGATAGGGCGGAATGTTCAAGTATACGTTGACGACATGCTGGTAAAAAGCCAGAAGGAGGAGGATCATCTAAGCGATCTCGAGGAAACGTACGGAACCCTCCGTTCCTACAAGATGAAGCTCAACCCGTTGAAATGTGCATTCGGAGTGACGGCAGGCAAATTCCTCGGCTACATGGTCTCTCAGAGGGGCATCGAGGCCAACCCAGACAAGATCAAGGCAATAATGGAGATGGCACCCCCGAAGAATGTAAAAGAAATTCAAAGTTTGAACGGGAAGGTGGCAGCCCTGAACAGATTCGTATCAAGGGCGACGGACAAATGCCTTCCCTTCTTCCGCACATTGAAGAAAATGTTCGAGTGGACAGACGAATGTTAGAACTAAAGGCTTATCTCCCCAGCGGCTGTCAGCGCGGCCTTGATCAGAGAAGAGAACGGGGTCCAGAAACCCGTGTACTACGCTAGCCGGGCATTCCAAGGAGCAGAAGGAAGGTACTCGCCCATGGAGAAACTCGCCTTTGCCCTAGTCACCACGGCTCGAAAGCTCAAGCCTTACTTCCAAGCTCATACAATAGTCGTCCTAACCGACAAGCCCTTACGACGGGCGATGCACAACCCAGAAACCGCTAGTCGCTTGGCCCTATGGGCGATCAAGTTGACTGAGTTTGATATTCGGTACAACCCGCGCACCGCCATCAAAGGATAGGCAGTAGCTGATTTTATTGCCGAGTTCACCAACATGGAAGACGAGGGGGCAGATGCAGGTCCCCCATGGAGTGTATATGTGGACGGGTCGTCAACAAGACAAGCCGGTGGTGTTGGTGTCGTGCTCTATTCCCCCGAAGGAGACCAAGTCGATTGCATGATCCGGCTGGACTTTCCCATCACTAACAATGAGGCGGAATACGAGGCCTTGATAGCTGGGTTGGACCTCGCCAAAGCAGCAGGTGCAACCCGAGTGATCGTCTCCTGCGACTCCCAGGTCGTCGTCAACCAAGTCAACGGAAACTACGAGTGCAGAGGTGACAGAATGAAGAAACACCTCCATCATGCAAAAAGAAAGGTAGACGAACTTAAGGCAAAGATAGTCCAAGTCCCCAGAGATGAAAATGAGCAAGCCGACCGCCTCGCCAAAGCTGCCTCGTCGGAGCAGGGGGGCAGCACTGACGGTGTGCTCTATTTTGTGCAGGTTTCTCCATTAATAGACTCTATCGAAATGCAGGAGATAGGCTCGGAGAACAACTGGACCACACCGTTGGTCTCTTACCTGAAAGATGGCGTCTTGCCCGAAAGAAGAGAAGCCGCCAGAAGGTTGAAAGTTCGAGCATCAAGGTTCATACTGATAGAGGAAGTTCTATACAAAAGGGGCTTCTCTCGCCCCTACCTAAGGTGTCTGGGTCCCGAGGAAGCAAACTATGTTATGCGGGAGGTCCACGAAGGAATATGCGGAAACCACTTAGGTTCAAGATCGCTGGCGCACAAGCTGATTCGGGCCGGGTACTACTGGCCAACGATGCAAAAAGACGCCCAAGCCTACATCAAGGCATGCGACAAGTGCCAGAGATTCGGTAACGTCGTCAGACAGCCGCCTGTGGAGCTTACACCCATGACGGCCCCATGGCCGTTCGCTCAATGGGGTCTAGACATTATGGGACCATTCCCAACTGCCATACGACAGCTGAAGTTCTTGGTAGTGGGCATAGACTACTTCACGAAGTGGGTAGAAGATGAAGCTCTGGCCACCATTACGGAGAAGAACGTGCGAAGCTTCGTCTGGAAGTCTATTATATGCAGGTTTGGGATCCCTAGGGTCTTAGTCTCTGACAACGGCAAGCAATTCGACAACGGCCCATTCCAAGAGTTCTGCTCGCAGCTGGGGATAAAGAATCAATACTCCTCCCCAGTCCACCCCCAGGCCAACGGTCAGGTAGAAGTGACGAAACGGTCCTTGTTGAAAATTATCAAGACCCGGCTCGAGGGGGCAAAGGGGATATGACCCGAGGAACTACCTAGCGTATTATGGGCATATAAAACAACGGCAAGGACCCCTACAGGAGAAACGCCATTCCGGCTAACTTACGGAAGCGAAGCAGTCATCCCAGCCGAAGTAGGACTCACAACCTACAGGGTGAACGCCTACGATGAAAGCAGGAACAACGAGGCCTTGCACTTGCAGCTGGATTTAGTTGACGAAATCAGAGCAACTGCAGAGCAAAGGCTCGCTAGGTACCAGGATCGAATGGCTACGTACTATAATTCCCGAGTCAGACACAGGGACTTCAGGGTCGGAGACCTCGTTCTAAGAAGAGTCATGGGCACCGCCAGGGACCCTGCCCAAGGAAAGCTCGGCCCCAACTGGGAGGGACCATACCGAATCACGTCATGGCAGAGAAAGGGCACCTACCACCTAGAAACACCGGAAGGTCAGAAATTGCCCCACCCATGGAATGCCGAACACTTGCGAAAGTATTACCAGTAAGAAGAATGGCAACCCCATACTTGTAATCTGTTTTGATGTATTTGAAAATTCAAAGGCATGTTTTCCCCTTTTGTAAAAGTTATACAAGATTCAGAAGTTCATCCAAAATCCCTTCTACATTTTGTAAAGTGTTAAAGAAACTGTGACGAACAGAAGTCGACGGCTTAGAAGCCAACAAAAAATCTACATGGCATAAAAGCGTCAAGCATAAAAGCTGACGGCTTAGAAGCCAACGTTCTACAAAAAATCTACATGGCATAAAAGCGTCAAGCATAAAAGCTGACGGCTTAGAAGCCAACGTTCTACAAAGAATCTACATGACATAAAAGCGTCAAGCATAAAAGCTGACGGCTTAGAAGCCAACCACATTATCCTACAAGGATAAAAGCCTAAGTCCAATAGACGACGGCATCTAAGGCGACGGCTCAAAGCCAACCACGTTATCCCACGAGGATAAAAGCCAAAAAGCCTAAGTCTAATAGACGACGGCATCGAAGGCGACGGCTCAAAGCCAACCACATTATCCCACGAGGATAAAAGCCAAAAAGCCTAAGTCTTATAGACGACGGCATCGAAGGCGACGGCTCAAAGCCAACCACATTATCCCACGAGGATAAAGGCCAAAAAGCCTAAGTTTAATAGACGACGGCATCGAAGGCGACGGCTCAAAGCCAACCACGTTATCCCACGAGGATAAAAGCCAAAAAGCCTAAGTCTAATAGACGACGGCATCGAAGGCGACGGCTCAAAGCCAACCACATTATCCCACGAGGATAAAAGCCAAAAAGCCTAAGTCTAATAGACGACGGCATCGAAGGCGACGGCTCAAAGCCAACCACGTTATCCCACGAGGATAAAAGCCAAAAAGCCTAAGTCTAATAGACGACGGCATCGAAGGCGACGGCTCAAAGCCAACCACATTATCCCACGAGGATAAAAGCCAAAAAGCCTAAGTCTTATAGACGACGGCATCAAAGGCGACGGCTCAAAGCCAACTGCATTCTACTACGAGGATAAAAGCCAAAAAAGCCCAAGTCTAATAGACAACGGCATCTATGGCGGCGGCTCAAATCCAACCACATTATCCCACGAGGATAAAAGCCAAAAAGCCTAAGTCTAATAGACGACGGCATCGATGGCGACGGCTCAAAGCCAACTGCATTCTACTACGAGGATAAAAGCCAAAAAAGCCCAAGTCTAATAGACAACGGCATCTATGGCGGCGGCTCAAATCCAACCACATTATCCCACGAGGATAAAAGCCAAAAAGCCTAAGTCTAATAGACGACGGCATCGATGGCGACGGCTCAAAGCCAACTACAATATCCTACGAGGGTGAATGCCCAAAATCCTAAGTCTGATAAATGACAGAATCTAGGGTGACGGCTCAAAACTACATCGACCTCGGTTATATACAATGCCTAAAAAAGGGCCCACGTTCTAATAAGCTTGCGAACCAAAGGCTTGCAAAGTTGACGGTTCCACAAAGCTCTTTGTACAAAGGAATCATGCATGAAGTTTGGATAAAGGCTGACGGCCTACTAACTTAACGGTTGTAAAGTTGATGATTCCACGGAGCATAAACAACACATAAAAGAAACCATGCAAGCAAGCAATATACACAAAGGCAAGTTCAAAATAGAAGTACATTAATAAATGTGCCTTTAAAGGCATAATTGTTCTTGACGGTTCAGAAATTGACCGTTCTACAAAAAAGCGCAAAAAATTGTATCTCCACAAAAATTATTACAAGTCTAGTGAACGGGGGAATCAGTTATATTGACTTTGTCCTCTACTTGAACTTTGGCCTAAACGGTTGTCTCGGCCTTGTCTTCAAGGGTTCCGTCGCCCTTATCGTTTTGGCCTTCATTGAGGGGGCGACCCGTGCTCTCTGAGGTAGCCTGGAGGACGGACGTCTGCGCCTGCGCCTCGTCTATAGACACCCGAGAGAGATCCAGCTCAGGATACGTGGCTTTCACTTGACGGACGGCGTCATCAAAACCGTCCGCAAATGTTCCACCCAGCTCCGTCAGGTAGGCTTCAGAGTCTCGATACTCTCTGATAGCGTCATCCCTGGCCTGACGGAGCTGGTCCTTCATGGACAGGATCTCCTGCTCTTTGTTGGTGAGGACCTTTTGCAGCAACTCCGTCTGCCTTTCAAACTCGGACTTTTCCTCCTTAAGGACGGAGAGCTTCTTCTCGATCCTCACCCTCCAGGCTTTGTATTGCTCAAGCTCGTCCTCCGTCTTGGCTGCCTTGGCCCGTAGACGGTCCAGGGTCGTCTCCTCACGAATGCAACGATCCATGAGCCCCTTCATCGTGACGACGGCCTGAGACGGGACGGTGTTAGATTCAAGCGACGGTAAAGAAATTGATTTGAAAAGAAGTACACGGGAAGTGTATTTACCTGGGCAAGGTTGAACAGGCCCGTCTCCCCCATCGCTTCCGTAGCGTGGTTTCCAAGGTCCTCGTAGTCTTCTGCCATCAGGATCGAGGACAGCTTATCCAGAGCATACTTGGAGTCCTCACGCAGAAGGACGGGTGGCCTCTTCGGATCAGAGGCTGGGCCAGCCGTCATAAGGCCTTTCCCCTTTCCGTGTTTGACGGGGACCTTCTTCCCCTCCGCCTCCAAGCCGACGACGGTCTTGGGGGTGGCTTTGGCCTTCTTAGGGAGACGGTCCCCCTCCTATTCCGGCTTCCTTTTAGCGACGGGCACCTTGGGCGCGCCCGTCCCAGCCGTTTGTCCTTCTTTCTTCTTCGCAGCTGCTTGCTGCTTGATGAAGGCCCTCCTTTTCGCTTCGTCCATTTCTGCGAAACAAGACGACACGCGAGTTAAAAGAGGGATGAGAGAAAAATGGCTAAGTATAAGGTGAACGGACGTACGCTTTCTGACTTTTTCCTCGTACTTCTTGACTTCTGTGGACGGTTCAGGTCCATCGCCGTGCCAACAGATGGTCTTCAAGCTTACCAAATTGGCCCAAGACCTTTCTTTCAAGTCAGACCTCTGAAAGATTTTCTCCAAAAAGCTCTAGTCTTCTATTGACACTTGTGGACGGTCTTGAGCTGAAGAAAGTAGACGGTTCGGAATTGAAGGTGCATAAGCAAAAAGAGAAAGAAAAAGCAGACAGACGAATACCAGACGGGGATAAGACACCCCATGTTGTGTCGACGGGCATGAACTCAGTCTCCCCGGGATGACCCATCCACTCATCCCCGTCCATAAAGAAGTACCTAGACTTCCAGTCCCTATTGAAATCTGGAGTATCACACACCAACCTTAACAGTGGACCCCTCGCCACAAAACTGTACATCCCCCTAGATTTTTGTATTTCCACTGGACGGTAGCAGTGGAAGAATTCCTTCACCGTCAACCTTTTCTTCCCTTTTGACGCGGACCCGTACAACACCTCTACCCGAATGAAAACCCTCCAGGCGTTTGGGGAAATTTGGTTGACGGACAACCCTAGGTAGTGAAGGAGGTGACGGTGTAGTTGGGTCAGTGGAAACCTCAACCCTGCCTTGAGCATTTGCTCGTAGACCCCGACACCCCTAACACCACGGTAGTAACATTTCTCTCCTGGTTGGGGCAGACGGAGAGGTATATTGGCAGGTATTTGGTATTTGCTCCTAAGTGTTTTAAAGTGTGATTCTTTAATTGTGGAGAAAAAATCGTTCACCGTCCACAGAGATAGCATGATGAACTTCCTCATCCCGTCACTACCCACGACGGATTGGACTTGAGGTTCATCCCCCTTTAGACCGTCACTAAGGTTGCTCTCAGCCCTATCACTACTCGTAGAGGAAGAGGTGGTAGACGAGCTCTCCTCGCTCGAGGAAGTTGTGGCTGCAGGATCCTTTGGACCCGACGGATTGACTTCATCGTAGCCCGCTCCGTCGCGGACAAACGATTGGTTACTGGACGCGCTAGACATGTCACCTACATGTGACGGAAAACCCTAAGTTCAACTGCCCTATAGACACAGACGGTGGCAAAAAATGAACAAGTGGTAATAAGTACTTACCGGCTGTTCGCGCTGCTGAATGGTATGATCGACGGTTGCAAGAATGGGACGAGTGAATGAGTTGACGGGGCAGGTGCTTTTCTGCTGGGTGGACGGATGAGCTCTGATCGTTCGTTTTCAGTGAAAAGTGAAAAATGAGAGAAAAGAAAGAAGTCTTTTATATGAGGGATATTGCGGGAGACGAAGGGACGCCTCGTTCCGAGCACACGGTCCCCGGGTTGACGACACGTGTCCTGCATTTATTACCCGACATTAATTACTGATGACAACCTGTCTATTCGACCCTTGGTATGGATTGAAACCGTCACCCCATTAGTCAGTCCTTTGAAGGTTCACGGACTGATGGGCTGAGGGGGCACCTGATAGGGGTAAAGCTCTTACCAGACGGTGGCAGCCTGCATAGGCTGACGGCTCAACCTATGATGACGGATATACATGACGGACGCCGTATGTTAACGACCTGACTCCTAGGGGTCGACGGGGAGAAGGTCGACGGACGTTGTCATCAGGCACTGAAGCCTATCTTGTCACGTACGCTTCCCTGGGAAACTGAATCTTGTCGCATACGCTATCACTTGGCCTGATATCTTACGTAGCACGATTCCCTCCCCCAAAAGGGATGTCTTGCCCAACACACTTGGCGACCCAAGGAGTATCTTACGCCACACGCTACCCAGGGGTAATTCCGGTACAGTGATACCTTCTCCAGTACGCCTCGGCCAAAGACCTCCACTACTACTATAAATACCACCACGCCATCCAAAATCGAGGTACGCATACTAAGACCCGACTCTGGCACTCTGGAGTTGTGAACAAAACTAACTTAACCATCGGAGGGTCGTTGGCCGGTACCACACCGGTACTTCCCTTTGAGGTTCTTCTTACCTTTGCAGGTTAATCCGAGGTACGCGTAAGCCGTGCAGCTCATTGGTTTGATTCTTGACATCATCAGCAAGTAATATGGAGTTGTCTCTTGCATGAGGTGTAACTACAGTTGTAAGTTTTTTTTATGGAATCTTCTTTCGTATTGTCAATATAGCTGTTGTAAGTTCTGTTTGTACAATCTTCTTTGGTAGTGTCAATCTTCTTTGATAGTCTCAGTATATTGAGGGTTTGAGTTCTTGTATATTTCTTCAACTTGTTTTTCTTTGATCACCTTAAATTTTTACCCAGCTTGACTCTTTTTTTTTTTCTTTTTTTTTGTTTGTTTTTGTACTTTATTTTTATAAGTGAGTTATGCCTTACTGAATTATAGTTTTTTTTTTAATTAGTGCCTTATTGAATTATAGTTATGATGATGGACAACCTTTCTTTGGTTTGTTGTTAGTATGAAATAAACACAGCCTAAAAGGTCTAATTGTTGGGAAATTCACTAACATAGCCTGCAAGTTTTTTCTAATTTTTTGTTTGAGCTGCCACTTTAATGTTCATTTTAATTTCCATGCAGGTAGATGCTGCTTTGGTGCTCCTTAGAAACGTAATTTCATATGTGAGTGCTAGAACGTCTATCCTCTTAAACTATGTTCTCACACTTTATTTGCATTACCCTTTTTTCTAAGCAATTAGGAGATGACTTCTATAATAGAGTAAATTTGCAAAAAATGTACATGCTTTCATTTTGAAAGTGTCTATATGTCTCCTATTCTTCTTCTAGGATTTAATAAACACACGTCATACCTCAAGATGTGTGGGGTTTTAGGTTATTTAAAAGAATGCCATCAGTGTAAATGTATTTTATTTTGATTACATGTCAGTGGAAACAAATTCCTTTTGATTCTCCATGCATGTTTCTTTATGGTCTGTTAAATATAGGAACTAAGGGGAAAACATTTGCCTTACTTAGGACGTTTGTATGTTTTGTCAATTTTAGCTGACTGTTTAATTTACGCGATATGAGTCGTAAACACTTTTTTGTTAGGTATAAATGTGCATGTAAGCATTCGTGAATTGTTGATTTTCCATTAAATGGCAGCCACCGTAGTATGTTTTATTCTTGCGCAAGATAGAGTTTGTTAGCATGATGTGCTCATTTTAAAGATGAAAGGTTGAGATGTCCACCCAGGATGCATTTAAAGATTATATAATGGCACTGCCATATCAACAGTTAACTAATCAACCTTTCAATTTTGGTGGTTACATTCTATATTATTGTATTGGACCTTTGCTAACATTGTGACATATTTTGTCAGTTGTAGATACTCATGTTCTTCCTCGGTCCATTGACCCCCCTTCCCTCGTTTCTTCTTGGGTTTTTCTTCCACAACAGTTGCTATTTCTTTTCCTTTTTTTCTTCTTATTGGGTCTTTCTTTAACAACATGTGCTACTGATCTATCCCCATTAGTTTCACCAATTTCACTATTCCTATATATAATTAGGTACCTCTATGAAACCTAGTCTATGCCTCACAAATATTCATTCCTTTTGAGCTTCCCTCTGATATTAGAATTGAAATACAAGGAATCCCCACTCCTGTCATTGCGAGAGGTGGTGATAAATTGGCTTGGAAACTGTCGTTGAAAGGTGCCTTTGATTTGAAAAGTGCATACACTCTAACCACAAGCCCCTCACAGAGGCACACTCTTTCCCTGAGAGGTGGATTTGGAAGCTCAACGCCCTTCCAAAAATTCAAATGTTTGTTTGGAAGTGTATGCATAGCAATATTGGAGTAAAAGACTTCGTTGCAAGGAGAGGCATAACGCTAGACACCACCTGTCCTTTGTGCCACAGAGAGGTGGAAACGATTGCCCATGCACTTCATGACTGCTATGTGATTAAAAAAAAAAAAAATTTGGATCCAACTGGGCACGCAAGCCTCAAACAACACCTTCTTCTCCCAAGACATCAGGGAATGGCTTGTTACTAATTATGGTAGCTACATGAGAGGGCACTTAGCTAAAACCCTTTCTGGGACATCATATTCCTCTTTGCTATCTGGATAATTTGGAATCAGCAAAACCAAGTAGTGTTCAAGAACAAAATTCCCAACCCGAGAATTTCAGAGGAAATTATCAGGCAAGCGACGGAATTCTTTCATTGTGTTGATCGTTTCAAGAATCCCAAAAACAATGATCATCAGGAAAATTCGTTGGGAGAAGCCTGATCCAAGATGGATGAAACTTAACACAAATGGAGCCTCCAATACTTCGTGGGGCATAGCAGGGGGAGGTAATTGCTAAGAGATGACACAAGGAACTGGGTTGCGGGTTTGCCAGGAAAATTGGGAAAGTAGATAGCTTCCTAGCTGAGCTTTGGGCATTCCGAGATGGGCTATTGTTGTGCCAGCAGATGAACTTGACTGCTAGTATTATAGAAGGATTTTGCTAATGTGTGCTCTTCGTTATCTATTTTTGGAAATATTCTTTCGAAAATTGAAAAAATATTGACAATTTTTTTAATTTTTGAAAAAATATTTTTAAAAATAGATGGTTTAACGTATACCCTTAGATGTTAAAGCTATAGTTGATGCTTTTACTAACCCAGCCCACTCTAACTCTATTGTTTCTGCCCTCTTTGATGACTGCAGGCAGTTGGTTACCAGATTTCCTCAGTACCGAATTAGACAAGTCTACCACGAGGCCAACAGCTGTGCTGATCACTTAGCTAGTTTAGGATGCTTACAAGCTTCGCATTTTTTTTGTTCTCTAGTCCGCCTTTGGATCTTTTGAATGTGTTTGAGGCTGATAGCCAAGGATTTTACTCTTAACAAATTTTGCCCTGAACCTCTAATTTCTTTTTAGTGTTAAAGCTCATCCCACTTTACCAAAAAAAAAAAAAAAAGATCATGAGACTGTCCAGTTTGGCTACAAAGATTGCTTAGAAACGAGTAACCTTTTCCAAAATTAATTAGTCTGTTTGGGATAATGGTTTAAAACGTGCATTTTGAAAAAATAGCGATTTTAAAAACTTACATTTTGAATTTTTTTTTTCCCTTCCTGAAAATGCAATTAAAGTTGATAAAATTTTAAAAACTATAGCTTAAAAATAAAATTTTCTTGAAAAATTCAAAACCAAATGATTGAAATTTGTTTGTGTGTGTTCATTAAAAATCGCCATGAAATCACATTTCCAAACAAACCTGTTAATACCATTTGATAAGGATAAGGGAATTTTTTTTTTTTTAGTAAACAGTAATATTTATTAGAACACATATGAAAATAGTAATACTAGTATTTTAAATCGGGTTTATATTACATCACATAACCAGAGTATAACTACAAAAGGGCCTAAATAAACTCAGTGAAAACGAGTTCATTAATGATTTTGGAAAAAAAAAATTGTAAAATTTTTATGATATTAGGTTTATTATTTTAGTTGCTATTATTATCTCACTCTCTCTATTCCGCTTCGCTTTCTTTCTTTCTATCTCAATTGGAGTTTATTTTGGTTACACTTCCACACATGTGGCATTTCTGTCCAAATAATTTAACAATTAAAAGGGACAATGCCTTCGAATTCTCCAGCAAGTAAATGAGAGGGTGTATAATATTTCGGGTGTATACACTCAAACCATAATATCCATTTGTCAAGTAAATAATATGTATCCTGTAATGATAATTTTTCTTATTGCAGCTAAATAGTCCACTCATAGGACTCATTTTATAATTGAAGCAGCTGATGAGTCTTTCTAAGTACAACAAAAATTTTAACCAATTTTACAACAAAAATTTAAGGCCATATGAACTTATCACGTCTGTTTACTTTATTCAATAAAAGGATGCCACGCGATTTTTGTTAGGCCACATAATATCACTTTATTAGAAAAATTAAACACATATGGTAAGCTTATGTGACACTTAACAAAATATACGGACGAAAGGATTGTTGATACAAACGAAATATAACTTCAGGGAAGTAAAATTAAATTTTGAAGTCATATGGTGTAAAATTCAAAGACACCCAAACTTTAGGGGCGTGTTTTTTACTTAATCTTTTTTATTTAAAAAAAGTATATGCAAAAAAGATTTAAGAGATCCGGATTAAAAAGAGGTTTTTTATTTATTTTTTTTTTTTTTAATGATTGTAATTCCCTTTCCACTAAAAGAGAGCATCCAAAATTGCACATTACCTATTAAAAAAGATTTTATAATTTCCATCTTTAAAAAACAGTCGGGTATAGTTTGCCTCAGATTAAACCAAACATTTCAATTGGTTAGGTGCAGGTCAACCCATTTATGCTTTATCCTTTGGGTCAAGATGATTAACTTTGTTTAAACATAAAAATAAAAATAACAATAATTAAGTGGAAGCTTTATATTTGAAATGTTTTTATATTACTTGTATCCATTGAGCAATAGAAACAATTTTTCTTGTATAAATTTGATGAACTATTATCTTAGGAGTATTTTTTTTTTTTTTTTTGGGTATAAGGATCAAGTAAAATCAACATGCAGTGTTCCAAAAATACTTTGTTTAAAATTATGTTACCTTAAGTTGCCTGAACTTTCTCCTAAATTAGAATTACTAATCATGTGGATTTTCTTTATTTTTCTTTATTGTTTTCTATTAGTTCATTCTAATTTCAAACTTGTTGTTTAGGGTAAAATATCTTTCTAAATATTATCTATGTAATAAACGGTCTTATTTACTTCTAATGTGTGCGAGTTAGTGTATATATATTTGTTTGTTTTACTATACACACTTGGAATACTTCTTTGTGACAGCTCTCTTGATTCATTCATCAGATCTCATGACGGTTGTCTTAAATAATTTATTCTTTGGGTTTACTACTAAAAATAGCAGAAAACTCTCCTGCTAAAATTAAGCTCCTTTTTGGTATCCTTAGTTATTTTTTTTTATTATGCTTATTTTTTGTTATTATTGTTAAATATATTATTAGTAACGCAATGTGTTATATCATGTTGTGTATGCTAAAGTGCATGCGGAAGGAGAAGTATAGAATAAGAACACCGAGAACACGAGGGTTACGTGGCTCAGTCTTATTGGCCTACATCCACGGAAGAATCTCTTAAGGGCTACATCTTTATTATATAAGAGTGTAGTACAATAATGTTAGGTTCTAAAGATTAGGAACTAATGTATTTAGAACTTCAATTTGTATGTTGGCAAACCATGATCAAAACAATGTTGAGTCATGTGTTAGACTTGCTCAAAGTATGGGTTTAATTGTAAAGTTGGAATCGAGTTTTTATGCAGAAGTACTGTTCACTTTCTGTATGACTCGATCGATCGAAAATTAGACTCGATCGATCGAAAATCGTGCAGAACGTTTTTCTGCAGAAAATTCCAACTCAGCCCAAGCCCGTTTTAATGTATAGGGTTTTATGTTTGCCCTAAGTATAAAAGGGAAAACCCTAGCCACGTTTTGTGAGTTCTGTTTTGCTGTGTTTGTGAATCTTTCTTTGAGATCTAGAGGTGTTTATATTCACATACACTTAGGGTTTACAAACTTGAGATTTATGTCAAGAGTTGTGTAGATCGTTACAGTTGCAGAATCAAGAGAACACAAAGATATACAAGCAGGTGCGCTTGTGGATTTGCTGAAGAATTCCGGAAAGAAGGAGTCCGTGGATCTCGGAGCTATCATGGGGTCATGGTAGTAAGTTTCCTACACTCGGGTAGCAATATGACGTTAGTGGTCTAAGTCTATTGTGTAAACTTCGATTCTTTCATAGTGGATTCAGTTAACCTTGAGGATAGCTAGGTCAAATCCTCCCCAGGTTTTAACCGGTGTGGTTTCCTGGGTCATTAGATCTTTGTGTTGTTTATTTTTCCGCTGCTTTGTTATTTTTGCTTAATTGTGTTAACCTAGTTTTTAATTAAATTACCTAAGTTAATAACTTGGCTAATTCACTAGGTTAATCTGTTGGGTTTAAGGGGTCTAAACGAACTGACAAATAACCTGTGTTATAATGAACCCTAACATGAGTATATATAAGTGACTATACCCTAGACTATTAGTACAAGCAGGAGTGGGCTTGGGCCTATTACATTGGGCTAATATGTCTAATATATCTTTAATACCGTTTCTTAAACTCAAGGCGAAAGCTCAATGAAGGCTTGAGATTGGATAAGCATGAGAAGATCCCTTGGAGATGCCTTGAAGAATGCCTTTGAAGAAACCACATTGAAAAATGCGCCAATTGACCAATTTTGGAGTTTCAAATGAAGAAACGGAGTCCAAAATTGGAATCTACGCGAAAAACTGAGTAAGATAGGCCCTTTCAAAAATTTTGACTTTTGATCAAAGGTTAACGCAAAAGTCAAAGTCAACTATAGTCAAAGTCAACGGATCAATGCTCACGGGTCAGATCTGGGTGATCTGGGTTAGGTCGGTCCGGGTCAACGATCAGCTAGGTGAAGTGGTGCTGACAAGGCGACATTGCTGACATAGCAATCTGCGTGGATGATGACGTAGCTAGGGCTGACATGGATCAAGCAGACATGGCTTTTGATGACGTCGGGATGACATCAGCAGCAGTCTTTCGGCGCGTGTGGCGCGTGCGAATAGTCCACCAGCGCATGGAGGAGAAGCCAGAAACCCAGCAATGCGTGTAACACTTGATGACCTCTAGATTTTACAGGTTTGCAGATCGGCGGGCTACAAGGCCATCAAGGTTGTGCGTGTAACCATAAGAGGATTTGAACTTGAGAAATCCGCAGCGACGTATGGAGAAGTTGGTTGAAACGGTGTTAGCACGTGGAGGCATGTGCAACATTCAGTGGAGACCGAACTTCTTGGTTTTTCTTGTGGGAGGCTATGGGGCACATCCGTGTGGTTGGTTTTATTAGGCGAAGGTTTGATGTGCACAAATCTGAGAAGTTAAGTTACGACTTGCTTGGTTGTTGGATTTTGACACAACACAGAGCCATGGTGGCTGCGAGATGCCGTTGAGTCTAGATCCAGCAGACAAAGACTTCGGATGGTGGTGTGCATGTGAGAATCTTCTTTGCTGTGTAGAGATGTTTGTTTGATGCCAAAAACAAAGTTTGGCCTTGATACCATGTTAAATATATTATTAGTAACGCAATGTGTTATACCATGTTGTGTATGCTAGAGTGGATGCGGAAAGGGAAGCATAGAATAGGAAAACTGAGAACATGAGGGTTATGTGGTTCAGCCTTGTTGGCTTACATCCACGGAGGAATCCCTTAAGGGCTACATATTTATTGTATAAGAGTGTAGTACAATAACTTGTGTTACAATGAACTCTAACATGAGTATATATAGGCGACTAAACCCTAGACTATTAGTACAAGCAGGAGTAGACTTGGGCCTATTACATTGAGCTAATATGTCTAATATATCTCTTAATATATGTGTTATCATTTAGGTTTTAATATTTCTCTTAATTTCCTGCTTTGGTATATCACTTAATATATGTGTTATGATTTAGGTTTTAATGGCCCCCTTAACCCTTTTTTTTTCCATAATCATAAATAGACATAACAAAATAAAGATTAGATGTGTTATTGATAATTCATATTTTTTTTTTTTTTTTGAGAACGAATTCATAAATTTATTTATAGAAATTATATCAACTACATTCATGATTAGTTAATAATTATTTTGTAGTAATATGGAAAATATTTTTTTTTTCTTCTAAAAAGTATATTCTTATAAGCGGAATGCCTCCTGTCTTTGGTATTAAGAGACAGATGGCAAAGGACCACTGTTATGCTTGATAGCTAACTTTGACATGCTTCAATTACATTTTACTAAGCTCCTAGATCTAAGAGGTTAAAACTCTACATTTTGTTTTTATAACAATAACAATAACAATAACAATAACAATAACAATAACAATAATACTAACAATAATTAAGTGGGAATTTTATATTCGAAATATATTTATATCACTTGTATCTATTAAGCAATCAAAGCAAAATTGTCCTTGATAATTTTGTGAACTTTTTTCTTAAGAGTAGAAATTCATTTGAATGCATATGTAACGTTCCAAAATACTTTATGTAAAAAAATGTTACCTTAAATTGCTGAATTAGATTTAAGTTTATTTTATTGGTGTAGTAATAGCTTGTTCTTTGGGGTAAAATATCTTTGTAAAAAATCTGATGTCTCACATCAATGGTATTATTTAGTTGTAATTTGTCCAACTTTCATATTTTAATGTACAAACTTGGTATGAAGATCATGTTGCCAATAGTAAATATAGAGTTTACGTTCATGGAAGAGGTATTGTAGCAATGTTAAGTTAGCCATCTAACAATTTTTTTTTTTTTTTTTTTTTTTTTTTTGTTGTTGTTCTTGAGAAAAAGATCATGCTGAATTAGACATTGCAAAATGAGCGGTTATAATTTTCTAACCCGATCCAACCCGAAAATGCTTGACCCAAATCCAAATTTTTTGATCCGAAGTAAAAAAGGGTTGACCTATGACCTGACCTGACCTGTTTTTAATTTCTTTTTGGGCTAAAAAATAGTTAGACTACGCTCTTGGGTGCTAGGTGCATAAAGCACAACGCATGACAAGCTAGCAGCGTACTGCCTCGCTAGTAACCAACAAGAGTAAATAGTGACATGAATCACATGACAACTGATTTATTTTATAATATAAAAAAAAAGTTAAAATGAAAGGAAAACAAGTAAACAAAGTAAAAAGAAAAAAATTAAAAATCGGACTAACAGTGAGAGGTCAAGACATTTGATTTGACTATACACTAATAGTAATACTGTTAACTTTCTAAGTTACTAATATTACTCGTCTACTCACACAAAGTGGCAAAACTTAAGTTGAAATTACTATAAAAAAAAAAAAAAAAGAGTCCGAACCAGCAAACCTAAGAGCTTTTCATCCTCTCACTCGGTGCTCCATGCCTCCACCGCTCCAGCTACTTCTAAATAATCCAACTTTATTATTATTTTAAATGCAATAGGAACATGTGCACTTAAAGAGGCTGATAACTTGACATGGTTCATGATATTTAGTTTTTTTTTTTTTTTTATTACTTTTATGGGAATGATATTATTAGTGGTGTGAAATATATACCTTTTGTTGCTTCTTAAGATTTATCTCTATTTGAAGTTGTAAATTTGTAATTACAAGCATATTGGCAGTAATTTATTAACATTGAAGACTTTGTCATCATGAATTCGTGATTATAAAGAATTTTAGTCACACTCAAAACTGTCAAAATTAGAAGGATATTAACAATTGGCATTAGGTGCAATTCATTTTCTTGATTGATTTTATTCATTCTCTCTAAATAGGTTGCCATTGATTAGGCTTTGTAAATTTTTTTTTTTTTTTTTTTAAATTTCGTTTCAAGAATACAGGTTGACCCGAAACTCAATTGACCCGCAAACCTAATTGACTCGACCCAACCTTCCCGTTTGCCATGTCTATCCTAAATATTATTAATGTGCTAGAAAATAGGCAACAACATCATCTAGGTCTAGTAGAACATACTCCATCGAAACAGACAAAGTAAAAGAAACTCTCGCTCTCTAGGCTAAAGCATATGCAATAGCATTACCTTGCCTAACAGTATGAGAGATTGAAAAACTCCTTAAGGAGCTAACAAAGGACAAAGTAACCTGATGCCCATCTTCAAATCCCCTTCGAAATGGGATTGTTGTAGTCCAATTTCCTAAACAAACTTGACTGCACACCTAGTAACTAGCATCTCCAAGATTTCTTTTGAGGGAGGTTTATGGACTTTCTCGATAGAGCAGCTATATGTTGGAAAAATATATGTTTGTATCGCATACAAAACATACGCAGCGGAAAATTAACAGATTTACTTCATTCGCAATTGATAACATATACTATGTAAGTTTAAGAATTTAAGAAAAAGAAAGCGTACTTTGGTGCGGTGAAATTCAAAACAAAAGATTATCAGTACTTGAGAATACTTTTAATTTTCACTCCAATTCCACTTAATGCCCAAGAAGTGTGTTTTCTCAATCAGTTTCCAAGGGGAGAATAAGAGAGTGGCTTACACTCACATACACACCATTTCATTCTTTATATGATCTTAATGAAAAACCCTAATGAAATTTTGTATTATATATAACTGATTATCTAATTAGGCTAGCCTTTTGGGCCATTCCAATTAGGCTTTAGTATGTGGTTTGGAGTGGGACCAAAAAGGAACAAATAAGACTCTAGCTCCAATAGGCCTTGAGCTTTTTTGTCAACTCTTGACAAGTCCAAAATTACCATTAATTATATTCAATACTACGATATGAATATAATTGCACTCTAGGCCTTATTAATAAATTATATCCCAAGACTTTTATTATACTTGTAACATCTTCATTAAAATATTCGTAGTAATACAAAGTCATGAATGTTGATTACCACTTTGAAGATTACTACATCTTAATCCTTGAGTACCCGGTTTAATCCTTTAAGTTATTCATCATATATTTATGAAATCCAATTTTATAAATATATACTCTAGTAACTCCTTACTAAAGTGATTGGGCCCTATACTCTGAATAACTAAACCTATTAAACTTATCTCAAGGGAATATTTTATATCTTCGTTAAGAGATTATGAATTCCATCTTGAGAATATATGTTCCATTAACACTAAATGCGGCTGCCCAACATACTGAGGTTTTGATCGTGACATTAGATCTCACTCTTAATATATCAAAGCAACTTACACCTCATGATCAGGTTCATTATTTTCTCAGGATTTAGAATTGATGTAAATAGAAGTCGTGAGATTTATTATTCATTTGACAGTTGTTAGGAGAATAATAAATCTCACAGCGGTCTAGTTCAATATATCTTAACTCTTAAAACATATCAACATATCAACTAGAAGTTTCCACTTCCATGATTAAGACAAATCATCTTAGTTAATATGTTATAGTCTTCGCAGATGAAATGCCCAATTTCATCACCGACTACGAACTAAAATTCTACGTTTACAAAGAACTTGTGATTTATATCTTCTATGACTAAATCATATAAATCACATACTATGCATTTCATGCACTAAGATAATGTCCTATTAGTTCATTTATAGATAGTCTCATATAATTAAATAATTTAATTATTTATAACATACCAATAAATTGAATTTTAGGGCATAAACCCCAACACCATAACCTCACCATGTGAATTTCGAATAACAATCCCAATACCAACTTCATCACTTTCATCAAACATGGTGCTATTATAATTTGTTTTGAACTCACTAGCTATTGGAGGCAGCCATGGTTGTCAAAATCGCGATCTGGATCGTAGGATCACAACGTTTAGGATCGCACTAGTATCGTAAAAATGATAGGATCATATGGGATTATTTAGGATCACAACGTTTACGAACTAAAATTCTACGTTTACAAAGAACTTGTGATTTATATCTTCTATGACTAAATCATATAAATCACATACTATGCATTTCATGCACTAAGATAATGTCCTATTAGTTCATTTGTAGATAGTCTCATATAATTAAATAATTTAATTATTTATGACATGCCAATAAATTGAATTTTAGGGCATAAACCCCAACACCATAACCTCACCATGTGAGTTTCGAATAACAATCCCAATACCAACTTCATCACTTTCATCAAACATGGTGCTATTATAATTTGTTTTGAACTCACTAGCTATTGGAGGCAGCCATGGTTGTCAAAATCGCGATCTGGATCGTAGGATCACAACGTTTAGGATCGCACTAGTATCGTAAAAATGATAGGATCATATGGGATCCTACTGATCCTACCAAAAACATAAATTTTTGGTTTTTTTTTTTTTTTTTGGGATAAATTTTTCGTTTTTGATGAAGCTTTAAGGGTTTTTTCATGCTGTGATGGTATGACTTTTTATTTTACTTTTACAAAATTATGTTAATCTAAGCAAATGTTTTCTAGTTTCTAGTTCACTTGTAATCAAAATGAAGGAATGCTTCATCATTTCTAAATGAAGAATTTGATGTTGGCTTTGCTGCGTTTTAAGCTATAATGTTGTTAAATTTGTTTGATCAATATAGTAATTTGTATTTTAATATTACTAAAGTATTTTTTATATATAATTTTATAAGTTTTGTTTGTATTTGTATATTGATTGATTGATTTTTTTGAGCATGCTCTTTAATTGAGTGTGAAATTGTATCTTGATATATTTTGCAGCTCTAGTATACAAATATATAATGTCTACATAGATGGTGAAATGGATGATAATGATTAGGAATTTAGGACGGTGGTTATAAGAACCTTAGAATGCGAATAATTAAATGTCCACTTCACCTTAATATTCATTGTAGTTAGCTAGTTTTCATTTGCTAACTTATTTTGGATTTCAAACTTGGAACTTAGAACATGGAAAACATTTTCCACATTTTTTTATAAATATTTTGGTATTTGGTTGCTAATTAAAGTTATTAAACATTTATTAAACTTTTTAGATACATTGGATCAAAACTTAAACGTTGCAAAATACATTTAGCGATGTATGACATGCAAGATCATAATTTATAATTTATGTGATTATTCAACATACAAAGTTATTATCAATGTGTTTTTTTGCTTTAAATCTGAAAATATGTACGATTTTACGATTCACGATCTGATTTTATGATTCACGATCTGATTTTACGATCTACGATCCCACCTACCTTTAACGATCCTACGTAGGATCCTGATTTTGACAATGTTGGAGGCATCCAAACCTTTTTTCTGATGGATGGCTTACACCACTGCTGTCCATGGTTTTTGTTGAAATTTTTGAGGAAACTCTGGATCAATTCTTGTATTTGCTAATCGGTTGGGTTGGTTCCTATGGGACCATAAGATCCATGCTGTTGTGGCAAAAAGTTCTGGGATCCTTGGCTTTGTTTGAATTAAACGAACAAGTTCAGAGAAAGACCCGTGGGAAGCTTGATCAACTTTAGTTCACATTCCTATAAAGCATGCACTGTGTCCTCAGATATGCTGCCACATAAATGACAAGATGGATCCGTGAGAATCTTTCGTTTTCGCAAATTAACATTAGTTGGTAGGCTATTTGTCCAAGCCTTCCAAAGTAAGTGTTTAATTTTCCCTGGGACTTGAAGCTTCCACAAACCAAACCAAAATCTTTTTGTTTCCTCAGAATTTGAACCCGAATCACTGTCCTCTCTTGAGTCCCACTAACCCGAATTAGGTCTATAAGCTCAGCAACACTGTTCTCACTATTGAGGTTTGAAAGAGGAGAAAAGATCCTTCCCCCTATCTTCCTAAGTAACCAGTAATCCTTAAAAACTCGAATGGACTTCCCATCACTCACCCTCCATTTTGCACCCATAGCGGTCACTCTTCTTTCCTTCAAGATGCTTTTCCAAGCATAAGAGCCTGAGAATTGCTTTGCATCAAAGATAGTGCCAGTTGGGAAATACTTGTCCTTAAAGACTCAGTGAAAGAGAGAATCAGTGTCATCATGAATAAGTCATCATACCTATTTAGCCAACATAGCATCACTGAACTTACCAAGTTCTTTAAATCACATTCCACCATCTATTTTTGGTTGACACAAAGTTTTCCAATTTTTCCAATGAATTTTTCAGCATTCCACACATTGTCCCCACCGGAATTTCTAGATCGGCCTCTTAATGTCTCGACATAAACCAATTGGAAGCTTAAAACAACCCATAGCAAAATTGGGAATGGCTTGGACAACTGCCTTTAAGAGAACCTCCTTTCTTGCTTGGAATAAGAGTTTTTCTTTCCAACCTTGAAGTTTCTCCCACACTTTGTCCTTGATATAATTTAGACTAGCTCTTTTATTCTTCCCTCTATAGCTAGTAACCCTAAATACTTTTCATATTGCTTTATCTCAAGCACCCCAAGTAGATCTTTGATGGAACTTTTTACCAACTCAGTCATTGATTTACTGAAAAATAGGGTGCTCTTTTCAATATTTAATATTGACCTGAAGCTTTTTCATAAACTTGGAGAATGCTTTTTCATAGCCATTTAACATAAAAGTGAGGTAAACCATTGAGTTAGTTGGGCCAAATGCAAGTTGATTGTAATTTTAGTTTCGTGATGTCGCGAAAACAAAATGCTTGCACCTTGAAATGGCTAAATAGTTATTGTAGGGACACAGATTTGAGTCCTCTACCCAAAAGATGATGGACCAGCCCAAAAGGCCCACAACAATAAATTTGTAGAGAGTTGATAGAGAAAACTGGGCTAGGATGAATTTGACAATAGATAGGATGGATTTAATTGATAAGAAAAGCAAACTAAACAAAATTTGACCTTAGAAAATGGTTCTCGGCTAATGTCCGAGGAGTTCTGTTCTTGTATATACTGTTCTAAGTCCTGTTACAAGTTTGGTTTTTTTTTTTTTTTTTTGTTAGCTATAGTGTTCCTCTCTTGATTTCTCGATCTCTCTTTCTTTAGGTCTCTCCTTCCCTTTATACTCCTTCTTCTTCTCTGAGCCTTCCACGTGCAAATTCAGTGGCTTGTGTTGATACTTGTCCCATCTAGCTTCTCTAGAAGTCTTTGTATAGTAGCTGTAAGGCTGAAAATCGCTGTTCAGATGTCATCTTCACATAAAAGCAACCAGAGAATTAGTTGCAGTGCATTCAATGCGGTGGTGACAGTCTTTTCCCTTGATATCTAGGGACCTTCCTCTACTATATATTTCTGCAAGACTTATCTGTTCAAATAGAATTCCCTGGAATGTTCACTTGTATGGCAGACCACCAAAACGGACCTCGGCTTTGGTTATCCGAGGTGATATCCATCCTCGGCACTACCTCCTGGGTCAATACATTTTATACTAACTTTCTTATCTACCAACAGACTTCCTTGATAGAGTTTATCTATCCTCAGACAAATCTTAGTCCTCGGCTTGGGTTCTAGGTCCATCATGTATATGGATAAAGAGTTCCAGACCCACTACTCCTACTGGCCCATTGCTCCCACAATAGCCCCTCGAGATACTTCTTTCTGGGTCCTCAAACAGAAAGGAGGATTTCGATGTCACTGTACTTGATATGTGCCTATTTCGGCTCATTTTTGCTTACAAAGACCCCTTTTTAACTACCCAGGACATGCTTCTGATGCTACGGCCTTCGAGACACGTCCTTATTTAATTCTGATAGCTCCATGTCTCTCACGTTCTACGGTGTGATGCGAATCGTATAGCTAGGAGTTCTGCGAGGGCAGGGGCGGGAGTTTTCCCACTTTTGATTGCCTTTTTGATATAAATATCTCCTCTCAATCAATCTCTTGCCTTACTTTATCACTCATTTATTTCTAGCACACATACACTGAACCCGTCAACTATTTCTCTTACTCGTGCCCTTACAAATACCAAAAGCTTGTCCGAGGAGACCTCTTTTATTCCTGTAAGTCTTCCTAAGTTCTTAAACTTTCTTTTTCTTGTATAATTTTTTGTTCTTTGCAATTTTTCTCTCCTCGGCTCTACTTATTCTCTTCAATCTTTTGAGACCCTTTCAAATTTTTCTAACAAATGGGTAGGTTTAAGTACTTGGTGAACTCTGAGGAGGCCATTGAGAATTTTAAGGTTCAATATAAAATTCCTCCTAACGTAGGAATTAGGTACTATAAAGAGGGTGACTAGCTCAGTAAAAGACGGAAGGGAGAAGTAGTCATCCCGATCATTGCTTTTATAGAAGGGGGGATGAAAATCCCTATGGGTAAGGTGATGAGAGATTACCTTAGAGCCCATAGGTTAGCACCCACCCAATGTGCCCCAAATATGTTTAGGATTCTAGGCTCTGTAGATGCCCTTAATGAAAAGATGGGTTTAGGCTTAACCCATCATGACGTTAACTAGGTCTACAACCTTCATCACCTGAAAGGGCAAGGCTACTATTTAAAATCGAGGTATCTGGAGGTTAGACTAATCCAATGCCTCCTCGATTCTAACAAAGGGTTAAAAAAAGATTTTTTGATCGTGTCGGGGGAATGGCATGACGGGCTCCCTTGCCCGACAAGAGAAGGGCAACCAGGTGGGAACTTAGGCCTTAGGGAATTTAATATCCATTAATGTCTTTTTTGTACCTGTGTCAAATTTGATTCTAATAATTCTTTGTTTCTCTGCTGAATTTGTAGATAAACACGCTGCCAAGCCGAACTTCAACTTGGTCAACAAGGACAGTTTAGAAAAAATCCTGAAAGCCGAGGAGTTTGTGCACATGGATGGCCAATTGCGAGTAGCTCACATCATATTGGGGTATACGCCAATACCAACCAGTTTTCAGGCGCCTAAGTGTGCAATAAAGTCCAAAAACCCTCGTCTTCGGAGGATAAGTGTAGTCGTCCCTGGTTTTCTTCTCCCCGAGGGTGCTCTGGTTCCAAAAGGCACCTTCGTCACCCAACCCATCCTTAAGGGTGTGCCCACAACAGCTTCTCTATCCTAGAACCGAGCCGAGGAGGGATCTTCTTCTCACCCGGAACCCCAAGAAAAGGAGAAAGAAGAGTCAAGAAAAGTAGTAACTTTATCAGATTCCGAGGACGAAGTTGAAGTCTTCAATCAAGACTTGTCCTCGGACACCTCAGTTTTTGACTCTTACCCTCCACTTGTACCAGAATCCGACGAGATGGGTATTCAGTGCAAGCCAAGATCCAGCTTGCTGGATTTAATAGAGAACCAGCATGGGAAGGATGCCCCAGCCAAAACATCCTAAAAGAAGCCTCCTACCGTACCTTCCACCATTTCGCCCGCTTTGCCCGACTTGAAAAGAAAAAGGGGCAAGGTGCCAGTGGACATGGGAAAAACTCACCCCACCCAAGAGGAAGAGGCACAAAGTGCGGCCAAACAGTCCAGGGTGGGGCAAAGGGACGCCGAAAGGAGCAGTAGTCCCTTAACCACACTTGAGGCGTGGCTTCCAACCCCAATGCTTGATGGTGACCCTTTACCAGCTAGTGCCTCCATCAGGGACTATCAAGGAGGCAAGGCTGGCTACGTGGCTGATGCAGTGGAGCAAGCTCTACTACTCCCCGGAGATATGGTCGAGCTTAGATCCCTGAGGAGGCACGAGGTCTTCCTCAGCCTAAAAAGATACTTGGGCATGGTATGTTTTACACTTACCCTTCTTCTTTCATTTATTTATTTATTACTATATATATTCTTTTTAAACGTAGTTTCTACCTTATTAGGCCGTTCAAGCCTCCTTCCGAGCAAAAGAGATGACTAACTACTGCAATAGGCAGATGAAGGAGGAAGAGGCCAAGCGCAATGTCGCTGTGGATGCTCTAAACGCGGTCGAGAAAGGCGCTTAAGAGCTAAGGAAGAAGTTGGCAGAAGACGAAAGGGAAAGGAAGAGCGCAGTCGCAGCCCTTAACAGTGCTGAAAGGCAGTCCGAGAACCAGAGGGTGCTGCTTCACAATGCTGAGGATCAGCTGGCTGCTTCTAAGTCCCAAATTGCCGCACTCAAAAAGAGACTAGAGGAAGCCGAGGTGGCCAAGATGAGAGCCGGAAAAGCTCGGGACCAGGCAGAGCAAGATGGGTACGATGTAGGGTGGCAGAAATTGAGGAAGCCTTGAGGGCTGAGGTATCAGGGGTATGCAAGATTTACTGCCTGCAAGTATGGAATGAAGCTCTCAACCAAGCTGAGGTTGAGGCTTCATCAATACCCCCTGCTATTCGAGCATCTGTTCCTTCTAGCTCAAAGCTTGATCTCACTCCCGAGGAGGTAGAGGTAGGCAAGGATAATAGAGCCAACACTTCTACATCTCCTGATAAGGACTCTGAGGTGGTTGAGCATCTCGAGCACGTGGAAAAAGAGAAAAATGGTCAAGAAGTGGCTCCTGTCGCCCTTAATCCTCCAATTATCATCCAGGACAAGCCTGCTGAAAAAGAAGCCACCAAAGGGATGGAGATTGTCTTGGCTACCCTTCCTCTGCCTACCACAGTTGATCCAAAAGGCCAAAAACCTTCTGAGGCTGCAGCTGCTCAAACTAGCCAACTTCCTCCCAAGGAAAAAATTGTAATCAAGAAGAAATATGGTTTTGTTTAGTTTACTTTACATTTATTTCTTCTTTCTTTTCTTTTTTTTTTTTTTTTTTGGTAATTCGGACTTATCTTCTTGTAATTAAATTGCCTTATTCAGAGGCTTATATTAATGAAAAGTATTTATGAACTTTTCTATTTTATGATTCTCATACTTCTGTTAGTATATCATTTATTTTCACTTATTAACTAATGTGAATAATAATGGAGCAAAACTATTATTGCCAATCCACATAAATGATAAAAATTCACTCATTTGAGATGATTTGCAAAAAGTTAAACTAAATCCTCCAGAAATTCCATCTCAGCAAAACACAGTTTGAACCTTAAAAGCTGTGTGAGCTAACATGACATACATACAAGTTTAGAGATTACATTTTCTACTACTTACTAGTAGATTTTAAGAAGTCAAAAAGGTAGTCAACCCAGAAATAGATATAAGTATGTTTACAAATGCTTTAAGTGATGTTCATGAGCATCTGTTTAAACTTGTTTATCAAGACAGAGTTTTCTTTGCTGTTTAGAACAATAAATTACTTTTGATATCCAAGCAATCAATACGAAGTACTTAATTACCTGAGATTTGGGGAGAATACCAGAAAGGATTAATTTGTGTAATGTACACAGTTTGCAAAGTCAGATATCATGAGATGTTAATCTTCCCAAAACCTGTGGTCCGAAGAGCCAGGCATAGCTTAGGTTCTATTTAACACTTAGAATAAATGTCATAGGGTGTTAATTTTTCCAAAATATGTGGTCCAAGGAGCCAGACATAGCTTTGGCTCTGTTTAACACTTAGATAGATGTCATAAGGTGTTAATTTTCCCAAAGTACGTGGTTCGAGGAGCCAGGCATAGCTTTGGTTCTATTTAACACTTAGATAAATGTCATAGGGTGTTAATTTTCCCAAAGTATGTGGTCTGAGGAGCTAGGCATAGCTTTGGTTCTATTTAACACTTAGATAGATGTCATCGGGTGTTAATTTTTCCAAAGTATGTGGTCCGAGGAGCCAGACATAGCTTTGGTTCTGTTTAACACTTTTATAATAATGGAAAGATATCAATTTCTCCGAGGTATGAGGTTCGAGGAACCATTAGAACGTATTAATTTTCTCAAAGCAAGTGGTCCGAGGAACCAGGCATAGCTGTGGGTCTATTTAATACTTTGAGTAACCATACACGGCACGCAACACAATTAATCCAGATATGATAAAATACATTCTTATTAATAATAATATCTTCTCAGGTTATTTACATTCCAAGGCTGTGGTACAGCCTTATCTTCTAAGTCTTCCAGATAGTATGCACATATTCTTGCAACAGACATAATACGATATGGTCCATTTCAGTTGGGTCTCAATTTCCCCCAGGCTATGTTCTTTGCAGAACCAACAACCTTTCTTAGCACCAAATCACCAGGCGCTAGTGGCCTTAATTTTACATTAGCGTCATAGCCCTACTTGAGTTTATGTTGATAATAGGCTAATTGGACCATGACATTTTCTCTTCGTTCTTCAACTAAATCCAAACTTTTTTCCAATAAGTCATCATTGTTGTTCT
Organism: Lithocarpus polystachyus; assembly: GCA_033629205.1. Classification (NCBI taxonomy): domain Eukaryota; kingdom Viridiplantae; phylum Streptophyta; class Magnoliopsida; order Fagales; family Fagaceae; genus Lithocarpus; species Lithocarpus polystachyus. The sequence continues at coordinate 42,539,988 of CM066164.1, forward strand.
GAGTGAAAGAGCTCGTTCTCAACGTAGGGAATCCTGTTTTTAGTGGAATAACAGTCTCGGCCCCATAAGTCATCGAAAAGGGAGTTTCCCCAGTGGACCTCCGAGGTGTAGTCCGATATGTCCAAAGAACGTGTGGTATTTCCTCTATCCATCTTCCCTCGGCGTCATCTAACTTCTTCTTGAGCCCACTTACTATGACCTTGTTCCCAACCTCGGCTTGCCCGTTCCCCCATGGATAGGCTGGGGTAGAATACCTATTAGTTATTCCTAGTTCGCAGCAGTACCTCCTGAAAGATTTGCTATCAAATTGAAGTCCATTATCCGAGATGAGGGTGTGTGAGACTCCAAACCGAGTGACTATATTTTTCCAAATAAATCTCTTTGCATCCACATCCCTGATGTTGGCCAATGGTTCTGCTTCAACTCATTTAGTAAAACAGTCTATGCCGACCAACAAATACGTCTTGTTTCCTGCTGCCTTAGGAAAAGGACCTACAATATCTAATCCCCACTGAGCAAAAGGCCAAGGATTGGATAGAGGATTGAGGACTTCTCCCGGCTGTTGGATGTTTGGTGCAAACCTTTGGCCCTGATTGCACTTCTTTACATATTCTTGGGCTTTTCTTTACATGTTAGGCTACCAATATCCTTGAGTAAGGGATCTGTGGGATAAGGATCTTCCTCCGGTATGACTTCCACAGATTCCTTCATGTAATTCTTCCAAGAGTATCTCAACTACTTCAAGGTGAATGCACAGCAAATACAAGCTGGAAAAAGATCTCTTATATAATTTGTGATCCTCGGACAACCAGAACCAAGGAGCTTTCCTTCGTATCTTGTCCACCTCGGACTTGCTCTCACGCAGGATGTCATCCTTAAGGAACAGTAGGATAGGGTCCATCCAGCTAGGACCAACTCTTATCTGGTGAACCGAGGACGCTTCTCTCTTCAACCTAAAAGGCTTAGCAAGATCCTCCAGAAGAATTACCCTTGGTAAACTCTGTGTCGAGGAGGTTGCTAATGTTGCAAGAAAGTCTGCGTGTGTATTTCTGCTTCTGGGGATTTGCAATAAATTGAAGAACTTAAACCCAGATTGTAAATGTCTAACCTGGCTTAAATATTCCTATATTCTGGGATTTTAGGCTTCTAGCTCTCTTCGGACTTGGCCTACCACCAGTTGTGAATCCGAGAATATTTCCACTACTTTTCCACCCATCTTTTGGACCATGGTCATTGCAATTAGCAAAGCTTCATATTCAGCTTCATTGTTTGTGGTTAAGAATTTTAATCTTAGAGATTTTTCAATTGTAATCTTCTCGAGGGATAACAAAACTAGCCCCAATCCAGATCCTTTGAGATTTGAAGCGCCATTAACATAAACCTTCCAGAGTGAGGCTTCTGATATGGAGGTTATACCAACTGAATTTCCATCCATGTTCTGCTTTCTCATCTCTTCTTTCACTGGGGTTTTAGCAAACTCGGCCACAAGGTCGGCCAGGACCTGACCCTTGATAGAAGTGCGAGCATATACTTGATGTCAAAAGCCCCCAGCATTGTTCCCCATTTTGCAATCCTTCCCGTATAATCAACGCTTCGAAGCAGAGCCCTGAGTGGTAGTTGGGTAAGGACAACGATAGTGTGTGACTGAAAATAATGGGGAAGCCTGCGAGTAGCATGCACCACCGTCAGGATAACTTTCTCAAGTGGTAAATATCGGACCTTGGCTTCGTGTACTGACTTGCTTACATAATAAACTGACTTTTGTATGCCACTATCAACCCTTATCAATACTAAGCTTACCACGTGGGCGGCCACTGCAATATAGGCAAATAGGACCTCATCTGCCTCGGGTCAGGACATGATTGGTGGCCAAGAAAGATATTCCTTTAACTGTTGGAAGGCCAAAACATATTCATTGGTCCATTCGAAACCCTTCCATTTATTCAACAAGAGGAAGAAAGGCCTACACCTATCTGCCGACTAGGATATGAACTGGTTCAAGGTAGCGGTCATCCCCGTCATTCTCTGTACCTCCTTGGGATTCTGAGGTGGTGGCTGCAAATTATTGATTGCCTTAATCTGATCGGGGTTGACTTCGATCCAACGGTGCGTGATCATGTAGCCTAAAAACTTTCCTGACCTTACGCCAAAAGAACACTTGGAAGCATTAAGCCACAACTTGTGCCTTCTCAAGATTTCAAAAATATTTCCGAGGTCACTAATGTGCTCGACCTCCTTCTTACTCTTTAACCACCATGTCGTCAATGTAAATTTTGATGTTTTTTCCCAGCTATGGCTCAAACATTCTCGTCACCAGGTAGACCCCGCATTTTTAAGCCCAAATGACATCACTTTGTAGTGGTAGTTCCCCGTGGGAGTGACAAAAGCTGTCTTTTCTTGGTCATCCAAGGCTAGAGGTATCTGATGAAAGCCCTAGAAAGCATCCAGGAAGCTCATCCGGGGATGTCCCACAGTTGCATCCACTAATTAATCAATCTGAGGCATGGAGAAAGGATCCTTTGGGCAAGCCTTATTCAAATCTGTGAAATCAACACATACTCGCCACTTACCATTCTTCTTCTTCACAACCACAGTATTAGCCAACCATTCAGGGTAAAACACTTCCTTAATAGCCCTAGCCTGTTTTAGCTTTATCACCTCGTCCTTGATAGCATCAGAGTGATCTTTTGAAGAGCGCCGAGGTTGTTGTTTCTTTGGGGCGACAGACGGGTTGACATTCAGGTGGTGACAAATAAAGTTCGGATCTACTCCTGGGGCTTCATAAGCATTTCAAGCAAAGACATCAATGTTCTCCTTAAGGAACCTTACTAGCTTTATTCTTTCCCGAGGAGGCATCTAAGTTCTGATTTGGAAGAACTTCTCTGAATCATCCCCTATAATAACTTTTTCCAAATCCTCACACCTTGCATCCTCAGCTGTAGTACTCATAGGTAGAACCTCAAGCTTTAACTGCTACAATCCTTTATCTGCTGGAGCCGAGGAATCAGACTCAGGCTTATGCATAATGGCAGCCACCAAGCACTGCCTAACCACAAACTAACTTCCAACCAACTCCTCAACTTGGTCCCCAGATGGATATTTTACTTTAAGATGCAGAGTAGATGAGACGGCTCCCAGAGCATGAAGCTAGGGCCGTGCCACGATGGCCGTGTATGGAGAAAAAGCATCCACCACTATAAAATCTACTTCTACTACCTCCGAGCCGGCTTGCATTGGCAATCTGATTTGCCCCTTCGGGACGACAACTTTTCCATTGAAGCCTACCAGAGGAGAATCATAGCTGGTGAGATCCTCAGCTTTCAAGTTAAGCCCCTTGCACAAGTCCGTGTACATAATCTCAGCTCCACTACCCTGATCTACCAGTACCCTCTTCACGTCATACCCTCCAATCCTAAGGGTAATTACCAAGGCATCGTCATGTGGTTGTATGGTCCCGGCCTTATCCTCGTTGAGAAGCTCAACATTGGTCGCATTCCCACCTTAGCCCTCTTTGGCTCGTGCCCAGGATTCTCAGCAGATGAACTAGCCACCGTCATCACTCTGGATGGACAAGATCCCGTTCTTCTTGATGCAGTGAGGATAACGTGGATGATACCTAGAGGGGGCCTCGAATATGTGTTGCCCTGAACTCCTGATCCTACTTGACCTTCATGCTCGTTAGGTTGGCTCAAGAACTGCTTCAACTTTCCATCCTGGATCAGCTGCAGGAGGTGACTCCACAGGGTTCTACAGTCCTCGGTTGTATTCCCCCATTCTCGGTGGTATTGGCAGTGAAGGCTCTGATTGCGCTTCGATGGATCCCCACTCATTTTGTTTGGCCACTTGAAGTATGGCTCGTTTTTTATCTTTTCCAGGACTTGATGCACTGGTTTTCTAAACACAGTGTTGACCACTTAGGTAATTGTGGACCCAGATTGCCCCTCAAAATCCTTTCGTGGACAGTTATTGCCGTATTGGTCTGACTTGAAATCCCTCCTCTCCTGAGGGATAACCTTACCTTTTCCCTTCCCTTGCTACTGGTCTTCCTCAACTCTTTTATACTTATCAATCCTATCCATGAGTTGGTGTACGCTAGTAACAGGTTTCCCTATTAGGGACCTTCTCAACCCGTGCTCGGCAGGTAGACCGACCTTGAAAGTCCTGACAGCCACGTCGTCAAAATCACCATCTATCTCATTGAACATCTCCCAATATCTATCCGAGTACGTTTTCAATGTCTCTCCTTCCCTCATGGACAAGGATAGCAAAGAATCCAAAGGCCGAGGAACTCGGCTGCAAGTGATAAAACGGGACCCAAACGCCTGAGTAAGCTCCTTAAAAGAGTTAATGGAATTTGCTCCCAAACCGTCAAACCACCTCATGGCCACAGGCCCTAAGCTAGAGGAAAAAACCTTACACATCAAGGCTTCATTCTTAGAATGTACTGCCATTCTCTGATTGAAGTGGCTAACATGTTCGACAAGGTCTGTTTGGCTGTTGTAAATGGCGAACGTGGGCTAAGCGAACCACCGAGGAAGTTTTCCATCCTCAATCTTATGTGTAAAGGGAGATTTAGAGATTCAGTTGAACGCCTTACTTATAGCATCGTTCCCCAGACCCCTGGAAGATGAGACTTTGCTCCTACACTCATGACGATAGTCTTCGTCATATGAGAAAGTCTCACTAGGAGGTGTTCTTGACCTGCATTTGTAATCATCGTCTCTTTCACCATTAGAAGAGAGGTCAGAGATGGAAGGAGTTCGCCTTCTCCGCTCATGATGCAACTCTCTCTTCAAGTGATCGATCTCCCTTTGCATGTCCTCGGCATGCTGGTCACGAGAGACGTGGCTACCACCCCTAGGGTGACTTGCACTGGTGTGTGCAGTATGCACACTACCCTTACGGTCCCTTCGATGTCCAAGAGCACGAAAATGGTCCTCACGCTGAGACCCCATGGACTCCAACTGGTGTGGACCCGAACCTACCATGATTGGAAGCTAAACTCACTAGCACTTCAGTCTCCCCATAGACGGCGCCAATTGTAGGGACACAGATTTGAATGCTCGGCCCAAAGGATGAATGGACCAGCCCAAAAAGCCCACAACAATAAATTTATAGAGAGTAGATAGAGAAAACTAGATTAGGATGAATTTGACAACAGATAGGACGGATTTAATTGATAAGAAAAGCAAACTAAACAAAATTTGACCTTAGAAAATGGTCCTCGGCCAATGTTCGAGGAGCTCCGTTTTTGTATATACTGTTCTAAGTCCTATTACAAGTTTGGTTTTTTTTTTTTTTTTTTTTTTGTTAGCTATAGTGTTCCTTTCTTGATTTCTCAATCTTTCTTTCTTTAGGTCTCTCCTTCCCTTTATACTTCTTCTTCTTCTTCTCTGAGCCTTCCATGTGCAGATTCAGTGTCTTGTGTTGATACTTGTCCCATCCAACTTCTCCAAAAGTCTTTGTAGACTAGCTGTAAGGCTGAAAATCACTGTTCAGATATCATTTCCACATAAATGCGGCCAGAAAGTTAGCTACAGTGCATTCAATGCGGTGGTGACAGTCTTTTTCTTTGACATCTTGGGACCTTCCTCTACTATATATTTCTGCAAGACTTATCTGTTCCAATAGAACTCCCTGGAATGTTCACTTGTATGGCAGACCACCAAAACGGACCTCAACTTTGGTTATCCAAGGTGATATCCATCCTCGGCACTACCTCCTGGGTCACTACATTCTGTACTAACTTCCTTATCTACCAATAGACTTCCTTGATAGAGTTTATCTATTCTCGGATAAATCTTAGTCCTCGGCTTGGGCTCTAGGTCCATCATGTATATAGATAAAGAGTTCTAGGCCCACTGCTCCTACTGGCCTATTGCTCCCACAGTTATTTTTGAAAGTCAATGAAAGGATCAAAACATAATTGTACAACTATATATATAATCAAAACGATTTTTAGGCTAAATTAAAAATTGCACCATCTAACTTTTTAATTCAATTCGCTGGTTTAACTTTCGTTCATTTGAGTTATGTAGGTTTCAAATTTATTAAATTAAGACCATTCATTAGTCTTTGTCAAATTGTGCCATTAGTTTTTTAAGAAAATACAAAGTTTGGACTTTTTAGTTCTTCAATTAAAAATATGAAATAACAAGTATTTTCTGGAATAAAAAAAAAGAACAAAAATTTTAATTAAAATATTTTCCAATTGAAAAGAACACATTAATCAGCTTTTTTTTTTTTTAAAAAAAAAGGGGAAAAAAAAAGGATCTGCTCCCAACCAACCCATATACATATTCATTCAACACTAGTCTACTTTGTACCATTTTTTTGGGAGTTATTCTAATCTCTATATATTAAAAGGGTTCAGAAATTTAGTTATCACATTTTTGAATTGTCAATATACCTCAATTTAATTTGATAGTCTTACTCTTAAAAGAAATGAGAATAGAACTGTAATTCAACAAAATTCAAAAACAAAAAACTACATTTGAAATTATTCCCCCCCCCCCCACCCCCCCCCCCCCCCCCAAAAAAAAAAAACCACATCAGAAAAACTGCAATTCCACACAACCAAAACCGCCCTACTCACACAACCAATTGCAATTTCCTTGCAATAACTTTTTACTAAATGTTACTAATAGCCCAGTAATAGTGGTTACTAACCACAGAGAAATTATTGTGTACTCCCGCAGCATCATAAATGTGTACTCTCTCCTCTCATATGAATGGTGGGTCTCACTAATTAAATTCATGGCACCATTCATGTGAGAGGAGGGAGTACGCATTTATGGTACTCCGGGAGTACCTAATAATTTTCCCTAACCACAACAAACTTCTCCTAAACTCAAGCACCATTTTTTTCTCTCAAAATTTTAATAAAAAAAATTCTATTTATTAAGAAGATTTAGAAAGTTAGTTATCACTTTCCTGACTTATCAAAATACCCCAATTTAATTAGATTGTCTTACTCTTCAAAAAATGAGGATTTTGTCAAAAAAAAAAAAAAAAAAGAGAGAGGATAGAACCGTAATTCAATGAAATTCAAAAGCAAAATACTACATCAGAACTTATCAAAAAAAGAAAAGAAAAGAAACCTACATCAGAAAAACTCCCACTCCACATGCACAACCAAAACCACCCTACTCACACAATAAATTGCAATTTCCTCGCAATAACTTCCCACTAAATATTACTAATAGCCCTATAACAGTGGTTTCTAAGTAGTTCTAGCCACAACAAACTTCTCCTAAACTCAAGCATCGTTTTTCACTCTCAAAATTTTAATAAATAATTATTTTCAAGTATGGTATTTTTTTTTTTTCCATTTGAATTCCAACGTTTCATTAACTCTTACTATTTAGGTCTAAAACACGAGAAATTATAAGGTCCACATGGTGGATAAGTGACATGGTCTACCATTCCATTAAAAGACTCACACCTGTTTAAAATTGCTGAGTTAAAATTTTTTTTTAAACACTGACTCAGCAATTTTAAACAAGTGAGAATTTTTAAGTGGAATGGTGGACAGATGACGTGGTCCACTAGAAGACTGTATAATTTCTCCTAAAACACAGTTCTAGTTAAAATTATTTTTATTAAAAAATAATAATAAAGAAAAAGATTAACAATTATCCTTATCCTCTGACAGCTAGATCTCTCATTATAAATTTTTTTCTCTCACCTTTAAATTAGGACCCAAGTTTTTAGCTTCAAAACACAAATGGCTCTACAGTATAAGCAAAATAGTCAGTTGCCTAAGGCCCCCAAGTAGAAAAAAGGCCCCAAATTTTAATCAGTATGGTTATTTCTTTCATTGTAATAGTATTAATTAAACCCAAATAATAGCCAATAAAAAAATAATATTTTTTTATTAAAAGAGAAGTTTTACGTTAGATTTTACACCCCCGAAGATGCACTCATGTCTCCAATTGCATCTGCTACCCATCTTCCTATGCAGAGTGATACCTTTCTTATTGACCCATTTTACCCTGAGTTCCATTCTAATTAGTAGTGTCGTTATTGAAGACAGAGATGAAACTTCCTTTTTATTTGTTTCCTAACTTTTTATATTATAGACAAGAAATATATACATATATATACATATATATATATATATATATATATATTTCACACGTCCCTTTTTCAGTTTCTTTGCATAGACTTTTGGATTATTTTATCAATTTTTTACTCACTTCATTATTATTTTCAATTTCAGAAAGGTTTGTTTCCTTTGACATTGTTGAAATTATTAATTTATTAGTTTGTATATTTTTGTTTTCGTAGTTTTTTACTAATCTCACTATTTTTTTTATCTCTTCTTCTTTATCTCTTTCTCAAGTCTCTTTTTTAGTTTATACCAAAAATCAATTAGCGTTTTTGGTTTGATGATAAAGAGCAATCATTATGGAGTATCTGATACATCCAAAGCAAACAATCTATTTAGGTACACAAAAATAAAATTTTCCCATTAAGCGCAAACTGCTCAAGATTTATATTCAAGCTAGAAGAAGAAGAAGAATGTGCAAGCTTAGAAATACCATCAAACATGGGCTGCTCATTATTAGTTAGGGCATCAACTCATTCACAAAATAAATCTCAAGTCCAAAAGTTAGATATGCATAATTCAAGCTACAAGCAATCTAAATTTTGGTAAATAAGTTTAACACTAAGAACACAAAAGGCTAATTGAAAAAAATGGAAGAAAGGAGGGTTTTGGAGAGAGGAAGGGAGCACCAAACACTCTTGATTAATGAAAAAGGAAAGAGGTATACATTACTAGATCAATTTCATCTTATTTGAGCAAATTCCAAAAAATTGAAAAGTGAAGCTCAAAGAATGGACGTAAGCCTGTTTGTGTCATAATCTCAGGTAAGTAGGCTTTTTGCCAATTATCACTCTTGGACATTAACGGGAGGGTCAATCTGGTCCTTGGACTTTCTATTTGAAAAATTACACCGGGACATTAGGTTCATGACAAATCAAACCTTCAATCATTATTTTCCATATAAGATTAACATATTTAATCACATACCGTGCACTTGATTCTACAACATCAATAATGTTCATTGCCATTATTACATTGCGCACAACATGTGATTAAATCCGTTAAGCTTTAACTAAAAATGCTAACAAAAGGATTGATATGTCAAAAACCTAGAGTTCAAGGTGGTGCTTTTTTTTTTTTTTTTTTGGAGAAAAGAATTCAAGGTGTTAATTGTTCATTAACTTAACAATCACGTCAAAGTCCACGGGTAGTATTTGTAAATAACTTCCCAGTAGAACCCTAAAAATCAAGGGGGGCTAGAGTTTTGAATTTGATAATCCATGCTCTTAAAAATTTGGAATCCAAGCTTAAGCATTATTAAGCAAGCTACAATTACATTATTACTTAGAACAAAAGAACTAAAGTTTGGTTAATTAAGTTCTCATGAACTGGCAACTATGGTTATAAATATGGCTAAGAGAGAAATCCAGAATTGCATAATACCTATTAAAATGATTTAAAAATTCCCTTATTTAAAAAAAAAAATCGGGCATAGGTTGACTTAGATTAACCCAACATTTCAAATAGGACGGGTGCAAGTTGACCTATTTACGATTTATCCTTTGGGCTGGGTCGGCTAAATTTGCTTAAACATAAAAATAACAATAATAATAATTAAGTGAAATTTTTATGTTCAAAATATTTTTGTATTGTGATTTTTAGTTAGTTCAAGTAGTAAAGTCTCTGATGGTTGAATAAGAGATCTAGAATTCAATTCTCGCCTATACTAAAAACTAATTGATATATTGATCTAATGATAAATATGGCAATCATTAGAAATGGATGTCAGGTTGAAATTCTATAAAAGAAAATTATATTACATGTATCCATTGAGCAAATAAAACAAAAATTATTTTATAAAATTTTATGAACTATTATCTTAAGTGTAAATTTTTTTTTTAGAATCAAGTAAAACAATCATGCAGTGTTCCAAAAATAATTTGCTTAAAAATATGTTACCATAGGTTGCTTGAGCTTTCTCCTAAGTTAGAATTACTTACTACATGGATTCTCTCTATTTTTATTTATTGTTTTTCTAATAGTTCATACTCATTTAAAACTTGTTAAAATATATTTCTAAATATTACTTATTCAATGGATTTAATTCCAATACTGATACTAACTTAGATAGATGCTTTTACATCATTTTTGTTTTCATTGGATTTTGAAAGGTATGACAAGAAGAAATTTGGTTCTGTCTTTTCTTTTCATTGGTTTGTGAAAGGCATGATAAAACCAAATTGGGTTCTGCCGTTGTCCAGTGAAAATTCCTTTTAGAAATTTATTCATCTAGGTGAGTGAAATAATGACTTTTTTTTTTTTTTTTTTTAAAGTCTTCAAAAGATGTTCCTTTTGCTGCCCTTAAGACTACCATCCCTGAAAGTTGTGGCTTCTTCTCTTTTTCATTCTTTTTTTTTTTCACCCATTCTTTAAATTTGTTACTGATAATAAAATATAATTCAAAAATTTATTTATTATTTTATCGAAATACATCCATCACATTTATGATTAGTTTATAAAATTTTTGTTGTAATATGGATAATAATTTACATACTTAAAAAAAAATTTACATTTATGTTTTTTAAAGTACAATGGTTCTTTCAATTAGAATACCTCCTATCTCTGGTATAAAGAGACTGCTGGCAAAAAGGACCACAATTATGTTGGATAGCTAACTTGACATGCTTGAATTACCTTTTACTAGTCTTCCAAATTCAAGAGGATAAAACTCTACATTTTGTTGTTTTTGTTGTTATTGTTGTTATAACAATAACAATAACAATAACGAAAACAATAACAATAATTAAGTGAACATTTTATATTCGCAATATATTTATATTACTTGTATTCATTGAGCAATAAAAACAAATTTTATTGTATAAAGTTGATGAACATTTTTATTAAAGAGTGAAACTTCCTTTGAATAAACATGTAATGTTCCAAAATACTTAATAGAAAAATCTGTTACCTTAAATTGATTGATCTATTTTGATTTGAGTTTCTTTTATTTGTTTGGTAGTAATTTGTTTTTAAGGGTAAAATATCTTTGTAAATAATACTAATGTCTAACATCAATGGGATTATTACTTGTAATTTGTACAACTTTTATATTTTAATATACACACTTGGTATGAGGATCATGTTGACAATAGTAAATGTAAAGTTTACCCAGTAAAATAGAGGAGTCTTTAAATAGGTATTTTATCCTGTTAAGTTAGCTATCTATTAGGACATATGTGAATCATGTTAGGAACATATGTCAATATAGAATTGACTAATCCTTTGACAAAACGCACTTGTAATGTAATTGGGTAAATCTAGGATGTGTTTAATACTTCAAGGAACAAGACTTTAAGTCAAACTGCTAAAGCCATGCAAATCTGTCCAAGATTCAAGTGAAGAAGTGTTGGATTTTAAAGCTCGACAGCTAGCTTGACAGATAAAATATATCGAGGTTTAAAAGGCAGCTTTAGCCCGATGCTCGACAGCTGCTTGATAGATAAGCTATCTATCGAGATTTATGAAATTCAGTTTTTCAAATTTGATTTCACACCAATCCATGTATACATGTTTAGATTTTCTTTTCTTACAATCCTAAACATATATAAGGATTATTTTAAGGGCCGTCAAAGGTTGTGCAAGTGTAAAGGCAAAGTTTTGTCACGTACTAGTAGTCGTGCGTTGAAAATGAGAGATTGTCACTACAAAATAAGTCCAATTGTGTATTGGGGTAAGGGTTTAACTGTAGGTTAGTATAAGGTACTGGGATTTCTTTACTTCTAACCTCTTGTTGTGATAATAGTGAATTCTCGGAAGTGGTGTCTTAAAATTACCCATTGGGGTTTTTGCCTTGGAGGTTTTCCCTATTCATAAACAAATCACCATGTCAACTTTATTTTCCGGTGTATATTTACTTAGTTGGTGATTTGTTTGTGCTACCATGCATTTTGCATGTTAATTGAATTAATTAATTAACTTGGCTATATCAATTGGTTAAATCATCACAAGGGGTCAATACATTCTTAGCCTATTACTATCTAACATAAAAGTGAGGCAAACCACTAAGTTATTCAAGCCAAATAGTTTTTTTTTTTTTTTTTTTTTTGAGGGGATAACATCGAATTTTTATTAAAGTAAGCCTATTAAATAGGCTTTTAAAATAGAATGAAGCTGTGGTTGAACATCCTCTATCCACACTAAAAAATTTGGAATGTCGACCGTGTTTCATTCTCTCTTTGTATGAGAGTAAAGCAACTGATCAAATTGTTGAGACAAAACCTTGGCATCCTCAACCAGCAACCTAAAAGGAGCCAATGAACTATCATCATCCATTAGGCCTTTAATCGTGACCAACGAGTCACCCACTAAAGCAGCCCACTTCATACCAACTTTTGATGTGAAAGAGAGAGCCCAAACCACAACCATAGCTTCAACATCATCACTGCAGGACGCTTGATGCAGTATCTTTGAGTAGGAAGATATCACTAAACCCCTGTTGTCTATAATAACTACTCCTATTTTGGATTTGTTATCATTTGGAAAAACTGCTCCATCAAAATTTATTTTAAATAACTCTGACATTGGAGGCTTCCATCAACAATTGGCTTGACGAGTTTTTTGTACCTATATAACAAGAGCAACCTGTCTTGCATGGAACTCTGCTAACCAAACTCTGGAAAAGTGAGCAACCTGGTGAAGGGCATTGGTTGGTTAATTGAGCCAAACTCGATTGTGCTGGTTCCAGATGGACCAAGCCATGTGTGAGAGACCAAGAACTTGGGTGCTCTCAAAAAAAGAGATTTGGGTACTTTAAGGCACCTCTCTTTTTGGGTAAGTGGTGTGGAGTCGCCACTTATATTTTTATACAAAAAAATAAGAAAAAATAAATACAATTACATATTCAAAATACATCAAATGTCATTGATTAAATAAAAAAAGTACAATTTGGTAGATTAACCTTACAAGGCTTTGGTCCTAGTTACAATCTATGCAAAAAAAAAAAAATACTAAGCTTCGGTCCTTGTTACATTCTACCAAAATTAAAGAGAAAACACTAGTCTATCTATCCAAAATCCTAAGTTCGGGGGCTAGGTTACAAAATGGGAATGTGTTAGGCATCCATTCTACCTAGACAGAGTCTGGTCTTCTAGACTCTAATGACCATTATATACCCTTTTTGCACGATATTGAATGATATGTTATAATACATATGACAAACACTTGACAAAAATTAATTTAAACAAATTTGTCTTATGAATAATGTCCTCTTTTAAAAGAAAAGTATGATCTATATTGAACAAAAAAAAATGAGATTTGATTTGTAAAAAATCAGATCTATTTTTTAAAAGTAAAAAAAAAAAAAAAAAAAAAGGGATTGGGTTAGTAAAAATCAGATCTGTTTTTGTAACATAAAAAAAAAAATGAGATTGGATTTGTAAAAATCAGATCTGTTTTTTAAACGGGTAAAAAAAATAGTATTTTTGTTGAGAAAAATCAGATCTGTTTTGAAAAGTTTTAAAAAAATGAGATTTGGTTTGTAAAAAATCAGATCTGTTTTTTAAAAGTAAGAAAAAAATTGTTAAAAGAGGATTCATATTCATGAGATAAACTTATTATGCATGCATCACATATTAAAAAGAAAGACTTTAACCTAACTCTTAATTCTTTCTTTGAAATTTCAAAATCTGCAATTTTATATAAAAGAAAACTTTTTCAAAAAAATTTTCAAATCTATATTTAATAAAAATACAAATCTGTTTTGTGATTGAAAAAAATTTAGATCTGTATTTAAGGAAAATATAGATCAGTTTTTGATCGAAAAAAATACGGATCTGTATTTAATGAAAATATAGACCAGTTTTGTGACCAGAAAAAATTTATATCTATATTTAATGAAAATACAAACCAATTTTGTAACCAGTAAAAAAAACAGATTTGTATTTAATGAAAATACAGACCAATTTTGTGACAAAAAAATACAAATCTGTATTTAATAAAAATACAACTATTTTTGGATTAAAAAAAAAAAAGGTTTTAATGATCATTAGCAAATTTTGAAATCAAAGAAAAAATTAAAACAAACAATCAACTAAAGAACATGTCAAAGAAAATTCCAACTAAGTATCTAAGCATGGCAAACATGAATTAAAAACAAGGCATAATAAAATTAATCATTTTAACCAAATTCATGCAATGAACAAATCAGAACATATTAATTAATGGGAAAGAAAAACAGCTAGAGGAATGAAACTAAATACCTCTTGCATGAGCGTGCTCTTCAATAAAAGAATATTTTAGAAATCAAAGAAGTTTTCACTTCTTTAAGGTCTAAAATACTTTACTTACAAAAAAGAAGTTCTTAAAGCAAAAGCCTCCAGAACGTCTTTAACGTAAGGGGAGTAGAGAAGTCAGAAAAGCAAAGCCCTTAATTTTGATCTTTTTCCTCTATTTATAGAGGTTGGGGTGCTTAAAAAATAAGTTGAATGAGATCGAATACGAATTGGAACGCGTCCTTTAAAAAGTCAAAAAAGTTAGGCTTTATCTCAATCAAGAATCTCCCGGGCCGGGCCGAGCATTTGGGCCAATCAGCACTCCAAGAGTGCTAACAAGCCTTTTTGGGTGTTAGGCCTGTGTTTGAGTTTTTGTCTGATTTAAACTCCTTCTTTGAGGGTTTTTGAGCCGGAAATTGCACCTAGACGCATTTTTGATTCGTATTCTAAAAATTAATTCAGATTTCTTTATATTCAAGTCTTTAAAGTGATAATTATCTTCTAAACAAATATTCCAAAAAGACTTGATTGTCCATAACTTCTTTGTTATCTGATTATCCAATTTATTCTCATGCAAGCAAGCCTATTTTTGACACTAATCAACAACCAATAACATAATTATTTAATTAATTTTAATTGTTTAACCAATCAAAATTAATTTAAATTAATCATGCATGATTGGTTCCACCTAAACAAAATGCATGTAGACCATGAAAACTTGATCTTGTGATATCTTTCAATCCAACGGTCCGATTTAGGAATCAGACATACCATTGCGATCGTTAGAATCACAAGATCATTTTTATGATATGCAATGAATGAATTAATGCATGTAATGCAACCCTAAATTTTGGGTATATGAATAGTTACTTTAGCCATCTTCCAAGATTAAATTATGGGTGCAAAATCGAGTGTCTACACCGTGACTACGGATAATTCTAGCTGCTGTTCATTATTGATAAGCCATAATATGAGCTCTTTAAAGTCAAGGAACTATATTGCACTTCGGAAACTCCACAATTCCAGATTTGCCCACACCAAATCAAGCTCAGGACACGACCACAATGCATGTATGGAATTTTCCGTCGAAGCACGACATCTATCACACAAGGGATCTGCAGTAATTGTATGAAGGAATAACGAGTGTTTTGTTGGCATGGCCTTACGACAAGCCCGCCACAATATTATCTTCATCTTTGGTGGCACACGCATGGACCATAATTCTTTCCATACATGTGTATCACAACTTGTAGATACCTGTGCAACGTCAACTAGCACAGCCTCTTCTTTTAGAAACTTGTAACCTATCTTGCAGCTATACACTCCATTGCTTGAATAAGGTCAAAACAGAGTGTCCTCTGATGCAGCAAGACTTAGTGGGATTTTCTTTATCAACTCTGCTTCCTCATTATTGAACAGCCCATCAACCATCTCTGTAATCCACTGTCTACTATGTCGATCGATTAGAATATCCATAGTGGACTCTTCGAAATCTGCCATTGGAGATTCAGGTAGTTGTGGAGGGTGCTTCCTTGGCAGCCAATGATGCTGCCAAATTTTCATTTTCTGCCCATTACCAACCCTCCGTCTAGCTCTCCTTTGGATGACATCCCTCCCTTTAAGGATACTCCTCCAAGCATAAGATCCCATTCTTGACTCTGTTGCCTCTATTATAGAGGTGTTTGGGAAAAACCGGACTATGAAGACTTTGTAGAAACGAGAGTTTTGATTGTGCAATAGTCGCCACGCTTGCTTTACTAGTAGTGAGTCATTGAACATGGCAAGGTCTCTAAAGCCCATACTACCCGCTTTTTTTTTTATTTAGTCATCTCATCCCATTTAACCCAATGAATCTTCCTTCGGTCAGCTCATTGTCCCCACCAAACTTCTTAATCATAGCCTCAATCTCATTACATAAACCTAATGGAATTTTGAAGCATCCCATTGTGTATGTGGGAATAGCTTGAATGGCTGATTTTATCAATATTTCTCTTCCCACTTTTGAAAGTAACTTCCCTTTCCATCCTTGGAATTTTTGCCACAACCGCTCCTTTATGTAGTTGAAACTTGTCTTGTTTCCTTTTCCAACAAAAGATGGAAGACCCAAATATTTCTCAAATTGCATAATTTCTGGGACACCCAAAGCTTCTTTGATATTGTTCTTTATTTCGGCCTCAGTTACTTTGCTGAAAAAAGTGTCATTTTACTCCTGTTTACTTTTTGTCCTAAGGCTTCTTCATAACTATTCAAAATGTCCAACACCTTCCCACACTCATCCATTGTTGCCCTGCAAAAGAGAAGACTATCATTTGCAAAAGCAGATTTGTTAGTTTTGGGCCTCTCCTACATAGGGAGAAGCCATAAATGTCCCTATTCCTTTCTGCCTATTTAATTATCCCATTTAACCCTTCAGTACAAAGCAAAAATAGGAATGGAGATAAAGGGTCACCCTACCTTATTCCGCTTGTTGGGTGAATCATGCCACACGGTTCTCCATTCACCAATACTGAATAGGTTACTGTTCTTACACACTCCATAATAAGATTGGACCCACCCTTCATAAAAACCCATCTTCCTCATAATCCCTTCAAGGAAAGGCCATTCCACTTGGTCATAGGCCTTACTCATATCTAGTTTTATTGCCATAAAACCATGTGTACCATAATTATGTCTTTGCAAACAGTGTAAGGTCTCAAATGCCACAAGAATGTTATCAAAAATTAATCTATCTTTTGTAAAGATAGATTGGTGTTCTGTAATGATAGAGGGTAGTACCTTTTCAAATGGTTCGCTAAATCTATGGAAAAAATTTTATACAACACATTACAAAGGCTGAAGGGACGATATTGTTGTACATGCTCAGGGGAGTTAACCTTTGGGACAAGAGTGATAAATGTATGATTTAGGGGAGTAGGTATAGTACCTGAATTCAACCACATCAAAATGGAGGAAGTGACATCATGGTTTACTGTACCCCAAAAGTGTTGGTAAAATAGTGGAGGCATTCCATCTGGACCTGGTGCTTTTAGAAGGCCATTTGTTGCAAAGCCACTGCAACTTCATTCAACAAAAGGATCAATACAAATTGTTACAACTATATAATCAAATTACAAATTACACCATTTAACTTTGATCTAAATTTAATTCAATCTTCTAACTTCAATTTTGTTAATTAATTCCTCTAAGTTTCAAATTTATTAAATTAAAGCCTATCATTTCTTTAAAAAAATAATTTTAATTAAAATATTTTCCAATTGAAAAGAACACATTAATCATAAATAAAAAAGGAAAAAAAAAAGATTTGCTCCCAACATATGCATATACAGATTTATTTGAACTATATAAAAATATTCTACAAAAATTCAATCAATATATGAAAATTTTCTTTAAAGTTGATTAAAAAAAAAAATTAAGGAAAGAACACAAGATTTCAAATTAACCTTAAAACCACCAAATGAAGAGAGATATCCCAGATTAGACAAAGAGCTCAAAACCACAAAACTCAACCTTAGATCCACAAAAATCCAAACTTGACAACCTAGAGAGAGAGAGAGAGAAAGAGAGAATACCCAAAATGTAGACAATTTTAGCAGTGAAACCCAACACAACACAATCGACAGCCACTCAATTTTATTTCATAGCTAATCCTTGGGTTGACGAAGACGAATTACTAAAATGGATGTGGATCTTCATCATCAATGGGTGGAAATCGGTGAAGGAATATGATAGATCTTCATTCCTTCTCAAGAAAATTGAGGTTTTTAATTGAGTAAAACTAGGTTTTTCTTATATGTCGTTTCGATTATTATTATCTTTTGTCCAACATGATGGTGATGTTTGACAACGCCAGACATGCCAAAGGAGTTTGAATTGGGTTTGAAGAAGGAGAAGGGCCCAATTGGTTTGAATTGGGTTCAAAGAGTGGTGGTAATCGAGGCCTATCTCTTGGATCTTGCCTTAGGTGAAATTGTCTAAGAGTAAATTGTCAAAGAGTGGGGAATATGTGAGAGATTGTGCCCTCGACCCAAACCCTAAAGAATTAGGTTTTGGCACTTGGCCTAGCGAATGGGATGGGGTTGTGTTATTTTCTCTCAAGAGATAGTGGATGGATCCTATTGTTATTATTCTCCCTCCTAAGTCAAGGTTTTTACAATGAAGTTGCAACTTGTTCCGAATTGGGTTCAAAGAGCGGTGGTAATCAAGGCCTATCTCTTGGAGCTCACCTTAGGTGAAATTTTCGAAGAGTGGGGTATATATGAGAGATTACACCCTCGACCAAACCATAAAAAATTAGGTGTTGGCACTTGGCCCAGCGAATGGGGTGGGGTTATGTTATTTTCTCTCAAGAGATAGTGGAAAGGATCCTATTGTTATTATTCTCCCTCCTAAATCAAGGGTTTTACAATGAAGTTGCAACTTGTTTAATTGGAAAAATAAGAAAACCTAATTGAAAAAGTGAATCGTTTTATTGATAAATTGTAAACCTAAATGACAAATTATATTGCTTTGGTCCTAGATACAATCTACAGCAAAATACAATGCTTTGTTTCCTAGTTACCATTCTAAAAGAGAAAATTACAAGGTGTGAGAGACCGCGCCCCCGGCCCCCTTTCTTATAGGGTGTTGTTGGGCCAAACCCACGTGAATGGGTGGAGTCGTGTTATTGCCTCTCAAAATGGAGGTTCGACTAGTAATATTTTCCCTTTTAGATTAAGGGTTTTACAATGGAGTCGCCACTTATTTAATTATTGGAAAAATAAGAAAACCTAAATTGAAAAATAATTCCTCATTTTATTAATTTGAAATTGAATTTACATTGATCATAGGAAATTACATGGCTTTGGTCCTAGATACAATCTAAGATAAAGTACATGGCTTTTTTTCCTAGTTACAATCTAAAAATCAAAAATTACAAGGATAAGCATTTGATCTACTAACCCTTGATCTAAGTTCGGAGGCTATGTTACAAGGTGGGAAGGTGTTAGGCACCCACCTTGCCCGGTGAAACCGGTCTTCTAGACTATGGTGGCCAACATTCATATCATATCATCCAATATGCCAATCGATTTATATGTTGAATTTAATGTGTGTGCATGTGATAAACCCTAATTCAATTTATTAAGCATTGCATATGGATTGAAAAATAGATTCTAGTGAATGTGTGTGTATGGTGATATCCTAGATTCAAGGATTTGAAAGAATTATGAAACAAACATGTTTTTCATATTTTTGATGTAGATTTAAGATTAAAACTAGTGTAATGCATGAACATGTGATGAACAACTAAGAACATGTGAAGAACATATAAGAACATTCAAACATATTCAAAGGAATTTAAATAGTTACTATCATGCTTTAATCCTAAATTTTCATCATGGCAACACAAAAAACAAGTTAGGGAAAGAAATTATACCTTCATGCAAGATCCATATGGTGGAGGAGGAGACTCTTAGTAGAGGTCCTAAGGGTGAAGGGAAAGAAGAGTTAGGAGAGGAAGAGTGAGTCTCACTCAATACCTTGAGTCTCAGGAAGACCAAGATATGACAAGACTACTCAACTTCACTAGAACTCAAGAGAGGGGAAGAGAGGAGGTTTTTTTTGTGTCTCTTGGAATGAAGGAGAGGGGGGTTTATATAGTAGTGGTGGAGGAAATATGAATGGAAGGCCATTTAATGAGGGTTGACAAAGAATCATGAACCTAGACCTCATTTTAGCCTTTGGGGAAATCTTGTGCATTAAATGGAAAGATTGGTAGGAGTGGGGAGCAAGCCAAAATTCGGTTTTCCGTAACTGCTGTAACAGCTTGTAGAGCCAACTTCGAAAAATCATATCTGACTCAATTCTGATTGGAATTGGCTCGTTCTTGTGCTCAAATTGAAGCCCCGGATGTCTAGTTTCTGGGAAAATTAACCTCATTCACAGATTCAAAATATTCTAAGAGATATTGATGAAATGGTGAGCAGAGGTCATTTGTTAGAAAATGGTTTCAGCACAATTAGCATTAATAAGTCCCAAATTAGCTCCTAATTAACATTAAATGGCTCCAATCACTCCCATTTCAGACTTAATTGGTCCCAAATTTACTCTAATTAAAAGATAATTGCACAAATTACTCATTGAATAATTAATGCTTAACTATCTAATTAATTAGGTGTGTGCAACCTTACCATAAAATGTAGTCCTAACCAATCAAATTATGACACATCCTTGATCTCAAATTGATTATACTTATAACCAATCAAAAACAATTGCTCATAATCACATATAGTCGGACTCAACATGTGATGGTGCATCTCGGCCATTAAAACTTGATTTGATGATAACTTTCAATCTGATGGTCTGATTAGGGCTTATGACCAGTCAATTTGATCGTTACAACATCAAGATCATTTTGGTGAAATGAGATTAAGGATCTAGTGACCAAAATCAAGATGCATATTTCCAAGGTGAAATTACCATTTTACCCTCCTGTAAGGTTAAATGCGGGTTGCAAAATGGGGTGTCAACACAAGGATAAGTCTAATCCACTAACCCTTGATATAAGTTTGGAGTGTTAGGCACCCAAACTACTTGGTAAAACCATTTTTCAATATATATATATATATATATATTGATGAATTGATGGCCAATATCATATTATATCATTAAAGTAGTTTATATCATCCAAGAATTAGTAATTGAAGAGTGAAACATACATTGATAAGTATGATAAAACAATATTCTAGACATGCAGGGAATCAAAGACAAACCTACCTTAATGCTTTGGGGGGGATGGGGGGCATGGCCCCCGTTAGTTTTTTAAAAAAAAAATATATTAGTATATAAATTTACACAAAATTTAAGATCTTGTCCCTTAATAAATTTACACACCAGCAAACAATTCACAAATCTAGATAATAATGAAAACCTTTAAACCCAAATTACCAACAACAAAAAAACAAATCACTTATCTAGTCTATAACAACAACAAAAAATAGTAGAATACTAATAAAACATTCAAAAATCACAAATCACAAATCCCTAACCAAATAAATCACAAAACCCCAAAAAAATTTACCAAAACATTCTCTTAGTCAAGAGCTCTCCGTCTCTCCCAACGCTCCACCCTTCTTCCTTGGGTTCATTGGTGACTCCATAATAGGTTAAGGTATGGTTTCTTGATTTTTGTCTTCTCTGATATGATCTCTCTCTCTCTCTCTCTCTCTCTCTCTCTCTCTCTCTCTCTGTGTGTGCAATTATTGGGTTTTTTGGCGTTTATTATTCGATTTGATGAGTTCTCTCTATTTTATTATTATTTTGAAGTTATTGTGGGCAAGCCTGTTCAAGAATTCACCAGTGCCGACAAAACCGCCCAAAACCGCGCCGATCCAACTGCTGAAAGCTCCACGAAAGGTTTCTGGTGCGATGATTGGTAGGCTTTTTCCGTTAAGTTGGTCGGTGCGGTGGTCGGCATCAAGATCTGCAAGTTGAAGAGAAACCGAACCGAACCAATATATATATATATATATATATATTTAACTTATACATATATAATATATAATCATTCATCAATTTTAAAATAAAAGAAATTGAGAGGGGGGGGAGAGAGAGAACCAGTTTGGCATGAAACTGAGAGAGGTGTGAAACTGAAAGAACTGAGACGCAAAGGAAGAAGAAGGAAAAATAAGGTTTAGGCTAAGTTAGTTAGAACGACGCCGTTTCTTTTTTTTTTTTTTTAATCTGATTCAAAACGACGCCATTTTTGAACCATTTTAAAATTTTACCATCAAGTTCAAAACGGCGTCGTTTTAGTGTCAGAATTAAAAAAAAAAAAAAAAAAAAAAAAAAAAAAAAAAAGGAACGCCAACTTGAATAAAAAAAAGAAGTTAACGTGTCACGTGTGTGCAGTGTGAGGCTATGAGCTACTTTTTTTAGTCAAGAAACGTGTGTGTGTTAGGTCTAAGACTTTGAGTTGTCTTGTCTAACTAATCTCCCACTTGCATTTTTTGAAATAAAAATATATTAAAAAAATAAAAATAAAAATGCTGTGGCCGTATGGGTTAGTGTGTTTTCAGTCATACCACTTGCATTTTTTGAAAATAAAAATAAAAATAAAAATAAAAAAAGGATGCCTGTCACTGTTTGAGTACTGATGGGTTAGTCACTGTGCAAGATAATTTTATCCTATTTTGATCTCAGCCACACGTCTTTTCTCCTCCTACTCAGCTGCTCTCATTTGTCATTTCTCCTCTTTACTCTTTGTCTTTAGAGTTTAGACTTTTGCTCCTCTCAAGTCTCAAACTCTCGCCTCTCAGACTACATCTACCTTCATTTCTCTTCCAAATTCTAATCCCGCTGATCAAACATTAGTCTTTCCCTCTCAATCTCAGGCTCTCACCTAATCATTTTTTTTTTTTTTTTTTTGCTCTCATTCAACCACATAATGTTTCTTCCAAACCCTAATCCCGCCGAACAATTAGTAGTGTTTCCCTCTCAATCTTAGATTTTCAAGCTCCCACCAACCATTTTTCTCTTCTCTTTTGCACTCAGCCACATAATTTTTTTTCCATACTCTGATCCCACCGAACAAACAGTAGTTTTTCCCTCTCAAATTCTCAATCTTAGGCTCCGAGCTAACCTTCCCCTATTTAAGAACACAAGCTCTCAGTCTTACTCTTGTCTCACTCTCTTACAAAGAAAGACTTTCCTCTCAAGGTCTCATGAAATTCCTAATACCTAAGACAATCAATCTCCTTTTCATCTCCGTTTTCAACCGTGGCTCTGCCACTATGTAGTTTTGTCTTTGATAACCCTAACCCCTACATTGTTTTAATTTTATTTTAGGGTCACTAAATGCTTCTTGTTGATTCTATTTTTTCTTTTTTTGGTAATTTTCTTGTAATTTCAGGGGTAATTTAAAAGATTCAGCTTCAGCCTAGTAAAGGAATAAATCTCAAAGGCTTAAATAGTTCTGGGTATTTTCTCATACTATTTATATTTATTTTGAGTTCACAATTTTACATTTTTTTTCTTTTTTGTTTGATTTTCTTTTAAGGATTATTTTTTATTTTGTTTTCAATTCACCATGTTGTGTCAAACTTTCATGTTTGTGTTTGATTTTGCTTTCCATTTTTGTGTTTTTTTTAAAGGTTCACTCATGTTGTTTGCTGTTTGGTTTTGTTTCTAGGTTCAAAGACTGTAAATTTATTTTTTGATCATCCTATTGATTAATCATACTGTTGTGATTTTAGTTATATATATAAATATATAATATTTCTTTTTTAGGTTCACTCATGTTGTTTGTTGTTTGATTTTGTTTCTAGGGTTCAAAGATTGTAAATTTATTTGTTGATCATCCAATTGATTGATTATACTGTTGTGATTTTAGTTTATTATATCATGCTAATATGTTGTGATTTTAGTTGATTATCTTCTTGTGATTTTAGCACTAAGAAAGCTACTTGTATAGTTTTTGTTTACTAATATTTTATTCAAGTTAGTGTATGACTGCGTGTTTAAGTTAAAGGTTGCTTGCATAATTTATTTGTTGTTATTTCTTAATTACTATATGTGATTGTTATTTATATTGATGTGATTAGATCATGGCTGCTTGTGCTTCTTCTTCCATCCCCTCTACGGAGCCTACTCCTAGTTCATGCACTGAGGCTAATCAACCAAATACACCTCCCATCCCACCATCAGGTGCTGCAACCCCTCAAACAGAAACAGAAACTCAACAAGCTACTATTAATGGTGGTAAAGAGCCTTCTAAGATATGGGACTATCTCTCTAAAATAGAGGGATGTGACCCGCTTTACCCTAAGTCTCAGTGCAACTATTGTAAAAAGAGTTATAATTTTCACCCAAAGGAAATGGAACCTCTGCCATGTGGTCTCATATAAAATCCGGTTGTAAGAAGTACCCCTATAGGCATGATAAAGGCCAAACCACTTTGAGTTACCAAAGTAAAAAAAAAGGGGGGGAGAGAGAGGGTGGCAATAAGCTGGTGTTGAGGAAGTTTAGTATGGAAAGACTAAGGATGGCCTTGGCTAGGATGATAATTGTTGATGAACTACCTTTTAGGTTTGTTGAGCATGGCGGGTTCATTGATTTTATGGTAGAGGTAGAGCCTAGGTTTGAAGTTCCCTCTCAAGTTACTGTTGCAAGGGATTGTCTTAGACTTTACATTAGGGAGAAGGTGAGTTTGAGAAAGGTTTTAATGGCTGGTCAAAGGGTGTGTTTGACAACTGATACTTAGACTTCAATCCAAAACCTTAGTTACCTTTGTTTGACTGCACATTATATTGATGTTGATTGGGTTTATCATAAAAAGATTTTGAATTTTTTCCTAATACCTGATTGGTAGGGTGGTTGAGTCTTGTTTGCTTTAATGAGGGATTGATCATATTTTTACAATTACTGTTGATAATGCAAGTTCAAATGATATGGCCATAGAAGATCTTAGGAGGAAAACAAAGGATAGGGTGGGTAGCCTCTTGGGTTGTGAGTTCCTTCATATACGTTGTTGTGCCCATATTTTGAATTTAATTGTGCAAGATGGGCTAAAGGACTTTAATGAGTCAATTGTTAAGGTCCATAATGTAATGAGGTATGTGAAATCCTCTCCTAATAGATTTGAGAAGTTTAAGGCATGTGTTGAAAGAGAAAAAATTAAAAGCAAAAGTTTGTTGTGCCTTGATATGTCTATTAGGTGGAATTCAACTTACTTGATGTTAGAAAGAGCACTAAAGTTTGTTGCTGCATTTGAAAGGATGGAGGAAGATGATGGGCATTTCCTTCGTTATTTTGAGGATCCATCTAGCGGTCCCTCTCGGTTTTTAGATTGGGAAAATGTAAGACATTTTACAAAGTTTCTTGGCATGTTCTATGAGGCAACTTAAGATTTTCTGGTTCCTTATTTGTGACTACTAATATGTATTTCCATGAGCTTGTTCGTCTTCAAGATCAATTAAATCAATTGTGTAATGGTAGGGGTGATCCTTTGTTAAAGGATATGGCACAAAGAATGAAATTGAAGTATGATAAGTATTGGGGAAGTGTTGATAGGATAAATTCGATGTTGTTTGTGGCTGCTGTGGTTGATCCTAGATATAAATTAAAATATGTGAGGTTTTGGTTTAAACAATGGTATGACAAGGAGAAGGCTGATGAGTTAGGATTGAGAGTTAGGGAAGCTTTAAATAGATTGTACAAGCACTATAGTGGAGCAATGGGGAACCCATGTGGAGCTAGTGCTAGTGGGACTAGTGAGTCTGTTAGTAGTGATGTTGCTGCCATGTCCTCCATGCTAAGTGGCTTTGGTAGTGCATAAGAAAGGATGAAGAGGTACAATAACATTTACAAACAACACTTAGCAGATGAGGATAGTGTAGAATGCAAATCTAAATTGGACCAATACTTGTTAAAAGCTAGTGTAGATCTAGAGACGGAAGGCTTTGATATTCTTGATTGGAGGAGGGTGAATTCTTCAAGATATAGGATCCTTTCTCAAGTTGCCCGTGATGTTTTGGCAATTCCCGTCTCTACCGTTGCATCAGAATCTGCATTTAGCACAGGGGGTCATGTCTTTAATCCTTTTCGTAGCTCATTGTCTCCCTATACCGTTGAAGCTTTGATTTGTACACAAAATTGGTTGAGATCCCAGGATTCAACTGAACCAATTAACCTACAAGAGACAATGGATGAAGTGGAAAACTATGAACTTGAATCAGGTAATGTGTTTATGTTCTTTTCTAATTTTTTTCTGCTTTTGTTATTTATAAATTCTCTTGTATTTTTTTTTTGTTATTTATTTATTTGTGAGATATTATTTATATACAATTTGTTTTGTTTTTCCCCCTCTTTTAGAGCTTGCACCAAAACCCACTGTGGGTACAGATTCTGTTCTAGATTGATTTGGAAGGTGGAGTTGTTTTTTGGACTTAGCTACCTAAGGTAACTTAAAAATTTTATGTAATTTGCTTATGTTTGTTGGCTACTATTTGTAATGGTGTTAATTGTCATGTATTGCTTTCTACTTTATACTTATAATTTTTTTTTTTTTTTTTTGGGATTGACACTATAGGAATGGAGTTTTTTGTATATGATGACTTGGAGTTGGAGTTGTTGGTTGGCTAGCTGATTGCAGAAATTTTTTGTGGTTGAATTGCTGACTTAATCATGGAGATGACCAAATTAGGAGTGTTTGGGTGCTTGGGCTGCTGCTGGTTTCTTGCTTGATGCTTCTTTGCTGCTTTCTACTTTATTTTTGTTTACTAGATGCACACATGACAACACAAGCACTGAATGAACACACTATTAGTCTTAGTAGACTAGACTGCCTCCATTTTGTATAGTGCTTATATTTGATGTGATTACTATGATAGAAATATTAATGTTAATGTTGTTGCCATGCTGGAATTCTCTTGTTATGGTTGAGACTTGATACTCTATAATTGTGTGTTTGATTTGGAATGTTGTGACGGGTTTAGATTTATTAATGTGTTAATGTATTTAATAAATACATGTTTAATTTGATAGGTTTATAGTTGAGACTTGATACTCTATAATTGTGTATTTGATTTGGAATGTTATGAGTCTGGTGACAGGTTTGGAGTTGTCTTCTTGTGGTTGGAACTTGATAAAGAAAGGCTTAGTTAAAAAGAAGTCATTATGGGCTCAAAATGCTATTTTTTTGAAGGCCTAAAAGCCCAAAGCTTAGAATAGGAATTTTAAAAATCCAACTCATATAACCGAACGAACTGCACCAAGCCGCTAAGATTAACCGCACCTTGTGTAGACCGGTTTTCATCTTCCAAAAGTGAGATGCGGTTAAGCATAGGGTGAAACAACACCCTATAGGTGTGGTGCAAAAAACTTCTCCAAAACCGACCGAACCGAACCGTGTACACCCCTAGTTGTGGGCCTTGTGTGGCATTTAGACTTGTCATTGATCCCTATATGTGATAAGCACATAACAAGGAAAATAAAATGATGCTAAAAAGTTTATTTGTGGTTGTTACTAAATTGATGGAAAACATTTATTATGTATTTATTTAGTATAACTTACCCATTATCATTTGATTGCTTAAGAGCTATCATCATTATCATTAGATTTTTAGACATGTATATCTCCTCTTATGCTATTAATTAGCCAATATTTCAGCGGATGTATTGATTTAGTAGTAGTTAACTCAATTAGTAAAATCTCTTACGGTTAAATAAGAAATCTGGGATTCAATCTTTACTTACACCAAAAACCGATTGATGTCTTGGTCTAATGATAATGAACACAATCATAAGAAACAGGTGACATAGGTTAAAACTTTATAATAAAAAAAATTGATATTATTTTCTGTCTAAAGATTGACATGGGTTTAAACTTTGAACTGTAGTTATTAATATATAGAAGTATAAAAGGTTGGGTATAGAATAATGTGAAAAGAATAAAGCTGAATTTTTATGTATTTAACATATTAATTACATGATTACAATGGTTAATATGATTTCATTGTTTCGACTATCTATTCCATCCCTTTTGGAAGAATTACTCATTTTCAATTCCTACAATTACTATGATTTTTATTTGATTCATAAATTATGGGAAAGTGTAGTTTTTTCAAAAGAAAAAAAAAATTGAAAACCAATAACGATGATGTTAGCTTGCCTACTCTAGCGTTTATATCTCAATTTCTAAAAATCTTTAAAATAAAAGACTTTGGTCTAAAATCCTTAAACAAAAGACTATGCCCCCCTCCCCCCCCTAGCCCCCAAGTTCGAAACCTGTTTTTGTCCCTACAGAATAGATAATGAAAGAAATGGTGAATATGTGTGTGATGTATGATAAACCCTAATCTAGAACATGTTAATTGAATTGAAAACCCTAATTCTAAGAGCAACCTAGATCTAACCATCTTGACGTGAAGAACTAGAAACAAAAGCATGCTTGAATTTAATATTGAATCTATGAACCGAAATTTAATATTAAAAAAAAAATCCTAGATCTAGGATGCAAGAACATAAGATTCTAGTATTATAAATCAAAAGTATGGAAACATATTTACAATTAGGAGAAACCCTAGTTTTAAACATGTGAACATAATATTTGAGTTAAAAACCATAGAAACATAGAAAATATGAAAAACTAACCAAAACCTAGATCTAGCATGATAAATAAATAAGAACTAGCCAAGAACATGATTATAAACCATGCTTGAATCTAAAAGCTAAGGCATAATTAAAAGGAAAAGGAGAGAAACCTTACCTATGTGCACAACACTTCGAGCTAGACAATATTGTTAGAATTAGTGCCCTTAAATCCTATTGTATGATGCTATATATGATATTATGTGTGATATTTTGTATGACTTAATATTGTGATTAATAAAGTTGTTTTATTATTATCTAAAATAATGGTAACATGAATATTTGAACATTATCATATAGTCTATGAGATGTATAGTATGTAATTTATGTGATTTAGTCACAAAAGATATAAGTCACAAGTTCTTTGTAAAGTAAGAATTTTAGCTCATAGTCGGTGATGAAATTAGACATTTCATCTGCGAAGATTATAACATATCAACTAAGATGATTTGTCTTGATCATAGAAGTAGAGACTTTTAGTTGATATGTTGATATGTTTTAAGAGTTAAGACACATTGAACTAAATTGCTATGAGATTTATTATTCTCCTAACGATTGTCAAATGAATAATAAATCTTACGACTTCTATTTACATCAACTCTTAATCCTAAGAGAATAATAGATCTGATCATAAAGTGTAGGTTGTTTTGATATATCAGGAGTGAGATTTTAAGTCACATTCAAAACTTCAGTATGTTGGGCAGCCACATTTAGTGTTGATGAAACATATATTCTCAAGATGGAATTCATAATCTTTTAACGGAGATATAAAATATTTTCTTGAAATAAGTTTAATGGGTTTGATTATTCAGAATGTTAGGCCTAACTACTTTAATAAGGAGTTATTAAAGTATATATTTATGAAATTATATTTCAAAAATATATGATGAATAACTTAAAGGATTAAAACATATATTCAAGGATTAAGATGTAATAATCTTCAAAACGGCAGTCTACATTTATGACTTTGTGTAACTACGAATATTTTATAAAGGAGTTGTAAGTATAATAAAGTCTTAGAATATAATTTATTAATAAGGCCTAGAGTGTAATTATATTTATATAATGGTATTAAATATAATTAATGGTAACTTTGGACTTGTCAAGAGTTGACAGAAAAGCTCAAGGCCCATTGGAGCTAGAGTCTTATTTGTTCCCCTTTTGGTCCCACTTTAAGCCCAATTAGAATGGCTCAAAAGGCTAGCCCAATTAGATAATTAGTTAGATACAAAGGAAATATAATTAATAGTAACTTTGAACTTGTCAAGAGCTGACAGAAAAGCCCAAAGTCCATTCGAGCTAGTTTTATTTGTTCCATTTTGGTCTTACTCCAGGCCACATATTTAAGCACAATTGGAATGGCTCAAAATGCTAGCCCAATTAGATAATCAGTTAAATACAAAGAGAGAAACATACAGAATTTTATGTGAAACTATTGTGAAATTAAATGGTTTGTATATGAATGTTGGACACTCTATTATTCTCCCTTAAACACATTCATATAAACTGATTGAGAGACCACACTTCTTGGAGTAAAGATTAAGACTGTTCTCAAGTACTTATAATTTTTTGTTTTGAATTTCACTGCACCAAGATACACTTTATTGTTCTTATATTTTGAAATTTACATAGTTTATGTTATCAATTGCGAATGAAGTCGATCTGTTAACTTTTCGCTGCGTATATTTTGTATGCGATACAAACATGTACTTGATGGTAGGTATGGCAAAATGGGTTAGAATTTGTTGACCTGACTTGAATCTGAATTTTTTGACTCGAAGCAAAAATGTATGACCCATCCCATTTTTTGCGAGTCAACCCAATCCGACCCATGACCCGAACCATTTTTTAAAACCTTTGCTTTTTGGTAAAAAAAACAACTAAATTAAGACAATATTGGTTTAATTGTTTGTTGTGAGTTTTAAGGAAACAATAGAGACATTTACATAATTGCATACAAATGAATTGAAAGATGAATGGTTGAGACATCTATAATGAGTAAAAAAATTTAAATATCAAATAACAAAATAAATGCTAAAATAATTTGGTTATAGTAGAGTTAAAAATATATATTTAAAATTATAGACATGTCTGAAAAACATTTATAAGTGAGAAAAGAGTGAAACCAAAATATCAATGAAATTAGCATAAATTATCAATACTTAAGCTTATTTTTTAACAATTCATATCCAAAATAAACGGTTTTTCAAAATAAATTATAATATTTTTTGAAGTGTGTATTGCTTAACAATAACTTAATATTCATAAAATAGACCATGTATAAATAAGTAAACAATTAAATTTTAATGTATATTCTCAGTTTGAAATTGAATACCAACTACAATTGATAATAGATTATAAAATTAGTTTTCAAGATTATAAATTTCATATATATATATATATATATATTTTATCAAATTAGTTATCCATAAAGGCATTTGTAATTTTATTTTATGTTTTGGGATGATGATATTGTGTAGAAATAAAACTTGTTTATTTGTTTTACTTATCCATTGTGCTATTTTATTTTGGTTAGTAATGTTAGGATTTGTATAATTTTAAAATTTTTGAACAAGTAGTAATTTGTTTAGTTGAGCTTAATCTTGATATAAATAGTAAATTCAAAATGATACATTTTACATTAAGTAATTTGCTGTATGACTTTTCAAATGGAAAATGCATGTTATTTTCTTATTAATAAAATTCATGTGAAAAATACGGATAAACTTAACTCTACCCGAACCACCCGCAATACAATTATCTCGGCTCGTTTCTAACCCACTTAAAATAATCCATTTTTACTAGCAACCCGATCCGACTTGCCCATTTGCCACATCTACTCGATGGTGTCCCTATTTCCAATCCCACACCCTGTACACTTTTCTTCCTTTGAAGGTTCCCAATTATATATATATATATATATATATATATATATATATATATATAGAATTTCAGCATATACATTGAAATGCACATTTCGAAATCTACTAGTCTCCATCCTCCCTTTTGCCTAGCAAAAAATAAATAAATAACTAGCTCGAAGTGCGTTCAATAAGGTTTTTTTTTTTTTTTTTTCTTTATTTATTGTTATAATTTCTCATTTATCCCAGTTTGAAGTTCACACATTTACTTACTTAGGAGTATCATGAGACTGGCTTTTAAAAAATGAACAAATTAAAATGAGTAACTTGTAATATGAGAGATTTAAAGATACAGTGCCTACTTTTATGAAAGTGATATAATAGTTAAAGAAAGAGAGATAAAGAGAAAGACAAAAGAGAAATAAAGCAATAAAATGTGAGCACTGCAGATGCATTTCATACTTTTGCAGATAAAAGTTGTGAGCACTACAAATGCTTTTTGTTGAATGAGAAGATTTTCTATTTTAGTAGTGATGACTGATGAGCACTGCAAATGCGCTTCATACTTCGCTATAAACACTATCAGCAATGCCAAGGGCTTCCTGCTTTGGCTTTATAAGTAGACGATGACAATGTAGAAAGTTGTAGTATGAATATGGACGAGGAGAAGATGATGAGACAGTACAATTTGGCTACAAAAGTTGCTTAGAAACTGGTTAAACTTTTTCAAATTGAATGTCTGGTTCTATCTTATTTTGACGAGTAAAATAACTTCATTGAAAGGAGGTGAAAAAAAAAACCCACACAGGCAGTGTGCTATAGAAACAGCAGAATATCTAAACTAACAATGAAAGTACAAAGGTCAATTAATTAATCATGCAAAGAATTAAAAGTAGAAACATCCAAAGCATTCACCCACCCAAACACAATCTAAAAAAAACCAAAGCTTCAAATCGTGAATCAATCTTTCATTCTCTTCCCTTCAAAAATCTGCGCAGTCCCTTCAAGAGTTTGGTTCCATCTTTCAATCAAAAGAAAGTTTCTGGTTGAATTATCTGTTTGAAACGGATGTTTTGTGTTTTAAAAGTCGCATTCTAAATGCGTGTTTTATTTAAAAAAAGAAAAAAGAAAAAAAAAAAGAGCAATTAATTGTTTGATAAAAATTGTAAAAGTGTTGTTTCTGTAAAAACCTGCAGCTTAAAAACAAGTCCTCCCTTACATCGCAAAACCAAATATACTATTTGATAAGTAAGAGCAATGTTAGAGGCAAATTTTCATCACCTTTTTTAGCGCTTTTACTTGCTAAGGTAGTCAGGTATTATTAAAACAACACCAAATTCATGTGTATTCAATATATATATACAAATTTTAATGTTGTACGTATCTAACTAATAAATAAAATAAACTAATGCAAATAGACTCATGATAACTAGCTCATATTATGCACTAATCACAAAATGCCTCATCAATAGTTATGAAAAATACAAAAAGGCTTGCAAAATATTGTCATTTAATTTATTTATTTGGTAAAGTTTGTCAAACTACTTGTTGCTATTGTAATCACTCTCTCTCTTTTTTCTTTCTCAATGGGAGGTTAATTGGGTTACACTTCCACACATGTATACAACTTACAACATGAAGCATTTCTCTCTCAATAGCCTAATAGTTGAGGGAAATTTTAAAATTTTCAATGTCACGGAATTTGTTGATAATAAATTGCAGTAGTCAATAACCATCCATCAAACAAAGCAATTAAATTAGAGGGCAACAACTAGAAATCTATCAAACAAAGCAAGTAAAATAAAGGTCATTGGACTAGAAATCTTGAATGTAACAGCCGCCTTAATCAAAATGTCTTTGAATTCTCCAATATTAACCCAACTTAACAACATGTAACTTGGGGTTCCAGTTAACTAAACTGGCTAAGTCTCTTGTTGATGAATAAGAGATCTGCTCATGTATTAGAAGCATATGAACTTAGTTAAAGAAAAGGTGGAGGAAGAGATTGGGATTGGTAAATAAATAAAGCTTGTTCATATTGTAAATTAGGCTGAGCTAATTCAAGCTCATTGACCAGATTTAAAAGCATAGCTAAAAAAAATGGACAAAAGATCAGAGATCTACAAGTTAATCCCAATACACCAAAATTGGATACTAGGCTCTAAACCAAAAGATCAGAAGCAACAACCCAAAAAAAAAAAAAAAAAAAAAAAAAAAAAAAAAAAAAAACAGTTGGAATGCAATAAGGTAGGGGACTTCATCGTCGGATAAATAAAACTACATTTTTTATGACGAGGAACCTCGGAGATCATGCAGAGCATCATGTCTTTTTATCCGGATAAATCCCAGACCCAAGTCATGCACCCACATCACATGGATTAGGTAAGTTGTTGGCCTCACCAATGGGACGTGGCCCCTAGAAATTGATTGCACCCAAGGGGATTCGAACCTTAGACTTGAAGGGAAATAAACAGCAAGCTAAGTGTAGTTCATTCTTAACTCCTACACTCACATTCATGAAATTAAACAGCAAGCTAAGTGTAGAGTCATAGTTCATATCCCGTATGAATTGAAGCCAAATAAGTCAAATTCTATAAAATAGGTCCATTGACAGGGAAGGAATAACATGCAATTAATAAGAACAAGGAGGGGTTGGGAAGAATTGGTGTATAGGGTGTCTTGGGTAGTCAAGAAAAAAAGTGCTGCTCAAATGGTAGTTTGCTCTTATCTCGTTTTGAGAACTGAATTTTCCTTTGCTACATGAGTTGAGTCTGAAAAAAAATCCAGATTCGGAGACATTTTCTCACAGACAATAAGCAAAGAAGCATACTACCCCCTTTGCAAGCTATTCCACTTAATGCCTCAATGTTCGAACCCCAAACCCAAGCTCAAGCTTAAAATTGCATCAAGCCTCAACGAAAATTTTAGTTTGCAGAAAGCAAGCTTAAGCAACCCTAAAGCTTGAAGATAAGTACTTTGTAGCGACAATTAATAGATACTTTAAGAACATTAGGGAAAACAATAATCCCATATTCCTTGTAGCCAAGGGATAAGCCTGCATCTTTTTAACACAAGGCATTCTGATGCAGGGCATTTCAAGTAGCTATATCCTAATCCTCTTGTAACTAATTAGTTAGTTAGTTAAGACGATTTTTTTGAACATAGACCAATAGGATTTGGACACTTGTCAATTTGTTCTAAGCAGCTCTCATTCCACCTAGTTCTATTACACCATTAGCCCAATGCATATCAGGCAATACAGAATAAACATTCTTCCACAATAAAACCCAACATTACCCAAAATCAATACAACAAACAGGAAAAAGCAAGGCCTCAGTTTGTTCTTAGGATCAAATCCCTAAAACATAAAACTAAAAGCCCCAAATCCATTAGCTATTTTTGTCATCCACATACATCACAGAATCATAAGACTAACACAACAAACAGGAGAAGCAAAGCCACAATTTGTTCTTAGAATCAAAATCCCTAAAAACTATAACCAAAAAGCTTCAAATCCATTTGCTATTATCATCAACCATTTATTCTTTATTTTGACCCCATAACAGCGATTGACTTATCTGTAAGACACGGACACGGCGAAATCGGAAATCAGTCGCGATTCTTGAGGCGTTCGACGCGTTGGTTGAGCTGTTCGATGCGAGTAACGAGATGGGTGACCGTGTAGAGGAGCCAGTAGAAGACGAGAGCGACGGCGATGAGGAGAGCGTTGCGCTGGCTCTTCATGACGGACTTCTGGTGGCGGAGGTGCTCGGTCGGAGTGCAAGCCTCGGGGGTCTCGCAACTCGGGCGAGTCTCGTATTTCCAGTAGATGTCCATCAACAGGAAGAGGCAGAATGGGACTATGGAGAGGAACGGTTTCAGGAGGTTGCGGGTCACCGCGATCAGGCCTTTACGGATGCCTTCCAAGCCCGGGACCGTTAGGAGTAGGACCATTATGGCCTCTGCGCCCGCCGCGTAACCTAGAACAACCCATTCTAGTGCCATTCTTTGGGGGGGATTGGATACTTTGGATCTGTGGTGGGTTTTCGGATTTTGAGGACGTGAGAAACCTATTCTACACTTTCAATCCCAACCGTTTATTTAATCCAACGCATGAAAAATTGACACCTATTAAAGAGGGTTGGATACTTTGGATCTGTGGTGGGTTTTGGGATTTTCTAAGGAGGTCATATGGTGAGAATTGGAGACTAAGGCGTGTTGGAGAGGGTGGATCTACAGTGTTTTCCAAGAGAAAGAAGCAGAAGCCGTTGAGCTGCGATTTGCTGGTTTGCGTTTTGGAGTAATAGATCTGTGTGTTGTTTTTCACGAGATTCTAGAAAACTCTACGAGGCCAGGTACTGTGTCAATCATAAAGGTAAGGATCCCAGATTTGATCCAACGGCTACAAATTCATCAACAATATAATAATGAGGACAAATCCTGGCCCTCCATTTAATCCAATGGCTACTTATTTTGACACCTCAGCCATCCGGGTTGGCAATCCGTGTCTCCCTTCTGTTTTCATTTTGCTTTTTCCTAAACTTTGAAACTCTCTCTTCTCTCTCTCTCTCTCTCTCTCACGTTCTCTCCCTGAGAACTCTCCACTCTCTCAACCTCCACGCTCAGTGCGCCGTCTCCACTTCTAGCATACCTAACTCAGACCTATCACTGATACTTGTCAACAAAGACACCAAGGGAGGAAAAAGTTTTTTTTTTTTGATAAACTGCACTTCCATTAAACAGAAACAGAACCAGAAACAGAACTAACGTAAGAGTCTCCCTTACAAGCATCCTCAAGGGAGGGTGGGAGATTTCCATTATTGAAGCAAAAATCTACGCTGGAGTTCAAGGCAAATTTAGCAGCTACATGGGCTGCTGAATTGCCAAGCCTCCGAACCCAACTGAACTTAAAATCAGAAAACTGAGACACTAGACAACGAATGTTCAATATAGTAGTGGCAGAATTCCACTCAGGTAAAATCTCAGGATTTGTCAGCGCATCAATACAAAACTTCGCATCCCCCTCAAAAATGACAGCACTCCATTGCTCTTGGATTGCTAGTTTCACA
The DNA here is from genome assembly GCA_033629205.1 of Lithocarpus polystachyus. NCBI lineage: Eukaryota > Viridiplantae > Streptophyta > Magnoliopsida > Fagales > Fagaceae > Lithocarpus > Lithocarpus polystachyus. The sequence goes on from CM066164.1 coordinate 42,576,361, forward strand.
GCCCAAAGCAAAGCTTCAGCTTCTGCTTGAGCTGGACTACATGAATGATGTCGGACTCCCCTCAAGAACAGAACCTCACCCCGCTCGTCCCTAGCCACAGCCGCCAATGCAGACCTGGAACAATTTAAAGCTGCATCCACATTAATTTTAATCCAACCTCGAGGGGGTGGAGTCCAACTTACAGCCGCTAGTTTCGATGGGGATTGGATGTCTGAGGAGAGCAACTTTGTGATTTCAAGGAATTTAGTTTGGACATTCTGCTTGGCCTTAAGGACATCTGCTTTGCCATTTTGGAACTGAATGAGGTTTCTGGTTTGCCATATCTCATCAACAATTAGGGAGGAAAAAGTTTTTTAAACAAAAAGGCAGACATATAGACGACAATTTAATGGTAGAGAAAAATGATGAATTTATGGGTAAATGACATATAACCAATTACATTCTTCTATTTAGGATAATTATAAAAAAATATAAGTTGTAAAAGATGTAATCTTAAAATAATAATACTAGTGTCATAAACTTTTTATATATATATTTTTGCAATAACTATTATACACGATAAACTATGACTAACATTTTATCACAATCACATAAATCAATTAATTTTTCTCCACCACTTAATCTGTTGCTTGCTTATGGCTTGCAACAAAGTGCGTGTGAAATTACATAATCCTAGCATTATTGGTCCTAGAATTACTTTTTTTTTTTTTTCGTTATTCTTCTTCTTCTTTCCTGTTTTGGTATCAGATTCCTTAATAAATTATCGAACCAAAGTTTGGCCAAGCGTACTCTCAACAAATAGAATTCGGCCAGTTGGGTTTTCGACTTTTTGCTTTCGGCGCTTTGCTTTTTACCTTTTTAGGCTTTAAATTTGAATGTGGCGGGCTTGTGATTTCGATCCAATACAAGCCCAATCGAACATATGCTTCTGACATCCTATTCAGCTATAGGCTTTTCTTTAAAAAAAAAAAAATTCCTTTGGGTTAGTCTGAGTGGGGTTTAGTTGGACCAAAGTGTTTAGGTCCATTCAATTTGATTTTGGCCTCAAGTTAGTTTCTGGAAATACTACTAAAATGGAAACTCCTGGTTTCCATCACGGATAGGCCTTGCTAATTAACAGTACACAATATTTAAAAGAAAGGAGAGCTTTGTTCCCCTTTTGAAGATAAAAGCAAAGCACTGAATTTCATCCCTTAGATTCAAAAAATATCAGCTTCTCCTCATTGATCTACAGAAAATAACCAATATCACTACTAGAACTATACTGTTCTTAAACTATCATTTACTAGTTGATTTGTAAATCACACTTTTAGGAAGTTAATTTTGTGGCCCATCATATAACTAAATGTATCATTTTGTGTTTGCAACTTAGCATCCCCATCACCTGTATCTTGGATAAGTTAGATGGTCTTATTTACCCACAAGCTTGTAGTTTCTTTCTTGTTCTCTTTTTCTCCTTCATGATCATTTTTTATTCATTATAGAAAGGGACCATTGACTTCTTTCTTTATTACAAAATTACAAAGAATAAGATTTGACTATAGTATTCAATATTCACTCCTTGACAATAAATGCATTATAAAATTACCACCAGTCTGCTATTTTTTAGTTAGTTGATTTATTAAATGATGGCAAGTTCCAATGAAGTGCTAGTAGGATTGTTCCAATTTGGACTTTGACTATCACTCGAAAAGTTTGAACTAGTGAATCCTTTGTTATTTCACCTCCTTCAAAATCTTAGAATACTAAGATGAACAAATATAATAGCATAAGCAACCTACTCTCTGCCAAACTTCCATTTTGCCTTAATTGTTACTGCCACATACTTTACTTATTCATACTTGGCCCTTCACGAGGTAGAAATGCTAGAGACATAACTCTTTTCTAATTTTATCAAAAGTTATTAAGTTAGCAAATTGCAATCAAGTGAGGTTCATATGATAACTTTATGTTTTATTTGATTTGTATGAGCTGGATTTCAGATTTCAAAAATGGGCCATATTTATGGGCTTTTAGAAAACATAATATTTTTGAAAAGAAAAAATTCTGGAGTGGTAAGGCAGAGCCCGTGGAGCCTGTAGGGTTGGGTTTGGGGCAATTAAAAAAATCCATTTAGTTAACGGGTCGGATTCGGGTATAAAGAAACCAACCTTAAACTTGATCCGTTGTCATTCCTAATGATAACCTAATGGTAATAACATCATATTTGTGTTTCAACAATTCAACTTACCCCTCCTTTCTGCAATTTACCTATCAGAAAAAGGAAAAAAAAAAAAAAAAAAAAGAAGTTTTGATCAAGTTGTACGTGCTTGGTGCAATCAAGGATGTTAAAATTAGTGTTTTAACTCCAATCGAAAAGAGGGCCTACAAGATTGAATGAGAAGATTGGATTGAGATGGTAAGAATTTATGGAATTTAAAAATTAAGTATGATATATAAAGAATTGAAGGATCATTTGACATGGTCAAATTAGACAACAAGTCATAAAAATACTCAAACACAGATAATGCGAAAAAAAGAAAAAAAAAAAAAAATGATCCTTCATCCTTGTCTTTTAGTTAAATGTGAAATCAAGCCCCTAGTTTGAAGTTCTATGAATTGGTCTGCATGTGTTTAGACTTTAGAGTCAAGTAATTAAAGCTAGAGTCATATTACCACAGTACCACTATATTCCAATTCCAAACCTGTCCCAAGTCTTCCTAACCCTTGGTAGATTCTCACGTCCCCATTTAATAACCAGAAGACCAAGAAGAATATATATAAAGTACTTATTTACCTACTGCCTTTTATGAGTCCACTATTTTCTTGGTCTTCATTGTCACTATCCTTGCCTTAACTTTTTAAATTACACTATAGAATCGCATTGAAAAGAAGAGTATACTATAGCTGGAAGCTTCCTGCCTATTTTCATAAGCACAATTTCTAAAATAAAGAAAAAGTTAGTGTGCAGTGTTGGCTTGGCTGTGTAACGTGCTAGCTGCTACGTATGTTTCTATGCAAGTCATATTTTACTGCCCAGAACACCTTTTTCTTTTTGAAGTTCAGCCTTAGAAAAGCCGACCTTTTCTTTTCTTTCTTAATAAAGCCAATTAGCGTAGCTATTCAGGGATTAGGTTAGCACATGCAAGAACAAGAATGCTATTATAACCGTTAAAGAACCTGTTTTTTTCTTATTTTTTAAGTTATTAGAGGTCTTGGCCCAGTAGTATTAGAAATATATAAGTTTGTGCTTCTGGAATATTGTTTAGCACAAGTGCACAAATTTAGAATCTGAATACGTGTATGTTAGATTTGTTTGTTTGTTTTATTTAACCCTGTGCATAATTATTTTTATATATAATTATTAATTAAACTCGTTAAGTAGTGATAGAATACACAATGTTTCAATAAAATGTCAAATCGATTACAAGATTTAGGGATGTACACAACAATTTTATAAAAGACAGGAGGAAATTGGTGAGGAATCTTCCACGAGGAAGATTTTGTAATTCATTACACCTTTACGTACCCTGGATTTTGGCTAATGATGCTGTAATATGTACTATTTTTGGGAGATATCAATGATAACGATTGTCTTGGTTAAAACAATGCCACATTTACCCAAAAATAACGAAATCGATTTGATAAATAATGCCCAATGAAATTGGTCAAGAAGTTTCCTAGGAATTGACGCGAGAGAAATAACAAAAAAGTGAAGGATCCAAATCCCTGGATTATTCCACCTGATCTATACTTTTATTTTTATTTTTGATATTATCAAAGGTTGTGTGTAAGTTGTTTCGTCACGGCCGTGCCAAGACTTGAGTTAGGGGTGGCTTTGTTGTTCGTTGTGTAGCTCCGACTTTTAACTTTATTGCTTTATTATTAAAGATTTTTGTTTAAAACTATTTAAAGAATCAACTGTTTGTTATGAGTAAAATAGGTCGATTGGACTTAATTTTTTTTAATTATATTATTGGTAATTTTTGTTGTTGAGCTAATTTTTTGAGACTTGTATATTTTGTTTAAGATTTAATCTATTAATTTTTTATAGCCTTTAAAAGGTGAAAAATGCTAAAATTACAAAATTTTTACAAATTGCTAAGGTAATAAGTAGTTATTGGTAAGTAAAAAGTAATACAAATGTGCGAACTAATAAGAATTTTCTATCTTAATAGTTTGTAAAAACGTTGTAAAAAAGTTTGTAACCACAATATTACTCTGAAAAGAATTGATAGCATTGTTAAGAGGGCAAAATGTAATTTTATTGAACAAAATTGCTAAAATTTGTACTCATTAATATAATAATATTGTCTTAAAAAAAATTTAATGGAGACCATTGCCCTCCTAGTCCATATATAGCTCTGTCCATGTGTTTCGCAATTAGATGGATCAAGAAACTTTACAAACTAAAAATAAAACAATTTTTATTTTTTGTGAATGTAATACTATTTACCATGTTGTGCTACGTGGATGATATAACCTCTTTAATCGTTGAAGATATATACAAGCCTGTGAGCACGTCACTATCAATTCTCCAACTACTAAAGAAAAACTATTTATTATTAAAGATTTTTGTTTAAAACTATTTAAAGAATCAAGCTGTTTGTTATGAGTAAAATAGGTCGGTTGGACTTAATTTTTTTTTTAATTTTATTATTGATAATTTTTGTTATTGAGCTAATTTTTTGAGGCTTATATATTTTGTTTAAGATTTAATTTATTAATTTTTTATAGCCTTTAAAAGGTGAAAAATGCTAAAACTACAAAATTTTTACAAATTGCTAAGGTGATGAGTGGTTATTGGTAAGTAAAAAGTAATACAAATGTGTGAACTAATAAGAATTTTCTACCTTAATAGTTTTTAAAAACGTTGTAAAAAAGTTTGTAACCACAATATTATTCTGAAAAGAATTGATAGCATTGTTAAGAGGGCAAAATATAATTTTATTGAACAAAATTGCTAAAATTTGTACTCATTAATATAATAATATTGTCTTAAAAAAAATTTAATGGAGACCATTGCCCTCCTAGTCCATATATAGCTCTGTCCACGTGTTTCGCAATTAGATGGATCAAGAAACTTTACAAACTAAAAATAAAACAATTTTTATTTTTTGTGAATGTAATACTATTTACCATATTGTGCTACGTGGATAATGTAACCTCTTTAATCGTTGAAGATATATACAAGCCTGTGAGCACGTTACTATCAATTCTCCAACTACTAAAGAAAAAAATTAACAAAAACAAAACGCCTTTCTTATTAAAAACATACATGCAATTTTGTGAAATATTAAGAAAGAATGAAAGAGCATCAGAAATGCAATTGAATCATCTAAAATGAGATTCTGAGCAAGGAAGGATATAATCACTTTTGGATATATAATTCTATCATTTTAGTGTGTGTTTGGCAAAAATTAAAAAGCCATCTTATTTTATTATTCAGTTTATTTTTGCTATTAATCATGGGTTTTACTGCACTTTTTTGATAATATTCATGAGTCTCACTATACTATTTCAGCCAACTTTTACCATTATCTATAGTACTTTCAATAAAAAATTTTCAATTTCAACAAAATAACTTTTACTATTATCTATAGTACTTTTATATATAAAAAGTATTTTTTTTTTTTTAGAAATATTTACAGGTTATATTAGAGTTGAGAATTCTTGATATATTTACTCAACAGGCTGAGTTCGAGTCAATTCATAAAGTTAAATACTCATGACTCAACACAATACAAATCCAAACTGCGAATACAAATTGCCGCCCCTACCATCCAATTATTACTTTTTTGAATTTCATGAGCAAATTTGAAAGCTTAGCCATCATTTCAATGTTACTGAATCCAATGGTATTTGGAAGAGTTACAAGGGTAGGTGAATTAGTGAACTTCTGGAACCATGTTACTTTCAAAAGTAGAACGATGTCCCATCATTTTTTTTTTAATTTTTTTAGACAAAGGAAAAATTGTGGGACTTATCCTTGAATCTCCTCCTCAAAGCCTAATCGTCTAAAAGACTATATCTTTGAATTAATTAATTATGGTAAACGGCACAATGATGATTGAACTTCTTTTTCTTTTTGGTGAAAAAAGGTTAGAAACATTTAATGATTGAAGTATTGACCCTTAAACTCCTATAAAAATTTGACACATATAGATGGGAAGAGAAGGAAATTTTACGCAAGGAAGATCCCCCGGTTTATGACTTCATATATAAATTCTATTATCAATCTGCCCCGTCCATTTGTCATGCCTGTTGTCACTTCTTTATGACCCATTTGTTAAAGGTTGATCATAATTAATGTCTACTCTTTAGTTGCTTGGTCAATCATAAACTATATGGGGCTTTTGAGTACATTAGCCACATCAATCGTGAATTCTTATATAATAGTTTCATCATGCATGGTTGTCCTAATAAAAACACACACAAACACATTCTAGAGAGTTCAAAATCATGATTGAGAAAATATTTTTTTATTTATAATTATTCTTCTTTGCAGCAGGCTGGTGATAGAGGATTATAGCAATGGTGCGTGATACAAAGCACTGAATTGGGACAGACAAGAAATTGATAAATTAGAAAGCAAAACCAAAAGCATTGGATAATGGATGAGAGAGAAGATTCTATGAGGGACACCAAATCAACAATATCATATTGTCTTAATTATTAACTGCTAAATCCATCTTAATTGTCGCTTTTAAATACTAAGTAGTCGTTGGTAATGTAAGCATATAGTGATAGTACTAGATAGAGTATTGTTCTAATTATTGTGGGAATCATCATCATTAGACGTCTCTATATACTAGTCAATATTCAAAAACGTTGTTCTTAGACAAAAGAAGGCTTTGGTCAAACATGAGTTGGCAGATACAATCCCACCCAGAAAGTAAGATTGATTTTGCTTGCCCGTAAAATAATCTTATGACCAACCTTAGAGCTTAGACACACACCAATTTTCACCACTTTTCTAAGTTTGTGTAAGCCATTGGCTAGATAAGCTATAATTGGAATAATATCACTTTTATATGAGTTTAATGTCTATCACCGATACCACTTTTATTATACGTTAATTAAAACAACCATATTAGCAATTATGAATGAAAAAGTAAACTTATTGTAATCTTATAGAAGTGAAAATTTAGGCTAGTAAAAAAAAATGCAGCAACATAATCAAGCTACCAAGTAGTACTTACTAATTTGACTAAAGTGCAGCATGATAGTTTCATAAGAATTTCATACAAAGGAGAAGGAGATCTTGTTTATGAAAAAATAGATTGATAAAGAAATTAATTAATTAATAAATAAAACCATTTTTTTGCTACATTTGAAAAAAAAAATTAAAAAAAAAAAAAAAAAAACCATATGCATTGGAGGAGAATTAAATTTCCCCACTTTCCTAGAATTTCTTTTTCGTAGTCTCATCCTTTTTTTTTTCCCCCCTAAATAAGAGAATTATTATTAATGCAAAAGAGTAAGCCGCAGTGTATCATATCTGAGACCAAAACATGGACAAGAAGATTGCAGATAGGAAAGGACCCAAGACTTCAGGGTCCAATGTACCAAAATATCATCCAATTCTTTTGTGCTTCAAATGAAAAACATACTCAGTTGATATGAACCACACAAATGGAAAGCCAAATAGACACAAACAATACCATTAGACTGTATATATAAAACAAACTGAACATTGAATTGAAAAGAGAATGAACATATCTGTCAAAATCTAACTTTAAGGATGAAATGAAAGCTAAAGCACTCTAACAGTACCCAACAGAAGCACTAACTACAGCATCAACAAATGCACTTTTCGCTAAGTGTTCATAAATCATCATTTTATACACATTAGCAGAAAAGCTAACGCAGCTATAAGACTAACAATAAGTGGTGGTGGGGGAGTGTCGAATCTTTGAGCTTTTTCTTCTTATTGCAACTTTTCTTTTTCACTTGTTTCAAGGTACCTGTTCTCATACACATCTTTCTATCAACCCTCTCGGGTGTTCTTTTAATCTTTAGAGGAAATACCAGAGAAACTTCAAAAAGTTAGGGACCATTACTAAAATAGAACCGAAAAAGGTGAAAGACTCTAAAAGAGCCACCGAAAGCCAAATTATTTACCGGAGGAAACAAAGGATGGTGGTGATAGTAGCAATTCAGAATTATCCCCAAATTGTAACTTATTTACCACCTGCAAAAGAAATACAACAAAAGGGTGTTGAGATTTTCAATGCAATGTAATAGAAAGAACAAATTTTCAAACAAAGAAAAAGCACAAAAGGCAGAAAAGAGAGATGGAGGATGATTATGATACCTTTTTCATTGTCGCACAGTTTGTTTAAGAAGGAAATGAATACTATGATCAATGCGACCGCTGCTATGAGTCCAATTATTATTGCAAGAGTCTTCTCGATCTCATCATCATTACTATTAGTATCATCTACACGCATTGATCAACAACATCAAATAATTAGAATGCATCTCACATTGTCCATATTCACAACTAATGGTATAGTTACCAACCATAAAAATCACTCATCATTATACTAATTTGGGATAGTGTTGAAATTAGCATTTATCATTGCTTGTGGGATCGAAAATTTCTCATGTCTCATGTCTCTCTCCCTTTACAACTTTACTTCATTTTTCACTCAAGGAAAATAATGCATTGACTCCGAGATTGTGTATCAATTCCCCCATTAAGTTGGAATGTTGGTTTTTAAATTTTGAACCCCATAAAGTTTCAAACATGTAGAAGAACATTAACACATAGATTTGGGGCCGATATCAAACCCATCAGCATCGGATTCTATCTTAGTTCCTTAGTGGGGCCTATCTCTCACGGCATAAAAATTTAGAATTAAGTGCTTTACAGAAAGCCTTTCCTGTTCATACTTTTATACAAGAAAGTCTAGGTACTTTGGCAATGTTAATCTCTTCTCAAAAACCAACCAGTCAAACATAAGATGTTTGAACAAAATCATAAACAAAACCCGAGTCTCATTTAGGTTCGCCTTTTCACTGTATTTCATAACATGGAAAGAGCAAAACAAAAAGAGAGTATATAATCATCATATTAATATTTGGCACAAGAATATTTGAAACTTCAAACACAAACATGTCCGTAGGAACTTGTTCTTAGGATTCTTTATGCGATAAGACACAAAGTGCTCAATTGTTCCGAGCCACAACAGCAAAATTATATCCGCCCCAAGAATCAACATATTCGGAACAAGAATTTAGTGACCTCACTGAATTTTTGCCTAAATCCCATCAATCACTCCTTAAGTAAAGGAAATGTGTATCACAAAGCAAATAGGCACTAATCTAATCTCATTACATTAGTACTTCAAATTACCAAACTCAATTTCATACAAAAACAACTCCTTCCACTTCCAATCTCCCTCACTCATTACTCAAAGTCATAACACACAAGCCAATAATTTTTTTTTTTCTAATTTTAGAATAATATGTGGAACTTACCCAAATAACCATGCAAACTCATAATTCACCACGCAGTAATTTACATTTCCATGAAGTGAAAAGTAAAAAGTAAATTGAGAAATTATCCATGAGGGTCTTTAGTAAAATTAATACTACTCAAAACCGTAATTTATTAGACTAATTAACTAAAGAACCAAAAACCCAAAAATGAGAAACCACCATCCGTGGTGGTGGCGAAAGCGAAACCGCTTACCCTGTCCTCCGTTGGCGTGCGGGCGAGCGCCACCTGTCGCGTAGCGCACGTAACACTTGGCCAAGAACATATCGCCCCACGCGGTGGCCCCACACTCGGTCCTCAGCCGTCCGATCGCGTCCGAGAGACAATCCTGACACTCGCTCGGGCTCAAATCCCCAACACACTGCGCCACACCCTGTACAGCCCCAGAGCTACTAGTCCTGTAACTCTTGTAGGCCCCACCATCACCGGTCCCTAAATACGCCAGCACAGCATCTCTCCGAGTCAACGCGTCAGAGTCATACCCAAACGACGGTCCACATTTCTTGACAACCTCAGTCTTGTCTTCCACACCTATGAAGTTCGAGTTATCGTATTTTACCAAACAGCCTTCGAGCTGCAACGCGCCGCCGAGCGAGTCGACACAGAGGGTGCCGATTTGGCTCACTGCGAGAGTTATGCAGTTAAAGCACTCGTTGTTTTGGAGGTCGCCGCGGCATTGGAAGAGGCCGTAGAGGGTGTCTTGCGGGTTGGAGTTTGGGGTGGAGATGGTGTAGTTGCTGTAGGTGTTGAACCTGGCTGAGTTGACTAGGGAAGTGAGTAGCGAGTTGAGGTTGTTTTCATAAGTCGAGCCTGGTGTGTACTTTAGCTGAGAACAACCACCGAAGACGAAGGATTCTGTGGCGGAGTTTGATGGGGTTGTGAGAGTTGATGAGATTGTGATAAGGAAAACGCAGAGAGAAGAGAAAGAAAGAGCTCTGTTATTAGTCACAGACATGTTTGTGAGAGAGAGAAAGAGAGAGAATTTGGAGAGGTTGTTGAAGAAGGAGAGGTATGAGTAGTGTGTGTGTGTGTGTGAGAGAGAGAGAGAGAGAGAGAGAGAGTCAGCGAGAGATGAAATGAGAGAGCTTTTGGCCTTTGGCACAGAGTATGGTTGGTTGCTTTGAGGAGAATTTACGTAAGGCAGTGAGAAACTTGATACATGGAAAAAGAGAGGGCGTATATAATTATTTTGTGGGTCCTGTTTACACGTGTGTTTAGAGTAATAGTTAATAAATAATTTTTTTTTAAATTGATATTACTTTCAAGTTTCAACATAAATATAAAAATTGGTCAAAAACTTAATTAATTTTTTATATATAAAAAGTTTTTAAAAATATTTTTTAAACTAATACTTTTAAGATATTTGTTAACTATTTTATTATTTTGCAGCAAAAAAAAAAAAAAGTTAGGACCACAATATACAGTAAGTAAGATTTATTATTATTATTATGGATGCTTTCATAAAATTTGGTTTCACTAAAAATACTCGTATAACTAAAAAATAGTATAAGAGTAAATAGTATTTCCTCCGTCATCTCATTATTGATCTCAGCTTAAGTTACATCTAGGGGGATTTTAACAAAAAGTTCAACTACACAATAATTTTATAATTTACATTAAAGCAATATTATGTCAATCTCAACTCAACAGTTATATTTTATGCTCTATCCATATTTATTATGCATATGGTTAGAGATGGTGACTTGTATTCTGAACTATCAACGGTCTTTAATTTATTTTAAAGGCTTCATAGGTGAGCATAATATTGGAGTAAGGTGAAAACATATGAACCACCTAAAAATTTTATGTTAATTTTTCTCTCATTTTCTATCTATTTTTAATAATATTGCTAGATTTGAATTTCACCTTATGTATAAAATTTTATACCATATATAGATTCATAAAAATGAGGAAAATGTTTTCTTTAATGAACAACAGTACAGAATTTTAATTTAAAAAATGACTTAGAAAGTTTTTCCATCAAGAGTCAAGACATATATCGATCACACGTCATTTCCATTTTAATTTGTGCATTTTGATAATAAACACATTATTAAACATAAGTACCATAAATTCATCATAAACTAGAAGTACAATAAATTTACCATAATGGCAATTGGATCAATGTAATAGAGATCAAAGTCAAACTGGTTGACCACCGCAGAACCAGAACGTGGCCGTGACATTACCTACTCCTACGACATTGGGGTCCCGTTGTAAGGCTCCTAGTCTATATATCGATTTAATTGCGGTCATTTCAATTGGCTGGAAGATTGGTTAAGTTTAAGGGTGTGTTAGATAGTTGAGGATGGACTGGTCTCCTGTTATAGGTTTTTCAGTCACCATCAGCTGGACATTGAACCAATAAAGCAAGCTAGCAGCTAATACAACTTTAAAAAGAAAGAAAGTGAAGGAAAAAAAAAGTAACCCACCTCTCTCTCTCTCTCTCTCTCTCTCCGCTTTATGTACAGTATTACAGTAGATCATAGCTTTATAATTAGGAGAAAATTGAATTTTGCCCCTTTCGTATAAAAAATTTAGCATTTTACTTTTTTTTTCAAACTAATTAGAGAATTATCCTTATTTTGAAACTTGATTTTTTCAAAATCGAGTTTCAATGTTACTATAGGCTCCTTAAAATGCTATTATAGGTATGTGGCGATCAAACTAAAAAAAAAAAACTTGCATAAAACTCGAGTTCACGGAGCTCGAGTTCCAAAATGCCGCTATAAGGTCCTTAAAACGCCACTATAGGGCTCTTTAAAACACTATTATAGGGCTCCAGAATTTTTTTTTTTTTAATTTTTAGTTTGTTATAACTCAATTTTAGAAAATCGAGTTTCAAAGTAGGGGCATTTTCCTAATTAATTTGGGAAATTGGGCAAAATGCTGGATTTTTTTTTTTAAATGACAAAAGCCCATTTTCTCCTTTATAATTAATATTTTGAAAATTCAATCACTAAATTATATATTTTCATTACTATGTATGCCAAATTTTATATTAATCAAATGTTTATATTGGATCTTTAAACTCATGTTTTGTATGTTAGGGTCTGTTTCGATACCGCTCATTTTACTGAAACTGAAAACTTATTACTGAAAGTACTATAAATAAAGGTATCCCCTCCGTCCCAATTTGTTTGTCCTATTTGAAAAGTCAAATTTGTTAAGAGAATATCATTTATTGTCTTGTCTGCCTTATAAAAATGACAAAACTATCCTTAAATAAATTTATCAAATTTTTTTTAAAAAAAGAGTTATTCTTAATTAGTAGTTTTGAAAATAAAGTAGGGGTATAATAAGAACATTAGTAAATTAATAACTTTTATTTTTAAAAACATGACAATATTTTTGGACATCCCAAAATGGAATAGAGGACAAACAAACTGAGACGGAGGGAGTAAAAGTTAGCTGAAATAGTACAGTAGGACCCATGAATAGTACCAATTTGTTTGTCCTGTTTGAAAAGTCAAATTTTTTAAAAGAACATCATTTATTGTCTTGTCTGTCTTATAAAAATGACAAAACTATCTTTAAATAAATTTATCAGTTTTTTTTTTTTTTTTAAAGAGTTATTCTTAATTAGTAGTTTTGAAAATAAAGTAGGGGGTATAATAAGAACATTAGTAAATTAATGATTTTTATTTTTAAAAACATGAAAATATTTTGGGACATCCCAAAATGGAATAGAAGACAAATAAACTGAGACGGGGGAGTAAAAGTTAGCTGAAATAGTATAGTAGAACCCATGAATAGTACCAAAAAGTACAATGGGGCCCATGAATAGTAGCAACAATAAACTGAATAGTGAAATAATTTTCATTTTTCATTGGTATCCAAACGGGGGCTAATATATAAAAAAAAAAAATTGACAGATTATAATTAGATAATTATTGATCTTTCATCATTTCTATATCTTGTAAGCACCGAAGGTATGTGGGGATAATGTAATCCAATGATTGATTCATCAAAATACTCTTTCAATGAAAAGTTATCAAGTGGTGTAGTATTATATAAAATTACAATGGGTGAAACGTGAACCTGAGCTTATATGTTTTTGTGTGTGTGTTGGAAAATTTAGACTCTGGTCGATAGAATTAACAAGTTTTAAACCCAAGTTGTAAATTAGATTCATTATGAATAAACCTTGTTAAAACAAACTAACACCAACATCATGCACAGCGGAAAAGTAAATAAGAAAAGATATGATGATCCAGGAAAACCAATGAAATAAACTAGTTTCACTGTAAAAAACTTGGGGGGAAACCTTCCCAAAAAGAAATCCACTATAATAAAGAGAAGTTTTAGATCTAGTACAAAACTTTTATCCTTAGACTCTAAAATCCCCGTAGATGAACTTATAGTAGAAATCTTCTACCGCTTTAGAACCTCTAAACTTTTCAATATATGAACGCCACCCTTTTGCACGGATTCCAGTACGTGACTAACCAAAGATGCACGATTCTCAGTACGTGACTAACACAGCAACTTGAAGAAGATGTTGGCTACAAAGTTCTTCACTTTATCAACAATGAAGATCAAGAAGCACTTGGTTACAAAACCCTAAGGCGCAAAGACGCATTAACTTCTTTCAGAGAGAATAAAGCATCGGTCACTTTTTACATGTGTTCTCTTTATATTCTCTTATGTGACGGCCTTTAAAATAAGTCTTATATATGTCTAGGTTGTGAGAAAAGAAACCCTACACAAATACATAAGCATGGGTCGAAAATCAAATCTGAAAATCGGAATTTCGTAATTCTCGATAGATAGCTATCTGTTGAGAGGTATCGAGAGCTGTTGAGCTTTAATGAATCAACACTTCTTCACTTGTTTCTTGGACAAACTTACATGGCTTTAACACTTGGACTTGAAACCTTATTTATTGAAGTATTAAACGCATCCTAGATTTACCCAAATATAAGTAGAGTGCATTTTATCAAAGAATTAGCCAATTCTATAATGACATATGTTCCTAACATTAAATCACATATGTCCTAACAGTGTGATCTAAGTAATGTTAGACATCTGTGCTATGGTACTTGTATGTGGGCTATAGACTAATATTGTTATATAACAATTATTGTATTGTTAGTTACTACCCTGTTAGTTGGAAATGGTTAGTTAGTTAGATAATAATCAGGGAAGTTAGTGAGGTTATTTAGGATTTGAATGGTATAATATGAAATACTGAATTGTATTAGCCATTGATGAATAATATTGTGACTAAACACACTTTCTCTCTCTCTTTGCTCTTCTCCTCTGTTTTTCTCTTTTCTTCTCCACGTTTCTGCTATGGAGGCCCAAATCCCCTCGAAGTGACCTACCCTAAATTTCCAACCTCAACTCAGTTCCTAACATTGGTATTAGAGCAGTTTGATCCCAAATCAGCACTATGACTGAAACACGCAAAAGTTCACAAAACTCTGAAAAAATTGCAACTTTTGACCAAGATTTCAAAGAATCATGAGCATGCATTACAAGAGATTCAGAAAGAACTGCAAGCCCTTAATGTGTTCATGCAGAGGATGGCTAAGAATGATGAGAAAAGACAACAATCCCCAAATTCTAGATCACGAGCTCTCACCAGCAATGCCAACAATCTTGATTCTTTAGCTGTTAATTCCTTCAAGAATATGAAATTGGAGTTTCCTCGTTTCCATGGAGAAGATCCAACTTGCTGGGTGTATAGAACAAACCAATTCTTCTCTTATCACAATACTCTAGAACATCAGAAGGTAGTCATGGCTTCATACCATCTTGATGGGGAAGCTTTGATCTGGTTCCAGGATGCTGAACAAGCTATGGGATTTGCTAGTTGGAAATCTTTGTTAAAGCCCTTCGGATTTGTTTTGGTGTCACAACATATGATGGCCCAATAGAGGCACTCATTAGACTCAAACAAACTTCTACTGTAGTTGCTTATAAAGGTAACTTTGAGATTTTGTCAAATAGAATTGCTGGATTGTTTGAGTCTCATAAACTGAGTTGTTTTTTGAGTGGGCTTAGGAGTGAGATTAGGTTGCCAGTAATAATGTTAGTACCTAAATCTCTTAATGAAGCTTTTGGTTTAGCTAAAATCCAAGAAGAGTACCTATTGAGTTGTAAGAAAAGTTTTAGTAGGACTGTGATTGATAGTGGTAAACATTCGATTTTAGGTTTACCTAAATTTGAAGGAAAGGGTGATACAAGGGTTAGACTTCCATTACAGAGGTTAACTAGTTCCCAAATGGAGGAATGAAGGAAGCAAGGTCTATGTTATAATTGTGATGAAAAATGGCAAATGGGGCATAAGTGCAAGGGAGCAAAGTTGTTCTTGCTTAATGGTTGGGATTTGGAAGCTAATCACAAAGCTGATCACAAGTTTGGTTTGCAATTGGTTGAATTAGAGTATGATAGGGTGGTGATTGGACATTCAAATATTGTGAAGGACAATGAGGCTGTGGTTTCTCCTATTGAAATCACTTTGTATGCCTTAGTAGGAAATCCTTCATCTTAGACCATGAGGGTTAAATGGAGGATTAAGAATCAAGAAATGGTGTCTCTTATAGATTCTGGGAGTACACATAACTTCTTAGATGCTGTAGAATTGCCTACCTTACAATTACAATTGAATACTTCTCAGATTTTAGAGGTGAAGGTAACTGATGGCAGTATTATCAAGACATTGGGTGTGTGTCATGGAGTTACTATTTCTGTGCAAGGATACAAGTTTGTAGTGGTCTTAAATGTCTTGCATTTGGGAGGGTGTGCAGTAGTTCTTGGAACTCAATGGTTGGTTACTCTTAGAGAGATTATCTAGGACTTCAAGTTATTAACCATGAAGTTCTTTTATCTAGGTAAAAGGGTCTTACAACAGAGTCTACACCTCACAGGGTCCACTTTTCTAAATGTTGACAGTCTCTTTCATGGCTCAACAAAGAAGGGACAGGTCCTTCAGATTGAAGCTGTCAACAACAACTCTTCAGAACAACCCTTGTTACCTGCTACATTGTCTGACTTGCTGGCATAGTTCTCTAAAGTGTTTGAACTACCTACTGGTTTACCCCTAATCCGAGGGCATGAGCAACAAATTACACTTAAAGAGGGCACTCCACCAGTTTGTGAAAGGCCTAACAGGTATCCCTATATTCAGAAATCTGAAATTGAAAAAATTGTCCATGAATTACTTGATCTTGGATCCATTTAGCCTAGTCAGAGTCTTTTCTCTTCATCTGTCTTACTAGTTAGAAAGGCTAATGGTAGTTGGAAGATGTGCATTGACTATAAGGCCTTAAATAAGGCCACCATCAAGGATAAGTTTCCAATTCCTGTGGTGGATGAGTTGCTGGATGAACTTGCTGGATCTGCCATCTTTTCTTAGTTGGATTTAAGGTTAGGTTACCACCAAATTCGTATGAAACCTGAGGATGTTCCTAAAACTGCATTTAGGACTCATGAAGGTCATTATGAGTTCCTTGTGATGCCCTTTGGTTTAACCAAAGCCCCTTCTACATTTCAAGCTCTTATGAATGCAATCTTTAAGCCTTATTTGAGAAAGTTTGTCTTGGTCTTTTTTGATGATATTTTGGTCTTTAGTTCTTGTTTATCTAATCATCTTTCTCACTTAAGAACTGTTTTGGAGGTTCTGTTATCCCATTAGTTATATGCTAAGAAGTCCAAATGTGTATTTGGTTGTGCTGAGGTAGAGTATTTGGATCATATTATCTCTGGAAAAGGAGTTAAAGCTAATCCTAAGAAGACTATGGCTATGCAACAATGGCCAATTCCACAAAATGCCAAGGCCTTAAGGGTTTTTTGGGTCTCACAGGGTATTACAGAAAGTTTATTCAGGGTTATAGGGCTATTTCTCAACCCTTAACTAACCTTCTTAAGAAAGATGAATTCCATTGGTCTGATAATGCTCTAACAGCCTTCAATAAACTTAAGGATGCAGTAGCTCAACCCCCCAGTTTTGGCTTTTCCTAATTTTTCAAAGCCTTTCATCATAAAGTGTGATGCCTATGGATTTGGGTTAGGAGTTGTCCTAATGCAAGACAATCGATCCATAGCTTTCCACAACCAAGTCTTAAGAAGTGAACATCTTAACTTGTCTACCTACGAAACTGAACTTCTAGCTTTGGCTATTGCTGTTAAGAAATGGAGGTCTTACTTACTTGGTAGGCCTTTCCTTGTGAGGACTAATCACCAGAGCCTTAAGTTTTTATTAGAGCAGAGGATTGCTACACCTACTCAGCAGAATTGGCTTGCCAAGCTATTGGGGTATGCTTTTGTAGTGGAATACAAGAAGGGTGTTGAAAATAAAGTGGCTAATGCTTTATCTAGGAGATCTGATGTCTTACTTGCAATGTCTTATCACATTGAGTTGTCTCAGCAACTTGAGTTGTCTCAGCCACAAGTGTCATAAAGGACTAGTTGCTTATTTCTCCTCTTGGTTCCTGATCCTACTTGGTTGACTATTATTAAGGACAGTTACACTCAAGACCAATTTATGCAGCAACTCATTCAATCAATTCAAGCTGGTACTTCTACCGAAGGTTTTACTTAGCAGAATGGCTTGGTTTTTTACAAGGTTGGGTTCTTTTTGGGTCCTCATTGTCCCCTAAAGTCACAAGTACTCCATTTGGTTCACAGCAGCCCTATTGCTTGTCATTTTGGTTTCCTCAAATCATACCAAAGAGCAAAAAGGGAGTTCTTTTGGTATGGCATGAAAGCTAACATTAAGAAATTTGTTAGGGAATGTGATGTGTGCCAACGAATCAAGTCTGAAACTTCTGTCCCATTTGGTTTACTTCATCCCTTGCAAATTCCAACTAATCCTTGGATTGATGTGAGCTTGGATTTTATTGAAGGTCTTCCTAAATCTCAAGGCTTTGAGGTGATTTTAGTTGTGGTGGACAGACTAATAAAGTATGTTCATTTTATTCCTCTCTTTCACCCTTATACTACAGCTAAAGTTGCTTCCTTGTATACACATTACATTATTAAACTCCGTAGCATGCCTGCTTCTATTGTGAGTGATAGAGATGTTGTATTCACTTCCTTATTCTGGTCTGAGCTCTTTAGATTGCAATGAACCAAGTTGGCCATGTCCACTGCTTATCATCCTCAGTCTAATGCCCAAACTGAAATTGTTAATAGAAGCTTGGAACAATACTTGAGAGCCTTCACTAGTGATAAGCCAACCAAATGGGCAGAGTGGCTTTTTTTGGCTGAGTTCTGGTCCAATTCTAATTTTCATACTAGCTTGAAGTTGACACCTTTTGAAGCTTTGCATGGCTACCCTCCTTCAACACTGCAGTCTTATGTTCCTGGCATTACTCGAGTGGATGCCTTGGATTCTCTTTTGAGTTAAAGGGAGGCAATGATAGGCACTCTTAGAAGTCATCTTGCTGCTGCTTAAGCAAAGATGAAATCTCAGGCTGATAAGCACAGGTTGGATAGATCATTTTCTGTTGGTGAGTGGAAATACTTAAGACTACAACCTTATATGCAGAGGACTTTGGCTTATAAAGGGAAGTGGAAGCTATCACCAAGATATTTTGGGCCTTTTTAGATATTGTAGAAGGTGGGAACTATGTCTTACAAGTTGGATTTACCTCCTGGGTCTAAGGTCCATCATGTCTTCCATGTCTCTTGCTTAAAATTGAAGCTTGGTCAACAGGTCACTCCTATACCAACCTTACCACCTGTGGGTGAGGAAGGGCAGGTCACTATTGAGCCTATAGCTATTTTGCAATCAAGGACTAGAACTTTGAGATCTAGTGTGATTATTGAGGTTCTGGTGCAGTGGTTTGGCTATCCTCTTGAAGATGCAACCTGGGAGTCTCTGTAAAGTCTTCAACATATTTTTCCTCACCTTGTGGGCAAGGTGCTTTGAATGGGGAGGGTAATGTTAGGCATCTGTACTATGATACTTGTATGTGGGCTGTAGACTAATATTGTGATATAACAATTACTGTATTGTTAGTTACTGCCCTATTAGTTCGAAACAGTTAGTTAGTTAGATAATAATCGGGGAGGTTAGTGTAAACACACTTTCTCTCTCTCTCTCTCTCTCTGCTTTTCTCCTCTGTTTTTCTCTCTTCTTCTCTACGTTTTTGCTATGGAGGCCCAGGTCCCCTTGAAGTGACCTACCCTAAATTTCCAGCCTCAACTCAGTTCCTAACAGTGTGCACACACTCTCTCTTGTGTTGTGTTGATGTGGCAAGGGTATGTGCCTTGAATTATCACAGCCCCAAGTCAATCACAATTGTGACCAAATACAAATTGAAAAAGGATTTTCCCAATGCCAACTCCTTTAACTAAAAAAATACATAGAAGAAAAATAGAAGGATTTTTTGTCTTGTTCTTTTTGTGAGAGAAAGCCTAGGGTATATTTGGAATTTAGGTCTCTTGACAAAATCTTTGTACCACTATTGCAGTCTTCCTATTTTTATTATGAAATTTTCTTCCTGTTGTTGCCTATAAATGTAGGCATCTTGCCAAATCACGTAAATTCATACGTCATTTGTTCTTGTATGTGTGCTTGTAAATTCATTTTGTCTTTATTGTTATTGGTTTAAATCTTGGGGTGCTATTTACACAACAAGTGATGTTATAGTAACATTAAGATTCAATCTCTTGGTTATATTAAAGATGTCAAGCACCAAGTATGAAGTGGAGAATTTTTGTGATTGGGGAAACTTTTTATTATGAATGGACTATCTATTTTTACCCCTTCACAAATTTATGAATTTTTATTATGAATGGACTGTTTATATAATTACAAATAATACTCTGATATCATTTGAACCTATTTACAAACTCATACAATCCAACTTCAAGTTTATATATATATATAAAAGTACATGTTTAGGCAACTAGACATATAAAAATATAATAATATTTATAGTTAAATTAAGCTTCATTCTCACTAGTATGTTCACAAACAAATTATTTTATTTATGCTTAGCTTGTTTTCTAAATAAATGAACATAAACAAGTTTTTTCATGAGCTGAGCTTAAGTTATTCATAAACAACTTGGTTCGTTCTACAGTCATAAGAAGGATCTCTTGATCCAAAAAGTGTTCATAAGGCCTTACATGTGAAAGCAAAGAAACTTGAAAAGATGAGTAACAAAGTTTGGGAAGAGATGGATGACAAAGTAGTTAATGCAATTTGTCTTAACCAATGTAATGTAAGTGTGAGGCACACTCAAGCACAAAAACCTCTCGAAGCCTAGGTGCAAAACATGTACTTGATTGAAATACAGTGCACATTTTTATAAATATAATGTAATAAATTTGAAAATAATAATTAATTGGCAATACAATAATCAAGTGGTCAAATAATCATATAAGTTAAAATATAATAATTTTATATAATTCATGTAACATTTTTTATCATTCTCTTAATGATCTATTACTAGCCTCATTGCATGCGCTCCGCGTGTGCATGAGGCTTTTTTTGGGTTTAGTGTCATAATTTTATATTTATTCCAATTTGAGATTTAAGTGTATATTCGATTGTATTATGCATTTGAGAATTATTGATATTGTTGGAAGTGTCATGAGGCTAACCACAAAAAATGAACATTGAAATCATATATTTGTATGTAAATGTGTTCAATTTTTTGAGGTAGCCTTATGATACTCCTAGTTGTATTAGTAGTTCTCTAATGTATAATATGATCGAACACACACTTAAACCTCAAATTGAAATGAATAGAAAATTATAATACTACACCCAAAAAAGGAGCCTCGTGCATGGGCAGAGCACATGCGATAAGGCTAGTTTACTTTATGAGTTCGTTAATATATTGTAGTTATGTCAGTGGACAAAAGAATAAGTTTCAATGTTATTTCTGTGTTCATTTTTTGCGGTTAGTCTCACAACACTCCTAGCTGTATCAGTCATTCACAACTGTGTAAGATTAGTGCTCAAACATATAAACTTCAAATGGAGATAAATGGAAAACTATGACGCTAATGACTAACCCCCCCCCCCCCCCCCCCACCAAAAAAAAAAAAAAAAAAACCCTCAAAGCATGCATGGAGTGTGTGCGATGAGGCTAATACATGTGATTACTATAATCGCATGATAGTGTCTTTTATTTTGAATAATTTCTTTAGTAATTGTTAGGCTAGTTAGCTTCTGTTGTTTTCGACACTAGCACTAATCCATGGCTCACATGGATACTCAGAGTTTTTTGTTTCGATGTCCTCACAACGAGCATGATAATTTGGAGATGGTGAAGGTATAGAGGCTAAAATGTGTTTTCTCTCTAAGGAATTGATATTTGATAGTCTCTGCCTTCTCTCTATGATGTTAGGGTAGAATTTTGTAGATATATGAGTCAGGCTTAATTGGATAAGGTAATAACAAAGGGGAAAAAAAAAATTCTCGTAGGTGCCAAGTTGCTCCAATGAGTTTAGTTTTTTTTTTTTTTTTTGAGAAACAAATACACACACACACACACACACACATAAGGGAGAGGGAAAGAGGTTCTAACATAAAGGCACATAACAACTCCACTCAAAAGCCATGGTAACTTTTAAAGGAGGGTAGGGCAAGTTATACTACACACAACACACTCTCTTAAGTAATGTGATACAATTACCCATTCTTTTTTTTGAGAAACAAACACACACACACACATATAAGGGAGAGGGAAAGGGCAACAAGTTTAGTTTTGAGTGAAAGTATTTGTGTAAACTGAATTTCAAAGTCTATTGTGCTTGCCTGATATCTCACCTGACAAGGGAAGCGAAATTGCAATTGTTGCAACTTGAACTTCGGCTTTTGATTTAATTTAATTTGACTCAAAGCATTAAAATTGAATGGAACTCAAATACATGGAAAATTTTGCAATTTACAAATGAAATTTTTGGCACGAAATTTGCTAACACAAAACGTAACAAAAAATTTAATCATATTTACCTATTAATTATACATTTTTTAATAAACTCAAACTTTATCAATAACTAGCATGTAGTCTGTGCTTACGCACGAAAATATTAATAATTGTGATGATAAGATGTTTATTTTGGTAGATTCAGTTTCCACATTGAGCTTGGAATCTTCTTAGAGGCGCCAATGAAGCAGTAATGTATGAGAGTGTAAAGTAAGGAAGAGTGGGATTGAATATTGTGTTTGAACTCGGCTTTGCTCTTAGAAATCTGAAATGAGGAGGAGAGGGTAGTGTGTGGATCTAGTTGGTAGAGGTTGAAAGAGAAGGAGGAGACATGGGATGGTGATATGGCATTAGGAGGAGATGATGTTTTACTCTTATAAGCTTTCTCGTTGGACTCCTTGGTTCTGGTAGTGAGCAAGTGAGATGTTCACCCATAAAAGTGTGCAGGTGAGATGTTCTTGCTTAGGCCAATGAGTATTATCATTGTGGTTTTCTTGACTTCCGTGTTAAATGTTAATCATTTATTTGAGCACAAAAATTAAAAAATTTAAATAAGATACATGACACAAAATTGGAGTCCAATTTATAATCTAATTAGATTTTTTTTTTTTTTTTTTGAGTTTTGATTAGGACAAGTGGTGCAAAATTGAGAATCTAAATCTAGACACATGGCACAAAATTGAAACTCTAATTTAGAATTTTATTTAAGTTTCCTTCTACTTCATATTATATATATATATATATATATATATATATAGATAAGATTGAAAAATCTAATTTTTAAACTTTATTAAAATAAAATACGTAAGTTCGTTAAAGCTCCTCAAGATTACTTTAGAAGTAATTGACTCATTCTATCATGTCAGTACTAAACAAATTAAGATAAGAATATATTATGCAACATATCATAATTAAATTATTTTGTTATATAAAGTATAATGATTTAAAAGTGTTAACCAGGAATCTTGTGTGGTTTAGTTGGCACCTCCGTGTCTTAATTTCCAATTGTATTGTATCTAAAGTTTAAATTTCTCATCTTTTATTGTAACTAACTTATAATCCCATGCATATACATGAATATACTTAAAAGATATACATTAAGATGTATAGTATAATTCTTACATATATAATTTAAATATTATTGATAGTCATTTTTATATATTTTTTTTTAACTTTTTAAAAAGTCTGGTAAGAATATTATTAAGTAGAAAATGTAAATTGTCTATTTAAAAATTTGTTTTTTTACTCATTAATTCTAGACTCTTTGGTTTTTGTATGTAATAACTCACTTGGATAGATATTTATGATGTGGTCCCATATTTGACTTCAAAATTAAGCAATAAAACTCTTTTTAAAAATAAATAATGTAGAACACATGGTGCAAAATTAGACTTCAATTGTAGAATTTGATTGAATTTTCTCTAAGCTTTGTCTATTAATATATACTAGCATGTAGTCTGTACTTACGCACAGAAATATTAACAATTGTGATAATAAGATGTTCATCTTGGTAGATTTAGTTTTCATATTGAGCATTATAAATGGAGGTAACTTAACACCAACATTTAAAAATCAAATTGGACACATAGCACAAAATTAAAAAATAATTAGAAATTGGACACATAGCATAAAATTAACGACAAGAACTGATCATTGAGTTTGGAATATTCTTGGAGGCGCCAATGAAGTGGTAATGTATGAGAGTGTAAAGTTAGGAAGAGTGAGATTGAACATTGTGTTTGAACCCGGCCTTACTTTTAGAAATCCAAAAGGAGGAGGAGAGGGTAGTGTGTGGATCTAGTTGGTAAAGGTTGAGAGAGAAGGAGGAGACATGGGATGAAAATATGACATTAGGAGGAGATGATGTTTTACTTTTATAGTCTTTCTCGTTGGACTCCTTGGTTCTGGTAGTGGGACTAGAAGAGCTCCAAACTTTATTGAGTTCATCCATAAAAGTGTGCAGGTGAGATGTTCGTGCTTAGGCCAATGAACATTATCATTGTGGTTTTCTTGACTTCTATGTTAAATGTTAATGCATCATTTATTTGGGCACAAAAAATTAAAAAATTTAGATAAGATACATGACACAAAATTGGAGTCCAATTTATAATCTAATTAGATTCATTGTGGTTTTCTTGACTTCCATGTTAAATGTTAATGCATCATTTATTTGAGCACCAAAAATTAGAAAATTTAGATAAGATACATGACATAAAATTGGAGTCCAATTTATAATCTAATTAGATTTTTTTTTTGAATTTTTATTAGGACAAGTGGCGCAAAATTGAGAATCCAAATCTAGACACATGGCACAAAATTGAAACTCTAATAATTCATTTGACACAAAAATTTAAAAATTAAATGACACGTGACACAAAATTAGACTCCAATTTAGAATTAATTAAAATTTCCCTCTGCTTTAGCTATATATACATATATATGTATATATATGACTTACAAATTTGAATTTTTTTAGTTATATGATTATGTTTTTTATGATTTATTATATTAGACTCTTCGTTTTTTACATTAAATTAACTAATTTGGCACAAAAATTTAAAAATTTAAATTAAATGGAACACATGGCGTGAAATTAAACTCTAATTGAAATTCAATTTTTACCTAAATTAATTCACTTGGCACAAAATTCTAAAATTTAGATTAGATGAGACACGTGGCATAAAATTAGACACTAATTGAATTTTAATTTAAAATTTAATTGGATTTTCTCTCTGCTTTACCTATTATTATATATATAGACTAGTGTATTTAAAAACAATTACAATTATACATTTTTTTTAGAAGAAATTCAAATTATACATAGTATTAAGTTACACTTTTTTTAAACCATACATTTTTAAAATATGTAACGGTTTCTCAATATATATATATATATATATATATATATAATTTAGTTAGATTTAGACTTTTCAGTTTTTTTACCCAATAATTTACTTGTCACAAAAATTAAAAAAATAAATGGACACGTGGCAAAAATTTGGATTCCAATTGAAATCTAATTTAGAATCTAATTGAATTTAGACTCTTCGATTGTTATACTCAATAATTCACTGGCAAAAAATTAAAAATTAAATGGGACAAATTGTGCAAAATTTAGAATCCAATTAAAATTTAATTAGATTTTTTCTGAGTTTTGACTTTTTATATATATATATATATATCATCAAATTAATATTAAAAAAAATTAAAGGTGTGGGCCCAGTCCTAATCAATAATTCACTGGCACAAAATTAAAAATTAAATGAGACAAATTGTGCAAAATTGAGAATCTAATTAAAATTTAATTAGATTTTCTGAGTTTTGGCTTTATATATATATATATATATATATATATATATTATCGAATTAATATAAAAAAACAATTAACAGTGTGGTCCCAGTCCCAATCAATTGCATATATACGTAACATTTCTACTAGTACAAATCATCTTCAACTATTTCAATAAATGCAAGAAAAATAAAGTGTCTCTTTTGTTTACTTTGACCCTCCATACATTTTGAAGTCTCAAAAGGTCGGATAGATGAGGAGTCATTTCCCCACTTGTAGTGAAATCTATTACTCCAGAGGAAGTGTAACCAACTTCATATTAGGAAAAAATTGTTGAACTATTTTAATATAATTATTTATCCCAATAATTTATTTAGATTCATTTAAGTGTATGTGGCATTAAATAATTATCATATATATTAGAAAAAAATATAAGACGTTGCTTGCCTGGATATTTTTGTCAGAAAAAGTAGTAGTTAGGTTGTTAATTATTTTTGTAACATTGGGTGACAAAGCTGTTGGCACGAGCAATTTAGAAGCCCGTTAATTATTTCATTCATCAGCAACATATATGTGTATAAGTACTGACGTATGTGTGGGTGTCTTGGTTTGATGATAAAGAGCAATCATTAAATCAAGACATCAATTAGTTTTTGGTGTAGATGATGATTGAATTTCAGATTTTTTATTCGATGACAAAAAATTTTACCATATCTCTTATGTGGTTTAATTGTGACATCAAGGTAACTCTCTCATATCTAAAAAAACCTCTCGGGCGGTGATGAAAGGATAATAATCTATCCCTAGTCTAAATTTTTTTCAGCAGGATAGTTCTTTACCTTCCATCCCATGTCCTCACAATGTTTGATATTGAAAGCATATGAAATGAAAGTATTTGATGTCCACATTTTGGAAAAAAGGATTCCACTCGTCGTCAATGTGGCACTGCCAGGCTGCTAGCTAGTCCTTTTATGCTTGGGTATATACTATATAGTAGAAGACATGCATATAGACTTGACTGATTCCAAGTCTTAGACAAAACGACTAGTTCTCTGAGTCTTTGTATGAATGGCTATAACTTTTTTTTTTTTTTTTTGGCTGAGAATATGATTGACTATAACACAACTTAAAGCTCGCAAACATGTGTGTAACAATTAACTTTTTCCTCTCTCTCTCTCTCTCTCTCTCTCTCTCTCTCTCTCATTGTTGAAGACATGGGTCATGGATCGTGTTACGTTGTAGAAGAGCAAAAGTGGATGTTCCATCATAGAGAAAAAGAAAGGGAAAGTAAAGGAAAAGGAAGAGGAAGAGGGAAGACAAGTCACATTCAATTATTGATGGTCATGGTTTAATTATCTAAGTCTTGAGAACTCGTCTTTTTATAATGATGTACCCTAAACCTCATGGTAGGGCTCTCTGCCTAGACTTCCAAACAAACCATTGTCATTTTGCCCTGTGGATATGGCTTCTCACGAAAACCGCATAGCTTCAAACCTCCAAAACCCATATTTTAATATTCTTGTTGGATTTGCGTTTGCACCAGTGAAGCTAGCCAACCTTCATGTCGTAATTAATGCGGTTGTTAAAATAGTTTCAAGCTGACCAACCTTCATTT
Source organism: Lithocarpus polystachyus (assembly GCA_033629205.1). Classification (NCBI taxonomy): domain Eukaryota; kingdom Viridiplantae; phylum Streptophyta; class Magnoliopsida; order Fagales; family Fagaceae; genus Lithocarpus; species Lithocarpus polystachyus. The sequence goes on from CM066164.1 coordinate 42,603,645, forward strand.
CATTGTTATTCAAAAAGTTGGCCAAAGTGAAAATAAAATTTCCTAACAATTATTGCTCCAATGGTCTGATTTAATTTAAAATGTGAATATATAAAATTCTCAAAGAATATTGGACAAATAATTTAATCAATTCGATGGTATCATTTAAAGAGATGGAAACACATGTGCTCTTATAGCCTTACTTTCATTGTGGGAAAAAAAGAAAATCACTTTCATGGAAGTTGCATTTAATTTAATAAACCCAAAATCCTTGAGTCAAGAAGACTAAGACCAGTGATATGAATGAAAACGAAATCTTCGCACTTGAGAAATTCTTCAAAATCAGAGGAAAATGATTTTATGTGGACACTACTTACTATGTTTTGTCAAACACGACTACAAAGTGGATATATTCAAGTTAATGGACTCGCAGATCTCTCAATTGATTTGGTAGAAGAATTGTTGAGGAGATAATGGCCAGATTATGAGTTTCCAATGAGTTCTATAACGCATTACAAAATTACATCATAGTAACTATGCGATAACCCACTCAATCAGCTCAAAATGTCCGACATACACCACCGCCACATAAATATGATATTGATTTTCAAGCTGATTAAGCCGGTTTAACTATTAAAGCAATGGGTTGAGTTACACACATTAATCTGAAAAATTAATAATACTTTCTCAACATATTTGTAAACATAAAAAATATTTGGAAAGTACTTGTACCTTAAGAGGTGTATATTTAGATTTATAAGAAAGTTGGTCACTTCCAAAATGGATTTTAGGATTTAGAGGAAATACAACTTAAATCTATACATGAATGGTAAATTAATTTTTAAGTTAAGAATATAACATGTAAATAAAACTAACCCTCCCAATCTACTGTTTTTGGAGGTTGGTGGGCTGTGGTAGTTTGAAATGTTTTCAACCCGCCAATATTAAAATGATTGAAATTTTTTACCTCAACCCATTTAATCCGACCGCACACAACCCCTTTTTTTTTTTTTTTTTTTTTTTGCGAATCCACAACCCTATATCTAGATTTTTTTTTTCTTCGGTAAGAACTCTTCGGAAGTTCGGATATGGACAGACTGGGCCCAGATCCTCCTTTGTAAAGCTTTTGTTGTGGGCTTGATTCCCCTTAATAGAAATCTTTATTTTAGCAAAGAAAAAACACGAATCGGGTGTAATTACTCACTAATGAGTCCACTTTTATTTGTCTGGGCCTAGGTCCATGTTTTGTTTGATTAAGCAGTTGAAAATTTTCAAGGGCTACTTAACTGGATGCCTACCTGATTGAAAAGCTTATGTTTTCTCATGGCCCAGCCCAGTTTTAGAAACGTGCAAGTTAATAAGAACTTCATGTCCCAGGAAAAAAAAATTGAAAATTTCATGTCTTACGAGAGACTTGGGGTTGGTATATTAAGCTAAAATATTATGAATAACTTAACATCTTTGGCATGGTTACATCTACTGTTATAACTTGTAAGCACTCTTTTATTTCTTTTTTGTTGCAGAAAGAAAATCAAATACTCCGAAAAACATGAACTATTGGACTCTTCAAATCTTGTGTCTCTATCTGACAAGAAGTTTAGATCCAAAAGAGTTTAATAATCCATAAGTTGGTTAGATTAGGGTTAAACTTATTGCATACATGTTATTTTTATATAGTTAACTTTACACACACACACACACGCTCACAAAAAAAAAAAAACTGAAATTGTGACTTTCAATTGCTTTTCCGCATGTTTAAAGCTATGTAAAATGATTTGTGCATAATAAAATGACTAGTGAAACATTTGTCTTTAATTTCCTGTTTGAATACCAAATTGGATCCACTCGTGGCCCTCATTGTTGAGTGTTTAAGAAGAATTAGATTTACAACTAAAACCAATGTCTCTTTGGACAGATAACTAATGTAGTGGTATTTTGGTTAACTTAAACCTAATCTTAGATCCATAAATGATTTCACCATATAAGAATCTCCTGCATGCGCTATAATTAGGTCCATAGAAGGAGCATTGAACATGAGTCACCGACCGAACATCATTTGGCAAAAGTATGGAGTATTGTTAATCAAGACAAAGAAGAAGAAAAAAAAAATTTCATAAATGACTTGCCAAAAGGCCCAAAACCCCTCCTCCCACGCCAAAAGTAGGCCTTGTCCAATTGGAGCCAATTATCCAATTTTAAAAGTTAATAGTCAATAATTACAAATTGTATATGGAAAACACAAATGAAATCATGATTTAAAAACGCAATTTAAGTTATAATTGTAGAATAGTATGAAATAATAATTAACTTTTGGATTGTAGATCGAGCTGTTACTAAGTGTATGTTTGGCTCCAAATTAAAAAACCAGCTTATTTTACTATTTAGTTTATTTTTGTTACTATACATGGGTTTCATTGCGCTTTTTAGTACTATTTATGAATCTCACTGTACTATTTCAACTAATTTTTATCTTTATCTACAATACTTTTAACAAAAAATTTTCAGTTTCAACAAAATAAGCGAATCCCAAACAGATATTGTAGTCCCCCAACATGTGTACCATAAGGGCCAACTAACTTGCAAACATTTTGGCAAATGGGAGAAAAGTTTAAGAAAGGGTACTTTAATTTTATATTTCCTGTTCTAATTTTTGTATATGGCACTTTTGTTTGGAACTTATCGAGAATGGCCTTTTGTCATTTTATTCCCACTCTCCCCAGATTAATCTGATAACAACTATGAATATCCATGAATTGGCACACAACAATTTAGGAAGACAAATTTTGAAGTTATTTTGAACCTTACAAGTTACAACTAAGAACTTTACAATATCAAACCCTATTCAACTTGAACTCCTGAGCTTGTACTTGGAAAGTCTTTTGGAATGTCCAAAGCCTGTGCACACATACTCCCAACTCTTTCTTTCATCTGTTCTGACTTTTCTCCAAATTGTCCACAATGTACAAGACCATAAGTACTCCCCCCAGTAATTCAAATCATCCTTAGACATGTTACTTTTAGCATACACAATAAGTATGCTACTGGCTTATTGCATCATATTAAAGAACATGAACCAAATCGAACTAAATTTCCATTCAATAATTCATCAAACACTTTCACAAATTCAAACTACATTCTTGAATCAATTGCATCCACCCAGCAATCACTAGAAGACCCGACGAGCATACCAGTATGCATTTATTTACACAAAACTGCATCAAAAGAATTTAAAAAAATAAAATCCCAATATAACTTTATTTAATTTCACACAATTCATATACAAATGTAATATAAAAATAAAATAAATACATTGGTTTATAATTCCATATTGTTAGAAAGATTACGCTTTCTTTTTAGTCGATGATCTTTCCTTCTCCAGCCTTTCAAACAAGCTTCCATCATAAGCACCTTTAACTGTTTCTTTCGGTAGTAAACCGTTCTTGTCCTTGCAGAGAACATATAGGGTCTTCCATTCTACATAGCTAGCAAACCTACAATAAATTTTAAAGGTTCATTAAATTTCTTTGAAGGAGGACAAAAGTTCTTAGTTAATCAAAAAATTAGATATAGATATCTACCATCCTTTGTAGTCCTTGGGGTCCCTGTTTGCCTTCAGCATATTCATTAGTTCATTCGATGTTAAAGCACTGGGGTAAGTAAGAGCATGCTTGCTGAAAATCTCTTCAAACTTCGAAGGAACAAACCTAAAGGATTGATTTGAAAAGAAAATTTAGACAAATCCCACAAGAGGACCAAAATATGCTGAAGTATAGCCATGGATTAAGAAGAACTATACTCATCAATAAGATCCATTAGAGATTAGAGTTTAGGTTTCACATGGATTCATCCAAACCGAGATGTGACCAACTCAGTGAACACACCTTACAACGATGTCAATTCTAGTTGAATAATCTCAATGAACAATAATAAAGACGCACAAATTTTCACAAATTTCTTTTTTTCGCTTGCTAAGATGATAAGTTGTCATTCTCACAAAAACACACCACTGACACCATTTATATTGTATAATAATCACAACGTATCACTTCAATAACTGTGAAAATAGTTATAACTGTTGTGTGTGTGTGAGTGTGTTTTTGTCTCGCTAGACTTGCTTAATCTCAATATGGGGATTTCCTTGGTAATTTGATTAAGTAAAATAGACTACACCATGATCACTTAATTAGTTTTACATATTGTCAGGCTTTACTATGAAAACGACCCTGATTATGGGGTTTTCTTTGGCAATTGAATTAGGTGAAATGGACCACACCATGATCACTAGATTAGTTCTATTAATCTATTGTCAGGCTTTAATTTGAAAATAATCTTGACCTGAGGTTGCCTAGGATCAGAATTCAGGGAAACTTCAAAATGACCCAAAAATAATAAATACTTGTGTTCCAAATCAGCTCTAGCTTAATATGGTCTAAATTGGGTTGTGCTGAAAGCACATGGACACTAATTGATTATAGGATTGAGAAAGTTTGGTCTTTATGTACAAATATATTTCATAAGAGCTGCTATAGGTCAAGGCTTTATAGCGGCATTAGCAAAAAATGCGATAATAGCTCACATATAGTAGCACTTTTCAAAAATACCGCAAAAAAAAGCAGGTATAAACCAGTTTTTTAGTAGTGATAGGTTCGGCTGGTTAGCAGGCTCTTCAAAATCAACTCAATCTAGAATTGATGTAAGCCTAAAACACTAACGTAACATAACACTTTTCATGATTGCTGAGTTCGTAATTTGTTATTGATTCTCATACGAGCACACCGCTAATTCTATTTTATTGTCTACCATAAACAAATTACCATATCAATAATTGTAAGAAAAGTTCTGACTATAGAATTAATGTCACAACAAAAAAGTCTAAAGACCAACCCATTTAGGTATCTAAAAGAAAGCAAGTTCTCTTTTTTAAAGGTCTCGAAACAAGTTATGCTTGGGAAGGACAAAGTAAAACAAAAGCAAAATTAAAGAAACAGGTTTACCTAATAAAACATGACAGACAGACAGATTACTAGGCCACTAAAATAATAACATATAAGATAAACCAACGGAGTAGTACTTCAACTCGATCAAAACACCAGTCAACATGAATAAGAAATTTATGGCATATACATAAAGCATATACCTTCCTTCGGAGTCATAGGTTCCAGAGTCACTCCCATGTTTGGCTCTTTGAATATTCTTAATCTCAATTGGAAACAGCAAAGAAGGGAATTTTCCCTGCACCATATCAATATGGAAGCCAAATTATTTAAAACAACAACAATAATAAATGAAAAATGTAAAAACAAACAGGCCTTCAAAATGCCAGATTAAACCGTGGAACTTACTCAGAGTAATGTTTGTAACATACAATACAACCTCCTTGAAGTAAGGTTATTTGAAATGTAAAATTAACATGTCTAGTTTTCAATCAATCACACTTTGAGAACATCTTATTTCTAGTAACTTATTTGCACAGTTTTTTTTATTACAAGATATAATTTTTAGTAATTTTATATTAACCCTGCAATAAAAAGCTAAAATCTTGTTTATAGTAAAAAAAAAAAAAAAAAAAAAAAAAAAAAAAAAAAAAAAAACTAAAAGTTAGATTATTTATGAAAAAAGCTTAAAAAAACACAAAAAGTGAAAGAACAAATAAGGTGTAGACAAAGGCACCCATATCACATTATAAATTAACTATACACCTACACCGACAATGATCATGACAACATGATGATTACTTATTGTAAAATAGTTTTTTATTTTATTTTTTTTATTACAAATGAAAGAGAGAGAATAGGGGATTGAGTTATTTAGTTACATGACATTTAAAAAAATATATATTTATTGCTAGGGAGTAACGTTTAACTTATTATTAATGATCAGGAGAAAGAATTAAGAATGCATGATATTTTATTTAAGAGAAATAATATGTCCACAACATTTTTCACAACATTTTATTTAAACATCTATCAACTTTATTACCACAATAATATAAGAAAGCTTTTCTTCTCATTGGTTGAATTGCCTCAATTATGTTTTCTTGAATATTTTAATTTGCAGCAGCCAGCAGGAATCACCAATTGGTCGTATTTATTTACTATTTAAGAGTCCTGTCAAGTGTGGACTTGTGGTCAACATGGGCCTCCTCGTATTATTTTAAAGTAACGTTGGTAACACAATTTTTTTTTTTTAATTGTTGACATAATTTTTAGCAATTGGAAAAATATACTTTAACTTGAAATCCATCATGGTATTATTAACTAATCACATTTTCTGCCATTCATCTCAAAAAAAAAAAAAAAAAAAACCTAATCACAACAAGCAATTTCAACAGTTATGTTTTTCAAAAAAAAAAAAAAAAATCAGCAGGTATGAAAAAAAATTATAAAACATTTTATCCCTAGAATTTCTCTAAAATTATATATAGGGGCGGCGTAGACCTATTGATAATTTTATGTCAAAGACATTTTAAGCATTCTTCGTTAATTTATCAACCTACTCTATTTGACTAATAATAGTATATGACAAGAAACAGTTATATTTTCAGTCATATAATGTATTTCTCAATTATTGTTGTAATGTATTTAGGATTATGGTTTTTATATAAAACATAAATTGCCCAACATTTTTTTTTTTTACAAAATTTTCACAATAAAGTTTAAGTGGCAAATTATTACTAGTTCTAATTTAAGCCCACTAATGACATTATTTTCTTCTCATCATTAACAATTTGCTATCTATATTTTGTTATGAAAATATTGTGCAGTTCTTTTATATATGTGTGTGTGTATATATATATATATATATATATATATATATATTGTGCAGTTTTATTCATATTAAATAAGTGATTAAAAAAAAAAGTGAGTTAGCAAGTACCATTGCTACACTTGCAATAATACTAAAATTTATATTAGTTTCCTGGAATCAAACTCTGCCCGAGGTAACTGGTCAGGTGTATATCTAAATTTATATGTACTACCTATATATTTTTTTCTGAATTATTTAAGTAAAATATATGATTACATAGAATGTGACGACTATGTGTTTTTTAAAAAACAAAGTCCTCACATTCTATGAATGTTATCCATATAAAAAAAAAAAAAAAGTGGGCATGATTTCTGTCCAGTGCACTAAACTTGCCGCAATCATGACATATGTCTGAAAATAAACACGTATTATAATTGCAGCTGGTCTAGTGTTCTGTAAAGAAGTCACACCTAAAAATAAATAATAGGACATTAATTATGTTCCTATCCCTATAATTTTTTCATATTCTTTACTGTGTCAAATAAGTTGGTCAATGGTATTTGTCTAAAAAAAAACTAACAATTTATGAACAAGTTTGTTTTCTCTTCATATAAAAAAAGATTATTTGAATATTTCTACAACATATAGATTTTCGGGTTACCAGGTACTATGAAAGCTACACATGAAAGAAGAGAGTTGTATGGACCATTTGAATTGAGATTTGAGCCCAATAATTGTTGGAAAACACAAATGATCCTATATATTTTCCATATATAAGTTAGTCAAAAAAGATAGTAACGAGAAGGAACACGCGTGAACTCCACCATGGTCAACATTTGTTGACTAGCCAGAGTAGCATAGGCATCACATGAAAAGCCACTAACTTTTCCTTTAATCATAATTATTTCTCTTTCTTTTTGGTAATCGTGGTGTTTTTTTTTTTCCCCCTTTTATAAGCGAATTATATTCGATAATCTAAATATAATATTAAAAATAACAAAAGTGAAAAAGCTTCTCCACCACAGAACGAGGTATATCTTGTTGGAGCAGTTATCCTTTTTCTATTTTCTATTGTTTCCTAGTAAGAAAATTCATTCCAAAAGAAGAAAAGCTAAGAGAGAGAGAGAATTACTGGACGGGTCTTTTGGCTGAGACTGAGGTTGATGAAGAAGGCACTCAGGGTGGAGAAAAAGACACCAAATCCAATGGCACGAAAACCTGTAATTAATTAACATAGTGATAAAATTTTAGTAAACCCCACAAAAAAATTATAGGAAATACAAAGAGAAATAATGGGATATTGAGGGGTTTGGAACCTTGAAAAGTTTCCAAAGGGTAAACTAAGCCGTCTTGATTTCTATCAAAAAATGCAACATGTTTCTGCAGAATGTTTTGATCAAGCGGAATGATATGTCCACCTTCTACTGCAAGCCAAAAATATTTAACAAAAAAATGTCAAATACTTAAATCAATATATATATAATAATTCTCAAAAAAAAAAAAACTATATATATAATAAATTAGAGACATGGGAATAAAGAGAGAAATATTCAGTATACCTTCTTGATTATAATTTGAAGATGGAGATGAGGAAGCCATAACTTGAAAGTTCTAGGTATCAAACTGTGCAGAGAGAGAGAGAGAGAGAATGTGTGTTTGGATTGGAAAAGTTTGATGAGGGGTTTGAGTTGAGAGTGGGAACAGAAAGGTGAGAAGGAAAAGGAAATTGAAGCTAACTTATTATAACTTTAATGGATTCTCTGGTTTTAACATTATTATTATCATCCATATAAAGGAGAGTCGAAGAATTTTAAAATTAATATGCCAGATATATGCCCACGCGACCTATATCAATTTTTCAATGGTGTTTTGTGACCCCACCTTTTAACAATGAATGATTTCTTTAAGTTACATTTACAAAAGAAAGAAAGAAATAAATAAAATAATACCTCCCAAAAAAAAAAAAAAAAAATATATATATATATATATATATATATATACACGAATTCAAGTTACATTTAATTTGACGTAACTCTCATAAAATTACAAATTTTTTACCTTGTAAATTTCTAAAAGATTTAATAATTAAAAAAATATTATTAAATATTATTACTTTCCATTTAATAACTTAATTAATACCACAATATTTTTCTCTTACCTGCAAAACACAAACTCATCTACACAAGAGCACCTTGCCATTGCCAAAGTGGGAGTTTCAACAAAGAAACAATTGCCCAGTATACTAGAAATTTGTTAGGTTAGCACTGATTGCAAGTCAAGCATTTTAGGGCAGTTTTCCTACCAATCGTAATTACCATAAATCTATAAGAGTTTCTAAAGAGTTTTACTTTAGAAAGAATCCAAAAAAAAAGTCAAGTTAAATTTTAAAAAATTGTTTAATGATTCCTGATCTTTCTTCAATCTTCACAGAATAAAATGATCCACGCATAGTTTAAACAGGTGAGGCAACAAATGTGAGTAACTTAGCTAGAGCAATTGTTTAATTTTAGTTTTAATTTTTTAATTTTGTTTTATGGACAGAAAAGATGAGTTGAATGGCTGATTGAATAGAAGAAAGATCATTTTCTCCCTACATGATTAGTGATTACATATTGGAGGAATCATTAAAAATAAATTAAAATTTAACTTAACTTCTTTTTTGGATTCTTTCTAAAGTAAAACTCTTTAGAAACTCTTATAGATATACCAATTAAGTTTGGTAGGAAAACTGCTCTAAAATGCTTGATTTGCAGACAGTACCGTAAAACCTAACAAATTTCTAGCGTACCGTGCAATGGCAAGGTGCTCTTCTATAAATGAGTCTGTCTTTTGCAGGTTCTTGAAAATGATGGTGTGTGGTGTGCCTTTTAATAAGTGGACAGCAATAAATAAGAAAAGAGAGAAAAATATCGTGGTATTAATTAAGTTAGAAAGTAATAATATTTAATGATATTTTTTTAATAATTAGACTTTTTAGACATTTATGGTGTAAAAAATGTGTAATTTTATAAGATTTTTTAGAAATTTATGGTGTAAAAAATATGTAATTTTATAAGAGTTACATCAGGTGTAACTTGAACCTATTGATCTTGTTCATATTTAACGGATACACCCATCAAGGGCAATGGTATGAAGGAGATTCTCGTTTGTCCTTCAGAGATCTCTATGCTCTTACAGAATGTTGGAGAAATTATTTCAACAATCAAATCCTTGAGGTCATTCAAAACTTATGGAAAGATTACCATTTCATAGGAAATACAAATAGAATTTTTGTGTTTGGAATCAGACCCTATGATACTGCTATTCGGCATCTTTTTATATATAAATAAATAAATAAATATATATATATATATATATATATATAAAACATGCATTTGTCTCAAAAAAATAAGAACAAGAAAATAAACATGCATTTGGCCAAACCATGATGGACAGAGTGTTCTACAAAAGTAACAAAATCGGCTTGGAATGAGATTCCGTTACCGTAATACGTGACGATAAAAATGAGTGTTCACATAATCACATGTACTTTTGATCATAATAATATATTTAATTAAAAAATTATATAAATAATTTAGTAGGCTGTGTAATTATTTTTAAGAGAATAACTAATACACCAATTAGTTTTTTGGTATAGATGAAAATTGAACTTTAAACCTCTTAGTATAGATAGGAATTGAACTTTAAATCTCTTATTCAACTATAAGAAACTTTACTAATTGCTATTCAAAAAAAAAAAAGACTTTACTAATTGAGTTAATTGAAACCCACAGATATAATAGGTCATATGATTATAATACAAGTAAATAGCTTTATGAAATGTCACTTACTGAATAAATCCAACCGTGCTTTGAGGATTTTTTTTTTTTTTTGACAAGTGGAGGAAAAGTTTAGCTAACTATAATTATTATGCAAAAAGCAATTCACCAAACAATAATTATCCTGCAAATAATAAACTATCCATAAATAGATTAGGGTCAATTAAAGAAATGTTTTTTATTGATATATATAAATATATATATATATATATATATTGACCTATAACATCTGCTCATAATAATAACTTTTTATCACCATACCAAGACACTAATCGATTTTTGGTATAGGCGAAGATTGAATCCCCAATCTCTTATTCAACCATCAGAGACTTTACTAGTTGAGCAAACTGGAATCTACTTTTTTTTTTATTGATTTATTTAGGAAAAAAGTTAGATTTGAGGATTCATAAATAAACCTAACTCAAACATAATAAGATTCGGTTGATGAGTGCCCTTATGACAGTTGAAAATAAACCATTTTAAGAAAATTTTGATACTATTTTCATGATAAATATAAAAAACTTTTGAAAAAATTAGTTTTTCTTTTCTTTTCCTATAAAAATTTTATAAATTAATGCTCTTAAGGCATCCATTAACTTTTCCCAACATAGTAATGTACCTTGTAACTATGCATCTTGATATATATATATATATATATATATATATATATATATAAATACATTTTTTTTAATATGTTGATAATTGGGGGATGGAAGGATTTGATACATCATGGTTTCAAAAATTTGAAGAACATTGTAATCGGGATAAAAGATTAAAAATGACAAAGTCTAATTTATCCAAAAATAATTAATAATTATTTTCTAGTGATAATCCATCTCAGATCATACTCATCCTTCTATAATTAATTTAAATGATTTAATAAGTCATGTAATTATAATACAAGTAAAAAGCTTTATGAATGGTCACTTACTAAATTTTAGAAGTCCAACCATGTTTGAAGGAAAAGTTTGTTTAACTATAATTATTATATGTTTCTCAAAAAAAAAAAATCTATAATTATTATGCAAACATGCAATTCACGAAACAATAATTAGCCTTGCAAAAAGTAAACTGTCCATATATAGATTAGGGTTAAGAAATAATTTGTTATATTGGTTTATTTAGCAAATAAGTTAGATTTGAAGATTCATAAATAAATCTAGCTCAAACATAATAATTTATATAAAACTATGAAAAGCTCATAAATATGTATTTTGATATATATTTTAATACGTCGATAGTTGGAGAATGGAAAGATTTGATACATCATGTGTTTTAAAAGTTCGAAAAACATTGTAATTGAGATAATAAAATAAATTAAAATAGAAAATTTTAATTTACCCAAAATAATAATAATTATTTACTTTTGATACTCCATCTCGGATCATATTCTTCCTCCTATAATTGAATTTATGGGAAGCTTTAGTCATGCAAAATTGACTTGTTCTGTCAAAACTGTTCATGGGATATGCAGAGGGGAATGTGGACTAAATAATTAAACATTGTTTCCTTTTTTAGCTTAAGAATCAAATCCTAGAGTCGTATCATGTTCATGTAATTCATTCGTGCAAAGCAAGTCTTTATTATGTTATATTTGGTAAAACTTTGATTGTAGGGAAATGTAATGTAATCCAAAAAATAATGATTAAAAATTGGCATCTGATTAATATGGCCACTTTTGGCGGAAGGAGCGCCAAACAGAGAGCTTGCCTTTGCTTGCACTCACAGGAACACAAAATGAATGCTTTTACGCTAGTGTCAAGTGTGAACACCAGACATTGGAAACCTTCCTTTTTTGCCACTCGTATATAAGAGCATCCGCATCAAGTTTCTTCAAACTATTCTATTTTACCATCTCAAAACTTACTTTATCATTTATACCATATTATTTTACATCACTCTCAATATCCCAACTTTTATTTTCCTTTTTTATTCATTAAAATAATATTTCTACACAATAAAATAATATAATTTATACTATCCAATAAATTACCCACATAGCCCATTGCTGCCGCCACCACCAAGCCAAGACAAACCCAACCCAACCCACCACCACCACCACCACCACCACCACCACCACCACCATCAACCCAACCAAAATTAAAACTCTCATCCAACCACCACCATCAACACAACCAAAACCACCACCACCAACCCACTACCCATACCACCATCAAATCACCCACCACCAACCCACACAAACCACAACCACCAAACCAAGGAACAAAGAAATCCGGCAACCCACACCACTCACTGCCACCACGACCAAGCCACCACCACCACCACCACCACCAAGCCAAACCCAACCCAACCCAACCCACCAGCACCACCACCATCAACCCACTACCCACCCCACCATCAAATTACCCACCACCAACCCACACAAACTACAACCACCAAACCAAGGACCGGCCACCCACATAGGAGTCCAAATATTCTGCTCATCAATTGTGCTCCACTTCATGCTCCACCAATAAAACTTGGACATCTGGTCTCTCACATTAAATGAAATAACTCTGACTTTTACGTATTGTTTAAGGCTTTTAAAGTCAGAATTACCTCATTTAATGTAAGAGACCAGCTGTCCAAGTTTTATTGGTGGAGCACGAAGTGGAGCACGAAGTGGAGCACAATTGATGAGATAGAAGATTTGGACTCCCCACATAGCCCACTACCACCACCACCACCAAGCCAAACCCAACCTAGTCCAACCCACCACCACCACCATCAACCCACTACCCACCCCACCATCAAATTACCCACCACCAACCCACACAAACCACGACCACCAAACCAAGGAACAAAGAAATCCGGCCACCCACACAGCCCACTGCCACCACCACCAAGCCAACCACCATCAACCCACAACCAACGCCAGACTCACCAACAGAAACCCAAAAACATTGACCTTGCCGTGACCCATACCGTGACCCACGCAAAAAAAAAAAAAAAAAAAAAAAAAGAAGGAAAAGAAGCAACCACAGTGAAAATGCTACCACCACCACCAAGCCGACCACCATCAACCCACAACCAACGCCGAACTTGCTAATAGAAACCCAGCCTCACAATAGAAACCCAGAAACATTGACCTCGCCGTGACCCATACTGTGACCCATGCCGTGACCCACGCAAAAAAAAAAAAAAAAAAAAAAAGAGAAGCAACCACAGAACCAGCATTTTGGATGTGGGAGATTTTTGAGGGAAAAATTCTAAATGAAGCTTAGATATGGCATTTGTAATTCCAGGTGTGGATGCTATAACGCGCCAATAATGCACAAAATGGGACATTCATTTTTAGTATTTTAAAAAAAGTAGGGAAAAGGTATATTTGGTAACTTTTCTCTAGTAACGTTGTTTGTGTTTTTTGAAAATATGTAGGTGAAGAAGTGCATGAAAATACATGTAATATTATTGAAACACTGAAAATTGTTGTTCTAGTTACACTACCAAACAGCAGAGATCTTGGTTTATGAATTCATACTTTCCTCCGTACAAAGTTGGGAACAAGTTAGCAGCATACTGTAATTATCTCTAAAACAAAGTTTATGAAATATTTTTATAAATTTTTTTTAATTATCAAAACATAAAATTGGTGTTAAAACTTCCTTAAAATAGTTTATTAATAATTGTCCTAAAAATATCAGTTAACATAGCTCAAAAAAGTAACATAAATGCTACAAATTAATTTATGACATTTTTATAAGTTGCATGCGGTGAATTTTTACTGATTATTAACGGGACTTCCCACTAACAACACATTTTCACTTGCCAAAAATTATTCTCATAATATTCGTATCAACAGTTTGTGATTAATTGCTTATCATTCTCACGCAAACCCATCATTATCAATAATTAATTATAAAAGTTGTGATTTTTTTACACAACTCTTTCTTGACACGTCGAGATGCTTTCCTAAGCTGATTTTATTCTCAAGTATGTCTGTTAATAATACTTGTCACTTTCACGTAAATTTATCATTATTAATAATTAATTATAAAAGTTATGACTTCCTGTTCATGACATATTTGTTTTGTTTTATTTTATTTTATTTTATTTTTTTTGGTAAGCAACATTTTTGTTTCATTTCATGGGCCATCGACTTTTTTCTCATCACCTCTAGATGCGTCCCTGGCCTGACTTTGTTCTCCAGTGCGCCTGCGTTAACATCAACGTTATACACAGTGTACTGGGGCCAATTTTTTGTTTTTTGTTCTTTTTTTTTGGTTCTTGTTCTTTTTTTTTTCTTTTTTTATTATTATTTATGTTGAAAAATATTTCCTTCGTTAGAGTTTGTTATCTCACCATTTATGACAATTGACTGGAGATATTTTAGAAGGATGGCATGGTGGGTCCATTTATTCATTATCATGTTGTTTTAGAACTTTTTATCAAGAGAAAGGACAGTTTTCACATTCACATTTGTCCTAGTTTAAGTATGATCTAAAACTTACCTTATTATTCTTTCCCCTATAAAGAAAAAAATAAAATAAAATAAAAAGCCAATCCCTTATTAATAAGGGTAACTCTTAAAGTCTAAGCCAAAGGAGATGGACCAACAACTTTGCTAATAAACTCGTAAATAACTCCACAAAGCTGACGGTCCATCTCAAGGCTGACGAGTGCGCTTCAAGATCTATGCATAGACAAGATGACCAGAAGGCATAGACGGAATGAGAAGTTGACGGGGGTCAAAGGAATTCTTGACGGTCCAGCATGTCTCTTGCTTGGGCTCCACATGTGAGTATACCTTGCGCCCCACAATAAACCCTAATCAAGAAGACTCCTATAAGAAAAGGATTTTGTAAGATATGCGAGTTAAAGAGAATCTCTCCCACAAGGAAACATCTTTTTGGCCAAGGAACGAGTGTCAACCCTATGCTACTATAAAAACCCCCAAAATCCTCACAAACCAAGGTACACATAATTTAACCTTTGGAGGGTTTTTAGTCGGAACCACACCGGTACTCTCTTAAGGTCTTCTTGTTTTGTGTTGTGCAAGTATTGTCTTGAGTACGTAAGGGCCGTGTAGCTCACTGACGATTTTCGGCATCATCAATTGGCGCCATCTGTGGCAAACCAAAGCTTTTGTGACTTGAAAGCCATATGATCGTTTCCTGGACAAAGAGTTGCATGGTACTTACTCGTTTAATGGCAACCAACAACAACGAAGAGCCACACACTATTGCCCTTGAAAGATAGGTGTAGACCTTCATTGCAACGGTGGAACGCCTAACCAAGCAAAACCATGATCTAGAGGAGCAGCTGCGCCAAAAGAACGCGGAATTGAACATTCAGGAGGAGGATCAAGAGGCTAGCAGCGCTGAGAAAAGGGATTGAGAGGGGTTGGAAGGTAGCAATGCCTCGAGCAGACCAGAGCGACAAGACACAAGCTATCCATCCGCTGCAAACTCGGTTCCACCTTATATGGTTGCAAAGATGCAAATGATGAAGGAACGTATGGATTTCATAATGAACGCCCTCAAAGGATGGGTGTCTAGTGACCTTGACGACCTGGTCCATTGGACAGATTCACCATTCACCGCATCCGTCAATTCATTGCCACTTCCACAGAAGTTCCGTATGCTACAGCTGGAGAGCTACGACGGATCTAAGGATCCATTGGATCACCTAGAGTCTTTCAAGACCCTGATGCACCTGCAACGAGTGGCAGACGAGATCATGTGCAGGGCCTTCCCTACCACACTGAAGGGACTTGTAAGGATTTGGTTCAGCAGGTTGACGCCTAACTCCATTAGTACCTTCAAGGAGTTAAGCGCCCAGTTTGCTTCACAATTTATCGAGGGAAATAGGTACAAAAAGTCAACTGCGTGCCTGATGAACATTAAGTAACGGGAGGACGAAACACTGAGATCTTGCGTAACCCATTTCAATAAAGAAGCCCTTTCAATCGATGAAGTTGACAACAATATACTTGAGGCTACGTTCACGAATGGGTTACAGAAGGGTAAGTTCCTATTTTCTCTATATAAGAATGACCCAAAGACTATGTCGGATGTGCTTTACAGGGCAACGAAGTACATGATCGTGGAGGACGCGCCATTGGCCCAAGAGGAGAAGCCCCCCAATAAAAGGGAAAGACAGGAAGACGTACGGTAGAACAGAAGGCGAAAGATGGCTAAGACCGGAGAAAGACGAGATGACAGGTGCTCCAAGCCCCCCACAGGAAGGTTCACAAGCTTTATGTCACTAACTGGCTCGATCGATCAAGTCTTGATGCAGATCAAAGACAATGGGCAAGCTGAAGGGAGACCCCAATAAAAGGTTTAGGAAGAAGTACTGTCACTTCCACCGAGACCATGGTCACGACATGGCCGACTGCTACGATTTGAAGTAACAGATAGAAGCTCTCATCAGACAAGGGAAGTTGTAAAGGTTCGTTAGCAAAAAAATAACGGACCCACCATAAGAGCAGGTTCCCCGACAAGAGAATAAGTCTTCAAGGCCACCAATAGGAGACATAAGAATGATTGTGAGAGGCACTGCGGCCTCTAGTTCGTCTAAAAAGGCTCGAAAAACTTACCTCAGGATGGTTCAGAATGTCCAGCTAAAGGGCTTCGTCCAAAAAATGGCGCGGATCGACAACCCCGTCATCGAATTCTCAGAAGAAGACGCACGACCTCTCGACCACCCGTATGACGATGCACTCGTCGTCAACATCCAGGTCGAAGACTACAATACACATCAGGTCCTAGTCGACAATGGAAACTCTGCTGACATCCTCTACTACCCAATATTCCAACAGATGAGGATTGACAAGGAACGGTTGGTCCCAACCAATGCCCTACTCGTTGGTTTCAGAGGGACTAAAATATACCCCGTTAGTGCAGTCACACTACCTGTTACGATTGGAGATTACCTACAGCAAATCACCAAAGATGTTACCTTCCTTGTTGTCGATTGTTCAACCCCTTATAATGCCATCCTCGGTCGACTAACTCTTAACTCATGAAAGGCCGTAACTTCAACCTACCACTTAATGATCAAATTCCCCATCGAATACGAAGTAGGAGAAGTTCGTGGAGATCAAGTGGCGGCATGCGAATGTTATATCGCAATGACGGAAATGGACGATCACCTACAGACGATGACCATAGAAGAGTAGTGGACGGTGGCAGAACCCGTTGAAAGACTTAAGGAGATACTTCTCGACGACTCCAGGCCAAATCGAACAATGAGAATCGGCACCCTGGCCAGCCCGACAGTTCGCCAAGAACTCGCGACTTTTCTTTGAGAGAACCAGGATGTGTTTGCCTAGAGCCATGAAGACATGCCAGGGATCGACCCTTCGGTCATAATGCACAGGTTGAATGTGTCTCCTTCTTTTCCACCTATCCGTCAAAAGAGTAGGTGTTCGCCCAAGAACGAGACCAAGCTATAGTGGAAGAAGTTCGCAAGTTACAAGAGGTAGGCTTCATCAGGGAAGTATACTACCCCTACTAGTTGGCGAATGTGGTGATGGTCAAAAAAACCAATGAGAAATGGAGGATGTGTGTGTACTTTACCGACCTGAACAAAGCGTGCCCCAAGGATAGCTACCCCTTTCTATGAGTTGACATCCTAGTAGACTCTACGGCTCAACACTAGTTTGTAAGCTTCGTGGATGCCTTTTCAGGTTATAACCATATCAAAATGGATGAAGTGGACCAGGAAAAGACTTCGTTCGTTACCAGCCAAGGCCTTTTCTGCTACAAAGTCATGCTGTTTGGCCTCAAGAATGCAGGCGCGACATATCAAAGGCTTATGAGCAAGATGTTCGCACATCAGATTGGAAGAAATGTCCAAGTCTACATTTACGGCATGCTGGAAAAAAGTCGAAGGGAGGACGATCATATGGATGATCTCAGGGAAACCTTCAACACCCTTCACTCTTACAACATGAAGCTTAATCCAGGAAAATGTGCCTTCGGGGTGACAGCAGGAAAGTTCTCAGGATTTATGGTGTCTCAAAGAGGTATCAAGGCTAATCCAGACAAGATTCAGGCCATAATGGAGATGGCACCACCAAAGAACGTAAAAGAAGTGCAAAGCCTTAATGGCAGAATAGCCACGTTGAATAGGTTCGTGTCAAGGGCAATGGAAAAATGCCTACTTTTCTTACACACGCTGAAGAAATCCTTTGAGTAGACAGCCGAATGTCAGCTAGCATTCGAGGATTTAAAGGCCTACCTCTCTTCCCCCCCATTGTTGAGTCCACCCAAACCCAAGGAAGAACCGTTCCTCTATTTGGCTGTATTCCCAGCTGCTGTCAATACGGCCTTGATTAAAGAAGAAGACAGGGTCCAAAAGCCTATATGCTACGCCAGTCGGGCACTTCGTGGTGCAGAGGAGAGATACCCACCATTGGAGAAGCTAGTCTTCACTTTGATTACAGCAGCCCGTATGCTTAAGTCATACTTCCAGGCTCACATAGTGGTCGTCCTGACTGACAAGCCCCTACGTCGAGCAATGAGCAATCCTGAAGCTGCTGGAAGAATGGCACTATGGGTGATAGAATTAAGCAAATTTGACGTACAATATCGCCTGCATGCTGCCGTTAAAGGGCAGGTGGTCGATGACTTCATTGCGGAGTTCACTAACACAGAAGGCTAGGGGGCAGAAGAGTATCCTCAATGGAGTATACACATGGATGGATCGTCTAGCAGATAGGCTGGCGGAGTGGGAGTTGTACTTCGTTCTCCCAAACGAGATGAGATTGAATGCATGATTTGCCTTGACTTCCCTATAATTAACAGTGAAGCGGAGTACAAAGCTCTAGTGGTAGGACTAGATCTTGCCAAAGCAGCAAGAGCTGCAAGAGTGGTTACTCATTGTGACTCTCAGGTCGTCACCAATCAAGTAAACGGTGATTACGAATGTAAGGGCGAAAGGATGAAGAGGTACTTAGAGTAAGTAAAAAGAATGGTAGACGACCTACAGGACAAGATTATTCAGATCCCCAGGGAAGAGAACGAACAAGCTGATCGCCTTGCCAAGGCCGCATCAGCAGAACACATGATCATCCCCGAGAAGGTACTTTCCTTTGTTCAATTTTCACCATTAATGGATCCCGTTGATGTATAGGAGATAGTGACTGAAAGCAACTAGACCACACCATTAGTCTTATACTTAAAAAAATGGCGCATTACAGGACAGTAAGGATGCTGCAAGAAAGTTGAAGGTCCAAGCAACATGATTCATTTTGATAATGGACGTCTTGTACAAGAGAAGCTTTTCCCGCCCATACCTAAGGTGTTTAAGCCATGAAGAAGTAGACTATGTCATAAGGGAAGTCCACGAAGGAATCTACGGGAACCATTTAGGGTCGCAGTCATTGGTACACAAAATGATTCGAGTTGGATACTACTGGCCTATTATGTAGAACGATGCCCAGGCTTATGTCAAAGCTTGCGACAAATGCCAAAAGTTCAATAACATTGTCAGACAGCTGACAGAAGAACTAACCCTAATGACAGCCCCGTGGCCATTCGCTCAGTGGGGACTGAACATCATGGGCCTATTCCCGATAGCAATGCGGCAGTTGAAGTTCCTTATAGTCAACATAGATTATTTCACCAAATGGATAGAAGCAGAAGCCTTGGCCACCGTCACAGAGAAGAATGTGAGAAGCTTCGTATGGAGAAACATTGTCTACAAGTATGGGATCCTTAGAGTCTTGGTCTCGGATAACGGGAAACAGTTCGATAACAAACTCCTTTGAGAATTTTTGCTTACAGTTGGGAATCAGAAACCACTACTCCTCCCCTGCCCACCCTTAGGCCAATGGACATGTCGAAGTAGCGAACCGATCCTTGCTTAAAATCATCAAGACTCTGCTTGAGGGGGCAAAGGGTATATGGCCAGAAAAGTTGCCAAGCGTACTATGGGCATACTAGACAACAATCAAAACACCTACAGGAGAGACACCGTTTTGACTAGCATACGGAAGCGAGACAGCCATCTCAGCTAAAGTCAGACTCATAAGCTATAGGGTGGACAATTATGATGAAAGAAAAAATGACGAAGCCAAGCATCTACAGCTTGATTTAATGGATGAGGCAGTGGGGACTGGACATCAAGGGCTCGTTCCTAATAGCAATGCGGTAGTTAAAGTTCCTTATAGTCGACATAGATTATTTCACCAAATGGGTAGAAGCAGAAGCCTTGGTCACCGTCACAGAAAAAAACGTGAGAAGTTTCGTATGGAGAAACATTGACTGTAGGTATGGGATCCCTAGAGTCTTGGTCTCGGATAACGGGAAACAGTTCGATAACAACTCCTTTAGGAATTTTTGCTCACAGTTGGGAATCAAGAACCACTAGTCCTCCCTCGCCCACCCTCAGGACAATAGACAGGTCGAAGTTGCGAACCGATCCTTGCTTAAAATCATCAAGACTTGACTCGAGGGGGCAAAGGGTATATGGCCGGAAGAGTTGCCAAGCGTACTATGGGCATACCGGATAACAGCCAGAACACCTACAAGGGAGACATCGTTTCAACTAGCATACAGGAGCGAGGCAGTCATCCCAGCTGAAGTTGGACTCATAAGCTACATGGTGGACAATCATGATGAAAGAAAAAATGACGAAGCCATGCTTCTACAGCTTGATTTAGTGGATGAAGTCAGGGCAGCAGTTGAACAAAGGCTCGCACGATACTATTACCTCATGGCCAAGCACTACAACTCTAGAGTCAGACACAGGACTTCAAGATAGGAGACCTCGTTTTAAGGAAGGTGACAGGTGCTACAAGAGATCTCACCCAAGGAAAGCCCGGTCCTAACTGGGAAGGACCTTACAGAATCACTTCATGGCAAAGGAAAGACACCTATCACCTGGAGACGCTGGACAGACAGAAGTTACACCATCCATAGAACCCCGAGCATCTCTGGAAGTACTACTAGTAGATGACAGCATGAAGAGCGACACTCTTTATTTTCCAGTTTATTTAGTTAATTTTTCTACAGTACTTATTAAGCCCAATGGGCAGGTCTTTTTCATTAAAGAACAATTTTTCTACTTATGTGTGTATTTATCTGTCTCTGCAAAACTTCTTTCATTACAAAGTCCACAAGTGGGCAAGTTTATTACTAAGTCCACAGGTGGACAAATTCATCCCCTGAGGATGCGTCAATATTAAGTTCACAAATGAACGAGTCCATCCCATGAGAATGTCTTAATATCACAAAGTTCACAAGTGGACAAGTTCTTTACTAAGTCCACAAGAGGACGAGTTTATCCTATAAGGATGCCTAAGTCCACAAGTGGACGAATTCATTACTAAGTCCATAAAAGGAAGAATTCATCCTATAGGGATGCCTTAAAGTTACTAAGTCCACAAATAGACAAGGTTATTATCAAGTCCTTAAATTGACGAGTTCATTTACTAAGTCCACAAGTGGACGAATTCATTATTAAATCCATAAATTGACGAGTTCATCCTATAAGGATGCCTTAGAATTACTAAGTCCACCAATGGACGAGTTCATCCCATAAGGATGCCTTAATATTATGAAGTCCACAAGCAAACAGAATTAAGACCAAGTGGACAAGTCCACGGAGGGGACGAACTAAATTTATCTAAGTCCAAGAAAACGAGTTCATTATTTAAGTCCACAAGTGGACAGGTTTATTGCCAAGTTTGCAAGGGGGCAAATCTGAAATATGGATGAATTAAAATTATGCAAGTCCTTAAGTGGACGTGTTTATCCATGACTTGACGAATTTATTAATGGAAGCTCCTTC
Source organism: Lithocarpus polystachyus (assembly GCA_033629205.1). Taxonomy (NCBI): domain Eukaryota; kingdom Viridiplantae; phylum Streptophyta; class Magnoliopsida; order Fagales; family Fagaceae; genus Lithocarpus; species Lithocarpus polystachyus. Next base: position 42,625,931 of record CM066164.1, read on the forward strand.
CAAAAGAGGACGAGTCCATATAAGGCAGACGGGTTCGTCCCGAATTACCAAAACCTTTTAAGGATGAATACATCATAACATATGAGGAAGGATGGACATGCACATCAACAAAAGAAAATATACATACATACTGAAAGCGATGGATATAATAATCAAAGTTTGTTTTACAAATATAGCCCAAAACACCAAGGGGCACTAAGTATCGTTTGGAAATTGAATAAAATATATAAACAGAATTATCATCTCAAATAAAAAGCTAGGCTAAGGGGTCCCTGATGTCCTGAGTTGAAGGATTCCTGTCATCTTGGGGAAGGGGATCCTAGGCGTCCTGATTTTCAACATCTTGAGTAGCCTCAGTGGACAGAATCAGCGGAGTGACGGGCTTCTCCACTGCAGGCTGCGCAAGGATGACATCGTCATTCATTAGGTCCTACTCTGACTGGGTGGAGTTGTCAGTTTCCTTAAGAATGGTGTTGCCTGCTGAAGTTGATAGCAGGGGATCGTCCATGGTAACCTTGGATAAATCCAAGTTGGGGTAGACGGACTTGACCTGTTTTAAGAAATCCTCAAACCCCTTACCATAGTAGACAGTGCAAGAGTCTATAAAAGGCTAGGAAGCCTTAAACTCTGCCACAACGTCAGCCCTAGCTGTCTCTACCTAACCAAGAAGAGCCGTTAGCTCCTTTTCCACCGTTGCCTTAGCCTCCTGTTCTTTTTTCCTTTGATGACCCTCCTTCTCCAGCTTTTTCCTTATCTCCTTCACCTCTTGATTGAGAGTACGAAGGGCACCCTTGTATTGCTCTTGCTCATCGGTCAGGTTCTTGACGCGCTTGTGTAGATGAGTAATCACCCTTTTTTTGGCAACGCCCTTATCCTGCATTGCCTTCATGCAGACTAGTGCCTACAAGGCAGAACAACCGTCAACCATTGAGCATAAAAAATAAGAAAGAAAGAAAAAAAAAAAACAAACCCGAGCGAGGTCAAAAAGGCTTGACACCCCCAGCTCCTCCGTTGACTGCTCAACACAAGGGTCTATGTCCGTGTCCTTGATGATAGATTCAATCACCTCAACAGCATGGTCCTTGTGAGTAAGTAGATGGCGGATGCCCGCCTTGGTGACGGGACCTTTCCCCATCATCAGCCTTTTGCCCACTCCGTGTTTGGGATTGGCAGAAGACGACTTCTTCTGCTTGTCGCCTTTGTGGGTGACCAGTCCTTTTTTAAGTGGACGGTCATCCTTCCCGTCACCTTTCCTCTTGGACGGCACCTTGGTAACGACCTTGGGGGCTGATGAGGAGGCCCCCTCCTTTTCCTTCTTTTTGCTGGCAACAACTACCTGCACCAAGGCTCTTTGCCTAGCTGCCTCCATTTCTGCAAAGAAAAAACAACGGATTTAGATAAGCTGACATGAGAAAAGACAACAAAAAGAGGCTAGGACGTATGAACTTACGCCGACGAGAATAAGCATTGAGTCGACGGGCTGCTGGCATTGGCTCAAGACCTCCACAATAAGCATGCAAGGTGTCAAGGGTGATTAGATCCCTACACCTCTGGTGGTCAAAGGGGATCTCTAGAACCCGACATGAAGGCTTCTTGCTCGTCTGTTATGAGAGAACGAATGCTAGCTGAAAAATGAGGAAATTGGACGACATTAAAAACTTGAAGGAAAATAAACAAGGAAAAAGCAGACAAGAAGACGGTACTAAACCTAAATCTTGACGATGCCCCAAGTATTGTCAAAACCATGGGGCATCGACACCCACTCTTCTTGATGGCATACCCAGTCCGTCTCCTGAGCAAAAAAAATATGCCTTTCCAATTCCTGTTGGAGTCAGGCATGTCAGACACTAGCCTAAGATCTTTCATTCTCTCCAAGAAATGATATATCCCTTGGGACGAGATGATGTGCTGAGGCTTGTAGCACTAGATAAACTCGTCCAGAGAAAGTTGACGATTCCCGCCTCTGAGACAACCTCATAGGATCTCAGCTCCGATAAATATTCTCCATGCATTAGGGGCTTTTTAGCTAACGGATAGTCCTAAAAGGGTAGCCAACTGACGGTGTAGTGACATCAGTGGCAACCTCAGCCTTGCCGCAAATATGGCATCATACATGCCAATATCTGCAGTATTTCCCGAGTAGCATTTTTCAAACTTCCCGAGTAGACAGATTGGGATATGATCAGGGATTTGGTAACAATCCCGTAAGTCCTTAAAACTTTAGCCGTCATCGTTGGCATACATTCATTGACGGTCCAAATTTTGGGAAGAATAAATAGACTGGTGTGGCCATCCCCGTCAGTTCCAGAATTCCCTTCTTTAAAGGCTACACCCTCATCCCCGTCATCCTTTACATCATTACCCTCGACCTTACCATCGTTTCCTTCTTCGTCACCAGCTTCCCTATCATGACTCTCCGCCTCGTCTTCAAAAGAACGGACAGAGGTTTCCCTCTCTGACGACTAGGAAAAGCCCTCCTCGGGCTCGTGTCCTGACTAGAAGACCTCATCGTAGCCCACTCTTTCACAAACTGATGACTATTCACTTGTCGCTTCTTTAGACATCTTTCTACCTACAAGCGACGGATGTATTCTAAGAACCTAAGTTGATGGCCTCACCACAAAATTAATGACTAACTAGGAAAATGAAAACAAGGGATAAAGTAAAGAAAAGGACTTACGAAGTAAGCGGTTCTTTGAAAAACGACGAGGCGGTGGTAGCAAAGTAGACGAGATCAGTAGGCTGATAGAAGCAAGGTGTGCAAAAAGCAACTAGCTTTCTCTAAGATTAGCAAGGATGAAATGAGAAGAATAAGGGGAGGAGGTGAGGTATATATAAGATGAAAAGGGCACGGAAGACGAAGCGACACCCTCGTCCAGAAATGTGACCAATTGGCTTAAGCCACGTGTTCTGACATTTAATAATAGCTGTTCGAGGAATCAATCAATAAATGTCTCATTTCTTGAAAAATGTTTATTTATAAGAACTACAAATCAACTTCACAACCCGTCAGCTTATGGAGTAGGGGGCAGTTGATAAGGATAATTCTTAAAGTTTAAGCTAAAGGAGATGGACCAACAACTTTGCTAATGAACCCGTAAATAACTCCACAAAGCTGACAGTCCATCTCAAGGCTGACAAGTGCACTTCAAGATATATGCATAGACGAGATGACCAGAAGGCATAGACGGAGTGTGAAGTTGACGGGATGAAGCTGATGGGGGTAAAAGGAATTCTTGATGCGTCCAGCATGTCTTTTGCTTAGGCTCCACTTGTGAGTATACCTTGCGCCCCACAATAAATCCTAATAAAGAAGACTTCTATAAGGAAAGGATTCTGTAAGATACGCGAGTTAAAGAGAATCTCTCCCACAAGGAAATATCTTCTTGGCCAAGGAATGAGTGTCAACCCTATGCTATTATAAAAATCCCAAGGCCCTCACAAACCAAGGTACACATAATTTATCCCAGCTCTGACACTCTAAAGTTGTGAGCATTCTCTAACTTAACTTTCGGAGGGTTTTTGGCCGGTACCACACCGGTATTCTCCTAAGGTCTTCTTGTTTCGTGTTGTGCAGGTGTTGTCTTGAGTACGTAAGGGCTATGTAGCTCAGTGACGATTTTCGGCATCATCAATTTTTACTTTTCAATAATGTTAATTTAAAAAAAAAATAGAAATAGGATTGTAAATAAATCGAGCTTAGTCAACTAGGGGTGGCTCCACTTAAAGCCCAGTGGGTTCAAATGAACCCCTTGCATTGAATATATATATATATATATATATATATATAATATGTTTTACTTTTTTTTTTTTTTTTTTGGTTTTGACCCCTAAAATAAAAACTTGAACACTTTGACCCTAAATTTTTTTAAGCCTAGTTGAAATAAGTTTGAATATGATTCTCTAAATAATATTTTGGTCTTAAAAAAAAAAAAAAACCCAATCACAAACTAATTTGATATAAAATCTGGAAAAAAAATTAATAAGCCCAACAACAAAAGTTGAAATTTGTTAATCTTAAAATTTAGAAAAAACTCATTTAAATCTTAATAATATAGAAATAAAATTAATCAAAAGGGAGATCAATTGATGAATGATTACTTGGCTGTGTACATTGAAAGAGATGTAGCTTATAGGATTGATAATGAAGTTATTATGCAACAATTTCAAAATATGAAGCATCGTAAAAAGCAATTGTAAAATTTTATATATTTCATTTATTTATTTATTTATTTGTTTGTTTGTTTTTTGCTATGTTGATATATTCAAGTTCTCTTTTGTTTAAAATTTTATATAATTTATGTTTGTTATTAACCCCCCTAAAAAATAATGCTGAAGTCGCCACTGTAGTTGACTATTAAAGATCAGACTTATTCAATTAGTTTTATTTCTAATTTGAGCTTAATTGCCAAACAATATTACATATTCAAGTTTTGCTCAGTTTATCATCAAATAAGCTCAAGCTACGAATTATTTTATTAGTTTATTCTTTTTCATTATGTAGTAAAATTGTAAAACTATGACTAAAATTTTATACTTCTTTACAAACCTATGAAATTTTGCTATGAATGGATTATTTATATTATTAATAAACTACAATAATAATTTGATATCATATGAGCTTGTTTACAAAGTTACAAGATCCAATTTTAAGCCTATATAACTATATTTTTAGACAAATGTACATATAAACATGTAATATTATATATATTTAAATCGAGTCTTACGTTCACAAACTTGTTTTTGAACATAATATATTTGAACTTGACTTGTTTAATAGTTGAGCCTGAACTTGGGTTTGAATTTGACTTGTTTATGCTAAACAAATGAACGTAAATAAATTTTTTCTTGAGTTGAACTTGAGCTGTTCATAAACATCTCAGTTCATTTATAACCTTAGATGAAAAGGTATAATAATTGGGTCCAACTATCCTCCCATATAAAATCTTCACATTCTCTCCTTTTTTGTTTCTCTTTTTTTTTTTTTTTTTTTTTTTTTTTTTTTGTCTTTTCTGGATGATGCACAAGTAACAAATAAAAAATATTAAGGTAAGTAACTGGCCACATCATGACACAATTTATTTCCCCCTAAACTACACTTTTTCATTCCACCAAAGTCCTTTGTGAAACCCACCAGAATCTCTCTCTCTCTCTCTCTCTCTCTCTCTTTTCTTTTTTATTTTATTTTATGAGAATCTCTCTTTGGCAAACCCTTACGATCTCAAGGAGACGTCTTAAACTAGACGAGACATTATTCTGACTATCACAACTATAAATATAAAAAATGATTAATTAAAGACCTAAATAAAGGAATTTGGGCAAATGGCCTGCTACCACTATTTAGCAAAAGAATTAACAATCTACCACTGTTTTGGAAATATGTAGAGATCTACCACTTTTTTAAAATTCGAGTTTGTGAAACTCGAGTTTTTTGAAAAAATATACTCTAAAAAATTTTGAAAATTTTTTATGGTACTTGAGTTTATGAAACTCAAGTCCCATAAAAAAATTTCAAAATTTTTCCATGGTACTCGAGTATCATTGAAAACTCGATTTCACCAAATTCGAGTACCCAAAAAGTGGTAGATCTCTACATATTTTTGAAACAGTGATAGATTGCAATATAATTTGCGAAAATGTGCTATTTGGCTTTTTTCGCCAAGGTATTTTCCCAAAAAGTAGCATTAGTCATGGTCAAAAGTAATGAGTATTGATCCTTGTGATGATTTTTTTTAGATTTCCAATTTTCACGTAAATCTGTTACAAACTTTAATGATTTTTACTAGTACTTTTCAATTCATAAATTTTTTGCGTGTTGATTTCTAATGGTCTCTTTGTATAAGAAAGTCTGTGCTTTGGGTTCTCCATCATTCTCTCTCCCTCTCCGATGCAGATGGCCAAGAAATCTTGGTTGAAACCATGTAGAAAGTCTTGCCACTCAAGGCTTGGAAATCAAGGTCGCAATTTAGTCCTCGAAGTTGATGACACCTATTCAACACCAAAACATAGTCGCCATAAAACCATAACTAATTCCGGAGAAGATGAAGACGACAACTATATGAATGATTAGACTTAGAATCAAAGTCGTCTGATTACTTGTTTGGTAAGTTAGTTTGAGTAATATTGTTTGGGTGTTTTTGATATACGTGTAGGTGAAAAAGTGTGTTGAAATGTGTGTAAGGTTGTTTAAAATGTGAAAATATTGGTTAGAACAAACTAAACATTTTCTTCTTACTCCAATATTAGTTGTCAAACTTGGAATTACAAATGATGACATTATTGCCTGCATTTTCTTTTTTAAACGAAAATTTGGAAAGATTTGTGATTTTGTTGGGTGAAAACTTGTGAATTGTTGATTGGTGGAGGGAAATGTTGAAATTGGGGAAGGTTTGAAAAGGGAAAAAAAAAAATTCATATTTGTGGAGAGAGAAAATATAATAAAAAACTAAAACAATATTTAAATAGAAAGGAGAATTAATAGAAAATATATGAATAGTGAGATAGTTTAGTTTTTGGATAAACTACATATTTAGTCTCTATCCTTTACAATATATTTTAATTTAGTTCTTAACCTTTCAATTATGTTAATTTGATCCCTAACCTTTTAGTATCATGCCAATTTATAAGTCTTTGCTATTATATATTGGATGAAAATTGCTTACATGGCAAACTGTTAAAATAAAATTTTAGTGTATTTTCACATCAACAGAAGCTAATTTTTTTATTTTGGCCATTGGACACGTCATCAATTTTCATCTAAAAGATAACTGCAGAGACTAAATTGACACAGTACTAGAAGATTAGGAACCAAATTGATACCATTGAAAGATTAGAGATTAAATTGAAATATGGTGTATAGAATAAGGACCAAAGACGTAGTTTACCCTTAGTTTTTTTTTTCTTTGGAAAAATGAACAGTGAGATAACTATAATAGAAAAAGGGGAGTTTCTAATTAAAATTTAGCTAAAAGTATTGAGGTTGATATGCATGATCTAATGCCAAATCCTAGTTGCTTCTGTGGCCATTCTGCTTGGGCACTCTTGGAGTAGTTGCTTTCAGTTTTGCATTCACATTCTCCTCTTTGCTTTTCATACTTCATAGGAGAAATTATAATATATTGTCTTAAATATACGATGAGTTTGACATCCTGTAATTTCTTATAGCATATTTGTTAAAGATGAGACAAAAAAAAAAAAAAGGGATAAAAGTTAACTTATTATTAAATGTGAGACAAAAGAAAAACACTAGCTTATTTGAAGTAGTGAAACTTTATTCTCTTTAAATCTTTATATTGTCTAGTAAAATTTTTTGATGCGATGTCATATTTTATAAGCTTTGTGAGAGATACGGTAGAGTTTTAACTTATGAAATTTTTTCCATAGTTGTTATTATTATTATGCCCAAATACTAATCTATATATATAATAATAGGTAAAGCAGAAAAAAAATCCAATTAAATTTTCAATTGAAATTTAATTAGTGTCTAATTTTACGCCACGTATCTCATCTAATCTAAATTTCAGAATTTTGTGCCAAGTGAGTTAATTTAGGTAAAAATTGAATTTCAATTAGAGTATAATTTTGTGCCACTTGTCCCATCTAATCTAAATTTTTAAATTTTTGTGCCAAATTAGTTAATTTAATGTAGAAAATGATGAGTCCAATATAATAAACCATAAAAAACATAATCATATATATAATATGTAATTGTGATTGTTTTTAAATGTACCCGTGCATATGCACGGGGTTACACACTAGTTAGTTTTTAAAGTATAACTAGATTTGAACCCCAAATATATTGCTCAACAATAAAGAACTCTACTAATTAAACTAATTAGAACCCCGAGATTCTTAAGAGAATAGACTGAATAAATTTGATTTTTACTACCATTTATTTTCAAAGATTAACTTGATGTAAATGTACATGATAATGCCCCTATAAGATAAGGATGGAGCACACATGATCCGACCCTATATCCCATCATGCTACCATTCCTGTGCACAATCCTCTGTGAAGTAATTGCCGTCGGTTCTACCGACGCACTCTCCAATTTCCACTCCATGTTTCACTTCAGACAGGAAATTAGAATTTATGGACTTTAATGCAGCAATATAGTCTAAAAACGTGGCACCTATTTGGCCGGTAAAGTAAAAGCTTTTGAGTTTTGATGCGATGGTGGCTGATATATATCGTTAAACCCAATTATCACCAGTCTCTTTCAAGATTATATTCGTGGAGTGAATCCTCAATCTTGGGTGCAACACGTTGATCGTTACAATCGTGGAAGCTACAATCTTTCATACGTTCTTTTAAAGGAAATCCACTATTTTCGATCTCACTGTAGCCTTTTCATTTAGTCAAAAAAAGATTTTCAAATTGAAGTTGAAGATAAGGGTCTCTTGAGCACAGTTTACACAACGTATTCCATGACGTGGACACCGAGACAGACAGACATGATTCTGTTCTGGAACATGGTATGCATGATTTTTCAACTGAGAATCGAAAAAAGTGTAAAAATCATATTAGTCATGCCTTATGCGTACTCTTGAATCTTAATACTAAGTTGTTACTTGAGGTTGAAGGCGCTGTCAAAGTCGCGACTTGCTACGATCGTCAACTTGTTACGAAACAGCAGTGATCATTAGGAGCCAGTAGCAGGTAGCCGTCCTCTATTTTGAGTCCTTTCTGCATTCCAGGGTACCTTATGATCAAGGTATTAAAATACCGAAGGTTGAAACATTCAAGATTCAACAACATTAAATTACTACTTAGCAAGTAAACAAAAACAATTAAACTCATTAAATTACTTTACTGATTTGGTGTTCTAATTATTGAACACATTTTCAACTGTCCTAATTTTTTTTAAAAAAAAAAGTCAATTCGCTAATAATTGAATCAATTCCATCTTACAAATTATAAACAAAAATATTATATTAGGACCAAATTTGTGCCACAAAATAGGAGTGGTGAAGAAAAACTAGTGAGTTCATACACTAGCGGCTCCATGAATTTAAAAAAAAAATCATTAAGAAACTTAAATTAAACAAAATTTAATAAAAAAAGTTTTTTTTTTTTTTTTAGAAATAAAAAAGCACTTGAATATATTGAGTTATTGAAAAAAAACACACGCAAATACATGAGTTTTACAATTTAATTGTAATAGTTTTTATATTTTAAAATCGTTACATAATAATTCACTATCAATTATCATTGTTTATTATCAATGTGGATATGTGTAATCATTTTATTCTATTAAGTTTTTATAATACTTTTATTTTTGTGCAGTTTTCATTATCTAATTTTCATTGTTTTTATAAAAAAATATTTTAAAATAAATGACAAAACTCAGCATATTGGCGTTGTATTAATTATTGACTCACACAATCACACTAATTCACACATAAATAATACACTAAGTATCTATTTAACCAGTGGGTTTCAGTTAGCTCAACTGGTAAAGTCTCTGATGATTGAATAAGAGATCTGGAGTTCAATTTCTGCCTACATCAAAAACTGATTGGTGTCTTGGTCTGATAATAAAGAGTTATCATCAGGAGCAGACACTATAGGTTGAAACTTTCTAAAAAAAAAAAGTGTCTATTTAAACAATCAAATGCTTGAAAAATCACTAACTTTATTTTTTTTTAATCACTAACTTTATAATAAAAAAGTTATTATAACATGATAACTGTAAAGACACAAATTGGGTGGTAAGACCCACACACAGGATGGACTCAGGCCCAAAAAGTTTTTGCAATAAATTTGTAGAGAGTGGTTTAGAACAACTGAGCTTTAGATGAGATCAAATGGCGTCCAGATGTATTCAATAACCAAAGCAACAGAAACAGGGTGAAGACGTTATGTAAAAATGTCTTTGAATTAATCCGAGGAGAATTATATTATAGATACTTGAATGTGTACAAATTTGTGTTTCTCTTTCTCTCTCTCTCTCTCTCTCCTCTTTTCTAGATCCTTTTTTCTTTTTTCTTTTTTAATTTCCTTGTCTCCCATTTTGTTTATACTCCCTTTTCTCTCACTTGCTAGTCAGATGATCTTTTTCTTGATACTTGTCCCATCAACCTTCCCCCTTAAAGTCTTTACACGGCAGCTGTAAAGGTTGAGAGTCACTGTTCAGATATCTCTTCATCATTAATGCGACCAGAGGGTTAGCTGGAGGGTTATTAATGCGGTGGTGGCAGCTTTCCATATAATATCTTGCATCTTCGACCTATCCTATATGCTTACTGGGCGCTCAGGTACCAGAAGGATCCCCAAAAATATCGAAAGGAATGCCAGAGTGTATATCTTGACTTTCTCTTTAAGTATCCGAAAAGGTAGTCCTCCTCGAACAACTCCTCTTTGTTCACATATTGGCCAAACTCTTGCAAGGATTGTGACCAAGTATCTTCCTCGTAACGCACTGTCCTTGGACAGATGTGCCTACTCGGACAGGCCCACGGCCTAACATCTAAAATTGGGCCTTTGACCCCTACAATAACAATACACATACATGTGTAATCACGCTTTATTTTTAGAGTTGGAGTATTGAGATAGTCATATAGAGAAGAGAGATGGGATGAGATTCATACGAATGAGATCTGAGACTAGATTGATCAAAGAAAGAGATCTGTGATTTGTGTTGTTGTTTGGTTTTAGGCTAGACTAATATGTAATCGAGATGTGCAGGATTTAAGTCAGAATATGCAAAAATATATTTAGGGGTAAATTGAACTAATAAAAAAAATATTTTATACATACAATTTTTTTTTCATGTCAGGGGAACCGCTTCTAAGTTCATATGAAAATGATAGGCGACTCATAATTTTCCATATTAGATTGAGTTATGGCAAAAGTTGGAGTTTTAGGTGAACTTGTACTATGAATACACCCAATTTCACACATTGTTGCATTGTCAACGTTTTTTTTTTTTTTAGGAAACCTTCAACGTAACTCTTATCGAAAAACTGGAAAATCAACACTTAAAACATGAAGTATAATTGGAGGAATAGATTTCATCCAAATATCAAGAGAAAAAAAAGTCTAGCTCTCTTAGCTAAGACATGTGCAACAGCATTGTCTTGCCTACCACTATGAAAGAATGACCAACTCCTAAGGGAGTTTACATCGGACAAAGTGTCTTGTACTAGATGACCTATAAATGACTTCAACCGATCACCGTTTCGAAGGGAGTTTATGACTGTTTCGGAATCACCTTCGAAGATGGAGTTTTTGAAGCCAAGTTCTTGTACCAGTATGACAGCCCGCCTAGCAGCAAGAAGTTCCACAGTCTCAACCGAGGAAGGCTTCAAAATTTTTTCTGCTAGAGAAGCCATAACCTCACCTCTAGAATTTCGGATAACCACTCCAATTCCTGCCTCACCCGATTCTTCAAACACAGCATTGTCAAAGTTTGTCTTGTACATTCCAGTCGAAGGTGGTTTCCATTTGATGTTCTTCCTTTTTGCAAGTCTGGCTGGTCTTAGTTGTCCAGATTGATATGTAGCCAGGTACTGATAAGCTTCACCTGCAACACTGCTCATCGGCACCACAGCTTCACTTACTCTCATCTTGTTTCTTCGGCACCAGATGTACCAAGCGGTAGTGGCAAATAACTCCATGAACTGAGGTTTTTCTCAGATAAGAAGAATTAATTCTTCAAATGAGAATCCAGCAATACGAGCTCTATCCACCCACCCGAAATAACGAGTCCAGAGTCCAGACAGCATGTTGGATTGTCAAATTATAATGGGATCTTTCTTCTTAAAAAAAAAAAATTATAATTGGAGTAACTTTACTTTTACATACGTCAACTATTGATACTCAATTTATTATGCACCAATTACAATTTGACACATTAGTTGTAAGTGAAATTAATTGTATCCCTAGAGTTATTGGTTTTTAAAATCAAACCAGCCTCAAGTTTCAGTATCTCTTGGTTCAAATTTTAAGAATTACTAATAATTTAAATTAACCTCATAAAGGCAATCAATTATTTTCATTGAGTTACAATTATTTTGATAGTTAAGAGAATAAATTTATATAATTAATAATTGATCGATCAAATTAAAATTTACAATAATGTTATTGATACAATTTGTTTCACAAAAATTTTTTCAAAATTGTTGAAGTTATTGATCATATGTGATGGGAAAAAAATGGTGGATCTATGAGTGTTAGTTGTGTTACAACTCATAGTCAACCACCCATTGATTATGAAATTTATTGAAGAAAAAGTTGTGTCGACCAATAAGTCACAAGATCGGAAGTGTCAAATCATCAGATATTACAAGTTTGATATAATTGTTTCTGACTATATATGGGACAATAGTGTGGTGCTGGTGAAAGTCTCTCCGATAGTTAAGTCAGAAATTATAGAGGATAGGAGTAAGATCATAATAATTATTTAGTTAATTTATACTATTTATAAGAGGATTTTCTTTTTTGGACTGAACTTTTATGTGGTTAAGAAATACCTCTAAATCTTATTTTTAAAAGAAAACAAACTTGAGGACAATCCAATAAAAATATACTTTCAACTCCACTAAAAATCCCTACAAAATAGGACACTCCTACTAATCCATTTCTTTAAAACAAACTTATCCAATTTTTTTTTTAAAGAAAAGAAAAAAGAATACACTAGAAAAATAAAAATAAAAATAAAAGCTGTATCTGAAGGAGTGAGTAGGAAACTTATATAGAGATTGATTCAAAAACATTATCCTTGCTTGTAGCCTATCTTTTTGTCATGCCATAAGGGTGGCTACATTCTTGGGGCATGACTATAGAAATTTGATTCCTATGATTAATGGTTGTGAGCTAGTAGACGTAGATTTCACACCCAAAATCTTGGAGGTGACAATTTTCAATGCTAGGGTTCGTCCATGTTTGCTAACCGTAGGGGTTGTTTATCAATGCACAAAGTAGGCCATCTAAATCCCTCTGACCCATAATATATAATTGATTCTTTTTCTTATAAATAAATATGTTTTATCCTGCCTTTCGTTAAAAGAAAATTTATATAGTTTATTGCCCCGTGACTCTAATCGCTTATCAATTTTCAATTTAACAATTTTTAGCGTCTTCAAGTTAACCAAATTATTTCGTAATACAAAAAAATTTAAAATTATTAACTCTAAGTCAAACAGGACTTTGTCATTAGCACAATTATATCATAAACGGATTGAAGCATTGAACTCCATCATAAACGTCTATATCATATCAATCCTCAACTTATCTCTATTCCATAAAACACTAACTTATGAAACAAATAGCAAAGATACCTGACGCACCAACAAAAGATTTTTTTTTTTTTTTAGTAAATAAAAATAAGGGTTCGCTAAGTTATGCTAGTCTCCCGAGCAGGGCATTAGAGTTAAAGCCTTTGGCCAACTTGTGTGGATGTCTACCAACAGACTTCTGCTGGCAGCGGGACTCAAATCTAAAAGGGTTAGACGAAGTGCCCGTACTTTATCAACTGAGCCAAGCCCCCGTTGGCCAAAAATTCAATAACATGTAGCCAAATATTATGACCCACTTTGCTTAATTGGATTAAGGAACAAGATTGAGGTTGACTAATGAGAAATCAACAAAAAGAAATATTCTCACATGGACCTGGATGCAGACGAGTTTTTGTTTTTTTGTTTTTAAGATTTGGGGATAGAAGTAAAGCACTATCTCTTTGATTTCCAATAAAAAAAAAAAAAAAAAAAAACTATTGGATTATATCCTGACAAAGATGTACCATCCAAAACGTATTGAACTCCATCATAAACATCTATATCGTATCATTCCTCAACTTATCTCCTTTTCCATAAAAACGCTAATTTATGAAACAAACAACAAAGATATGCCAACGCATCAACAAAAAATTCAACATGATGTGGCCAGATATTATGACCCACAAGGGTTAATTGGATCAAGGAACAAGATTGGGGTTGATTAATGAGAAGGCAATATAAAATAAATAAAAAAAGAAAAAGATTCTCACTTGGACCTAGATGCAGACAAGTTTTGGTTTAAAAAATTAGAAAAAAAAAAAAAAAAAAAAAAGGATTTGGGGATAGAACATAGAAGTATAGAACCATCAATTTGATTATACCATGACAAACGTTGGAAAGTCGGCGCCTAATGAAAACAAAAAAAGAAGATAATCCATAGAAAAGCAGCATTTGGTTCTAATCTTGCTTTTGCTTTAACTAGAGAAATTCCTTTTTAACTTGTTGATCTATCATTAATAAAGTAATAAGAAATACTAAAGAGCTTTTGTTGCCATATCAAGATACGAATATGTATCTTTTGAATTTTATATAATTTTGGATACCAATTACCAAATGCCAAGCACACGTTACAATTCCATAATTTGTTCAATTAGTTAGAGATTACGTATTTCAATTCAAATCCCCAGAAAAGAAAGAGATTACGTAAGATGGACACGATTGTCTTAACCAGTAGGACCAGTATTAATGCCTGAACCAGTGAACCTGAACCCAATTCTAATTCACTGTTGTTGTCCTTGACATTGCAATGCTTTACTGGACCCAGTCTTATCTTCTTCCCTCTTTTTATAATTGGTGATGAGACATGCTGCACACGTGTCTGTCTTCAACCCAAAACGTACCCTTCATCCTGCTCTTGCAAGAAATGAAGTGTCCTGAATATACTGGAGGAAGAGGAACTCAGTAACTTTGCTGGACCCAACCTCATTATGAATTAATTAATAATAAGTGCCACACTGGCATTTTAGGGGAGATTTGACATTACGTTTTCTTTTTATTTTATAGAAAATATAGGTGAAGTGATACAGTGATACCACTTTCCTGTTGTTATACTTATAACCATCACCCTAAACATTATAGATCAAGCTCATGAGAAAAATGAAATGAAGCCACTTTCTTTTACAAACCATTAATTCAGAAATACATACATCTTTTGTCCACAAGACCAAGTTCATTATTTGGAAAGCTTTCCAGTGCACAGGTTTTAGAGGGCCTGAGATCAAGCTGGCCTAAAGTTAAAACAAGAATTAAAACACATGATATCCTATATTTATTGCACGGAGCAATCACAAATTTTGCAAAATATTAGTAACAAAATGAGATGCATAGCCGTATATTAAAATCAGGTAATCACGTTGATTTAAGGGGAAAAAAGTCTTACAACTGTGTTATGAAAGCTACCTCATGCACAAGGCCTTGAAGGCTACATCAAGATCTAAAAGTACAATTCCATGTGGTATCATAGACCACACACACCCATACGCCTTGAAGGCTACATCAAGCTCTAAAAGTACAATTCTATGTTTTTTGATAGACGAAGTTCAATTTTACGTGGTATCATAGACCCCACACACACATGCCTTGAAGGCTTACATCAAGCTCTAAAAGTGCAATTTTATGTGGCATCATAGGCAACCCAAAGGGAGAGAGAGAGAGAGAGAGAGAGAGAGATGATTAATGATAAGGGGACTCATAGATTGACAATTCAAGGTTTCCAGGCTTCCAGCAGGAAACAGTCCTAAGTTACATTACAAAAATGCAATATCAGAGAAAAAGGGAAGACATGATAATCTCTCGAGCCGCTCAAGGTTTTCCATATGCGAGCGGTCCTTAATTACATTTTCAAAAGCATTGGCCCATGAATAGGTAGGTTCCATATGAGAGTGGTCCTTCATTACATTTTCAAATGCAGTGCCCTATGAATAGGTATTCATCCGATGTATATATTTATTTACATTATCATATTCATTCATACCTCACCTGACTCACATAATACAGCATTTCAGCACTAGACCCTTCTGATCCGTCCTTCCCTCTTCATTGCCTGAAAAGACAATCAGACATTAGCTTCCTACTTCTAGATAACATATATCAAGATTATTCATCAAATCAGTAGAAACAGTGTCCAGCTGCCCTTTCAGTCTGATACCTTCCCATCCCAACCTAGCAACTAGAAGAGTTGAACATACATCATGACGAATCACCCTCTCAACCGACAAACATCAGATCAAACCCACATTTGAACCCCTCTGACCAGTAGATAGGCCATAGCCAAGTGTCAATGCTACTCTAACCTTATCAGTGCCACTTCATATATAGGTCTACATCAGTATCTCATTGTACACTTTCTCTATGAGTCAATCTCCAGAGTATCACAAACTCAATTGGTTACTTAGGAGTTACGGCAACCAACCAATTAGGATGATTCAACCCTCTTCAGCAACAAACCCACAAGCAAATTCTCTCTCTCCCCCCTCCCCATCATGATGGACCAATTTTTGTAAAGACAGAAGAAAATCACAGACCAAATTGTATCATAAAAGGTGTTGATGTACTATAATGAAATTGATATAGAAGGTTGATCAAATCTTTGTAGGGTACATCAACACCGCTATGTACTATGTAGTAATCATATTGTACTATAATGAAAGCAAAGAATAAGCCAGCATTAATAAATAAAAAAATGAAAACACCTTCAGGAGGCTGAGCTAGCTTCCGATTTTGGGGAGACATCATTTCTTTCTTTAGTTGAGTCAATATATCCTCCATTGTATGCTCCCTTTGCCAATTAGCAAGCATTGGAAATAGGCTAGGTTCAACCTGGTAATTTGACCACCCATGAGCTTATTTTCAATCTTTTGATAACAAGTAAAACTTAAAGTGCCTTAAAGAGTCTTCAACTTACCACTCCAGTTTCCTGATTGACACAAGTCATGTTTATCCGGGTTTGGAACCTAACAGTTGGTGGGTTATCTGGATAATCCTTCCCACAAAACAGTTTCAACTGGTAGATTCTCCCTTCATGAACAGTCTGAAAGCAACATGATTTACAAATCATCAATTCTTTTCCTTATAAGAAATAATGGTGAAAGTCAGACACATATAATGTTGATCAGCGGAAATGTCAGGTCTTAAATTCAAAAGGAGAGAAATTGAATATAAAATCTGAATCATTCTCAGTTCTAGTGGAACTATCTCACAACCATACTGCAACTAAGGCATACAAATGTATTCAGGACAATGCTGGAATTACCTAGCTATGTCCAGAACACATGGCTGAGATGTGTTGGGCATGCAAGGACACTATAAAAAGAAGGTAATGAAAATATATTTTTTGTTGTTTTTGTCAAAAGTTTTGACTGCATTGAAAGTTAGCTGTATATTGCAAGATAATGATTAAAAGGATATCAAAGTTCTGAACATTGCCATTGGCATGCATTGCAGAAATATTAATATCTACTGCTTAAAAAACAACGGAATTTTGTAGTTTATTACTCATTGATACTTTGTAATTGTCAATCGCTATAAGGAGACCAACACCAGATCGTGATTAGAGATTCCCATGACTAATATACCAGAGAAGTCCCAAAACAGAAAGGTAAAAAGAAGGGAGTTGAGCTTGGATAGAAAAAACTAGGGCATGTTGTCAAGCTGCAAAAGAGATTTTAACTATTCAAAATGACATTTACTTTAGCATGAGACATGAGTTGAACCTAAGAGCAATTGCAACCCAACCTAATTACTTTACCATGTGGGCTGACACCCACAGGTCTTTTCAAAGTGACAATTTTTGCTGCATTAAGAGATACTCTTCAAAGCACAACCATACAAACATTCTTAAAAATCAATTTTATATGATAATGTTCCAAGAAACAGGTGTTTCAATGGGCAGCACCAACCTGGATTGGACACATGGAGTAATATCTAAAAATAATTGATGATAGATCATATTCCTTATTTTCTATGTTTTCACCCTCAAATATTAGTAACTCACTAGCTTTCTCAATGGGCTATTAGTCAGCCAGTCTACCATGGCCTTCCTGAAGGCTCAAGGGGTTCAAGGGGTATTTCTTTTCCTTGGCAGTGCATTTGGGAAGCAAAGGTGCCTCGTAAGGCCTCTTTTTTAACATGGACAGCAGCTCTGGGTAATATATTGATTGTTGATAATTTACAGAATTGACACATTTGATTTTGGCTTGGTGTTGCATGAGTAAATGGTGGAGAAACACTGGAGCATTTCTTGCTTCATTATTCTATAGCTAGAGATTTGGATCTCTCATGTTTTCTTTATTTAAATTATTTTGGGTTATGCCAAAGAAGGTAGTTCAAATGTTGGCTTATTGGCAAGGAAGGAAATCATAGGAATGCAAATTATGGAAGGCTGCTCCTTGACCTTTATGTGTTTAATATACACTACATGGCGAGAAAGTAATAGTAGGACCTTTGATTGTGTAGAATGCCCTATTTGGTTTATTAAGCAGTCTTTGTTACAGCATTAGGCAACATCCCTATTGTATGTTTTCTAGAATTAGAGGATTCTTTGAATCTCCAATTGTAATTATTTAAACGAGTTAGTAGCACCCCATGTAATCCAACTAGTTCTTTTTTTAATAGATGATTCCTATTCATAAAAAAACCAATGCATTCTAACACCAAAGAGCCAGAGTTGGCAGCATGAATCTGCTTATCCCTCCAGTCCAATATAATTCATGCATGTGTAAGAAATATTCTCAGTTTCCTTGTCTAGTCCATTAAAGATGCCAAAGTTTTACATTATATTCTGATAATGGAGATATTTTCCCCAAGAGGAGGATGAAGGGGAGATTAAAACCAATTCCCTCTGCTTCATGAGACACGTCTCCAGCTGATTATACTACTGAAGGGTTATTTCACATTCTAAAAGATCAATCTACCATTCTACTTCTAAATGGTTATAATTAACATGTCAACAGTTACTTTGTTAAACGAAGTACCCTATTTGAAAGATGGTCACTGGTGACTAGGACCTGTCACAATATTTTTTAAAATAATTAGGAAGGCAGCACACACACACACACAAATGTACAAAAACTATATAGAATGAATGGGAAAAGAAAAGAAGGGAAAAGTAAAGAAAAAAAAAAGAATCCTACATTTGGGGGACCAATAATAGTCCCTGTCCATGATTGCATATAGATATCATCTGCATCATCCATTCCATAGCTGACAGTTCCATCCCCAATTCCTTTTTCACCTCTCTCGAGCTCTTCTAGTAATCTGAAATTCCTAGGAACTGCAATGACCACAAATTTCAATCACATAATTATAATCCAGCTATGCATGTTATCTTAAAAGATGCAAGATCAAACAAAATTTACCAATTATATGGTTGTACTGACTGATGAAGACTGTCAAATTACACATTTGTTCCAGTTTTCAGAAAGAAGGCAAAAAATAAAATAAAATAAAATAAAAGGAAGTGTTTAGATGCTACATACAGGTTCAATTACATAAAATTTATATTGGTTCACTACCATCACAAAAGAATCATCTCTCTCTCTCTCTCTCTCTCTCTCTCTCTCTCTCTCTCTCTCTCTCATACCTATATTTTAGATGTAATTGCACTCAAGACTCTTGAGTTATGGGAAAAGCATCTCTGAAATAGTTATAAGAGATTATGCACTACCATTACATAAGCTACAAAAAGACAATTTTTCATACAATTTTCAACAATAATTTGAAAACTAATGATGGAAAACTCTGTGATATGGCCATGTAACTCTCACACTACCATTGTGTTTGTAACAATTGGAAATGGAGAGTTCTTCAATAACATTCTCTACAATACTTCAAAATGTAGAGTCAAGCAACCTACACCATTTTTTGGTTTTAAATATTCGATTCTACCTTACAGTGACCAAAAGTTGTGTAGAAACTGACAATATATCATCTATGGAAAGGCATTCTCACCACAAAGAGAGTTGATAAAAAATTCCCTTGATTCCAGTGTTTCTCAAATGTTAGCTCCGATGCTCATTCAACACACTTTTCCAAAATATGTAGCACCAGATATCAACCGCCATCATGATGTGCAAACTAAGTAACAAAAGGTAATAAACTCCTATTTAGCCATTCTGGTGGGACAGCATCTAGAGACTGAAATTCTTAGAGATTCTTCATTTAACCTAGAAATGTCATCCACATAACGCCCGCGCCCACCCCCCCCCCCCCCCCCCCCGCGCGCACGCCCCTCTTTAACCTTGTTTCTATACTATCCTCCTAAAGAAAGTACGCAAAATGGGCTCCTCAACCCTTAGTTCCCCTGTCAACGCACAATTACAAATTGATACATCATATGAGAAGCACTTGGCTGGCATATTTGGTGCCATCTAACCTAGCAAGAATGGTAAAACAACAGCATCTTGATACGTAGGCTCATCCATATGATTCCTTCACTATCCTTTTGCTATGGAGATGTGGAGTACGGTCTTTTGCTTGTTTGGTATTTGTTGGGTGATGCTGCGAAGGGTTGTGGATTTGTTGGATAGCTGGTCTTGCAACTTCAGGCGTCATCGTAATATTGGTATTTGGAGGATGGTGCTGCATTGTTTGTTGTGGTGTATCTGGCAGGAACGGAATGCTAGAAGTTTTGAGGGTCGCGAACGGTCCATTCTTGAGTTTAAGTCTTTTTTCTTTTTTACTCTTCTCGAATGGTGTTTTGTGTTACCTTCTTTTTCTTGTTTTTCTCTTCCTGTTTTGTTCGATCATTGTAATTTGGTTTCCTGATGTTCTTGCCTTCCTCGTACATTTCCTATGTACGGGGATGTGTTCTTCTTTATATATTTTCAGTTACTTATCAAAAAAAAAAAAAAACATCTTTCAAGTCAAATGTAATATCTTTTTCTAGATCAACTAGCACCTCCTCCCCTTACAAGGTGTTAGGTGAAGGATAAGGTCATGGGTTCAAGGCCCATTGGGTGTGTGTGTGTAACTTACCAAACAATTTTTTTTTTTTTTTGATAAGATGTCAAATGTAATATCTGGTTCCGTTATATTACGCACAGAAAGAAAACTTGCTGAAACCAACCCATGTTTAAGTTTCAGAGCTAGGTTTAAAACAATAAGACGAAGAGCTAGCACACATAAGCTTCAAGCTCATAGATTGGGACGAGTTTATTATCCATTTTCCATCATATCTTTCAACTTGAAGTATACTTGACCAACTAACTGAGGTTAACCATTTTCTAATCTGGAAAATTAAATATTTCTCTTTTTTGACAACAGAAAATATTTTTCAGCCCAAGCATAAACTATAAATGAAATTTAAGGAAAGTATATATAATAAAAAGAAAATTGATCTCAACATTTAAGTCTAGGATAAACCAACCTATCAACAATTTAGGCAATATTCTCAAAGCAAACTAAAGTTAATCTGGAAACCCTAGAAGCAATGCACCAACATCAACTCTAGACAGACATTAGAAATGAATTGCCATAATGCACAAAAATAACATTAAAATATTAATGTGTGAAAAAGAAAGAGAAAAGAGAAAGGAATAATACATATATTCCAGGTTGGATTAAAAAAATTTCATCTTTTCATTTATATATATAATTTAATCTATTAACCACAGCCATTAATTCAATTACAAACTAATGAATTCGAATTCATCATCTCTCCCTGACCCTGCAGAAGTAGGACTTCTTTGTGCATGGAGTACGACCTCTTACCATGGCAGAACTGGTTTGGAAGATTGGTAGCTTTTCCCTACATAAACAGGGGCTGGCGTTGTTCAAACCCCAGTGCCAAGGCACCACAAAAAGCTTGGAATCATTTGGTTATCCCTCTATCCTTGTTGTGGAATGGACTTTAGGGAGGGAGAAGAATCGTTGAGCTTTTGAAGACGTGGAAAACTCAGTGGTTCAACTAAAGACATATTTCACTAAATCATGTTTTAAAGGTCCTGTGCGTTGGGTTATAATGTTTCTCATTCTTTTTTAGATTTCAGTAATTCCCTTTCATTTCGATTGTAATTTGTATTTGATGTAATCTTTTAGGCTATCTTACGTATACATCCTACGTATATGAGGCCAAGATCCTTGTAACTCAATGGCATTACTTGGTTTCCTTTCCTTTATAAAGAGAACCAAAATTCAAATTCCCCTCCTCTCACTTGTAACAATTGAATTATTAAAAAAATCATGCGCACATGAGGTAGTTCCTCCATCTTGATTAAATTTTATTACTTATACAAAAAATAAATAAATAAAAAAATTACTCTCTATTAGCATCTGCATAAATCATCAATTTAATATTGTGACATTAATGTTTCATATCAACATTAAATTCATCACTCTTAATATGCAAAAACATAAGAAAGTAAATTATTATAGCGACAATAATAAAGACCATAACCCAAAGCAAGCACATCCAACAGTCATTACCCAACAGGTGCATATCTTCTAATCAATGCAAGTAAAAACCAAGTCCCAAAAAAAAAAAAAAAAACAGCTTATACAATTTATCCTATAAACATGGTGGGCGAGATGCATTCTGTTCTTGTAGCACGTATTAGGCTTCACAATTTATCTTAGAAACGTTGTGTTTGGTCGACAGCAGCAAAGTAATTTGATGTGATTCCATTCCAGATAGCAAAACTTTACATGTTTAACAAACACAGCTTCCCCCACATCTGTTATTTGTTGTCCATACATTTTTCCTTTCTTAGTGCTTCTTTCACTTTTAAAGGCCAGAAATGGTTGAATCAATCACCAAATAATTGAGATCATGCCTCAAATGCGGGACACGAAAACACAATCAAAGTCTTATACAATATAATAGAACCACCACTTCATTCTCATTTTCAATTATTCAAAGCCCCCTTCCTCCAGCCAAAAAAGAAATGGAGTTTTCCTCCAAGCCGTTAGGAAAGTTCCTCCAACCCACTTCATGACAATCGCACGACTCACTTAATAATCATGTTGATTGTTTAAATGATTTAATGATTCATGTGATTTCATATACGTGGTTGATCCTCCGAACCGCCATGCCACGCATTAGGAGCACCAACCCAGTTCGGAGGAACACCTCATCCAAATAAAAAGAAAAAATGAAGAATTTCAATACCCAATGTTTAACATATGAAATTGATCAGGTTCATATAGAAGCAATCCCTAAATTGCAACATCAGAATTCAAAACCCAAACTTGAAAGCCTAAGCATTTTCCAAAACTCAACAAAGGAGAAATGAAATTCTTCAAAACCAAATCAAACTAAGAAAACCCATGTCTCAGAAAACCCCAATAGAAACCCAACCCCTATATTCTACAATCTACAGCAACAAACAATGCCAACAAAAATCCCACAAAAAATCACACACACAAATACATAAACCAAAAAAAAAAAAAATCACAATAATAACAATAGTAATAATAATAAGAATAAGAATCATCATAAATTTAAAACAACCCATAAAAGATTACAAGAAAGTCAAAAAGAATCTAGC
Source organism: Lithocarpus polystachyus (assembly GCA_033629205.1). NCBI lineage: Eukaryota > Viridiplantae > Streptophyta > Magnoliopsida > Fagales > Fagaceae > Lithocarpus > Lithocarpus polystachyus. The sequence continues at coordinate 42,649,192 of CM066164.1, forward strand.
TTCAGAAAGCTCACCGACAACACTGGAAGCCTCAGAGCCCATTTGAGCCACAGCTAGCTAGGGTTTCTGATTTGTAGAGAGAGAGAGAGAGAGAGAGAGAGAGAGAGAAATGGGTTGTTATAAAGATTGGAAGAGAAGTCCAACTACTCTTCGCACTGCTCACATCACAAAGTATCTCAATTTCCTCCCTCTCTACACTCCTACACTTGGAAGGATCGAATTGATCAAAAGCATTTTATCCCCTGTTCCACACTCTACTTGTTCTTATTCTGCACCTCTCTCTCACACCCGTTGGATTAGGATACCATTCCAAAATTCCTGTCCTGGTCTTCATGCATTTTCTTTTCTTACCATTAAACAAAATGTTTTTTTTTTTTTTTTACTATCACATTACCGTTAAACAGGAGAAAAATTCTGTTTTTTTTTTTTTTTTTTTTTGGGTTAAGAAATTCTGTTCTTTATTGAAAGAAATTATAGATTTGTAAAATAATTGATAAAAATATGGGTAAAATACTATTTTAGTCCGTAAATTTTATTAAAAATATGCTTTTCGTCTTTAAACTTTCAAAAAAAAAATTTATACTTAAATTTTGTAAAGAGCTTTTCAAAATAGTTTAGATATAAAAATAGAGATAAAATTTTTTATTATAAACGAAATACAAACTTTTGATAAAGTTTAAAGACAAAAAATAAAACATTTTCAATAGTTTATGGGTGAAAAATAGAATTTTCAAAGTTTACAAGATTATGGATGAAAAGCAAACTTATAGTAAAGTTTAGAAACCAAAATAATATTTTACCCTAAAAATATTGAATCATATGGTTTTATTTGAATTGTCTAATTTTTTTTTTTTTTATGTTAAGTTATTTTGATCAAATAATCATACTTTCCTTCAATTATGCACATTATTTGTGGGCTTTTAAAGTATTTTTCTTTTAAACTTCAAGCAAATATTAAAAAAGATCAATTCAAGATTTCTATTTTATATATATATATATATTTTATATTTGAATAATTTTCTAAATAATATTATTTTATTAATTTCTATTTTGGTGTGCTTGCATATTTTTGTTTAAATTTAATACTGTTTTGTTTTTTATGTGATTCTTTAATTTCTTTTATATATTTTTAAAATAAATCAATTATTAATCCAATAGGTGAACTAGTGAACCATCATGCCTCTCTTGACAATTTAATGAATAGTTCGAATTTGGTAACTATAGTGAATATGCACGTCAACTATAATAATTGTATGGGTAAATTGCAAAATATGTTCTTGAAATTTGGGGTTGTTTAGATTTATCACCCTGAACTTTGAGAAATTGGATTTCACACCCTGAAGTTTCACTCCATTAGCAAAACTCAACCCTCCGTTAGAGACTTGCATATGTAGCTGTTAAGTGACACACTGGCATACTGATGTGTAATATTTTTGCCAAATCAGCTTTTCAAAACGACACTGTTTCAAAGAAAACAAAAGCACTATCACATTGAAACGGCACCATTTCACCCAAACTCAAAACACAAAACCATTCGTTTCTCCTCTTTCCAATTCTCTCTCTCCAACTAGTCTCTTTCTTCTGTTAGCCAGTTTTGCATCCTAGGTGACTGTGCATCTTGGTTGAAATGTTTAGATGTTGGAATAACTGAAAAATGTATTTGAGTACTAAGTAATTTTGTTGATTTAGAGTACTTTTATTATTACCTTTCATGTCTCTCTCTCCCACATAGACACACACATTTGGGGTTTGCTTTTACATTGTTGTTTTTTAGCATAGTTGTTTACTAACCCATGTGTGACTTTACGCCAATCACTCAATTTTGTTGTCTAAGTATCAATCTTTTGGCTTCTTTTTGAGCTTTCTGTCAAGTGTTGTCCCCGCAGAAAAAATAAGTGGGTTGTAGAGGGCTTGCTTTTGATTTTGTTTCTTGATGCTTCAAACCAACTAGGTAGTTCTTTCACTTTAACCAATAGTTGGGTAGAAGAGAGAGACTAGTTGGAGGGAAAGAGAAGAGAAACTCACTGTCATTGTCTCAAACCCAAATTGGAGTCATCACCGATGGAGTTGAAGGTTGGGTTCGTGGCTTAGCAGGTATGGTTTAGGGATATTGGGAATCTGAAACAATGTGCTAAAACAGGTCGTAAGTTGTAAGAGTAAAGGCTTTGTGTTTTGAGTTTGGGCGAAACAATGCCATCTTAATCTACAGATGACTTTGCTTTCTTTGAAATGGTGTTGTAGGGTCCATTTGTTTCGCCTGAAATGCATTTCAGGAAATCATTTTACAGGGAGCCGTGTGTTTGGTTGCGTATGAAAATTTTGGTCAAACGGAAATGCGTTTCCGTTGACTGTAAAATATAGCCTTCTGAAGCGTAAAATAGATTACGTATTTATTTTTACCTTCAAACCATTTACAGGGCTCACAGACAAAGAGAGAGAGAGAGAGAGAGAGAGAGAGAGAGAGAGAGAGAGAGAGAGAGAGAGAGAGAGAGAGGGAGAGAGCAAGAAGAGAGCACCAGTGGCCGCCCAGCGAAGCTCCAGCCAGCCCAGATCGTGCCACCCCCACCGCCACTCCCACCGCCCAGGCATGCCGCCCCACCAGCCAGATCACGCGCTAGCCAACACCCAAGACCCACAAACACCGGTCCACCCAGATCTCCACCCACCCCTCCCTCATCACCGATCCACCTCTCCGATTGCCAGCCATGCACTGACGAGCTCCGATCTTGACAACTGACCGCAAGCTGTGCTCCACCAGGCTCTCCAAAGCACTGGCCGATCTGGCCGCCACCACCGATCGTCAATCTGGCCTCTACCGATCACCAGCCCACTCCACTTCACCCCTAAACCCACTCGATCTGGCCGCCGCCTCCTCCATCCACTCCGAGCCACTCCTTCCCGATCTCTCTTTCCCTCAATCTCTCACTGTTTCTTCCTTACCTTCACCGAATTTGTGAATAAAAAGATATTTTTATTTTGATTTTTGGCTATGTTAAGTGAAAATTTTAAAATTTTTTGTTATAAAATTTGTTTGGGAGCTGAGAAAATGGTTGAGAAAATGTGTAAAATTTTTAGGAAAATAGCATTTAAAGAATGTTACCAAACACCAGAAATTGTTTTCTGGACTATTTTTCATTGCAAAACCAAACACCCGGATTTTATTTTCTTTACGAAAATTTACTTTCCCCTACATTCATTTTTCACTTGGAATTCGATTTATATTAAACCAAACGCACCGGTAGAGTTAATTTGGCAAAAAAAAAAAAAAAAAAAAAAAAATTACACATCAACATGTCAACTTGTCACTTAGCAACCATGTATGCAAGTCACTAACAGAGGTTTGACGTTTGCTAATGGAATGAAACTTCAGGGAGTAAAATCTAACTTCTCAAACTTCAGGGTGTAAAATCTAAGCAACCCCAAACTTCAAGGGTGTACTTTGAAATTTACCCTAATTATTTGGAAAATTATTTCATTTTCTATTTGGATATTTTAGGAAAAGAATCATGTTTTTTAAATAATTACTTATAAAACAAGGAGCATAGTTAGTAGAATTTGTCAATGTTGTAGACATTCGATTTCGCACTCATGATTTAATCAAGGAAGATGACTAAAATGACCATTCGTGTACCCCCAAAATCATGATTGCATTACATGCATCAATTTATTCTTGCATCAATTTGTTCTTGCATTACATGCATTAATTCATTCATTGCATATCATAAAAATGATCTTGAGATTCTAACGGTTACAATGATGTGTTCGGTTTTTAAATCGGACCATCGGATCAAAAGATATCGCATGATCAAGTTTGCACAGTCAGCATGCATTGTGTTTAGGTAGAATCGACCATGCATGATTAATTTAAATTAATTCTGATTAGTTAAACAATTAAAATTAATTAAATAATTTTGTGATTGGTTGATAATTAGTGTTTTAAATAGGATTGCTTGCATAGGAATAAAAGGGATGATTGGATAACAATTAAATTGTGGATAATCTGAATTTTATCGAGGTTTATTTTAGGGTACTTATCTACAAGGTAATTATTCCTGAAAAAGCCTGAATTATCTAGAAAAGAGATAAAAATCTTAAAATATGGGTGAAAAACGCGTCAAGTGCAAGGACCAACTCAAGAAAACCTAAAAAGAAAGTCCAAAACGCACCCGAACATGAAAGTACATTCAGTGCCCAAGAATACTATTCGGCACTTTTGGAGTGCCAATGGCACTTTAAAAGTGCCCAATGGCCCTCTTTTGGGCTTTGGCCCAATTTCCTTTGGGTGCCGATAAGACACACCCTTTTCGACCTTTTCGCAGAAGGATGCATCCCATTTCGCATTTTAATTGTCCGAGCCTATTTTTTTAGAGTTTTCTAGCCTCTATAAGTAGAGACTGGATCTCATAATTCAGCACATTCTTCTACGCTCAAGGAGAGGCACCTTTTCACACTTTCAAGTCTTTCATTCCCCTTTAAATTAGGGTTTTTAGGTTTCAAAAATAATTGAATAAATTTCTTTAAACCCTAAAACATCATCTCAAGAACAAGAAGTGCTCCATGCAAGAGGTTGTTTCTGATAACCCTTTTTCTTTATTCTTCTCTTTTGTGATGATGCATGTATTTTTCTGTTTAGTTATCTATAATATGAATTGCTAATTATTGTTTTGTTTAAGGCATGATTTTAAATCTTTTATAATTGTTATGATCTTTTTTTTTTAAATTTAAATAATCTGCATATAACCAATTCTTTTTCTTAAAATAAAAACAAATCTACATCTTCATTAGATGTAGATCTGAATTCTTATTCAAAATAAAACAAATATGTATCTTCTTTAGATGTAGATCTGAATTTTTCTTTAAATAAAACAGATCTACATCTTCATTAGATGTAGATTTGGATTTTTCTTCAAAATAAAACAAATCTGCATCTTCCTTAGATGTAGATCTGAATTTTTCATCAAAATAAAATAGATATGCATCTTCATTAGAAGTAGATCTGAATTTTCCTCAAATTAAAAACAGGTTTGCATCTTTCTTAGATTGCAAATCTGATTTTTTTTTTTATTATTATCAAAAAACTGATTTGTATCTTCTTGATTGTGTTTATTATTGTTTGTTTTATTCAATATGTGTAGCATAAATTTATTCCATGAATGAAACCCTCTTCTCAAAAAATATTTTTCTTTTTTCTAAGTTCTTAAAAACAGATCTGATTTTTTAATAAAAAAAGACTGTGTTTTAATTAAATAAAAATAGATCTGAATTTTCTCTCCAAAAACCATCTTTTTACTCAACAAAAACATATTTGACTTTTTTTTTAAACCGAAATCAATTGTTTTTATTCACAACAACAAATCTAAATTTTTAACAAAGAAGAGGATACATTCATAAACAAATTTGTGTGATTTAGTTTATTTCACATATGCAACATATTATTCATAGTATGCATAAAGGGGTACATAGGCCACAAGGGTCTAGAAGACTAGACTTTGTCAGGGCGGAATGGGTGTCTAACACCTTCCCATTCCGTAACCTAGTCTCCGAATTTAGTATCTTTGGATAGAAAGACCTAGGTCTTATCTTTGCTTTTTATTTTGGGTAGATTGTAACTAGGACAAAAAGTCATGTATTTTTGGTAGATTGTAATTAGGACCCAAAGCCATGTAATTTTCATTTTTTTTTTTCAAGTATGTATTCTTTTCATTCAATCAATGATAAAGGAACAATTTAGTCATGTAGTTTTAGTATTTAGTTTTTCTTATTTTTTTTGTATAAAAAATAAGTGGCGACTCCACACCACTAACCCAAAAGAGAGGTATCTTTCAAAGCACCCAAATCTCTTTTTTGAGAAGCACCCTGAAGTTGCGGTCTTTCATAATGGCAACTCTGCTAGTGATATTGAAGGCTAAGCTTCATATTAGACTTAAGTGACCAAATATGCAAACTTGTTTTTGCATGGTTTTGCATGATATTGTTGTTTGTTTGTTTATTTATGTTTGCTGAGATATTGTATGATATTTTGTTGTTTGTATTGTTTGTTAAAAGCTTTCCTTAACTGTCATAGTGTGTACCATCAAAACAACAACTATGTATTCACCCCTTTCAACAACATGTGGTGGTAGTAATTATGGATTATCGGTCTTCATTAGATTCGGGTACCCAGTGGCGAACTCACCAACTCATAGCCCAAAGTCACTATATCATTTCTTGTTGATTGTAAAGGATAGACCATTAAATTATAAGTTGGGAGGTGTAACGTCCTAGCTATGGGAAATAATGAAACAACAAACCCACCCTACAACTTAATGACTCAGAACCTACCTTTAGGTCAATCCCTGTTAAAATTGCATTGCATGTTGTGTGTGTTTGTTTTGCTTAGTTGGTTGATGTAAATGGCAACCTAGCTTTAATTGACCCAAGAAAGCCTATTCTAAAGAGAGAGAGAGAGAGAGAGAGAGAGAGAGAGAGAGAGAGAGAGAGAGAGAGAGAGAGAGAGAGAGAGAGAAAGAGAGAGGAGAGTTTGGTCAAGATTTGAAGGGAAATTGCAAAGAGAACCTAAGCCCGACATTCAAGCCAATAACTCCAGTTCTAAGCCCATCACTCCCATTACGGTATTGAAGCCCTTAAGCATAAAAGAAACTCCGCTATAGCAACACCACAACCCCATCTTCGACCTACAAGATAGTTCAAGCCCTAAGAAGTTTAAAGCTCCCAGCAATATGGCAGAAGAGGGAGAACACACAAACACCGAGGAACCCATGAACACTCAAAAGCTACTCAACACCATGGTAGCTAGTCAGATCTAGCTGAGGGAAGACATGAACTGTATGGTACAACAGTTTCAGAATCTGAAGAGTAATTAAGAGAAGGACAAGACTGATCATGATCCACCAGCCGTAGATAATGAGAAGAAGATCAACAAGAGGATGAATAAAATAGAGGAGATGATTAAAAGAGCCCGTAAGATGGAGGACCTTATGGACTACAACTCCCTCTCACTTTTCCTTAATGTGAGACTGCCTCCCAAGTTTAAGATGCCAACCTTGGACAAGTTGACGGAACTGGCTGCCCAAAGTCCCATTTGAAGGTGTATACGAGGGCTATGCAGCCCCTAGGATTGATTGAAGAAGTACTTGCTCAAATGTTCCAAAACACTCTGACCGGATTTGCTCTTAGGTGGTTCCTCAACTTGGATGATGCTAGAGCAAGGAGTTAGGAGGACATCTGCCGTGAGTTTCACAAGTAATATAAATACAATATAGAAGTGGACATAACAAGGAGAGATCTTGAGACCACAAAACAAGAACCAAAGGAGTCATCTTCTGCATTCATAACCAAATGGAGAGCCAAGGCAGCCTAAATAATGAACAGGCCAAGTGAAGAAGAGCAAATCTAAATGGTGGTTGAGAATCTATTGCCCATTTACCATTAGCACCTTTTCACCCAATACTTCCCTCACTTCAAAGCTTTGATAATAGCCGGTACTCAAGTGGAAGAAGCTATCAACAATAGAATAATCAAGGGAGAAGATCTTGTCTCGAAGAAAATAACAACTCCAGAAAGAAGGGTCAATGCTATCAATGTTGTAGTTCCCTAAACATCATCAACTGTTAATTCTATGTCTCGAAGAAAGTTCAATGAACTCTACATGCCTATGAGCCAATTATTTGAAAAGCTCAAACTTGAAGGGCATCTTGGCCCACTTAAACCTCAACATCCTCCAAGTCCACTGCCTAAAGTTTACAAGTCACATGAGTTCTACAAATATCATCAAGAACCTGGCTATTAGACAAGAAAATGTATTAATCTGCGACATGCCATTCAAAATCTGATTGACAAACAAGTCATTGCTCCACCATCATCGGCCATTTATCCTAACTTTGTTTGAATTTCATTTTGGCTCTTTGGTTTTATTATTGACTTAGGATTTGCTTTCTAGTTGGTTGTTTGCTTAATAAAGTCCATATTGTGTTTGATGCATTTGATTCATCATATTGTTCATATGTACATAAAAAATTCATCTTAAAAAAAAACTTAAAAAATATTTTTCAACTAGGGGCCCTCAAGTCATTTTAGTTCATTTTCTAATAATAATAATAATAATAATAATTTGCACTAGGGGCATTGGGCCTTTTTAGTAATTTTTTTTTTCTAAAAACCCTTTTTGTTATTTTAAAGACTACAAGATTTTTCCCAAAGCCTCCCTTTCAAAGACTCCAATTTTTTTTTTTCAAAAGCCTTCTTTTTAAAAGAACACAAGAAGATCCATTTGACAAAGCTTCTTCCAAATCATGATGATTAATTGCTCTATCAATCAATTTGTTCCAAAGAGGGATTTGACTTCATTCAATCCATGTAAGGACTTTTGCTAAACATTCAAAATATGATAAGAAAAAGTCCTAAAAGGCAATCAAAGAAATATATCCATTCATCCAAATTTCTCAAACCACATACACTCAACCCCAATCTCTCAAGATTTTGTCATATCATTGGAGCATTTGAACTCTTATTTCAAGAAAAATTTCTTCAAAGAGTTTAAGTTGTTGTGCTTACAAGAAAGCATCACTAAGGATAGGAGGCCGCCTTTGATAACCTATATTATTCATTGACACCTATTACAATAATTATCCATTGCTAGCCAACATGAGCTTTTAAACAGTTAGTCTATTTTTCAATGAACCCACTAAAATCTTAAATCTTGGGTGGGGAAATTAAGTATGCATGCTCAAATACCAAGACGAGGAAGTGTTGACCCATGGATCCAGCACCAATTGGTAAGGTCCTCAATGAAGACAATATAACAAGTTCAAAAGAGGAAGATTCATCAAGTTTAGAAAAGAGAATTCATCAAAGCTAGGTAGAAAGGAAATCCATCAAGAAGAGATAAGATTTTGAGAAAGCATCAAACTGTGAGAAAAAAGAGAAAGCCATCAAGCTAGAGAACACTTCAACCAAAAAAAAAAAAAAAAAAAAAAAAAAGACAGAGAGAAAAGTGAATGCAAGAATTTTCATCAAGTTGTGAGAGAATACTAATTCATCAAAAGACATGAGAGATATGAGATTCCTTGAAAGATCATTCAAGTTGAGAAGAACAAGCAAAAATGAAGACTCATCAATTGCAAAATCTAATCAAATTGAGGAAGATGAGGAAAAGAAAAAAGTAAGACACATTTCATCAAATAAAAAGTGCGTTTAGTCAAATCAAGAAAAATGAAAGTGCAATAGAAAAGATAAAAGGGTATCAAGGAGACATACAGATTCATCCAAGAAAGATGGAAGTTTGTCAAATCGAAAGAAAAAAAAATGTTGAGTGAAAGCCAATAAAATTCTAAAAAAAAAAAAGAAAAAAAAGAAAAAAAGCTCGCTAGGTTGAAAACCTAAAAGGGTGGTCTAGGCAAAAATTAGAGCAAAAAAAAAAAAAAAAAAGTTCGCTAGGCTGAAAACCTGAAAGGGCAGTCTAGGAAAAAATTAGTGCCAAAAAAAAAAAAAAAAAAGAGCCTAATAGGCTGAAAACCCGAAAGGGCGGTTTAGGCAAAATTAGGGCAAAAACAAAACAGAAAAATCAAAAAATTGTTTCCCAAAAAATGAGAGTGAGTGATCTAATCACAAGATAGGATGCTAAGAAGACCAAAAAATGGTAGTCATCAAGTTGAAACGATCAAGACCAAATGAAAGGAATTGACGAAGACTAATGAAAAGATGATGAACACGACAAGGATTTTAGCACAAGAGTCAATGATGAAGGATGTGGAAAAATCTTCCAATGCTTAAATTTAAAGTATTGCATACTTGGGGAAACATCATAAGGGTTTTTGAGCCTTTTATATCATTCCTTTCAATAACCTGAACTTGGCCTACATTACAACATTTGAATAAAGTCCTCCTTGAAGTACTGGTAATTGAAAGCACACATTTAGCTTTGATGATATTTTCTCTTGAATTAAGAAGGAAAATTGCTCAAGATTATCAAGCCCCACTTGCTGATATCCTTAAAAGACAAATTTCACAAATTCTCAAGTGACCAAATTTTTTTCCTAAGCTCCAAACACTCACTTTGTTTGCTCCCAACAGAAAATGACTCTCAAGAGAACAAATTTCCAAATTCTCAAAAATTTTCAAATCTTCAAACTTAGGATTTCCCCCTTTCTTGCTTGTTTCCAATATGTGGGATCTCCAAGCATTTCATTCCTTTGATTGTCTTTGAAGCCTTAATCTAAAAAAATTTTAGAATGAAGAAGCAAATTTGATTACATGTTTTTAATGATTTCAAATCCTTTATAGCCAATAAGATTGAGTTAACAACTAAGGATTATGATTGGTCAAAGAGGTTGTTCAAAGGATCACCTTCTGTTCATTTGAAAAAGATAAAATTTCAAAAAATCTCATTCTAATTAAATTGCTATCTTTTCAAAAAAAGAAAAAAAGAAAAAAGAAACTCATTTCAAAAATTCTTTTTTTTTTTTTTTAAAGATCTTTCAAAACTTCATTTTTCAAAACTTTTTTTTTGAAACTACGTTTGGACCTGATCCTCTATGAGAGAGGTACGTAGGCAGCCTTTTCAAAGGCCCAATCACAATCACCCAAAAAGAAATTTCATTTCAAGAATGATTTTTCAAAAAATCATTTTTCGAACTATGTTTGGACCTAATCCTCAATGAAAGAGGTACGTAGACAGCCTTTTCAAAAGGCCCAATCATAATCACTCAAAATTTTTTTTTTCGAAGGCTCAAAATCAAGACATTTATTTGTGTGAATTTAGGCTAAGAGCATCTATTTTGTATTAAGCATATTATCAATTTTCTGTGCAAGTATGTCTAAACTAGGGGCATTGGTCCAAAACCTTGTTGTAATAACTGATAACTAACAAGCTCATGAAAAGAATCTTTTGCTGGAGGTGGACATGGATCTTTCATTTACTCAACAATCACCATCAATCTTCAGTTTAGATGTGCCAATCGACACTCCAACAGAGCCCATTGGCCCATCCTTCCAGCAGTCCTTGTTTTGCCCAGTTTTGTAATTTTGATCTTGTTTTACCTAAATTTTGTTTTATTGAGGTCCATACACAATAAGATTTTTCAAAATTCACTTTGATTGTTGAACTAGGGGCATTCGACCATGCCTCATCCATTTTGAAAAAACAAACATCATCATCTTTTCCTCAAATTTCTTTTGAAAAAAAAAAAAGAAATCATATTTTCCTTAAATATCAAGGTTTTCAAAAAGTCATGCATCAATCTGCAAACTAGGGGCATTCGGCCATGCCTCATTCATTTTCAAAAAAGGGGACCACCATCATCATCTTTTCAAAAAAAAAAAAAACCAAGATTTCAAAAAAAATCATGCATTCATTTCTAAACTAAGGGCATTCGGCTCTCCCACATTCAAATGAGTACAAACTCCATCAGAACTGATCAAGATAAGTTTAAATTGATACTACAAGACCTCATCAGGTGAATTCTAAACTTGTCTCATTTAAAGTTTCCACGTGATCAAAATTTTCCATACCAAAAAAAAAAAAAAAAAAATTCCCATAACCGAAATCACATGTCCAAAAAATTCCTATAACCAGAATCACATGTCCAAAGATTCTCATGACCAAAATCACATGTCCAAAAAAAAATTCCCATAACCGAAATCACATGTCCAAAATCATAACCACAAAAAGTTGGCCATGATCCAACATCACATACCCAACAAAGATTTTTCCAAAGCCAAAATTCATCCAACAATATCACAAATTACCAACATTGCCAAAATTTCATCATTCACCAACATTGTCCAAGTTACAGCATGACCAAAAAATGCAACAATATAAAAATGCCCCAAAGCTAAGATTACAACATGATCAACCATACAAAGCCCCAAATTTCAACAAGAGCACACTACAACCCAATGACAATCTCCCAACATCAAACTCCTAATTCCAAATTTTCAAATTCCAAAAATCCCAAATTTTTAATTCCAAATTTTCAAATTTCAAATTGCAGATTCCAAACGCTAAGTTTCAAGTTTCAAGCTTCAAAATCTTAAGTTTCAAAATTCCAAAGTTTCAATTTTCAAAATTTCAAAAGGATAAATCTCCTAAAACACTTTACCAAAGGACAAATCTCCTAAACAAATTTTCAAAGGACAAATCTCCTAACAAAATTTCAAAAGGATAAATCTCCTAAACAAATTTTCAAAGGACAAATCTCCTAACAAATTTTTAAAAGAACAAATCTCCTAACAAACTTTTCAAAAGGATAAATCCCCTAAACAAATTTCCAAAAGGATAAATCTCCTAACAAACTTTCCAAAAGGATAAATCTCCTAAATAAATCTCCAAAAGGGCAAATCTCCATGAACAAATCTTCAATGGATAAATCTCCATGAACACATCTTCACAAAAGGAAAAATCTCTTGAACAAATCTTCAAAAGGAAAAATCTCTTGAATAAATCTTCAAAAGGACAAATCTCCATGAACAAATCTTCAAAGGACAAATCTCCATAAGCACATTTTTACAAAAGGAAAAATGTCTTGAACAAATCTTCGAAGGACAAATCTCCATGAACACATCTTCACAAAAGGAAAAATCTCCTAAACAAATCTTCAAAAGGAAAAATCTCCATGAACAAATCTTCAAAGGACAAATCTCCATGAACACATCTTCATAAAAGGAAAATTCTCCTGAACAAATCTTCAAATGACAAATTTCCATGAACAAATCTTCAAGAACAACTCCAAATCCCAAATTTTCAATTCAAAATTTTCATTCCCAAGTCAAAAAATTCCAAATTCTCAATGCCCAATTTTTTTTGAAATTCCAAACCTTCAGTTTTCAAAATTTCAAGTTGCAAAAAATTTTAAAACCTTAGATTTTATGCTTAAAATTTCAAAGTCTCAAGTTCAATTTTTCAAAACCTTAAGTCTCAAAATTTCAAATTTCAAATTGGAAATTTAAAAATTCAATTTCAAAACTTCCAAGTTTCAAAAATAAAATATTTTTCAATCGAAGTTTTCTTGATAAAGTTCAAATCAAGGAGTAAATGAAGATCACACATCTTAAAAAGCAAAGGGACAACAAAACACTCATTAGTTAGAGACTAATTCCAAATTTGACTTTTGCAAGCAACAACCTAGTTTCAAGGATGAGAAACCCTTGATCACCTCAGTCAAGATCAGATTCATTGGTCGTAGGAACCTATGTATCCAAGATTAATATCATGGTCGCAGACATCACTTCAGTCAAGATCAGATTCATTGGTCGCAGGAACCTACGTATCCAAGATCAATATCATGGTTGCAGACATCACCCTCATCAAGATCAAGTCCCTTGGTCACAGACAACTCCATTATCAAGAATCATTTCAAAGTCTCAATCACTTCAATTATCAAGAATCATTTCAAAGTTTATCAGTCATCTCAATTATCAAGAATCATTTCAAAGTTCATCAGTCACCTTAATTATCAAGAATCATTTCCAAGTCTTTCAGTCACTTCAATTATCAAGAATCATTTCAAAGTTCATCAGTTACCGGTTAGGTCAAGTATTTTCATTTTTTGTTAAAAGGTAAGCCATTAGTTCTATGTTCCAAGGTTTTAGGTTCAAGGGCTAGGTAATTTTCAAAACTTCAACCTCAATTAAATCATGGTCACTAAAATCAGTCTCTTTGTTTTACATTGACATTCGCTTTCCAAGCTTTGTCAATAAGGGGCATTCTGTAGACACTCGATTTTGCACTCATGATTTAATCAAGGAAGATGACTGGAATAACTATCCATGTACCCCAAAAATCATGATTGCATTACATGCATCAATTTGTTCTTGCATTACATGCATTAATTCATTCATTGCATACCATAAAAATTATCTTGAGGTTCTAATGGTCGCAGTGGTGTGTTCGGTTTCCAAATCGGACCATTGGATCGAAAGATATCGCATGATCAAGTTTGCACGGTTAGCATGCATTGTGTCTAGGTAGATTCGACCACGCATGATTAATTTAAATTAATTCTGATTGGTTAAACAATTAAAATTAATTAAATAATTCTATGATAGGTTGATAATTAGTGTTTTAAATAGGATTGCATGCATAGGAATAAATGGGATGATTGGATAACAATAAAATTGTGAATAATTTGAACTTTATCAAGGTTTATTTTAGGGTATTTATCTACAAGGTAATTATTCCTGAAAAAGCCTGAATTATCCAGAAAAGAGATATAAATCTTAGAATACGAGTGAAAAATGCGTCTAGGTGCAAGAATCGGCTTAAGAAAACCTAAAAAGGAAGTTCAAAACGCACCCGAACACAAAAGTATGGTCAGTGTCCAAGAGTACCATTCAGCACTTTTGGAGTGCCGAATGGCCCTCTTTTGGGCTTTGGCCCAATTTACTTCAGTTGCCAATATAAGGGGCACCCTTTTCAACCTTTTCGCAGAAGGATGCATCCCAATTCGCATTTTAATCATCCGAGCCTATTTTTTTAGAGTTTTCTAGCCTCTATAAATAGAGACTGGATCTCATAATTCAGCATATTCTTTTACGCTCAAGGAGAGACACCTCTTCACACTTTCAAGTCTTTCATTCCCCTTTTCTGGTGTTTGCTTTTAAATTAGGATTTTTAGGTTTCAAAGATAATTGAATAAATTTCTTTGAACCCTGAAACATCCTCTCAAGAACAAAAAGTGCTCCATGCAAGAGGTTGATTCTGATAACCCTTTTTCTTTATTCTTTTATTTATGATGATGCTTGTATTTTTTCTATTTTGTTATCTATAATACGAATTGCTAATTATTGTTTTGTTTAAGGCATGATTTTAAATCTTTTATAATTGTTATGATATATTTTTTTTTAATTTCAATAATCTGCATATAACCAATTCTTTTTCTTAAAATAAAAACATATCTGCATCTAGATGCAGATCTGAATTTTCATTCAAAATAAAAACAGATCTGCATCTTCATTAGATGTAAATTTGAATTCTTATTCAAAATAAAACAGACCTGCATCTTCCTTAGATGTAGATCTGAATTTTTCTTCAAAATAAAACAAATTTACATCTTCCTTAGATGTAGATTTGAATTTTTCTTCAAAATAAAATAGATCTGCATCTTCATTAGATGTAGATTTGAATTTTCCTCAAATCAAAAACGGGTTTGCATCTTCCATAGATTGCAAATCTTTTTTTTTTTTAATCAAAAAACTGATTTGTATCTTTCTTAGATACAGATTTGATTTTTTTACATATGCGGATTTTTGAAATAAAGAAAAATAGCATGCATGATTGTGTTTATTGTTGTTTGTTTTGTTCAATATGTGTAGCATAAATTTATTCCATAAATGAAACCCTCTTCTAAAAAAATCTTTTTCTTTTTTCTAATTTCTTAAAAACATATCTAATTTTTTAATAAACAAAAGACTATGTTTTAATTAAATGAAAATAGATCTGAATTTTCTCTCCAAAAAACATCTTTTTACACAACAAAAACAAATTTGACTTTTTTTACAAACCAAAATCAATTGTTTTTATTCACAACAACAGATCTGAATTTTTAACAAAGAAGAGGATACATTCATAAATAAATTTGTGTGATTTAGTTTATTTCACATGTGTAACATATCATTCATAGTATGCATAAAGGGGTACATATGTCACAAGAGTCTAGAAGACCAGACTTTGTCAGGGCGGAATGGATGTCTAACACCTTCCCATTCCATAACTTAGCCTTGAATTTAGTATCTTTGGATAGATAGACCTTGGTCTTATCTTTGCTTTTTATTTTGGGTAGATTGTAACTAGGACAAAAAGCCATGTAATTTTCAATTTTTTTTTTCCAAATATGTATTCTTTTCATTCAATCAATGATAAAGGAACAATTCAGTCATGTAATTTCAATATTTAGTTTTTCTTATTTTTTTGTATAAAAAATTAGTGACAACTTCACACCATTTACCCAAAAGAGAGGTGTCTTTCAAAGCACCCAAATCTCTCTTTTGAAAGGCACCCTGAAGTTGCGGTCTCTCATAAATGTATGTTTCAAAAATTTGACACAAAAACATAAAAACAAAGAAAGAATGAAACATAATAGTATGAGTATTTATTCTTAAAGATCTCGTAACAAAAATGTACAAAAACACTTGCCATATATATTTTTAAAAGTAAAATAAAATAAAATTTGTTTCACTATCATGTACAAAATTCTCAACAATTTAATTCGAAAGGATTGAGTTCAAGTTATATCTGGTGTAACTTTAAACGATATTACACCACTCAATATTTTTTAATTGAATACGAATTTTAACAAATGAACCGTTGGATTATATTATCTTCGTACATTCTCCATGCTTGCAAAATTTCAAGATGATTAAATATCAAGTCATGTCATCAATTAATTATTTGAATTCAAGTTTTTGTAGTTTAAAATAATGCATAAAAGATAAGTTTATGGATTGAATCATAAATAACAATTGATTAGCATGAATATTGGTGTGCATATTGAGAACATATAGAACATGCAATCCAACGATAAAAAATTTAAAATATGATTTCAATAATAAGTTATTGGATGATGTAGCATTGCTTAGAGTTACACCATGTATAATTTATACCCAACCCAATTCAAAATATTTACTTAAGTAAAAACTTTATTTCAATAATTATGAAAAAATTATTGTTTCAAAAAGAAAAACAATAATACTAATATACATCTAAAGGTAATAATCAAATTACATATCAAACAATGTTCTACTTATTCAAAGATCCAAAATAAATTATTGTAAGTTTTTGTCATCATAACTAAATTTATGTATTATTAGTATAAAAAAAATCTAAACTAAATTTATGTAGAGAGAAAAAAAGACTATATGTAGACATCAAAATTTTTATGATGTATCCATAATCGTTCAATTGATCATAATCGAGTATCTTTAATCAAATTAATTTCCAATTGATGATATGGACAATTAGTAAATAAAATCAAGCCATGTGACAACATCAAATGAAGAAAGCCATGTTTCAACATCAGAAGAAAAGACACGTATGAAAGGTTCTTGTTAAATGGAAAACCAAATTAAATTCATAATTCATAATTAACTCTTAATAAATGTTGAGAGAAAATTACAAATTAAATGCTATTGAGTTGCCTATAAATAGAGGCTTCTCATATGAGAAAATGACACAGAAATAGAGAGAGAAAAACCCTACTAACACTTTGCCAAAATGGAGTGTCATCTCTAAGTCCAAAAGAGCACCCTTGCTCCCTCAAAATCAAGCTCATTGCTACTTCTTCAAATCAAAGTAGTTAGGGATTTTCCTTCAATTTTGTTCTAGATCAAGCCAACGGCCCTTGACTTCAAATCAAATACATCTAATCACACATCCAACTTGGAGACATCAAGGCACGATTCAAAATCAAGCTTCATAGCCCTTTGGATCATAAAGTTTCTTAGAGATCGAATCAGAGGAGTTTTATTGTATTTTTTCATTGTAAAGAGTCATATAGAGGATTGTACTCACGTATATACAAATCAGTATAAATTGATAATTTGTTACACTCTTTTGTGATTGTGTGATTTATCTTTTCACAAACCTTGTGTGTATACTATCTTTTATGAAAGATCTACATTATTTATTACATCATCATTAATATTTTCAACCACTTCATCTAATGTGTCATCTTCGTATCTTGTTCTTGATCAACATATTTGGAAAGCTCATTAAGTTTATTAAGATCAATCAAATCCAAGTCTTGAGATTCTAAGGTGTTAAATTTATTCATCATCGTCATGTTTATTCTTACCAAATATGGCAACATCTTAGGAACCAACTTGTTTCCCTACTTTTGTTTGTTCTACTTACACTCTTGACTCCACTAATGTTCACATGATAAAGAATCTACAAGGTTGCCCCAACATTTTAATGGCATGCTTATGTCAGATTGGAAGACTATCTTCATTCTTCACAATAATTTCATCATATTCCTATAAATGAAGTAACAATTACTATAAATGCATAAAATTAACCAAGAAATAATTATTTAAATATTAATATTATATTAAAGTCAATTAAAGTAGAAAGAATGAAGAAAAAGCAATGAAATAGTAAAAATAACATTAATAGTATTTAAAAAAAGTATGCCAATTAAGAAAATAACATAAAGTATGGCTTTTGTTAGAGGCCATTTTTTTGTCATTTGTCAGACTCAATGTTTTAGTTATAAGACTTGTGCTCTTTAAGGCTATAATAGAGTTATGGGTGGAATTGAGTTTGATTCCACCACAAAAAATAGATCCATTTTACAGAACTATTAGGACATATGTGATTCATGTTAGGAACATATGTCATTATAGAATTGGCTAATCCTTTGATAAAACGCACTTTACTTGTAATTGGGTAGATCTAGGATGTGTTTAATACTTCAAGGAATAAGGTTTCAAGTTCAAGTGTTAAAACCATGCAAGTCTGTCCAAAAATCAAGTGAAGAAGTGCTGAATTTTAAAGCTCGACAGCTAGTATCTATCGAGGCTTAAAAGCTGTTTCAGCCTGAGGCTCGACAGTTGCTTAATAGATAGGGTATCTGTCGAGATTTATGAAAATCAGTTTTCTAGATCTGATTTCACTCCAATCCATAAATAGATGCTTGGGCTTTCTTTTCTCACAACCTTAAACATATATAAGGATTGTTTTAAGGGCTGTCGCAGTTGATGCAACTTAATGCAAAAGTTTTTCACGTGCATATTATGAACTAAAGACATATACCTTAGTTCATCTTTCTATTCAAGAAGCTGCTGTGTTTGTGCATTGTAGGGTTTTGTAACCAAGGAGCTTCGTGATCTTCATCACGTGATGAATTGAAGAACTTTGTAGCCAACATCTTTCTCAAGTTGGTGATTAAGTCACGTACTGGGATCCGCGCATATATTGGTTAGTCACGTACTGGGAGCCGTGCATAAAAAAGAAAGATTGTCATTACAAATCACCTGTGTCATTTAATTTCTGCTGCATATTTAGTTATTTGTTGATTTGTTTGTGCTATCACGCGATTCGCATGTTAATTAACTTAAATAATTCACTTGGCTAAATTAATTGGTTAATTTATCACAAGGGGTCAATACACTCTTGGCTTATTAAATTAGTATCTGAACAGACACACGCTAATTAGATTTTAATCTTTGTTGTGTGATGCATTGACCCCTATTTGTCATGGATAGAGGACAATATCTTATTATACCTCCTTTATTTGATGGTACTAACTATGCATACTGAAAAGTACGCATAAGAGTTTTCTTATAGTCTTTAGATGAGAAGGTGTGACAAGCTGTAGAGATTAGCTGGACTAAGCCAAGGGAAGCGTCAACCAATTGGGATGATGCTAAGATCAAGGCAACAAACTTCAATAGCAGGGCATTGAATGCTTTATTCGGTGCGGTCACAAATGAGAAGTTCAAGAAGATATCCTCCACTGAAATTGAGAAGGAAGCATGGACCATCCTCTAAACAACCTATAAGGGAACTAAGACTGTCAAGGATTTGAAATTTCAGAGGCTCACTACAAACTTTGAAGAGATCAAGATGGAGGAGGATAAGTCATTCGATGAGTTTTATGCCAAGCTCAAGAACATAGTAAACTCAGCCTTTAATCTTAGGGAAACCATTCCTAAACCCAAGATTGTTAGAAAGGTGCTTAGATTTCTACCTGAGAGATTTCATGCCAAGATCCGCGATTGAGGAATCAAAGGATATTGACAAAATTCCTTTGACAGAGTTGATTGGCAACCTACAGACCTATGAGTTGGGTTTGACAAGGATCGAGAAATTGAGAAAGAGCAAGAGCAAGAGCAAGAGCATGGCACTGAAGGCCAAGAATAGTGACCCTGATGAGTTTTCAGATGATGAAGATTCTAAAATGAAGTTCTACATCACGAGGCAATTCAAGAAGTTCATAAAAAATGCGAATGGGAAAGGCTTCGACAAAGACCGTAGACAATCTAGTTCTTCTCAGTTTAAGAGCCAAGACAAAGGGAAGAAGGATGCTAGGGATGGCGATTAGTACACTATTCCCTCAGGACCAAAGTGCTTTGGGTGTCAAGGCTTCGGTTACATGAAATAAGAGTGCCCCACGTATCTTAAGACCATTGGGAAGAGTAAGGCACTTGCTGCCACTTTGAGCGACACCGAGCCTGAGGATGATTTGGACAATAAGGATGATGGAATCTTAAATGGCTTCACTGCTACTATAAATCCTACTGAGGGGATTGTTGAAGATGTGGATGATGAAGAGGACTTGGTGGATTCTAAGTTTGAGAAAATAGATGATTAAGATGATATCTATACAGCCTTTGAGAAGTTATATAAAGTTTCTGAGAAGCATGAGAAACTATACAGGATGGCCACCAAGAAGCTCAACGATGTAGAGCTTGATCGAGAAGAGTTTTTCACAAAGTTTGATGAAGCTAACTAGACGATTGGAGCACTGAGATTTGAGAATAATTTCTTGGCTGAGAAGACCAAGAAGCTTGAAGCGGAGCTATTTCAAGTCAGAGCTCAGCTAGAGAGGACTTCAAGTGCAAAGCTTGATGAGATGCTTAGTATTCAGAAATCTGCTTCTGATCGAACCGGTTTAGGGTATGATATTTCTTCTTCTAATACTGCTTCCTCTAGTACTACTATTTTTGTTTCTCTTGCTAATAATGTTGAATCTTAGAGCACTGATATAAAAACTGTTTTAGCTTGTGAAAACATAGACAAGGGTAAATCTATCTTAGGTACACCCCTTAAGCTTGCTAAGAAAGAGACCAAAAACCCTAGGGCTAAGAAGAGAAATGCTTAAAAGCCTAAGCAGAAGAAGCAGCATCTTTGTCATCACTATGGAGTAGCTGGACATACTTAACCTAATTGCTATAAGTGGTTAGCCACTCAACAGAGCAACAATATGATCTCATCTGGAAACTTGGAAACCAATATCAGTTTCCATCCTCTTTTGCTCCTCTTGGAGATCTACTCAAAGTCCTCATGTTCCTTTCAAACTTGAACGGTTTCAATTCTTTCCCCTCACTGCTGGATCAAGGGTTCGTCAAATGGAAAGGTTCTTCCAAGGTGTGGAAGGAAAAAGGCTCTAAGTAATTTAGTCACTGTTTTCTCTTTCTCCCCTTCTTGTTTTTGATTTTGCATTATTTGTGTGTTTTACTTTCTTGTTTTGAGTCAGTCTAGTTTTATGCATTGCTTTGCTTAACATGTTTTTGTTTGTGCTTTTAGTTTTGTTTTATTTTGTTTTTCATATAAAAAATTAAAAAAAATTGAAAAATAAGAAAAATACAAAAACAATGTGTGTTTTGTGTACATTGGTACTTGTGTACCTTGGATGGCCATTGAAACAAAGTTTTCTAAACTTTGTATCTTTTATAGCTTAGATGAGCATCTCTATGCACAACTAAACAAGTAAGCTTTGTGGCTTGTGTTTGTGATGAATAAGATTAAGGTATCTCTTGTACTTAATACTTGTATCACTCTTTTTTACGTGTAGGACTAGAAAATCCTAAGAGAAAGGCATAAATAACCATCTCACCACTATTGCTCGCCAATCATGAAATGACATCCGTATGTTTCGGCATAGCACAAGTGCAATGTCAAAAGCTTAACATAATTGAGTATTTCTTTTCTCTTTTTTTATATGCCTATGCATGATATGCTTAATAAAAGAAAATATACAAATAAAAATTAAAGCAAAAAGAAACAAAATGCTTTAAATATGATTGCAAGCATGTCTTCTAGAAGGTATGGGAGTTATAGGATGTACCTAGAAGGTGATGTCCTTATCAAACAGTGATGATTGTGTGTGAGTTAAAGTGATTTTCTTATATCTCAAATCGTCATAACATGTTGACACTCATGCAATGTTGTGATGTTTTTCACACACAACACGCAATATTCTTTGCTACTCTTGATACATGTGCAGGTCAATGTGATTTGGCCATCGCAAAGAATACATGTGTTAATGTATGCTTACTAAACTGTCTTGACTTATTTTTGAAATATAAAATTGGTTAGACTTGTTTAGTATGTCTGTGTGTTTGGTCCTAAATGTTGAACATTTTTCTGTTGAGAGATAATTTTGAGAGCTTAAAATGTCATTTGGATCTTTGGTTGAGTAGCATGTTTGATTGCATTCATGTCTGTGCATTCATGTCTATGTTTTTCTCTTCTTTGAAAAACTGTTTTTAATCAATCTCAATAGCTTCTCGATACCTCTCAATAGCTAGGCTATCTATCGATTTCTTCAGCTTCTTTTTATCACATTCTCGATAGCTTCTCCATAGCTACTCGATCCACGAGAAACTTTCTGGATGCTCGATAGATGCTCTATATCTTCTCCATCCATTGAGACACTTTTGTTGTGGACACCTCTCGACAGATCCTCAATTGCTCTTTGACAGATAATTCACTCATTTTAAAGCTCGACACTTCTCGATCCATTGAGCTTTATGAATTTCTATATATACGCTTCAATGCGATTTTCTCTCATTTCTTCTCGATCTCTCTCAACATATCGTGTCTCTTCACCTCCCAAAAACCTTCTCTCTTACACCAAACTTCATTCCTTGATGATTTTCAGCCTAGATCTAGCTCTTCTTCACTGGTAAGGGTCCTTAATCCTTCATTCTTCATGCATTTCATGCATTAGACCTAAGTTCTTGGGTTTTTGAAATTTTTTTGTGGTTTTTCAAAATTGATGAAGTTTTGGTGAAATTTTGGGGTTGTGTTATGTTTAAATGATCCTAAATGTTCATGCATTGCATCACATTTGCATTATAACTATATTTTCATGCATTATAGATGTGTGCTATATATGTTGATTTGCTGTGTGCTATTAAGTTGGATTGGGCTGAGCCCATGATGCTTTTTATGTTGCATGTCATATGTTCATGCATACATACCTTCATTTCTTTACATTCTTATATTGATCTGCTTGGTGCTTTTCTGTTTGTCTTTTTCTCCCTCTCTCTTTCTTTCAGTTAGTTGCTTCATGGCATCTAAACGAAAATTTGCTCCATCCCAGAACGTTTTTCTTTCCGGGGCATCTTCCTCTAATTCTACTCCTTCACTCGTACGGTTCCTTGATGATAAAGCCTGAAAGGACTTTTCGGAGAACTTTTTTAGACGAGGCATTCATTAGGAATGCAACGTCATCCTATCAGATTTTTTTGATACTGACCTTCTCACTATCATTTACAGTAAGGGTTAGGAGTCACTGTGTGGCATCCCCGTCATATGCCCTTCTGTGATCATATAGGAGTTTTACTCCAACATGCACGGATTTGATACTTTTGTACCCTAGTTTGTCACTCGCATTCGGGGTATGCGCATTGTAGTTACTCCGGATCTTATATCCGAGGTACTACATGTTCCTAGGGTAGCACATCCTGACTACCCTGACTACGATCGTCTGAGGACTGTGTCCAAAGACGAACTCTCGTCTTTATTTTGTGAGACATCTTCATCTTGAGATGATCGTCAAAACACCCATTGCTCGGGCTTTGCAAAAGGTCCGAGATTCCTTAACATGGTGATGACATTCATTCTCCATCCATTGTCTCACTATAACACTATCACAGAGCCTCGTGCTCGATTTTTGTTATCCCTCTTAGAGGACATTTCTATCGACCTCCCTTCTCACTTCATCCTATCCCTTATAGATGTTTATAGGGATACGGTGATCCGTGTTAAACTAATTTTTCCTTCGGCTATCATGCGAATCATTCGCCATTTTTTTGTCTCCTATCCCGATTTTGATCACTTCTTTATTATAGGTGCCATTGATGCTGCTACTGTTAGACGGAGTGATGCTTAGCTACACCCGAGGCGGATACAGACCGAGACAGAAGCTCCTCCGGCTTCTTCTGCTCCATCCACCTCCGCTCCTTCATCCTCTGCGGGTGGGGTGACTCTCGAGGCCATTATGGCACAGCTTGTGCACATGGATGCTCGCCTTGATACACTCAGTGATAAGTTGTGTTAGGTGAACACTCATGTTGGTCGTATTGCACAATGATAGGCTGCTATAGGTGGTTTCACTGCTTATACTTCTCCATCTCCACCAACTTCAGAGGATGAGAGTGATGATGGCTCTGGCAGTGATAATGTTAATAAGGACAATGGTGCTAGCTTGCCTAGTGATGATGAGATATCTACTTGATTTACTTACCCTTTGTCACTCGTGACAAAAAAAGCGAGTAGTTTTGGGTATGAGAGTAGTCATGTACATAGAGGGAGAGTTGGCATAGGAGATTATTTTTGTTAGGGGGAGTGTTTGTTTTTTTTTTAGGGATGTAGTGAGGACTTATGTATTTTTTTTCTTTTGATCTTTTTTGGGTACATTGTCTTTACTTTGTGATAACAAACCTTGTACTTATGATGTCATATATATATATATATATATATATATATGATGAGGTTGTTATTATAGTTCTTTCACTTATCTTTACATGTGTTGTTTCTTTTCTTTCTTTATGCACATGCTTCTTATATCTTGTATACAATCTTTTATTTCTGTTTCACACTAAGATGCCTTGATGAGTTTTGTTTAAAGTGTTTCAGAAATACAGGTTGTCAAAGTCTTCTTGCCATGAACTCTCTTCTTGCAAAATCTTTCACGAGTTTGTATTAGGATAGATTTTATTGTATTCAACAAGTGAGTATAAGTTGAGTGATTTATGACTTCTCTCATATGTTCATTTGTTTGTTGTGGTTTTGTCATGGATTACTAAAGGGGGAGATTGTTAGCATATATGTGATTCATGTTAAGAACATATGTCATTATAGAATTGGCTAATCCTTTGATAAAACGCACTTTACTTGTAATTGGGTAGATCTAAGATGTGTTTAATACTTCAAGGAATAAGGTTTCAAGTTCAAGTGTTAAAGTCATGCAAGTCTATCCAAGAATCAAGTGAAGAAGTGTTGAATTTTAAAGCTTGACAGTTAGTATCTATCGAGGCTTAAAAAGTTATTTCAGCTCAAGGCTCGATAGCTGCTCAATAGATAGGGTATCTGTCGAGGTTTATGAAAATTAGTTTTCTAGATCTAATTTCACTCCAATTTGTGAATAAATGTTTGGACTTTCTTTTCTCATAATATCAAACATATATAAGGATTGTTTTAAGGACCGTTGCAACTGATGCAACTTAATGCAACATTTTTTCACGAGCATATTGTGAACTGGAGATATATGCCCTAATTCATCTTTCTATTCAAGAAGTTGCTGTATTTGTACACCGTAGGATTTTGTAACCAAGGAGCTTCGTAATCTTCATCGTGTGATGAACTGAAGAATTTTATAGTCAACATCTTTCTCAAGTTGGTAATTAAGTTGCGTACTAGGATCTGCGCATCTATTGGTTAGTCACATATCGGGATCCGTGCATCAAAAGGAGAGATTGTCACTACAGAACAAGTCCAATTAGGTATTGGGGTAAGAGTTCAACTATAGGTTGGTATAAGGTACTGAGATTTCTATATTTGTAACCACTTGTTATGATAATAGTGGATTATCGGGAGTGGTGACTTTAAAATCACCCGGTGGGATTTTGCCTCGGTAGTTTTCCCTATTCATAAACAAATCACCTGTGTCATTTAATTTCCGATGCATATTTAGTTATTTGGTGATTTGTTTGTGTTATCATGTGATTCGCATGTTAATTAACTTAATTAATTCACTTGGCTAAATTAATTGGTTAATTTATCACAAGGAATCAATACATTCTTAGCCTATCAAGAAAAAATATGTACGCATACAACAATTAATCTAAACTACTAGGTAGGATAAATACATATATATATATATATATATATGCATATAAAGGAACTAAGAGAGTTAGAGAGAAAAATGAGTATTTCAATAGATTTTATTCTTCCATTAAACCCAAAATACTGGTTCCCAAAGCCACATGACCTTTAATCCATGGAACCCAAAATATCGATTCTAGAGCCACAAGGCCTTTAATCTGTAGAATTCGAAATATCGATTCCTAGAGTCACAGGGCAAACCCAAAATACCGGTTCCTAAAGTTACAAGGCAATTGCTCTGTGGAACCTAAGATGTTGGTTCTCAAACCCATAAGGCCCTTTAATTGTGGAACCCAAAATACTAGTTCCCAGCTTCGTGGAACCTTTCTCCAATTCCCAGTGTCGTGTAACCTTTCTACACATTTCTCTATGCAATGGGCTTTTTTCTTTTCCTCTACTATTGCAAGTTTTGCACATCAACAGCACTATAACCCAAATATTCTCAAGTAAACGTTATGTTCTCAACAAGTTAGAATATATATATATATATATATATATATATGAGTTGAATTCAAGTTACACCTAGTGTAACTCTAAGCAATGTTACACCACCCAATCATTTATTATTATATTCAAATTTTGGAAATCTTACCTTTGGATTACATGTTCTATATGTCTTAACATGCATGTCAATTTTCATGCTAATCGGATGTTATTTACCATTTCATCTATAAACTCATTTTTTATGCATTATTTTAAACTACAAAAATCTGAATTTAAACAATTGATTGATGATATGGCTATTAATATTCAATCACCTTGAAATTTTGCAAGGATGGAGAATGTATGAAGATAATGTAATCCAATGGTGGATTTGTCAAAATTGGCATTCTATTAAAAAATATTGAGTGGTGTAATATTTTTTAGAGTTACACCAAGTGTGTGTGTGTGTGTGTGTGTGTGTGTGTGTGTGTGTGTGTGTGTGTGTGTGTGTGTGTGTGTGTGTGTGTGTGTGTGTGTCTATAAACTTCATAAAATGGGTTGGCCATAGAGTTTTCGACCTCAACTCTCACAAACTTAATGCTTTGACCCAAGGTTTCACAAGACTTATTAGGTTTTAGACTCGAATCGAAGTGGTTTTGCTTAGACATCTCCCTCTAAGGGATTCAGGTGAGGAAGGTTTAGTGGGAGAGAGGAAATTCCTACTGGTGCATGTTGACATTACTCTACATGATAGTTTCCTTCCCTCATTTTCTTTACTTTCCCTACTTTCTTCATGTGTTGCTAGGTTTTGCTTTTGGGTTGGTTCCCCTAATGGTTGTGTTGTTGTTTTCCCCTTTTATCATTCTCTTTTGGTTCCTCAGTTTTCACTCCGCTGACCCATCCCTCTTGACATCCCTATCTTAATAGACCTCCTTTCTCTATTTTGGGTTTTATAACCATAAAAGATTTCTTTGGTTCTATTGTAGATATCACGGTTTTATGGTCATTGGATGGCTTTCGATTCCAACAAAAGCTCTTTATTTTCTCTACTAGCATGCACCTTAAGATGACTACATTTTTACCCTTTAATTATGGACACTTTCCTTAGAGGAAGCTTCCCCTAAAGGGCTGTGGTGGAACACCACAAATAAGAATCTTCCTCCCCTTTAGCCAAACCATAATGCCATGATTCTCACAAAAGTGGGTCTCCTCTATATGTTTAGGATACATATGGTAGAACCCATTAACTTACTCCATTTTACACACTGGTTTCTTTAGGGATTCCTTTATGATTTTTTTTACTGAGATGCTTAGCCCTTGGATTGACCCCTATTAATTAATTCAATTACCTAAATTGATTAATTAGGTCAAATTATATGCACTAACGTGAAGTAATGAACAAAATCACAATTCTAATATAGGGTGCAGCGGAAATTAATTAAATTTGACATAGTAATTTGTTAACTAATGGGAGAAACCTTTACAAGGCAAAAACCCCTCCGAATGAATTTCAGGTCATTACTCCAAAGAATCCACTAATCAAGAATCAAGTGATTACAAGTACAAGGAATCTTACCCTCCTAATCTATCCCAAAGCAGCTACCTACAGTGGAATCCTTACACTAATCTCCAATTAGACTTGATCTTATAGAGAGTTCTTCAATTTCATAAATCTCCAATATGTGACTGACTCCCAGCAACTTGAAGCTTGTTGTTGGATGCAAAGTTATTCACTACACACTTGTAGAAGAGAAAGCAACTTGGTTACAAAACCCTAAGGCACATAAGAACACAGTAACTTTACAAGAAGTATGTAGATCTTTATGTGAGTCTCTGTGTATGTTGATGGCAATAAAATAAAGTTTTTATATCATCTAGTAGGTTAGAGAATGAAACCCTAGAAAAGCATTGTCATCATAGGCCAAAAAACAGATCTGAGAATTCTGGATCTGTGATGCTTGATGATCGAGAGGTATCGAGGTTCATTAATTCTCAATAGAAGCAAGTTTCGAGCCACCAGTTTTTAGCTTTTCACACTTGTTTCTTTGTGCATTCTTCATGTGTTCAATACTACCACTTGAAAACCTTTTCAAGGTACTTCAAAATATTTTTGAATCCACTTAGAACTACCCAAATACAAGTGAAGTATGTTTTGTCATAAAATATGCCAATTACATAAAAATAAGACCTTAATGGAGTTTTATAGAGGTTCTTGACAATAAATTGAATTTCTAGACGAAATATTAAGGGAGTGAATTTCGTATTGTAACGGCCGGTACCGCCGATATTTGTCGTTCTGGTGGCTTGACTAGTACAGAAACACAGTAATTTCGTACCGGTTTAAATATCGGCCATACCGGGATCGTTTCGGCCATACCGGAATAAATACCAAAATTCAGCCGATTAATGTATACCGGACTAGTACCAAAGTTACAAACCAGAAACATTCTCTCAACGTCACACTGGTATGGCGATACTGACTGGCGGTGAGCAACCATATCGGCGATTTGTTGGGTTGCGAAACAAGATTGAGAGCTTGAAACTAAGACTGAGAAAGAAAAATAGTTTTGAGATTTGAAATTGAGAACTGAGAGAGAGAGAGAGAGAGAGAGAGAGAGAGAGAGAGAGAGAGAGAGAGAGAGAGAGAGAGAGAGAGAGAGGGCGAGAGACTTAGAGAGTTTTTTGATCTAAAAATTGGAAGAAGAACCGAAGAAGAAAAATATGAGAAGCTGGTTAATGTGTCTGAGTGGAAAACTTTAAAAGCTAGGTTGGGAGAAGTAAAAAAACAGTAAAAACATGCTGTCATTTTTTGGGTTTTATCACCCTCTTTGACTAATTAGTTTTTTTTATATAATATATTTGTAGGGGCAAGAGGCCCAAAAACATATATTGGGCCTTAGGTCCGTCCGAGGAAATTCAAATGTTCGAGGACGGGTCAATAGTTTAGAAGAAGCAGATGGTACGCTTCACAACCAATTTTTGACTATGAAGAATCAGGAAGTAGTCCGAGGAGGAATAAATCCTCGGCTTAGTAAGGCAAAGGTCAGGGTGTATATTTTGCTATGTAGGATGAGGTGCCAGAAGGTCCTACTGCTAAGGGCGTATCTTACAAGCATATGACATAGCTAGGAACTAGAAAATGTCTAAAGGAAAAGCTGCTACCACCGCATTGAATGCCCTGCAACTAACACCCTAGCTGCATTAATGGAGAAGTGATGTCTGAACAGTGGCTTTTCAACCTTACAACTATTATCTAAAAGTTTCAAGAAGGTACTGATGTGATAAGTATCAACACCAACCATCTGGCCTGCATGTAGGAGAGAAAGAGAAAAGAAGAAGGCAGTATAAAAGGTGGGAAAGGCAATGAGAGTAGGCGAGAGAGAAAAGAAATCGAGAAATTAAGAAAGAAACACCGTAGCCACTACGAACGAAACGTGTAATCAAACTTAAAACAATATATCTAAGAATTGATCCCCTTAGATATTTGCCGAGGATGAATTACTGGAGTTGAACTTGTCTACTTTTCTTTTTCTCATCATTTGAATCTGCCCTACCTATTATTCAAATCATCCTAGCCCAGTTTTCTAAATCTACTCTCTACAAATTCATTGTTTTTTGACCTTTTGGGCTTGGTCCATTCATCGTTTGGGCTAAAAGTTCAAATTTGTGTCCTTACAATATTTAATACCATTTTACTAACCAAGGCAAAGCCCCACGTCACTACTAACTACCTCATCTACTTATTCTGATTGATATTTTGTGGTTTTATTCTAACTTTTTTAATATAAGTTACAAATCTAACAGGCCAAAAATGTATTGACCTCTTGTGATATATTAATTGATTAATTAGCTAAGTTTGTTAATTAATCAAATTAACACGCAATGTACGTGACAGCACAAACAAATCACCAACTAAAATAAAGTGCAGTGGAAAATAAAGTTGACACAGTGATTTGTTTACGAATGGGGAAAATCACCGAGGCAAAACCCCACCGGGTGATTTTAAGGTCACCACTCTTGAAAATCCATTATTACCAAAACAAGTGGTTACAAGTAAAGGAATCACAATACCTTATACCAACCAATAATTGAACCCTTACCCCAATACTCAATTGGAGTTGTTCTGTAGTGACAATCTCTCCTTTTCAATGCACGGCTCCTAGTACGTGACTAACCAATTGCGCGGATCCCAGTATGCAACTTAATCGTCAACTTGAGAAAGATGTTGACTGCAAAGTTCTTCAATTCATCCAGACGATGAAGATCATGAAGTTTCTTGGTCACAAAACCCAATGGGGTACAAACACAATAGCTTCTTCAAAAGAAAGATGAATTAGGGCAAATTCTGTCTTCGGTCATAATTTGCATAAACTTGGGCAACTGTGTAACCTGTGACGGCCCTTAAAATAATCCTTATATATGTTTAGGGTTGTGAGAAAAGAAGGCCCAAACACATATTCACGAATTGGAATGAAATCAGAACTGAAAATATGATTTTCATAAATCTCGACAGATAGGGTATCTATTGAGCTAGTTGTCAAGTTTCGAACTTCAGCAGCTTTTTAAACCTCGATAAATGCTAGCTGTCAAGTTAGCTGTTGAGCTTTAAGAACCAGTATTTTCTCACTTGTTTCTTGGGCACACTTGCATGATTTTAACACTTGAACTTGAGACCTTGTTTCTTGAAGTATTAAACACATCCTAAATCTACCCAATTACAAGTAAAGTGCGTTTTGTTAAAAGATTAGCCAATTACATTAAATATTGACATATGTTCCTAACATGAAATCACATATATCCTAACAAAATTCTTTACTTTTTTTTTTATTTATATTTTTAACTTATAAACTTGTAAGTGTTGTAACATGTATTTGTAAAGATCCATAATAAAATATATGAGATTCTATCAAATAATAAATCTATAAATATGTGTGTATATATATATATATATATATATATACACTTTTAAATTCATGAATATATAATTTTTTTAAAATAACGGTAATCTCAAAACAGTACACCGGTATTGACTGGTACTGAAATATTTCGTTTCTTTGACTAAATCAAAACGACTTCTGATACAGTATTAACTCCCTTGCAAAATAAGGTAGCAAAACAATGCTAAGGCATCAAAATGACCATCAATATAATTCTAATATCCAGGTTACACTCAACATTAATTAAAAGGTAAAATGGAATACTAAATGCAAAGAAGTTACAATTTTACAATTAAATATTAGAAATGATGATACATATAAGTATGTCCATATCATGGGGACTTGATTAAAACATTGGGGCCCTCAAAGGAGCTGCTTTCCTCCTTAGTTTCCTCCTCTTGGATAATTTTGCGAGGTATTTTCTATCTCCAAATGTTACATTGACTAGGTCTTCACTTTTCTCATTTGTTTGATTATCATGTAAGGCTAAAACCTGTCAATAATTAGAAGAATGATGATGAGCGTATATGTGGCTAGTTTATATAGGCAATGATTGTTGCTATTTATATAGGCGTCGATTGAGTTATGGGTTAGTCAAAGTAGACGATTGATATTAGACTTAGGGTTTTTATTCTCTAACCTCACTTTTTTTCATTGATTATGAAAGTACACTGGTGTATAAAACACTAGTTAATGTTTAGACTGCCAATTACAAAATAACCAACACAAGCTTATACTCAAACAATATATGTGCAGCAGAATGATAAGTACAAGCAATATCCAAATAAACAAACTACTCTAAACCATAATTAATTACAACACAGCAGCAATTAAAAGGCAAGAGTAAGAGTTAGAGAGATGCAAACACAAAGATAACACCGGCAGGTGTTATCGAAGAGAAAACCGAAGAACTTGGCGAAAAACCTCTCCGTCGCCCTCCTAGCGGTAAAATGATCTACTAAAGAATAAAGTTGGGATACATGAATAGCAATAGACCCTCCAAGCTAATCTACCCAATGCACCTAAGCCCTCCAAGCTTCTTGCTCTAATAAGGTTATGCCTAACTGTGTCTTCTTTAGTTTTTTGGATCCCGCAATAAGCCCATTGCACAACCAAATAAATTGATCATCTCTGAACTGCTTCCCAAGCACCAAATTACCTCCTCATTGATATATGTATTGTGAGATTATGATTTGGCTAATAAACCTCTCAAGGTTATGTCAATGGAGAGGGTGAGAGTAGAGGAATTCGAAGAATCAAATGTCTAAGATTGTAGATGAGTCAATCTTGTTTTTCTCTAGGGTTTCTCTCTCAAAATTCTCTCTGGAAGCTCTCTACATTTCGTAGGTATAAGGGTATCTATAGTAGGGTACATGAGAAATGTGAAAAGACATTTTTCTGCAAAACAGAGTGTTCTGGCGACTCACTCGCTACTGGGATGAGCCGCGAGATAACTTCCAGGCCAGACTGTCATTTTTTGTCCTATAGTGCTCCAACTGTCGTGACCCTTCAGCTTCTTGCATGCTTCACACGTGTGACATTTTGGCGAGTTGCAAGTCGCGAGTCACTTGCGAGATCCAGTCGCGAAAATCCTTTTGAATGCTCACACACTTGAATTCTTCACACTCTCTCACACACAACCCTTACGTGATTCCCACCTAAATACAGGGTATCTAATTGCTGAAATACAATCAAATTTGGTACGAAATAAAGCCAACATATGGTTGAATAAATTCAACCTTACAGATTATTTCACATTCAATTTTATGTGTTAAAATGTTTACGTTCTCTTGCCAATTGAGAATAACCTAACTAGTGTAAAAGGATATTTTACCTTTGAGTTATATTTGCCACTAGCGGCTCCACCTCTGAGCTAGGGTGTCCTATGACCACCCTGACTTGCAAATAAATGTATATATATTTGCTATATATATATATATATATATATATTGCTCAGAATTATGGGTGTATTCAATACTCCCAAATAAAAGGAGGAATTGGTCTATGGGCTCTTCAGTAACAAATAAATAGGAATTTCTAGTTCTACCTTGTGAAAAAAAAAAGGACTTCTTTTGTGGAATTAACCATTCCCTTTCTGTTACTTTATAAAGAAATGGAATTATGTTTATTAAAATAAGCAAATTCTGTCATGTCATGGTTGCAGGAGCCTATCCATCGCATAGAGGCTTTAAGGACATCGTGGCCTAATCGTCGAGGCAAATGTCGTATAAGATTTGTTGTGAAAATTTTGTGGACGTAGCATTACTCCAAAAATAATTTTAGCCTCCAAACATAAAAAAGCTTAATAACAACAATAAAAATTAGCGAAAAAAAAAACCCCCAAATAAAAACAAGACTAAACGAAACAACAAAGTGAACAAATTATTTTAAAAAAAAAAGTCTATTTGATAACAAAAAAATAAAAATCCTTAATCATTTAAAGTTGTAACTCATTCAGCCCATTACATAAAAATAATCTATAATTTCATTTTTCCTTTAAAAAAAAGTACAAAAAAATTATTATACATGAACGTGAATTCTCCTAAATGACTACTCTAAAAAAAATTCCTAAAGCTGCCATTTTATGATCTAGTTTAGGTGTATGGTTACTATGGCCACAGGTTTAGGAGAAGTTGGTCCATCTTTTACATTATTGAATGTTGCATTATGTGTATGAATTCTACAGAATTGCCAAAAAAAAAAAAAAAAAAATCATCAAATGTTATGCACTGAAAGTACCAGTTGTGTAGGAGCTTGGACTCCCTCGAATATAGTCTATTTTACCAAATTTGGAAACCTTGGTTCCCTCAAAGCAACCAAAATTCTATTATTTTTCTTTAAATATTTATTTTTTCTTTCAAAATATCTGGCATGTTCCATACTTCTACAAACAGTCAGTACGTGGACAGTTAAATTTTTAGTGTTCTTTTCTGTGTGTTTGTATTTTCTTTTCTCTATTTTTTCCTATTTTATGTTTTGAGATCTTTACAAGCTAAAAATAGTCATTAAAATTAACCATGTGTGGGAATGTGGGAATGCTATATGGAGAACTTTTTGCCCAGCACCCACAGGCTTATTAGATGAACTGAGAAGTAAACAATTTGAAATCAACCGTCTAAGCTAGGATTGCCTGTTGTCTGACTTTCTTCAGTTGATTAAAATTGAATATAAATGCAAATTTATTGACTATGGAGAGGGTGAACAATTTGAAACGGTATGACCTTCCATGTTCTACCTAGTTTTTCCTATATGGTCAAAAACAATAAGAAAGAGGAAGATGAAAAACTGACCTTGCATGCTACACTGCAATAGAGTGAATTATCTTGTAGAGTCCTATTACAGATGGTACACCCATGGTCCTTTAAATTGCTCTGCTTCTGCTGTTGGTGGTGCTGGTGAGTTCTTGGCTTCAAAAATACCACTTTGGCTCTATTTGTATGATATGACTGTGAACAAGAAATTGCATGTAAACATTGGTTGATATATCTCCATGCGTTGCTATAATGTACGTGTCGCCAAATTTGGTGTTGCTACATTATCACATTGCGGTAATAGTTTACACAAATATACATTACTGCTATGGAAGCATATAAAAGAAATTGTGTTGGGATTATTGGTGGTACGTGCTCTTTACATCTTTCGGCCAGGTTTTTCCGCTAGGACAGGTTAAGGATCAGATCATATTCGTATGAAAGAGCTTTTTAGTACTTGGCTGATAGCCTGATATGATATAACAGATTAACAAGGAATATCATTGATAGACGGGACGTGGGTTTTGGATTCCTCATCATTAATCAAATGTGGGTCTCTCAAAGAACAATCTTATGCGCTTTCCTCTAAGTAAACTATTTTAAGAAATTTTTTATGAAAAAATGAAAAGTGACTAATGTTTTATATATTTTTTTCAATTTTTTATAAGAAATTTTCTAAAGTGGATAATTAATATATATCCTAAAAGCATATATTAACCGAACCCTTAATTTCATACTTTCTAGTGATGACCATGTCTCACTTTGACTGTAAAGTAAGTGACCTATAATAAATAATGGAAAATTTTAACAAGCAACGTCTAATGCTGGTTAATATTTCCCTTTTTGGGTCTCACATAAAAAAATGAATAAAATTGTCAAAAAAATTGCTGAAAGAGATAAAAAAAATTGTCAAAAACTGTCATAAGTTGTCCAAAAAACTGAAAAGCTACAACAAAATGTGTTGTTAACGGGCACCCACACAACCCATAAATAATAAGACTAGTCACTAGAGTCACAAAAATTAAACAAAATATTTTACAATTTTAGAAGTGATAAGTATTGAATGATAGATGATAAAATGATATTAATATTGGTTACATGTGAGAATTAATAAAACTTGCCAACTTAATTTTTGTAGAAAATATTTAAAAAATTATTGGTACGTATTGTTACTTAATAATATATAAAACCCCCCAACATGAAGATTGATGTCTTATACTTTATTGTATATTTGTATTTGAATTGTAGGTGCATCATAAATACCTTTAATGAGAAAGGTATATTTGTATTTGGATAGAACTTATTTTGCTGAAACTGAAAACTAAAAATACTATAACAAAATATTATTTAAATGTGTGAATAGTATCATGGAACCTATTTGTAATGAAAAAGTAGTTAAAAAGTGAGATTTGTGAGACCCACTGTGGGTTGAAAAGTCAAAAAGTGTGGTTACTTTTCATAAACAGTAGCCACACAGTAACAATTTGGGCTGAAACGCGTGAAAAAAAAAAAAAAAAAGAAGGCAGGAAACGTGGATGTGGATCCGCAAACGCATAACAAATCAACCAATATGCATAATATTTTTTTTAAGGAAAATATCTATAATATAATATCTAATACTATATATGAAAATAGAAATTGAGAGAAAGTTATCTTCTATAATTAAGTTTAGTTTGCCACGTTGGAAAAATGTTCACTTTAAAAAATGCCACCTATTAAAAAAAAATGAAAAACTCTGGAAGGACTTTCAAATTAGAGAATGCACACAATGATGACACATATTTGCTTCTCCAAACAAATATACTATGATGACATGTCATCTATTCCTAAAACTAAAAGACTCATAACAAGATTTTATTAAAAACGACTATTCATTTACTACAAAATCCTTTCATTTCTCTAAAAAAAAAAAAAAAAAACTTTCATTTTCTTCTAAATCCTTTCATTCCTCAATTTGTCCTATTTCTAATATTATTTACTAATCTTCTTTTTTTTTTTCTTTTTGTGTGGCTATTTAGTATTCATATTTGACCATTTGATAATGATCAATATAATTGTGGGGGCAGAGGGCCCAACATCAGATCCTGGGCCGTGGGCTTGTCCAACATCAGCTCCTGGGCCGTGTGCTTGTTCGAGGAGACCTGGACGTCCGAGGACAACATCTCATGGAGTACTTGTCCAACCTGGTTCGACGCTGAAGTGTGAATCTTGTAAAAGAAGGCCTTGTCCGAGGAGACCTACTGCTCGGATGGCTGGAAGAGTGTCCCGAATGAGCGTCCCAGTCTCAATCTTATCTCTCCCAAAGAATCCCCTAATTTGTGTTGACCGCGAAGACTGATGATGAAAATCAGATATTAAGTGAAAGGCTGCTGCCACCGCATTTATGGCTCTGCAACTAACATCATGGCCGCATTAATGTGAAAAGACTCCTAAACAGTGATCTCCTCCTTTACAGCTGCCTCAGGAAGGCTCAGGAAGAGGGGGATGGGACAAGAATGAACAGAGAGGGCCCATGCAAATGAGAGGGCATATAAAGAGAAGAAAAAGGAACTAAAGGAAAAAAGAAAAAAAGAAAGAGAAAAAGCTCATTAACAACACTCGTACTGATATTCTCCTCGGACAGTGTTGAAGAGAGTATTGTAACGCTCGATCATCTTATTAATACACATCTGAATACCACCATATTTGGGCTTTCAATCCATGCGTGTCCAATCTAATAATCTTCAACCCACTCTCTTTACAAATACATTGTTGGGGTATTAAATATATTCTGGGCCTCCAGCCATACTGTTAGCCAGCCCAATCATCGTTACTTTTGTGCCCTTACAATAATTATATAAAAAATAATAATAACAATCACTTATGCTTGTAGACCCTGTAAACATGGTATAAAATCTTTAAAAAAGATTTTTTTTATTATAAGATAAAAAAATATTTATATACAAGCAGATATTCTACTATAATCTAATTCAAATGTATATATGTGTAGAGTTTCTTTTCGAAAACTTAAACTTGATCCTTGCTCTCCCCCGCGCCCCCCCCCCCCCTCCCGCCTCCCCTCCACCTTACAAGAATTTTGTATTTGTGGAGTGATCATAACACGCCAATGGTGCACGGTTATTAATAAAAAGTTTTTAGATAATGAAAGTTTTGTAATTATTTAATTATATATACTAATTTAAATTTATATTGATGTAATTATAGAATATTGAACATTCTTAAAATAGGCAAAATTGACGTAATTACATAATATTTTTTGGCATAATTACAATAGGATAAAATTTAGCTATAAAATTAGTTGTAGTCTATAGTTACAACCTTACTTAATATCTTTTTACTAGAGGTGAATTTTGAAAAATCTATTATTGACTTATATTTTCTTCTTATATCCTCCATGCTTGTAAAATTTATAAAAAAAAAATAAAAATCAATAGCTATGTTATCAATAAATTGTTTAAATTGTAAGTTTTTGTAATTTAAAATTATGCATAAAATATAATCTTATAGATCATATAGTAAATAATATTTGATTAGCACAAAATTTAATATGTATATTAAGAGCATAAATAACTTTTAATCCAACAGTTAGACTTTTGAAATACGTAATAATATTAATGATGTTGAGTAAGGTTGTAATTTTAGGTTACAATTTATTTTGTAGTTAAACTTTGTTCATTATAGAATATTGAACCTTCTTAAAATAGACCAAATTAATGGGTGTTTGAATATTTACCATTCCTTTTTAAATTCCTTTCAAAAACCTATCACTATTATGGAATTTAACACGTTAGTAATTATTTAGTTAGATTTTTGTGCATATTCACATTTGGTTCACATAGTTTAGAGTTATATAAATCAAAAAAATTTCAAGTTTATTGCTTAAGTATTTCATTCAAACGGACACCATTAGAAGACTCCAAATTGGAGGATGTTTTGCACTTTTGTTTTACCTTTTACTGCCTTTTCAAATTACCAATAAAAAGTTAATCATTTAGGTTATGTTTGGTAACAGTTTTTATTTCCTATTTTCAAAAACTTTTTTTGGGAATATAAAGAAAAAAAAATTTCCTTGTATTTTTGAAATAAAATCCATGTTTGGTTAGTTGAAATTAAAAAGATAGTTTTTTGAAGAAAAAAAATAAAAAATATTAAAATATGTTGTTACTAGGATTTAAACTTTAATGCTAACTTATTAAATGGGACAAATTAATTAAATTAAATATATTTTTTATTGACTTTTAAAAATTAAAAACTGAAAACAGCCTTTTGCATGTATTAGTTTCTTTCATAAATTGAGTTTTGAGAACAGTTTTTTTTTTTTTTTTTTTTTTGTCTATTTTAGATTGCCAAACAAGTTTTTTAGTCTCAAAAATAAAAAATTATTTTTAAAAATAGAAAATAAGAGGAAAAAATAGTTACCAAACATACCTTACTTTTTATTTCATTTATTTCAAATTACCTACATGTGGTGATTTCATGTGGTAAGTGGTGACTTGAACAAATAATGTCACATGGTATGTATCTATATATTAATTACATATTTTAAAAACTAATGTATCATTATATTCTTAAATAGCTATATATTTTTATAAGTTGAAACAAACGCCATATATCCCATTGACTTAAAAAAAAAAAAAAAAACATATCCTTGATACATTAATTTCTTTCTAATCATACCAATTAATGCATTTTCAACAAAATTATATATCCTCACTACTGCATACTTTTAATATGGTGGTCACTCCATAAGTATAAGTACTTGTGGGGTGTGGGAAACAATGGCCGTGGTTTAAGTCTCTAGGAGGGAGTTTCATACACATATACACTTAGATTAAATTAGAGTAAAATTTTTATTTTGTATAAAATATAATATATATATATATATATATATATATCCTTATATAATTAGATTCTTTGACTGGTTACAATGCTTTATTATTAAGACAAACATTAAATATCCTTAAGTAAATTAATTTATTTCTATTTAAACCTAGTTAATGAATTTCAAACAAAATAAAATTTAGGACTTCAATTTCTACTATAAATTAATTTATGCCTTTTCAAATTTTGCTTATTTCTCTACTAAATTGCTTTCTTCTTTTTTTTTTTTTTTTTTTTTTTTGCGACTTTAAATGTTTTATACTCATTATTAAATCTATTATTTAACGTTGAGATACAATGAATATGTATATTCATATCTCACTCATCCTTCCATCATCCATAAAAAGAAACAACCATCTCTCTCTCTCTTTCACTAGGCTTCCAATGAGCAATCCCTCAGGCATGCCATGAAATGTTCCTCTCTCTCTCTCTCTCTCTCTCTCTCTCTCTCTCTCTCTCTCTCTCTCTCTCTCTCTCTCTCTCTCTCTCTCTCTCTATATATATATATATATCTATAATTCTTTTTAGATAGATATTTGGAAATACTATTCAAAATGCACTAAAACCAGTTATTTTCGAAACACAAAAAATTAGGGTTTATGCCAAGAAAATAAATAGTCTTTTTTGACTAATTACTAGCAACTATTTATTTTAATACTTTTATAAAACCACATAATTTGGATAGGAATTGGTTTTGATGAGGATGATGATGTTGTGTTTATTATATGTCTACTCAGTAAATTTGTTGCTTTACACTTTAATTAAAAAAAAAATACAAAAGGAAATCTTTATTAGGTTTATACAAGTTACTTGATAAAATTGCTGAATTGTATTTTTTTTTTTTTCTCTAGAAATCCTAATACATTGAGTGTGGTTTGGAGGAAGAGAGGTGAGGATGGTAGGGTTGGTGGTGATCAGCAATCCAAGTTAGAGTTGATAGGAAAGAATGCAAGTCTGCAAGTTACATGATATGTGGTTCTCAAGCCCAAGAAAAATTAAAATGTTTAAAATAGTTGTTTGGAATGAAAAAAAATATATATCAATGTACCTTTTTGGGAGATATTTTTGTGATAATTGATTGACTTGATTTTTTTAACATCCATTTAGGGATCATCAAATTATAAGTAGTTTGATTTTTTTTAAACTCAAAACCAGAAAAATTTTTGAACATGGCTTTTTGTATGGAAAATGATATTTGAATATTTTAAAAAGTAGTGAAATTAAACTAAACGTGCACAATAGACTTTTTTTTTTTTTTTTTTTGTCGTCATTTGAGCTCTTATAGAATTTTTGTGGTTTATAAAAATTTCTATAATTTTAGTAGTATAAATGTCTCTCACGAGTCTCACCTCTCCTTTTTTTTTTTTTTTTTTGGTTACATCTATTTACGAGATTACGATCGTTGACAAGATATGCTACTAACCTCTATAATTTTTCATCCAATAATCTAATTTTTTTTAAGTATCCTAAATTTCTTGATAATGCAAAAATTTACCAAGAAAAATTTTCAAATGATGAAGGATTGAAATCTGTTTAAGTTTTAAAACTGACATTTCTTACTTTTAGTTTGAATATTTAAGTATTGCATTCTTTGACAAGATATGGATGTAAGGTAAACCAAGTTTAAAAATTCAAGAGTAAAATCATGCAAAGCATGAGTTAACAACTAGTTTTATATATAAAAGCAATGAGTGGAAGAATATGAGGTTCTACAATATGACACATTTTTTGAGATTTTTATTTATTTGTTTAGACTTTTAGCTCAACAAAGTTTGCATTTATATCAAAGTATTAGTTCATTGAATGAATTTATAATTATAAATTAATTTTTTATATTAAATAAATTTATATGTTTATTTTTATAAATAATAATAATAATAATAATAATAATAATAATAATAATAATAATAATAATAATAATAATAGATTTACAATATGATATTTGTAATATCCCAACCAAATTATATGCTTAATTAATGGGGATATGTACTTACTCAAATTTTTAGAAATGTGATTTATATATTTTTTTATATGAATTATTTTTTGTAAAGTTTACTTTCATAAGGAATTAAAAAAAATCAATAATTCTTAATGGCTTATATGAAATTTTCTTTCATTAGTTGGGCTTTTTAGAAAATAGAGCATAATTAAGGGGCGGCAAATTAGAAATTCTGATTTTAGGGGTGAGTCATCAGCCACTTTTTCCTTGTACAAGGCACGTACCGCCACGGCCCCACCGCTTTCTCCCGTATCTTTTCTTTGCTACACCAAAACGATAACCCTTTTGTTCCCTTTCTTTTTTTCTTGTGCCGTCCCTATGTCACCCTCACCAGCAGCCCCTCCCCTCTCTCACCGAATCTCTCTCTCTCTCTCTCTCTCTCTCTCTCTCTCTCTCTCTCAATAGAACAAATTAACTGATTATTATGAAATGGTGCTAATTCATTATGTATTTAATTTATGAATTGAATAGGTTTTCTTGTTGGTTTATAATTTAATTATATATAAAAGTTGCTGTAAGAAATTTCCGTTATATTGCTTGGTAAGGCCAAAGCTTCATAAACATAGAACTTGGTCTATGGATTTTACTGTTTCAGCAAAGTAATGATTAAGTGCAAAATTTTACAAGGGACTAATTTTATTAAGGGATTAACTATATGTCAGCTACTACACTTTCAATTGCAATCTAATAATAATAAATAAATAAATAAATAAAATGGACTTATGTATCACTATAACCTAATTAAATACTACTAGTAATTAGTCACATTGGCTGAGTGTGTCAAAGAAAGGAACTCACCTTCGAGACTTGTCTTTTGGTACAGTATCATTTAAAATGAATTCTAATTGA
The DNA here is from genome assembly GCA_033629205.1 of Lithocarpus polystachyus. NCBI lineage: Eukaryota > Viridiplantae > Streptophyta > Magnoliopsida > Fagales > Fagaceae > Lithocarpus > Lithocarpus polystachyus. Next base: position 42,691,360 of record CM066164.1, read on the forward strand.
TTGAGCTTTATCATGCTCAAAGAAATGACAAGAATCTTCTTATTTTTTGTGTTTTATATTGCTTTGTTAGATGCATGCTTCTGGTAACCATGTACTTAAGCATATGATGTATGAATTTATGGTACCGTGAGGAACCTCTTTGAGGTGGGAATTAAGATTTTCTTGAGTTTGAGTTAGGTTGGGATTCATGTGCAAGTTTATGTACTTAAGAAGAATTGTTAGTAATAAGTTTTGATCATTCATTTAAGTGATGAGAATGTGGACACTTGATCTCCTCTTATCCTAATCTCTTGTGTCTTCTGCTTTTAGGTAAGGTATATGTGAAATGGGCATTAGGTAAGCATGGGATTTGTTTAGTAAAATTATTATGTATTAAAACATTTTAACTAGAAATGTACATACAATCAAATTTTTAGCAAATAGATATGTTCATGAACTTTTGAAATCTTATATATGATTTTTTAGCATATTGGTGCTATTAAACATATCACAAACATGATATTTAAGAAGGGAGATGATTTGCTGCATAAAATAGGTGGCAGCAGAATGAAGCAACAAGTGTCCAAGGTTCATGTGCAATGCACTTGACCAGGTGGACCCTTGAACACTTGTCACTTATTTTTCGCTGCCACCTAACCCACTATGTAGCAATTGCTGCATAAAAGTATGTAGCAAACCCTCTCCCATTTAAGAATGATGTGGATATATATGCTACTTTTATGAAATGTTTATGTAAAAGAATGATTTTTAGAAAGCTTTGGTTTTGGGTTATGTCCATTGTTATGATTTGAACTCGGTCAGTAGGGGTAAATATCTGGCTTTCCATTGAAAATATTAATTGATTGGCTATTAAAAGTGGTGAGGTCTCTGTTGTATTCACCCTTGTTGGAAAATGCCAACTTGTGGAGGATGCCAACTAATCCTCATAGTTGATGATCTAAGCACATTGAAAGGGGTGTGATATATTCAAATATGATCCTGGGATTTTCTAGTACTGTGGGGAATGCTAGATGCCTGGCACAGCGTGCTTGAAACCTCCCAAAAGTTGTGACAAAAGTTATTTAATGTAAGTTCCTCATTCTGTCCTTTTATTATTACATAAAAGGAAAATGGTGTATCTTCAAACGAAAGTTCATAATTTATTTTAAGAATTATATGAAGAATATTTATTAAGTCGACATATTCATAAGATATTTGATTTACATGCATTCTTATTAAATGCTAGTGTAACTTAAACTTTATTGGACTTCGCAGCTCACCCTATTATTTTTCAGCGCATAGGTTCTTTTCCTAGAAGCAACGAGAGTATTAGAAATGACAAGGGGATCTATGGTTCACGTTTATTATACTGTATAGCTCTTATGTTGTATAAACGGTATAAATATTTTGTTGTATAGAAGGAATCAAGATGTACTTCATCCTTATGAGCATGGATGTTAATTTGAAACCTTAGTCTGTTAAGCTTGTTTTAAAACCCTAGTTGTATGTCTTTGGGATTAGGTGTGTAAATAAGGTTTTTGATAAATGTTTTGTTGCGTAATATTTTCGCAAAAACCTTAAGTTTAAGTCAAGCTGTTAAACTTGCAAATTTGAAAATAATAAAGTTTTAAGTTTTATGGAATTTTGTATATTATGGCATTTATGCAAGAAATAAAAATGAAAGATGAAAAATGAAATTTTGATAATCAGTTTTAGCCTTAGTTGGTTCATGTAGTATTGAGTATAACTTAATATTAACATACTGGTTATGCTCTAAAATCTAAAATACGGGTTGTGACAATTTTCTTCCTCATATTTAGTTGCTGTATCAATAATGGACACAAAAACCATTAAAAATTAAATATATTTGAATTAACTCAAATTAATTTTAACCGTTTAAATTTCCTAATTTATTTTGGTGACATGTAATATATATGGAATCAACATTGTACTATAGTCTATATAATTAAAACGATTACTAACTGGGAAAATTTTTTATTTTTTTATTACTGTTTTTATTTTAATCTCTATATATATTTTTTAAGAGGATTCAAAAAATTAATTACATATTCCTACAATATCTAAAATATCCTAAAAATTTAGTATTTAGCACTGCTCAAACAAAAGAATAATTGAGTGTATAAAAGTAATTTGAACTACATATATTTAAGAGACTAATTTAAACTGATTCTAAAAAAAAAAAAGAGACTAATTTAAACTCAAAAAAAAAAAAAAAAACCAACATGTTTGAATCCTACTCCTTACATTTTACTGCTAACAAACTTCTTCCTAGGAACAATTTTTATTAAGTATTATCTTCTCAAAAAAAAAAAAAAAAAAACTTCTTTAATTTATCCAATTTTTTTAAGGTTAGATGCTATATCCTCCTCATTCTTCTTCTTGAAATATCAAACTAAAGAAGAACCCAAATAAGTATATAACTGCTTTACTAGAAAAACAAAAGACTTGATTATCTAACTTCCAAAGATTAACCGGATAAGTATATAAGCAAACATTCTTCCTTTTTACTTATCTTCTTCTTCTTCTTCTTCTTCTTCTTCTTCTTCTTCTTTTTTAAATTTTCCTATTTCTTATATTCAATTACCGTTTTTAAATATTTGCTTTTGTCTCTTCTTCTTTTACCTAACATTAATTGTCTCTCAAACATGTATTTGTGATAATGAGATGTTTTTATCTCAACCATGCTCTTGATATCATGTTTCCACCATATGTATTTGTTTGTCTCTTGCCACGTGACAATTTCTATTTGTTTGATCCTTATTTCTCTTCCTTGATGCTAGACTGTTTTTTTTTTTTTTTTTTTTTTTTCTCTATTTAGAACGATGTTGTCTCAAAGTGTCTCACAAGATTAACACAGTTTTTGTTTAAATTCTTCGTCTGCATGCAAGGTTCCCAAGTTATTGAATCTTTAAAATGTTTTTATAATTTATACTCACTATATTGAATATATTCTGTTAGTTTCATATTATTCACGTATGTGAGATTATTTTTAGAATACTTTTTTTTTATTACTATTAATTTGAAGCTATATGCCTATAGAAACCATTAGGGAATCCTTAAAAGAAAAGGAAAAAAAATAAAGAAAAAAGAAACTAAAAAGTCTTTGAAAACGCACATATTTGTTGATTTCTCTTTACTATTTTAGTAAGTATATGAATATTTGTTTTTGTTGATATATATATATATATATATACGGATACTGTACATATATAGGTGAGGTGCGCGGGATATTGCACATGCATGTGTATATATACCATAATATTAGCCACAAAAAGTGAACAGTAAAAAAAACATTTAAATCATACGTTTATGTGTGGTGACAATGGTTATATCAGTAATTCTCAAATGCATAATACAATCTAACATACACTTAAATCTAAGATATGATACTAAACTAAAAAAATAAAAATAAAAAGAGCCTCGTGCACAAGTGGAGAGCTTGCGTTGAGGCTAGTGGACAACTATTAAGATAACATCTAATTCAAAAAGCAGTTTGCAGTTTACAAATTAACCTGTATCCCGGAACAGTTGAAGAGGTTGCACAAGTCTTGCCGATTAATAACATCATTGTAAACGTATCTCCGAATCTTCAAGATTATAAAACCACATACCAATCACATTCTTTAGTCAGGTTCCTCACAAAGATGCAGATATAAGGAGAAGGGAATGAATGAAATAGACCTTAACATAATTGTGATGCATGTGTGCGTAAAGACAATTTGAACACAGAGACCGACGGCAATCTATACAAAAGTGGTCCAAATCGTTCTTCTTCGCATCCTGATGCATGATGCAAATACTGAAGTATATGCTGTTGAACATATCATGTAGCCATGGAGGTATCCCAACACAACTCTTCTGTAAAAATCAAATGAGTAATTATCTTCTTCTATGCTGAAGTGTATATACTTCATCACAACGAAAAAAAAAAAAAAAAAAAAAAAAAAAACCTTACAGATAATATTCGTCTCATTCTTAATTTACCGGAAAAGAATATGAAAAAATTGAAACGAATTTCATATACTAATAACTAATATAATTGCAAATTGATATAAACTGAAAAAAATTTGCTATAAACTGAAAGAAGAGAGATAGATATGATTTATTTGTACTTTATATTTTGATGCATGATGTACCTTTCTTGATACATTCATAGTTTCTCTCCGAAAGGCTCTAAGGTTGGACGTCTCTCAGAATTAAGTATATAGACGTTGGGTTTGTGCAGGACAAGTTCCATGCCCACTTTATTAGATCCACTTATTTATTTATTTATTTTTACCAATGACTTAGGTTTAATTTACAGTAAAATTTTACAAATTGGCTAAGCATCCGTAGCAGATGTTGCAAAAAAATGCCATTTTGCCACACCAAAACACTACTTTATTATTTTATCACATCATTTTACAATATTTCATTTATCAGATGTTCTATCATCCAATCCTATACATTAAAATAATATTTACTACACATTAAAATAATATATTAAATTCTTCCCCTATCATCATCAACAACACCAACACCGACACTGACAACTACAACAACCAGAAAAATTGTTGCAGCCACAATCACCGGGAAAAAAAAAAAAAAAAAAACGTGAACTGAAAACCAGAAAAAAGTCACCAGTGACCCATCAACCACCCTCAACGGCCAACCTGTATCAGCAAACCCGAAATGATTTTCGTCATCGATTCTTGTGCCGTTGCAAACCCGAAGTGTATCATCAACTCCACGGGCTTGACCCGAATAAAAACTGGGTTTCACCGTCGTCGACAAGCATGATCGTGACGAACACTCCGGCGGCGGACTTGCCCTCACGAACCTCGCTTACTGCTCGCACGCCGATTTTCATGGCTTCGCCGTTCCTGGCACCAAGCTCTACCCCGCCTCCATCGCCGATTCCTTTGTTCTTTCTCTGACAGGATGAAGATCTGTTTGGTTTGTGATGATTCCATTCCTGGGTTTTGTTTTAAACTGGGATTGGAGTTTGATTTGAGGTGCAAAGAGAGAAGAAAGAAGATTTTTGGGTTTGATTTGAGGTGCAAAGAGAGAAAGAAGTTTGAGGTTGAGGGAGGAGCTGGGATCACACCGGTTGGGAGAGAGAGACAGCTCGAATAAAAAAATAATAAACGGAATTGCCATTTTTGTCCGTACGGTGGCAAAATGCAACGGCACTGTTCATGTGTTGCAAAAATTATAAGATTTGGCACATCTGATAAATGGGTTATTTGGTGTTTGGTGTGGTAAATGTGCCAAATATTTGGCATTTGGCACATTTACCACATCTTGTGTGGATGCATGATATCCTTGTCTAGCCTTTTTTGAAGCTAGCGCTTTTTTAGTGAAAAATCATGCATTGTAACTTCTTTATTTTGGGCACAAATCCCCCGTTTTGTAAATTTTTTTCCAACCATACCTCTGTCTGTCATGGGTACATTTAAAATAGAAACGTTTGTTTATGGTTTTTCCAACCGTACCTGCCATGGTTACATTTAAAACAAAATCTGCTATCATTTAGCCTCCGGAAGTGCATTTTGTGCATTTTTCAGCGAAGCATTTTTATTTATGGGTCTTGTGTGCTATTTACGGGACTTACAAGTACTATATTCAGTAACTTTTTTTTTTTTTAAATTGAGATTCACGGCACTATTCACACATTTAAAAATTATTTTGTTACAATGTTTTCAATTTTTAATTTTCAACAATAATTTGTATCAAAATGAACTCCCGACACCAAAAGTAACCTAGTCATTCTTTTTTTTTTTTTTTTTTTGGATAATTAGTCATTCTATTATGTAGTACTCTCAGTTCTTCTTTCACTAAATTTTTTATTTCTCTTTTTCCTGCATATTGTTGGGTAATTAATTCAGATGGTGTGAATTTTACACCTACCTCACCTACCTCCCATGTAAGAGTGGCCTACAATACATTTACCTTGTCAAAGCTTTGAGTGCAAAACCTTTAAGGTTTGAAATTACGCGTGGGTAATAAAGTGTTGTGAAAATACGTATTGTATTGTTTAAATAACAAAAACTTTTATTTTATTAAAATACCCTTGTCAAATACCCCTTTAGTGACAGTGTTTTTAGTTTTCAATTTTTAGTTTTTAGTAATAAGAGGTATCCAAACAGACCTACATCAAAAGTAACCTAGTCATTCTTTTTTGGATAATTAGTCATTCTATTATGTAGTACTCCCAGTTCTTCTTTCACTAAATTTCATATTTCTCTTTTTCCTGCATATTTTTGGGTATTTAATTCAGATGGTGTGAATTTTTCACCCACCTCCCATGTTAGAGCAGCCTACAATACATTTACGTTATCAAAGCTTTGAGTGCAAAACCTCTAAGGTTTAAAAATACGTGTGGGTAAAAAAGTGTTGTGAAAATACGTGTTGTGTTGTTTAAATAACAAAAACTGTTATTCAAATACCCTTACCAAACACCCTCTAGTTATAACACGTTTTTGGCTTTTGTGGAAACCACTCAACTCTTGAAAATTTGTATTTTTGTAACACTATGAATCTCTACCTTTTAAGGTAAAGATGGTTTCTAAACTGAATTATTTTGAGAAAATGTAAAGCCAGTTTCTAAACTGAATCACCTTTAGAGAATAATAGAGTTTTAAATGAAGTTTTTTTTTTTTTTAAATGTTATTGTTCTTTAACTGTTTCAAATTAAGTGATTTTAAATTCGTATTTCATTTTCCTATAGTATTTGAAATGCTTCTCTTATTAAATCGAGTTTTCACACTTACTCAAGAATTATAAATATTTTTATATACTCTCCAATTCTTAAAGGTTCCTTAAGAGATTTAAGCACCTATGTTTTATGTTCTATTTGATGCTATGATCTTCCATATGTTATATCTATGGTTTTCAGACTCGGACCGTTCAAAGAACTGGCAAAGGGAGAGATTTAAGATTTTTAAGGTCAGACTGAGGTTCGACCAAGGACGAACCGCGATGATGTCATAATTATTTTAATAATTAATTAAAGCCTAAATATAGATATTAAATTTATAAAACTAGCAAAATTGACTAATATATCTATATATGTAAGGAAAATTTAATGATTTTCAAGCATATATTTAATAATTAAAGAAGAAAGTTAACAAAATAAAATAATAACCATGAAAACATTAAAATTTATGATTAATTTTTGAAGTAAAGTTGAACATCTTTGAATGATTTTAATTATAATTTTTTTATTCCATGTAAGAGATGGATAATTTAATCAAATAGAATAGAATTGTGCTAAGTTGTTTTTATAAATATAAAAAAAATAAAAAATGACATTAAGTTTACTTCAAGTTTTTTTTTTTTTTTTTTTTTTTTTGTGCATCAACTTGCAAGTTTAGCTGAGTGGTTAGGCTGATAGGCTCTAGCTCCAACTCTGACCGTACCTAAGTTCTAAACTTGGTAAGCGCACTTTTCTGATTTTTTCTTAATTAACAAGCATGATTGAATCGGGGTTGAACTACACGGTTCATGCCACCGGTTCTGCATGAATCGTGCAGTCTAACCCCAGTTTAAGGGGTTCACGAAATTAACAATAAATCCAGTTCTCTATGCTTAAAAAACTGGATATCAGTCTGGTTCCTAGTTAACCCGGTCGGACCGCCTAGTCCAGTCTGGGTCGGAAAACCTTGGTTATATCGTGTTTTGGAATGAAAGCCTTTGTTAGGGTTACATTTTTATGTAATTGACATATTCTATAACAAAACACATTTTAGTTGTAATTGGGTAGTTCTAAGTGGTTTCAAGAACGTCATAAAGTACTTTGAAGAAGTATAACAAGTAGTATTATTGATATAGGAATGAGTTTTACACACATATACATAGATTTAGTTAGAATAGGATTTTATCTTAGATAAATAATAAAAAACCGTAAGTTTTGAAAAATTTTGAGTTCTAAGAATTTAAAGAATAAAACTTATGCATGCCATACAAAATTACTTACAGTTCACAAAACCTCCACAAGGCAACGCTTGAACATAGCTAAACTTTGTAAATAGGATTCCCCCTTACAAAGTTTAAGGCGTCCAACTTCAACTCCTAGAAGTGTACACCCTAAAACTATCAAAACCGAGCATAAACAAAACTTGAACTTAACACTCCTACCTTGAGACCATAAAATTCTGTAATCTGTCCAGCCACTAAAATTGCATCTTTTAAATAACATGCGTAAACACTTTAGAAGCCTCTAATTTAACCTAAATACATCTTTGCTCACTCACATTCTCACAACGGCCACCTAAAATAGATAGCCAAGTGAAAGTGCCAATCCAGTCCCTAAACAGAAAACAACTAATCCATCTAGGAACAAATCCCTAATGGCCCCAAAAATCGTTCATAATATAATATAACATTATGATAACCTAAACAAATTCTATTAGGATTAGAGTTTCTCCGCTTGATTGGTTTTTTGATTCTCTTGTATTACTCAAGAATAAATCTTGCAGCCTTTAGAAACCTTCTTTTCTGTGATTTTGATGGTGAACAAGGGTATCAACCGAATTATGTATACTCCATGAAAATGATAAGCATGAATATCAATAAATGGTAATTTCTAGACCAGTAAACGATAATTCCATGGGTTATTGGAATCATTGCATAAATTAGAGTTCAGTGCCGTTTAGTCCCCTGATAGACATATAAATCAATGCATAAATGATATGCCCTATAAAATCCAAAGCATGTTTAGTTGGCCTGGTTGTGTATGGAAATTTAGTTCTATTTTTTGGTCCAATTTTCTGGAATTAAAAAAATTTGGTCAGTGCAGTTATGGTATTCTTAAAGTCTAACCAATAATCTGACCCAGTTGCACTCCTAAAATAGTAATGCATTATTGGTTGGTACGCGGTACTTGATATGATCGCACCCAATATAGTAATTCATGATTGTGCAGATATAATTGGCAGCACAATTATTACGAGTCACGACCCTTGCCATATCAGGAATGTTAAATGAAAAATCTTATTATAGTTTGCCCATAGGGGGAGAAATTATTATTTACATCGGGAGGATTGTTAATGTGATTCTTCTCGATTAATGAGATAATGTCATTTATACAAATGTATGTGTAAGCTTCTCAATCAGCACAAGAAATAAAAAATAAATATTACTAGGTGATGTTACATTTGCATATAACAGCATTTTATTAGTTGGGAGGTCAATGAGGACCACGTTCACAGTCTTGGACCTAATAATTTCTCACTTCCCCGTTACTACCACCTTTGACAATAATTAATAGTCATAAAAGTTAAAAGTTTTGTAATTTAATTAGCTGACATTTTCTGATTTTTTTTTAATAAAGATATTCATAGTTCAAATCTCACTATATCAAAATTTTAAATTATAGGATAAAATTTAGGTACAGTATCTTAGGTGCTGTTTCTTAGGTTCCCCTTTTAAGATTCAGCCATGTGACTATTTGATTAAAAAATATACTTTCATCCTATGAGAAAAAATCCACATGGCATAATCCTAAAAGGGAAACTTAAGAAACAGCACCTAAGTACTGTATCTAAGTCTTGCTTTAAATTATAAATATGTAACAGTCAAATTGGATCCTCTTTAATTTTATTTTTCCTATTTGAATAAAAACTTTTTAATAATATTACAAACCCAACAATTTCATACTTTTTTTTTTCCGCAACATTGTAGATTGCAAGCCAATTTCATTTTAAGCCTTAAGACTTATAAATTTTAATGGGTTTTTTAAATGAATTTAAATGGGTAGGAGTAGGATCCTCTATTCTGTGAATGTCAAGTGTCAATAACTAAAATTAATGTAGTCTAGTCACTTTCTTTTAATTTCAGCTAAATCTTCTGCTGTTTAAAGGGTCCTATAGAGATTTAAGCACCTATGTTTTATGTTCTATTTGATGCTATGATCTTCCATATGTTATATCCATGGTTTTCTGACCCGGACCATTCAAAGAACCGATGAAGGGAGAGGTTCAAGGTTTTTTAAGGTTGGACCGAGGTTCGACCAAGGTCGAACCGCGGTGACGTCATAATTATTTTAATAATTAATTAAAGCCTAAATATAGATATTAAATTTATAAAACTAGAAAAATTTACTAATATATCTATATATGTGAGGGAAATTTAATGATTTTCAAGCATATATTTAATAATTAAATAAGAAATTTGATAAAATAAAATAATAACCATGAAAACATTAAAATTTATAATTAATTTTTGAAGTAAAGTCGAATATCTTTGAAGGATTTTAATTGTAATTTTTTTTATTCCTTGTAAGAGATGGATAATTTTATTATGTAGAATAGAATTATGCTAAGTTGTTTTTATAAATAAATAAAAATTGAGTTATATTTACTTCAAGTATTTTTTTTTTTTTTTTGTTATTGTTGAGCATCAACTTGCAAGCTTAGCTGAGTGGTTAGGCTGATAGGCTCTAGGTCCAACTTTGACAATGCCTAAGTTCTAGACCTGGTAAGCGCACTTTTCTGATTTTTTCCTAATTAACAAGCATGATTGAATCGGGGTTGGACTATACGGTTCATGCCACTTGTTTTGCATGAATCGTGCGGTCCAACCCTGGTTTAAGGGGTTCACAGAATTAACAATAAATCCGGTTCTCTATGCTTAAAAAACTGAATTTCAGTTTAGTTTTCGATTAACCCGGTCGGATCGCCCGGTCCGGTCTGAGTCTGAAAACCTTTGTTATATCGTGTTTTGGAATGATTTTTGTTAGGGTTACATTTTTATGTAATTGACATATTCTATAACAAAACACATTTTAGTTGTAATTGGGTAGTTCTAAGTGGTTTCAAGAACATCATAAAGTACTTTGAAGAAGTATAACAAGTAGTATTATTGAAATAGGAATGAGTTTTAAACGCATATACATAGATTTAGTTAGAATATGATTTTATATTAGATAAATAATAAAAAACCGTAAGTTTTGAAAAATTTTGAGTTCTAAGAATTTAAAGAATAAAACTTATGCATGCCATACAAAATTACTTACAGTTCACAAAACCTCCACAAGGCAACGCTTGAACATAGCTAAACTTTGTAATTAAGATTCCCCCTTACAAAGTTTAAGGCGTCCAACTTCAACTCCTAGAAGTGTACACCCTAAAACTATCAAAACCGAGCATAAACAAAACTTGAACTTGACACTCCTACCTTGAGACCATAAAATTCTGTAATCTGTCCAGCCACTAAAATTGCATCTTTTAATTAACATACGTAAACACTTTAGAAGCCTCTAATTTAACCTAAATACATCTTTGCTCACTCACATTCTCACAACGCCCACCTAAAATAGATAGCCAAGTGAAAGTGCCAATCCAGTCCCTAAACAGAAAACAACTAATCCATCTAGGAACAAATCCCTAATGGCCCCAAAAATCGTTCATAATATAATATAACATTATGATAACCTAAACAAATTCTATTAGGATTAGAGTTTCTCCGCTTGATTGGTTTTTGATTCTCTTGTAGTACTCAAGAATAAATCTTGCAGCCTTTAGAAACCTTCTTTTCTGTGATTTTGATGGTGAACAAGGGTATCAACCGTATTATATATACTCCATGAAAATGATAAGCATGAATATCAATAAACGGTAATTTCTAGACCTGTAAACGATATTTCCATGGGTTATTGAAATCATTGCATAAATTAGAGTTCAGTGCCGTTTAGTCCCTTGATAGACATATAAATCAATGCATAAATGATATGCCCTATAAAATCCAAAGCATGTTTAGTTGGTCTGGTTGTGTATGGAAATTTAGTTCTATTTTTTGGTCCAATTTTCTGGAATTAATAAAATTAGGTCAGTGCAGTTATGGTATTCTTAAAGTCTAACCAATAATCTGACCCCGTTGCACTCCTAAAATAGTAATGCATTATTGGTTGGTACGCGGTACTTGATATGATCGCACCCAATATAGTAATTCATGATTGTGCAGATATAATTGGCAGCACAATTATTACGAGTCACGACCATGGCCATATCAGGAATGTTAAATGAAAAATCTTATTATAGTTTGCCCTTAGGGGGAGAAATTATTATTTACATTAGGAGGATTGTTAATGTGATTCTTCTTAATTAATGAGATAATGTAATTTATGCAAATATATATATGAGCTTCTCAATCAACACAAAGAATAAAAAATAAATATTACTAGATGATGTCACATTTGTATAAATAACAGCATTTTATTAGTTGGGAGGTCAGTGAGAACCACGTCCGCAATCTTGGACCTAATAATTTCTCACTTACTCATTACTACGACCTTTGACAATAATTAAAAGTCATATCAGTTAAAAGTTTTGTAATTTAATTAGGTACAGTATTTTAGGTATTATTCTTTAGGTTCCTCTTTTAAGATTCAGTCATATAATTACTTAACTAAAAAATACACTTTCATCCCTTGAGAAAAAATTCACATGACAGAATCCTAAAAGAGGAACTAAGGAATCGCACCTAAGTACTGTACCTAAGTCTTGCTCTAAATTATAAATATGTAACAGTCAAATTGGATCCTCTTTAATTTTATTTTTCCTTTTTGAATAAAAACTTTCTAATAATATTACAAACCCAACAATTTCATACGTTTTTTTTTTTTCACAACATTGTCGATTGCAAGCCAATTTCATTTTAAGCCTTAAGACTAATAAATTTTAACGGGTTTTTTAAATGAATTTAAATGGGTAGGAGTAGGATCCTCTATTCTGTGACTGTCAAGTGTGAATAACTAAAACTAATGTAGTCTAGTCACTTTCTTTTGATTTCAGCTAAATCTTCTGCTGTTTATTAAAAAAATCATCTGCTGCATGCAGCCTGGTGGACAAGCTGTACTCGTACGTGCAAGAAAGTGACTATTCGAGTGCAGGGTAAACTATAGTCTCAAATTATCAAGAAGGATGAGTGTTAACAGTACTACACACAATGGAATTTAATAAACACCATTCTTTTTTTGGTACTGGACTCTCACATATTGAAGCAACAATGGCACAAATTTTGGATAGTTGATTTACGTCGTTCAATGCTAGCATCCATGAATACCAATAATTTAATACTGGCCTCTATTCTAGCTTATATATTTTAGTACAATGCACAAACTTATACCTGGTGATGCTCCACTCTTGAGAGATACGACAAAATTCACAGCCAAATAGCCTTGTAAACAGTGTACACATTGAGTGAGAGAGAGAGGGAGAGAGAGCACTTTCCTGTTCTTAATGGTTAATGTTTCATCTTTATTTTGGATAATTTAATGGTTAATGTTTTATCATCCAAAGGAATGGGACCGGTTGTATATATTGAAATCATCCCATTGTTGAATGGAGTGACACCCAAAGCATTACTTCAGTGTACGTTTTGGAGTAACGCTTGGGCGTTGCTCTGTTCTATATATCTGACCAACTCCAGTTACAGCTGGTTCTGCACATTGGCCATCATCAACCCCATTTAATTACATCTCCGACTCGCACACAATAAACCTGATCTTACTTTTCATCTCTCAATGCATTTTCTATTGTGTTCAAACTAGCAAGTAGTTTGTGTGACCACCAAAATACACGTACAATAAGTATTATGAACACTACAAAAACGCTTATATCAAGCCCAACATAGCAATATCCCTAAAAGAAAACAACACAAACATGTCCTCGTTGAGTAATTGGATCAGGTCGAAAACGGATCGTCCTAAATAAATTGCGAGTGGGTTGGGTCAATCAACTATATTAAAATTTTTTATTCCTAAGAACAATAATTAACAAACAAATAATCTTCAAATTATCAATTAAATAATCACATATCACATAAATTATAATTTACTATAAAATTAAAGAACAATGGAGAGATATTACCTCAATGATGCTTCAAAGTAGTCTCATAACATTAGAAGCAAATTACCATCAATTCATATATGTTTTTAGATAGCGGGGTTGAGGCGTGAACTAAGTCACTGTCTTGAAACGATACACATGTTTATGGGGTTTCCGGTGCAGTAGACAAAACATTGTACATGCCGTCTCCAAGATGCAACAATCCAGCCATCTTCGTTGATTATCTTTACAAGCCTACACCGCTTATAGAATTAAAGCCTCAATAGTACTTTCTTTACTCCAAAATATAGTGTATACAATTAATAGTATTTTGTATACATTAACAAAATAGTTGAGGGATAGTAAATATAAGAACTGGCTCTTAGAACATGGAGACTTGAGTAAGAACATGGATGTATATATTATCTGATTTACCTAACCACGTACATCTATGTATATATATATTGTGGTAACCTTCTCATATTAAGTTCATATTTTAATTTCATTCAATCTTTGTGATCTGCCCGTTGGTCCATTGCTGGAAAGATAATGTTTATGAAATTAAAGAATTCAAAACATTTCTAACTATTAAAACTTTAAGATTTGAAAAGTTTCAGCACTAATGATAATAACTTCTGCCAATTGAGATCAGAATTAAAAGCAATATATTAAGATTGAATAAAGGGAAAAATGTTAGCCATTAACATTTACTAGGCAGCTAACTCATAACAAATAAAAGTTGGGCCAACTAGACAGTCCGATTTTATGAGTTTTAAAACTTCATTTTAAGGGTTTAAAATATCATACTTTGATGTAGGCCGGCCCATAAATCCTTGAAAACGTCCAAAGATCATTAAAAAATGTCTCAAAAACCCTAATTTTAACTTATAAATACTCATCTTATGTCTTCAATAAAAACCCTAACTGGAAAGAGTGATTTTTTGGCCTTTATATACTCTAAAACCCTTTTTTCTCTTTTCAAAACCCTAGGGCAGCACCTTAGAACATTGTTTACAAATTAAAAACCTCTCTTTAGTTAATTCTAAAGCAAAAACTATTTTTCTAAATTAATTTCTCAAAACCTTTTTCAAAATCTTTTGTTCTTAAGTTGTGATTACTAACTATTGTTGTGTTCTTTTGATTATTCTTATCCTCAATCTAATCTTTGTGTTGTAGGCACTGGGGGGTCGATCAAACAATCTCAAATCTGTTATTCCAAAGTAAGGTGAGCCTCTTTCCTGTGATTTCTCACTTTGTTACATAAATTCACTTGGTTCTTAATTTGTCTTGTTTGTTATACATGCTTAGAAATATGTTTTGCTTTGTTTGATTTTGT
Organism: Lithocarpus polystachyus; assembly: GCA_033629205.1. Classification (NCBI taxonomy): domain Eukaryota; kingdom Viridiplantae; phylum Streptophyta; class Magnoliopsida; order Fagales; family Fagaceae; genus Lithocarpus; species Lithocarpus polystachyus. Next base: position 42,706,504 of record CM066164.1, read on the forward strand.
TTTGTTATGTCTTATCATGCTTTGAATGAACGGTTAAATTGGATATTAGAAGCATGTTAGGTTTTGTTTGATTATTGTTTTGTTGCTACTTTAAAACTGTGTTTCTAGGCATGTATGCGTGAGCATGCTTATGTATGCGTATGCATACTCAAGGCATGCATACATATACTTGATGTATGCGCACGCATACTTTCGTCTAGAAACTCAGATGTAAGGTTATTGATATTTTGTGTATTTTGATTAGTTTTAATCCTCTATTTAGGTCTTGTTGAGCCTAGCTTTCACATGTTTAGGTTTAGGGTTGGTAGAATAACATGTTTCACATGCTTGAATTGATAGATTGATGATTAGGGTTTATGCTTTGATGAATCACATGAACATTCATGAGAATTTGAACATGCATTGATGTATAGTTGTTGAGGTGTTATGGTGCAGCGAGGTAAGTCATGCATAATTACATGAACATGCATTTGACTTGGTTGATGATCATGATAAACTTTCTTGGATGAATATACTTGATTAATGTCTTGTTGATGTTGTTGTTTTGTGATGTGCTTGCTACCCTTGGATATATATTGTGATGTAATCTTTATATTATGATGTGATCTTTAACATATTGTGTGTTTTATTTTCCTTAAGTGCATGATGTACGTTTAGGTTAAGAATTAGGGCTCTCTTAATAAACTCTTTAATTAAATATGGCCTAGCAACATATAATGGAGGCTAGCGCACAAGCTGGACGGTTATGGGTACCTAACACTTTTCCAAACCATATCTAAACTTCGGACCCATAATCTGGAATGAGGACCCATATATGTAAGTGATTCGCCCAAAAGGCCCAATATGGTTCCTAGACCTAATCTAGGTGGCGACTCCACTTTTCTCTACCATGGTCCACTTGGCTGGGGCCTACTCTTCTTTGCGCCCACAGTGGCGACTCCACTGGGGATAGAGATGAAGTTTAAATTCGACATGTTGTTAGGCCATAATTAAATAAAGATTTTATTAATTGAGCCTAATCCTGTTTTATTTGTTTGCACACACTTCACTTGGTTCTTTTGTCCCTTTCACCCTGGTTGGCGATGGGTGGGAATATGAGTATGCTCCATTCGGGCCAAATGTCTTCCGGAGTTCATCCCACCTACTAACAATCTATGCCATTGCCTATGATAGGCTTTGAGTACATAAATGATTTGCCACTAATCCACAACAATCCATTTAGGCCCAAGGTTGGAATCACGGCCTATCTAATTATGAGTAACCTATTGATCTATCCCTTTAGCTTTAAGGAGTTTACCAACACGTAGATTAGTTTAAAAACCAACCATGTAGGGTTACCCAAATTTGTGTGCATGTATGTGCTTTGTTTGAATTGTTTGTTGGGCTAATTAAATTGGTCAATCTTTTTTTTTTTAGTCTTTTATGCTTTCAAAAAAAAAAATACCCAAAAAAAAATTCACGTTTTAAAGTTTTTTTTTTAAATAATTTTTTTTTAAAATGTGTATTGTTTCAAAAAAAAAAATGTGAGTTTTCAGTTAGGTTTCTTATATAAATTCCACATTTTTTTTAAAAGGGTGAGTTTCTTTGTAAATAAATTTTTTTCAAGAAAGAGTTGCTTTCAAAATAAAAAAATTTTCAAAAAAAAAAAAAAGCTTTAAGTGAGATTTTTTATATAAATTCCTAAATGAAAAGTTTTTTTTTAAGTGAGTTTTCTATAAATAAATAAATAAAAAATTGAGTTTTCAAAAAAGAATTTCTTCCAAAATAAAAATTAAAAAAAAATATTTTGATTTTTTCTTTAGTATAAAATTTTTCAAAGATTGGCCATTCTAGTAGCCCTTTTTTGTTTCGTGTTTTGAGTTTTTCCTTTGTTGTGTCTTGGGCTTAGGCCCCTTCATGTTTTGTCTTGTCTTGTCTTGGGTCTTAGGCCCATCCTTGTTTGGTCTAGGGGCATTAGGCCCATCCCTATTTCATCTTGGGCCTTAGGCCCACCTTTGTCTTGTCTAGGGGCATTAAGCCCATTTTCACGTCATCTCGGGCCTTAGGACCACCTTTGTCTTGTCTAGGGGCAATAAACTAATTCTCGTGTTGCCTTGGGCCTTAGGCCTATCCTTTGTCATGTCTTGGGCTTTGGCCCATCCGTGTCTTGTTTTGTCTTGTATTGGGCCCTAGGTCCACTCTTATTTGTCTAGGGGCATTAGGTCCGTGTCTTGTCAAGGTTTGTCATCTTTTTAGTGTCTTCCTTATTGGGTCTTCAAGTTTCATTCTCTTGGGTCTTATCTTTCTTGGGTCTTGTCTAATTTTTGTGGTCTCATTCTAGAGGCATGGTTAAGTGGGAATTGAATGTAAAATTTTTGTGTTGGTGATCTTCATGAAATGTTTCTTATAAGGATAAGTCTCTTGTAGGTGACCCATCATTGCTCCTAAAAAGGGTATTACACAACCTTTGTTGTCTCGAACTTTTAATAATTTTCTCATAAGAACCGATCTTACTTCTATTGACCAAATGACATCAAGTGACCAAGATATTTTGAAGAAGATGGAAAAAATGATGACAAGGATGACTACTCCTATCATTGAGAGGCTTCACCTTCTTGAGGGTGCTCAAGAAAAGAAGAAGAAGGTAGTGCAAGAACCTCAAGATGAAGACTCTATCTTTGATGATGATTGTTTTGAGAAAAAAGTGGCTGAGATCAATAAGGAACCTAAAAAGAAAGAATAGTCAAAGGAAACCAAAGAGATGTTGCAAGAAATTGAGAAGATGAAAGGTATGCTTAAAAGGTCCCAATGTATGGAGGACTACATGCTTAATATTGAGGGATTATGTCCATTTCCCAATTTCCAACTCCCCCAAAAGTTCAAGATGCCAAAGATGGATTCTTTTGATGGAACTGGAAATCCCAAGAATCATTTGAAGCAATATGTTCTTGCCATGAAGCCTCTAGGTCTTACCAAGGAGCAAATCATTTTATGTTTCCCTTAAACTCTTGGTGGTGTAGCCCTACAATGGTATCTCTCATTGGAAAAGGCTAAGATGAATGATTGGAACAAGATGGGTGAAACTTTTGCACAACAATATTCCACAATGTTCAATTGGATGTGAACCTTAGAGACTTGGAGATTACAAAGAAATTGAGCAATGAGTCATTTTCTGATTTTCTGATGAGGTAGAGAGGAAAAGCTTCCAAGATGTCTAATTGTCCTAGTGAGAAAGACCAAGTGAGGATAGTCATGAAAAACATTCTACCTACTCACGGGCGTCAACTTGCACCAATCCTTTGAAGACTTTTGTTGATTTGTATCTGGTATACAAGTTGATGATGCTATTAATAGTGGACTAATTGAGAAAAGTGATGTAAAACCTCAAAAGAAGTTTGGGGTAGGGAATTCAAGTAATAGTGGTAACAATGGTGGTAAGACAAGTGAAGTTAATGCTATTGATGTTCGAAGGAAGTTCACTCCATTGGGAATGACTTTATCCCAAGCACTTGAAGCTTTGTCAACCAAAGGATTTATCAAGCTATTAGATCTTGGAAGGTATACTCTAAACACCTCTACTCCAAACTACAATGCAAGCGAGTATTACAAGTCCCATTAAAGCCATGGTCATTCTACTAATAAGTGCACTCGTCTCCATCATGACATTGAAGACCCCATTCAATCTGCCAAGGTCCCTTTGCCACCCATCAACCACCTAAACATCAAGACTAATCCTCTTCCCGACTACTATATTGTTCCCTCTCCTACTTGGGGTTGATCGATCAAGAAGTTTAGTCTTTGTTATTGCATCCACAAGAGTTTTTTTTTTTTATTATTATTATAATCTCAATGTGTCTTTTAGTTTAGAAGTTTCGTTGTTGGTTCAATTCAATATGTCTTTGTTGTTTCAATTTAGTGAGTCTTTCAATTCATGTACTCTCTTTTAATTCATCAATAAAGTGGTTTGCAATGGTTTGAGTTTTATGATGAGTTCTCAAAGTTTCAAGTTGATTTGATTCTTAATATGTGATGTTGCATGTTTTCCCATAATTGAACAATGAAAATTGGGATGAAGAGAGGTTATTATTCTGCTATCTTAAACACATTTCCCTTTGCTTACCCCTTTTGAGCCTTCAAAGTTTGATTTCCTTCGAAGTAACCCATGTCAAGGATTACAACCTATACTAGGGGAAATGCATGAAATAAAGTGGTAGGAGTAAAAAACAAAAGTGAATCAAAACTGAACAAAAAAAGTGAAAAAGTGAAGTGAATTGAAATGCAAAAAAGAATAAGATGAAAAGTTAAGTGAAAAAAAGAGAAAGTAAAAAAAGTTCAAAAGTGATTAAAAGTAATCCTTAACCAAGTTGCAACCCTCAAGAAAGTAAGTTTGAGCCTTTGTTATCCGTTTCTTTGTAAGCCAAGAACTTATAAGCCAAGTAAAAGTCCTCTCTAATCAATTGAAGTTGTTCAAGTGAACTACGTTAGGCTTGATCCCTTTTGGATAAGTAGGCAACCTTGTGAGATGCAGCCACAACACATCATGTTAATTGTACAACTCATGTATTGAGAATTTGAATCAACAAGATTTTTTAAGGATAAGTTGTAGCACTTATTCATTTCTTATCATTTGTTTGTTTCTTGTTAAAGTGATAAAGCTCGTTAGGTTGAAAATCCATAACGGCGGTCTAGGCAAAAGTTATGGCCTAAAATAAATAAATAAAGAGTAAAAAACCTGTAAGAGCGACCTAGGCAAAAGTTAGGGTAAAAAAAAGGGGGAGGGGGGAAAGAAAAGAAAGCAAATTAGTTAAGCTAGGGGCAAGGTGGAACCCACAAGGAAGATGTGTTCTAATAATTGAACATCTCAAAAGTTATCCATAATGAATCAAGTGTTTGGTTCCCATTTTTTACCATGCCTTTTAGGATGATCTTGTTTCGTGTCTTCTTTTCTTAGATTTGTTTGACCTCATGTTCTGTGTCCTTGTCATCTTTGTTACCCTTTGTTTTGTGCGTTTATTGCTTCCTTTGAAGTTGTCGTGCATGTTCTTATCTTTGGTGTCTTCATGTTTGTTTGCAATCCTTGTAGTTGGTATTTGATCTTTGCTATTTGCTTTTATGTCATGTGTGTTTGTTTGCTTGGTTGTGTCCTTGTTTCATCATGGGCCTTAAGCCCATCTCATATTCCGTTTGGGCCTTAGGCCTCTCCTTCCTTTGTGTCTGGCCTTAGGCCCATCCTCGTTTTGTCTTGGGTCCTAGGCCCATCCTTTTGTTATCTTTTGTGATCACATATTTGTTTGATATTTTAAGTGAGTCTTGTGTGTTTGTTTGTTCTTTTTCTTATGTGAGTCATGTGTAGTTATGTTTTGTATTCTTGCGTGTTTGCATGAATCTCATGTGTTTGTTTTTGCAAACCTTGTGTGATTGTGTGTTTGTGTGAGTCATGCATTACTATTTGTATATTTGGCGTAAATTTCTCATTTTTTAGTGGCCTGTTTGTGTTTGGACGTAAATTGCTCGATCGAGTGGTCCCTTTGGCGTAAATTTCTCATTTTTAAGTGGCTGTTTGTATTTGGATGTAAATTGCTCGGTCGAGTGGTCCATTTGGTGTAAATTTCTCATTTTTAAGTGGCCTGTTTGTGCTTTGACATAAATTTCTTGATCGAGTGGCCCCCTTTGGCATAAATTTCTCATTCTTGAATGACCTATTTGTGTTTGGACGTAAATTTCTCACTTCGAGTAGTCCCCCCAACCTCAGGTTGAGTCCTTAAAACTTGAAAACATCCTAGATTTTCTTTTATGCCTCCTATGATGCATTTGTTGTTTGCATGATTGCTTGCATGTATGTGTGTCATGAAGGTAGAGCTCTTTAAAACTCGAACACATCTCATTTTTTTTTCTTTTATGTGGTTTTTCACACTTCCTATTGGAAGTACACCAATCACCTTTTTTTGCTTGCCCCCATGTTTGTATGATTGCTTGCATGTTTGTGTGTAATGTGTATGTGGATTCAAAGTTTATTAACTTGCAAAATGTTTGATTCTACAAGCTTTTTACCATACTTGCAGTGTAAGAAAAGTTAAAAGAATGGCATCTGCAGACACCAAATTTTATACTCATTAATAAATTTTGGTCCCTGACCCCAATGATGAGCTCGACATATGTCAACCAAGGGTAATTAACTAGTTCACAATAGTTTAGAAGTAATCATAACTTAAAAGTGCTCAAATTGCTTTGAAATCAATACTAAAAAATGACTTTGCTCACTTTTTTTGACCATAAATTTTGATACACAAAAAAATTTTGAATGAGGATTGTTTCATTGAAAAGTAGCCATCTTGGGCTTCCATTTGAACACAAAATTTGCCTAATTTGAACTTATATTGAGTAAGTTATAACTATTTGAAGTTGGGCTAACTAGGCAGTCTGATTTTCTGGATTTTAAGACTTCATTTTAAGGGCCCAAAACATCATGCTTTGATGTGGGTTGGCTCATAGACCCTTGAGAATGTCCAAAGATCATTAAAAGACCAGAAAATCCCTAATTTTAACTTATAAATACTCATCTTATGTATCCAATTAAAACTATAGCTAAAGAGAGTGATTTTTTGGCCTCCAAATTCTCTAAAATCCTTTGTTCTCTTTTGAAAACCCTAGGGCAGCACCATAGAATGCTTTTTACAAATTAAAAACCTCTCTTTAGTTAGTTCTAAGACAAAAACAATTTTTCTTAATTAATTTCTCAAAACCTTTTTCAAAATCTTTTGTTCTTGAGTTGTGATTACTAACTATTATTGTGTTCTTTTAATTATTCTTGTCCTCAATCTAATCTTTGTGTTGTAGGCACTGAGGGGTCGGTTAAACAATCTCAAATCTATGATTCTAAAGGAAGGCGAGCTTCTTTCCCATGATTTCTCACTTTGCTACATAGGATTCACATGGTTCTTATTTTGTTTTATTTATTATACATGCTTAGAAATATGTTTTGCTTTGTTTGATTTTGTTTTGTTGTGTCTTACCATGCTTTGAATGAACGGTTAAATTAGAAGCATGTTAGGTTTTGTTTGATTGTTGTTTTGTTGCTGCTTTAAAACTATGTTTCTGGGCATGTATGCACACTCATACTTGCGCCTAGAAACACAGATTTAGGGTTATTGCTATTTTGTGTGTTTTGATTAGTTTTAATCCTTTGTTTAGGTCTTGTTGAGTCTATTTTTCACATGTTTAGGTATAGAGTTGCAGAATTACATGTTTCACATGCTTGAATTGATAGATTGATGATTAGGGTTTACGCTTTGATGAATCACATGAACATTCATGAGAATTTGAACATACATTGAGGCATAGGTTCTAAGGTGTTATGGTGTAGTGAGGTAAGTGAGGTAAGTCATGCATAATTACATGAACATGCATTTGACTTGGTTGATGAACTTGATGAATATACTTGATCAATGCCTTGTTGATGTTGTTGTTTTGTGATGTGCTTGCTGCCTTTGGATATATATTGTGATGTAATCTTTTATATTGTGATGTGATCTTTAACATGTGTGTTTTATTTTCCTTAAGTGAATGATGTACGTTTAGGGTAAGGATTGGAGCTCTCTTAATAAACTCTTTAATTAAATATAGCCTAGCAACACATAATGGACACCAGCCCATAAGCCGAGCGGTCTTATGTGCCTAACACCTTCTTAAGTTGTATCCAAATTCTAGACCCATAGTTTGGTATGTGGACCCATGTATGTAAGTGATTGGCCTAATATGATTCCTAGACCTAATCTCGGTGGCAACTCCACTTTTTTTGCCATGGTCCACTCAGCTGGAGTGTACTCTCCTTTGCGCCCACAATTAGCATTAGGGGTTGTAAACCCCCCCCCCCCCCCCCCCCCAAATTGCTATTTTAGCAACCCACCTACTCAAATTGAGCTTTACTCGGGTGTGGGTTGCTAAAAACTTTTAGCAACCATGAATAGTAAGTTTGTGTTTATACAATCAATTGTTCATGGATTGTGTAAAGTTAAAAAGTATATTTTAATCACTTTTTCTCTCTTCTCATAAATATCTATCAGTTATTTATTTATTTATTATTTGATGTTTTCATTTATATTATTTTAATAAGTGTAAAAATAAAAACTAGAATGTTGGGTGAGTTATAAAATTAAATGGTAAAATAAATAGAGTAGGTTTTGAGGATGTAAAATAAATGTTTTTTTACATTCCTAGATGTGAATGCTCTTATAATCCAAAACAACCCAACCTAATAGATAAAATCAAATCCACCCAATTACACAATAATCAATGAATATATATAACAAAAATACAACTAAAACCTCTACAATGGCCAAAATACCCTTAACACACTCTAAAATGACAAAAATACCTAAAAACCTTGAAAATGACCAAAATACCCTTAAAGATCTAAAAATGACAGACATACTCCTCAAAACCTCAAATATTACCAAAATACCCCTAAAACCTCTAATTTGACAAAAATACCCTTGATACATCCAAAATGACCAAAATACTCCTTAGAATTTAAAGAATGACCAAAATACCCCTGAAACCTCCAAAATAACAAAAATACCCTTAAACCTAAAAATGACCAAATACTCATAAAACCTAAAAAATGACCAAAATACCTCTGAAACCTCCAAAAGGGCCAAAATACCCCTAAAACCAAAAAATTGATTAAAATACCATTAAAACCTCCAAAATGACCAAAACGCCCTTAAACCACCAAACTATCCCTAAAACCTAAAAAATGACCCCAAAAATAAAATAAAATAAAATAAAACCTCCAAAGCTACCAAAAATACCCCTAAAATCATTTTAGAGATTTTTAGGGTATTTTGGTAATTTAAAAATTTTAGGGTATTTTGCTCGTTTTAGAGGTTTCTAGGTATTTTGGCTCATTTTAGGGGTATTTTGATCATCTTATAGATTTCGGAGTATTTTTTGTTATTTTAGAAGTTTTGGCCCTTTTGGGTGTATTTTGGTAATTTTAGAAGTTTTTGGGTATTTTTCCTTATTTTAGAGATTTGGGGTTATTTTGGTTTTTTAAAAGTTTTTGGGTATTTTGGTATTCTTAGAGTTTTTTGGGTACTTTTGATCGTTTTAGAGATTTTGAGGGTATTTTGTTGATTTTAAAGGTTTCAATAGTATTGTGGTCTTTTTAGAGTATTAGTATTGGTGGTGTTAAAAAGCTATATTGCTATTCTTAATACCACTAAATACAAAAATATACCTACATTGATAGAGCCAAAGTTAAATATTTTAGCTTCACAGATGGCGCACAGCCACTTTTGGCTGTGCACGGTAACTCATAGGTGATAATAATAATAATAATAATAATAATAATAATAATAATAATAATAATAATAAGGGATAATTACACTTTACCCACCTGTGATTCCCTCCGTTACCCCTCCGTAACCCACCTCCAGTGCAGACGTTACTCTAACACATAAACTCATCAAAAACAGAACCTTAAACAGATCAAACACTCCTCACTTCCAAAACACACTCCCACCAAACGAAGATCACAATGCAATGTGCTTGAGATAATGGACTGATAACCTCTTGGGTTTTGATCGTGCAAGCAAACCAAGGAAAAAGGAGACAGAGTGTTCATCTGTTCAGCTGTTGCAAATAGTATTTTTGATTTTTGGTGCTTGGTCCATTCGTCTTCTCTTGTTTGGGTGAGTTCCTGACTTTGTTAGCTTCAAGTTTTGGTTTTCTTTTATAGTCATATGCTCTGTTCATCTGATTTTAGGTAGATCCTTTTAATTTTTGAAACCTAGGGTTTTAAAATTCTTTTTTCGAAATTTAGTTTTTGCTTGTATTCATCAATGTGGGGCTGTTGGACCATAGGATTAGGCTTTGTCAATGCGGGGCTCCATTGATTATTGCTTTTCATGATTTTGCAATAGTATTGATTATTGCTTTTCTGGTTTCCCTTTCCATGTATTTGTCTCCCAAAAACAGAACAAAAACTTTTAATAATATTGTCTGTTTCTGCATTATGCTTTGTGTGGACCACAAGACCACATGATACATACCCAATTACTAGTATATAGTTAATTTCACTCATCAAGGCCATCTCATTTGCTGGTACATAGTTAGGGAAATTGAAAGAGAAATTTGACTGCCTAATAAAGCAATAATCTATAATAGATTATACTTTCCCACATGCAAGCCCATCTCATACTTTATTCTATTGTATTTTATATGCAGATGGCTGACTTGACATTCAATTTTGAGATTCATCATGGTGGCCAGTTTGTGTGGAACCCAAATTTGGTATATTTAGGAGGTAGTACTTCTTTTATTGATGAGGTTGACCCAGATAAACTTAGTTATTTTGAAATACAAGATATGTGTTGTGGTTTGGGGGCAAATAGTACAAGTAGATTTCATTATCTTATTCCTGGAGTAATTTGGAGCAAGGGTTAAGGCTTATAAATGAAGATGATGATGTAGTTTATATGTGTGAGATTCATGTTGCATAGCCTACAGATAAGATAACACTATATGTTGAGGGTGGTGAGGAGCCACTTGCAGTTGAACAACCATTTGCTAATGCGGAAGTAGCAAATGATGATGATGTGCATGAGGTACCTCAGAATGGTGATAATGTGCATGAGGGAGGTAATGTGGATTCTGAGGGGTCAAATTTTGATTGGTTGGAGGAAGGGTTTGAGGGGCCAGATTTTGATGATGATGTATTTGGAAATGTAGATGATGGGTCATCTACACATGATGGAGTTAGTGGCAGTGCAGCAGCCCCACATAGGTCCTCTGAGGGAGATAATGTCAATGCAGCTCCACATAGGCCCTTTGAGGGAGATACTGTCAATGCAGCCCCACATAAGACTACTCCAACTAGCAATGACCCACCTCTTGAAGAGGGTGAATGGATTGACCCACCTCTTGAAGATGACATGGAAAGTTAAGTAGATTTTGATGATGATCAACCAGCACCAACTACTGCAAAAGAACCTGAGTTTAATGTCCAAACTGACTTGAGAAAACCAGTGTTACAGAAAGGAATAAAGTTTCCAAACTTTAAGGTATTTAGGGAGGCATTGAGGTAATATGCTATACACAAGCCAGTAGATATCAAGTTCAAGCTGAATGAGAAGAAGAAAATATCAGTTTATTGCAAAAATGAATGTGGATGGAGGTGTTATACATCTTAACTATCTGGGAAGTTGACATTCCAAATAAAAACATTCAATCCAGAGTGCACCTGCCCTAGATCCTTCAAACACAGCCAAGTGACTTCAAGATATGTTGCAAAGAAGTTTATGCAGGAGTTTAACAAAAATCCCAATTGGAAAGTGGCTGGTGTTCAACATCATGTGAAGCAAACACTTGAAGTTGACATAAGTTACAGTCAGGTGTATAGGGCAAAAAGGAAAGCTACTGACTTGATTACTGGGGATGAACAGCTGCATTATGGGAAGCTTAGGGATTATGCAGAGATGATAAGATTGAATGATAAAAGAAGTAGGGTTATTTTGCAAACTGAAATGGAGGATGAAAATGCACAGCCCAAATTTAAGAGAATGTATATTAGGTATAATGCACAAAAAATTGGTTTTTTGGGAGGTTGTAGACTAATCATTGGTTTAGATGGGTGCCACCTAAAAGGGAGATTTGGGGGGCAAATATTGTCTGCCACAGCTAGAGATGCGAATGATAACATTTTCCCAGTTGCATTTGCTGTTGTTGAGCAAGAGAACAAAGATTCATGGGTATGGTTTCTACAGCAGTTTTCAGAAAACATTGGGAATCCAGAGCAACTTAATCTGGTCTTTATCACTGATAGACAAAAGGTATGAACTACAATTGTACTAACATTGGGAATCCACATATTTAAAGTTTAATAATTCATGCCTCAGTTCATTTCAACATGTTTAACTGACATATTTACTTGACCTGTTTTGTATATGAATTAGGGCCTTATACCTACACTTGAGATGCTGTTCCCAACTTGTGAGCATACTTATTGTGTGAAGCATATCTATAATAATTTTAAAGTGGATCATAAGGGCTTGGAGTTGAAGGATGCACTGTGGAGATGTGCTGGAGCCACAACAATCAGGGAGTTTGAGAGAAGAATGCAGGAACTGAAGGATTTAGATGTTAAGGCATGGGACTGAAGGATTGAGAGAAGAATGCAGGAACTGAAGGATTGAGAGAAGAATGCAGGAACTGAATGCACCAAACAATAGATCTGAGGCAGCAACTCAACCTCCAACTGCATCTAGGGCCAACTGGTTTTCTGCATCTCAGGCATCTACTAATATCTATTTTGTTTATTTTTTTCCTCATACTTGCTATTGTTGGACCATCTTGCTTACTGTTGGATTTTGGTTATGCAGCCAAGTGTATCTGTGAGCACTAATGGTGTACCAAGTCAAGGAAGTGGTGGTGGTGCTGCTAAGGGGTTTAACGGTAGAAATTTTGGTGTATCAAGGCCACTAAAGTTTCAACCAGTTGGTGGAAAGGGCAAGGAGGCTGCTAGCAGTAAATGAAGATGGAAGATGTTAAAGTTTCAACTACTTTTTTTGTTGTAGTTCCCACAATTAATATAACTAGTATTTAAATTGGTCAAGTGTCAAAAACAATATTGGCAATTTTGGTTGGAAGATGTGTATGTCTGATGTGTGGTGGACTAGTAGTTGGGTTTTGGTTGTAAATATGTTTGCATGTGACATAAAGTCACAAATGCTGTCTTCACTTTTGGCATATTATGACATTATCAGGATTTTATTATTGTTAATGTGTATTGACACAGGATAAAGTGTTTTGATGTCTTGTGCTTGTCATTGCTTTTGGTGGATTTGCTTGTCTTGTGCTTTTAGTGGATTTACACAGGTGTATGTATTGACACAGCAAATCATGTGTATGCCATGACCATAGGTCTATTTATGGACAGGTGTAGCATAAAACCACAGTCAATATATATGGATCCATTTATGAGCAGGAAGTAAAAACAATAATAAATAAACTACAGAACATTTGCACAAAAACAACCCTTTGTATTTCAAGAGATGGATACAATAATCAGGGACTTAACTTAATTCAATTACCCAACCACATTTCAAAAACCCCCAAGCATCATGGCAGATTAAGGGTCCTCACCCTTACATTGTTGTTCATTGAGGCAAAACACAACAACAACATTACAAAAATGAAAAATAACCGTGACAAAACTAGTGCTAGCTTGTACAGTCTCTCACTCTCTGTAATCTTCTTAAGTTCCTCCCTAGCTTCTACATAAAGCTCATGAGCTTCTCTTTCCCTCTGGTTAGATCTTTCTTCCATTTCCCTACTTCTCATTTCTCTCTGATTTGCAAGCTGCAATTCATTCTCAAGCATACTTATCCTTTCACGGATAAGTGGGGCAGTTTCACTCCTACAAGTTTCGTTATCCACCCACTGAAAGAAGCCACATTTGGGACCAACCTGATCATTATAATTACAACAGTTAATTTCACAATTCACAATTAATCACAACTAATAATTCAATTCAATTCAATTCAATTCAAATGAAATACACCAATGGAATTGTTTCTTACATTAAATTGACTACAACCGAGGAATCTTCTTCCATAGTTACCAGATTTTCGACTTGTTCGTAGGGCACAATTCTCATGGGTACATAAATGGCCATCTATGGCACAGTAGAAACCACTAGTTGTAAACCCATTGCCAGTTGATGAAGACATAGCAAGCAAAAACCCAATTTTGAAAAAAGATCTACCTAAAATCAGATGAATAGAGCATATGACAGTAAAAGAAAACCAAAACTTGAAGCAGACAAAGTCAGGAACTCACCCAATCAAGTGTGGACAAACGGACCAAGCACCAAAAATCAAAAATACTATTTGCAACAACTGAACAGATGAACACTGTGTCTCCTTCTTCCTCAGTTTGCTTGCACAATCAAAACCCAAGAGGTTATCAAGTGTGGACGAACGGACCAAGCACCAAAAATCAAAAATACTATTTGCGACAGCTGAACAGATGAACACTGTGTCTCCTTCCTCCTCAGTTTGCTTGCACGATCAAAACCCAGGAGGTTATCAAGTGTGGACGAACGGACCAAGCACCAAAAATCAAAAGTACTATTTGCAACAGCTGAACAGATGAACACTGTGTCTCCTTCTTCCTCGGTTTGCTTGCACGATCAAAACCCAGGAGGTTATCAGTCCATTATCTTAAGCACATTGCATTGTGAGCTTCGTTTGGTGGGAGTGTGTTTTGGGAGTGAGGAGTGTTTGATCTGTTTTAGGTTCTGTTTTTGATGAGTTTATGTGTTAGAGTAACGTCTGCACTGGAGGTGGGTTACGGAGGGGTAACGGAGGGAATCACAGGTGGGTAAAGTGTCAAAAATTAAACCATGGGTAGGCAAATCGAATTAGAGGTCAACCACAGGTGGGTAAAATGTAATTATCCCTAATAATAATAGTAATAATAATTTAATCACGTGTTCACATTGCCAGTATTAAAAAAGTCTATTTTTCTCTTTTTTTTTTCATTATTTTACCGTTTCTTCTCTTCTCTTCGAAAATCCTCTCTGCCTCCCCGCTTTCGTCAAGCTCAACATGGCCAGTCCTCCATCACCGACAAGCCCAGTCCTCCATCTCACCACCGACCTAAACTCTCTCCCCACCCATTCCATCCAAACTCAAAACCAGACACCACAACCAAAAATCCACTGCCAAAGACAAATGAGAGAGATAGGCTAATTCCTAAAACCAACAGAAAATCAAGATTGGCACACCGAAACTCAAGATTGATTGCAACTTGAAACCCAAAACCAATTGAAACTCAAGATTGGCACAATCATTGAAAACCCATGGTCGACGAAACTCAAGATTGAAACCGCCGCCAAAAACCCATAGCCAGAGAGGGCAGAGAGAGGGGTCTGAGTGGAACAGAGGAGAGAGAGAGAGAGAGAGAGAGAGAGAGAGAGAATGTAGAAAAGAGGGAGTGAGCTGAGAGAGAACGAAAGAAATTGTTGAGAAATAGACTCACTTGTCTTTATTGTTGCATGTGTAAACCAAAAGAAATGAAAAAAATGATGCAAACTGCAAGCTTGGAAGTTGCAGTGAGGGAACAAATGAGAGGAAAATGAGTTGAAGAAGTACATGTTGGAAAGGAGAGACTTGGGGAAATAAAAGTTTTTTTTTAATCTTATATAATAAAATGTTGATATTTGTTTCAAATCTATTGCTATTTTATTTGATATTTTCTATCTTTTAAATTTTTAATCAATGTGATTTTTTTTAGCAAAATAAAATGATTTTTTTAAATGGCTTTTTATCTTTAAGCTAAGACATTAATTTGACTTAAATTTACAACTAATTACCTTTTTATCTCCACAACCATTTAATTAAAAATTGCAATTACCGACCTAGAAGGACACCCGAGTGGTGGTGGCAGTGGTGGTTGCAGTTGTGATTGCAGTGGCAGTGGTGGTGGAGGTTACAGTGGCGGTGGCGATTGCGGTAGCATTGGTGATTGTGGTTGCAGTGGCAGTGGTTGTAATGGTTGTTTATTATAGAAGATATATTATTTTTTTGCGATGGATATATTATTTTATTGTATTAATTATATCATTTTATTGGGTTGAAAGCTAAAATAAAACCACCGATGTTGGGTGTTTTGTAAAGTGAGAAGGTAAATAAATAAAGTAGCTTTTTGTGGTACCAAATAACTAAATTTATAGCTTCAACAATGTGGATGCTCTTAGAGGTTTTCAAGTATTTTTGGTTGTTTTAGAGATTTTGAGGGTATTTAGGTCTTCTTAGAGGTTTCTTGGTATTTTGGCTTATTTGAGATATTTTGGTGGTATTTTCGTCATTTTAGGGGTTTTGGGTATTTTTCGCCATTTTGGATTTTTTGGGGGTGTTTAGTCATTTTAAAGGTTGTTGATACCTATTTTCGCGACACATTTTTTTACAAGCCTGATTCAACTAAGCCCGACTTCCTTGTGAGCTCAATTTATGTAATATATTTTATTTTATTCTTTTAAGCATGGCCAAAGCCCATTCGACTTATTGGGAGAAATTAAGGAAGTGTGGTTTGGAGGGTATAGGTTTGTTCCTTTCGGACCTTTTACATGAGCCCAGCCCATGTGTGCTACCAAGTGGGTAAGGGACATTGGTAGCACCTCAGGCTCATGGAGGAGGTCTTGTATCCAAAATTTTCACCCCAAAACAGCTTTTATGCTCTAGGTGACTGTGGCCCAACTTTTTTGCTATACCATTTTTTGCCTAAAACACATAGCTGAACCTAAATGGCTGGCCTGGTCTGCTACAACAACCAAATGCAATCTCCAAGTACCTGTCATGTCTAGGAAACATCAGCCCATGAATTTAGGCTACTTTATTTCCTAAATTATGCAAAAAGCAAGGCATCCCTTTTATCCAATTAAATCAAATCTGACCATAACTTCTTTGATTCATACCTTAGGGTTCAAAGCATCTTCTATTGACCAAAAACAATCATTTAGAACACCCCAAGTTCAATACAAAAGGCCCCAATCAGATTCAAAATGAACCAACCACGTTCTACCCACATACCTAAAACTTCAAAGCAAAAGCTCATTCAGCCAGTCAACAATCTCACAATTCCGAAGCATGGGGGTGGAAATATGAGTACAGGAAAACCTTCCCTTTCTTCCTCACAACCTCTCTAAATTTCCTCCTCTCGGTGACTATGGGTCGTAGTTTTAGATCTATTGAACCATGTTTTCCCCATAAAGCTAAAACTGGAGAGCAAAAACCCACTGAGCCAGGAAACATTCTCACAATTCTAAACCTTAGGGGTGGAAATATGGGTACAGGGGAATCTTCCCTCTCTTCCTCATAACCTCTCTCAATTTCCTCTTCTCAGTGACTATGGGTCGAAGTTTCAGACTTGTTATGTTTTTATGCTTTTTTTGCACTTTTGTTATTAGCATTTTAATTTTCTCTTGTCAAAGCACCACTAGTCTTTTGTTTATTATACATTTGGAATTTTGGGCTTGATTCTCCACAATAAACACCTCTAAAGAACCCAAGGGGAGATTTGGGCCATTCTCGCATTTTCGGCCCTTGTCGCAAAAAGACAAGAGGAAGTCAAGCAGCTAAAACAAGAGGAATTATGTCTCTGAAGATGCAAAATCAACAAAACATGATGCTATCAACACTTGCTTGTCATTTGAAAAGGCATCGTATGATGCCTTGTTATCACGAAAGGAGCATTGAGATGTAGAGTAGGAAGTGTTCCATTACCAGCTTGTCAACATGCTGAGGACACTCTAAGACATGCGACAAATCCACTCCAACATTGCTAAAACCATCCAAGAAGAAATGGACTTTGAGGATGGAAAAGCAACTGACTCTCTTATTCATGGGAAAAATTTTCGTCTACTCACTTATATTCTTTTTTAGCTATTATACTCATCCTATATCTCTTGATTTTCATGATATTTGTGAAAAAATTTGTTGTAGCTTGAAAATGCAAAATGGTGAGCCGCAAGTCCAACTGCAAAGGAAATAACGACTCCAACCAATAATCAACAAAGCAAAGCTCAAAACATCAATTTCAAACCAAGAACTCCAACGACAACGGCTAAAAGCTCATCCTCAACATCTTCTCAACACACGTCTCCTCTATGGTTGAGTTGTATTGTAGCTGAGTTTGTGTTGAGCATATGGGGGCGACCGTGGGTGATTAATTCATTTTGGCACAACAATAATTGCCGTTGTGTGCGACCCTTTGCAGGTGAATATTTTTGGTGTCACCACAAAATGAAGTCTTCACCAAATAGCTAAAGGTTATAGCTAAACGGCCCACCGCAAGTTGCATATTTCATATACCAAGCTATTAGGTAGCGACACGCGACGTTTCAATCGTCAAGTCTTGAAGTCATACGAGCGATAAAAAACCGTCAAAGCACGCTTAAGCTAAGACTCTGAAGCATTATCTTTGCTAATTAATTATTTTATATATCGTTTAAACCATTTCAATACTCTAGACTTGTTGCCAAAATATTTTCTACAAGTCATTTGTATTAATCTTTAGCCATGGCTATTATTTAATAATATAAATGATAACAACACTAGGGGACAAAACGGAAACCTTCTTAGAGCATTCGACAAAGAAGGAAAGTTGGACTTGATTCCCTTTCATCGAAGCCATGGCACGCTCATGCATTCTAAGCCATGAAAAGCTTAGACATCCAAAATCATGGTCAATCCACGCAAGCCTAGCCATAGCATGTTCATATATCCCGAGTCGTGACAAGCGCATGCATTTGAAGCCATGAAAAGCTCACACATCTTAAATCATGGCCGATCCGCGCACGCCTAGCCATAGCATGTTCATATATCTCAAGTCGTGACAAGCGGATGTATTCTAAGCCATGTCAATGCCTTAATCCTTCTTGAATTTGAGATTATACATGAAGAGGGAAGTTCAAACGTTGTCATCATCAATAAAATTGTTTTTGTCACTCAATTCTTGCAATTGAAATCCGCGGCCAAGCAAACTAATAAGGAGAGTTTGCGCGCACCTTTGAAGAATGCTTTACTAGAGCTCGCTCTAAACATTGGTGTCAAACAACTCAAAAATCACAAGCTAGTCGTTGGAAATCCATTCCAAGGATTTTCGAGTGGAATCTTAGTATTGATGTGAAAGCTCAGCATAAGCAGCATAGAGGCCAACGAGAAAAATTGTTGTGCTAGGGATGCGACAATTCTATACCGATGTCTCTAAGGCTTAGCCCATCATTGTCCAAAAGTTAAAAGCCAAGCAAGCAAAGTATGGAGCTGCTATCTACGGTACCATGTATCTTTGACAAAGAGGCTAACCGAAGTGTGGGAGAAAAACTATTTTGCTAAGGAATGAAACAACCCTATACCAACATCTTCGACGCTTAGCCTATTATTGTCCCAAAATTAGAAGCCAAGTTAGCTGAGTATGGAGATGCTGTCTACGACACAAAAAATCTTTGACAAAGAGGAATTATATTATGCCCTCTATATAGCAAATAAGAAACCCCATTTTTGGAATTCATCTTGGAGGAATATGGTGAGTACTAAGGGAGGATTAAATCCCACCAACAACTCTTGGTGATGGGATACCATTGGTATGGCATAACTAAATTCGCTAAAGTCACCACACTTCCAAGTGCACTCCAAGCTTATACACATACACCATATAAGCCTTCAAGACGTGAGCGCTCCATAGCCTTTATACTCAGGGGCTTGATCTCATTGAACCTATCCATGCACCCTTGAATACGTACATTTGGGCCTTTATCGCCACTAAGTAATTCATTAAGTAGGCGGAAGCAATCGCACTCAAGAAAGCAATGAGAATGGCCATATCCCACTCTATCGAGGAGCGTAACATTCAACGCGTCAACATCTCACACAAGATCATAAGCGACAACAATATATCTCGCTCATACTGATTTTCGAAGGCAAGCCCTATGAAACATTAGGAAGCCAACAAACTATCATATTATCCAAACATGATGAGACCTATACATGCGAAGGTGAAATGCTTTCAATAAGGTAGGGAAAACTAACGCTTTCTCTCAATGGTAAAACTTGCAAAGCAACGAGAAAGCTTATAAATTACTCTTATGGAAAAACCTCTACATGCAAGGGTGAAAATACTCTCAATAAGGTAAGGAAAGCTAAATACTTACTCTCTCAAAGGTAAGCCCTATCGAATGATTAGGAAGCCGATGAGATGTCATATTATTCATGCATGGCAAGACCCCTACTTGCGATGGTGCAACACTTTCAACAAGGTAGGGAAAGCCAACGTTTTCGTAAAGGCAGACCTTACAAAGCGGTATTGAAGCCAACACAACATCTTATAATTCAAGCATTATGGGAAAATTGACACAACAAATCACTATCTCATTGCCACATGGTAATTTTGCTATACGCGAGGATAAAATCCTTCCTTAAGAAATTAGCAAGCCTATGTATATGAGAACATGATCGCCCTATGAAACGGTGATGGAAAAAATGCACCATGAGCCGTAATACGCGAAAATGCAGCCTATATGTGGGGGCTTTTTGAAACTAACAGAATAGCAACCTAATGCATGTCGAGAATAAGTCGACTACCAAGCGGCAAGCCAAGCTTTAATATATATGGGCTACTGTATGTGTTGACACCCCATTTTGCAACCTGCATTTAACCTCACATGGAGAGTAAAAGGGTAATTTCACCTTGAAAAATATGCATCTTGATTCTGATCACTAGATCCTTAATCTCATTTCACCAAAATGATCTTGATGTTGTAACGATCAAATCGACTGGTCATAAGCCCTAATTGGACCATCAGATTGAAAGTTATCATAAAATCAAGTTTTAATGGCCGAGATGCACTATCACAAATTGAGTCCGACTATATGTGATTATGAACAATTGATTCCAATTGGTTATAATTATAATCAATTTGAGATTAATGATGTATCATAATTTGATTGGTTAGGACTACATTTTATGGTGAGGTTGCGTACACCTAATTAATTAGATAGATAAACATTAATTATTCAATGAGTAATTTGTGCAATTATCTTTTAATTAGGGTAAATTTGGAACTAACTAATTCTAAAATGGGAGTGATTGGAGTCATTTAATGTTAATTGGGAGCTAATTTGGGCCATATTAATGTTAATTGTGCTGAAACCATTTTCTAACAAATGACCTCTGCTCACCATTTCATCAATATCTCTCAGAATATTTTGAATTTGTTAATGAGGTTAATTTTCCCATAAACTAGACATCCGGAACTTCAATTTGAGCATAAGAACGAGATAATTCTGATCACAATTGAGTCAGATATGATTTTTCAAACTTGGCTCTACGGGCTGTTACAGCAGCTATGGTAAAACCAAATTTTGGCTTGCTCTTCACTCCCACCAATCTTTCCATTTAATGCACCAGATTTCTCCAAAGGCTAAAATGAGATCTAGGTTCATGATTCTTTGTCAACCCTCATTAAATGGCATTCCATTCATATTTCCTTAACAACTACTATATAAACCCCCCTCTCCTCTATTCCAAAACACAAAAAAAACCCCCTCTCTTCTCCTCTCTGGAGTTCTAGGAAGTTGAGTTGTCTTGTCATATCTTGGTTTTCTTGAGACTCAAGATATTGAGTGAGACTCACTCTTCCTCTCCTAACTCTTCTTTTCCTCCACCCTTAGGACCTCCCTCAAGAGTCTCCTCTTCCACCATATGGATCTTGCATGAAGGTATAATTCCTTTCCCTAATTGTTTTTTGTGTTGCCATGATGAAAGTTTAAGATTAAAGCATGATAGTAATCTTTTAAATTCCCTTGAATATGTTTGAATGCTCTTAATTGTTCTTATATGTTCTTTATATGTTCTTGGTTGTTCATCACATGTTCATGCATTACACTAGTTTTAATCTTAAATCCACATAAAAAAATATGAAAAACATGTTTGTTTCATAATTCTTTCAAATAGTTGAAACTAGGATATCACCATCTACACACATTCGCTAGAATTTATTTTTCAATCCAAATGCAGTACTTAATAAATTGAATTAGGGTTTATCGCATGCACACACTTTAAATTCAATATGCAAATTGATTGATTGACATATTGGATGATATGATATGAATGTTGGCCACCATAGTCTAGAAAACAGGTTTCATTAGGCAAGGCGGGTGCCTAACACCTTCCCACCTTGTAACATAACCTCCGAACTTAGATCAAGGGTTGATAGACCAATGTTTATCCTTGTAATTTTCAATTTTTAGATTGTAACTAGGAAACAAAGCTATGTACTTTATCTTAGATTGTATTTAGGACCAAAGCCATGTAATTTTCCTAAGATCAATGTAAATTCAATTGAAAATTAATAAAATGAGGAATTTTTCAATTTTGGTTTTCTTATTTATCCCAATAATTAAATAAGTGGTGACTCCATTGTAAAACCCTTAATCTAAAGGGGAAATATAACTAGTCGAACTCCATTTTGAGAGGCAATAACACGACTCCACCTATTCACGTGGGTTTGGCCCAACATCCCTAAAAAAAGGGGCTGGGGGCGCGGTCTCTTACAGTATGTGAAACCAAATCTGCTCGTCAATAGAGCGTTGAAAAATGATGCACAAACAGTGAGATGTGCACTTAGCCAAAACCTGTTCACAAAGACATGACAACCAAGCAACATGTCTACTAACTTGTCCTTACAAAGGCAAAGCCATATTCATAAGCTATCCAATCAAGCACAAGTAATCTTCAAGAGACTAAGTGCGCAAAATCTATCAAAATTTTGCTCTTCAATCAGAAGGTGCACATTACCTTTCCAAGCAAGATTTCCGCAGCATACTCAAATGGTCATAGTCATACAAGGGCTGTTTTCGTGACAAAAACATGCTCATAGTATATCAAAGAAAGGTACAAGGTCATTCTCAAGGTACAAAACACAAACTGTTCACATCCTTGAGGTACAAATCATTTTTTCATTCCAAAATACGAAATTTGAATCCAAATGTCATATATGTTTGCTTTGTACAAAATGCAAATTGTGTCTACTATCCATGACAGTACAAACTCAAAATGGCACCAATAGGACTAGATAGGAGCTGCTCTATACATAAATGGGTTGTCCACAAGGGTGAAATACAAGAGAAATTGTCTCTAAGGCAGCAGCCCATATTACACAATTCAACAAGTTTGAAATTTCAATGCTTAGGGCTTAATACATGAAAATCAGATTTAAAAAGAAAAAAGAAAAAAGAAAAAAGAAGGAGGCAAAGGAAAAAGTTGAAGCAATGTCGTAGTCCCCATCCAACGTCACCATCTTTCGGACATTGGCTTGCAGTCACTCTATTCTTTACTTCAAAGCCGCAAGTGAGAGACGGACCAAAATGGTTCAAAGTTACTAATAGTAGTCGTGGTTCCATTTATTGTAGCTTTATGTTGCTATCTGTAGCAGCTTCAACCTCAGAAAATGATGCATTGGTAACAAGATCAGCCTTGTGGATGAAAGTCCTAACGATGGCATCACAATTGTCTATGCCAAAGTCATTTTACAAGAAACCATGCTACAGCACACTCAACAATCCCTATTGGCATGAAAAGGGGTTGGCAACAAGTTTTAACTTGCGACAACAAATTTTAACTTGCCAAAGAAATTGCAACTTCATTCTCAAACAAATAGAATTGCTGTCTGTGCATCGACAATTGCATATAAGGAATAGTGGTTGTAACATTGCCATAAACATAAGCATCTCTGTACAGGACGCATAGTACCTTGACCAAACAATAGATGCTCTATGAAATCACCAGTCTCGACATTGACACTTTCTAGTAACAAAGCCATGGAACACATTCTTTACTCAATGGTCTCAACGCTTGATGATTTACAATTATCAAGTGGCCAAAAAAGTAATGATAATACTCTAAGCATGAAATTTCTTGCATATGAGTAAATACCTATGCTTCTCCAATGCCCGATAACCTTCTTCGGCCTTAAATATGTTATGTCTTAATGCATACTACTTGGAGCCAGGAAAGGGAAAGCCACTGAGAGCGCCCTTCCTATCTATAGTGATTGGCAACTTTGGCTTCAACGCTGCACAATCAATAACACCTTCAAGTGTCTTAATGTTACCGCCCATCCCAATGGTCTTAATCAACTATTTCCTCATCATTACAACAAGCACAAAGCAACAACTTGTGGCTGTATCTTCTACTTGCATTTGTCACAAGGATGAGATATAGGGGGCTACGACACCTACATAGTGGCTATGCCTTATCTCTATACTCCGTCGGCAAGTGATATCTTCGCTCCATTCCACCTCAAATACGCTATCCCAAGGCAGGTAGCAATATCTCTCATCTCTCATGGTTGCGGATTCATCAAAACTAATCTTGGCAAACATAATCTCACCAAATTTACCAACAATTATGCAACTCAAATATTGAAGCATCCTGGTGGTCCAATTTGTATAGAGGTTCAAGATGGTCTCTCATTCATCATCATTTTCCCCTATGTGCCCAAGTCAAAATTACAGTCAGTTATCGACTCATTCTACTTCCAACATGATGGCCAACTCAAAGTCAAGCATAGCCGCATTGCAAACAAAGTTGCATGCCTTGCGATTATCAGAATCAATGGAAGTTGGCTTCAACATGAGCTTTTGGCTTCAATTAAAAAAAATGGCTCAACCTCATGAATCGTCACAATGGGACTATCATTTTTCCAAAGAAAAGCCACTCTACAAATTTAATTGAATAATTTGTTCAACATATCAATAAGCACAACCAAGAGATAGCCACAATGAACAAATCAACTCACCAAGGTCAGCGACGAATTTACCTTTATTTAATATGCTAAAAAAAAGGGGTTCATAAATTTATCACCAAGATCAGCAGTGTATTCCTACAACGTAACCTTGCTCCTTAGCAAAGAAGGTTATTTTCTCTTTGCCGTAGGCACCGTTTCACCACCATTGGTACCAACAAGCTCATAGCCATGAGCCATAGGTAGCGGGTCGCCACGGACCTTCTTTGGTTGTCGTCGGTAAAGTTTCCTTGCTTTATATTATCAAGTTCCCTCTCTTCTTCAGTAGCAGCACTTTGTTCCACCTAAATCCTGAAATTTTGTTTGGTGGATGGTGCTAAGCTCTTCAAATTTTTGCTCTCCACCAAAAAAAGATCTCCTCCATTTCACTACCATCATCTCACTGCCATTCATAGCTCTTGAAGAAAAATAACAAAGTTTAGAAGAAAATATGAAAGCTATATTGCTAGGGAAGCAAAGTGGCATGAATCAAATAAAAAAAGGAAAAAAAAAAAAAAAAAAGAAGAAAAAGGGGCCTATTGAAGCAAAGTGGTGTGAAGGCCATTAAAAATGAGAAGAAAAGAGGCAAGGAAGAAGCAAATGATGTGTTGGCTAAATCCTAAATGAAGGAAAAGTTACCTAATGCAAAACTAAAGCAAGTAAGTGGCGTGAAAGTCCAAGGCTTTAATAGAAGAAATGCTAAAGCCACCTATGTAGTATGACAGTCAAAGGATACAAAGGAGGAAAGCCAAAGTCACCAAGGTGTCAAGAAAGTGAAAGTTCCTATGGTAAATGCTAAAGTTACCATTGCAAGTATGAAAAGAAAGATTAACGAAGGGAAAATAAAATTTCTAAAGCTACATAAAGATCGAGCATTTCATGTTGGACCTATCGCTTGGTTACAACTCGACTTTCTTGGACTCGTGACCACGACATCTTTACAAATGGGCTTCATCGACTAGTATTATCTCAAAAAAAAAAAAAAAAAAAAGAGAGAGAGTAGTTGGGAAAAATTAATTCCCAAATCCGCGACATCTACAAGCAATAGGAAACATCAACTACTCTCACACATGCCGCAAACGCCACGCGTGTTCGGGGGGCTAATGTTGATACCCATTTTCGCAACACATTTTTTTGCAAGCCTGATTCAATCAAGCTCGACTTCCTTGTGAGCTCAATTTATGTATTATATTATATTTTATTCTTTTAAGCATGGCCCAAGCCCATTCAACTTATTGGGGAAAATTGAGGAAATGTGGTTTAGAAGGTATGGGTCGGTTTCTTTTGGACCTTTTGCATGAACCCAACCTATGCGTGCTACCAAGTGGGCAAGGGACACTGATAGCACCTCAGGCTCATGGAGGAGGTTTTATATCCAAAATTTCCACCCAAAAACAGCTTTTATGCTCTGGGTGACTGTGACCCAACTTTTTTGCTATACCATTTTTTGCCTAAAACACATAACTGACCCTAAGTGGCTGGCTTGGTCTGCTGCAACAACCAAATGTAATCTCCAAGGACCTGTCATGTCTAGGAAACATCAACCCATGAATTTAGGCTACTTTATTTCCCAAATTATGCAAAAAGCAAGGCATCCCTCTTACCTAATTAAATCAAATCTGACCATAACTTCTTTTATTCATACCTTTAGGTTCAAAGCCTCTTCTATTGACCAAAAACAGTTACTTAGAGCACCTTAAGTTCAATACAAAAGGCCTTAATCAGATTCAAAAAAAACCAACCATGTTCTACCCACATACCTAAAACTTCAGAGCAAAAGTCTATTTAGCCAGTCAATAATCTCACAATTCCGAAGCTTGAGGGTGGAAATATAGGTATAGGGAAACCTTTCCCCTCTTCCTCACAACCTATCTCAATTTCCTTCTCTCAGTGACTGTGGGTTGAAGTTTCAGACCTGTTGAACCACGTTTTCCCCAAAGAGCTGAAACTTGAGAGCAAAAACCTACTGAGCCAAGAAACATTCTCACAATTCTAAACCTTAAGGGTGGAAATATGGGTACAGGGGAACCTTCCCTCTCTTTCTCACAACCTCTCTCAATTTCCTCTTCTCGGTGACTGTCGAAGTTTCAGACCTGTTATGTTTTTATGCTTTTTTTGTACTTTTGTTATTAGCATTTTGATTCTCTCTTGTCCAAGCACTATTAGCCTTTTGTTCATTATACATTTGGAATTTTGGGATTGATTCTCCACAATAAACACCTCTAAAAAACCCAAGGGGAGATTTGGGTCATTCTCGCATTTTCAGCCCTTGTCGCGAAAACGTCCCTGACAGAGGTTTTAGGGTATTTTTGGTTATTTGGAGTGTATTTTAGTCATTTGGTGGTTTCAATTGTATTTTGATCTTTTTAGTGGTTGTGGGATATTTTAGAGATGAGTGACTTAGGTAAATGATAATTAGGTCATACATGGGTCTAATTGGGTAACTAGTTCAAACCCAATTTATACTTATGTTAATTGGGTCAATACCCATTTAACCCTATTAATAATTAGGTGGATTTGGGTATGTAAATAGGTTTAGGTGCGTAAATGGGTTTGGGTAGATTTTGCCACCCCTAGTCGTAGTGAAAGGCCTTGTTGACTCTAGCATCACTACAATCGCTTGCTTCTTTGTTCACCTACTCGCAAGGCCGGGCCCAAATGTTTTAGAGGCCTAAAGCGAAATCTTCAAATGGGGCGTTTATGTTATCACTTAAATAATATTTAACTAGTTTTTATATATTTTTTTTTTTTGAAAAAATCCATTCTTTTCAATTTTTAATATAATTTTTTTGAGAAAATACTAAAGTTATAACAAATTTTATTACAAATTGATGTTGTAACGGATGTGATTAGTGACATGAGGTTTACAAAAATGCTAGAAATATTATAAAATTTACAACATGAGAATTACAAAGATATATCACCAATCACAAAAATTCATTAAAAAATGTATTCAATATTTTATTGAAATCCACCTATCGTATTCATTATCACATCAAATTATAAAAGTTATGTAGACTATTGCGCCACTGCCTACTCTTGGCGCAACGGTTACTCCACAAGTATAAGTGCTTGTGGGGCGTGAAGGGTAAGAGTTGGGGTTTAAGTCTTTAGGAGGGAGACTCACACACATATACACTTAGATTAGACTAAAGTATAATTTTTATTTTGTATAAAAAAAATAAATAAAAGTTATGCTTTTTATCTCTATTTCTAGCATTACTTAATTCTTAGGTCTTTTTAATATTGAAAAAAAAAAGTAAACTAAAATTTTTTTAATATCTCCCAAAAAAATTTATTAAAAAAAAAAACAATTTTTGCCCCCAAATTAGGGGCCTTTCTCTAGTAGTGGGGCCCTAGGCAATGGCCTAATTCTCCTATGCTTAGGGCCGGCCCTACCTACTCGAAACACTATTTGACCTTAAACCTAAGATCCAATCTGGGTTAGGATTTGGATCTGGATCCGAAATCATTCTCGTTATTGACCTCTGAGGAGTGGACTCAAGTAATCAACGGTCATATATCGTCAATAATATCAGACGGGCATCGTGGACTTTAGGGTTTTTCCTGATTGTTAACAATGGTGTGCCGTTGAAGGTTCAGGACCATGTGATGGCATCCATGAAAGGTTTTCACAAGCAACCAATGGAGATAAAGTCGCGAGTGTATTGTAATGACATAGGTACGGGTGATCCTACATGTCCAACGTGGACTTGTTTCATTCCAAAGCTACTAGTTGGAGGTAAACAAAATCTTCCAAATTCCATTTTTCTTTAAATGGGCGTAGGCACCTCATTTTGTACTTGTTAATAACTTTTGGTATCCGGCCCAATGATGAGGCATCGTGGACTTTAGGGTTTTTCCTGATTGTTAACAATGGTGTGCCGTTGAAGGTTCAGGACCATGTGATGGCATCCATGAAAGGTTTTCACAAGCAACCAATGGAGATAAAGTCACGAGTGTATTGTAATGACATAGGTACGGGTGATCCTACATGTCCAACGTGGACTTGTTTCATTCCAAAGCTACTAGTTGGAGGTAAACAAAATCTTCCAAATTCCATTTTTCTTTAAATGGGCGTAGGCACCTCATTTTGTACTTGTTAATAACTTTTGGTATCCGGCCCAATGATGAGTTTGATATACATCAACCATGGGTAATTAAAATGTTCTTAATAGTTTAGAGGTTATTGCAACTTTAGAGTGCTCAATGCTTTGAAAACAATGCTAATAAATGACATTTGCTCACTATTTTGACCCTAAATTTCGAACTAAATAGAATTTTTGAGTGCAGTTTACTTTATTAGAAAGTAAATATCCTGGCTTCAATTTGAACACAAACTTTGTCTAATTTGAAAATATAGTAATTTGCATCTATGAATAAAGAAATTAAATTCAATAAGAATGTGGTATAAAATGTCATTTTTATAACGTTGATAAACACAATAACAACACTTAAAAACCTACAATTGACCGGCAATTCACGTTGACAGACTTCATCAGATTATATCCAAATACAAAAGCTCAGAGCACCGAGTGTTGGCCAACCTGGTTTTTTTCAACCCTTGTAGTAGAGAGTACACTTATTATGGACCATTGCCAAAGCTCATATAACTATAGAGAAACCTGCAATTTAATGGCAATTCACTTTGACAAACTTCATGACTAAGTTTTCAAAAAGGAGTTGGGTTGCAAATATATATATATATATATATATAGGTAAAGTTAAGAGAAAATTTTAATTAGATTCTTAATTGGATTCATAATTTTGTGCCACATGTCTCATGTAAGGTTTTCAATCTTTGTGCCAAGTGAGTTATTGTATCAATTTAATTTCTTAATTTTGCTGTAGTATTTATCACATATTGCAATAATCAAAGAGTCAAATTTTTGTTTTTAATAAATGCAATGAATTTGGCACGTGTTGATTTTGTATAAAGATGGATTGTTGAGGAATCACATTTATGATTGCCAGAAATTATGCAATTTGAGTAGCAGCTATGGCTGAAGCCTGAAATCCAAGCATAAAGTCAATTCAATTCACACATAAGAGTCCTCCATGAACAAACGTATTAGTCCCCTCTATCTTGCTACTGAATTGCTAATATTTCTCTCTCTAACTTTTCTTATTGATTTGTTAATCCTTGTTTGAAAATTTTCTTATATCTTTGTAGAGCAAAGGCTACCTTTTCCATTTAATTTGATAATATGCTATCTAATATCTAATTTTCCTCTCTCTAACTTTTCTCATTGATTTGTTAATCTTTTATTGAGGAATCCCTTCTATCTTCGTGGCAAATGCTACCTTTTTTTTTGTTTGTCTAATTTAATAATATATAATATAATATCATTTTAAGTATTTTATGTTTCTTCTTAAGAGAGGGATTAGACAGCAATTGACATCAACACAAGACTAGTCATGTACATATTTGGTTAAGAGTGCTCTCTAATATGTGTTAATCAATCTGCTAGTGAATTAACATTTAATATTGTTTTCCCCCAAAAAATTGTTTAATATAGACATAGCATTATTAGTTTATTGTGAGAATTAAAATTCTATGTCAATTTTTTGTTTATTTATTTAGGCCAATTTATATAATTTTTTAGCTTACCAAGTATTTAAAGTTTTATCTTCTCAAAAAATTAAAAGACAAAGTAATTGAAGTTTTGATATCTAATTACAACTCTCTTATGAACAACTTTTAGTTTGGTAAAGCCCATTACCATATTTTAAAGTTGAAGCAGAACCAAAATCTAAATAAAATCCATATTAGCTTTTAATTGCAATTTAATTTTATGTCAAGTGCCCAATTTGAATTTTTCTTAATTTTTCTATCAAGTAATTTATTCATAATATTCAACATAAAAGTCAAAATCACTACTTTATTGTCACTACAGTAAAAGTTTTCATGCATAAGCATGGGTTACAACTTAGTTGCAATAAACTGTGAAACACATAGGACAAATAATATGAACAATGACAACATGTAGATTGTAGAGTATATACATACAAACTTGTAGGCTATAACTGATTTAAAAAAAAAAAAAAAAACCATTTGTTTGTCCATATTTCAAATTTTTAAAGTCATAATTTATTAATTTAGCGTCCATTTGAGAATAGCTTATTTAGCTGAAACTGAAAATATTTTGTTAAAAGTACTGTAGATAAAGATAAAAATTAGTTGAATATTGTAGTGAGACTCATTAATAGCACCAAAAAGTACAGTGAGACCCATGAATATTAACAAAAATAAGTTGACAGTGGAGATAAGCTAAAAAATTCAATTCATCCCAAACGCATACTAAGTCTAAAAAATACATTTCACTTAAAATGGAAAAAATAAAAATAAATTCATTTTACGATTAAGATTTCATTAAGAATATTTGATATATTTACAAAGTGCCAATTGTCATTGTTCTCTTCTTTGCGCATTTGGAGGCTTAACACCGATGCTTTTCACTCTAATCCTCCACTAGTTTTTTAACATCTACATTTCTGTTTTAACTTTGTATATTTTGTAGACTTATGCTGAAAGTGGAAAGTATTAGCGTGTCACCTCTTACATAACTCAATCAGCTTTTGTTATGGATTCTTTTGTTAATTTCATCTAGAGGTAAGAGAGAGCGTTTGAAGTATTTTATTGTAGTGAATTTTCTTTGATGTGAATCTTCTGATAGCAATAACATCAGATATGCTAAATGCTAAATTTTTAGAACACCAAACATCAAATATTACCTTCACTAGATGTTTCGAATGCTAAAAAAATTTAGCTTGTGTTCGTACACTTCTATTAGTAGAAGCGTACAGACTCAGCTGCTAAAAAAATCATTTTTTTTACCGAAGAGATCAGCGTCGTGGAGATTGGTCGTAATGGCACTATAAATACTGAGTCGAATTTGTTTGGTTTTTGATATGGGTTATGGTGGTCTGATTGTTGGTGGTTTTGGTTCTTTGTTGGCCTTTGGGTTTCAACGATGGTGGTATAATTGTGGCTTTTGGGTTTTAGTGGCGGTGGTTTAATTTTGATTGGTGGGTTATGGTGGTGGCATGAGGTTTGATGGGTTTTTTATATGGGTTTGTGATTTGGTGTTTTTTTTGTTGTTGTTGTCGGTGGATGTGGGTTTGCGTTAGTGATAATTGTAGAGGTGGATTCTGATTGTGATGGTGGTGGTTGGTTTTGAATGGTGGTGGTGGTTGGGGGTTGGTACTTTTTTTTTACTTGAGGAATTTTTATAGGTTATTTTAATGTCTTATACTCTTAAAATAAAAAATGTGACGTAGGATATATTGTTAAGTAGTATGCTAAAATAGATAAATTAATTTTTTTTAGAAATATTTAATCTATAACATCTAGAAACCCATTGATTTTTTTTTTTTTTTTTTTTTTTGGAGAAGAGGAGAGGAGAAAACCTATTGATTTTGGGTCTGTTTGGTTGGAGGGGTGGAAAAGTAAGAGGATAAAAAATGGGGAGAAAATAGAAAAGTGAGAGGATATAAAAGTTTTTATTTTTCCCTTATGGTGTTTAGTTTGAGAATAGAAAAGTGAAAAGATAGAAAATATAGTTTGTATAAATTTACTTTCATGCCTCTAATAGATAAAAAATAACAAAAATACAAATGAACAAAAAATAAATAAATAAAAGCACCAAAAGAGTGCACAGAGAAGGAAAAAAAAGCTAAAGAAGGAAGTTTATAATATTATAAAAAAAAAAAAGGAAAACGTCAAAAAAAAAAAAACTAAAGGAGATTAAAAAAAGAAAAAGGACAAAAAAAAACTAAAGAAGGAAATTTATAAAATAAAATAAAAAGAAGCAGCTCACATGTATTAAAAAAAAAAAAAAAAAGACAAAACGTGTAAAAAATATATGACAAAACTGAAAAGAAAGCAGGAAAAAAAGAAAAATGAAAAATAGAAGAGAGATGTGACCAGTACCTAACATGTTGGCAAATGAGAGTTTTTTGTCAAAATATTTTCTTTTTTATTATAGAGAGAATTTTTTAGTGTACCTTGAGAAAAAACAGCTGGGCTCTGCTATTTATTATCATTTCTCACTATCCAACTAAATACATTCTAAAAAAAATTTCCATTCTTTTTTCTCTTCAAAACTTTAGAGAGAAAATGGGAAGAAAAACTTTTTGGTGTGTGTTTAGATGAGTGGAGAGGAAAGAAAATAAATAGTAGAGTTCATGTGTCTTCTTTCTGAGCTTATCAAAAAGTTTTTTATTCAAGATAGAGAAAAAACTGAAAGAGAAAAGCTCATGAAATGAGCTTCCAAAAACACTTTTGAAATTCACCTTCAAGTTTACAACTTTTTTTTTTTAAAAACGTGTGTTGGCTTCCTCTCTCTTCTTCTTTTTCTTCTTCTTCCTCTTCTTCTTCTTCTTCTTCTTTCTTTTTTTTTTTTTTTTTTTTTTTTTTTTGTGTCTGGACATGTTTGCTTCTTTTTTTTTTATGATATTTTTTTCTAAACGTGTAGCTCTCTTTTTTTTTTTTTTTCTCTTTTTTTAGTGCTCATATGTTTATTTTCTCATTAATTTTGGTTGGTTTTTTTTTTAGAAAACAATTTTGGGTTAATTTCTTATTCTTTTTATTTTTAATTTTTTTTATTGAAGTGTCCATTTATACATAATTTTTTTTAAAGATTAATGTGTTATTTTTTGTTTTATTTAATAAAAATATGATGATAAATTTATATAAATTCTATTTTCAATTAAATAAAAAAAATTTCTACTTTTTTACTTTTTGACCCTCCTAACTAAACACAAATACAAGGATCTAAAATTTTTTCAATCCTATCGTCATTTTCTATGCTGTCACTTTTTCATCTTCTAACTGATCGAGTGAATGTAAGCCGGAATAAAGTTACTTTTTAGTACATGAAAATAGGATATTATTACGATAGCTTATACTTTTACGTAAACATCATCAATTGTCTATTTAAGGGCCAAGAAAAGTTGACAAGTTGTGTACTACACTACTCCCTTGCCTTGCACGTCTGAAACGGTGCTCTTTTAACACCCAATTCGTCGAAAAAGCTGAATGCTTTTTTGTCTTTTAATTCTCACAAGTCACACACCAGAAGAAAAACCAAAAATGAAAAGAACCAACATTTTTTTTTTAAAAAAAGAAAGCTTAATTAATTATTAACACTCAACAGCCAAATACCAAAGCGTTAATGGCTTCTACTACTGTCGCTGCCTCGGTTTTGTTCCAAATCGGAACTGGACGACGCCTCCCCGTGATGACGCCACGTGTCCCCGTGTCCCACCGGCTCCGCAGCACAACCATCATGAGCAGCTCCGAAAGCTACGACAGAGCCAACGCGGTGAAGCGGTTCGACGAATCCAAGGTCGGAGTGAAAGGCCTTGTCGACTCTGGCATCACCACCATCCCTCCTTTCTTCGTTCACCCACCCGAGACCCTATCCGACCTCAAACCCGAGACCCGAACCGGGTCCGGATCCGAAATCATTCCCGTCATCGACCTCTCTGGAGCGGACTCGGGTGGTAATCGACGGTCAGATATCGTCGATGAGATCAGGCGGGCAGCGTCGACTTTCGGGTTTTTCCAGATTGTTAATCATGGTGTGCCTTTGGAGGTTCTGGACCGTACGATGGCATCCATGAAGGGTTTCCACGAGCAACCAACGGAGATAAAGGCGCGGGTGTATCGTAGAGAGATAGAAACCGGTGTATCTTACATGTCCAACGTGGACTTGTATCATTCTAAAGCCGCCAGTTGGAGGTAATAGTAATTTTTCCCCTATCTGAGTTTTTTGTATATTTCTCTAATCAGTACTTTCTTAGCAATATAACAAATGGTCTCCATCAAAAAAAAAAAAAAACAAACAAACAAACAAATGGTCCGATTCGGGTCGAATCGGATCGTATCAGCCGGCCGAAACCGACCGATTCAGGCCGATACTGGCTTGAATCAGGCCGAAATTCATGTTAAAAAAAAAAAAAAAAAAAACAAACAAAGAAAAAAAAACCCCTAAACCATCACTGCCTCCTGCCTCTCTGCTCTCTGCCTCCCTCCCTGTATTCTAATTTCAATGTTTTAGTTTCAACTTTCAAACTTGTGGACATTAGAGCATTTGCAGCAGTGGTGTCAAATTGCTATAATATATAGCAATATAGCTACTTAGACCCACAAATTCAGCTCACAGCAGTAGAGCTATTTTCCTATTTTTTAGCTTCAAGTGAACAGTGCACATCTATAAATAAATGTGCACTGTTCATCAAAGCTAAAAAAAAAAAAAAACTATTTTATTAACTCTCTCTCTCCTCTCTCATTAACAATCAGCCTCTCATTCTTTCTTTCTCTCTCTCTCTCTCTCTCTCCCTCTCTCTCCGGCGCCTCTTCTTCTTCTTCCTTCTTCCTTCTCTTTTTTTTTTTTTTTTTTTTTTTTTTCTCTCCCTCATCACCGATCAGCTCAGCGCCGTCCTCCATTGCCGTCCTCCATCGCCGACTCAGCTCATCGCCATCCTCCATCACGGATCTCAGTTCATCGCCGATCTTCATCGCCCAGCCCTCCATCTCCTCGCCGATCTTCATCGCCGTCCCACTCGCCGTTCTCCATCGCTGTCCCACCTCGCCGTCCTCCATGTCTCCCTCATCACTGATCGCATGGGTTTTTTTTTTTTTTTTTTTTTTTTGTGTTGTGGACTGCTGTGGTGGTGGTGATGGTTGTGCTGTGGTGGTGATGGCTGTGCTGTGGTGGTGGTGATGGTTGTGCTGAAGCTTGCTGTAAAATTTTTTATTATTATTGCTGTCCATCTCGCCGTCCTCCATGTCTCCCTCATCGCCGATCACATGGGTTTTTTTTTTTTTTTTTTTTTTTTTTTTTTTTTTTTCTGTTGTGGACTGCTGTGGTGGTGGTGGTGGTTGTGCTGTGGTGGTGGTGATGGCTGTGCTCTTGCTGTAAAATTTTTTATTATTATTGTATTGAGTTTTTTGTATTATTTTAATCAAATAGCTAAAAATATAGATGTATTGCTGCGGAGTGTGAAGAGGTAAAAGCTAAAATTATAGATAAAGTAACTTTTAGATGAGAGAAATATAGATGTGCTGCTGTGAATGCTCTTATATTTTAGTTATCATCTATTATTGTACTTAAATTTGGTATATGTTTATATAATGTAAAAAAGTATGTTTAGTAGTATATAGAAAATATAAATATAAATAATTTTAATAATTTTTTAATGGCCACATCCGTACCTACAAAATTGCCGAGTACCGCACTCGAATCCAAAACTACTTTTGCGAATGAATTGGTTAATATGGTAATCACATGATTGGGTAGATGATTTTCTCTTCTTTTTTTTTTTTTTTTTTGAAAAAGTGGTAAATGATTTTATATTACTAGTTTGCCCCATTATTTAAGTCTGAAATGTCCCCTTTATTTCAGCTTAAATAAATCTAGACGGTCAGTTGAGGTACAAGGCTCGTAACATGATTCCTTTATCCACCTCCATCTTTTTTTATATACCTTAAAAATATATAGTATTAGGTGGCATGTTAAAATGATAAGATGATCTGAAATAAATTGAAGAACTTCAGATAAAACTTGTTTATGTTTGGTTATTTTAACAAATGAGTCAAGTTTAAACCAAGATTTGGACTTCACTATTGATTGAGTTAATCTCGAATATAATATATTTTTGAACAAGTTGGTAAGAATGAGATTTGTTTTGACTATATATAATATTCATTTTTGTTTGGCTCTTTTATACTCCTACGTTCACCTTATTGGAACTTATCCTCCAAAATCATGATGTAAAAAGGAGTGGTGTAAAAGAATGAGTATGAGAAAAAAGGTCATGATATTTTTTTTTTTTTTTGTAATTTTATTATTTTTATTTTGAATAAGTCATACTTTCCCCCAATGATTACAATTTTCTTAAATTTATTTTTATGCCACTCCTAGCATCCCTTACTAGTTGACAATTTATGATATTTCCAAGGGAGACAACCAAGGTTCAAATCTTTCCTCCCCTAATTATCAAATTATCAACAAAAAAAAGGGTAGTTTAGGAGGATTTTTTTTTAGTGAAGAAAACTCTTTTGTTCCTTAATTTAATATCTACTCATGGAATGAGAAAATAATGAATGTAAATAGGAGATATACATTTCATATTTAACTTACTAAACTCTTGTTCATTGTTGTAAAATGTAACTCTAAATATGTCATAATGGTACCAGGGACACCATTCAAATAAGACTTGGTCCCAAGCTGGCAGACCTTGATGAAATCCCTGAGATATGTAGGAACGAGGTGATTGAGTGGGATCGAGAGATCAAACAGTTGGGGGAGCGTTTGATGGGGCTGCTGTGTGAAGGGCTAGGAGTGGAGAATGGGAGGTTGAAGGACATGACATGTTTGGAAGGGAGAGTGGTGGTGGGCCACTACTACCCCTGCTGTCCACAACCTGATCTAACGGTTGGGCTTGCATATCATACAGATCCAGGGGTGTTGACGGTGGTGCAACAGGACCATGTTGGTGGGTTGCAGGTTAAGTATGGTGGGGGTTGGTTGGATGTAAAACCTATCCCTGGAGCTCTTGTTATAAACATTGGGGATTTGCTTCAGGTAAAATCATCTTAAGCTCAAAGCTTAACTATTATAATAAGGCAATAAAACTAGGTTCATATTCTTTAGAGTAACTTGACACTTTAATCTGTTAAATTCGTTTTAGAAAAATCATTATATCAATCATTATTAGAAGATTATAGCCCATCATGTTAACTTGTAAAAATTATCATTTTTATTTAATGCTATGATTACTTGTGGATTGTTTATGAAGTCTAATAAAATTTAGTTAGATTATATATTAGAGTCTATCTAATATAGCTTCTGCACTTTGATCTATTTGATATAATAAGGGAATTTGTTGAACATTACACGCAATCTAAGATTCAATGCTCCATATTACTCATTGCCCAGAGACTTGAGTCTCTATTATATGATTGATGGTGAGGATTACAAATTTTAATATATAACCCGTATGAATTGATGTGTGCAATATATCTTGAGGGAAGGGAAAAAGGGTCTCTTCCCTTGCCCAATGCTTGAGGTTGATTCTGATCTCCATATCTTTCAGTGCCTCCTCCCGGTGACCTTCCTTTTCAGCTATTCATTGGCCATTAGAGCTAGTTTTTTTTTTTTTTTTGGCTGAATGGCCTTTAGAGCTAGTTGATTAAAGGTCACTTTCCACCTCTGATGCATTGAAGATAATGATAAGGGTTTGAATTACATTGATGCATCGAAGATCATAAGGGCTTGAATAAATTTCATTCGTTATCAAAGATTATGATTAGGGTTTGATTTACATTCGTTACTGCCAGCAGCAAGCATGTAAGAGCTAGAATTGAGTTCAAAGATGCATATCCTTGTGCTGATGAAAACAGAGAGATTTGTTGTAGATGGGGGTAGATGGGGTTTTCAATGTAAGTTTACTGTCATGTAGGCTAATTGTTGACCGTCTTGTTTAGGTGTGGGCTGTTTTGGTATGTTATTGTTTTAGTTTTGTGTTGTATTGTTTTTGCTGTTTTGTCAGCTTCTTCTGTACTGTGTTGCTGTTCTCAGTATGTTTCAATGAAATTTTCTTGATTATCAAATATATAAAAAGTATATAGCAACTTCCATAATGTGCCAATATATTTATATTAGAAACTCATGTTATTTAAGAATAGTTAATTTTTTTTTTTTTTTGGTTGAGAAACTGAATTTTGAAAACTAATAGCTCTATTACTCTTCTAATTTTGATCTGAAATCTTGTTTCTTCAGATTATATCGAATGAAGAATACAAAAGTGCAGAGCACCGAGTATTGGCCAATGCTTCCCATGAACCAAGAGTGTCAATAGCAGTTTTCTGCAGCCCAGGAAATAGAGACGATGTTTATGGACCATTGCCAGAGCTCATATCACCAGAGAAACCTGCAATTTACCGGCAGTTCACGTTGACAGACTTCATGACTAGGTTTTTCAAAAAGGAGTTGGACTGCAAATCTTTGACAAATTACTATAAGCTGTGAAACACATAGGAAAAATGGAACGAACAATGATAACATTTAGATTGTAGAGTATATACATTACAAACTTGTTGGCTATACCTGATTGAAAAAAAAAATTAAACCATTTGTTTGTCCAAATTTCATATTTTAAATAGTTAGTTTAGCCCCTAGAATATGTTTTACTTGAAATGAAAAGATTTCATTTCTTGATTAAGATTTTAGTTCCGGTATTTGAAATATAATAATGTGCCAACTGTCATTTTTCTCTCCTTTGTGCATTTGGAGGCAAATTGCTTTTTAACAACAATCATTTTCACTCAAATCCTGCACAAATTTTTACATATAGGCTTTTTTATTTTAACTTTCTATATGTTGCACTGGAAGTGCCGATGAACTTTGAGAAGTGTCATCACCAGATAAGTGATAGTGTTTGAAGTATTTCATTATAGGGAATTTTCACACATGAGGGATTTATACTTAAAAACTGTTTATGTATCTAAAAAATTTTCAATTTTTAACATTCACAGGTGAAAAACTTTTTATTTTTTTTTTTTGCCGGATTAAATTTGTAAAAAACTCACTATAATGTGTATGAATTGATTTATTTGTTATTGTTCTTTCCACCTAAGCTATTTGTGATTGTGAATGAATCTTAAAAAATGGTAGATTTGAAACAATCACATCCATTTCATAATCTTTATTATACTAAGTCGTTACATAGAGGCTACTGAATTTTTGTGCCTTTTACACATTATGCATATATCTCTGCAGGCAAGATTTGAATAAATTAAAGGGGTTCAATTGTTTCACATCTTACAGTATCTACACTCTTTTATATAGTACGTAATGTATGGACATTGACATTCTTACCTCTTTTATATCGTGTGTAATGTATGGACATTTATCCCGGCAATTTACACTCAATAACAACCCTCAAAAACCTGTAATTTACCGGTAGTTCACGTTGACAGACGTCATGACTAGGTTTTCATAAAGGAGTTGGACATCAAATCTTTGACTAATTACTCTAAGCTGTAAAACACATAGGAAAAATTATATGAACAATGATAACTTGTAGAGTATATATATATACAAACTTGTAGGCTATACCCATTTAAAAAAAAAAAAAAAAAAAAAAAAAACCATTTGTTTGTCCATATTTCAAATATTAAATAGTCATAATTTAGTCTTAACTGCCATTGTTCTCTTCTTCGTGCATTTGAACGCAAATTGCTCTTTAATGCCAATAATTTTCACTCTAATCCTCCACAAGTTTATAAATATCTTCATTTCTGTTTTAACTTTGTATACAATGATGCCTTCAAGAATATTTTTTAGGGTGGTCATTATGAATATTAAATTATACAAAATTTAATAAAAAGAACTTGAATATATTAATGTCACAAAAAAAACATGAAAATATATAAAGTATTACAATTTTGTCTACTAACAAAGAGAAAAAGAAAAAAAATGGATTAATAAGAGATAAAGTGAGAACTGAGAATGTTGAGATGAAAATAATAAAGTAACAGAATTGAAGTAATAATAGAGAAGAGAAAAAAAAAAAAAAGGATGATATTTGTTATAACTGCAAGCTAAGTCGTTAAGGAGAGCAAAATTATTGCGATTGTAAAGCCAAAAAGTGCATAACTGCCAAGGAAATCTCATGACTACAATATTCTTCTTAAGTCATTTTTTCAAGAAAAAGAAAAATGAAATTATGGATTATTTTTATGTAATAGATTGAAAGAGTTACAAATTTGAATGATTATTTTTCTTTTTCTTTTTGAATCAGCTTTTTGTGAAATAATTTGTTCACTCGTTGTTTGGTCTAGTTTTGTTTTTGCTTGGATTATTTTTGTTGTTATTTGATTTTTTTTTTTTTTGTTATTTAAGGATTTTTTTTTTTTTTTTGGGTTTAAGGGGTTAGGGATTATGTCTGAGAGACCATAATTATTTTTGGAGTAATGCTACATATACAACATTTTAAAACAAATCTTATATAACAATTTTTTATTAATGGGTTAAAATGTGATGTCAATATTTGGCACAAATTAGAATTAGTATCTATTTTCCATTTATCATATAAGATTTGTTGTAAAATTATTATAAAAATATTATAAATGTAACATTACTCTTATTTTTATTGAACTAAAATTCTTGTAATGCTCAAGTTAGGGTGATCAATATTTTTATCTGGGTGCTCTCTCTCTCTCTCTCTCTCTCTCTCTCTCTCTCTCTCTCTCTCTCTCTCTCTATATATATATATATTTATTTGCAAGTATATAGATACATTTTTTGGCAAGTCAAGTTAGCCTCTGTTTGTATATCTTGTACTAATAGTGTGAAGTGTTAGTGTGTCACCTCTTACATAACTCAATCAGCTCTTGTTATGAATTTTTTGGTTAATTTCATCTAGAGATAAAAGAGAGTGTTTGTGTTTGAAGTATGTGGTTGTAGGGAATTTTCTCACACAGGGGATTTATTCTTAATTTATATACATAAATGTTTTTTAAAATTTTTAACAGTAATAAGTGAAAAACTTATCTTATATATCTAGATTAAATCAAGAAAAAAACTCACTATAATGCACATGAATTGATTTATTTATTTCTTTTAAGCTTTTTACCTAAGCTATTTGTGAATCAATTTGTTCAAATGGTAGATTTGAAGCCATAAGAGCGATTTCTTGATCTTTATTATACTTATTCATTACATTAACACATTATTATGCAACTGAAATTATGGTGTGCATAAATTAGAGACTACTGAATTTTTGTGCCTTAAAGAAATAATAAAAGAAAGTTGATTCCCAGCAGGGGAAAAAATGTTGATTGGTGGATTAAGAAGATAGGAAAAAACAAAAAAAATAGCTACCATAGGCATGCCTACTCTTTTTATTATTATTATTTATTATTATTAAACTTTTTTGGGGGTAAATACGCATGCCTACTTAAGCATTGTGAATGTGAACAAAATAAAAGCCAAAAAAATATTGATTTTTTGACTTCCTTTGGGGTCATGACATCGGAATTGACTTCATAATTTTGGATGGTAGGATTCTCTGAACCTAGAGTGGAATGTTTGTCTACTGCACATCTTCGTGAAACCAATAACATAACAGATGTACTAGCAAAGGGAGTAAACAGTGAACCGATAAAAGAATACAATTAATGTCCAAATTTTGTTTATACCTGGGACATTTTGCGATTTAGCACTCCTCGAGAGTGGTCTATATCCTTTTTGTAAATCGAAAAAATTAATGGATGTTTTAAAGATTTTTTTTTTAATGGACGAGTTTAGAAAAATGTTTAATATAAAAAAGAAAAATAGAAAGTAATTAAACTCATCTTCGGCTCTTCCTACCGACAAAAATAAATAAAAATAAAAAAGTAGTAAATTAATTAACCCATCCCATGTCACACCCGGTGAATAAAACAACTCTCAAAAAGTAAAAGATTCCGAGGACAAAAATTGCTTGAAACAATACAAATGAGACTGCAAAGTTCAACAGCTAGTCGACACTCTCTGCTGGCTTCAATGATTAATAAATTCGTGGTTCATGCCTCTCCCAAACTCCTAATACCATTCCTTTATTTAATATTTATCATTACCTACTTGAGCTTTCAAGTGTCTTCAACCACACACCACATGGTGGATGTGACTTGATGATAAGAGTTCTCGTTCTGCATTTTGAGTGGGGCAGTTTGAGCGATAGTTCAAGCAAGACCCGTGTAATACACATGGTATTACACATGGTATTACTCATTACCGTCACATGGCGCGAGGTCGATGAGCCCACGCGAGAGACTCCTTTTTTATTCAGCAAAAAAAAAAAAAAAAAAAAAAAAAA
This sequence comes from Lithocarpus polystachyus, assembly GCA_033629205.1. Taxonomy (NCBI): domain Eukaryota; kingdom Viridiplantae; phylum Streptophyta; class Magnoliopsida; order Fagales; family Fagaceae; genus Lithocarpus; species Lithocarpus polystachyus. The sequence goes on from CM066164.1 coordinate 42,748,697, forward strand.
AGTGTCTTCAACCACACAAAAAATATCAACCGCATTTACAGTCCTCAGTTCACTTTTGCTCTCTCTAGTCTCTAATGGCGCAGTCAACACGGTCCAACTCCCTTATCCTTGTCCTTGTCTTCTTCTTCTTCCTCTTCTTCTGTAATATCCCAACTTTATTGTCATTACCCCCTTCTTCTTCTTCTTCAACCTCTGCTTTTCCCAATGAAGCTCTCCCCGCTAAATCAGGCTATCTCCCTGTCAATCCCACCACTGGTTCCGCCATTTTCTACACTTTCTATGAAGCCCAGGAACCCATTTCGACTCTCTCCCAAACCCCACTTCTCATTTGGCTCCAAGGTGGCCCTGGCTGCTCCTCCATGACTGGTAACTTCTTTGAACTTGGACCCTGGCGTGTCAATTTTCGTAAGGCCAAGTCTGACCCCCTTGTTCTTGAACCCAATTCTGGTTCTTGGAACCGCTTATTCGGCCTTCTTTTCCTCGATAATCCGATTGGAACTGGGTTTAGTATTGCTTCTACACCCCAAGAAATCCCAAGAGATCAATATACTGTTGCCACGCATCTTTTTGCTGCAATCACTGCGTTTATTGAACTAGACCCATCGTTTAAGTTTCGTCCAATATATATTACGGGTGAGAGCTATGCAGGTAAATATGTTCCAGCGATTGGATACTATATTTTGAAGAAAAATGCGGACTTGGCCGTGTCTGAGCAGGTGAACTTAGCAGGTGTTGCTATTGGAAATGGTTTGACTGACCCGATCACTCAGGTGGCAACTCATGCTGTGAATGCTTACTTTTCGGGTTTGATCAATGAAAGGCAAAAGAGTGAGCTGGAGAAAGCTCAATGGGAGGCAGTTGGGCTGACCAAATCGAAGAATTGGAGTGAGGCCACAAATGCTAGAAATAAGGTCTTGCATTTGTTGCAAAACATGACAGGGTTGGCCACATTGTATGATTTTACAAGGAAAGTTCCTTACAATTCTGACTTGGTTACTGATTTTTTGCAAAACAATGGGGTGAAAAAGGCCTTACGAGCGAATGAATCGATTGTGTTTGAGGAATGTAGTGATGCAGTGGGGGATGCATTGCATGATGATGTGATGAAGAGTGTGAAATATATGGTGGAGTTTTTGGTGAAGAAGAGCAAGGTTTTGTTGTATCAAGGGCATTTTGATTTGAGAGATGGTGTGGTTTCAACTGAGACTTGGGTGAAGACAATGGATTGGGAGGGAGTTGGGAATTTTTCAATGGCAGAGAGGAAGGTTTGGAAGATAAACAAAGCGCTTGCTGGGTTTGTGCAGAAATGGGGGAGTTTGAGTCAAGTTGTGGTTTTGGGGGCTGGGCATCTTGTGCCTACTGACCAGTCATTAAGTTCACAGGCAATGATAGAAGACTGGGTTTTGGAGAGGGGCTTATTTGGCCATCAACAAGAGGAGGATTTGTCATCAAATTTCTAGGGTGCACTGTAAAATTTATTCCTCTTATTCTCTTGTTGTTGTACCTGTATCAATTAGTAACTCAAATCATGGGCAAGCTTAAAATGGGATGTTAAGAACATTGCAATTTGCATCATTGAATAAATGATCTACTTTGATTTGTCAGATTTTATATTTGATGATTACATACCAATTGGTGGAACTTCACTTTTCTACAGATTGTTTTCCCCCCTATTGGGTCTTTCGGCAGGAGAGATCTGAATCTGCAATATCAACATATCATATTTAAAAGATTTTGATAATCCCCATTTTTGGATAAACAAAATTACCTTCAATCAAATCTAAAATATACAAGCATACCACACCTTTACAGTGGTTATAGACACAAATCGCCAAAAAACAGGATTTCAAGAACCTTAGCCAACTTTACTAACAACTGTAACAAGTAACAATGCAAGGCATAAAGAGCATGGCTCCAAAGTTAATAAATGCCCTCAGTCAATCCATTTTTCGCCTGCATTTTCCACCTATAAATATTGTCTTATATTGAACACATTAGTATCCTTACTATATTTAAAATTTATAATTACACAAGTTTCGAGCTTAAAAATTCGTGTCTGCAGGAATTTGTTCTCCTCCATGTGTTGGAGGCTGATTCCAATGTCATATTCGTTTAATGCATTTTTGGGGAATATATTCTCATCCAAATCTGTTGGGACAGCAGATTCAAATTTTACATAGCTAACCTTGCACTTGCAAGCTGTAAATCTCCAGTCAATAAGACAAAAGAAGAAGTCTCATTTTTTGCCCTCTAAAATTCTTGAGCAAATTCATTTGTTTGGGGAAAATTAAACCGAGGTTATTCGTCCAACTAGTAAACAAAAGGAAATTTTTGCTGGCATCAAATTGAGAAGAATTAAAATGTGAACCATAGACTCTCCTCGACATTATTCAATCTCAACTAACTGATCAGTGATTCTTCTACTTTTCTGTTTTGGCCTCTATCCACAATAATATTAATCAACTATATGATAAAAATGTGAGCTTCATTAAAATTCTACTTTATGCACACCAATGTAACCCCTTTTTATGTCTAATTAACTAGAAGATTGTTGCCATCATATATTGTATGCAAACTGAGTATGTCAATCGTTTCATCAAAGTAATTTCTACAACAGTTTTCCAAAGAAAACGTCTCTCTAAGCTATATAATATGTCAAGATATTGAGTTCAATTCATGGAAGATAAAGACTTAAAGAAAAAGTTAGTTTGTTGCATATAGTTTATTGTTCTTGTGTGATTAAAAGTGGGGAGGTGCGGTTTTGTTTTATAAATGTCCCTCTTGAAATTTGATGTGATGTAAATTTGATCCATGGAAGCTTGATTTGGAAAGTTAGCTATTCAAAGAAAAAAAAAAATTCAAGTGAGAATAAACAATACACAACCAAATTGTTTTCTTTTTACTTTCTTTTCATATATTTACAAGATACTTCAAATAAATTAGCCAGGCATAACAATCAACATAAACATGACAAATTTAAGTTGATTTAACAACAATCCACAAGCAAGACATCAAATTTGTACACATCCAATAAGAAGAAAAAAGAAAAAGAAAAAGAAGGAGACCTAGACTAGTAAAAATCTATCCATAAGCTGTAAACTATTTTTCTTCTCTACGGCTAGACTAGGATGAGGTGACTGTGGGATATATATTTCAAAAACAGTTTAATTTTGTGATTATGTAAACAAAAGCAACATACAAATCTAATCATAAACAAGAAAACAAATAGATTCAATAGACAAAAGTAATAAATAAATTTTGTATATAAGAAGAAATCTAAATAATTAAATAACTCATAGACTTGATACGTGAAAAATGAATGATGCAAAACTGATCAAGTATTGTGCTTGACACAATCTTCTTAAAGTAAATTTAGATTTAATTAGTGGGGCGTAAAGAGTCATTGATGTCTGGCTCACAAGATAAAATGATCAATAATATGTAGAAGAAGCACTGCAATCTACGTGCCTAGCGAATTGAGCTATGTTTTTCTCTCCCTTTGACTCTATGCAAATGTATGCATAAAAATATTTTCTTTGAAAAAGTTTCTCAGTAAAAATAGCTTTTATGAACGAGGGATTATAAATATGTACCGTAGCAAAGAGACACGTTATTTAGGAAAAATTGTTTTCTTCATGATTGTGATGTATGGTAATGTTTCTACAAACACTAATATCCTTTCACAGGGTCCCACGGGAAGTTCTAAACTTCTCTTTGAACTCCAGGAACCAAATAAAATTGAAGACCTTTTATTCAGTTTTAAAGAAACAAAGCAAGCTGGCAAATCTTGTCAAAGGAGTCATAACAAATTGACAAATACCACATAAATAATTACCAAGATCAATATAACAAAAGTAATTTATTTATGAAATATAACCAACTGTGAATGCCACTATTAATACCCTTATCCCTAAAAAGTCTCATTTGGTTGGGTGATTATTAAGGGGATGGAAAATGGGAAGAAAATGATGTTTATGGTTGTTTTATTGAGCGGGGAAATAGGAGAGAAAATACGCAGCCCACCAAAATACAATAATGCAAAAATATTTGGACACAAATGTCCTTCATATATGCAATGTTACAAGTTTTTTTTTTTTTTTCTAGCTCTCACGTGCTGCTTTTTTTTTTTTTTTTTTCAAGGTTGGTTGTTTGGCTTTTATTATTACTAGTTTCAATCTTATGGCTCACGTCATTCTTATGCTTGAGTTTCTCTACCATTCTTCTGGTAGTAATCATTCTTATGACCTAGTTTGGTTGGCTAATCTCCTAATTGTGATCATTCTTATGACCTGGTTTGGTCGGTCGGTCAATTTCTTGGCTGTGGTCATTCTTATTTCGTGGTCTACTCGATCTGTCGATCTTTTGGTTGTGTTCATTCTTATGATCTCGTTTGCTTGGCCAATCTCTTGGATGTAGTCATTCTTAATTTATGATGTGGTATTGTCTACCAATCTAGTAACTGTGGTCATTCTTATGACCTAGTTTGTTTTGTCAATCTTGTGGTTATGGTCATTCTTATGTCTTGGTCTTGTAGCTATGGTCATTCTTATGACCTAATGTGGTCGGCCAATTTTGTAGTTGTGGTGACTATTATAACCTGATTTGCTCGACCAATATCAAGGTTGTGGTTTTTGGCCAACCTCATGGCTAAGGTCATTCTTTCTTCAAGATTTCCAAGTGTGTGTCGAATGATCACAAGCTATTTATTTATCACCACTCTTTCTTTAAACTAGTCGTAGACCCGCGCATTGCACGTGATAATATTATTGTTTTAATTATTATTGGTTAATAGTTAGTTTTTCATTTTCTTTAAAGTTAATATATTGACTTTTAGAAAATATACAATCTAATATATTAATTCAACAAAAACAACAACAACAATAATAATAATGTTGAATAAACTAATATAAGAAGAAAAAAGGTAAAAATAAAAGATATAACAATAAACACCAAATTAATTATCTCTAAATAAATACCAAATTATTTAAATCATATTATGTAATATTATAATATTACATTCTTATATACTATCTTTAATTCTTTACAATGCAATATGATAAAATTTAACAATCAAAGTGGGAAAAAAAAATTAAAACACAATTAAATTGCATCAATCTAAAGTAGAGTTCTAAAAAACACACAAATTTCTCAACCTAAAGCAGAGATGTAAATATATATATATATATATATGTATGTATGTATATATATATATATATATGTATATATATATATCACCAAAAATTGAGAGAGAGAGAGAGAGAGAGAGAGGGAGAAATAATTTTTTTTGTGAAAAAAAATTATGCATATAATGGAAAAGAGAATGCCAAATTTATTCTAAAAGAATAACAATAAGAAGAAACAAAATAAAGGGAAAGATGAAGAGTGATATTAAGAGAGAGGGTAGTGGGGAGATGAAAATGTAAAGAGAAAAAGAAAGATTGGAGAATGTGTAAATGTTAAAAAAAATGTTAAAATATTATATGTTTATTGAAAAAAATATAAATAATTTAATTATATGGAGGATGTGACTAAGTTTAAATATTGAATAAAATAAGATGAAAAGATTAAAAAAGTAAATATTATCTTTTTAAATTTTTTTATAATGCAATAGTATAATATTTAACAATCAAAGAGAACACAAAAAAAAAAAAAAAAAAAAAAAAACTTAAAACACAAAACTAAATCGTACCAACCTAACGTAGAGTTATAACAAACACAAAAATTTATCAACTTAAGCAAAGATGCATGAAAATAAAAATAAAAAACGCTCCAAAAATTATTGTGTGTGTGTGTGTGTGTGAGAGAGAGAGAGAGGGAGAGAGGGAGAAACAACCTTTCTGTGATGGAAAATTATGCAAAGAATGGAAGAGAGAATAACAAATTTATAGAAGATAGTGTGAATATGAAGAGACAAAATAAAGAAAAATGAATGGAAAGATAAATAGTGACATTAAAGTTGAGGGTAGTGGGGAGTTGAAAAGATAAGGGAGGGAAAGATGAAGAGACAAAATAAAAGTGATATTAAGGTTGAAGGTAATGGGAAGATGAAAAGTTAAAGGCATGAGAAATGTTGGAAAAAGTGCAATTATTAAAAAAAAAAAAGTAAATGTTAAAAAATAATTATAGGAAAATTGAAAAAAAAAAAATTAATGACGTGGATGCAGACATGGCTCAACGTGAACACAGTAATATTAAACGCTACGCTTCAGCTTTTAGTAATATATAGATTTAACAATCAAAGAGAACAAAAAAAAAATACTTAAAACACAAAACTAAATCGTACCAACCCAACGTAGAGTTATAACAAACACAAAAATTTATCAACTTAAGCAAAGATGCAGGAAAATAAAATAAAAAAAATACTGCAAAAATTATTGTGTGTGTGTGAGAGAGAGAGAGAGAGAGAGGGAGGGAGAAACAACCTTTCTGTGATGGAAAACTATGCAAAGAATGGAAGAGAGAATAACAAATTTATAGAAGATAGTGTGAATATGAAGAGACAAAATAAAGGAAAATGAATGAAAAGATAAATAGCGACATTAAGGTTGAGGGTAGTGGAGAGTTGAAAAGATAAGGGAGGGAAAGATGAAGAGACAAAATAAAAGTGATATTAAGGTTGAGGGTAATGGGAAGATGAAAAGTTAAAGGCATGAGAAAGGTTGAAAAAATTGCAATTATTAAAAAAAAGTAAATGTTAAAAAATAATTATAGGAAAATTGAAAAGAAAAAGAATAATGACGTGGATGCTGACGTGGCTCAACGTGAGCATAGTAACATTGAACGCTACGCTTCAGCTTTTAGTAATATATAGATTATTATTGCTTACTATTTTTTTTTAGAGAGTTTCAACCTATGGCGTCCGCCCCTGATGATAGCTCTTTATCATCAAACTAAGACACCGATCAGTTTTTGGTGTAGGCGGGGATTGAACTCCAAATCTCTTATTTAACCATCAAAGACTTTACCAGTTGAACTAAGTGGAACCCACTATTTTTTTTTTCTTACTAGGCTTGAAGGCAGGGATGCTTCTGGAGCTAAAAGGGAAAAAGATAAATGATACCTTTTGCGATTTTTCTTTTTCTTTTTCGGTCTGTCCTGGCCCAGTTTGGCTAGAAATGAACATGGTTTTGAAACCCGGACCGGACCGTACGGTCCGACCGGGAAAACCGTGAACCCTTCAGTTTTACGGTTTTTTTAGCTTCAAGAACCGGACTATGGGAAAAATGCAGGGAACCGTGCGAACCGTGGTCGGACCGTACGGTTCTGAGAACCGTGACCGGTTTTTGAGGGTCGGACGGTTCCTTTTTTCCGGCAAAGTTTCAGGCTTTCAGCCAATACATCAGTAGTACTATGGGTTTTTCAGATCTGGAACCAAATGAAAGAGAGAACAAAAAAAAAAAAAAAAAAAACAGAGGAGAAGAAGAAGCAGAGGAAGAACAAGACAACGAAGAAGAAAAAAAAGCAAAAACACAGCATGTCTTTATGTTTCTTCTTCTTCTCTCTTCAGAGTACATCACGCAGCTCCCTCTCTTCAGAAACTCTTCTCTTGGGCGAAGCAAACTTTAAATTTTGGCTTTGTTCTCTGCTGGTAATGTGTGTATGACAGGGTGAGACCGTGAGAGTATGAGAGAAAGTGAACGAGGGAGAGACTAGAGAGAGCCATTTTCTATCTTTTGTTTGCTGGTAAGATAAAGAAAGAAAAATAAAAGCATAGAGGAGGAGTGGAGGCCAGGCTGTGCGGAGAAGAATCTAGAAAAATAAAAACTAGATGAGAGGAGTGGGGATGGGGACAGGTGTGTGGAGGAGAAAAAACCAAGAGAAAAAAAAGAAAAGAAAAGAAAAGGAAAAGAAACGTACGCACGCAAGGGAAGCAAAAAATAATAATAAAAAGAATAAAAAATTACAATTAAATATTACTATAATATTTTCACAATGTTTCACAATAAATTTTAAGTAACATATTGTTATTAGTTAATATTAACGAGTAAAAAAATAATTTTAATAGTAGGTTCAAATTAAAACTAGTAACAATTTTTTACATAAATTTTATTGTGAAAGTATTGCTAAAAATGTTGTAAACTTCTTCGCTGATTCTGGAGACTTCTTTCTTTGCTGCCGTGCTTTGGTGTCACTACAAACATATAATGCTTGCTTGCTGTCAAGCACTTTCTTCTTGGGTTTTGTTATTTATTTAACTTTAACCATTTTTAATTTTTTAAAAGCATAGCCACCTTCATACCTAGCTTTTGATTTTTTTTTTTAATTCATAATAAATGGTAAACAGCAACTATTCAAATGGGCTTGGGAAAATAATGATTGGCAGTCAAATGGGCTTGGCCATGAGCAAATAAATTTATTTGTCTCTTAACTAATCTATTGGGTTTCATAAAATAAAAATTATTGGGTACTAAAATGTGCTTTGTCATAACTTAAAAATAATTTAAAAACTCAATAGCTATTGTTTTTTTAGAATTTAATAATTTTATTTGTATTATGAAAGTTATGTTATATATATTTTTTGACTATTTTAGTTAATTTTTCTATTTTTTATTAATTTAATGTTTTTATATATATTTAAAATAATTATTAAATTAATTATGACGTCATCACGGTTCGACCCCGGTTCGACCTCGGTTCGACCTCAAAAACCTTGAACCTCTCCTTTTTACGGTTCAATGAACGGTCCGGGTCTGAAAACCTTGGAAATGAAGCCATTTTTGTTTTTCGGTTGTTTGCTTTTTATTCTTTATTTATTATAACCGGGTATGATTGATATTTTTTTTATTGGTTCTTTGCTTATTTTTTTAATTAATTGTGCATAATTTTTTTAATAAGAGAATATGAGTTAATTTAAAATAAACTACCTTTTCCATCCTTTTACTTTGTACCCTTGTCCTCACTTGATCAATCTTTTCTATCCCCACATTTTCCATCCGCCAACCAAGAGAAGCCAAAGATCTCTATCCCCTCCACCATGATATATGCATTACCAACTTGTTGGCTAAAAGACTTAAATGGTTCCTGGACCAATTGATCAATCTTGCCATCTAGAAAGCTTTTATACATGGTAGGTGCATTGTCAAAAATTTCATACTTTCTCAGGAAATGGTCATGAACCTTCAAAAATATAGGCTCTCCTAGGTGTGCAATCAAGGTAGATCTTACGGGTGTCCATGCTTGACTAGAGCCTTATAAACTGATAAAACCACCCGACACCAACCTGTAACCCCTTCCATTCGAGGCTCCAATTGGTAAGTCGCGAGTCTCTGTCTCCAAGAACCGACGCAGGTGGGTCAAGTGGCAGGTGTGGCGGGTTTCCCTCTCCTAAACTTGAGCCACCCGACCCAACCGATGATATACATGAACTCCAACAAGATCAAGGTCTAATCTAAGGAGATCTAGCTAGATTTGGCCAATTTCAGTGACTTTTTGCCAAAGTCTGACAAGTTTTAGTAGAATTCAGCGATCTCCACCACCGATTGAATCGACCAACATTCACTTAAGCCTAAAACCAACTCTACCTGTTGATGTTGGTGGTTGGTTTAAGGTCCCTCCGCCTTCCACACGATGCAAGCGAGTCGAGTCTAGGTTGAGTCTAAAACCAACCCAACCCGACTCATGGACAGGCCTAGTAGATCTTATATATGAAGGCTTATGACTTAGTTTTCCCTATTGGGCTATGTCATTTCAAGGTAAGTGACTCATTTATGATGAATGAAAAGTCACTTCAAGAGATTGATTCGGAGTCTCTGCAAAGTGGAACCATGACGCACTAGTATGAGGTGGTTCACAAACTGAATATAATCAAATTATTATGAATTTTTATTGTGGCATTTGATGGGAATCAACTAAGTATAACCCGTCCTTGGTTGTTGTCCACATATTGATCATACCTAAGGAAAATCACAATGGAATGACAGAATGCATGAACAAGACCTTTCATTAAGAAAAATGGGATCCACCAAAAAGAACTCGCCCATAGATGACCATGTTATAGATGACTATACCTATGGACAATCAAATTGTACTTGGTAAATTCTACTAGAAATTATCCAAAGGTTCTTCACAAGCAAACATGACACGTTGCTTGGTACGTGAAGGGAAATCCATACACTTTGTTCCACATACCCCATTTTCTTCATAACCACCAACATCACCCACAATGGTGATGGTGATGGATCTCAAACAAGTAGACCCACGTCAAACTCTCTATTAAAGGAGCAGGTCTCATCTACTAAAGGTAAGTTCTAACCATTCACTATTTTCCATCCTTGTCCTAGAAAGAAAACTGACTTAACCATCGGAGGGGCTTTGGCCAGGTCACACCGGTCACCTTTGATAGTTCTTTCTTTCTTTTCAGGATTTACAACCATCGTCATAGTCCAAAGCATTCCAGCTTACTGATTTTCGTGCATCATCAGTTGGCGTTGTATGTGGGTAAAAAGAATTAAAAGTTTCTAAGTGTTAACTTCTTTGCCCTTTCCAAGACAAAAAGGTTGCATGGTTCGAACTAGGTTAATGACCATTAGTCCAGGACACCAGGAGAGTGGAAACGCCTCCAGTCACCCAAATCATGCACCACCACCCTCCATGACCATTCAACAACAGTTACAGTCCATGGCAACAGCAATGGTAGAACTGACGAAATAGAATTAGGAGTTAACTAGAGAAGTTAATAGACAACGTCATCAACAGCGTGGTGGAGAACGAGGTCAAAATGAAGAGAAAGAAGGGGCTGATAATAATGCTGAAGGAGACCAGTCCAAAGGCACTGTCACTCATAGAGTACCACACTTGGAGAGGGAGATGGACCTGATGAAAAGAGCCATGGAAGAGATGAAGGATTCCATGAGGAGAGCAAATCATGTGGATGATCTCATCCACAAAACTGATTTCCCCTTTATTGCATCCATCATAAGTCATCCCTTGCCGTCCAAGTTCAAGATGTGTACCATGGACTCTTAAGTGGGACGCGTGATCCTTGTGATCACATTGCCATGGTTTAGTAAGCTACTGCCAAATACCATAACTTTGTTTCAAGAATTAAGTAAGTTGTTTATCAACAACTTTGTTGAGGGACAAAGGCAAAAACGTTCCTCGTCCAGCCTGTTGAATATAGAACAAGGAGAAAATGAAAGCCTGCGTACTTTTATCAGCCGTTTTAATAGGGAAGCTCTGTTGGTGGACGAGATGGATGACAAGATCCTCTTGGCAGCCTTCTACAACAGAGTTAGTTTAGACCTATTCATTCATAAGCTTTGCGACCAGGAGCCTCAAACGATGGCTAAGTTGATACATTCAGCCCAAAGTTTCGTGAATGCAGAAGACGCGATTATTGCCAAGAAGAAGAAGAAAGGTGAACGATTAGAGAATGGCTATATACACCATCCAGAGCAAGGTCCTTGTCCAAAGAAAGCCAAGATAGGGGAGAAAATGGATTGCAATGACAAAAAAGCAGGGTCGTCTTCAGGACGATAATCCAATTATACTTCCTTGAATACTTCGCTTTATTAAGTGTTTATGCTGATCAAAGATGATCCATCCTTGAAGTGGCCCAAAAGGATGAAAGGAGATCCTAGTAAGCGGAAAAAAATCAAGTATTGTTGTTTTCATCGCGACCATGGACATGATACGAACGAATGTGTAGACACGATTTTGTACCCATGATTTAATCAAGGAGAATGATTAGAATGACCATCCATGTACCCAAAAATCATGATTGCATTACATGCATTAATTTGTTCATTGTATATCATAAAGATGATCTCAAGGTTCTAACGGTTATGACGGTATGCTCGGTTTTCAAATCGGACCGTCGGATTAAAGATATCGCATGATCAAGTTTGCACGGTTAGCATGCATTGTCTAAATAGAGTCAACCACGCAAGATTAATTTAAATTAATTCTGATTGGTTAAACAATTAAAATTAATTAAATAATTTTGTGATTGGTTGATAGTTAGTGTCTAAAATAGGATTGCTTGCATGAGAATAAAGGGGATAGTTGGATAACAATAAAATTGTGGATAATCTAGACTTTATCAAGATTTATTTTAGAGTATTTATCTACAAGATAATTGTTGCTGAAAAGACCTGAATTATCTAGAAAAGAGTTAAAATTTAAGAATACGGATTAAAAAAAACGTCTAAGTGCAAGTCTCGGCTTAAGAAAGCCTAAAAAAAGAGTCCAAAACGCACCTGAACACGAAAGCGTGATTGGCATCCAAAAGTGCCATTCGACGTTAAAACACATCCTTTTCAACTTTTTAGTGAAAGGACACGTCCCAGTTCGTATTCTAACTGTTTAAGCTATTTTTTTGAGTCTCCCAACCTCTATAAATAGAGACTGCATCTCAAAATTCAACACACTTTTTCGCGCTCTAGAATTTCTCATATTTCTGACTCCCCTTTTTGATATTCTCTCTCTTACGTTAAAGAGATTCTAGAGGCTTTAGTCTTAAGATTTTTTTTTTTTTTTTTTTTTTTTGTAAGCAAGGATTTTTAGGTTTCAAAGACAATTGCATAAATTTCTTTGAACCCTAAAATATTACCTTGAGAAAAAAGAGTACATCCATGCAAGAGGTAGCTTTTCTTTACTTCTTCTTCTATTTCTTTTAATTTTGTGATGCATGAAAAAATATGAGTTTAGTTTGATTTTGCAATGTTCATCTCATATGTTGTAATATTTTCTTTATTAGAACATGTTTATGATGAATTTATTGTTGAGATCTATTTTATTTTATTTCAAAAACTACTTGTTATCATATCTTTTCTTAATCAAAAAAATGATTTGCATCTTCCTTAGATACAAATTTGGATTTTTCTCAATCAAAAAATTGATTTGCATCTACCTTAGATGCAGATTTGGTTTTTCTCAATAAAAAAAAAACTGGTTTGCATCTTTCTTAGATGCAGATCTGAATTTTTCTTAATTCAAAAATAGATTTGCATCTTCATTAGATGCAGATTTGAATTTTTTTCAAATCAAAAATTGATTTGCATATTCCTTGGATGTAGATCTGAATTTTTCTCAATAAAAAACTAGTTTGTATCTTCCTTAGATACAAATCTGAATTTTTCTTACTTAAAAAACTGATCTACGTTTTCTTTAGATGTAGATCTGATGTTTTAGCATAGTAGATTTTGAAATAAAAAAGGGATCATGAATGGTTGTGTTTGTTTCATTTAGTGCATGTAGCATAGATTTATTTCATGAATATAGTCCTCTTCTCAAAAAATATTTTTCTTATTTTTCTTTACACATATAACAGATCTAATTTTTTTTCAATATACAAATCTGATTTTTTTTATTATCATAAGACAGATCTGATTTTTCTTTCACCAAAAAACCAATTTTTTTAGTTCTAAAAAACAGATTTGATATTTTTTTTAAACCAAAAAACTTTGATTTATTTAATAAAACACAAATCTGATTTTTTCTCTCCAAAAACTATTTTTTCTACACAAAAAAAGCATATCTCATTTTTCTAAACTAAAATCAATTTTTATCACAACACAGATATGAATTTTTAATAAAAAAGAGGATGCATTCATAAATAAATTTATGTGACTTAGTTTAGTTATATGTCTCACGTATGCAACATATCATTCATATCAAAAAGGGGTACATTGGTCATGAGATTTTAAAAGACCAGACTCTGTCTGGGCGGAATGGGTGCTTAACACCTTCTCATTCTGTAACCTAGCCTCCGAATTTAGTGTCTTTGGATAGATAGACCTAGGCTTTATCTTTGTTTTTTTTTTTTTTTTTTGGGTACCTAGGACAAAAAGTCATGTAATTATTTGGTAGTTTGTAACTAAGACCCCAAGCCGTGTAATTATTTGGTAGTTTATAACTAGGACTCAAAGCCATGTAATACTCAATTTATCAAACATGTATTCTTTTTTTATTTATTTAATCAATGAGAATGGAACAATTCAGTCTTGTATTTTGTATTTAGTTTTTTTTTATTATTTTCTTTTTTTTTTTTTGTATAAAAAAAATAAGTGGCAACTCCACACCACTTACCCAAAAAGAGAGGTGTCTTTCAAAGCACCTAAAAATCTCTTTTTTAGAGAGGAACTTTTGCGGTCTTTCACAGAACGCTATGACTTGAAGCAGCAAATTGAAACTCTTATTAAGCAAGGAAAATTGAAGAATTTTCTTGGGCAAGACCACAAGGACAAGAGATAGCCAATGAAAGGCAAAGCAAAAGAACCAGCACATCCACCACTTAGAGAAATAAGGATTATTGTAGAAGGTACATCAACAGGTAGCTCGTTCAAAGCTAAGAAGACCTACCTACGGGAAGTCCAGAATGTTCAAATATCTGGACGACCACTAAGGATGATAAGTGAAGATGAACCAGCCATTACTTTTACGGATGAAGATGCAAGATGATTGCACTATCCTCATAATGATGCGATTATCATTGCTTTGACGATTACAAATTATAAACTAGAAGGGTGTTAATAGATAATGGGAGTTTAGCAGACATCCTCTACTATCTAGCCTTCCAGCAAATGAGGATCAACAAAGAATTACTTCGTCCAGTAGTCGTGGTGGGCTGTTACCCACAACAAATCAATAAGGAAGTGAATTTCCTTATTGTAGATTGTTCATCTTCATATAATGCCATTATTGGATGACCAACTTTGAACAGCTGGAGGGTTGCAATGTCCACTTATCATTTATCTGTGAAGTTCCCAACAAAGTATGGCATTGGAGAAGTTCAAGGAGATCAATTAGCAGCTAGAGAATGTTATCTCGCAATGATGGCCATGGACGAGCAGATGCAAACAATGAGCATTGAAGAAAGAAGAATGTTGGCGGAACCAATTGAGATGTTGGAAGATGTACTATTGGACAAGTCCAATCCAAAGAAGTTTACCAGGATTGGAACAAGTATGGAGGAAAAGACGAGGCAGTAACTTGTTGGGTTCCTTAAACAAAGTACATATGTTTTTGCTTGGAGCCTTGAAGATATGCCTGGGATTGACCCCCGTGTGATTACTCATCGTCTAAATGTGTCCTCGTCCTATAAGCCTATTCGTTAGAAGAAGAGGGTGTCCGCCCCAGAACGAGATAATGCCATTAAGGAAGAAGTCCATAAGTTAATCATCGTGGAGTTCATACGTGAAGTTTATTACCCTGATTGGCTAGCTAATATAGTAATGGTTAAAAAGGCCAATGGCAAATGGAGGATGTTTGTGGACTTCACAGATTTAAACCAGGCCTGCCCAAAAGATAGCTATCCTCTTCCACACATTGATCAGTTGGTGGACTCAACAGCTGGACACCAGTTGTTAAGTTTCAAGGACGCGCTCTCAGGGTACAATCAGATTAAGATGGACGAGGCAGATTAGAAGAAAACATCTTTCATTACAAGCCAAGGTTTGTTTTGTTATAAAGTGATGCCATTTGGCTCGAAGAATGCAGGGGCTACCTACCAGCAGCTAGTTAACCATATGTTTCGTCCACAAATTGGGCAAAACGTTGAAGTATATGTGGATGATATGTTGGTGAAGAGTGCGAGAGATATGCAACATTTGGACAAACTTCAGGAAACCTTTGACACACTTAGGCGATAAAAGATGAAGTTGAATCCAAGAAAATGTGCCTTCGAAGTTGCATCAGGGAAATTCCTTGGTTTCATGGTTTCCTAGAGAGGAATTGAAGCAAACCTTGATAAGATCTAAGCAATTCTGAATATGGAGCCCCTAAGGAATGTCAAAGACGTCCAGAGCCTCACTGGACGAGTAGCTGTCCTTAACAGGTTTGTTTCAAAAGCTACTAATAAATGTTTGCCATTTTTCAGAGTGTTAAGAAAAGCACTTGAATGGACAGATGAGTGCCAACAAGCGTTTAAAGGCTTGAAAGCTTATCTTGCTTCAACTTTGCTGTTAAGCCCGTCTAAACCTAGAGAAGAACTATATCTCTACCTAGCAGTGTCCCCTCATGCAGTAAGTTCAGCCTTGATCAGAGAAGAAGGGAAGGTATAGAAACCTGTCTACTACACCAACAAAGCTTTAAGGGGAGCAGAAGAACGATATCCACCCAGGGAAAAGCTTGCATTTTCTCTGATGATAGCAGCAAGAAAGCTCAGGCCTTATTTTCAAGCTCATGTAATCAATGTCTTGACAGACCACCCACTAAAGAAGGCCATGAACAAGCTAGAGGCCGCTGGATGACTGATTCAGTGCAATAGAACTTAGTGAGTTTGATGTGTGATACAAACCAAGAGAAGCAATAAAAGCTTAGGTCCTAGCAAATTTTATTGCTAAATTCACTCTTGCTAGTAGTGAACAAGATGAGGACCAGGGGGCAAGGTAGTGGGTCGTCCATGTGGATGGCTTATCCACACAACATGTAGGAGGAATTGGAATAGTTTTAAACTCACCAGAAGGGGATCATCTGGAGTATGCAATTCGTCTATAGTTTTAGACAACCAATAATGAAGAATGGATGAAGAAATACCTAGGCAAAGTCAAGCAGTGCGTTAAAAGCTTCACAACAGCTCAATTTTAGTAGATACCAAGGAAGGATAATATGGAAGCTAACGTCTAAGCCAAGATGGCATCTGCACATGAAGTGATGAGTGATCAAATTAAAATCCAGTACATCCCAAGTATTGAAATTCTAGAAGTACATCAGATAGACGAAGTATTCAACTGGACTGCTCCAATCTTCTCTTATCTTAAAGATGGACTCCCCCTAGAGGATAAGGAAGAAGCAAAGAAGCTAAGGGTAAGGTCAACGAGGTTTGTTCTTATGGACGAAGTGTTATACAAGAGGGGTTTTTCTCAACCCTACCTAAGATGTTTGAATCTAGACGAGTCTCTCTATGTTCTGACAGATGTCTATGAAGGAGTTTGTGGAAACCATTCAGGGGCTAGATCCCTCGTCTACAAGATGGTCTGTGTAGGGTATTACTAGCCGTCTATGTAAGCAGATGCTAAAGCTTACATTAAAGCATGTGATAAGTGTCAAAAGTGCAGCAACATACCTAAGTAGCCATCAGAGTATCTTACTCCAATGGTGGCCCCTTGGCCCTTTGCTTAGTGGGGACTTGACATTCTTGGTCCCTTTCCCATGGGGATAAGACAAATGAAGTTTTTAACAGTAGGAATTGATTACTTTACAAAATAGGTTGAAGTGGAGTCCGTGGCAAGAATCACTGAGCAAAATGTTCAAAACTTTGTTTGGAAGAACATAATATGCCGCTTTGGAATTCCTAGAATACTCATCTCAGACAACGGACACCAATTTGATAATGCGCCTTTCAGAGATTTTTACGAGCAATTGGAGATTAGAAATCATTATTCTTCACCCTCCCACCCATAATCCAATGGAAAATTTGAAGTGGCAAACCAATCCTTGTTGAAAATCATTAAGACCCAGCTTGAGGGGGTGAAAGGGATATGGTCGGACGAACTACCCAGCGTCCTTTGGGCGTACAGGACGATAGTAAGGACTCCAACTAGAGAGACTCCTTTTAAGTTAACATACGAAAGTGACGCAGTCATACTCGCGAAGGTTGGTTTAACTAGCTACAGGGTG
This sequence comes from Lithocarpus polystachyus, assembly GCA_033629205.1. Classification (NCBI taxonomy): domain Eukaryota; kingdom Viridiplantae; phylum Streptophyta; class Magnoliopsida; order Fagales; family Fagaceae; genus Lithocarpus; species Lithocarpus polystachyus. Next base: position 42,766,256 of record CM066164.1, read on the forward strand.
GCTTACTATAACTACGAAGAGAATGTAAAGCAGTTTCGTCTAAGACTTAGCCTTATGGATGAGGTAAGGATAGATGCGGAACAAAGGGTGGCTCATTACAAAAGCTTGATGTCCAAGCATCATGATGCATTGGTGAAGCCAAGATAGTTCAACATTGGGGATCTCGTCTTAAAGAAGGTGTCCCTGGCTACAAAGGATCCCGCTCATGTAAAGTTAGGCCTAACTGGGAAGAACCATACAAAGTCGTCAATTCCAAAAGATGAGGTTCATACTATTTGGAAGCCTTAGATGGATGAAAGCTGGAGCACCTATGGAATGTGGAGCACCTAAGGAAGTACTACCAGTAAAAAAGACTCGTCGAGAAGGTCAGCATGGACGAGTGTAAAGATTGTTAGTGGCTCTTAGTAGTTTGTTATCTTTTAGCACTCATGTTTTTCAGCAGTATTTTATGTCTTTCAGCATTTGAATTCCCTAAAAAGCACTAGCTACTGGCATGTGCTATGGACGACGTCATGAACAAAGTCCTTTTATATAATGCAACTTGAATTCCCTAAAAAGGACTAAGTACAAGCGTAGACGATGTCTTTGAACTGCTATGTACTAAGTTCTCTGATGTTTGTGGACGATGTTATATACAATTATTGTATATAAAGTTGCTTGAATTCTCAAATTTAATTGTATTGTGAAATTAACGTCCATGAAAAATTAATGACATAAAAATCTTTGGACGCAGAGATACATCATCATGAGCCATCCTTAAATGAGGAAAAGGCAAAATTGCCAGAAAACCTAAGGCAATAATGATAAGTGTAAAGGGAAGGACCAAACCTCCCAGTACACTCGTCCAAAAAATTAAGGGCGAAGAAAAGCATGCATGTGACTTTTTATGGGCAACACATCCAACTTGCTAAACAATCCAAGCAATGGATAAAAAGTTCCAAGAATAAGTCTAAGGATGAGGAAAATATACATTCCAAAATAAAGTCCTAAACATGGACGAGAAACACTTGGAATTAGATTTGGCAATAACAATATTGATTAAAGTGCATTCATAAATAAAAAAAAGGGTAGATGACCATTGTCCAAAAACCTTTAACAAAGTTAAGCCTAAACAAGGCAATCGTATTAAGATTCGTCTTTAAACATGGACAAACCAAATGTACTTAGATAAATATAAAGTGGTCCAAAACAACAGACACTTTCTATAAAAAAAAAAAAAGATAAAATGGAAATCATTTCATGGGAATAAACCACTGGGGGCATCGCCACCAAACTTAGGGTCGTTTTTAGCAAGGAAAGGAGTGGAAGCATTGTCTTTAACATTCAGATCTTCTGAACTTATCTGAAGTAAGGAACTCTTAGCTGCAATTCGAAGCTTGATAGAATCAAAGTTCATCTCAAGGAACAGCTCAACAGTGTCCATATGAAAATCTTTGAAGCCCACTGCATAGTTCATGTCCAGAAGATTAGTGAATGCTTTAGACGACTTGAATTCCTTGATCACTTCATCTTTGGCTTGTTTTGAGGACGATCTAAGCTCTTCGTTTTGCTTCTGCAGATGATCCAGACGAGTGTCCATTTCCACTATGTCCATACTTAATTCCTCTGCCAAATTCTTTAGCTCCTCCACCTCAACCTCAGGCTTCATCCTTTCCCTCGTTTTGTGGCTTGACTCCTCCATATCCCAGATTTTGGCCTCCAACCTAACCTTTTCATGGTCCATCTCAGTAGCCTGTTTGGATGCTTCCATGAACTTTGACATAACCTACAAACCAAATTAGTTGAAAAGATGAGTGGATAAGAATATTAAGTATGAAAGATTCAAGACGCCAAAAAAAAAAGTGTACCTTGATGAGATCATGAACTGTGGAATGTTCAAACTCTTTTAAGGACATGTTATAGCACACAGAAATGTCTTCATCATTCACCACTTGCTGAAACTTTTCCCAAGAAAGATCTTCATTCTTAAGAAGAGTCATAGGATTGCCTCTGGGAGGCTTGGATGGAACTTTAACAGGGTTAGACAAGTCCAAATTAAGGACCTGTGCAGATGGTGGTTTGGCAGAGGCAGGAGCAACAATGGAACCAGGCTTGACGACTTTAGACTTGGACGACCCATGCTTTGACTTCTTGTGGCTTCATCGGCTTGGAAGACTATCTAAGTCCATAGTCCTAGATAAAGTCTTCCTCTTATCTCCAACGATTGGACGAGGCTGAGAGTGAGTCTCTTGCATGGTCTCCTCATCTACCAAGCCCTTCCCCTTTTTCTCTTTCATGGTTGCCATTCCTATAAAGAAAAAGTGTTAGGTTTTGAGACAAAACAAGTAATAAAAATGCAAAGGAGAAAACTTACGTCTTCGATTAGTAAGCTCGTAAGCAAGCGCCTCTTCAGTAGGTTCAGGGCCAAGTCCCTAACTTGCAAAACGACAAAGTGTCACTAAGCAGTGAAACGTCCTGTCTGTGTAAGAACGAGCTCGCTAGACGTGGTCTAAATAAAATATAGACAAGACAAGCCATTTTACAGCTACACGAAAAAAAGGTTAGACGAGTGCGACAATAAAAGTGAAAGTGTAGTGAAAAAGGGACATACCTTCAGGATGAAGATTCCCTATCTCACCAGTATAAGGAGGAAATGGATCCCTACCTACCTCAACAGGGTTTCCTGCCCAAAACCCAGAGACAAAGAAGAACTTCGTCTTCCACTTCCTATCAGACGTAGGAAGGGACTTCACCAATCTACAATTTGAACCCCTAGTTAAGAATTAGTAAAAACCTACAGATTGACTAATCTCAGAGGGCTTGTAACATTAGAAGAGCTCGTCCACAGTGAGAGGACAGTTACCATCAAATACTTCCCTTTACAAAACTTTCATAGAAACGATAAGCCTCCATGCATTGGGATTAAGCTAGTTAATTCCTAAATCTAATCTAAAGGGTATTTCTCTAGCAAAAGCATTAAGAGGCAACCTTAGTCCTCCAAGAAGGTAAGCTTCATAGATACCTACCCCAAAACGAGGATAGCTACACCATTCACCATGGACGGCCAATCGAGGATTAAGGTCACCTGTGATCTGGTACCAATTCCTAAGGGAAGTAAGTTTTTTCTCGTCAGTCTTTGAAGCAATGCCTACTGCATAGCTATACAAAGTCTCTTCTTCACTTGAAGGAGGAGACAAGGGAACACTGGTGGATGTGCCAGCAAGTGACCCAGAAGCCATCCTCGTCCTCATCTCCTCTTGCAAATCGTTTAAAGGAATTCTAGGAACCCTAGACGTGTATTCCTTGTCGGTGGTGTTTCCCCCACTACTACTACTACTACTACTACTAGTACTACTACTACTACTATCAGAACTACTACCACTAATACTGCTATCATGGTACTCATCTATCTCCTTATCATCACTATTGCTAGACGAAGACACTATTGTTTCAGACATTTTGAAAACTGAAGAAAAGCCTAAATGACGAGAAAAGGAGGATACTTGGCTCTAAACGAGGATGACTACAGACGGAAACTCCTAGAGGAGGCATTGGACGACAAAGGTCAAAGGAGAAAATATAAGAAATGTAAGAGGGTAGGAGAGGAATTCCATTATTTATAGGCAACAGATCTAGTCACTGAAACGATACAACCAACCAAATAAAGCCACATGGCACTTGCTTCGAGAAACGAAACGACATTATGAACGAACCTCAAGATTGTGCCACATGTCAACATTAAAAAAAAAAAAATCAAATCATCACAATGACGGACAACACAAGGATGAGGGCGCAACTGATGGGGATCAACTAAGTATAGCCTGTCCTTGGTTGTCGTCCACATATTGATCACACCTAAGGAAAACCACAATGGAATGACAGAATGTATGAACAAGACCCTTCATTAAGAAAAATGGGATCCACCAAAAAGAACTCATCCATAGAAGACCATGTTATAGATGACTATACCTATGGACGATCAAATTGTACTTGGTAAATTCTACCATAAATTCTCCAAAGGTTCTACATAAGCAAAACATGACACGTTGCTTGGTATGTAGAAGGAATTCCATACACTTCGTTCCACATACCTCATTTTCTTCATGACCACCAACATCACCCACGATGATGATAGATCCCAAACAAGTAGACCCATGTCAAACTCTCTATAAAAGGAGTAGGTCCCATCTACTAAAGGTAAGTCCTAACCATTCACTAATTTCCATCCTTGTCCTAGAGAGAAAATTGACTTAACCATTGGATTCACACCAGTCACCTTTGATAGTTCTTTCTTTCTTTTCAGGATTTACAGTTGATGATGCACAAAAATCGTCAGTGAGTTAATCGTCCATGCACGTGCCAATGGGTGAACCTGAAGAACAAAAGAGAAGAGCTAATCAAAAGGCACCGGTAGGGTACTGACCACAGACCTTCCGAAGGTTAAGTTAATGAAAGAAGAATCTCCAAGAACTTAAGAGTGCAAGAGCTAGGGAGAATTCACGTACCTTAAGAAAGGTTAGGCTGGAGGTTTATATAGTGGTAAAGAGCTGACTTGAATTCTTTGATACGAGGGATTTTCCTTGTAAAAAGAAGGGTTCCTAGATATTCTGGATTGCCTTTCCATATATAAAAGATTTGATTGCGCAGCAAGGCCTTTGGTCATGATGTGAAAGTAATTTCCATGTAAGGACGCATGCATGGGCCCTATATAGCTATGGGGAAACCCTTGGGAATGGGTTGTCTGGACCAGGGATCGTCTAGCCCAACGATCCTCTAAAGGGCCATCCCTTATTGGGGCTTGATCATCCTTTTAGGGCCGGTCGTCCCTCTCGGATTGATCGTCCCTCGTAGGGGTTTGATCATCCTTCTTAAGAGGCGTTCTTCCCTTTCGAGTTTTAGTCGTCCCTCTCTAGGGTAGGTCCAAAATTTTCCTCATCTACAGCCATCATCATAATCCGAAGCATTCCAGCCTATTGATTTTCGTGCATCATCAACATTAATTTTATTGAAACTTGAATGGATATGTAATGCAAAAATTACAGCTAATTATTATTTGATTTGGCCCATACCTGAAAGCCCAAGCCCAGAATTGCATTATGAGTTACCTTGTCAACCATTCTCTTTTTATAGGGGAAAAAGAAAAAAAAAATCTTCTATGTGATTTTGCCTTTTCAATTTCATGTAATTTTTTAAAAAAATAGGAACATAATAAAATTTCATTTTTTTTCCCTTTTGAAATTTAATCAAAATTTGACACATAAGCAAAATATGGATTTGGGTGTTGAAATGGGGTGTGTCTCTAGCATTACTTTATATATGGTAGCATTTGATATGGGGGAATCCACATTATCCCTGATATCCAGATTTTTGGGAATATAATTCTTGGCAATCTAGATGTCTGGGAATGTAACTATTTCTATGTTTGATTTAATTTGAAATCTAATAAAAATTCAAAAAAATATGAGAGAAGCTTGTAATTGGTATATTTCTAAAAAGCTTATAAGAATTATTCATTTTTCAATTTTCTTATTTAATACAACATCAAGTCTCCCTTTTTTTAAAATTTATTTTTCAATCTTCTTCCAAATAAATTATGAGAATCAAATTATAAACTATAAATCATGGAATTTAAAAAACGAATATATAGTATAACTTTTTATAAATGTCATGCATGATAATCATCAACTTATAATAATATTTATTTTTATTTTATTTCTGTTAGTTAAAGTTTAGGGGTGTCAATTCGGGTAAGTGTGTCGGGTTCGTGCCATGTCGAGGTAGGGATATTCGACTAAATGGCTCAACCCTAACCCAACCCATTTAATAATCGTGTCATGATTCTTCAACCCTAACTTGACCTATTAATAAGGCGGGTTGACCTGACCTAAACAATTTGACCCACTTAATAAACGAGTCGTGTTGGGTTGACACGAATGTAACATAACTCATTTCAACCTATATAATATTACATATAACATCCATTTACATCCCAAAAGCAATGCATACACTTAAAGTCTTCAACCCACATTCAAAATAATATAGTTCAACAAAAATATAACATTCATCTAGAAATAAGTTCTTTACACTCCAAAATAAGTGCATACACTTCAACCCAAACTCAAAATAACATAGTTTAACAAAAATATAATATCCTTGGAACTCGCCAAATGCTAAGTATTAATATTGAAAGAATCGGAGCAAATAGTAGGCTAATCCCGACTATGACTACGATTATCATCCATAGATTCTAGTTTATAAACTATCTCAATAAACCCACTTGCAATATATGTAGATGGTGCCCAACATTAATACAAAAAAAAAAAAAAAAAAAAAAACACGGCGTAAGACAAAAGCTACAACCATGGCTTTAATCAAAAATTAATATATCTCATATATTAATAACAGCACATGGGTTCAAAGTATATAGAACAAAAATATTTTGTACAAAAAATTACTGCAGAATTTTGAAACCCTAAGAAAACGGTTTTCTTTAATTCTAAAACTCACTAAACACATGAGAGAGAGAGAGAGAGTAATAACCGGTTTGAGACTTTGAGTTTGAGAATTAGGCGTGATACTATAAGATAGTAGAAAGAGTAGTACGGCCGAAAAAAATAAAAATAAAAAAGATATTTATAAGAAGGTTTAGAGATTTAGGGTTTGTAGGGTTTAGAGATCTAAGGTTTGTAAAGTTTTAATTTTCAATTATATCCCTTGTAAGTTTTTGTAATTACTCACTTTTCTTTTTAAATTTAAAATATATGTTGGATATAAAAGGTATTTGACAAATCTAAAATAAAATGAATATTTATTTGTTATTCGAGTTAAACAGGTTATGTTAAGTGGGTCATTTCGGGTTGACACAAATAAATTGACGTGTCAAACGTGCCTATTGTGGGTTGACCAACTTATGATACGTTTCTTATCGTGTCGCTTTCGGATTGACCCGTTTATGACCCAAACCCATTAAGGCCCAACCTTAACCCGCAAAAACCCGTGTCGAGTTCATGTCGTGTTCGCGGGTTGGGTCGAACATTGACACCCCTAAGTTAAAGGGTAAGGAAAATGGGTAATATTGTTAGTTTTTGCAATAAATAACATTTTTTTTTAATAGGAAATATCTAATTCTGTTGTTTGATTTGTAACCAAAGATGAAAAATTTTCAACATTCTTAAAAATCCTAAAACATTACTTCATACCAAACGAGACCTATAAATTAATTGTCTCCTATGAGCCTCCCATGAAGCAAGCTACCCATAGATTGTGAGCCCTATAAAAGTACCCGCCCTATGAAATAGGCTCACTAAATACCACCTCTATCAATGTCAAAAGACCATGAAAATTGTGAGTGAGGTTGGTCTATTTTTAAAAAGTCAAAAATGCCTGACTTCACGTACACATAAGAAGAAAAAGTCACAGCATGCAACTAGCTAGGGAAAGAAAGAGTCAAAGAGGCCATGGCAACCAAAGACAAAGAATACGACAAATTGAAAGAGTTAAAGTAGTTTGTCGACTCAGGCATCACCATCATGGTGAGTTGGGTCAAAAAATCTCTTTAACCCGACCCATATACACCCCTACATAAGTTGTACACTCTTTCTTCTCTTCAGCTAAATTATTGAATGAGGAATGCCACTATTAAAACCTTTGTCCCTAAGGTCTCTTACCCTTCCACCACGATTGATTTTAGACCTATTTGTTGTAACATCAACTATGCATTACTGGCTTTGTAATTTACCCTAATCTATACTCTATACTACGCCATTTAAGCTATGGACTCTAAATAAAAATCCTAAATTATACGTAAATTAAAAAAAAAAAAAAAAGAAACAAGTTTTTTTTCTACCACTAGATAAATGAAAAAAGAGTAGTGCATAACTAGATATTCTATTAACTACATGGGATAATCTTTTAAAAATAACCAATTAAAATAAAAACTACATGGAAATATGGGATAAGGATATGTTAAAAAAAAAAGGTGGGTTTTTTTTTTTAATATAGGAACATTTTTTTTTAGTTAGAAAATTGAAATGAATGTTTTTTTTTTTTTTCTTTTAGGATAGATATAGATTAAAAAAAAAAACACAGGTTTACATCTTTCTTTAAAAAAAAAAAAAAAAAAACTCTTTTTCATGTTTTATTTTATTGATTATATATCTATCTATAAATATCCTACTTCCTACTCACACACAATATATATCTAAAGTTGTGCTCCATTTAAAATCCAAAACTTTTTAAAATCCCCCTCACTTACGTCTTTTACTCACGTTCTTTTTCAATGTTAAATAATATGAGAAATTACACTTTATCACTATAAACTACATACCTTATTACACTTTGCATCTTAAACTATCCAAATGTACACATTGCACCTTAAATATCATACTTATTATATTTTGCACTCCAGTGTTACTTTTGCTTTTATGTTTGACGGAATCTTACTGCACATGACAGGCACATGATTTTTGCTTAGGTGGAATAAACTTAAAACATAAAACACCCTTCTTTAAAATCAATCAAAACAAAAGTCAATTTTTTTCATATCTCTCTGCGTGCATGCCTCTCCCCAAATTCAGATTCTTCTCAAAACCTCAGGTCCCACTAAATAATTACAAGTATGTGACTTTATAAGTTGATTTTTTTCCCCCTCTTGAGGTCAATGGATAAAATTGGCTACTGGCATACTGATTTGCAATGATTATAATCTTACTTAATGCCTGTTCTGTATTAAAAATACATTCTAGTTGTCAGAAATCATTTATTTAACAATGGTGTTTTTGAGTTTCTTCTACATTAAATTTCTTCTGTTTCGGTACAAGTACAAGAGGGAAAAAATATGACTAATGCTAGTGCCACAAGTTGTGGCACCAGCATTGCTCAAAAAATATAATGGATTTTCCCACCCACGCGAGACAGAGAGAGGGACCGGATGATGGGTGAGGTGGGTTGGGTGGGAACTGAGGTTTTGAGAAGAATATGAATTTGGGAGAGGGACGCACACGAGACAGAGAGGTGTAGATAAAATTGGCTTTTGTTTTAATTGATTTTGAAGATGAGTATTTCAATCTTTTAAGTTTGTTCCATCTAAGCAAGAAACACATGCTTGTCATGTGCATAGGATTCCATCAAACATAACAGCAAAAGTAACATCGGAGTGCAAAGTATAGTAGTTTAGGGTGTAAAGTGTGCATTTGGATAGTTTAGGGTGCAAAGTGTAATCTGATGCATAGTTTATGGTGGTAAAGTATAATTTCTCCTAAATAATAATAAAAATTGCTTATCAATTATCATGTACGTGTTACACTCAATACTTCCTACAATCATTTGCTATAAAAATATGACAGTTTTTAATGCTAACCACGATAAACTTCTGATAAAGAGGACTGTACTTCATTAGAAGAAAGTGGTAGATTATATCAAACAGGGATTATTTTTGCAATTAGCAATTTTATGCAATTTCTATATATTTGCTCTGTATTGTTGTGCACGTGTTATATACTTATTTGGTTTCTAGGTCATTGAACATCGCATGTTTCAACCAAATGATAATTAAATTAAGTTTTTGTTTTATGTTATCTTGATTTTTGTCAATAAATTTCCTATCTTTCATGAAGTTTCTCCAAAAAAGAAAAGCAATAGGATCATGAAATTTTGTGAGTAATTGCCTCAAATTTTATGACTATTTTGTTGTGTGAGTTTCAAGGCTTGAAGACTTATGAATTTTTTTTTGTTAACATCTTTTTTTCTTTTTTTGTTGGTTGGGTTTGCTTCTTTCTATTTTACAATATTAATGTAATAGAAATTCATCTTCAAAGTCTTTTAAGGCGTTCTTTCCTTACGAAATTTTCAATATTTTTTTAGTAAATTTTTGCAATTTACTTATTTGTATATTTTCTTTGTATGTATGTGATTAGTTTACAGCTTGAATTATTATTTGTTGTTATCTTTTTACTATATATCTTTTTGGGTGGTTTTAATTTAGGTATGGGAGGCCCACACAAATTTTGAGAAAGAAATTTCATCATAATTTCTTATAAGATAATTTTACTCTCTTCACAAATCCCATAATATATATATATATATATATATATATATAACGAAAGCTTATATATATATATATATATATATATAACAAAAGCTTAGAAAAAATCCAATTAGATTTTAATTAGATTCGCAATTTTGTGCCATGTTTCCTATTAAATTTTAAAGTTTGTGTCAAATGAATTATTGAGTATAAAAATCAAAGAGTTCAATTCCAATTAGATTCTAAATTGGAGTCCAATTTTCCGCCACATGATTATCTACGTTCTTAATTTTTGTTACAAGTGAATTATTGGGTGCATAAACTATAGAGTTTAAAACCAATTAAATATTAAATCATATATATATATATATATATATATATTGAGAAATCAATTACATATATTAGAAATTTTAAAAAAAGTGTAAGCTAATATCATGTATAATTTGAACTATGTAACTGTGATTATTTTTAATTGCATTTTTGTATAAGCACGGAGCTACACACTAGTATATAAAATTATAAATAAATAAAACAAAAAGTAGAAAATATTGCAACTTTGAATTGTGGGTGAAATAATATTTGGGTATAAATCCCATCACAATCTTGATATTTTTATGATTGAAAAATGAAATAATTTTAAATTATAATGAATAAAAAAATATTAACATTTAAAAATAAAATAGAAAACACCTAAAACAAGCTACCCATCCCAAAGTCCACGTATGAGCCTCTTCCCTTCATGAACCAAGCTACCCACAAAGTCCAAATATTGTGATTATGTGGGCCTTATAATCTGTAAGTTTCAAAATAACCAAATCACTCAAACATTCAATCAATCAAAAAAAAAAAATATATATATATATATATATATATATATAAAAATAGAGACCTCATACAAAGTGTATGAGATCTTAACAAGTGGCGCTTTAATTTTGCATTTAGCATTTTTTACCTCTTTCATTAAACTTTTCTATATCAATATGTGCTGTGATGGTCCCAAGCATTTTCACTTTTTCAGTTTTCTATCAAAAAGTGAGAATACACAATTTGACCGATTCGCCAATATTTCATACTTTTTCTTTTCTGATGAAGTTTCATACTTTTCTCACAACCCATAATTTTGAGAAAAGTTTGTGATCTAGAAAAGTTTCATACTTTTTCTTTTTCTTTTTAGACGTTCCCATTATTTTTTTCAAAGAAGACCTTTCTTTTGAAGAAATTGTATTAATGCAATCCTTCTATTTACAACTCTCTCTTCTTCCCTTACTTTTTCATCTCTTCTTTCTTTTTCATCTCCCTTACAACCAAATAGGATATTAGTTTCCAAATTCAACTAATAAAAAAAAAATGTTTTGAGTATTTTAATAAAATGGGTTTGAATTTGGTAAGAATGGAGTGTAAAATTCATGTTTTACACCGTCCAATAAGAGATGTCATATCATCTTTTTACTTAAGAATTCAGTACATAATACCACAATTAATAACATCTTAATAAACTCCCAATTTGGTTGAATTTTCAAATAAGTATTATAATTGATTGAGTGTAATTATGTTTATTCTTTAATATGTGATAAGATGATGTGGCATGTTGGGATTGGAGGGTGTAAAACCTAGTTTTAAACCGCATCTTTGTATAATTTAATCTTTAATAAAAATATGTAAAAAACATGTTTGATTACCGTTTTAGTCTTTAACACTTGTACTATGTATCAAAATGGTTTTTAACATCTTAAACGTGTCATTGTTTCTAAACTTTTGGTATTGTGACAAAATAATTCTTATTATTAAGCGGTATGCATGAAAAGAATTGATTTATCTAACATTAATATCAAAATAATATTTTTATGCCATCTAAGCTATCCTTTGAATTATCACGTGTCCTTAATTAGAAAATAAAATTAAATATTTGAAAATATATTAATCACATCTCCATAAGTAAATGAGATGTCATTTTATTAGCAGAAATTGAAAATTTCTTTTCTTTTCTTTTCCTCTGCTTTCTCAGCAACCAAATGGGGTTTAAGTCTTGACCTTTTAGTTAAAGTTCTCATGAACATCATCTAAAAAAAATACTATTTACCTAATTTTAAAATGAAAATTAAAAAAAACAAAACAAAAAGCCAAATGCCAATTTTTTTACATTATCATTTTTTTAAGAAGTTAAATTTATTACCAATTATATTATAAAAATCCTGTAAATTAACATGGTAATGAATATAATTAGTGTCATGTCAACAAGGCAATAAATCAATTTCCTAATTAGTTTTCTATTTTGTGTTTAAAAATTGATACATCCATTTAATAAAAAAAGTGTGTAACCTTGTGCATATGCACATATACATTTAAAAACAATCACAATTATATATATGATTTAGAATCTAATTGGATCTAGACTTTTCAGTTTTTGTACTAAATAATTCACTTGCTACAAAAATTAAAAAATTAGATGGGACACATGGCACAAAATTGAACTCCAATTAAAATTTAATTTAGAATCTAATTGAATTTAGACTTTTTAATTTTTGCACCTAATAATTCACTTGACACATAAATTTAAAAATTAGATAAGACACGTGGCGCAAAATTAGACTTCAATACATAAATGTATAGCAACCTACTATCGCTTTATTTAAAACTAGCTTGTAATCCCATGTATATGCATGGATACACTTAAAGATATACAATATGATACATAATATAATTCCTATATATATAATTTAGATACTATTGATAGTTATTTTAATATTTTGTTAACTCTTTAAAAAAAATTTTAAGGATATTATTAGGTATAAAATGTAAATTGTCCATGTTTTTTTTTTTAATTATAGTGAAGCACTTTTTTTTTCGATTCATTTATTCTAGATTCTTTAGTTTTGTACTTAATAACTCACTTGGATGAATATTTATGATGTGGTCTCACATTTGATTCTAAAATTAAGAAATAAAACTCTCTAAAAATAAATAATTTAAGACACATTGCGCAAAATTGGAACTCTATTTTGGAATTCTAATTTGGGTTTTTACCAGTTTCACCTATTATTATATATATAGATTACATGTTGTTCATGAAATCACAATCCCATATATGGCCCTTTTTTAGGAGCCAATATCTCATCAAAAATACCATCTCATCAAAAAAAAAAAAAAAAGTTAGTATATTGCAATGTATTTGGAATGGTCAGTCCATCGGTGTTTGGAATCAATTTAAAAAAAAAAAAAAACCTTAAATTGGACACATAAAGCAAAATTAGACATAAATTGGAATCCAATTTAGAATTTAATTAGATTTTCTTTTAGTTTTGACTTTAATTATATATATAGATTGGTTATTGGCCCGTGCGTTGCACAATTTTTTTTGGTATGATCTTTTTTGGTAAATTTTATTACTGGAGAACATTTTTTTGGGTAAAAAAACTACTTTCATTTTTATGTAGTGATTTTAAAAAATACAATGAAGGGTTTTATGATAAATTTTGTTAATTTTATGAAATACATTTATATGAAATAAACTCATAAAATGTATAAGATATACATAAAGGTATAATTCATGACTACGCATGAAAGTTATTGTATTTTTTTTTTTAATTTCTATTAGCTAGATCACATTTCTTAAATAAACTGAATAACCATTTCATCACCCCGTTATGCACATAATGATTGGAATGTTGTTAGTTAGTACATGATTGCTTGATAAACAATATTGAGTAAAAATTATTTTAATTCTATTTAAGAATTTTTTGTGAAAATTTCATTTTCATGTCCATTTTTTTAATCTAATAGATTTAATTTTTCACATTAGTTTAATTGAATAATATTGTGTATATAATTTTTTTCAACTACAATTGATAATACACAAAATGAGTAAACAACTTATTGAGTATTGCAAAAGATACAAATATGAACATTAACATGAGCATGAACATGAAGGGAGATTTCTATTCATTTTCTTGAAAAAAAAATGTACTTACAAAAATTCCAAACTTTATTAGGTAAAGAAGAATTAAGTTATAGATAGCAAAATCAATAAACCAAAAATTTTAGGAGCCTAATAAGAGTCATTACTTAGTTGAAACAACCCAAAATACTCAAGGAATAAAAAAATAAAAAAAACCATCCACTCCACACTTCCATCACAACTGCTTTAGCTCAAGGAAATCATTCAATAAATATAGAACATCCTTTTAAAAAAAATTAATATGTTTATCATAATTAAGGGAAATCCTAACGGGTACTTCACTTGAGCATATGTGAAAAAGGCATATACAAACCACAAATAGTAAAGGTGAAAGAAAAAAATTTGCTAATCCCTTTTAATATGATTAATTGCTTTGCCTCAATTAGTCGCCCAAACAACGTACCGCTTATTCATACCACAACCACAAATTTAATTTAAAATTATAATTAAATTTTTAAAAGAAATCTAGGGACAATTGCACAAAAATTCCATGTAACTAAGTCATACTTAGGAATATTGGACCCTTTTTCCTTTGTATAAATAGAGGGGGTCCCAATGGGATGAGGGGGCTAACAATTTTCTTTCTAAAACATTTATTGTAGGAACATAAAAGTTTTCCATTGTAGACTTGTACGGTCCTGGCCCAAGCCTTCATTAGGGCCGAGCATAACTCATCACAACGCAGCACACGAGGCCCGAACATTCCCTGATGAACTGGGCCGGGCCGGGCAGTATTGAGCTCCCCATCAGGTTTGTATCGCTGATGGAAGCTCCGTTGCACATAATATTCTTTCATTGTCACTTGGCCGGCAAGTTACCCGACCATGGCAGTAGTTTATGTTATCCTAAGCGTTTGATCACAGCAAAGTATGGTGTTCGGATTGGTCGGCAAAACGCCCAGTAGTCGTTGCTGTGCATAACACAGCCACGAAGAACAAGTTCCCAAGCCACTTTGCTGCTCAACTACCAAATTCCCACTTAACAAAGATAACATTGGACCCCCTCTTCCACTATTGATAGGAATAATCATAACACCTCCACCTAGTGAAAGCTATAAATAACAGAGAGCTGTGAAGAAGGGGGGGGTCGAGAGAAGAGAGTGGAGAGGAGAGAGAAAAAAGAGGTACAGAAAGGGGAAATGGATGGAAGGAGAACAGAGTGATCGGGAAGCAAGTGGGCTAAAATGGGCCTCAAGGTACTGAGCTCCCCGTTGTAGGAAAAACAAAACCCACGTCATAAATAAATTGAGCCCAAACAAGAGAGAGTCAGGCCCAACAATCTCCTTTTTGGTACGCACAATTGGCGCCGTCTGTGGGAAACTCCTACTGTGCGGTAGCTCAGCCTCAGTCCACGCCAGGATTGATGTCTGAGAGACGTTCCAGAAGTCATGCCGAGAGCAGCTCGGTAGGGTCCTCGCAAGGGACCACTTGGCGGGAGCGACGGCAGAAAAGGCACGAAGACAGGCACCGAAGAGCATTCCGGCCAGAGCGAGGGATCACGCCGAACTCACCAAACAGTGTCAGGCGCCACAGAAAATAGACGCCCCGATCCGAGAGACGAAGAACTAGAGAGGCTACGCAGGCTGGTAAGGGATCTGGAGCTGGAGGCGGAAAGACGCCGGGGAGCGAATTTAGATCAGCAGGGCGGGAGACAGAGAGGAGCAAGGAACCGCCAGGGAGACAATTCCGAGCATTCCATCCATCACCGACAGCGCGATCGTCCACGTTCACGGGAGAGGCTAGGACGCCGGGACCGCTCCCGATCACGCGATTATGCTGACCGTGGATCAGGTTCCCCGGAGGAGCAACGCCCGCGAAACGCAGCTATGGACGCAATGAGCCGGGTGCTACGTAAAGCAGCCCGATCCCCGTTCTCGGAGGAAATTGAACAGGCCCCGATGCCGAACAGATTCAATCGGCCACCGTTCAATTCTTATGACGGAAAAACGGACCCGGTGGAGCATGTCAGCCATTACATTCACATGATGTCCTTGCACAAGCGTGATGATGCGCTGATGTGCAAAGTCTTCCCCTCCAGTCTCGGCTCTACGGCGTTGAGATGGTTTAATGGGCTTCCAAAGGGTTCTATTCGCAACTTCGCGGAACTAATTCAGGAGTTCGGTGCCCGGTTCGTAACTTGTAGCCGGGTTCCGCAACCCGTGGACGCCTTACTATCCATAAAGATGAGGGTTGGGGAGACCCTACGCAGTTACGCGAACCGCTATTGGGAGCTCTACAACGAGATCGGGGGGGGTAACGAGAAGATAGCAGCAAGTACTTTTAGAATGGGGCTCCCCGAGGACTCCGAGCTACGAGAATCATTGACTAGGAAACCTCCAGAGGGTATGAGGCAGCTAATGAGACGCATAGAGGAGTATAAACGCCTAGAAGATGACCGGATACAAAATAAAGGTAAAGCCCTGCTGACAACTCGTCCTCGGCAGTATGAATTTCAGCCGAAACCCAGAAAGGGGCCAGCCATCCAAGAACAAGGGTTACAGCATGAGGAAGTAAACGTGCTGTTCAAGGAGCCGGTGCACAGGATAGTTGACCGGATAAAAAATGAGCCGTACTTCAGATGGCCAAATAAGATGGCGGGCGATCCATCCCGGAGAAACCAAAATTTGTACTGTACATACCACAAGGATAAGGGACACACCACCGAGCATTGCCGGGTGTTAAAGGATCACTTAGCGCAGTTGTTAAGGGCAGGGCACTTGAAAGAGTTCGTAATCAACACGGCAAACAATGAAGGTGAACTGGGCGCAAAGCCGGGCAAGAACCCCCGCCTGCCTCCCATTGGAGTAATTGAGGTAATTCACGCTGCACCAAGAGACGTCATGAGGATCGGCAGAAGAGAGGTCTTGACGACGACCCCGGCTGACATATGTGCGGGGGAAATATCACCTGCAAAAAAGGTGAAAATTGCCCGGGATATTATCGCCTTCGGCGACGAGGACCTCGTGGGAACGATCCAGCCACACGACGAAGCACTGGTGGTGACGGCTCAGATAGGCGGCTTCTTGGTGAAGAGGTTGTTAGTGGACCAAGGAAGCGGCGCCGAGGTCATGTATCCCGACCTGTACAGGGGGCTCGGGCTGAAAGCCGAGGATCTCACGAAGTACGACACGCCCCTGATCGGCTTTGACGGCCAGGTAGTGGTTCCAGAGGGGCAAATCTCCCTTCCCGTGGTTTTGGAAGGCAAGGAAGTCACAGTGACGTTCATAGTGGTCGCTTCGTTTTCCCCTTACACCGCAATTCTTGGGAGGCCATGGATCCATGCAATGGGGGCCGTGCCGTCCACCCTTCACGTAAAAATCAAGTTCCGGACCGAACAAGGCATCGCAGTGGTAAAGGGCAGCCAACGAAAGGCCAGACAGTGCCTTATTGCAGCAGTGAACCGGGAGGGTCAGACCACCGAAAAAGGGGGTCAGCCTGAGGGGGCCCCTTCATAGCAATTACTGCGGCCCTCGGGCAAAGCGGGGGCTAATCCCACAGAGGAACTGATCAGAGTGAAACTGTTACCAGACGAGTGCAGGTACTTCCAAATAGGGGCCGGCTTGACGGACTAGGAAAGGGTGGATATGTTACTGCTTCTTGTCCGGAATGTTGATATATTCACTTGGAGCCCGTACGAGGTGCCCGGGGTGGACCCCGATTTCATCGTTCATTGTCTCAATACCGACCCGACCATAACCCCTAAAAGACAAAGGCCGAGAAGATCGGCGAAGGAGCACGTCGAGGCAGTAAAAGTGGAAGTAAAAAAACTGAAGGAAGCGGGGGCAATAAAGGAGGTCTTCTACCCGGACTGGTTGGCGAACACGGTGGTAGTGAAGAAGAAGAGCGGTAAGTGGAGGGTTTGTGTAGATTTCACGGATTTAAACCGAGCATGCCCGAGAGATCCATTCCCAATGCCCAAGATCGACCAACTTGTGGACGCCACATGCGGACACCCCAAGATGAGCTTCCTGGATGCATTCCAGGGTTATCACCAAATAGCCCTAGCAGTTGAAGATCAGGAGAAGACGGCATTTATCTCGCCAGAGGCCAACTATCACTACACGGTGATGCCGTTCGGCCTAAAGAATGCCGGGGCTACCTATCAGCGAATGATGACGAGGATGTTCCGTGATAAGATAGGACACACGGTTGAAGTATACATAGATGACATGGTCGTCAAAAGCAAACGCGAATCCGGGCACAGTAAGGATCTCCTCGGGGTGTTTGAAATCCTCCGGAGACATCGGTTGCGTCTTAATGCTGAAAAATGTGTATTCGGAGTGGGAGCAGGAAAATTTTTGGGATATCTGGTCAATACACGGGGAATAGAGATCAACCCCGACCAGATCGGGGCTGTGATGAATTTAACGCCCCCGAGGAGCCCAAAGGAGGTGCAGATTCTAACCGGGATGTTGGCCGCCCTTAACCGGTTCATCTCAAAGTTTGCCGACCGGTGCCGCCCTTTTTACCAACTGCTGAAGAAATGGAGAGGGTTTGAATGGGACCAGAAGTGCGACGAAGCATTCCATGATTTGAAGATGTACCTGACACGGGCCCCCGTACTAACCGCACCATTACCTGGAGAAGACTTATATATGTACCTCTCGGTTTCAGAGCACGCGGCCAGTGCCGTACTCTTAACGAACCGGGATACACAACGACCCGTATATTACATTAGCAAGACCTTGGTCGATGCGGAAACCAGATATTTGCCCTTGGAGAAGCTGGTGTTGGCCCTAGTGCACGGTACAAGAAAGTTGCCGCACTACTTCCAAGCCCATACCGTGTATGTGTTAACCGAGTACCCTTTGCAGTCCTTATTGAGGAGATCAGACTTCACAGGTCGGATAGCTAAATGGGGGACCCGGCTTGGTGCCTTCGACATAAGATACAGGCCGAGGAATTCGATTAAGGGTCAGGTGTTGGCCGACTTTGTAGCCGAGTTCTCTCCCAGGAATGGAGGAGGAGTGGTTTGCCAGGTACTCTGCCCACCGTGGAAGGTCTATGTGGACGGTGCCTCAAGCTCAACAGGGGCCGGAGCCGGGATTGTCTTGATCACACCAGAGGGGATTTGGTTGGAACATTCCTTCAAGCTCGGATTTAAAGCTTCCAATAACGAAGCAGAATATGAAGCACTGCTTGCCGGCCTGAGAACTGCGGCGAGGTTAGGAGCGAAGAGCGTCGAAGTATACTCGGATTCGCGGCTGGTAGTCAACCAGCTGCAGGGAAGCTTTGAAGCCAAAGATTCCAGAATGAGGAGGTATTTGCAGCTGGCAAGAAGTGTCATGGCAGAATTCCGGACAGCAAAAATAGCCCAGGTTCCCCGAGGACAAAACAGACATGCAGACTCACTGGCCACACTGGCCTCGGCAC
Organism: Lithocarpus polystachyus; assembly: GCA_033629205.1. Classification (NCBI taxonomy): domain Eukaryota; kingdom Viridiplantae; phylum Streptophyta; class Magnoliopsida; order Fagales; family Fagaceae; genus Lithocarpus; species Lithocarpus polystachyus. Next base: position 42,785,586 of record CM066164.1, read on the forward strand.
TAACCGAGAATGTGCCACGGATGATCAAGGTGGAACTTGTACGGGAACCCAGCATCCTAGGAGTCGGGGAAGCTACCGGCCCCGCAGTAGGCATTGAAAGCATCACCCGTGCCGGACCTTGCTGGATGGACCCTATCATTGAATTCCTGACTGATAATCAGACCCCGGGCAATGACAAGGAAACCGATAAAATTCGTCGTGTAGCAGCCAGGTATTGGTTGTCACCGGATCGGGAATTGTACCGGAGATCCTATGGAGGACCGTACCTGTTGTGCTTACACCCCAGTCATGTGCACGAACTATTGACTGAGTTACATGACGGGGTGTGCGGCAGTCACGTGGGAGGACGTTCCTTGGCTCACCGGGCAATCACCCAAGGATTCTGGTGGCCACAAATGCAAAAAGATGCCGCCGAGTACGTACGGAAATGTGAGAAATGCCAAAGGCACGCCCCCTCGGTCCATCAACCGGCAGGACCCCTCAACCCTGTCAGCAGTCCCTGGCCTTTCGCCCAATGGGGGCTGGATATCATCGGTCCATTTCCCCGGGCAACGGGAAACCGGAGGTTCGTCCTCGTAGCTGTGGATTATTTTACCAAATGGACTGAGGCTGAGGCATTAGCAAACATTAGAGACACCGACGTCAAGAAGTTCGTGTGGAAAAACATAGTGACCAGGTTCGGGGTGCCGTACTGTCTCATATCAGACAATGGGTTACAGTTCGATAGTCGGGCATTTCGCGAATTTTGCGACAACCTGGGCATCAAGAACAGATACTCGACACCGGCCTACCCTCAGAGCAACGGTCAAGCCGAGGCCGTTAACAAGACGATTGTGAGCGGATTAAAGAAAAGACTTGACGGAGCAAAAGGACGATGGGCGGAGGAGCTTCCTAGCGTTTTGTGGGCATACCGAACGACACCCCGGAGGTCTACTGGGGAAACCCCCTTTTCCATGGCCTACGGGGCAGAAGCCGTAATCCCAGCCGAGGTGCATTTATGCAGTGCGCAGGTGAGGGGCTTTGACACCGGCCAGAACGAGAAAATGCTGGCACAGCGTTTAGATCTGCTCGAAGAGTTCAGAGACACCGCCCTAATACAGCTCGCCGAGTATCAGCAGAAGATGGCTCGCCGCTACAACCAAAAGATAAGGGCGAGAGAATTCGATGCAGGGGACTTAATTCTGCGGCGAGCTGTGGGTAACATGCGTGATACCAACGCCGGGAAGCTGGCTGCCGCCTGGGAAGGACCGTACAGGGTGACCGCGATAGCCGGGGAGGGGGCTTATTATTTGGAAAGCTTAGACGAAAAACCACTTCCACGGCCATGGAACATTCATAACCTGAAGAAATTCTATTGTTGAGGAATTTTAAAGGAAACTATGAATCCTTTTGTTATCCTGAGTTCGTTTTTGTTTATTGTGGACACAGGGATGCGTAGTTGGCGCGGTTTTGCCCACCGGGAAACTCCTCCTATAAGGACAGAAACCTGTCCCCGGTTCGATCACTTTCACCGGACAGGTGGAAGCCTAAACGAAAAATTTCTAAGGACAGAAACCTGTCCCCGGCTAGATCACGTTCACCGGACAGGTGGAAACCTAAACGAAAAATTTCTAAGGACAGAAACCTGTCCCCGGTTCGATCACGTTCGCCGGACAGGTGGAAACCTAAACGCAAAAATTTCTAAGGACAGAAACCTATCCCCGGTTCGATCACATTCGCCGGACAGGTGGAAACCTAAACGCAAAAATTTCTACGGACCAAAACCTGTCCCCGGTTCGATCACTTTCACCGGACAGATGGAAGCCTAAACGAAAAATTTCTAAGGACAGAAACCTGTCCCCGGTTCGATCACTTTCACTGGACAGGTGGAAACCTAAACGCAAAAATTTCTACGGACCGAAACCTATCCCCGGTTCGATCACTTTCACCGGACAGATGGAAGCCTAAACGAAAAATTTCTAAGGACAGAAACCTGTCCCCGGTTCGATCACTTTCACCGGACAGGTGGAAACCTAAACGCAAAAATTTCTAAGGACCGAAACCTGTCCCCAGTTCGATCACTTTCACCGGACAGATGGAAGCCTAAACGAAAAATTTCTAAGGACAGAAACCTGTCCCCGGTTCGATCACTTTCACCGGACAGGTGGAAACCTAAACGCAAAAATTTCTAAGGACCGAAACCTGTCCCCGGTTCGATCACTTTCACCGGACAGGTGGAAACCTAAACGAAAAGTTTCTAAGGACAAAAACCTGCCCCTGGTTCGATCACGTTCACCGGACAAAAACCTGTCCCTGGCTCGGATATGGTCACTATAAAGGTGGAATTCTACAAGGGAAATTCGTAAATGCAGAAGAATATTCCGGGCACAATCTATTTGCCGAGCAATGATCGCTCCGAACTGATCCTTGTCTCCAAATGATCAAATCCAACGACAAAACCATCACACGAGGGTGTGGTTAAACAAATTCTAACCGTCTTCACGGCACAATCAAGTTGAAAACGGAGTGTTTGGGAGTATGTAATGAGTACGAGCATGCAGCAATCAGATTAAACACTTTAATAACAAAACGGACTGGAATAAGTATAGATAAAACCAAAAAGTAAAATATTGTACGGACGCCACAACCCGGCGTCTAGGCAAACAAAGTAAAATCTTGTACGATGAGCTTAAAAATTGTTCCGACACCACAACCCGGTGCCTAGGTACATGAAGTAAATAAAGGTTAAATAAAATACATTAAGTCGCAGGGCTGAGCGGGGAGGGTGGAGAAGAGCCTGTCATGTCCCGTCCTTGGTTCTCCTCGGTGGGGGGTTGCTGAAACTCCTCGTCACCAGGAGCATTGAGGGCGTAGGATACCTCTAAATCGAGGTCTTCAACATGAGTATCAATTGCCCGGACCAGCTCCCTCATGCTCGGGGTGTCCTCCTTATCGGCAGGAATTGCTTGGCTCTGGACCGGATTGAGAGAAGTAGGTCGAGGAATGTTTTCAGAGATCCAGAGTGGAGAGTCCCCGGGCACACCAGCTGCTCGTAGGGCGGCCAGCCAACCTTCCTGAAAGCCGTGAGCCCTGGCCTGCGAAACGACGGGCTCCACGGAGTTCTCAGCGTCCGCGAAGCCCTCGTTGTACCATTTTTCTTCACACGCCTCCAAGGTCGCCTTAAGATCGGCCACTTCGTCAGCACGCGCCATTGCCAGGCTCTCGGCTTGTGCAAGTTTCAGCTCTGACTCATTTAACCTCTCCTCCAGCTCGGACACCCTCCTCTCGGCCTGCTGCTTAGCCTTCTCCTCCGATTGTGCCCTCCTCTCGGAGTTCTCGGCAGCTGTGGACCTCTCCCGTGCCGTATCAGCAGCCACTTCCCTGAGCGCCTTCTCCCGCTCGGCGTCCTCAGCCAGCTCGTTCATCCTTTCCCCGAGCATATGAGTAATTTGCGCGGCCTGCGACACAGTATCGGTGAATTTAAAGGGAAACAAAGAGGTAAGTACATGCTAATTGAATTGAGAGAGGACATGACGATAAAACTCACCGCTACGGTGTGCCATTGGAGTCGCTTGGCTATGGACTCCTCAGTGCCGTCCCGGAAAAACTGGACGTCCGCGGGCAGCATCAGACCACTGGCTAAGCTTTGAGCTACTCGGCCACCCTCTCCTTGTGCCCATAGCCGTAGGCTTGCGGTGGCCGGCAGGGGCTCGTTCCCCAACAAGAAGGTCGGTTGCTAGCCAGGCGCCGGCCTGGAGGAGGAGGCCCGCCCAGCAACTCCCCGGGTGGCCGGTTGGGAGCCACCGGCTGGCTCGCGTATCACAATCCCGCCTGAGGGGCGGGGAGGGGTCTTGGAGGAGGCGTCACCTTGCCTCCCGGGAGGGGGATCCTCAACACGTTGCTTCTTCTTTTGTCTAGCAGGTGGAGGAGGGGAACGATCTCGGGTCCGGGTTTGTTGTGGTTGGCCTTGTTGCCTCGGGCCGGGCAGGAAACGGTCAACGGTCAGCGTCCTTCTGGTAACCATCTCGTCAGTGGGGGTAGTGGTTCGGATACCTTCGGCAACGTGGATTTGGGGTAGTCCGGACTCAGTGTGGCCTTGTTCGATTGGAACGTGTGCTCGTTCCCTTAGTAACCGAGAAACTCTTTCTGCTGATTCGTCTCGGACGGGGGGGAGGTCGTCGGCTGTTGTGTAGCGTGGGCCGATATCTCGGGCCTCTCCTACGGTTAGTAAGGGGGGTAGGAAGTGGGCGTGCCGAACGTCAATATAGGAAAGCAAGGGACTGTCTACCAAAAGAGCCTGAGAGAACGGCTGCCAAGTCCGGTAGGCGGGTATACAGCCCAAAATTAGATGGGATGCCCGGAGTTGCCCGTCCGTGTGCACGAAAATCTCAGACCTTAGCACGAAATTGAGGTCCCTCACGTGCATTGATCTGATGTCCGGTGTGAACACTCTTCCGTCTGTAAAAGAAGGAGACAATAAATCAGACCCCATTGCAAACGAGACAAGGATGAAAATAAGGAGAAGGTAAGAGGGCAACAATAATAATAAAGGGAGAAGTTAGGGGGAGGTTGATGTGCGGTACGAACCGACTTCACGCCGAGAAAGGGGGCAGGGAGCATCATCGGCAAACCAGTTGCCGCTCACCCGGACAAACTCCCCGGCAGAATTTTTATTGGAATCGGGTAGGCAGGAGATCAGCCGTACCCTCATATCTCTGACCTTCAAATAATAATTGGTCCTTTTACTTCCGCACAAGCTATACATGTGATTTATATCATTATGATCCAATTGCAGACCATAAATCTGATTCAATCGGTCAACGCAACTAACTACCCGGTAAAAGTTGGGAGGAAGTTGCTCGGGAGACAGCCCGTAAAACCTAAGGGTGCTAAGTAACAGGAGGTTCACGGGAAACCTAACCCCGCCCTCTAGAATGGCCATTAAAGGAAAAAAGGCAACGTTGGGTCCTTTGTGTAGAGCGATTTCGCTCTCGTGACAGTACGCAACATTCACGTCCTCTGGGATGTTGAATGTCCGCCTAAAGGAGGCTAAAGATGCTTCGGTGTTCAACAGATGAGCGTAACCCATTCTAAAAAGTATGGAAACTAAAAAATGGAAGCTAAAGGAAGAGATAAAAGTAGAAAGGAGAGGCAGAGAACTTACTTGGGATTATAGGAAAGGGGTGTTCTGGGCTGGGAAATGACCACTCAGATGAATGCTCGGCAGAGAGGGAATTCAGGAATTGAGGGGAGTGAAAGTGTGGGAACGAATTAGAATGGGATATTTATAGGTGTGAAGAAAGCAATGATGAGCATCATTTAATGAAGAGAGAAGGAGCGGGAAACGATTGCAGCTTTTCACATTGTAGCGCCTCGGTTCGCGAACCGTCAGGCAGTAATGATAGGTAGAGCAGTTGGCTGGAATGACGCGCCTTTTCAGGGCGCATTAAAATTTTGCCTACTAACCTTTCAGTATCAAAAACTCTTTCACCTTAAACGGCAAAAGCAGCGCCCGGGTCACCTTGATTCGCCCCCGGCAAGCGGATGCTAATCAAGGGGGGGCTAATGTACGGTCCTGGCCCAAGCCTTCATTAGGGCCGAGCATAACTCATCACAACGCAGCACACGAGGCCCGAACATTCCCTGATGAACTAGGCCGGGCCGGGCAGTATTGAGCTCCCCATCAGGTTTGTATCGCTGATGGAAGCTCCGTTGCACATAATATTCTTTCATTGTCACTTGGCCGGCAAGTTACCCGACCATGGCAGTAGTTTATGTTATCCTAAGCGTTTGATCACAGCAAAGTATGGTGTTCGGATTGGTCGGCAAAACGCCCAGTAGTCGTTGCCGTGCATAACACAGCCACGAAGAACAAGTTCCCAAGCCACTTTGCTGCTCAACTACCAAATTCCCACTTAACAAAGATAACATTGGACCCCCTCTTCCACTATTGATAGGAATAATCATAACACCTCCACCCAGTGAAAGCTATAAATAACAGAGAGCTGTGAAGAAGGGGGGGGGTTCGAGAGAAGAGAGTGGAGAGGAGAGAGAAAAAAGAGGTACAGAAAGGGGAAATGGATGGAAGGAGAACAGAGTGATCGGGAAGCAAGTGGGCTAAAATGGGCCTCAAGGTACTGAGCTCCCCGTTGTAGGAAAAACAAAACCCACGTCATAAATAAATTGAGCCCAAACAAGAGAGAGTCAGGCCCAACAATCTCCTTTTTGGTACGCACAAGACTTTTCATGCTTAAAGAACATGACTTGCCAACTAATCAAACTAAAGTTTTTAGTACCTATAGCAATTTCACAACATCAAGAACAAATCCCAGTGTATACAATGTCAAATTCCATAGTCTCTTGTTACATCAAATGAGTGTTTAAGTTTTCTTGCGAAGTATTGAATAGTAAAGCTTCTGGGCCGTAGTCTCAACTACAACTCTCAATCATGTTGGACTTGGATGACTCCTTTCACAACGTATCATTATGAGATGTAGAAAAAATTTGGAGTGTACACAACGATTAGTATGGATGGGAAGAAATTTCATCCTATTCCAATTGGTTAGGTCAGTAAAGTCCTATTCCAATTTAATGATAATGGAATTTTTTATACAAGTAATAATCAAGGAAACTTCCGCCTAAAATAAGTCGGATTTTGGCAAGAGAGAAAATTGATGCCTAGACAAATCAAGCCAAGGCCAACCAAAATGGACCATATTCTTAATTTTTTATCTCGATTTGTTCCATGTACAAGACTTATAGTCAATGCTTGGCGTATAAAAGTTGAACGTCTTATCTAAAGTCCATCCTCTGAAAGCTTGAGAAAAAATTCATTTAAACCAACACCATATATAAATTATAAAGGAATCAAAGAAAAATTGTCAAAAATAATGAAAATTTAATCTGTGCTTAAATTCTTATAAGGATGAACACAATAGCAATATCATTTTTTTTTAAATAAAGAAAAAAAAACCTATGCTTATTTTGTATGTATGATAAAGTCCTATCACAAAGTTTTTTGAGATTCATGCTGATTAGTGATTAGAAGTTATAAAGGAATAATCATCAACATATATATATATATATATATATATATATATAAAGTAGAGATCTAATGTGGGAGTGCATGAAGTCTTGCCAAGTGACTCTAATTTTGCATTTAACATTTTTTTACCTCATTCATTAAGTTTTTTTTTTTTTTTTTTACTGTTATTCAAAAGTTTACATTAATTTATTTTACTGTTATCTCATTAATTTCATTTTTTTTTTCCTAAGCTTACATCACACCTTTCTCTTTTTTCATGTCTTTTAGCAAACTCACCATTTTAATATCTTAAAAAAAGCAAAAAAATAATAATTAAGGACTAATAGTAAGAACGAACTAGATAAGGCCTTGGAGAGAGATAGAGAGATAAAAATGTTGTGGGTTGTTAAATAAAACGCATTGTATATATTCTAAAATAAAAGACCTGAGACAGACAAAACATTTGAAAGAGAGAGAAAGAGAAATCTAAAGGGCCGTCGCCTCCGTCATATTGGCCTCCCACCACCATCAAGACGCCGAAACCCCTGTGGGTATTTTTTTTTCTTTTTAAATTAGAGGATTAAATATGATTTAGGTTTGGGTCATTTGGTTGGATGGTTTTTGTTTTGGGTATATAAGTAGATAGAATACTTGGTACGCAATGTAAAGTCATATTCTACTATGGTTTTAAATCATTTATAAGACACATGCATACACACTTACCCACACCATGTTTTAACGTCGCACTATCGATGAGTGGAAGATAGTGAGAAAGTTCGACGTACTTTTATTTCATAGTATTAAATATGTGAACACAACACAAATTAGTTAATTTTCATGGTCCCGTTACTCTTTTGTATTTGTTGTTGGTTTCATGATTAAAAAAAAAAAAAAATCTTACCTTGAAAATGCTATAAATATGTAGTGAAACTACTAAATTAATTTTTAATATCTCAAAATGTATATGTTTCTTTACTCTAATTTAGTTTACTTTTATTTTTTATTTTTTATAATATATGTACAACACTATCCAAAACCGTCTTATATAAAATATTACAAAATTATCCATGCATCGCACGAGTAACGTACTAGTTTCATTAGTTAGCAAGGTTTTGAAACTATTTAGCAATCTAATAAATCGAGTGCAGAGAACTTGATTTTATTGTGTTAAATTGAGTGTGAAGAGGTCAAGTTTCATGGAACTCAAGTCTCCGCGACTCGATTTCCCTGCCAGGCTACGAACTTTATCAGCCCAAAGAACAAGAAGACATAGAGATGAAGGATTCGCCTGGGCTTAGGTTTGCTGCTAGAGGTGGATTCGCCTGGGTTTTAGACCAAAGAACAAGAAAACATAGAGAGATGGAGGCTTTGCCCGGGTTTGGGTTTGCTGTTGTAGGTGGATTTGCCTAGGTTTGGGTTTGTTGTTTTTGTGAAAATCAGAGGGTGTGGGTTTGCTACTGTAGAGAGATTTGGAAAGTTTTTGCTATGGAATTTGAGTATTTCACTCTCGAGTATGAAACTCGAGTGTGAGACACTCGATTTTCAACTGCAACTCAACTCCACGTTGCTTGGTTTCAAAGAGTAAAATCGAGTCTAACTGACTCGATTTGTTAGATTGCTAAATAATTTCAAAACCTTATTAACTAATGAAATTGTCATAGATTTGATTATTTTGAAAAAAAAATCCGCACTCATGATAACCCCTCAAACAGCGTTGAAAATTGTGAGGTTGGTCTGGCGCCGTAACTTTTAAAATACCACCTCGCTCCTCCTCATAAAAACTTGACTTTACGCACACATAACATAAGAAGAAAAAAACACGACACGCAACAACTGGAGAGAGACAGAGAAGTCATGGCAACCAACGTTAACGACGAACAATACGACAGAGTGAAAGAAGTAAAGCAGTTCGACGAATCCAGGATCGGAGTTAAAGGCCTTGTCGATTCCGGCATAACCACCATCCCTCGTTTCTTCGTTCACCCACCCGATGTTCTGTCCCAACTCAAACCCGGTTCCAAAACCCGACCCGACCTCGTCATCCCCACAATCGACCTCTCTGGCGTTGACTCTCACCACAACCGCTCCCTTATCGTTGACCAAATCAGACAAGCCTGTTCAAGTTTCGGGTTCTTCCAGATCATCAATCATGGTGTGCCCCTGGGAGTTCTGGACCGTGTGATTAAATCAATCAAAGGATTCCACGAGGAACCAACGGAGATTAAGGCGCGGTTCTATACTAGAGGGTTAGATACAGGCGTATCTTACATTTCTAACGTGGATTTGTACTACTCCAAAGCTGCAAGTTGGAGGTACGTAGACAGTTCACTCGGATCAGCTTACTTTAAGATTGAAAAACTTTTTGACGAAAGTGTTCACAAAAATTGTATCACGAGATTTATAAATAATATTATAAGAACTTGTAAATAGTAGCAAAATTAAGTTAAATAATAAAATAATTTGATAAAAATAAATATTTCTAAACACACAGAATCTGTCTGGATATAATTGAAAACTGAAGACACTATGGCAATGTGAGACCTATTTTTAATGAAAAAATTACTGAAAAGTGATATTTGTGAATCCCGTAAACAGTGTACGAGACCTACTTGTGTGCACTAAAGTCAACAATAACCACTCAAAAAAAAAAAAAAAAAAAAAAAAGCAAACGCAGGACGTGGGAAGTGCAAAATGCGCTTCCCAAATGCTCACTTAGCTTTTATACATTCATACGTTTGACATGGATTATTTTTACCAATTTATTTTACTATTCAGCTTGTTTTTGTTATTATTCATGAGTTTCACTGTATTTTTTGGTACTATTCATAAGTCCAATTGTACTATTTTAGTTAACTATACATTTATCTTCAGTACTTTCAGCAAAAAAAATTTCAATTCTAGCAAAATAAGCGGATCCCTAATAGAAACTTCATATACACTCCTCAAAATCTTGTTTTAATTGAAATTGTGTTTTGAATTAGCTAAAATAATAATAATTGTTAACATAATAGTCAAATTATTTCCCAATCCCATATACTAATAGGAACAATTCAAACATGTTTAATTACTCTCTCTGTGTCAATTACTTTGAAATAACACAATTTTCTTGTATTTTATATGTTTCACCAATAAGGCTAACTAATTTTTTGAATATGTTACCACATACAACTATATTGAAATTTTAGGGATGCTCTTTTCTTTTTTGTGGGGCGGGGGGCAACAAATTTTGTATTTCCAACACTTGAGAAGAGTTTTGAATAATAAGAGTAAATTATCATTTGATTTGGTCCAAGTTATATTCAATACATGCCCAAGTTAATTTTCAGTTCTATTTGTTTTGACTTAATTTTTTTTTTTTTTTTTTATGTAAAGTGTATTAGAAAAATATAGTTTTCTTCTACACGCAAAAGAAAATTTTTAAATTACATTTTAAACCCTATATACTATAGTTTATGCTTTTATGGAGTATAACAACTTAAGCCTTACATTTTTAAAAGTAACAAATTAAATCTTTTCATTTTAAAAGTATAATAATTTAAACGTTATATTTGTACTACTAGGGACACCCTTCGGCTTAGACTGGGTCCCCAGATGGCGGATCATGATCAAATCCCTGAGATATGTAAAAACGAGGTGATTGAGTGGGACCGAGAGATCAAACGGCTAGGAGAGGTTTTATCAGGGTTGATTTGTGAAGGGCTTGGAGTAGAGACATGGAGGTTGAAGGAAATGACATGTTTGGAAGACAGAACAATGGTCGGTCACTACTACCCCAAGTGCCCACAACCTGATCTGACGGTTGGGCTTGCACATCATACGGATCCAGGGGTTTTGACTGTGGTGCAGCAGGACAATGTTGGTGGGTTGCAGGTTAAGTGTGGTGAGGATTGGGTGGATGTTAAACCTGTTCCCGGAGCTCTTGTTATAAACGTTGGAGATTTGCTTCAGGTAAACCAGTTTTATTCTTGTGAACGACATCAAACACTTCTTATTATAGTGTGACTTAAATTGATTGATATATTTGTCTGCAGCTGGATGAAAGTAAAATAAAAATAAAAATAATAATAATAACAACAAAGTTTTACAAAAATTGACTTAAAAAATAAGCTAGCCTATAAGCAAAAACACATATTGAACATTCTCTTTTGAGGTAAAAATAATTTCATTCAATGTTTTTTTTTTTTTTTTTTTTTTGATGGGAATTTCATTCAAATTAAACCTAAGAAAACGACTATTATTAAATAACTGCTCCAGTTTTTTACTTTCATTCCATTTGTTTCAGATCATATCCAATGAAGTATACAAAAGTGTAGTGCATAGAGTCTTGGCCAACCCTTCCCATGAACCAAGAGTCTCAATTGCGGTTTTCTTTAAGCCAGGCAATAGGGATGACCTGTATGGGCCGCTGCCAGAGCTAATATCATCAGAGAAACCAGCTCTCTATAGGCAGTTCACCTTGACAGACTTCATGACAAGGTTCTTCAAAAAAGAGTCGGATGGCAAATCTTTATCAAATTACTATAAGCTGTAAACACAGACAGCGAACAATATGAACATCAATACCATGCAAAAGATCCATATGAGCTCTTTATGGTAAATTTAATGTTAATTAAAAACTCATTGCTTACAAGCCAATAAATAAAGTCACACTTCAAAGTTTCACAAATTGCAATGTCTAGATAGAAAGAGAGATCAATAATGTTTCATATTTTCTTTCCTTCTTGTTTCTATTGAGGCAAAAGTTTACAGAATCATAATTTCTGAAGCAAACAGAGTGTCTGAAGTATTCAATGCTTTTGGTCGTCTGTGGTCACATTTCAAGCACGCCATGTTTTTTCTGAAGTTGATATAGTTACACCTATACAATAACAGAAGCCTTACCAAATTTAGAACAACTTTTGAGGGTATCATTGAGTTCAAAGAATGAAGAAGAGATTGAATTAGGAAGAGATCTAACCAGTCACATTCCCACTCTCCCAGATTAAGTTGCTGCTTTGGAGGTTTCTCTTTGCATTGCAAACACCTTGTATTCTTTGCTAAAATTTAAGAAATTGCACCTGTCCAGATTCCAAGTCTCAGTTAGATGCAGAACCATAACTAGTACAAATTTCTTGGAATAAACCATCACAGGACAAGCACTCGATATTTTTGGCAAAATGAAGGAAGTCACATCTACAAATGAAAAATAAGAGGAAAGGGTAACATATTGCGACAAAAATACAGCAAGATTCTGTATTTTAAATACGTAAAGACAGGCAGTAGAATTACTTGGGATAAAGCCAGTCCCCTCGCTTCATTGGCACGTTTATGTGGCCTTTTTCTGGCAGACTGGAGCAGCCTTGTGCTGATGCAACCCTTTTTAAGGGTGTGGCTTTGGGAGATTGGAGTCAAGTTTTTTTGTGCTACACTCTACCATTTCTCTCAGCAGCCTTCTCACTGATGCTTTAACCAATTTGCTTAAACATGGCTTGTTATCCTCCATACCAGTGATCGAATCAAGCCCATATGTTAACAAGAAACGCATGACATCCACACTGCTTCCACCTTCGTCTTGAGTGCCTTCACATACGCCCTCTCAGAGTCTCCCCTTAAATTGCAGAAGCTGCAAACCTACTAAAATTTCTCATTAATATTCATGCAAAAAGTGCCTACTGAGCTCTCTTATAGAAAGTTAAGTTGGATTCAAATATTTTGATTAAGAAAATATTACGAGTTTTATCAAGTAACACTATATTGATTTTATCCAGGTAATTTTTTTTTTTTAAATAATTTGTAAGCAGTTAGTTACATATGCACCTTGAGTCTTGAACTTATGACCTCATTCTCCTTAGAGGTAATTTGAGGTAGAGTTCATTGGGTTATCAAGTTAATCAACTTAGAGGTACATATTGGGAAAATTCAGGACATACATTTCCTTCATCAATGCCAACATGTGCTCTCAGACACTTCCCTGAGTTAACAACTTTCCTGTCTACGCTTGGACATCCGGACTCTGCAATGACCTTGATATCTTTCCTTGACAAGAACCTGACGCAAAAGGCATTCAGTATATATTAAAATCTCATAAGGGTGCAAATCACTAAATGAACACCCCACCTACAAACAGCAGAGATATTTCTAGTTCATTGTTACATTCTAGTTTTTTGGGGTAACTGACTAGTTATAAATCAATACAGTACTGACTACTGCGATAACAAGGAACATGTTCATAAATGAGTGTAATTAAAATGAAAATGTTAAGATGAATAAGTGAAAATCCAAGTAAAGATAGGAGAAAAAATGAAGAAAATTGTTTAAAGACAGAAGTGGCTATTATTAATGAAAAGATAAGTGGGATCACTCAATATGGACTGGTCATGTGCAAGGAAAGTAATTGAAGCACTAGAGAGGAAGAGTAGTTTGATTCAAGTCAAGAGAACAAAAAGTAAAAGAGGCCTAAAATAACATAATTAGAAGTAGTAAAAAATGGACAAGATATTAAGGAAGTAACATAGACTATGAGTTTGTGTTAAGGTTCTGTTAGTGAATTGGGGTAAATGTGTGTTGGTCACTTCAAGGGAACTTGACCTCCATGGAAGATTAGAGAGAGAGAGAGAGAGAGAGAGAGAGAGAGAGAGAGGGAGAATGAGCAATGTATTATTCATCAATCCATGAATGTATTCTGTTACTTGTTCCTTCCTTATACCCGTGTAATCGTAACTCACTTCCAATACAACTAACTCACCCTCTTAACCACTCTTCACTCTATTAACTAGTGTAGTAACACTTAACCCCACAAACTAACTAATAACCACCTATCTATTACAACCAATAAAGTCCACATGTACAATTACACTGCAATTGGAATATAGATTCCTAACATTACCCCTCCCAGTCAAAGCACCTTGCCCACAAGGTGAGGAAAAGAGAGCTCTAGCTGATGAAGGGATTCCCAAGTCGCATCATCAGGAGAGGCACCTGACCACTGCACCAAAACTTTAGTGATGACCCTAGACCACAAAGACTTAGTCCTTTTCTGCAAAACAGCAACAGGCTCAGTAAACACTTGACCAGATTCAACAACAGTAGGCAAAAATAGGTAGGGGTGTGACATGCTGGCTCAAATTTAGCTTCAGACATGACACATGAAAAATAGGGTGGATTCTTGACTCAAGTGCAAATCCATCTTGTAAGACACACTATCAATCTTCTGCAATACTTACAATGGCCCAAAATATCTTGGAGATAACTTCCACTTGCCCTTAGAAGCTAATGACTGCTATCTATAGGGCTGCAATCTCAGAAAAACCCAATCCCCTACAGTAAAAGACCTATCTTGCCTGTGCTTATCAGCTTGGATTTTCATTCTAGCTTGAGCAGTAGCTAAATGAACCTTTAAGGTGTCTAAAACAGCTTGCCTTTGACTTAACAAAGAATCCAAAGCATCCACCCTAGTAGTACCAGGCACATAACCTTGGCGCTTAGGGAGAGGGAAGCCATACAAAGCTTCAAAAGGAGTTAACTTCAAACTAGTATGAAAGGATGAATTAAACCAAAATTCAGCCAATGGTAGCCAAGAAGCCCATTGATGAGGTCTATCACTAGTGAAAGCCTTTAAATATTGCTCTAAACTCCTATTCATAATTTCAGTCTGCCCATCTCTCTGAGGATGATAGGCAGTAGTCATGGCCAAAATAGTGCCTTGCAATCTAAACAATTCATACCAAAACAGTGCAGTGAAGGTGGCATCCCTGTCACTCACAATAGAAGAAGGCATGCCATGTAATTTAAAGATATAATGCATGTAAAGAGAGGCAATCTTGGCTGCATTATATGGATGGGAAACAGAAACAAAATGCACATACTTGGTTTATCTGTCCACCACCACCAAAATAACTTCATACCCCATAGATTTAGAAAGACCCTCCACAAAGTCTAAGCTCACACTAGTCCAAGGTGTAGTAAGGATAGATAGTGGTTGAAGTAGTCCAGCAGGGGAAGATGTATCAGACTTAATCCTTTGGCAAATACCACAATCCTTGATGAACTTCTTGAGGTCAGACTTCATTCAATGCCAATAAAAGTCACTCTTGGCTCTCTGATAAGACTTCGGGAACCCAGAGTGGCCAGCCAAGGGGCTATTATGAACATGATGCAAAAATTGAAGCTTAAGAGGACAAGATAGACCGGTGTAGAACCTGCTCTTGTAAAACAATAACCCATTTCGAAAAGTGAAGCCCTTAGGAGGAGTACCAACTTGGACAGTAGCAATAAGCTGTTGGACAGAAGCATCTAATGAATAGCTATCCTTTAATACATCCAACCAAGTACGGTCAGGTTCTGTTAAGAGCATTAAGCAACTTGCTCTACAATCAGATTTAGAAGCAAGCAAGGCAGAATCAGTCCCAAACTGTCTAGACAAGGCATCAGCTACCCTATTATTAAATGAAATATCAAATTAAATTCATAATCCAACTCTCAATAAATGCTGAGAGGAAATTCCAAATTCAAATACTATTGATTTGCCTATAAATAGAGGCTTCTCATATGAGAAAAGAAGAAAGACACTTAGAAAACCCTACTGACACTCTGTCAAAATAGAGAGTCATCTCTAAGTCCACAAGCATTCCATTGTTCATTAAGGTTTATTCCTACTTCTTCAAATCAAAGTGGGGATTCTCCTTTAATCCAATTCGAGATTTAGCCAATGGCCCTCGCATTAAATCAGGTGCGTTCAAATATTCATTCAACTTAGAGACATCAAAGCACGATTCGAGATCAAGCCTCGTAGCCCCATTGGATCGTAAAGTTTCTTGGAGATCGAATTAGAGGAGTTTATTGTACTCTTTCATTGTAAAGATTCATATAGAGGATTGTGCTCATATATATACAAATCAAATATAAATTGATTATTTGTTACACTATTTCGTGATCGTGTGATTTATCTTTTACAAAAATTGTGTGTACAAATTTCTGGCACGCTCGGTGGGACATCTTTGCCTCTCATCTCTTTCTCCATCATAGAAATCTTCAAGTCTCCAATTCACCAAGTTCAATGGCCTCGAAGAAGTCTTAGATTCCCAAGAATGCTACCAAAAGCATTGGGGGGTCAACAAGCAGCAGTATTTCCACAGGTCCCATGACTCGAAACCAAGCTAAGGCAATAAGGCTCCTTACATCACAAGAAGTTGAGGGAAAGGCTCCTGTGACCAAACTCATAAGTGCCCCAGCCCAGCCAAAGATTGTCATCTCCTTGAACACTTTGAGGACAAGTAAGCACACTTCCTCTAGAAAGGGAGATTCAGCATTCGCTCCAGAGGACTCAACAATAGGGAGTGAATATCACTATTCAGTATCAAATGCTAGGTTGAGTACTGCTTCACAGTCAGGTTCTTCCCAAGAATCTCCTCCCGAGAAGTCACTTCATTTATCTTCTTAGAGAATTCTTCTCGTACAATAGCCATAGCGGCCATGATGATGGAGATTGCCACCATTGACGTAAAGATTGCTGAAATGGGGCATGCTATATCTAAACTTACCAAGACTGTGGAGGAGAAAGACCTTCAAATCGCCACGCTTATGATCAAGGTTGAAGTTCAGAATCGAGGGGAGTCCAGCAAAGGCCATTATCACACGCATCAGCATACATCCCAAGAAGCTCATACATCCTCTCCAAGGAAGGTTGAAGGTCCACAAGGTAGCTCTACCTTAATTTCATCTCTATCGGTCCAGTAGTTACAGGACATGATAACGAACACCATTCGAGCTCAATATGGTGGGGCACCACAAAGCTCTCTGATGTATTCAAAACCATACACCAAGAGGATTGACATTTTACAAATTCCTGCGAGTTTCCAACCTCCTAAGTTTCAACAGTTTAAAGGGAAAGGGAATCTGAAGCAACATATCGTTCATTTCATCGAGACTTGTAATAAAGCTAGTACGGATGGGGACTTGCTCACGAAGCAATTCATGCATAGTCTTTGAGGAAACGCCTTTGATTGGTACACGGATCTTGAGCCTGAGGCCATTGATAGTTGGGAGCAAATGGAAAAGGAATTCTTGAACCGTTTCTACAGTACCTGACGTACCGTAAGCATGTTAGAATTAACCAACATGAAGCAATGGAAAGATGAACCAGTGGTAAACTACATCAATCGTTAGCGCTCATTGAGCCTCGATTGCATAGATCGCCTTTCCATGTCTTCAGGAGTGGCGATGTGCATCCAAGGTATGCACTGGGGGTTGCTTTACATCCTCCAAGGAATCAAACCTCACACCTTTGAAGAACTTGCTACCCAAGCCCATGACATGGAGCTTAGCTTGTCTAGCCATAGAGAAAAGGGCTTACCTGTTTACGAGTAGCGTAAAGAGAAGAAAGATACGAGGAGGGGGGATAAGTTTTCTAGATCCATGGTTAAGGAATCTATGGCCATTGCTGTGGAGCCTGTGAAGATCTCTAGTAAAGAGAATAAGAGAATGGAGAAAAGGGCCTGTCCAATGCAAGAGCGGGAGAAGCGTCGATTGACTTTGAAGGAGATGGAAGAAATGACGTATCCATTTCTAGATGCTGACATTCAAGGTATGCTCGAAGACTTATTAGAGAAGAATGTGATCAAGCTTCCAAAATGCAAGCATCTGGAGGAAATGGGGCATACCAACAACCCAAAATACTACGTATACCATCGAGTTGTAAGTCACCTTGTGGAAAAATGTTTTGTTCTGAAGGACCTTATCCTAAGGCTTGCAAAGGAGGGTAAAATTCTTTTAGACTTAGATTAAATTGCTGAGGCAAATCATGCTATGTTTGCTGTTGAATCCCCAATTTCTGCAAAGTAACCAACTCCAACGGAAGTGCAGCCCACCTTGCCATCAGCATCAAGGGCCTATTACAAGCACATCTAATTTGGAATGCTTGAGCCTATGCGTATGTCATGCTTCAGCCCTCAAGATGATGATAGACCTGATGAAGAATTGGTGGGCAACGAAGAGGGTTGGACTTTTGTGACCTACAAGAGACTTCAAAAATAATGTAACCTAAAACACCATGTTCCTTACAAGAAAATGGAACTTCAAGCAACCGATTCAAAAGTTGCTCCCAAGGGGAAGTGAAAATGGTCTGAAGAAACAAAGAAAGGGAGCTCGTTCAAATGAGTTATTACAAAAGGAAGGCCCCCTTGTCGGTTACACTGCATGAGTTTTTCCCTAAAGGCTTTCTTACAGAGGGCCTAATGACAACCACTTACACGGTCTCTTTCCATGATGTTGATGATCAAGAAGACCTTACCAAAAAGGAGGAAAAAGTGAACCTTGAAGAAACCAAAGGAACCAAAGAAGAGAAAAGTGAAACCCATGCCTCGGAAGAAGCGATTGCTTTATGTGCTCACTGCCGCGACAAGATGACGTTTGCTGATGAGGATCTCCTATTGGGCTGCAAACCACATAATTGACCACTTTTTGTCTTAAGCTACACACGAGGGGAAAGAGTAAGCCGCATCCTCATAGAAGATGGGTCTGCCGTCAACATAATTCCCAAAAGAACAATGAGACGCTTAGGCATATCCATGGAAGAGCTATCCAAAAGTCGACTCGTCATCCAAGGCTTCAACCAAGAAGGCCAAAGAGCAATTGGCATGATTTGGTTAGATGCGACTATTGATGATTTGAAAGCAAGAGCTCTCTTCCATGTGATTGATTTGAAGACTTCTTATAACTTGTTGTTAGGATGACCATGGATTCATGGGAATGGTGTTGTACCTTCTACATTACATCAATGCTTAAAGTATTTCGATGGCAAGCAAATAAAGGTAGTGACAGCAGATTTGCAAACATTTATAGCGGCAGAATCTCACTTTGTAGACGCCAAGTTTTAGTTAGATTGCGACACAACTTACGACGTATAACAGGAAAAGTCTATGGAAAAGAAGAAGCCAAAACGTGTGGAAGGAAGCGAGCCCCTCACGGAAGGTCCCTAACCTAACTCTAAAGTGAGATATAAGTTTTGTGAAAAGGAGAAATAAGCACCCATAGTCTTACAATTTGTGCCCACGTCTAAATGGAAGAAAGGGCAAACCCCATTCGGGTTGACAATGGAGACTAAGGATAAGTGCAAAAAGTCTATTCAAGAGGAAGATATCGCTATCCTTAAAAGTGATTTCACCTTGCCACTACCAAAGTTAGACCAAGTGGCATCAACAAAACCTCCACTCAAAGGTTTCACTAGAGCCAGACATAACCTTGTTGAAGAAGATTCATTGCTAGTCAGGAGAACAAAAGAGGGTTTTGACCCTAAAGCGTATAAACTTTTGGAAAATCAGGCTATAATTTCAAAAACCCTCCGCAATTGGGGAAACTTTATTTAGATTACATGGAAGAAAAATCACATGGGCTTAACTCGACCCAAAGCAAATTAAAGCAAAAAGGCTACGCGATTGAGATTCCTAGAACTGGCTACAGTATTCGTCACAAGAGCCAGTTCAAATCTCGGCCAAAGGGAAAGGAAAAAAGGCGACAACACAACACATCTCCTTCAAAGTTGAGGAGGAGGAGAAGCCAGAGCCTGTGTCAAGATCTTCTGTATTTGACTATTTAAGAACGTCTGCTCCTCAAGAGTCAGTATTTAATAGATTGAGCATTTCTCTCTCTACAAAGGAAGGAACCTCACGTGCACGCAAATCAGCATTTGATAGTCTTGGGTCTATAAGTAGCTCAACTGATACCCCATGACCCAAGAAGGGGAAAAGCAACCTACAAAAGAGAAATGGCACCGAAGCCTACAGTCTTATCCCTTCGCGCATGAAACGTGAGTTGATTGTAAAAGTTAGTACAGGAAACTTCCTTAAAGTAAAGCGGCAGACTATTGTGCACACATGTGAGATCGAGAAGCAAGTTGACGATAGGGGGAAGGATCATGAGGCACTAATCCTTCCTTCTTGCCACGTGACAGCGGAAACCGATTCTGAATCAGACACATCAGATGATGAACCAAATGAAGCACCTCTTGCAATAGAAGACGACAATAGGTGAGCTTAAAGAATTAAACTTAGGGACTGACGAGGAACCTTGCCCAATCTACGTGAGTTCGCTTTTGAGGCCAGAGGAAGAAAGAAAATATTTTGAGCTTTTACTGGAGTACAAAGATGCGTTCGCCTAGACATACAAGGAGATGCCAGGTTTAGACCCAACAATTGCAGTTCACCGGTTAGCAATAAAGAAAGGAGTGCGCCCAATCAAGCAGGTTTAACGCCACTTTCGACCCGAACTCCTCCCACAAATTAAGGCAGAAGTTAATAAACTCGAGTAGGCAGGATTTATCCAGGAGGTACAATTCCCGACGTGGATTGCAAACATTGTCCCTGTCAAAAAGAAAAATGGACAGATTCGAGTTTGTGTTGACTTTCGAGACTTGAATAGAGTGTGCCCAAAGGATGACTTCCCACTTCCAAATACAAAGCTCATGGTTGATGCGACTATTGGTCATGAAGTATTATTATTCATGGATGGCTCATTAGTATTCAACCAAATTCAAATGGCACCCGAGGATGAAGAGCTCGCCGCATGTCAAACTCCAAAGGGGATCTACTATTATAAGGTGATGCCTTTTGGGCTCAAGAATGCCGACGTAACATATCAACGGGCAATGCAAAGAATTTTTGATGACACACTCCACAAAATTGTTCAATGTTATATTAACGATCTAGTTGCTAAGACAAAGAAAAGAAGGGATAATTTACGGGACTTGCGCATTGTATTTAATAGACTAAGGAAATATCAACTCAAAATAAATCCCCTCAAATGCACGTTTGGCGTCACGTCTGGGAAGTTTCTAGGCTTTGTTGTTCGACATCAAGGTATTGAAATGGATCAATCTAAAATAGACGCTATCCAAAGGATGCCCGAACCAAAAAACTTACAAGAGCTCTGAAGCTTACAAGGCCATCTTGCATATATTCAACGTTTCATATTGAATCTAGCAAGACAGTGTCAACAATTCAGTCGATTGATGAGGAAAGATGTCACCTTTGAATTGGATGAGGCTTGCAGGAATGCGTTTGAGAGTATTAAAAGGTATCTACTTAACCCGCTTGTCTTAGGAGTGCCTATGCCAGGAAAACCTTAGTGCTCTACATTGCTGCACAAGAACAATCACCCAGGGCCCTCTTAGCTCAGAAAAATGAAGAAGAGAAAGAGAAAGCATTGCATTACCATAGTCGAAAGCTAACTGGGGTAGAATTGAGGTATTCTCCAATAGAGAAGATGTGTCTTGCACTTTTCTTCTCCACTCAAATTTTAAGGCATTACATGCAAACACACGTAATACACTTGGTTGCAAAGATAGATCTAGTAAAATATGTCTTGTCTAGGGCAATCATTTCTAGATGGTTTTGGCAAAATGGGTTGTGGCCTTTCAAGAGTTTGAAATCACGTATGTGCCCCAAAAGGCTATCAAGGGGCAAGCATTAGCAAATTTCCTTGCCGATCATCCTATTCTTGCCGATTGGGAGCTCTCAGATGATTTTCCAGATGAAGATGTATTTTACATTGAAGTCCTCCCACCTTGGATGATGTTCTTCGATGGGGTTGTGCGGCAAGAGAAATTCAGTTCTAGGGTTGTTTTCGTGTCGCCACAGAAACAAATGTTACCATTCGCCTTTATGCTTAGTGAACCATGTTCAAACAACGTTGCTGAGTATCAAGCCCTTATTGTTGGCCTCCAAATGGCTCTCGATATGAAGATCTCATACTTATAAGTCTATGGTGATTCCACGTTGGTAATTAATCAACTTTTGACACACTATGAAGTTAAACATGAGGATTTGATTCCTTACTTTTAGATGGCTACGCAACTAATTGAGAAGTTCGATGAAGTTTCCTTGGAGCATATCCCCAGAACGAGAATAGGATGGCAAATGCTCTAGCTAACCTAGCCACCATGTTGGCTCTATCGGAGGGTGAAAAGGCAAATGTCCCTCTCTACAACCGTTGGGTGCTCTCTTACATGGAAGGATATGCGAGTGAGACGAATGCCATATCAATATCTATAGTGGAGGATGAAGATTGGCAACCCTTGATTGATTACATGGAACATGGTAAGCTACCTGAAGATAACCGCCACAAGACTGAGGTACAGCCAAGGGCGCCTCATTTTATACACTACATGGGCACATTATACAAGGGGTCTTTTGACGGTCTATTCTTACGATGTCTTGGCAAGGAAGAATGTGATCAATCCATGGAAGAAGCTCATTTGGGAGTGTATGGAGCCCATTAGTCTGGCCCCAAATTGTATCACCGGATAAAACGAATGAGTTATTATTGGCCCACCATGGTTAAGGATTGTATGGACTATGCAAAGACATGTGAAGCATGCCAGCTTTACGCAAACTATTTTCCTAAATGGGCGGAAGCCATACCTTTTAGGGAAGTAAAAAAGGAAAATGTGGTGAACTTCATCTGGACTCACTTGATCTATTGGTATGGTGTCCTTCGCTATATCATCACGGATAATGATAAGCCATTCTACAATAGTTTGGTGACCCAACTGTGCGAGAAGTTCGAGTTCAAGTAATACAAGTCATCCATATATAACGCACCAGCCAACGGTCTTGCTGAGGCTCTCAACAAGATGCTTTGCAATTTGTTGAAAAAGGTAGTAGAACGCTCGAAGAGGGATTGGCATGAAAAGATCAGAGAAGCTTTATGGGCATACCGAACAGCATACAGGACACCCACGCAAGCCACTCCGTATTCATTAGTATATGGTGTTGAAGCAGTCTTGCCTTTGGAGTGACAAATTCCGTCACTTTGAATTGCTATCCAAGAAGGGCTCACAGTCAAAGAAAATGCACGCATAAGACTTGAAGAGTTGGAAGCACTTGATGAAAAGAGATTGGAAGCTCAACAACGTCTTGAATGCTACCAAGTGCGGCTTTTGTGAGCGTTCAACAAGAGAGTCCGACCTCGATCTTTCCAAGTAGGGGACCTAGTACTTTCAATGCGAAGACCCATCAACTTATCTCACAAGACTAGGAACAAGTTCACATCAAAATGGGATGGTCCCTATGTTGTGCAGGAGGTCTACACTAATGGTGCTTATAAGATAGTCGACGGAGATGGCCTAAGGGTAGGTCCCATAAATGCAAAGTTCCTGAAGCGATACAATGCATGAAGTATTGAAGTTGCTCCTTGGTAAGAGATTAAACTGTCCACTAAAAAAAAAAAAAATCTCACTAGGTTGAAAACCTTGAAAGAGGCGACCTAGGCAAAAGTTAGGGACAAAAAAAAAAAGAAGAAAAAAAAAATCTCGCTAGGTTGAAAACCTTGAAAGAGGCAACCTAAGCAAAGGTTAGGGACAAAAAAAAAAAAAAAAAAAAGAAAGAAAAAAAAATCCTTCTAGGTTGAAAACCTTGAAAGAGGTGACCTAGGCAAAAGTTAGGGACGTACCTTAACTTTACTTGATCCCTTTTAGGTACATAGGCAGCTTGGTATTCGTTACTAAGTTCAGTCACATATGTACTTGATCCTTTTGGGTACGTAGGTAGCTTGGTATTCATTACTAAGTTCAGTTGCATATGTACTTTAAAAAAATTATTAATAATAATAAGTCCTTTGAACTACATTATGACTTGATCCCTTTTGGGTACGTAGGCAGCCTAGCATCCTTTGCTAAGCACAGTCACCAAAAAAAAAAAAAAGGATCAAACATTGATTTGGAAATAAATGAATTTCTTTATTAATAATGAGATAGGTGTCGTTACATTGTAATGACTACATTAATGAAAAAAAAAAAAAGAAAAAGAGATTAACCTATCCAATTTAAATGCCTCAACTCCTCTTTGCTAGTCTCTAGTAACCTTTGTAGCTCTCTAAGTTTTGCATCATCAGAAGCTTCTAAAGTTGGAGTAGCCTCAATCTTGGAAACCTCCCCCTTGATTTGAGAAATGATCACTTGTTGCTAGGCTAGCTCTGCACCACAGAGGGTGCTCGACGCTGTAAACTTTGCCTTTTGCATTGAAAGCAACTCAAGTTCCTTCTTCAATTCAATCTCTCTAGCTAAGGCCTTGTCTAAGTTCGCCTTGATTGTAACTTTCTGATTGATCTTAATGGCTTCCAAGTTAAGGGCAAGAGTGAGACGATGCCGAGCGTCGATAAGCTTCCGTTCCTTGACTTCAAACTCAATGCCTTGTGAAAGAGCATGATAGAGGGAAGAATATCGGTCTACATCATCCATATATTTCGAAATACGCTCTCTTAAAGGCATTACATCCACAACTTTTATTTGTGTGATAACTTGGAGGATCTTCTCAACTCCATCCCTAAATGAAGTCACAAAAGTAAAAGGGGTTTTGACGACCTTCTCAATTAGGTCCCCTTTTAACATTTTTGCACGCTGTTGATCAGCCTTTGAAATCAAATCATCGGGTTCAAACTTTTTGACAGTTGAAGTGGCCGGGATGCTCGAACTACACATAATGGATTTATTTTGAGTCACGTCCCTTGAAGGCTTGAGAATAGGGTCGGAAGAAAGAGTGGCATTAGTCTTTCCCGAACGTGATGGGTCAATTTCCTTAGTAGCCAAATCAAAGGCCGTCGGACCTTAAATGGAAAACTCGCTCGTAGAAGGGCTAGTGGCAGCTGGTGTACAATTCTCTCCTGCTCATTTTGAAGGATAATCGTCATCCTGCATTGAAAGAATACTAAGATTGTCATTCTCAAAATGTTCTTGGATACCAGAAATAGCTTCAAGGTCGTTGTGAAGGTAACAAAGGTCCTTAATGGATTCACGATCAAAATCATCAAAAAGAGAATTAAGACTCACTTGTGCACTACCACCAGAAAGGCCGAGAAGTGGATCCATATCGACACCATGGTCAGTCGCCTAGGTGACCCTTTCATGATCCAGATTCTTGCTAGGATTGTACTTCTGCCTTTTGCGTCTTTAATGAGAATTTGAGTTGCCACTGTTTCGCTCGGATTCTGACACATCCTTACCCTTGTTCACTTCCACGTCCTAAGGCGTTGAGACTTTGCAAGAGGATCCACGTTTAGGAGAATGTGCGTTGTCCACACATGCTCTTCCTAAAGACTAGTCGGTAGCCTTCGAAATCCCAAAAGATGGCTTCCTATCGCTTCAGCGCTTCACGAGTTCAACTACTTCATTGGGCTGTCTTATTTTGAGTTTTATCTTGCTTGAGCTAACATTCCCAATCGGTTGCTCAGTCCTACTTGAAAAGAAACCATCGGATCTTTTTGCCCACCAATTCATATAGTCCTTCATACACAGAGCCCCGTGCTCAGATGGGCAGGCAAGGATCAAGAACTCTAAAACGGTAACAAGACGAAGACATCAGTGCCAGAAGCATACTACTTGCTTTAAGGTGGTAGTGCAAAAGTCCTCATTAAGCTCCCCAAGGATGTGTTGATTGAAACTAAACTGTTAACTAAAGCAATGAGGGCTATATGGTTCAACTATACATATACTTCCACGATAAGAGGTCAAGTAGCTGGAGCGTTGGCTAATGAAGTAATCTACATAAGAGCTAGGTAGCTTGTCATCATCCACTAGAATCTCTTGATGGCCTTCAAAAAGGCCCAAGCGATGAAACTTGAAGTGACTAACGGCACGAAATAGCTTACGGGCCGTAACCTCATCGTAATGCTTGGTTGCACCTTCTCCGGAGTATCTAAACATGTGCAAAATAGCCTTGGAGCGAGACCCTTCAAGTTCAAAGTAAGTGTCAAAATATTCAACCAACCAAGCATTCAAGTAGTGTGCAAGAAAAGTGGCATCACATTTACTAGAAGTCTTAGAAGACACAATTTCATTCAAGCCCCTATAAATGTTGGCTAGGACTAGGACTGGAAGGTGGTATCTCTTACCATGAGCCATCGCACTTGCGCGCTTGAAAACACCAGGCCTAATTAAGTTTGGTTCCTCGTCAGGAAGAGCGAACTCATACAGCCAACATAAAATCAAAGCAGCTAACTAAGTCTCTTCTATGAGCCTTCTCTCCACTTTGAGCATTTGAGCACATTGAAGGGAGCCTCGTCTTCTACTGTTAGAATTCTGGGGGGATCGATTTTGCCAGAAGGGTTATAAGATTGTTTGCCTCTTGCAGCCTTCTTTATTAACCTTCAAGTTGGCGGTTTCTGATATTTAGACTTGCCACGGAACCAAAACTTCACCCATGTGGCCATAATGACCAAGTGTGAACCACCAAGCTTAAGACTCAGGTGATGGAAGGCGGCAAATAGATGATGACAACATGAGGAGAGAGATGATATGTCTTTTGAGTTTGGAACAACCTCTTCATAAAATGAGCCATACACGGGAAGCCCACCGATTGAATGTAAGTCCCACAAGCTAATGGAGACCTCTCCTACAGATGTGTGCAATATGTTCGTAGCCACACACCAACACTCTAGGAAGGCTTGCAAGACTTGGGTGTTCCGATCATATGTGAATAATGATGCAAGTAGCGGCTCATAAAGATTGGCATCACTTAAGACTTTAGTATTGCGGCTCAATATGTCTTCTAGCAACTCTCAATATTTAAGGAGGTAGGAAAACTCACCTTTATATTGGAGTGGAGGAGTCTTGGAAGAAGGTAGGGCCTATTGCAGTTCTCCCACACTTATCTGACGACCAAGGAGAGGAAATGGATTGATGTGGTTCATGATTGAGTGAAGGTTGAAGGCCAAAGTAAATGTCCTCAAAACGACATGCGAATCCTTTCTAGTTGGGTCATGTAGTTCGTGAGATGATTCAACCCACCATTGAGATAGACTCGAAGGATGAGGAATGGTAGTAGACGAGGCTGAAAGGACACTACTACCAAGTGGATGGACTTTCAAGATGATGCCTTTCTCCAGGGGTTTGTTCGTAAAGCACAAGAGAGTGATGGATTGATCATTGAGAGTCCTCAATGAGTCGTAAAAGATGACCATGATGGAGCGCACTTGATTGTAGCCACTCAGAGAAGATGAAGCTCGTAGAGGTCACGACTTGAGTAAACGTAGGAGAGTCACAAGTCGAGCAAGGGTTGGCAAGCCTAAATCACCTGACACACCTGACAACAAACCAAAGGAAAGGATGAATACCTTATTCATTCAAATGCCCATTACTAACAAATAATAATAATAATAATAATAATAATAATAATAATAATAATAATAATAATAACAAAAAAAAAGAGGGAGCATGTGCAGTCATGGCTTATTAGAAAGGAGGGCATGTGGCATTGAGATTCAAAACCACAAGCAAGCTATTCATTCAATATCAACATTCAAGCGCTTAAACATCGGAGGTACTTGTTGAAATAGCTTTATGTGCATGTAAAGAAAAAGACAAGTGGAAGATTGCATGTTGTCTACTAAGTGTAACGATCATGTGTACCAAGGCTAATTAACCATTAAATATAGCATTCAAGTTCAAAGCCACAAAGAAGCCACCATGCTTCTCGTGAAATTAAAGCATGGGACGTATCAATAATATGGCATAAGCTATTACATGCAAAACGATAGAAATCACCAAAGTGGATTCTTCTCCCTTATATAGGTGGGGTCAATGAACAAGCAAATATTTCTTGGTACCAAGTGGGAGAGTGTATGTTCGCTGCTTTCGGGAGCGCCAAATACATTGTGACAGTTTAAGCCCGGCAAATGCATGGAGTTGGAGTACTTGAAGTCAAAAGGCTTAGTGTCAAGGCTTAAAAAGGACAACTGATAGTTGCAAGACGACGGCTGTGGGAATGATGTGCGGACAAAGCTCTTGCGTTGATGATTGCAAAACAAGGGCAGGGGCAAAGGCACTGAGGAGGATGTGCTGATGGAACTCTCGTGCCGATGGTTGCAAGACAAAGGCAATGAGGAGGATGTGTTGACAGAACTCTCACGCCAATGGTTGCAAGACAAAGGCAGTGATGAAGACAATGAGAAGGATTTGTGATGGTAACAAGACGAAGGCAGTGGCAAAGGCAGTCAGAAGAATGCACCGATAAAGCTCTCGCACTGATGGAAGGATGCACCGATGAAGCTCCCATAATGATGGAAGGATGCGCTGACAAAGCTCTCGCACTACAAAGGCAATGGTGAAGGCAATCAGAAGGGTGCACTGACAAAGCTCTCACATTGATGGAAGGATGCGCTGACAAATCTCTCACACTGATGGCCGCAAGATGAAGGCAGTCAGAATGATGCACCAACGAAGCTCTTGCGCTAATGGAAGGATGCGCTGGCGAAGCTTTCACACTGATGGAAGGATGCACCGACAAATCTCTCGCACTGATGGTCATAAGACGAAGGCAGTCAGAAGGATGCACCAACGAAGCACCTGCGCTAATGGAAGGATGGCTGCAAGACGAAGGCAGTGAGAAGGTTGCGCAAATGAAGCACTTACACCAATGGTCGTGAGACAAGGGGTAGTGGAATGGATGCACTAATGAAGCTTACAAACCCGAAGTCTAGAGGTGACAAGAAGACTACTATCACTCGAATCCGTTGGACGTCGAGACAAGGACAGGAGGCTAACTCGCTTGAAATTGATGCTTGGCTCATGCAGTGCCAACTTCTACGACCTGCACAGAGTAAATCAAGTCGTTCAGCACAAAATAATAATAAAGAAAATACAAAGACAAGCACAAGAAAGAATGGAAAAAGAGGAAGAATGCCTGCTACGGCTGAAGAAAAAAAAAATAACTTAAGAAAAAACAATGGCGCTCAATTGCCTTTAACCCATAAAACATCACCTCCTTTTATAGAGGTGGCACTCGCAAGTGTTGGGAAGATAAACACCTTGGAGAGCTTCCTTGAGTAATTAATATAACATATAAAGACACAACTTAACCCAAAACTTTAACCCAAAAGGCTTAAGCCCCAATGGGTATTAATCTCTGCCTCTCTGTGGACTTCAAGACCTCTCTGTGGGCCATGAATAAGTCCTACTCGCTCCCCTATGCCTAGTGACCTTTTTCCTTCACTAGTACATCATTCATGGGCCTTTATGTGTCAACCCTGCACATCTTTTATCCTCCATAGGAACCTCGCACCTCATCGTTGTCTAGCATCATTGGCAATAATACTCCTTTGTTGGACCTTTTCCCAGATCGTTTGTGTGGGCTTTATGGGCTTGCTTGGTGTAATATATTGTCTCCGCTCTAACTGCGAAAGGGACTCGCCCTGCTCCATTTATGAAAGGGCTTCTAATACACACACCCCGTTCCCGCTCTAACTGCGAAAGGAAACTTGATAACTTTGCCACCATTGCCTCACACCACCATGGCCTCTGATACCACTTATTGGGAAGATAAACACCTTGGGAAACTTCCTTGAGTAATTAATATAATATATACAAACACACTTTAACCCAAAAGGCCTAAGCCCCAATGGGTATGTGCTCAATAATGTTATATTAACTACTCATTCTTCTAATATTTATTCAATGTGGGACTTTACTCACACATGTACACCCAACAGCAAGAAGCCCTAGTGATTCGCAAAAGTGTGGCTAAAGAAAAGACTTGCTTGCTGAGCAAGACAAATTGCGGCACTGACTTGCTTAACAAAACTAAGGTGGGATTGCACTCCAAAGAGGATGTCCCCTGTGTGTGACCAGGCCCGTGAAAGTAAAACCCCAATATTCAAAAAAAAAAAAAAAAAAAAAAAGGGTGCAACCAAAAGACAGCTTGAATGGCAAAGCTGTAATATACAACATTGGGATGAAAGAAGCCCATATTTCACTTGGATGAAAGCCTTGTGTACCCGTAAAACCAAGTCCATCATTAAAGATAAAAAAAAATAAAATGAAAGAATACTTCAAGCCTCGTCTTCCTTATATCAGAAAGACGCAAAGCCAAATCTTAAAGTGGGGGCATTTGTAGACATCAAAATTTTATGATATATTCATAACCGTCTGATTGTTCATGATAAAATATTTATGATCAAATTAATCTTCAATTGATGATGTGGATGATCAGCGAATGAAATCAAGCCACGTGGCAACATCAAATGAAGAAAGCCAGATGGCAGCGTCAGAAGAAATTACCTATATGGAAAGTTCTTATTAAATGAAATACCAAATTAAATTCATAATTCAACTCTCAATAAATGCTGAGAGGAAATTCCAAATCAAAATACTATTGAGTTGCCTATAAATAGAGGCTTCTCATATGAGAAAAGAAGACAGACACTTTGAGAAAAAACCCTACTGACACTCTGTCAAAATAGAGAGTCATCTTTAAGTCCATAAGCATTCCATTGTTCATCAAGGTTTTTTCCTACTTCTTCAAATCAAAGTGGGGATTCTCTTTTAATCCAGTTCAAGATTAAGCCAATGGCCCTCATATCAAATCAGGCATGTTCAAATATTCATTCAACTTGGAGACATCAAAGGACAATTCGAGATCAAGCCTCGTAGCCCCATTGGATCGTAAAGTTTCTTGGAAATCGAATTAAAGGAGTTTATTGTACTCTTTCATTGTAAAGATTCATATAGAGGATTGTACTCACATATATACAAATCAAATACAAATTGATTATTTGTTACACTATTTCATGATCATGTGATTTATCTTTTACGAAAATTGTGTGTACAATTAGCTTTATAAATCCAACAAGTTGGGTCTTCTCCATGAAACCCTAGAAAATCCAATTTCAGATTCTTGAAGGAATGAAGAAGTGAGGACTCTGGATTTCCTCCATTATTGTTGATAAGAAGAGCTTGAGAACTTGAATTGGAAATTTGGTACTTAACCTCTGCTTCAGCAATTCTTTGCATGAACCCAGTAATGGTCTGCAATTGCTTCTGGATTTCTTGTAATGCATATTCGTGATTCTCAGAAACCTTAGCTAATGCTGCATTTTCTTTTTTTTTTTCTTTTTTTGAATTATGTTTCTCAGAGTTTTGTGAATTGGAATTTTGGGAAGTGGAATGGGTTTCTGTCACAGTGGTGTGGAAGGATCAGATGCTCTGATACCAAATGTTAAGGTTCTGTTAGTAAATTGGGGTAAATGTGTGTTGGTCACTTCAAGGGAACCTGACCTCCATGGAAGATTAGAGAGAGAGAGAGAGCGAGAGAATGAGCAATGTATTATTCATCAATCCATGAATGTATTCTATTACAGGTTCCTTCCTCATACCCGTGTAATTCTAACTCACTTCCAGTACAACTAACTCACCCTCATAACCACTCTTCACTCTATTAACTAGTGTGGTAACACTTAACCCCACAATAACTAACTAATAACTACCTATCTATTACAACCAATAAAGTTTACATGTACAATTACACTGCAATTAGAATATAGATTCCTAATAGTTCGGACATGATAGAATGATAGAGAAGAATTCATGTGGTTGACTATGATTATTCTATTAAGGGTCCATAGTCCACTTCAATGTTTTTTTAAGGCTTTTCTTGTTGTTGTTGTTGTTGTTGTTGTTAGTTATAAATCAATGTTTCGGATATGGCTAATAGAAGGTCATTAGCCATGTGAGAGTCTAAAATGGGATCCAAAGCATCAGAACTTTCCTTAAGGAGGTAAAATCT
This sequence comes from Lithocarpus polystachyus, assembly GCA_033629205.1. Lineage (NCBI taxonomy): Eukaryota > Viridiplantae > Streptophyta > Magnoliopsida > Fagales > Fagaceae > Lithocarpus > Lithocarpus polystachyus. Next base: position 42,817,113 of record CM066164.1, read on the forward strand.
CCCATATACATGGCTAAGCAAGATAGAGTTAATTTTCAAGACAAGACACCCCTACCTAACTTAAAATTAGTAGGTATAGGGCTTCAATAATAGTATTTTCTCTTTGGACAAAGTTTTGCTCCAAACATTTTTCAAGCTATCTTTTCAAACTCATTACATGGCAAATTATAAAACTATCCATGTGTATTATTTAAACAAGTCACATGACTCATTAATAATGTAACGTGACTAAAACTACACATGAATGGCTTCTTCAATTGCCATATAGTTGGTTGGAACAAAAAAACTCCAGACATGTTTGGAGCCAAACTTTTTTTTCTCTTTGTACAAGGGAAAGTAAACGAGTCTTTTGCTTTTAGTTGTTTTTTTTTTTTTTTTGGACAAATGATCTTTTCCTTTTTATAATATAGGAACCATATAAAAGCTTTGAGATACTATGTCCTTCTATACATTACATTAAAGACTATTAACCATAGCAGCTCAAACACTAGGGACTGTGAAAACAGGAAGCATGCCCTTGGTCCAGCAAGTGCAATTACCTATTTTTCCTGAAAAATTCTTTCTCGCTCTTTCATCGGGATAAATAATAAAAGCAAATGGACTTGATAAAAAAAGGGCAATGATGACCTCTCCAAAACTCAAAACTCTCAAAATCAACCCTCAAAGTCGTGATATTTATTCTCTTAATAATAAAAGATACACTGCCATAAGTTATTATGGTATTATCCACATCACAAGTGCTAGCAAGCATAACATAATATACCATCTATTTCATTTGGCTCCAAAATCAAACAAGTTGCGTGCACACTTAAATCCAAATAAAAAACCAATCATACATTTTTCTCATTCCAAAACTTTAAACCGAACATACTTCAAAACCAAACCTTTAAACCTCAACAATCATAGAAAAATTATAATCCAAACAAAACAAATTCACAAATCACAATTTTAAAAAAATTCTTCCACTTAATTAAATCCCACATTACCTTATAAGATCAAACCGATCTTGCGCAAAATTAAGGCATGCAGTCCGGATATAGTTGGATCCCATGGGACCCATTTCGAAGTTTCAAAATGGGTTTCCATTGCTTTCAAAGTAACCTCTCTTCAACAAGCATTCCATAAAGTCCACCCACTCGGGCCATGGGTGCGATATCTGAACTGTCGATTTCTCAACCTTGGTAGGGCCGCTCAGATCGATGGAATCTTCAAGTTTAGTAGCTGATTGGGTTATTTGGTTTGTGGGTTTGGAACATTGGAGCTTTTCAACTTCATTCATAATGAAATCTAACTTGGATTTTGGACCAATGTGAAGAAGGAATGAACTGGGTGTGAAAATTTGAGCGTTTTTGAAGCGGTTTCTGAATGTAGGGAAGAGATTTCCATGGCTGGTTCAGAAGAGCTTATGCATTTGGATAATGTTCTGTTTTGAGACTTGTAAAACATTTGGCGGGAAAAGGAGGATCCTACCATTAGTTTTGTTTGGACTATGTTTTGAACTTCGAAGGTTTGGTTTGCGACAGCTAAAAATAGTAAAAAGAAGAATAAAGAATAGGTTGTGTCGGGTGTCACTCTGTGGGGGGGGGGGGGGTGGTGGTGGTCGTGGTGCTGTTTGTGTGTGAGAGAGAGAGACTGAAGTGTATGTAAACTTTGATCGAGTGTGTTTGGAAACACGAGTGATTCCAGACTCTGATTATGAGTCTGTTTGGATACTGCTGAAAACTGAAAACTGAAAATAATGTAGTAAACTAATTTTTAAATGTGTGAATAGTGCCATTGGACCTAGTTTTAATGAAAATTTTGTTGAAGAAAGAGGTTTGTGGGTCCCGTGAATAGTGCACGGGACCTACTAAAACACAAACACCAGACGCTAGCTGTGTTTCATTGCAATCCAAACACTCACGTACATATCCTTTATCTATACTTTTATTCTTTGCTTTGTTCCCCCACTCCATACCTCGCAAACGGGTAGAGTCGATAGGTCAAAAGTGGGTTCATGCGAAAAACAACTGATCGGTTTATAGGTCTATCTATATTTTTTTCACATGTCAAAATAAATGAACAAAAAATATTAAATATATAAAAAATATATATTCAAAAATAAAAATTAAGTAATACATTCTTAAATTTATATAATTTAAAGTTTACTAATATTATCATCACCATAAAATTTAATAGATTTGTCGTTAAGTGCGCAAAAATGATGTAGTTTTGTTTTGTTTTTTAATTCTTTCATTAAAAAGATATACATTTAGAATTCTTTTTTTTTTGAAAAAAATAGAACAATAAGTACCTATAACTATGGTGGCATTCTTGGGCGATAACGCGCACATTCCTTTGACTCTCGCCCTCTCAGATATCGACTTTGTTTGGCTTAGAGACGATGAAAGTGATGTTAGTTCACTTATGGCATATGAGAGTAACAATGGCAAGGCTCTTGTGAGTTTCATTGAAGAAATTTGGGATTTAGATCAATGTTTTGAGCCTTTTATCACACCAAATGACATAGAGATGTTGTTTCAATGACATAGAAAATGAAAGTCTGTGTACTTTTATCAGCCAGTTTAATAGGGAAGCTCTGTTGGTGGACGAGATGGACGACAAGATCCTCTTGGCAGCCTTCTACAATAGAGTTAGTTCAGACCTGTTCATTCATAAGCTCTACGACTAAGAGCCTCAAACGATGGTTGAGTTAGTACAATCAGCCCAAAGTTTCATGAATGCAGAAGACGCGATTACTGCCAAGTAGAAGAAGAAAGGCGAGTAATTAGAGAATGGCTATATACACCATCCAGAACAAGGTCCTCCTCCAAAGAAAGCCAAGATAGGGGAGAAAAGGGATCGCGACGGCAAGAACGCAAGGTTGTCTTCAGGACAAAAATCCAACTATACCCCCTTGAATACTCCACTTGATCAAGTGTTAATGCAGATCAAAGACAATCCATCCTTAAAGTGGCCCAAAAGGATGAAAGGAGATCCTAGTAAGCGGAACAAAAGCAAGTACTTTCGTTTTCATCTCGACCATGTACATGATTCGGACAAATGCTATGACTTGAAGTAGCTAATTAAAGCTCTTATTTAAAAGGGAATGTTGAATAATTTTCTTGGGCGAGACCATAAGGACGAGAGACAGCCAATGAAAGACAAAGCAGAAGAACCAGCACATTTACTGCTTGGAGAAATAAGGATCATTGTAGGAGGTACATCAGCAGGTAGCTCATCCAAAGCCAAAAAGACCTACCTACAGGAAGTCCAAAATGTTCAAATATCTAGATGACCACCAAGGATGATAAGAGAAGATGAACCAGCCATTACTTTTACTGATGAAGATGCAAGCGACTGCACCATCCTCATGATGATGCGATTGTCATTACTTTAACGATTGCAAATTATACAACTAGAAGGATGTTAGTAGATAATAGGAGTTCAACAGACATCCTCTGCTATCCAGCCTTCCAACAAATGAGGATCAACAAAGAGTTACTTCGTCCAATAAACGTGCCATTGATTGGGTTTGGAGGAATAAAGGTTTTACTAGTGGGCACCATCTCTCTACCAGTCATGGTGGGCTTTTACCCACGACAAATCAATAAGGAAGTGAATTTCCTTGTTGTAGATTGTTCATCGTCATATAATGCCATTATTGGACGACCAACTTTGAACAGTAGGAGGCCTGCAATGTCCACTTATCATTTATCTATGAAGTTCCCAACAGAGTATGACATTGGAGAAGTTCAAGGAGATCAATTAGCAGCTAGAGAATATTATCTAGCAATGATGGCAATGGACGAGCAGATACAAACAATAAGCATTGAAGAAAGAAGAACGTTGGCGGAACCAATTGAGATGTTGGAAGATGTACCGTTGGACGAGTCCAATCCAGAGAAGTTTGCCAGGATTGGAACAAGTATGGAAGAAAAGACGAAACAGGAAATTGTTGGACTTCTTAAACAAAGTATAAATGTTTTTGCTTAGAGCCATGAAGATATGCCTAGGATTGACCCCCGTGTGATTACTCATCGTCTAAATGTGTCCCCGTCCTACAAGCCTGTTCATCAGAAGAAGAGGATGTTCACCCCGGAATGAGATAATGCCATCAAGGAAGAAGTCCATAAGTTAATCACCGCAGAGTTCATACATGATGTTTATTACCCTGATTGAGTAGCTAATGTAGTAATGGTTAAAAAGGCTAATGGAAAATGGAGGATGTGTGTAGACTTCACAGATTTAAATAAGGCCTGCCCAAACGATAGCTATCCTTTTCCACACATTGATCAGTTGGTCGACTCAACAGCTAGACACCAGTTGTTAAGTTTCATGGATGCGTTCTCAGGATACAACCAGATTAAGATGGATAAGGCAGATCAGGAGAAAACATCTTTCATTACAAGCCAAGGTTTGTTTTGTTCTAAAGTGATGTCATTTGGCCTGAAGAATGCAGGGGCTACCTACCAGCAACTAGTTAACTATATGTTTCGTCCACAAATTGGGTGAAACGTTGAAGTATATGTGGACGATATGTTAGTGAAGAGTGCGAGAGAGATACAACATTTGGACGACCTTCAAGAAACCTTTGACACACTTAAGCGATACAAGATGAAGTTGAATCCAAGCAAATGTGCCTTCGGAGTTGCATCAAGGAAATTCCTTGGGTTAATGGTTTACCAAAGAGGAATTGAAGCAAACCCTGATAAGATCCAAGCAATTCTGAACATGGAGCCCCTAAGGAATGTCAAAGATGCCAAAGCCTCACTGGACGAGTAGCTGCCCTTAACAGGTTTGTTTCAAAAGCTACTGAAAAATGTTTACCATTTTTCAGAGTGTTAAGAAAAGCATTTAAATGGACGAATGAGTGCCAACAAGCGTTTAAAGGCTTGAAAGCTTATCTTACTTCAACTCTGCTGTTAAGCCCATCTAAACCTAGAGAAGAACTGTATCTCTACCTAGCAGTGTCCCCTCATGCTGTAAGTTCTGCCTTGATCAGAGAAGAAAGGAAGGTATAGAAACCTATTTACTACACTAGTAAAGCTTTAAGGGGAGCAGAAGAACGATATCCACCCATGGAAGAGCTTGCATTTTCTCTGGTGATAGCAGCAAGGAAGCTCAGACCTTATTTTCAAGGTCATGTAATCAACGTCCTGACAGACCACCCACTAAAGAAGGCCATAAACAAGCTAGAGGCCACTGGACGACTGATCCAGTGGGCAATAGAACTTAGCGAGTTTGATGTGCGATACAAACCAAGAGAAGCAATAAAAGCTTAAGTCCTAGCAGATTTTATTACTGAATTCGCTCCTGCTAGTAGTAAACAAGATGAGGACCAGGGGGCATGGTAGTGGGTTGTCCATGTGGATGGCTTGTCCACACAGCATGCAGGAGGAATTAGAATAGTTTTACACTTACCAGAAGGGGACCATCTGGAGTATGCAGTTCATCTATAGTTTCAGACAAACAATAATGAAGAACAGATAAAGAAATACTTAGGAAAAGTTAAGCAATGCATTAAAAGCTTCACAACAGCTCAATTTCAGTAGATACCAGGGGAGGATAATATGGAAGCTAACGTCTTAGCCAAGGCAGCATCTGCAGATGAAGTGATGAGTGATCAAATCAAAATCCAATACATCCCAAGTATTGACATTCCATAATTACATCAGATAGACGGAGTATTCAACTGGACCACTCCAATCATCTCTTATCTTAAAGACGGACTCCTCCTAGAGGATAAGGAAGAAGCAAGGAAGCTAAAGGTATGGGCAACGAGGTTTGTCCTAATGGACGAAGTGTTATACAAGAGGGGTTTTTCTCAACCCTACCTAAGGTGTTTGAATCTAGACGAGTCTATTTGTGTCCTGAGAGATGTCCATGAAGGAGTTTGTGGAAACCATTTAAGGGCCAGATCCCTTGTCTACAAGATGGTCCGTGCAGGGTATTACTAGCCGTCTATGCAAGTAGATGCTAAAGCTTATGTTAAAGCATGTGATAAGTGTCAAAAGTACAGCAACATACCTAGGTAGCCATTAGAATATCTTACTCCAATGGTGGCCCTTTGACCCTTTGCTTAATGGGGACTTGACATTCTTGGTCCTTTTCCCATGGGGACAAGACAAATGAAGTTTTTAATAGTAGGAATTGATTACTTTACAAAACGGGTGGAAGTGGAGCCCGTGGCAAGAATTACTGAGCAAAATGTTCGAAACTTTGTCTAGAATAACATAATATGCCGTTTTGGAATTCCTAGGGTAGTCATCTCAGACAATGGACGCTAATTTGATAATGCGCCCTTCAATTTAGGATCAGACATCATTATTCCTCAACCTTCCACCCACAAGCCAATGGAAAAATTGAAGTGGCAAACCGATTCTTATTGAAAATCATCTAAACTCGGCTTAAGGGGGCAAAAGGGATATGGTCGGACGAACTACCTAGCATCCTTTGGGCGTATAGGACGACAGTAAGGACTCCAACTAGAGAGACTCCTTTTAAGTTAGCATACAAAAGTGACGTGGTCATACCCTTGAAGGTTGGTTTAATTAGCTACAAGGTGGCTCACTATAACAACGAAGAGAATGAAAAGCAGCTTCTTCTTAAGCCTTGACCCTATGGACGAGGTCAGGGTGGATGCAGAACAAAGGGTGGCTTGTTACAAAAGCTTGATGTCCAAGCATCATGATGCACTAGTGAAGCCAAGACAGTTCAACATTAGGGATCTTGTTTTAAAGAAGGTGTCCCTGGCTACAAAGAATCCCACTCATGGAAAATTAGGGCCTAACTAGGAAGGATCATATAGAGTCATCAATTCCAAAAGACAAGGTTCATTCTATTTGGAAGTCTTAGATGGACGAAAGTTGGAGCACCAATGGAATGTGGAGCACCTAATGAAGTACTACTAGTAAAAAAGACTCGTCGAGGAGGTCAGCAAGGACAAGTATAAAGATTGTCAGTGACTTCTAGTAGTTTGTTATCTTTTAGCACTCATGTTTTTCAGCAGCAGTTTATGTTTTTCAGCATTTGAATTCCCTAAAAAGCACTAGCTACTAGCATGTGCTATGGACGACATCATAAACAAAGTCCTTGTTAACACCCCATTTTGCAACCCGCATTTAACCTCACTTGGAGGGTAAAAGGGTAATTTTTCCTTGAAAATATGCATATTGATCCTAGTGATTAGATCCTTAATCTCATTCCACCAAAATGATCTTGATGTTGTAACAATCAAATCGACTGATCATAAGCCCTAGTTGGACCACCAGATTGAAAATTATCATCAAATTAAGTTTTAATGGCTAAGATGCACTATCATAAATTGAGTCCGACTATATGTGATTATAAACAATTGATTTCAATTGGTTATAAGTATATTCAATTTGAAATCAACGATGTGTCATAATTTGATTGGTTAGAACTATATTTTATGGTAGGGTTGCACACACCTAATTAACTAAATAGTTAAACATTAATCTTTCAATGAGTAATTTGTGCAATTATCTTTTAATTAGGGTAAATTTGGAACTAATTAGGTCTGAAATGGGAGTGATTGGAGCCTATTAATGTTAATTGAAAACTAATTTGGGACCTATTAATGTTAATTGTGCTAAAATTGTTTTCTAACAAATGACCTCTGCTCACCATTTGGTTGATATCTCTCAGAATATTTTGAATCTATGAATAAGGTTAATTTTTTCAGAAACTAGACATCTGAGGCTTCAATTTGAGCACAAGAACGAGACAATTCCGATCAAAATTCAGTAAGATATGATTTTTTTAATTTGGCTCTACAGGCTGTTACAGTAGCTATGGGAAAATCGAATTTTGCTTACTCCTCACTCCCACCAATCTCTACATTCAATGCACCAAATTTTCCCCAAGGCTAAAATGAGGTCTAGGTTCATGATTCTTTGTCAACCCTCATTGAATTGTCTTCCATTCATATTTCCTCCACCACTACTATACAAACCCCCCCTCTCCTTCATTCCAAAGCATATAAAAACCCCCTCTCTTCTCCTCTCTTGAGTTCTAGGAAGTTAAGTAGTCTTGTCATATTTTGGTCTTCTTAAGACTTAAGGTATTAAGTGAGACTCACTCTTCCTCTCCTAACTTTTCTTTTCCCCCACCCTTAGGACCTCCCTCAAAAGTCTCCTCCTCCATCATATGTATCTTGCATGAAGGTATAATCCATTTCCCTAATTGTTTTTTTGTGTTGCCATGTTGAGGGTTTAAGATTAAAGTATGATAATAATCATTTAAATTCCTTTGAATATGTTTGAATGTTCTTAATTGTTCTTACATGTTCTTTATGTGTTCTTAGTTGTTCATCACATGTTCATGCATAACACTAGTTTCGATCTTAAATCCACATCAAAAACATGAAAAATGTGTTTGTTTAATAATTTTTTTAAATTCTTGAATCAAGGATATCACCATCCACACACATTCACTAGAATTTATTTTTCAATCTAAATGAAATGCTTAATAAATTGAATTAGGGTTTATCACATGCACACACTTTAAATTCAACGTACAAATTGATTGATAACATATTAGATGATATGATATAAATGTTGGCCACCATAGTCTAGAAGACCGGTTTCACTAGGCAAGGTGGGTGCCTAATACCTTCCCACCTTATAATATAGCCTCCTAACTTAGATCTAGGGTTAATAGACTAATGTTTATTCTTGTAATTTTCATTTTCTAGATTGTAACTAGGAAACAAAGTTATATACTTTATCTTAGATTGTATCTGGGAGCAAAGCCTTGTAATTTTCCTATGATAAATGTAAATTCAATTGAAAATTAATAAAATGAGGAATTTTTCAATTTTGGTTTTCTTATTTATCTCAATAATTAAATAAGTGGCGACTTCATTGTAAAACCCTTAATCTAAAGGGGAAAATATAACTAGTCGAACCTCCATTTTGAGAGGTAATAATATGACTCCACCCATGCACGTGGGTTTGGCCCAACATATATATATATATATATATATATATAAAAAGGGGCCAAGGGTGCGGTCTCAAATTTTTAAGCTCGTGAGCAAGCGCCTCTTTAGTATGTTCAGAGGCAAGTCCCCAACTTGCTAGACAGCGAAGTGTCACTAGACAGTGAAACATTCTGTTTGTGTAAGAACTAGCTCGCTAGATGTGGTCTAAATAAAATTTAGACAAGACAAGTCGTTTTACAGCTGCACCAAAAAAAAAAAAAAAAAAAGTTAGACGAGTGCAACAATAAAAGTGAAAGTGTAGTGAAAAAGGGACATACCCTCAAAAACGAAGATTCCCCATCTTGTCAATATAGGGAGAAAATATATCCCTGCCTACCTTAACTGGGTTTCCTGCCTAAAATCCAGAAAGGAAGAAGAACTCCAGCTTCCACTTCCTATCAAACGTAAGGAAAGACTTCACCAATCTACAATTTGAACCCCTAGCTGAAAATTGGTAAAAACCTAGGGATTGACTAATCTCAGAGGGCTTGTAACAATATAAGAACTCGTCCATAGTGAAAGGACGGTTCCCATCAAATACTTCCCTCCACAAAACTTGTATAGAGACGATAAGCCTCCATGCATTGGGATTAAGCTGGTTAATTTTTAAACCTAATCTAAAGAGTATTTCTCTAGGAAAAGCGTTAAGAGGCAACCTAAGTCCTCCAAGAAGGTAAGCTTCATAGATACCTGATGGTGAACGAAAAATTGAACCAACTCCAATTCGTCCATGAGAGTTGTCGAGGTCAAGAAGACAAGAATGGTTATACCTAGTAGGACGGTCGCCCATAGGCATACGGGTTGTCCATGAGGAAAGCACGTGGATGACCCCCGACACTTAGGAAAATTCCAGAGAGATCTATCTACAAGTGCTAGTGAATTGAACCACGTGTTATTATTTCGAGGCATGAATAAGATCCTAGTTCATCGCTATAACTTCCTACTAAGTACTTAACTTCCAACGACAGTTATAAAAGATAAGATTGAATATTCTAACTCCTATAGTGGTTGTGGAAATTAACCATGAACCTTCTGATTTTCTTAAATATAAGGGAAGTTACGAGACAAGTAACTGCTTCAAGAGCACACTATATAAACACTCATTCATATCAAATGAAGGTAAGTATTTAGAAAACTCCTAAAAAGTTGGAACTCTAGAATTTAAGAGAGAAACTAACTTAAGCATCGGAGGGTTCTTGGCCGATCCACCCCAGTCACCTTTGATCATGTGTTTTTTCTTTTTAGGCTTTCCAAGCAATTGCTTGTCTTGAAGCCTAGAGCATTTAGCCTACTGATTTTCTTTCCATCATCAATACCTACCCCAAAACGAGGATGGCTACACCATTCACCACGGATGGCCAATTGATGATTAAGGTTGTTTGGGATTTGGTACCAACTCCTAAGGGAAGTAAGTTTTTTTCTCGTCAGTCTTTGAAGGAATGCCTACTGCACAGCTATACAGAGTCTCTTCTTCACTCGAAGGAGGAGACAAAGGAACACTGGTGGATATGCTAGCAAGTGACCTAGAAGCCATCCTCATCCTCATCTCCTCTTGTAAAACGTCTAAAGGAATTCTAGGCACCCAAGACATGTATTCCTCGTCCGTGGTGTTTCCCCCACTACTTCTACTACTACTACTACTACTACTACTACCACCACCACTAATACTGCTATCATGATACTTGTCTATCTCCCTGTCATCACTATTGCTAGACAAAGACACTATGATTTCAAACATTTTGAAAACTGAAGAAAAGCCTAAAAGACGAGAAAAAGAGGATACCTAGCTCTAAACGAGGATGACTAAAGATGTAAACTCCTAGATGAGGCGCTGGACGACAAAGGTCAAAGGAGAAATATAAGAAATGTGAGAGGGTTAGAGAGGAATTCCGCTATTTATAGGCGACATATCCAATCACTGAAACGACGTGACCATCCAAATAAAGCCACGTGGCACTTGCTTTGAGGAATGAAACGACATTATGAACGAACCTCAAGATTGCACCACGTGTCAACATTATAAAAAAAAAATTCAAATCACCACAATGACAGACAACACAAGGACGAGGGGGCAACTGATGGGGATTAACTAAGTATAGCCCATCCTTGGTTGTCGTCCACATATTGATCACACCCAAGGAAAACCACAACGGAATGACAGAATGCATGAACAAGACCTTTCATTAAGAAAAATGGGATCCACCAAAAAGAACTCGTCCATAAACAACTATACTTATGGACGATTAAATTGGACTTGGTAAAATCTAACAAAAATTCTCCAAAGGTTCTACATAAGCAAAACCTGACACGTTGCTTGGTATGTGGAAGGAATTCCATACACTTCGTTCCATATACCCCATTTTCTTCATAACTACCAACATCACCCACAATGGTGATGGATCCCAAACAAGTAGACCCACATCAAACTCTTTATAAAAAGAGCAGTTCCCATCTACCAAAGGTAAGTTCTAACCATTCACTATTTTCCATCCTTATCCTAGAGAGAAAACAGACTTAACTATCAAAGGGTCCTTGGCCGGGCCACATCGGTCACCTTTGATAGCTCTTTCTTTTTTTTCAGGATTTATAGCCTTCGTCATAGTCCAAAATATTCCAGCCTACTGATTTTCGTGCATCATCAGCATTAATTTTATTGAAATTTGAAAGGACATGTCATGCAAAAATTATAGCTAATTATTATTTGATTTGGCCCATAGCTGAAAGCCCAAGCCCATAATTGCATTATGAGTTACCTTGTCAACCATTCTCTTTTTAGGGGGGAAAATAAAATTAGTTTCCATTCCAACCCCCCCCCCCCCAAAAAAAAACTTCTAAGTGATTTTTGCTTTTTCAATTTCATGTTTTTTTTTTTTAAATAGGAACATAATAGAATTTCATTTTTTTCCCTTTTGAAATTTAATCAAAATTTGACACATAAGCAAAATATGGATTTGGGTGTTGAAATGAGGTGTGTCTCTAGCATTACTTTATGGTAGCGTTTGATATGGGGGAATCCACATTATCCCCAATATTTAGATTTCTGGAAATATAATTCTTGGCAATCTAGATGTCTGGGAATGTAACTATTTCTATGTTTGATTTAATTTGAAATCTAATAAAAATTCAAAAAATTTGAGAGATGCTTGTAATTGGTTTATTTCTAAAAAGCTTATAAGAATTATTCATTTTTCAATTCTCTTATTTAATACAACATCAAGTCTCTTTTTTTTTTTTTTAATTTAGTTTTCAGTCTTCTTCCAAATAAATTATGAGAATCAAATTATAAACTATAAATCATGGAATTTAAAAAAATATATACAGTATAACATTTTATAAATGACATGCATAATACAAAAATAATTATTTAAATCGTCAACTTATAATAATAATTATTTTTATTTTATTTCTGTTAGTTAAAGGGTAAGGAAAATGGGTAAAATTGTTAGTTTTTGCAATAAATAACTTTTTTTTAGGAAATATTTAATTATGTTGTTTGATTTGTAACCAAACATGAAAATTTTTCAACATTCTAAAAAATACTAAAACATTACTTTATGCCAATGACATGTATAATTGATTATCTCCTACGAGCCTCCCATGAAGCAAGCTACCCATAGATTGTGAGCCCTATAAAAGTACCCGCCCTATGAAACAGGCTCACTTAATACCACCTCCAACAATGTCAAAGGACCATGAAAATTGTGAGTGAGGTTGGTCTGGTTTTAAAAAGTCACAAATGCCTGACTTCACGCACACATAAGAAGAAAAAATCACAGCACGCAACTAGCTAGGGAAAGAAAGAGACAGAGAGGCCATGGCAACCAAAGACGAAAAATACGACAAATTGAAAGAGTTAAAGCAGTTTGTCGACTCAGGCATCAACCCCAAGACGTAGGACTTTTCTTTAATAGATAATGCATGAATTGATCTTGTTTGAAATTGAAACGTAGAGAAAGATAAATACTTTTCAAATTTGGGACTCTAATTTCTGCATTGACAATGATTGAGCAGGCCTACATCCATTTTACTTCCTTCAACTTGCAAACTAAATAACGAGTCAGTCAATGACTTAAGTTTCCGCATTGAGGTGATCGTTCAAGAATGCCGATCCACATTCATATATTCATTAGACTTTTAAAGTTTTTTTGCAATAGATGACAACATTAATCCTATGTAGTAAAAATTTAGCCAGCAAAAACACTTTATTTATAGTGTCGTACACGTGTTATACCAGTTGATACCGGTATTGTATCAACTATTTTACGTTATAATGTTTTAGAAATTAATCATGTGCTTATGCTTCATAGATAAAATTATACTGGTGTGTTGGTTTAAACTTTGGCATAAATTAGTGTGTTTTTACTTTACAAAAAAAACAGATTGAGAGGCCATGGCAACCAACGTTAAGGGGGAAGAATATGATGACAGATTGAAAGAGGTAAAGCAGTTTGACGAATCCAAGAACGGAGTAAATTAAAGGCCTTGTCGACTCAGGAATCACCACCATTCCTCTTTTCTCTGTTCAACCACCCGATCGAAGTTTTGTCCCAATTCAAACCCGGTCCACTACCCGACCCGACCTCTCCTCATCCCCACAATCGACCTCTCTGGCGTTGACTCTCTTAATCGCTCCCTTATCGTTGACCAAATTAGACAAGCCTATCCAAGTTTCGGGTTTTTCCAGATTATCAATCATGGTGTTCCCTAGGGTGTTTAGGACCGTTTGATTTAATCAAGCAAGGGGTTCTATGAGGAGCCAACGGAGATTAAGGCACGATTCTGTACAAGAGGGCTAGGTACGGGTGTATCTTACATTTCTAACGTGGATTTGTAAATAACTCCAAAGCCACCAGTTGGAGGTACCTACAATATTTTCACAATCACTGTGTAAGAGCTACTACGTTCACAATATTTTTTCAATACTTTCATAATAAATTATAAGTGGTTAGTTGTTATTGATTTAAATTAGAACCTAATACTAAGATTACTTTGTTACTCTAACAATAACAACCGGTAACAATCTATGTTAGAAATACTGAATAATTGTATTGTATTTCTCTAATGGGAATATACATGAGTGCGCCTTTATATAGGAGGCATATGAGTGCAGTACAAGTCATATGAGTGCAGTACAAGTCGGAGTGTAGTACAAGATGTGTGTGTGCTGTATAAGTAAACTAGGTTGGGCCTAAAGCCCATAACACTATACACATTAACAGCCCCCCTCAAACTCAAGGTGGATGTGAGACCAGCTTGAGGTTGTCAACTAAATCACGAAGGCGTCCTTTAGGATGTGACTTGGTGAAAATGTCTGCAAGTTGATCTTTGGAGGAGACGGAGAAGAGCTGGAGAGCACCATGGACAAGATGAAAACGGATAAAATGACAATCAATCTCGATGTGTTTAGTCCGTTCATGGAAGACATCATTATGAGCAATATGAATGGCACTCTGGTTGTCACAATAAAGAGGAGTAGCAGAGGATGTGGACACACCCAAGTCCTTAAGAAGTCATCGCAGCCAAAGGAGCTCAGATGTGGTATCAGCAAGGGCACGATATTCTGCTTCAGTACTGGAGCGGGCCACAAAGGTTTGCTTCTTACTTCGCCAAGAAATTAAAGAAGAGCCAAGGAAGAAGCAATAACCAGTGGTGGACTTGCGATCAGTAGGATCTCCTGCCCAATCAGCATCAGAGAATGCACGAAGTACAAGTGGAGATTGAGCTGAGTAGAAAAGGCCATGGAAGAGAGTGCCCTTCAAGTATCGAAGAATGCGCAAAACAGTAGCATAGTGAGTCGATCGTGGAGCAGACAGATACTAGCTTACTTGATGAACAGCATAGGAAATGTCTGGACGAGTGACTGTGAGATAAACTAAGCTGCCAACCAATCGTCTGTAAAGAGAAGGATTAGACAATGGTTTCCCCCCCGAGGGAGTCAGATGCGCATTAAGTTCAACTGGAGTGTCAACAGTCTTGCTGTCAGTGAGTCCTGCACGAGACAAAAGATCAGAAGCATATTTAGCCTGAGTAATATAAAGACCATCTGTGGAATGAGTGATTTCAAGACCCAAGAAATAGCTGAGATGTCCAAGATCTTACATCTCAAACTGCTGACTAAGAAAATCCTTGAGTTCTTGAATGCCACTGAGGTCATCACCAGTTATGATCATATCATCCACATATAAGAGAAGTAAAATAGTGCCTTTATCAGTGCGACGAAGAAATAAGGCAGAATCATAAGGACTGGCAGTGTAACCCAAGCGAAAGATGGTGGAACTGAACTTGGCAAACCAAGCTCGTGGAGCTTGTTTAAGGCCATAAAGTGCACGTCAAAGACGACAAACCTTGTCTGATTCAACAGAGAGACCAGGAGGAGGTTGCATGTAAACTTCTTCACTCAAATCCCCATTGAGGAAGGCATTTTTAACATCCATCTGAAAAAGATCCCATTTACTAGCAGCAGCAACGGCTAAAAGGGCACGAACAGATGAGATATGAGCAACCGGGGCAAATGTCTCTTCATAATCAATCCCATACTTCTGTGTGAAACCTTTTGCAACAAGACGAGCCTTATAGCGCTCAATGGTCCCATCAGAGCGAGTCTTGATCTTGTAGATCCACTTACAACCAACCACAGACTGTCCAGAAGGGAGAGTAACGAGATCCCAAGTATGGTTTTTAGTTAATGCATCAAGTTCCTCTTTCATTGCAATCTGCCATAAAGGGTCAATGGAGGCCTCACGATAGGTGTAAGGCTCATGGAGTGTAGCAAGGGCAGTATAACAATGATAGTCAAGTAAATGTGCAGGAATGGATCTTACCCGGGTTGAGTGACGAGGTGGAATGTCTTGTGGAGGATCTTCAGGCGGAGCAGGAGCAGGGGACCCAATCTCAAGAAGGGGTAGCTCGTCATCAACCTATTCATCTTCAACCTGTCTAGAAGAAGCATCAAAAATATCTAGAGGATGAATAGAGAAATCCAAAGGGGGATCAAGAGTATTTGTAGAAGGAACATGAGACTCGTCTGGAAAGACTTCTAAAACAGAGGAGGTAGTTAGGGAAGAACGAAAGTGAGAGAGTTCAACAAACAAGCGGTGTTCCCAGAAGACAACATTACGAGAAACACGAAGACGATGAGAGACAGGATCATAGCATCGATACCCCTTTTGAGTTTCTCCATAACCAAGGAAACAACAAAGTCTAGATCGAGGCTCAAGTTTGTTGTGCTCATGAGGCTGAAGAAGAACAAAACAGGCAGAACCGAAGGAGCGAAGGTGATGATAGTTAGGAGGTGACCCAAAAAGGCGCTCATAAGGAGTTTGATTATGAATGACAGTGCTTGGTATGCGATTAATAGCATGGACAGCATGAAGGGCAGCTTCACCCCAAAATGGGGCAGGAACTTTGGCAGAAAGAAGGAGAGCTCGAAATGTGTCAAGAATATGACGAAGTTTTCGTTCGGCTCGACCATTTTGCTGAGAGGTACCTGGACATGTTAGATGATGTACAGTGCCATAGGAATGTAACAGAGTTTGAAAAGCATATTAAGTGTATTCAAGGGCATTATCAGATCGAAAAATTTTGATATGTTTAGAGAATTGTGTTTCAACCATTTTTGCAAAGTTACTGTATATTGGCAAAATTTCAGAACGAGATTTCATAGGAAAGATCCAACTATAACGAGAATAATCATCGATAAAAACAACAAAATATCGAGATCCACCAATACTAGCAACAGGAGAAGGCCCCCAAACATCGGAATGAATTAACTCAAAAATACTATTCGAGATAGAGTCACTATTATTAAAAGGTAAAGCTGGCTGTTTTCCTAATTGGCATGAAATACAATCAAAATTTTCTTTGGTCACAGAACCTAACAGACCCTTAGAAGCTAACTGTTGTACCCGAGAAGAGGGTGCATGACCAAGGCGAGAATGCCAAAGTGCAAGAGAAGGTAAGGAAGAAACCGCAGCAACTGCAGCAGCAACAGAAACAGGAGCAACAGGTGGAAGACGAAGATTGTCCACGGGAAACATACGCCCAACTCTAGGACCGGTCCCAAGCTCTTGCCCCGTCCTCGGATCCTGCACAATACATCCAGAATAGTCAAAAATAAGGCGATATCCTAGTTCAGCTAATTGTCCCACAGAGAATAAATTATAGGATAGGTCAGGTACATGGAAGACATTAGGAACAGAGAGTTTAGAGGTTGAAACTGAACCTAAACTATTTCCATGCATGGTGGAACCATTGGCTATATGAATATTAAGAGGATGTGGTGCAGGGTCCAGTTTGGAGAATAAGGACGAGTGAGGTGTCATGTGATTGCAACAGGCAGAATCAAAAAGCCATGTGTCAGACTTACCAGGTAACACTGAGAGAGCATTGGAAAGAGATGCATTACCAGCCATACGAACAGCTTGAGCAATGATGTCCTGTAGTTCAGTGGGGGAGAGGTTGATAGTGGATCCAGAAGACTGGGACTCAGCTGAAATGGAAGGCATTGGCGGAGTGGACTCTGTATTAGCAACAGCAGCAGTAGACTTGTTGCGACGGTAGCAAGTCTCAATAGTGTGGCCAGGCCGCTTGCAATAGTTGCAGAACTTCTTGTTGGTCTTGCGACGACTGCTAGAGCCAGAGGGATCACCTGATTGCTGAGGCTGCTCAATGGGTGGAGCAGAAGGAGTGATGGCCAGAATATTAAGCTTATTCTGGGCGTGAAGGGTTGCAAGGCGAGCTTCTTCTCTAACCAACTCATTTACAGCAGTATCAAGAGAGGGAGGAGGACTGCGATTAAGAAGCTGACCTCGGATGGGCTCAAAGTCCTTATGAAGTGACATCAGGAACTCATAGAGACGAAATTCATCTCTAATAGCAGCATATTGTTGAGCATCTATTAAGCATGCCCAGGTTGGATCAGAAAGGTCAATTTGGTCCCAAATGAAGCGAAGCTGATCATAGTAGTCATTGATGGATTGCCCTGGTTCTTGCCTGAGTTGATGTAATTCAACCACTAACTGATATTTCATGGATCCGTGAGTAGTGGAGTATCTCTTGGCCAACATATCCCATGCCGATTTAGCATCATCAAAGCTGCCCAATAGATTGGAGATGGAGGAAATGGAAGTGTTCCGAATCCACGTAAGGATCATGTGGTTGTGATTATCCCATTCAATCATGCGACTGAGGAAGGCAGTATC
The DNA here is from genome assembly GCA_033629205.1 of Lithocarpus polystachyus. Classification (NCBI taxonomy): domain Eukaryota; kingdom Viridiplantae; phylum Streptophyta; class Magnoliopsida; order Fagales; family Fagaceae; genus Lithocarpus; species Lithocarpus polystachyus. Next base: position 42,835,296 of record CM066164.1, read on the forward strand.
TTCTTCACTTGCCCCCTTTATAGGAATAGTGATTGCACCAGTGCAATATTGCCAGAGCATGCGACCCTTAAGAAAACTGCGCATAGCTTGAGACCAAGATAAGTAATTCCTATTCCCCTCCAATATAGTATTGATGGGGCGAGGAAGAAAAATGTCCTTTTTATCCATTTAGAAACACAATATGCAAAAACAGACTGCAAAAATGAAATCTACGCGAAAAACTGGGTAAGGTGAACCTGGACAGCAAAAGTCAACCCTGGAAAAGTCAACGGTCAACGGTCAAAGTCAACACCGGTCAACGCTGGTCGACGGTCAAAGTCAACGATGACGTCAGCTGCCTGGATGGATGACGTCAGCAGAGCCCTGTGTGATGACGTCAGCCCTAGATGACGTCACTGATGACGTCAGCAAGATCAGAGGTGGCGCGTGAGGCGCGTGGCAGAGGCGCTAATTCTTTGGGCGGCGCGTGAGGGCGCGTGCGGCCTCCAATCGCTACAAGGCTTCCACGACTGCATAGATCGAGGCGAGACGATCACTGTGGTGCCTTCAAAAAATTGATCGGAGCAGGAAGCACGGCAGAGACGGTGAGTGCAGTGGTCTGTGGTACGGGACTCCTTAACGACAACAGCTGCAGGTTGTTGTGACGGCGGAAGCGACAAGAGTGGAGTAACACCAAGAAAGACAAGACTGCTAAGAAAAGGATCAGAGCAGTGGCTCTGATACCATGTTAGAAATACTGAATAATTGTATTGTATTTCTCTAATGGGAATATACATGAGGGCGCCTTTATATAGGAGGCATATGAGTGCAGTACAAGTCATATGAGTGCAGTACAAGTCGGAGTGTAGTACAAGATGTGTGTGTGCTGTACAAGTAAACTAGGTTGGGCCTAAAGCCCATAACACTATACACATTAACAATCTACATTTAGAATTTGTTGTAAAAATATTATGAAAATGTTGTAGATATATCATTTCTCATAAATATATATATATATATATATATATTTAGTTCTGAATTTTGAGAAACACGCACAATCAATATATATAGCAACTATATTTAGTTCTGTATTTTGAGAAACACGTACAATCAATATATATATATATATATATATATATATATATAGCAACTATCTTTCTAAAAAAAAAAAAATATATATATATATATATATATATAGCAACTATGTTCTCTAAATTCGGTATGTCTTTTTTATGGGATACTCTATCATATCAATGCTTTTTCCAAACTTGGAGAAGAGTTTTGAATAATAAGAATAAATAATCATTTGATTTTGTCTGAGTTATATTCAATCTATGTAAAGTCTTCTGGTTGAAAAAAAAATTTGAGATATGTGGTTCAATTCTTATCTATACCAAAATCGATTGATGTTTTGTTCTGGTGATAAGGAGCACAATTATCATAAGCAGATGCCATAACTCTCACTAAGCAAATTAACATGGCTACATATTTTGAAAATCTAACTATTGAATTACATGTTATTTATGTTCTTAAAACACATGTCAAATTTCATGACAATCGGATATTATTTACTATTTGATCCATAACTTATTTTTTATTTATAATTTTATACTACAAAAATTCAAAATTTAAACATTTGATTGATGATATAGCTATTGATTTTTGATCTTCTTGAAATTTTGCAAGTATGGAAGATATAAGAAAAAAAATTTAATCCAATCGTGGATTTGTCAAAATTCACATTCAATAAAAAAAATATTGAGTGGAGTTGTAGCTTTTGTCTACAATCAAATTTGTTGCGAAACTTTGTCCATAGTCTAAATTATGTTGGGCTTAAAAACAATTATGGTAAAAAATCATAAATTTTTCAAATTTTATATATAATAATTATTTTTTTCTGTGATCCTGTGATCACCCTGGCTTCAATGTGGCCGCCCCTGATTCAAATAGAGACTTCTAAATTTTTGTGCTTTTGTACACGTAATGCAAATCTTCCCAAGCAAGATTTGAATAAATAAATAGGTTTCAATTGTTTCACAGCTTATAGTATCCATATGCTTTTATATCATGTGTAAAGAATGGACATTGATGAATCAAGAAAATCCTGTAAACACAAAATTTTTCTCAATTGTAGAAAATCAAATCAAACAACTGAAAAGAAATATGGTTTGCAAATATAAATTTGTATTGATGAGTAATGAGTACAATCTCTATTTTAACTCTTTTACAAAAGAATACCCTCTGATTCTATCTTCGTTGAACTTGACTCAAACAAGAAATCTTCTTGAATTTGGCTAGAAGATGGATCGAATGGTCTCCACAACAAATCTCTAACTGCGAGCTTATTAGAGATTTATTGTTTTTCGAGTCTTTAAATGTGAAGGTTTTTAAGTTAAAGTTCTTCAGGGCTTTTGAGGCTTGATCCGTCGAGCTTCAAAGATTTGGGGTTTGTTGAAGTTTATGGAGGCTTTTTGTAACTTAATTTCAATAGAACTTCAAAGAACTTATTTGAATGTTCTTCGTATGTTCTTGAGGCAGAATTTCTCCAGATCTTCGACGTCTTGGAAAAATCCCCTTTCAAATGAGAGGGGATGTCCTCTATTTATAGTGGTTTCAAAGGATAAGCTCTCCTTTGAATTGATATGCTTGAAAATATGTAGTTGGCTTTTGATTGGCCCAAATTCTTTTTTAGAGATAATTATCTCTATTTATCTATTTTGATAAAGATCATGTTTTGATGAAGATAATAATCAACAAAAATAAATAATTATCTCTATTTAATTTATTTTAATAAAGATAATTATCTATCAATTTTGAATAAAAAATTTATCTCTATTTTATTTATTTATTTTAATAAAGATAGTTATCCATAAATTTTGAATTGGAAATTTATCTTTATTTTGTGGGCCAAGTGACATGTGGCAAATTTTAATATGCCAACGTAATTTCCATTTGAATGACACATGTCATCATTTGATTTAGTTAATTTAATAACAAATTAATTTAAATTTTGTCACTAAATTTTGATGTAGCTTTTTATGATTGGCTTAAAATTTTGCCTCCTATAAATGCCCCCTCGAGACTTGATTATGTCCACAATTTTAAATATGGAAAGTGATCAAGTCTCGATAAATTACATGGTTTGATGCAATTAATTTCAGTACCTTTCATATATGCATACCCCTTTTTTATATCATAATGATCCCACTGTTGGTTCACTGCCCAAGTAGAAATTGTATAATGTAATAGTAGCCACGTTCAAATCCACTGGCAGAGGCATATCAAGACTTAAAAGAGTTCTAATGCATGCAAGAACCCACCCATGCAAAGACTCCACCATGCAAGAGGCCACGTTTCTTTCTCTCTCTTTTTTTTAATGTTCAAGTCCACTGGCTGAGGCATATCAAAACTTAAAAAAAATTCTAATGCATGCAAGAATCCACCCATGCAAGACTCCACCATGCAAGAGGCCATGTTTCTGTTTTTTTTTTTTTAGTCCAACCTGAAGAAGAATTCTCTTCCCCTGAGAAGATAATCTCAAGAAGGAATCGGTCCTAGCCAAAGTGTTCTTTGATTAGATAGGTAGGAATTAAACAAATATTCCCCAACTATGAGAAGAGATTTACTCCTAATCAAAGTGTAGTTGAAACATGCCACGTGATAGGAAAGTTCCTATCACAATTGCTCTCAAGACGTTGGCTATGCATCCTTTTTTTCTTGCTTTGCATAATTGTTGTTTCGGTGGGTTTTTAGGGGAGGCGCTCGGTATCTAATCCATGAACTATATTACATACTTGGAGAATAAGATCCAAGAATTTAGTGTGAGTAGGAATGAGCTTAAAAATTTATCTAAATTGAGTGACGTAGTCCAACCTTGTTGTGATGGGGTGCAAATTTTAGTAACAATCAATGTCAATGAAGGTTTGCTTCTATCGGAAGTGCTTGAATTCTTGCTCAGAGAAGGACTTAATGTAGTTCACAAACGGCTAATCTTGACAATTGAGGATTCCATATTTGCTTCAAGTCGTCGGCCATAAGGGCTTCCACTTTTAAGAAAGAAGCTTGTTTCCTAGTCGAAGTAGTCTTGCGAAGATAACATCAATGAGGAGAATCGGTTTCCTACTTGATATCAACAGCCACAATACACCTGATATCAACAGCCAATGTCCTATAAGAATTGAAACTCTATCCTACTTAAAGTCCATACAAGTTTAATTCTAATTAGAACAAAGGAACTCGCAGTGTCTTCTCCCTTCAAGAATCCTTCTATATTTTGACTTCTTTTCCTGGCTAATCTAGTCTTCACTTAGATGAGTTTTAGTTGCAATTAAACTCTCTCTAACCAGCACTATAAAAAGGGTAGCCTCAGCTGTACATAATTCACAATTTTTTTAATGGTGCGTAAGTCAGAGATCTCAAAAACAATTCTTGAAGAAGGCATAAGAGATTTTTTTTTTCATTCTTCTTTCTCAGTCAGGTAGCAAGGTATGATCCTTTCTTCTTCCCCTTTTTTTATTGTAACTTCTTATGTATCCGGCCCCACAATTTCTTAAAGAGACTTGCATCAAGTTTATCTCTTAAATTAGAAGAACAATCACCACCATCTATAACTTAGATTGCTCCAAGTTTTATCAATCTATATGAATATTGGTTGAGTATCTTCCTTCCGTTCACTTCTTCTTCTTCTTTTTTTTTTTCTTTTTTTTATTTTTTATTATGACCTCATGTTTTTTTTTCAAACCGTGCTCATGATTTTTTTTTTTCTCTTGCAGTATCCGGCCTCACAATTTTCATTGTTTCTAAAGTCCACCGCAACTGTGTTAAATTTTACACAAGCTCGATTATGGAACTTCCTCTTCGAGAGGTACATTCTTGTACTCGGTTTTTTTTTTCTTCCTCTTTTTTTATATGCAATACTTTTTCTGCATGCTGTGATTTTTTTTCTTGACATACATACTTGAGATGCGGGACTTGGGTTATCCATCTCTCTCAAGTGTGTAATTTAATTTAATTTTTTTGAAATAAAATACTTGAGATGCGGGAATTGGGTTATCCATCTCTCTCAAGTGTGTAATTTTTTTTTTTTTTTGAAAGAAAATATTTGAGATGCGGGACTTGGGTTATCCATCTCTCTCAAGTGTGTAATTTTTTTTTTTTTTTTGAAAGAAAATACTTGAGATGCGGGACTTGGGTTATCCATCTCTCTCAAGTGTGTAATTTAATTAATTTTTTTTTGAAAGAAAATACTTGAGATGCGGGACTTGGGTTATCCATCTCTCTCAAGTATTAAGATTTGAAAGTATTTACTTGAGATGCGGGATTTGGGTTATCAATCTCTCTCAAGTGTATAATTTTTTTTTTTTTGTTTCTTTCTAGAAATAATTGTGAAAATTGACTTCTTTTTTTTTTTTAGTGTGTCCAAGCCTTTTCCTTTGAAGATTCGTATATTGGCAACGAACCGGCCCTATTCATTTATTCAGAGAAAGACAACAAAGATGCGAAGCCTTCGACTCTAATCACCCGTCCTCCCATTATTGGAGAGTTTTCACCAAAATGGGATTGGGATATATGTCCACCTAACTTGCTGCAATGGTCACAAGCTGCCCCCCACAATATCGATGCAAGTGCAACACTTCTACTTTCTTCACACCACACAAACATTGCAAGTACGAAACCATACTCAACTATGGGACGAGAAATAATTGCGGGTTGAGCAAATTGGGAGTACTCCTTCAACGTGAATGGAGGAATTTCCTATATTCCATTATATTGGGAATGGTTGGAAGATGTACTCAGTCGATGCAAGGAACTCCTTAAGGCTGCCAGCCTTTATGAAGCTGTTTTTGCTTCCTTGTTCACATATGATTACAATGATCATCTTGTGAAAGCATTTTGTGAGTGTTGGAGTTCAACGACAAATACTTTGCATACTTTGGTTGGAGAAATTTCTATTACAACGTGGGATTTGCATAAGCTTGGTGGGCTTCCCATTAGGGGACTTTTTTATGATGAAGTGGTTCCTACTGCAAAGGAGCTTGAAGGAGTTGATGATCAAGGGAAGAATTACTTGCCTAGAAGTTGTCGCTATTTGTTTATGGTCTATCATCATCTCCAACATCGAATGAAGAGGCAAAGTAAAGTTAATGTCAATAATTGGATTGCTTTTTGGTTTAAAGGAGATGAAAGACATCCTACTCCAAAGAAACAAGCAAAGAAAGGACTCCATCCAAAACGCAGCCAAAATCCATCAGGCCTTATCCTTGACCGTGGGCCTTGGAAAGACAAAGAACACGCGGTTCTTTTCGATCTTCAAGTTCCTGAGGACCTTAAGAAAGAAACTTATTTGACAGCTTTTCTTGTTTGCTGGCTTTGTGTATTTGTTTTTCCTATTAAGGACTTGGGTAGCATTCGTCCTAGTACTTTTAAGATTGCTAGTCTCATGGCTAGTGGTGAAGCTTTTGGTCTTGCCGTTCCTGTTTTAGCAAGCATTTATCGAGGGCTCAATACAATCTTTAACAATCTTGTACCAAGCAAGTCTAGCAATGGCTTTGCTATCCATTATGTTTATGCATGGATAGCACACTTCTTCAAAAGCCATCGTGTTGTAAATGATGGACTGGGCAAGCCTATGATGACAAGATATTCTGGAGTAAGCTATGAGGCGCCGTTTGATGAAACATCTGCACGTAACCACATACGGTCTGGTAAAGATTTCTTTTGGCACAGGACTTTATTCAGGTCGGACCTTGACCTAACTTTTGAGGACAATGGAGGACTATCTATTCCAAGACTGGGTTATTTTATGTCTCTCAGCTCTGGATATTTATCTCTTCGATGTGAAGATCATTGTGTTGTAGAATCATATAGCCCACACCGATTTAGTAGGCGTTTTGGGTTCTACCAAAACATTCCAAGTGACCTAAAAAAAAGAATTCAAACTAGTACTTTAAAGGAGTTGTACCAATATTATCAATCATTCACCCATTCCAACACATCTTCCATAGTGCTTATACCATCTTCGTCCACAAACTTTGAAAAGAGAGTTACTCGTAGCTACATGGATTGGTGGACAAATATTTGCAAGGATGACTTTACTACGGGTACTGATTCATTAGCCAAGACTGCACTCCTTCTTGCTAAGCCATCAGTTAGTAAATTCCGCAAAGGAAAGAAGGAACAAGCAACAATTGAGTCCTAGCCATCAACTTCAATCTACTAAGAAGCCTTCTAGCACTACTATTGCTGTTCAAAAGAGAGGTACTAAACATTCAAGTGATATACATCATGAGGAAACATTTGAAGTTTCTGATGATGATGCAAGCAAGGATTCTGATGCTAACTGGAAACACAAAAGAAAATCATCAAAAGGTAGTAGCACAAAGACCTTAGCTGACCATGTTCCTACTTTAACCCACAACGAGCCTTCTATTGTGGACTTGGAGACCAAAGAACTTAAGGTTGATAATGCTATAGCATCTTCTAAACTTGTGAATGACACAAACAAGCTTTCTTCACAACAAGAACAAGAGATATCTATAAGTAAACAAGGAGCCTTAATGCTCGGAGACCTCCTTTTGTCACAGCTTTCAGACTTCCCTTTGAATAAGATCTTTCCCAAGAATGAGGTAAGCAAGATTTATCATGGGATACAGAATTTTGGGATTGACCCTCAGTCATTGCAGGAGCATGTTGATAAATACTTAACAGATGTTTCATACTACATAGAGAAGGAGGCATCTATGAGTAACCATGTAAGTCTAGAGATTCAAACACGTCGTGTGAATGATACTGAACTTCTTATTACGGAAGCATTGAGTAGGAAAGAATATCTAGACACTAAACTTCAAAATACCATTTCAAAGATTGATGACCTAAAGGCAAAGCTAGCTGAGTTAGAACAATTAGTGCCACAAATAAAGTCCAAGCAAGTTGAAGAGAATGACATCATAGAAACTCTGCAAGATTAACTTGAAAGCATTAAGTCAACTACTGTGCTTGAAGACCAAGATGTGGAGGCCTTGAAGAAGAAACAAAGCACCTTAGAGAGCAAGCGTTCCAATTTGAAGAACTTGAAGTGGATGCCTTGACCGTGCTTTTTTTTTTTTTTTTTTTTTTTTTTTAGAGAGAGGACATTTGTTTTATTCAATTAGGTAGCTCAAGGAATTGGAGTTTTTTTTTTCAGCTATTGTTGCTAGGTTTTTTTTTTTTTAGGAAGAATTCTGCAATGCATAGGATTTAGTCATGATGTAGTTTGGAATTTTCCTTCAATATGATTGAACTTCTTAGTCACTATTCTCCCCCTTTTTTTTGACATGTGATTGAACTGATTTTGTTCAATTTGTAGTATGTAATTGAACTTCTTAGTTAAAAAATAATTGATCAATTTGAAACATGTAATTGAACTTCTTAGTTAAGAACTAATTGCTCAATTTTAAACATGTAATTGAACTTCTTAGTTAAAAACTAATTGCTTGAAATTATTTTTCAACAAGCAACTAAACTTAGTGTAGAATACCAAGCTCTTTACGTACCCCTTGAAAGAGTTCAAAGCTATCACATGATTCAAAGGACTTTTGTTTTAACATGTGATTGAACTTAGTATGAAATACCAAGCTGCCCAAGTACCCCTTGAGAGGGTTCAAAGTAATCACATAATTCAAAAGGTTTTGGTTTGAGACATGACTGAACTTAGTATAAAATACTAAGCTGCCTACATACCCCTTGAGAGGGATCAAGTCAACACGTAGTTCATAATGAATTTTGGTTTGAGACATGACTGAACTTAGTATAAAATACTAAGCTGCCTACGTACCCCTTGAGAGGGATCAAGTCACCATGTAGTTCAAAAGGTTTTTTCAAATGGGAGAATTTTTTTTTTAGTGTTTTTTTTTTTTTTTTTTTTTTGAAAGGTGTAAAAGGGTGTGAAAGAGTTTTTGGAAGGTTTTTTTTTTTTTTTTTTTTTTGGGTGCCCTAACTTTTGCCTAGGCCGCATTATAAAAAGGTTTTCAACCTAGCAGGCTTTTTTTTTTAACACTTTCAAAAGTAATGGGAGAACATCATGTACTTTTTGAGTGTTGAAGTAGGCAGTTTTAGGCTCTTACCAAGGAGCATTTCAAATTTCATGCATTGTAACGTTTCAAGAATTTGCCATTGATGGGGCCAATTCTCAAACCATCTTCAGTTGTAGCAGTATTGATTTCCTTCAATTCATCAACTGTAGCTTGTATGCCTTCTTCAAATATGGGTGGAGCATCCTTAACATCATTTTCAACTTCTTGGTTTGTGATCACCATCGTACACCTTTTTATAGTCAAGGCTTCTCCAGTATTCACTTCCCAAATGGTTCTACGTTTCATACAAGACGGAATGAAGCTTCGAATCTCATTTGAATCTTGATCAACAATAAGTGTTTCATTAGCACCTCTAGGGAGGAGATTTTTCCTCTCATTCTGCTCTTGCTTTGCCTTCAAATCTTTTGAGAGTCTGGAAGGGATTGCATGACTGAGCCTTGTAAAAACTGAACCTCGAGTGCCAACCTGAGAAGGAGTTGAGTGATTGAGTCTTATGAAAATAGAACCTTGAGTGCCAACAACAAAATTATCTTCTTGTGTCCCCAACCTATCAAAGACTGAGATACGGGAAGTGGGTCGACCAATGCAGTCAAAAACAGATAATTTCTTTGATAAGTTCGAAGATTGTTCTTCTTCTTTATCATTTGTTGAAATCATCAAAATGCTAGCTTTCCGAATGGGGATGTGAATAGGAGTTGGTGGAGTGTATCCGACTCCAGCCTTAGAACTTGTTCCCCTAATACCCTTGGCTTTCATTGTCTTTTTTCCTTCTTTTCCATAGGCTTCAAGGATGAGCTTACCCAAACCACTTGGCTTTTCATGGCTACAACCAGCTTTTCCCATGAGTCTATACACGTTGGGGTCAAAGCCCTCTTTGGTTCTTTTGGTGGGCAAAGTCCCATGCTCAACAATTGGTCCTTGGGATGGTCTTGTAAACCCTTTCAACGGTTGACTTGAGGGTCTTGGTTTTGTGATTTTAGTAACTGGCAAGTTTAATCCTTGCAAATTCTTCGATATTGACTCCTCATCTCTTGAAAATGGGGATTGGCCTTCTTTTCTTTTAGCGACTGGAACATAGTGTAGCACAGGGGTTACTTTAGTTACTTTTGAAGTATGATGCTTCTTCTCTTTTATAGAAGTCTCGGTTTGCTTGGTTTCCTTCTCCTTAATTGGAGAATCAATTTTTGGAGCCTTGGAGCGGGGCATTTCTTCTTCGCTAGATGGTGAAGCCACAACTTCGGTTTCTTTTATCGTATCGTCTTCCAAATAAAATTTTGCATCAGCAAAGTGTGACTGAGCTACAGTAAAGGGCTTATCATCAGCTACAATCTTCTTGACTTGTCCATCTTGGAAATATTTGAGGCATTGGTGATACGTAGATGGCACAACACCATACTCATGCAGCCATGGTCTTCCAATAAGCAGTTTGTAAGTGGTCTTGGCATCAATGACATGAAAAAGTGCGCTTGATTCCATTTCACCAATGAGCATATGAAGCCTAATCTTCCCAATAGCTCTTTGTCCACCCTGATTAAAGCCTTGAATCATCAACTTACTAGGAAGTAGTTCATCCAAGGAGATTCCAAGTTCTTTCAATATTTTGAGTGGGAGGATATTGACTGCAGATCCACCATCAATAAGGATACGATTGACTTGTTGTTCTCGAATGTGCCCAGTTACAAACAAAGGGCGATTGTGAATCTTGGAGCCCAACAAACGATCATCATTAGTAAAAATGATTAAAGACCAGTATGCCCTATACATGATAGCTCGTTCTGTCTCTTTCTCACTATCTGAAGATTCTTCTTCATCACTTACTTGATAACATGTAAAAGATGAAAAGATATAATCCTCGGGGATTAGCACTATGGAGAAAGGTACTTTCACCTCAATAGGCTCAAATGAACCAAATTGAATGGTGCGAAAAGTAGAAGTGGTTGTTGAGGCCACCATGGCAAGATTAGAAGTCACAGCTTCATCATCAAATGTGATCTTTTCTTGGTGGGCTAGCTCCATAATTTTGTCTTCCAACACAAAGCATCGCTTTATAGGGTGGCCTATGAGGCGATGATATGTGCAATACTTAGGGTTATTTGTTTGGTTAGCTTCTTCAGGCTGTTTCATCTCTGGTAACTCAATCAACTTCAATTCAAGTAAATGATCCAACATCTCGGAGACATCAGAGTCAGGGAATAGATATTGCTTCTCTTGCATCTCTTGTAACATCGGTCTTCTTCTTTTTTCTTGAGTGAGAGCAGATGTTTGTTCTTTTATCTTGGGTTTAACTGGAACTTTAAGAGGAGCAGTAGTTACAATCAAGGATTGCTTGTTTTCTAGGTTAGGAGGGAATTTGCCCCCTTTGCGAGTATCTTGCCTTTCTCTCCCCTTACGGGGTTCTTGAACAGGGGGACCTTGGCGACCATTGGAAGTAATGCTAAGCTCCATGTCATGAGCACGTGTTCCTAATTCTTCAAATGTTTTAGGCTTTATTCCTTTAAGAATATAGCTTATAGCCCAATTCATTCCTTGAATGCACATCTCAATTGTAGACGCCTCAGATAATTGATCCTTGTAGTTAAGACTAAGATTTCTCCACCGTTGAATGTAATCAATGACAGACTCTTCTTTCCACTGCTTTGAATTTGTGAGTTCTATCATGCTAACAGTACGTCGAGTACTATAGAAACGGTTTAGAAATTCTCGCTCCATTTGATTCCAACTATCAATGGAGCCGGGTGTTAGATCGATATACCAATTAAACGCATTTCCCTTTAAAGAGCGAACAAATTTCTTAACCATGAGATCCCTATAAGTTCCAGCATTGTTACAAGTTTCCAAAAAGTGAGCTACATGTTGCCTTGGATTGCCTTTACCCTTAAACTGTTGGAACTTCGGTGGTTGATAGTTTTGAGGCATCCTCAAGAGATCTATCCTTTGAGTGTATGGTTTAGCGTAGGCAATGGATGCCTGACTTCCACTCCCAACTTGGTCTTTGATAGCCTCCTTGATTAACTCCTTGAGCTAGTCAGGAGAGATAGACCTCTCTGTAGAGAAATTGAGATCCTTTGTTGAATTTTCAGGTTTGTCATTATGGGTTTGTTTCGGCCTAGAGCTTCCATCTTCACAATTCAATCCAGATGTATTCCCCATCTTATCCATTAGGAGAGTTATTTGTGCATCTCTCAATGCTTCCTTTTCTTTCATAGACTTCATTAATTCTTCTAAAGTCTGAGCTATAGTCGAGACTTGTTCCTCCAGAGATGGTGTGTTAGTATCATGACTGGTATGGCAGATGAACTAACAGAGTGAGGGGATTCCCTAAGCTTGGAAGTAGGGATATTTTCTGAAAAAGAGAATTTAGAGTCATCAAGTGAGTCATCCTCTTCTTCAACAATTAAAGCTTCTTGTGTAGGCTCTGGTGACAAAGCTGGTTGAGACAACACTTCTTTGACGAGGCTAGCTACATCTTTGCTTGCCCCCTGAGTAGATGAGGTTATTTGTGACTCCTCAATTTCAGAAGTGTCGAAAATAGATGAGGATTGGGGTATGGGCGTCGTTTGAGCATAGACTTCTGCGAGGGCTTTTATCCTTCCCCTTGTCATGGGTCTAGTGTGGGGAATATCAGAGTTTGAATCAAGTGTAGGGTCAACTTCACTTGTTCCAAAAAGAGGATTGTCAATTTGAGTCTTCTTTGAAGCCATATGATTTCAAAGGATGTGACATGTTGATGAAGAAGAGATAAGAGGTAGAGATTGTCCCACCAGGCGTGCCAAAAATTTGTAAATACAAAATTTTTCTCAATTGTAGAAAATCAAATCAAACAACTGAAAAGAAATATGGTTTGCAAATATAAATTTGTATTGATGAGTAATGAGTACAATCTCTATTTCAATTCTTTTACAAAAGAATACCCTCTGATTCTATCTTCGTTGAACTTTACTCAAACAAGAAATCTTCTTGAATTTGGCTAGAAGATGGATCGAATGGTCTCCACAACAAATCTCTAGCTGCGAGCTTATTAGAGATTTATTGTTCTTCGAGTCTTTGAATGTGAAGGTTTTTAGGTTGAAGTTCTTCAGGGCTTTTGAGGCTTGATCCGTCGAGCTTCAAAGATTTGGGGTTTGTTGAAGTTTATGGAGGCTTTTTGTAGCTTAATTCCAATGAAACTTCAAGGCTTGATCCGTCGAGCTTCAAAGATTTGGGGTTTGTTGAAGTTTATGGAGGCTTTTTGTAACTTAATTCCAATAGAACTTCAAAGAACTTATTTGAATGTTCTTCGTATGTTCTTGAGGCAAAATTTCTCCAGAGCTTCGACGTCTTGGAAAAATCCCCTTTCAAATGAGAGGGGATGTCCTCTATTTATAGTGGTTTCAGAGGATAAGCTCTCCTTTGAATTGATATGCTTGAAAATATGTAGTTGGCTTTTGATTGGCCCGAATTCTTTTTTAGAGATAATTATCTCTATTTATCTATTTTGATAAAGATCACGTTTTGATGAAGATAATAATCAACAAAAATAAATAATTATCTCTATTTAATTTATTTTAATAAAGATAATTATCTATCAATTTTGAATATAAAATTTATCTCTATTTTATTTATTTATTTATTTTAATAAAGATAGTTATCCATAAATTTTGAATAGGAAATTTATCCCTATTTTGTGGGCCAAGTGACACGTGGAAAAGTTTAATATGCCAACGTAATATCCATTTGGATGACACATGTCATCATTTGATTTAGTTAATTTAATGACAAATTAATTTAAATTTTTTCACTAAATTTTGATGTGACATTTTATAATTGGCTTAAAATTTTGCCTTCCTACAAATCCCATCATCCAAAGAAGCCTTTGGACGATCAATGAGCCATAAAGGCACATTTAATACATCTTTCATTACTAAACGGATGAATAAATCAAGCATGACCGTTGGATGGACATTAAAAGCACTACAACAAACCACCAGATGCATTACCAAAGCCATTAAAGCTACCATTGAAGACTTCCAACAGCTAGGAATGGCAATAAGCCGGGCTCGGGCTGAGTTTTTTCATACCCGGACTTGACCCGTGGGTCTACCCCCGAAACCTAGACCCGGCCCATTTATTAAAAAGATTTTTTTCTTAACCCCAAACTCGACTCGTTGGGCACCCGCGAGCCCTGTGGGTCCCATTAGCCATGCCACAATCTGGCCTAAACCATGGCCCAATCCAAAAAAAAAAAAAAAATTGCCTAAAGCCTATATCGTGGCCCAATCATTAAAAAAAATGTTTGCCCAGATTCATTATTTTTGAAAATGTGTTTGCCAGATTCTTTATTTTTGAGAATGTGTTTGCCCCAATTCAAGGCTTGAATCTAGGCAAACATATATTTTTTTTTATACTAGTAGGAGTATACTTAGGTAGAGAAAATCAAAGAAATCAAAGAATGAAATTCCCACATACAGAAATTGTTGAAAAATAATAAAGATTTGAGGATTGGCAGAGAAAATCAAAGAATGAAATTGAAAAATTGAAAAATAAAATGACCCACTAGGAAATTATGGATGAACAATGACCAAAGATTTATGATTTTTCCTTTCAAAGTCACAAAAACAAACACAAATCCTAACACAAACACAAACACCAAATTTCATATTTATAATTTTTCCTTTCAAAATCACAATCACAAACACAAATTCAGATTTATGATTTTCTTATTCAAAATCGCAAACATAAACACTCAAAGACAAAAATTTCAGATTTATGATTTTCCCTTTCAAAATCAAAAACACAAACACAAATCCTAATACAAACAACTCACATGATTGAGAAGAAATTAACCTAGAAAAATAGAAAATGGAAAAAAAAAAAAAAAAAAAAAAAGATAGAGAATGAGGTGGTCCAATGGAGACACTTGGAGGAAGTGAGGCGGCTGGGCTGAGGCAGTGAGGCGTGGGATTGAATGGGGCTATGGCCAGCAACGGTGATGCAAGGATGAGAGTGAGAGTGACTGAGTGTAAGAGTGTGTGAGTGTGGGGGAGGGGGGCGGCTAGCATGAGGTTGAAATGAGTGGGTGAGAATAAGAGAGATTAAGGTTAGGGTTAGGTTATAAGTTATATATATATATAGGTTTTTTTTTTGGGTAATTTTATTTTTATTCTAAACGGGTTTGGTCGAGTCCGGATTCTAGCCAAGTTTTTTTCTAAAACCCGAACCCATTTCGGATTTTTTTTTTTTTAAAACCCAAACCCGACCCTATTCTTTATCAAACCGGGCCGGGTACCCGCGGGTCGGGCAAAAATTGTCATCCCTACCAACAGCTAGAAAAGCAAGTAACTATATAAACTACATCAAACCTCAAACAAAGGTACACAAAAAATATAAGATTCTATACTCTCAATCCTTATCTTTATCTCTCTCTCTAACATCTGACTTTCTCATCGGAGGTTCATAGCTTACACCACACCAGTGATCTTTACGAGAGAACACCACTTTTGATCTTGTGCAGGAATATAGATTCATTGGTTCATACTCCGTCTAGATAAAACCTATCAATTGACAAATTTATGAAAGTGTGGACATTGTATGTACGTACTGTACAACCAAGTGCGAGAACAATAATTTTTCTAAATTAAAATTAAAAGAAAGAGAGAAAGAAAAAAGATGACCGGTGGGGATAGTAAAAAAGAAAAATCACTACCAAACCCATGCTTTTTTTTTTATATACTCCCTCCATCCCACTTTTTTTGTCCTATATTCTATTTTGAGATATTCCAAAATATTGTCTTGTTTCTAAAAATAAAAATCATTAATTTACTAATATTCCTATTATACCCCTATTAATTTATTAATTCAATTTTTTGATAAATTTTTTTAAGGGTAGTTTTGGAAACTTATACATTTTTAAAAGATAGACAAGACAATAAATGATGTTCCTTTAAAAAGTTTGACTTTTCAAACAGGACAAAAAAAGTGGGACGGAGGGAGTATTGTTTTTAAAAATAACAAATGATATCAAATTTTATTTAAGTCGAATCACATTGTAGAATGAGAAGGAAAAATCAGGCAACCTCTTCTAAACATACAAGGTCCTACTCATTCTCTTTGGTAGATAAAACCAAAGGAAGGGCCGGACGATGACAATGATTAGAAGCAAAAGAACATCTAAATTGAAGAAAATTTAAACTTTAGTCTCATACCTTTTTTTTTTCTTTTTTCTTTTTTAAATCTCATGCATTGTTTTTTTTTTTTTTTTTTTTTTTTTTTTGGCTAGAAATCTCATGCATTGTGAAAATGAACAAAATAAAAGCCAAGAGAATATTGATTGAAAACAGCAGTAAATTAATTTATTTTCCATTAGATTTTAAGCTTGCTGGCTGCTGGCTGCTGGTAAATAAAATAGTCCCAACAAGAAACAAGAGTTTTCCTGAAACAATACAAATGGGACTAAGACTAGTCGACACTAGATTTTAACTTCAAAGATCAATAAATTCGTGGTTCAAGGTTTTCCGAGAATCCAAACAGCACTCCATTATCATTACCTACTTCAAGTATCTTCAAACCCTTAATAGCATTCAAACAAAAAATTTCAACAACATTTGGTCCTCTGATGGAGCTATCAACAGGGCCCAACTCCCTCAACCTTGTTCTCTTCCTCATCTTCTTCTCCTTCTGTAACATCCCAGCTTTATTATCATCGCCTACTCTTTCTTCTTCGTCAACCTCTCCTTTTCCCAGTCAAGCTCTCCCCACCAAATCAGGCTATCTCCCTGTCAACCCCACCACTGGTTCTGCCATTTTCTATGCTTTCTATGAAGCTCAGAAACCTAATTCATCTCTCTCCCAAACCCCACTTCTCATTTGGCTCCAAGGTGGCCCTGGATGCTCCTCCATGATTGGAAACTTCTTCGAGCTTGGGCCCTGGCGTGTCAATTTTCACAAGGCCAAGTCCGACCCCCTTGTTCTTGAACCCAATTCAGGTTCTTGGAACCGCATATTTGGCCTTCTTTTCCTCGATAATCCGATTGGAACTGGGTTTAGTATTGCTTCTGTACCCCAAGAAATCCCAAGAAATCAATATACTGTTGCCACCCATCTTTTTACTGCAATCACTTCGTTTATTGCACTAGATCCTTTGTTTAAGTTTCGTCCAATATATATTACGGGCGAGAGCTATGCAGGGAAGTATGTTCCAGCAATTGGATACTATATTGTGAAGAAAAATGCAGAATTGGCTGTGTCTGAGCAGGTCAACTTAGCTGGTGTTGCTATTGGAAATGGTTTAACTGACCCGATCACTCAGGTGGCAACTCATGCTGTAAATGCTTACTTTTCGGGTTTGATCAATGAGAGGCAAAAGGTTGAGTTGGAGAAAGCTCAATGGGAGGCAATTGAGCTGACCAAATTGAAGAATTGGGGTGAGGCCACAACTGCTAGAATTAAGGCCATGAATTTGTTGCAGAGCATGACAGGGTTGGCCACGTTGTACGATTTTACAAAGAAAGTTCCTTACAAATCTTACTTGGTTGCTGAATTTTTGCAAAACAAGGAGGTGAAGAAGGCCCTAGGAGTGAATGAGTCGATTGTATATGAGGAATGCAGTGCTGTAGTGGGGGATGCATTGTATGAGGATGTGATGAAGAGTGTGAAATATATGGTGCAGTTTTTGGTGAAAAAGAGCAAAGTTTTGTTGTATCAAGGGCATTTTGATTTGAGGGATGGCGTAGTTTCAACTGAGGCTTGGGTTAAGACAATGAAATGGGAGGGAATTGGGAATTTTTCCAGGGCAGAGAGGAAGGTTTGGAAGGTAAATGGAGGGCTTGCTGGGTTTGTGCAGAAATGGGGGACTTTGAGTCATGTTGTGGTTTTGGGGGCTGGGCATCTTGTGCCTACTGACCAGTCATTGAGTTCACAAGCAATGATAGAAGACTGGGTTTTGGAGAGGGGCTTATTTGGCCATCAACAAGAGGAGGATTTGTAATTAAATTTCTGGGATGCACTGCAAAATCTGTTCCTCTTATTCTGTTGTTGTTGTATCATTAAAATAACTCAAATCATGGGCAAGCTTAAAATGGGATGTTAAAAACATTGTAATTTGCATCATTAAATAAATGCTTTGCTTTGATTTGTCAGATTTTATAATTGATGCTTACATAACAATTGGTGGAACTTCACTTTTCTAACGGATTGTTTTCCCCGCTATTTGGTCTTTTGGCTGGCGAGATCTGAATCTGCAATATCAACATATCATGTTTAAAAGATTTTTATAATCACCTTTTTTTATTAAACAAATTACCTTCAATCAAAACTTAAATACTACAAACATACCACACCTTTACAGAGTTTAGAGACACATGAAACGCCAAAAAACAGAATTTCAAAAACCTTAGCCAACTTTACTAACAAGTAACAATGCAAGGCACAAAGAACATGGCTCCAATGTTAAATGCCCTCAGTCAATCCATTTTTAACCAAAAAATATTGTCTTATATTGAACACAATAGTATCCTAACTATATTTAAAATTGGAAAATGTTAACAAATGCCTAAGGGCATTGGTTTAGTGATGTTGTGGAAGCTCGAAGAAAGCACAAAAGATGCTCTCTTGAAGGATCAAAAACTAAACTGTTAGTTTCTGATAGTAAACCTCGAATTCACGAGAGGTTTCCCTGAATCCACAAGAAGAAAAAACTGGAATTAACCAGAAGAAAATTTAACAAAACGTTTGTATTTATTGATAATAGTCTGATTTGCCTTTGACGGCTGCAAAACATATAAATAGTAAATACCGATAAAAACGTCTAAAACCCTAATTCGCACTAATTACACGATTTAGGTGACAAAATACCGAAATTTACCAAAAATGGCAAAATTGAGTTAAATGCAGAATTATAAACTACTGACCTTAAGGGTCATCCCAAAACAGACGGGACCTTATTCAGACTTTTAAACTAAAAGTTATTAAGGAAAAACAAATATTACTGTAAATAACAAAAACATTATTTTCGGGGCCTTAATTAAGGAATTCACCTAAATTTTGGCAACGTTCATGACATGACTCTGGATCAAAACACTGTTTCCCTTCAACCTACCAAATTTCATGCAATTCCAACACTGACACCCCGCTAGCCTCTACAAGCACTCCCCTTTGATCTTGCATTGTAACTTTTTGTGCCCTTGCTGCTCCAGGAAGGCATGCACGTGCTGTCTGTTCTACATCATTTAATAACTATTTTTAGAAACATTTTATGAAAAAAATGATAAAGTAATTAATTTTTGTTTCTCATAAAAGTAATATTAAAACTTTCTTAATATAGTTCATTAATAATTGTCCTAAAGGCACCCGTTAATATAACCTTCTAAAATTTTACATTCCACAAGATTTGAGCTTAAATTCCTGTCCTTAGGAATTTGTTCTCCTCATGTGTTGGAGGCAGATTCAAATTTCATGCCCGTTTAATGCATTTTTGAAGAACATATTCTCATCCAAATCTATTGGGACAGTAGATTCAAATTTGAGATTTAATGCAGTTTTCAATAACAAGAATGAAGTTCTCACCATTCTAGCTACCCTTGCACTTGCACTCGCAAGTTGCAAGTCTCCAGTCAACAAGGCAAAGCGGTTGTCTCATTATTTTGCCCTCTAAAATTCTTGAGCAAATTCATTTTTTGGAGGAAAAATAAACCAAGCTTATACGTCCAACTAATAGACTAAAACAAATTTTTGTTGGCATCAAATTGAGAAGAATTAAAATGTGAACCATTAACTTTCCCCGACATTGTTCAATCTCAGCTAACTGATCAGTGATTATTCTACTTTTCTGTTTTGGCCTCTATTCACAATAATATTAATCTGCTATATGATAAGAATGTGAATTTCGTTAAAATTATACTTTATGCACGCCAATGTAACCCCTCTTTATGTCCAATTAACTAGAAGATTGTTAGCATCATAGACTCTATGCAAACTGTACATGTTAACTGTTTCATCAAATTAAGTATTTTCTACAAAAATTTCCCAGCAAATGAATGTCTCTCTAAACTATTTAATATGCCAAGATATTGAGTTCAATTCATGGAAGATAAAGATTTTATAAAAAGGTTAGTTTGTTGCATATGGTTTATTGTGCTTGAGGGTGTGCGGTTCTGTTTTATAAATGTCCCTCTTGAACTTTGTTGTGGTGTAAAGTTGATCCATGGAAGCTTAATTTGAAAAGTTAGCTATTCAAAGAAGGAAGAAAAGACGAGTAATAATAAACAATACTCAACGAAATTGATTTCTTTTTACTCTATTTGCACATTTTTAAAGGACAGTTCAAAAAATTAACCAAACAAAATTACTATCAGGGACGTTTTACAACAAGAGCCAAAATGTAAGAATGATCCAAATCTCCCCATGTATTCCTTAGAAGTGATTATTTGTGGAGAATACCAAGCTCTTTTAGAGTGAAAATTTCAAGTACATGATCTATTCTATGAGCTTGAGGTGCTACTAGTGTCCCATGTCCACTCTTAGTAGAACGCATGGGCTGGGCTCATGCAAAAAAATTTGAAAGAAACCGACCCATTACTCTTCAAATCACACTTCCTTAATTTACCCAATACGTCGCATGAGCTTGAGCCATGCTTAAAAGAATAAAATATAATATAATACATGAATTGGACCATAAGAAAGTTGGACTCGGCCGAATCGGGCTTGTAAGAAATGTGTTGCAAAAATGGGTATTAACAATAACCAACATAAACATAAAAAACTCAACAACAATCCACAAGCAAGACATCAAATTTTTATATAAAAACCCATCCA
Source organism: Lithocarpus polystachyus (assembly GCA_033629205.1). Classification (NCBI taxonomy): domain Eukaryota; kingdom Viridiplantae; phylum Streptophyta; class Magnoliopsida; order Fagales; family Fagaceae; genus Lithocarpus; species Lithocarpus polystachyus. The sequence continues at coordinate 42,856,133 of CM066164.1, forward strand.
ATAAGAAGGGTGCTGGGGAGGGAGAACTACTCTAGTAAAAAACAATTCATAAGTTTAGAGGTGTGCAACCAACCTGCCAAAAACCCAACCCAACCCACTGATTTGGGTCAGTTTTTAGGGATTGGTGGGTTGGGTTGGGTTATGAAATTTTTTTTAATAGTGGGTCAAGTTGGGTTCTGGTCATAACAATCACAAATCTGCATAACTACTCAATTCACCTATATATTTAAAATTTAAATTATATATTTTTAATATATTTTTTAAATATTATATAATTAATAATTTTTTATTTAATATTTTCCCATATTCGGCTTTTCCTATATAAAATCCAATTACCTCAAACCTTAAAAATCTTGTTTCTCTCTCTGTCACCTCCTACTCCACTTCTATTTGTTTATAACTGAGTCGGGATATTAGTTCATGTGTATTTTGTTTATCAACTCAGTTGGATATATTTTGTTTATAACTGAGTTAGAATACTAATTCATATATATTTTGACATCAACTCAAGTGGCAGGTGGGATATATATACATAATTTTTTTTTTCTGCTCAATTAAATAATAATAGTAATATAAAAATAAAAAAAACTGTCCAACCCATGGGTTCAACCCAACCCAACCCGATCCATGTGATTTGGGTTAGACCCCTGTAATGGTGGGTTGGGTCAAAAAATTCCCTTAACCCGACCCATGCACACCCTTACATAAGTTGTACACTCTTTCTTCTCTTCAGCTAAATTATTGGATGAGGAATGCCACTATTAAAACCCCTTTCCCTAAGGTCTCTAACCCTTCCACCACGATTGATTTTAGACCTATTTGTTGTAACATCAACTATATATGCATTACCAGCTTCGTAATTTACCCTAATCTATACTCTATACTACTATTTAAGAGGTTTTCAAGCCATTTAAGCTGTAGACTCTAAATAAAAATCTTAAATTTTAGGTAAATTAAAAAAAAAAAAAGAAACAAATTTTTTTCCCACCACTAGATAAATGATAAAAGAGTAGTGCATAACTAGATATTCTTTTAAATTTTAGGTAAATTGAAATGAATGTTGTTTTTTTTTTTTTTTAATCTCTTTGTCTCGCGTGCATGCCTCCCCCAATTCAGATTCTTCTCAAAACCTCAGGTCCCACCCAATAATTACAAGTATATGACTTTATAAGTTGTTTTTTTCCCTTCTTTTGAGGTCAATGGATAAAATTGGCTACTAGCATACTGATTTGCAATGATTTTAATCTTACTAAATGCCTGTTCTGTTTTAAAAGTACATTCTAGTTGTCAAAAATCATTTCTTTAACAATGGTGTTTTTGAGTTTTTTCTACATTAAAATTTCTTCTGTTTCGGTACGAGGGAAAACAATATAATGGATTGTCCCACCACGCTAGACAGAGAGAGGGACAGGACGATGGGTGAGGAAGGTTGGGTGGGAACCAAGGTTTTGAGAAGAATATAAACTTGGGAGAGGCACGCATACGAGACAAGGAAATGTAGATAAAATTAGCTTTTGTTTTAATTGATTTTGAAGATAAGTGTTTCAGTCTTTTATGTTTGTTCTACCTAACCAAGAAGTGCATGCTTTTCATGTGCAGTAGAATTCCATCAAACATAACAGAAAAAGTAATACCAGGGTGCAAAGTATGATAGTTTCAGGTGTAAAGTGTGCATTCGGATAGTTTAAGGTGCAAAGTATAATCTGGAGCATAGTTTAGAGTAGTAAAGTGTAGTTTTTCCTAAATAATAATAAAAATTGCTTATCAATTATCATGTATGTGTTACACTCAAAACTTCCTACAATTATTTGCTATAAAAATATGAAAGTTTTTAATGCTAACCACGATAAACTTCAGATAAAGAGAAAGAAGGTACTTCATGAGAAGAAAGTGGTAGATTACATGCAATTAGCAATTTTATACAATTTCTATATATTTTCTCTGTATTGTTGTGTGTGTGTTATTTACTTATTTGATTTCTAGGCCATTGAACATCTTATGTTTCAACAAAATGATAATTAAATTAAGTTTTTGTTTTATGTTATCTTGATTTTTTTTCAATAAATTTCCTATCTTTCATGAAGTTTCTCCAAAAAAGAAAAGCAATAAGATCATGAAATTTTTGTGAGTAATTGCCTCAAATTTTATGACTATTTTATTGCGTGAGTTTCAAGGCTCGAAGACTAATGAATTTTTTTTGTTAATATCTTTTTTTTTTTTTTGGTGGGGGGGGGGGGGGGGGGGGGGGGGGCAGGGTGTTTGCTTCTTTCTATTTTACAATATTAATGTAATGGAAATTCATCTTCAAAGTCTTTTAAGGCTTTCTTTCCTTACAAAATTTTTAGTATTTCTTTAGTACATTTTACAATTTACTTATTTGTGTATTTTCTTTGAATTATTATTTGTGTTATCTTTTTACTATTTTTTTTTTTTTTTTTGGGTGGTTTTAATTTAGGTATGGGAGGCCCACACAAATTTTGAGAAAGAAATTTCATCATAATTTCTTATCATAATTTCTTATATGATAATTTTACTCTCTTCACAAATCCCATAATCTTTCGCTATACACACACACACACACACACACATATATATATAGATGGATTTAAGTTACACTTGGCGTAACTCCACAAGTATTACACTTTTTATATACTATAGATTCTTACTAAATCTAAGTGTGAGAAAATTGCCCTCTCATGTCATTAATGTATAGTATCAATTTATTGAATTAGCTACTTTTAATTAAATTCCCCACATTTAATACCTCACACTAATCAATCATCTTCCCCTCTCCTCCTATATTGATATGGTGATATTACCATTTAGTTTTTTTTTTTTTTTTTTTCTCCTCATGTGTGTTCATTTTTTGTTAAAAACAAGTTAAAATTCGTGTATAGTGAAAGAAGTGAGTAGGGTCTGAATATTGGGTTTTGAAATTTTGGACACTATTAATTTTAGTTTTTATTTAGTCTTTTTATTTAATTTTCTTAATTTGGTGGATTTGAAATCTAACCAGCAAGCTACCCATGCCGCTACCAATACAATAAAAATGAAAATGAAGATTAGATCTGGAACTGGAAGATCAAAATGAAAATGGACATATATGGTTTTAGGTTTTGACAATGGATGTAACAAAAATATAGAAATGGAGAAAAAAAAAAAAAAAAAAGAGGGGAGGGAAATTTATATAGTTGGACTAGTAGAGGAGAATATTAATATAAGGAGAACATTGAAGTGGTGGGTCACTGCAAGATTCTTAGAAGCATCTAATACATTTTATCTAACAATAACAAAGAATGACAGAAAGAGGAGGCTATCTTT